>OZ014519.1:302909298-305350548 GCA_963966055.1 Lathyrus aphaca | reverse complement strand
TGCTTACTTGTCTGTGCTCAAGTGTATGACTCGTCTGGCTCGAGTGCTAACTGTCTTGCATTAGACGGAAGAAGCAATTTCACGCTTATGAATAAGTGTGATGAGAAAAGAATCCCGAAGGAGGCGGTTATTGTTTGTTTTTGTGTTTTCAATCTTTTATTGTTTTTTGGAGTTTGTCATAAGTTAATGAGCTTAAGCCTAAATCAAGGGCTTGTAAACTCATTATATCTTCCCTTGGATTAGGGATGATGAAAATACGTAAGTATGAGGTAAGCACCACAACTTAATTACCTTGATGATGTAGGATTAAGATCATTAACCTACTTGTGATTATTTAGATGTTTTTGTTTTTTTTGTTTGGTGTTAAGTAATGAGTTTAAGCCATAATCAAGGATTAGTGAACTCATTACACCATCCTAATAGAAGGATAATAGATGAGAACACTTAAGTTGAGGAAGATACCTCAACATAATCCATGATTAGGGATTAATTTCATGACAAAACAAAGCCTTTATTAAATGGATTTTAATCAAGCGTGAGATTAAGGAATGAATTTTATGGTTTGTAAGACAACTTGGGGGGGACTTGTCCATTAAACACCATGGTTAGTCCTTCTTAACCATAAAGGAAGAATTAAAATCCTAATGTAAGGCCCAAGTTACAAGTTAATGTCTTAGTGATTATTAGATGGATTAATTAAGAGGTTTAAACAAATTAAGGGTTTAACACTTAGGATTAAAGTTATACACTTCATCCTAAGAGAAGGATGCAGGCATAACCCTAATTCCAAAGTCCTAAAGCCTTAAAGGTTTAGTCTCTAATGATGAGATGAGAGGAGAGACACAAAGAAGACCCAAAGGTAAAAGCTAAGGGGGACTAATCACAACCCTAATTATTATCATTCTTGGATGTTCCTATGGTTTGTAAGGCTTGAGAAAGATCTTCAAGGAAGCCACCAATGGAAGAAGCAGATGAAAGGAGGAGGAAGCAGAAGAAATAAGTTACTTACTTCATTGAAGAAGATAAGTAACTTAAAGAAGGCAAGTGAGAGAGAAAGAACACAAGTGAACAAGTTCACTTCAAAACCAGCAAGATGCATAGGAAAAAGATGAAGAGAAATGAGAAGTGAAGGAAAATCCACTTCTCAAATTAACTTACCACCTGAAAATGTTAACACCAGATGCATAAGAAAAGAAAAGAAATGAAATGATGCATATGCAAAGGCAAATACCAAAATCAGAAGCATACACATGATGCAAATGATGCTATGACATGATGCAAAGGCATACAAAGTGCAATGAATGGTCATACAAGGATAGGATGCAAATGGAAGCATGCTTTGAAGTTTGAAAGTTCATGAAAGTTAATGAATGGTAATGAATACAAGTCATGGCAAATGAATGAAGAAATGATCAAGCATGATTCTAACATGTCTTAAGATGTCTAAGATGATATATGAATGCATGAAATGTAATGGCAAGTTCATGTATGGATGCATATGCAAGATGAATGCAAATGAAGATGCAAAATTAGGGTTTTAAGGCAACATGAGATGCATATGGCAAAGACAGAAGCAAATGACATGATAAAAATTTGAAATCACACTCAAACAAACCCTAAACCTATACTAGGTTACCATCCAAATGGGGAGGTCAGAAGCTAAACCTAAAAGGAGTTATGAATTTCCTAAGTTTCTAGGGTTTTTTGGGTGATCCTCAATGTAAAATGCTAAAAAAATTGAAAATGAAAGATAAATTCATGCCAAACATATCTTAGAAACTACATGATATTCACAAAACAATGCAAAAAGAATCATCCTCAAACTCTTCTTGGTTAGGCAGAAAAGATTTTTCTAAGTTAGGATTCAAAAATATGATTTAAATGACCTTAATTCAAACAAAATTCTCAAATGATCATCAAACCTAAAAATAAATTTGTATGAAGAGTTTGAAAATGTTTCTAAATGCAAAGGGATGATTCATGATTTTTTTGGTGATTTTTAGAAACTTAAATGGTATTTTAATTAATTAAATTAAATTAATTAATTAAAATAAACATTTAAATATTTTAAAAATACAATTTTTATGCAAACAATAAAATAAAAATTATTTTCTGATTAAGAAAAATATTTGGAATAAAAATGCAAAAGGAAATATTTTTGGGATTTTTCTAAGTATTTTAAATAAATTCGTAAAATAAAATACAAATAAAAATCAAATAAAAATAAAAGTATGCTAAATGAGAGGATGAGATTGCAAGCTGGATGATCCAGGGGTCAGGAATCAAAGTCCACGTGACTTGAGGTATTCAGATCCTAAGGCCATGACTTAATCCTCTCACTTAAATGAAATCCAATGGTTGTGTTTTAATCTGACCTAATTTAATTAATTAATTAAGTTTATGATTTAATGAATGATCCTGGCCCTTCAAAACGCGCGACAAGCACTCATCTAACGGCCCAAATTCAAACTCACTTAATCACCTGAGATTAGCCCCAATTAACTTCAGACGGCCAGAATAGTGTTCCAGTCGTCTTCTCCGGCGAGCCAATCATGCCAACTCCTTCCCTAAGCTACCCCAGACCCCCTAAAGCTCCAGATTACATCATCTAATAACCCTAAACACGAATCAAGCATCAAAACACATTTATCAAGCATGAACAACATGAATCGAATCAAACAATTTTTAGGTCAAAAGTTTCAGAAGCTTCATACATACTCAATACTTAACCATTTGCAAAAATAAACATATCAGCATGACCATCACATCACATAGATTCATTTAGGAACTTAAAAACAAGTTTCTGGAAAAAAAGGTTCTTGAGGTTACCTGAGTTGAAGCTTTCGAAACTGGAACTTTCTGGGCTCTTCTTTGGTGCTTTTCCACTCCCCTTAACCCCCTTGTGCTTCTGAAATGCTTGAAAGGAGTTTATATGGAGTGTTTTAAAGGTTTCAGTTCAGAGGTTCAAGAAATCGTGTTTTGTTTAGAGAGGTTTCCAGGCCATTGTGAAGGGTGGTTTGTGTTCCTTGAGTGATTTTGAGATGAATGGTGAAGAGAGTTGTGAGTTTCTGTGCCTGTGTGATGAAATTCGAAGAGGTGAAGGTATGAGGTGATTTTTGCAATATGAGGCTATGGCTGTGTTTTAGGCTTGTGTGATGTATGAACTGAGTTGCTTTTGATTTGTATAATGTATTGTGATTGGTCAGAAAGTTGGTAATGTCACAGCTTGATTGATATGGCTTGTTTTGCCAAAAAGTCAAAAGTTTGTACCATAAGCATGGGCTCGGGTCTGAGGAAATCTAAAAGGGTGGATTGGCCTCAGCTGAGTTTGTGGAGGTCCCTTGGATCAGATTTCATGAGCTGTGGTGATTGAATGGTGAGATTGAAGAGGTTTTGCAAATTTCCCTCTTTGGAATTTCTTGTGAATCAAGGCATGAAATGTTGTGATTCCTTGGGCAATTCTGAGCGAAATGAGTCATGTGATGTTGTTATGATGTTTAGAAGTCAATTAGAGGTCACTTAGAAGCTTGGCAAGTGAATTTGCAAAAATCCCTCTTTGGCATAAATGTGAAAATTATGTGATTTTTGCCAACTTTGAAGGATCATAACTTGAGTTCTATAATGAATTAGAACATGTTCTTGAACTTTTTTAAAAGGGAAAGACCTAATCTACAACTTTCATGACCAACAATTTTTCATTTGAAGCATTTTTGGTTGAGAAAGAGGAGGTTGAAGAACTTTCCCAAAATGGAAAGTTTCCATTACAAGTCATTCCCATTTTTGGCAACTTTTGGTTTAGCTCAAATTTTTTCAATTTTGTGAACTTCCAAGCACTTCAATGATCAAATAAAGATTATATAAATTCAATTTGATGAAAATATCACTTTGGTTCCATTGTTGGGGGCCTCAGATGCCCTGATTTTGCTTTGACTTGCTCAAAAATTTACCCAGTGAACAGATGACTTCCACGATGAATTTCTTCATCAAACTTGGTACACATGATCCTTATAACATCTTAAGAACATTAGAAACAAGAATGACCCAAAAATTTGGAGTTAAGGCCTCTGAAACCAAAACCCTAATTTTGGTCATCTGTGTAGTGAAAACCCTAGCTCTGCTTCCATGCTTTCCAAGTTCTTGTGATTTCTTGACTTCCTTGAACTTTGAGAGACATAACATGATGATAGAACACACATAGACCCTCTTGGAACACTTTAAGACCTTTGGGGTGGCTCAGATGGAATCTTGGATTGCTCAGATCACAAACACTAGATACAGATGAACCTGAACTAATGCAGTGAAACAAAATGCAATATGAGATGGTATGCTTATACTAATGCAAACATGAAATATCACAAGCCAATGGTGTGAAATTAGTGAGGAAAAATTTGGGGTGTTTATAGCTGCCCCTATTCAAACATGAGTTAGCTGTGCAGGATTGTAAGCGCATGGCTTAACAGACAAGCAAGATAACTTGTGGTTGAATACCAAAGACAATCCGAAATTTGCACTCGCTGGGGAGAAGAAGAAAATGGATATAAATTGAAAAAGGTAGTATAGTATGATTATAAAATGTGGGCGATGGAGGACGACCATCGAGCAGAGGACGACTGCTGGGGATAAAATAGTCAATTAAGCAATGACGGGGACGACCGACAAGCTGAGGAAATAAAGAGACCATGACGGGGACAACCATCATGTTCGGAAAGTAAAGTAAACAACGATGAGGATGGCCATCGGGTTAAAGAATAAATGAAATAATGATGAGGGACAATCATCAAAGGTGAAGGACGATCACCTAGCAGGGGACGACTGCTCTTCATCACGACATAGGACGAATGTCGGATAGAAAAAGGTCGATGATGGGGACGACCATCGGATAAGCATGATGAAGGATAATCATCAAGAGGTGAAGGACGATCACCTAGCAGGGTACGACTGCTCTCGGGGTCGTATCATGACATAGGACGAATGTCAGATAACAAGATCAACGATGGGGACGACCATCGGATAAACTGATGAAGGACGACCATCAAGAGGTGAAGGACGATCACCTAGTAGGGGACGGCTACTAAATATCACGACATAGGACGAATGTCAGATAGAAAAGGGTTCCAATAATGGAGACTCCACTGGGGAAAGGATGAGGGACGGTCATCCAAAGGTGAAGGACGATCACCTGGCAGGGTACGGCTGCCGAAAGCATCACGACATAGGGCGAATGTCGGATATAATAAAGTTGTTCTATTGGGGGAGATGGTAAATACAGACAAGTTTTTACGCTTTCCGAAGTAAAAGGTATAAGTGTTTGACGCTGTGTATAGATTAAAGATGCGAACGAGTATCCTTAAGACCATGATATAGACGAGTATCGGTAGAAACAAACGCTGACACGTGTTTAGAGATGATGATACGGACGAGTACCAGATGGTTAACAAAGAACACGGACGAGTGTCAAATCTATGGGGAATATATATAAACAAGATACAGACGAGTATCAGAGACTTCTGTATAAGTATGAGGGAATACTGATTTGTTGGTGAAGTATGAGCAAGACACAGACGAGTGTTCAATTTGCTGGGGAATGTATGACACAGACATGTGTCAAACATGTATAAGTTATGGACAAATATTTGTATATGAGAGTGCAAAAGGTGTTTCGGCGACCTGTGGGGATAGGATGACACAGACGAGTGTCGAGAGGAGTATGTTATAAACAAGTACATGGTTTGCAACAAGTGTTTTGGTAACTGTGCTGGGGAAAGGTAACACGGACAGGTGTCAAGAAAGTATGTACAGGTATTTGTATTTGAAAAGATGTTTTGGCTTATATCTGTAGGGGAATGATACGACACTGACGAGTGTCGAAGAGTATATAAACAGGTATTTTGTGTTGGCGAGTGCAAAGGAGACGCTTTGGCTTTTACTTGCAAGGGACATGAGTTTTTATATACATTGCTGATGAGATATTGATGGTACTTGCAGGTGACTATAAACTGTGGTTGAATACCAAGAAGACCAGAAATTTGCACTCTGACGAAGAATGCAACACTGGGAAATAAACCCAACCAAATGACGCTTTGGTGACTGGAGGGGAGAAAAAGCAGACGAGCTTCTTCCAAGTTGAAACTGATATCTGGAATAAGAGTACTAAGATAGACGAGTCTTCTTCGAACAATCCTGTGACGCCAAGAGCTGGACATACGAGTCCTCACTGCAAAACCTATGACTTGAGACAGACGAATCTCCTTCGGATATACCTGTTACGCCAGGAACGGGATGCAATAAAGTCTGTGGGATAAACATGCATAAACAAGGTAGACGAACCTTCTTCATATATTATCCGTAGATATATGGTATAAGACAGACGAGTCTTCTTCGAGCAAACCTGTTACACCAGGTGCAACAATAATAATTGGTGCTTGAGACAGACGAGCCTCCTTCGGATATACCTGTTACGCCAGGACCGGTAACCATTTTGACATTTATTCCCACAGTCAGGATTTTAAACCTCTTCAATACATATGAGTATTGGATGATCATCAAGATAACACAGACGAGTGTCAATAGTCAATGATATAGATGAGTATCAGACAATGATCTGAGAAACACAGACGAGTGCTTCAGGCAATGATACAGACGAGTATCAGCAACTGGTACAAACGAATACCAGAAATTCAAACACAAACGAGCATTTGGAGTAGCAATACAGAAGAATACCAGGATAACAGTAAATCCCCACATACTAACACAGACGAGTGTTGAGGATGATACAGACGAGTAGCCAAACAAAGCAGACGAGCTTCAAACTGATAAACAACACAGACGAGTGCTGAGAGAATGCAGACGAGAAACAACATGGTGATAACACAGACGAGTGTTGGAACTTGCAGACGAGCAACAACAAATATTGGATACCAAACACAGATGAGTGTTGAGAATTGCAGACGAGCAATAGAAAAAAGTACATATCACACATAGGAGAGTGTTGGAGGAGTGCAGACGAGCAACAAATCCAATATCAAATATCAAACACAGACGGGTGCTGGAGATTGCAGACGAGCAACAACAAATACTGGATACCAAACACAAACGAGTGTTGGAAATTGCAGACGAGCAGTCAGTAAAGATCAAGCACAGACGAGTGCTAGAGATTGCAGACGAGCAACAACAAAGAGTACACATCAAACACAGACGAGTGTTGGAAAATTGCAGACGAGCAATATTAAGGTAATCATAGGCCCCTGCTAGGGAAAGCAAACGAGAAATACCAAAGTGGTAACACAGACGAGTGTTGAGATATGTGGACAAGCAATATCAAAGTTATAACACAGACGAGTGTTGGAAATGGCAGACGAGCAACAAAATGCGAACACAGACGAGTGCTGAGAAGCGCAAACAATCAACAGTAAAGTAATAATATGTCACTGCTGGGGAAAACTCGGCTTAGGGATAACATAAACGAGTGTTGAAAGACGCAGACGAGCAACAATAAAGCATGAACACAGACGAGTGTTGGAGATTGTAGACGAGAAGCGAACAGATGCCTGATTGGCTACAAGAGTTACAACTCTGCAGGGGAAGACAAGTCAAGAGGCCTGGACACCTAACTCTGACTGAGGTGATGAATACCTGGCTGTATCATCAAATTAACCCAAAAGTATGGCAACTTTGCTGGGGAATATTCCACTGACGGAAGCGAAAATCAAATATGAACTCTGTGGGGACAGATCATCTTCAGACTTGGCTGGGAAAGATGCTTCAATCAATGCTCTGGCTGTGACCCTTGCTGGGGAGAGAATTCTGACAACTCTAACTCTGTGGGGACATCAGGCATTCAGCTTCCTGTTGGGCATACTCCACTGGGGAAGAAATAAATTGCTTGGGCTGCTGCCAAGGCTTAACTGGGGAAGAATTCTGCTGGAGATAGGGATTGCAAAGTGTCTCTCATGAGGAGAAACAATCTGCTTGGGAGAATGTGACGCCATCCTGCAACCTGCAACAACAGAAAACACAAGTGTGCCCCGGGGACTTGCATGGTATGATCTATTCATCCATTGTCACCCGACACTCAAAGAGGGTTTACAGTGTTTCCCTGCATGTCATTTTCTGTCAAATTATCACCATGTTTAAATGCAATGCTATTTTTGCAAAAAATTCAGGACATTTTGCAAACAAAAATAAACACACACAACTTTTTGACTGAATATTCTTTTTTATTGAAAGGCTTCTGAATAGGCAAAGATTTACATCAGGAAGCAACCACCTGGAAAGAGGTAGCCACTATAAAATTGAGAAAAGAAACTATCCTAATGGCAATGGACACGACATCCCAATGAGTTCCATATCTGCTATGACCAGCATGTCTTCGAGACTCTCCATTCTTGCTTTTGCTTTCTGAAAAGATGAGGGGATTGTTTCCTATCCTTCTGACATTGTCAAGTTGTACGAAACGATGACGTGGTTCAGATTACTCGGATCGCAGTTGTTCGCTTATTCCCTTGTTTTGCGTGGATCTCCCTTTCGGGTTTTCAATCCACCGGGATACCCTTTTTTGCCTGAGCTGTCCAATGTGGCTTTTTAACTCAGCGGGTGTACATTTTTTTTGTTTATTTCCCTAACTTTTGCCCGAGCTTTTTATTCTGTTTTTAGCTCGCCGGGATGCCCTTTTTTTTTTGCCTGGACTTTAATTTTGTTTTTGTGTCCAGCGGGTCTCTTTATGCGAAGTATTTTTTAACTGTGTCCGAGTTAACAGGGGATTGGAAGTCATCTCCATCCATAGTGGTGAGCATCAATGCTCCTCCTGAGAAGACTTTCTTCACTATGAATGGTCCTTCGTAGTTTGGGGTCGACTTGCCCCTGTGATATGAACCTGGAGGAATGATCCTCTTCAACACAAGCTCTCCCACTTGATACTCCCGAGTACGCACTCATTGGTCGAATGCACGCTTCATTCTCCTCTGATAAAGCTGACCATGACAGATAGCCGCTAATCTCTTTTCCTCAATTAGACATAGCTGATTGTACCGAGCACGCACCCATTCAGCCTCATCAAGCTTTACATCCATCATCACACGCAATTAAGGAATCTCTACTTCCACAGGCAGGACTGCTTCCATACCATATACCAGAGAGAAGGGAGTTGCCCCAGTTGACGTCCTGACTGACGTTCGGTACCCATGCAACGCAAATGGTAACATCTCATGCCAATCTTTGTAAGTGACAACCATTTTCTTCACAATCTTCTTGATATTCTTGTTTGCTGCCTCTACCGCACCATTCATCTTTGGTCGGTAAGGAGAAGAATTGTGGTGCTGTATCTTGAAGTCCCGACATAACTCTGCCATCATCTTGTTGTTGAGATTATAACCATTGTCAGTAATGATCCTTTCGGGCACTCCGTATCTGCATATGATATCTCTTTTCAGGAATCTTTCCACCACTTGACAAGTGACATTGGCATAAGATGCTGCTTCCACCCATTTAGTGAAGTAATCAATCGCGACCAAGATGAAGCGATGACCATTTGATGCAGTAGGTTCTATCTTCCCGATCATGTCAATTCCCCACATAGAAAAGGGCCAAGGAGATGACATGACGTTGAGTGGGCTAGGAGGAATATGCACTTTGTCTTCATAAATTTGGCACTTGTGGCACTTACGAGCGAATGAACAACAGTCTGCATCCATTGTCATCCAGTAATATCCTGATCTCAGCAATTTCTTTGCCATAGCATGCCCCCCTGCATGGGTACCAAAAGATCCCTCGTGGACTTCCTGCATTAACAAGCTTGCTTCGTGTCTATCCACGCATCTGAGCAAGACCATGTCGAAGTTTCTTTTGTACAAAACCCCATCTGTATTCAAGAAGAAGCTAGCAGCAAGTCGCCTTAAGGTCTTCTTGTCATTGGAAGATACCCCAGCTGGGTATTCTTGCTTTTCCAGGAATAACTTGATATCAAAATACCAAGGTTTCTCATCAGACACGGCGTCTACAGAGAAGGCATGAGCTGGAGCGTCAAGCCTGGAGATGTCAATTATGGGTACATAGTTCCAACATAATACTTTAATAGACGAAGAGAGAGTGGCCAATGCGTTGGCAAACTGATTTTCATCACGTATTATGTACTGAAGCTTAACTGTCGTGAAGAACGTCAACAGTTTTCTAGCATAATCCCTGTATGGAATTAGATGCTCTTGATGCATATACCACTTGCCGGTAACTTGGTTAATGACGAGGGCTGAATCTCCAAATATATCGAGGTTCTTAATCCGAAGTTTAATAGCCTCCTCTATTCCCATTATGCACGCCTCGTATTCCGCTTCATTGTTGGTGCAGCCAAAAGTAATTCTGGCAGCGAAGGGAAAGTGAACACCTTCGGTAGTAATAAGAACGACACCAACTCCACGTTCATTGATATCGACGGCCCCATCAAACATCAACTTCCATTTGGATTCAGGGTCAGGCCCCTCCTTCGGAAGTGGTTCCTCGTAATCGTTTGCTTTGAGGTACATGATGTCCTCATCAGGGAAATCAAACTTCATTGGCTGATAATCATCTTCAAGAGGTTGCTGTGCAAGGTAATCCGACAATACACTTCCCTTGATGGCTTTCTGAGAAGTATACTGGATGTCATATTCAGTTAAAATCATTTGCCACCTAGCAACCCTTCCGGTTAATGCTGGTTTCTCAAAGATGTACTTGACAGGATCCATTTTGGAAATGAGCAGTGTGGTATGAGTCAACATGTACTGCCTTAGTCGGCGATCAACCCATACCAAAGCGCAACAAGTTTTCTCGAGCAGCGAGTAACGAGATTCACAGTCAATAAACTTTTTGCTAAGGTAATAAATAGCGTACTCTTTTCGACCAGACTCATCATGTTGTCCTAGAACACACCCCATTGACCCTTCTAGCACGGTCAAGTACATGATCAAAGGTCTTCCTTCAACTGGAGGCATTAGAATTGGAGGCACATATAAATATTCTTTTATCTTGTCGAAAGCTCTTTGGAAATCTTCGTTCCACCTGACCGTTTTCTCTTTTCTTAACAATTTGAATATTGGCTCGCACGTGGCAGTTAGATGAGATATGAACCGAGAAATGTAGTTCAACCTCCCTAAAAACCCGCACACTTCTTTTTCTGTTCTTGGTGCAGGCATATCTTGAATAGCTTTCACTTTAGCAGGATCTACCTCAATTCCTCTTTGACTAACAATGAGACCCAGCAGTTTCCCGGAACGCACTCCGAAAGTGCACTTGTTTGGATTCAACCTCAGCTTGTACTTGATCAGTCTATCAAACAGCTTCTTCAGGTTGACCAGATGCTCTTCTTCGTCTCGGGACTTAGCAATCATATCGTCCACATAACACTCAATCTCCTTGTGTATCATATCATGGAACAATGTGACCATCGCCCGCTGATAAGTTGCCCCAGCGTTCTTCAAACCAAAGGGCATGACCTTATAGCAGAATGTACCCCACGGGGTAATGAATGTTGTCTTCTCCATGTCTTCCGGCGCCATCTTAATCTGATTATATCCGGAGAAGCCATCCATGAAAGAAAATACCAAGAATTGAGCAGTATTGTCTTCCAACACATCAATGTGTGGCAACGGAAAATCATCTTTTGGGCTCGCTCTATTCAAATCCCGGTAGTTAATGCACATCCGGACCTTGCCGTCCTTCTTTGGTACAGGTACAATGTTAGCTACCTGTCGCTCCCGACAAATGACACAGGGTCATATGAAGGTACAGACGCGAACGATCGGGGAAGGGAACAGTGAGAACACACAGCCGTGAACTCACTGGAGATGAAAAGAGTCGCCAGCTAGGCATTTTTATCCCGGAGGAAAGGCAATGCTGCATAAGCCTAGAAAGAGATGGATAAGACGGTTTGCGAACCAGAGAGACTGAGAAAGGGGGTCGGTTACAACCTGGGAAGGTATTAGCACCCAGATTGTCCGTCGTACTCGACGGGATCCACGCTTAAAAGATTTGTGTTTTAAAGGGGTAGTGTCAGTGCAATTTTTGTATAAAATAGCTGGAAAGGAATGTACAGGTGTCAGTGTAAGAAGAATGTGAGGTGTATATATACAGTGTCAGTGTAAGAAAAGGAATAAAATGCTCAAGACCATGAGGCTTAAAGAATGATACAGGAAGGAGGGGGAATGTACAGAGACTTTTGTTCGATAACTGTTAAGTTATGCCTACGTATCCTCTCGTGCAATGAGGAAGTCAGAACACCGTAGTTCGACCCAAAGAGACTGAAAGATGAATTGACTTGTGAACTGCTTGCTTATCTATGCTCAAGTGTATGATCTGTCTGGCACAGATGCTAACTGTCTTGCATTAGACGGAAGAAGCAAGTTCTCGATTGTGAGTGAATGAGATGAGAAAAGAATCACGGAGGAGACGATTATTGTTTGTTTTTGTGTTTTCAATCTTTTATTGCTTTTGAAAGTTTGTCATAAGATAATGAGCTTAAGCCTAAACCAATGGGTTAGTAAACTCATCACATCTTCCCTCTGATCAGGGGTAATGAGAATTACCTTAAGTGTGAAGTCAGATTCTCACACTTAATCACCTTTGGTGTAGGATTAAGATCATTAACCTACTTGTGATTATTTAGATGTTTTTGTGATTTTTGTTTAGTGTTGAGTAATGAGGTTAAGCCATAATCAGGGATTTAACAGACTCATTACACCATCCTAATAGAAGGATAATAGATGAGAATGTTTAAGCTGAGGAAGGCTCCTCAACTTAATCCATGATTAGGGATTAAACTCATGACAAAACAAGCCTTTGATTAAGTGGATTTTATTCAATGATATGATGATGAAGTGGATTTTATGATTTGTAAGACAACTTGAGGGGGACTTGTCCATTAACACTAGGGTTAGTCCTTCTTAACCACTTAAGGAAGAATTAGAACCCTAATGCAAGGCCCAAGTTACAAGTGTGATGTCTTGATACTTGTTAAGTGAATTGATTAAGAGATTTAAACACATTAAGGGTTTAACACTTAGGATTAAAGTTATACACTCCATCCTAAAAGAAGGATGCAGGCATAAGCTTAATCACAAAGTCTTAAAGCCTTTAGGGTTTAAACCCTGATTATGAGGTGAGAAGAGAGGACTCAAAGCGATGACACAAAGGTAAAAACTATGGGGGGACTAATCAAAACCCTAATTCATTGTCATGCTTGGATGATCCTAAGGTTTGTGAGGTTTTCAAGAGCAATCTTCAGAAGAACCACCAGGAAGCAGATGAACAGGATCAAGAGAAGCAAAGTGACTTGCTTCATTCAAGAAGTCAAGTAACTTGAAGAAAGAAAGTGGGAGGAAGAAGAATGAGCAAGCTCAAACTCAAACACATATAAGAAATGCAGCAATGGATGCAAGAGAGATGAAAAGAAAAGGTATGAGAAGTGAAGGCAAATTCACTTCCCAAGTTTACTTACCACCTGAAATGTTAGAAAGAAATGCAATGCAATGCTAAATGAGATGAGATGACATGATGCTAGACCAAACCAGAAGCATGTTGATGATGAAAATGATGTTATGAGGTGCTGCAAACATGAGGCAAGACATGGAGATGCTCATACAAGATTATGAATGCAAATGATGCAAGCTAAAGAGCATGAACAAGCATGGAAAGTTATGAATCATACAAGACAAATGACATGGCAAATATGAGATGCAATGACCAATGATGCTTTCTATATGTCTTAAGATGTCAAATGAATCACAAGGATGCACAAAATGCAAAGACAAGTCATGTTATGCAAGAGAATGCAAGAAGGATGCAAGAGAAAGCCCAAATTAGGGTTCATGGATCAAACATCAAACACAAACCAAAAACAGAAGCAAACCTCATGATAAAAAATGGAAAATGGTATTCAAAGAAAACCCTAGACCTATAACAAACCACTGCCCAAAGGGGAGTTCTCAATTCTCAACCAAACTCAAGATATGAATTTCCTAAGTTATTAGGGTTTTTTAGGGTTCCTAACAAAACAAATGCCAAACAAATAGGAAATGAGGAAACAAATCATGGCCATTTTATCTTTGAAAATACATGCTAAACACAAAACAATGCAAGAAGAATCAATGTCTCAACCTTCTCCACAAGGCAGAAATGAATTTTCAAACATGTGATCAAAATAATGCATAAAAAATGATTTAATTCAATGAAAAATTCTTAAAATGCATCAAGATCAAAAAAGAAATTTGGTTTGAAGGTTGGACAATGTTTCTAAATGTCTTAGAACATTTCATGAATTTTTTTGTAATTTTTAAATACCTAAAGGTATTTTTAATTAATTAATTCCCATTAATCAATTAAAAATAATCTTTTAAATATTTAAAAATACTTTTTTAATGATAAAAATAAAATAAAAAATATTTTTGTGTCATAAAAAATAATAAAACCTTAAGGAAAAAGTTTCATAATTTTTATGAATTTTTTGCTATTTTAAAATAATTATACAAGTTAATTGAAAAGAAAATGAATTAAAATTAAATAAAACTGAAGTATGCACAATGAAGGGTTGAGATTCAATCTGGCAAGGGGACCATTGACCACGCGCCAAATCCAGTGGCTCACATTTAAACTGACCTAAACTCAATTAATTAAATAAATTAAAGTGATTAGGGCTTAATGATCAATCTGGGCCGTTTACACGCGCGGCAAGTCAACGTGTTCAACGCATCTGATGGCTCAAATTCAAACTAGCATTAATGACCTGAGATTAGGGCTTAATGACTCAGGCTGCCGGAGAAGACTTCCGGTCGTCTTCTCCGGCGAGCACTTCCCCTGAAAAACTCCCATCTTCCTCAAAACGTATCAAAAGTGAAATCTAAACACATAGAAATGAACCCCATGATCTCCTGAATCAAAACCCTAACCCCAAACAAATTTATTCTCCATCAATCACATGAATCGAAAGCAAACATTTTTAGGGCAAACCAGTTTCAGAGTCAAATTAAATGATCAAATCACAACCATTTTCAAAACCAATGGTACCAGGATGATCAGTGGAACAAATAGAACAAGTTTGTAACAAGAAAAACAACTTCTGGAAAAATAAATTTCAGGCTACCTGAGATTCGAAGCTTTCAGTTTAGGAACTTTCTGGCCACCTCTCCTTGTGCAATCCACTCCACCTGATCCCCAGATGATGTTTGAATGCTCAAATGGAGTTTAAGTTGGCTGGATAGTGAGATTCGACAGCTTCTGCTCAAGCTTGCTCAAAAATGGCAATGGTGTTTCTGGAGGTTTCAGGCCATGGTGAGTGATTGTTTGAGGTCCTGAGGATGAATGGAGAAGGTCTGGAGTGTTTGTTTGTGTGTTTGCAAGCTGTGGTAAGAGTTTCGAAGAGAAATGCAGCTTGGGGTGTGAAATGGTTATGGAGTGTTCTTGCTATTACAGGCTTTGGTTCTTGGTGCTGGATGATCTATGAAGTGTGGTGAGATGATTGATGAAGATAGTTTGAGTGTTTGGTGGCTGTGCAAGCAGATTCGAAGGAACTTGCAAATGGGAGTGTTTTTTTGAATGTGTTGAATGAGTTGGTTTCAGCCTTGCTTCTTGTTATGGCTAGCTTGCAAATTGATAACATAAACAAATCTGATTGGCTGGATGATGTGACTTGTGCTTTTGTGATTGGTAAGTTTGCTTTTGCCAAAAGTCAAAAATCTTGTAAGAGAAGCATGGGCTTGATACTAGGCAAGTACAAGGGCTAGGGCTGGCGCAGCATGGTGAGTGTGTGAGGCTGGCTTGATTCAAGGACCAATGCAGCAAGTTGGTGAAGCATGATCATGAGTTTTGCAACTTGGTTACTTTATGGATTTTCATGAAAAATGCCTTGTTACATGAACTAAGCACATGTGATCTTTGGTTCAAATCTGATTTTTGGGACTTAGAGAATGTTTGTGCAATGGTTTGAGATGAATTAGAGGCTGCAATGTGCATTGGTTCAAGACTTTGCAAAATTTCCATTTGAAGCATGCCTTAGAAATTAATGATTTTTTCCAACTTTGCATTGCCATAACTTTTGATCCAAGAAGAATTTGATCATGTTCTTGTACTTTTTGAAAAGGGAAAGATGAGATCTTCAACTTTCATGACCAAAGTTTTTCCATTTGGAGCCTTTTTGGACCAAGAATCAAAGCTTGAAAATTGACCTAAAATGATGCATTCTTGAAAAGTCAACTATGCCCAAAAAGTCAACATTTGCAAAAACCCTAAATTCTTGATTTCTATGAACTTAAACCTTCTTCCATGATCAAATAAAGATCATATACACTCAAAATGATGAAGATCACCCATTGGTTGGGTCATTGGGGGCCTCAGATGCCCTGATTTTACACTGACTTGTCTGAAAAGTCAACTCTTGATCAGATGACTTCCCCATGGAATTTCTTCATGAAAATTGATATGCATACTCCCTATACCATATAGAGATCAATGGAAACAAGAATGACCAAAAAATTTGGAGTTATGGCCTCTGAAACCAAAACCCTAATTTTAGGTCAACTGTGCAGTTCATCCTGGCTCTGCATCCACTTAAACCCTAGTTCTTGTGATTCCTCTGCATTTTTGACTTTGAGGAGATGGAATATGATGTAAGAACACACATGGACCCCTTTGAAGTGATTGGTGGCCTTTGGAATGGCTCAAGATGCCCTGAGGTTGCTCAGATCACAAACCCTAGGTGCAGATGCCTTGAAAGCTATGCAGTGGATAAAAAATGAGATGTGAGATGACATGATTGTACTTATGCATATGAGAATGATCACAAGCCATGGTGTGAATGGGTGAGGGCAAATTTGGGGTGTTTACAGCTGCCCCTATTCAAACATGAGTTAGCTGTGCAGGATGTAAGCGACGGCTTAACAGGCCAAACAAGATAACTTGTGGTTGAATACCAAAGACAGTCCAAAATTTGCACTCACAGAATGAAGAAGAAAAGGGATATAGATTGTAAAGGCAAAATAAAGTATATTGTAAAGTGTGGGCGACGGAGGACGACCGTCGAGCAGAGAACGACTGCTGGGTAAATAGCAATGACGGGGACGGCCGACATGCTGGGAAAGTGTAGGAAATAAAGCAATGACGGGGACGGCCGCCATGCTGGGGGTAAAAGGTAAAGCTAAGACGGGGACGGCCGACTAGCTGGGAAAAATAAAATATCATGATGGGGACGGCCATCAAGATAAAGTTGTAAAATTCTCTGGGGGTTAATGAAACATGACGGGGACGGCCATCAAGTTCATAAAGCAAAGTAACCAACGATGGGGACGGCCATCGGGTTAAAAAGGAAAAGGGACCACGACGGGGACGGCCATCGGGTTAAAGAATAAATGAAATAAACAGATGATGGGGTACGGCCATCAAAAGTGAAGGACGATCACCTAGCAGGGGACGGCTGCTCTGTTGGGAATAAAAGAAATATGATGGGGACGACCATCAAAGGTGGAGGACGACCACCTGGAAGGGTACGGCTGCCGAAAATATCAACGATGGGGACGGCCATCGGATAGGAAAGGTCAACGATGGGGACGGCCATCGGACGAGCATGATGGAGGACGACCATCAAGAAGTGGAGGACGACCACTCAGCAGGGTACGGCTGTTCTCAAGGTTGGTCATGACATAGGACGAATGTCAGATAACCAAAATCAACAATGGGGACGGCCATTGGATAAAGTGATGAAGGACGATCATCAAAAGGTGGAGGACGACCACCTAGCAGGGGACGGCTGCTAAAATCAACGATGGGGACGGCCATCGGATGAGCATGATGGAGGACGACCATCAAGAAGTGGAGGACGACCACTCAGCAGGGTACGGCTGCTCTCAGGATTTATCATAACACAGGACGAGTGTCAGATAAAAGAAAGATGCTTTGTTGGCGATCTACTGGGGATATAGTAAACACGGACGAGCGTTTACATCCAAGAAACAAAAGGTATAAGTGTTTGGTATTGTGTATAGATTAAAGATGCGGACGAGCATCCTTAAGGTTATGATACGGACGAGTATCATGTAGAAACAAACTGACACATGTTCAGAGATGATGATACGGACGAGTATCAACTGGTTAACAAGGAACACGGACGAGTGTTGCATCTGAAAGAAACCTTCTGGGGAATAGTAGACACAGACGAGTATCTATATTCAAGAAGACATAAGTGTTTGACACAGTGTATGGATTAAAGATGCGGACGAGCATCCTTAAGACTATGATACGGACGAGTATCATGTAGAAACAAACACTTGACGCATGTTCTGAGATGATGGTACGGACGAGTACCAACTGGTTAACAAAGAACACGGACTAGTGTCAAATCTGTGGGGATAGTGATGATGTATACAAGATACGGACGGGTATCTGTATAAGTGTACCATGAGTAGTGAGTATTGTATTGTATAGATGAGTGTTTTAACTGCTGGGGAGAGTGACACGGACGAGTGTCAAGAGAGAAAAGTATAATAATAACAAGTGTATGGGTGATGAAAGGTGTAAGCGACTGTGCTGGGGATATGACACGGACGGGTGTCAAGAAAATGTATATAAGTATATGTGAGTGCAAAGAGGATGTCTTTGGCTTTCTGCTGGGGTATGACACGGACGGGTGTCAGGAAGTATCTGTAATACGGGTGATCTTGTTCGTAAATAGTGTTCAGGCGACTTTACTGGGGAGTGATGATACGGACGGGTGCCAAAAGGTGTATATACTGGTGTTCGTGATTGGGAGGCAACTGCTTTTGCTGGGACTCTGGTGGGGATTTCTGTGTATTGTATTCTGTATAATGACAGGTTGTCAATGTTTACAAGTGTTTGATTCACAACATGACTTATGATTATGCTATGCGTTTGATTTTTGCCGTAATGCTCCGTATCAGACGGAATGCTACGCTTTGAGGGTATAATATGATGCGAATGCTATGATTATGCAAAGAGGCACCGATCCGGAATTCGGATCCCATTGCTGCGAAGATCTCTGGATGATCTGTTGGAAATGGACCTCCCAGCTGGGGATGAGATCACTGGTAGATCTAATGATGCATCTGCTTGGGGATATATGTCACTGATTGACATATCCTTATAATATGGGACCCAGCTGGGGTTTGTAGAAGCTTTCCGTACTCTGTCGTGATCTCTTCATGCGTTGCTCTTCTGGATAGAGGCTGGAGATTCTGTGGGGATATGATCCCCTGACTTCTGTATTCTGTTGAGGAAGAATGGCAACTCGGCTGGGGAATTGTGAGAGGCAACTCAGCTGGGGAGAGCAACAAGAGGCAACTCAGCTGGGGAGGTGTGAGAGGCAACTCAGCTGGGGAGAGAGCATTTCCGATGCTGAGATTGAGTGTATGTTGATTTGACAACTTTGCTGGGGAAATGGGCACCTCCCAGTGCCACGTGGACGATAGACCGAGTTGATAACGATTCGCCATCTTGCTAAGACGTAACTTGCATGCTCCAGGTTGCGTTCTGGATACCTGCAATCCTGCAAAGGTAAGGAAACGTACAAAAGGTCCCGAGGTATCCCTTACTGGATTCCGTCATAGGAGTTAAGTACTTTCGAGAATAATCACACTCCCTGTAAGCATGTGTTTTTTCTTTTATTTTTAGAGAAAGGCATCTGTACTTATGCAATTGTATTTTAGAGATATCAGACAACTCTTTGCAGAACATAAATGTAAAAACGAAACATGACCGAAAATCTGATTTTATTAATTCCTGTGCCCTGAATTGGCAAGATACAGTCAAGGAAACATGTCTCCTGAAATGAAGAGACTGTTACAAATTGAGAAATAAAGTGCTGGCGGTGTTGACGAGGCTTTCAAGGAGCTTCCTCTTCTGCTATGACTCGTATGACAATGACGTTCTTCTCGTCTTGCTTTCTGGAGAGAGTTGATTCTGATTGAAGTCTGATCCTTAGTAGCTTACCAAATTGTAGGTGATACAGACGAATTCAGAATGCAGTTGTTCGCTTATTCCCTTATTTTGCATGGATCGCCCTTTCGGGTTTTCAATCCATCGGGATACCCATTTTTGCCTGAGCTGTCCAACGCGGCTTTTCAACTCAGCGGGTGTACATTTTTTTATTCATTTTCCCTTACTTTTGCCCGAGTCTTTTATTCTGTTTTTGACTCGCCGGGATGCCCTATTTTTGCCTGGACTTACATTCTGTTTTTATGTCCAGCGGGTCATTTTATGCGAAGTATTTTTTAACTGCATCTGAATTCACAGGGGATGGGAAATCTTCACCATCCATGGTGCTGAGCATCAGTGCTCCACCAGAGAAAACTTTCTTTACAACGAATGGTCCTTCATAATTTGGAGTCCATTTGCCCCTGTGGTCTGTATGAGGAGGGAGGATTCTTTTCAGCACAAGATCTCCTACTTGGTACTCTCGGTGCCTGACTTTCTGATCGAAGGCTCTCTTCATTCTCTTCTGATATAGCTGTCCATGACAGATTGCAGCCAATCTTTTCTCTTCGATCAGACTCAGTTGTTCGTATCGGGACCGTACCCATTCTGCTTCACCCAGTTTAACATCCATTAATACCCGTAACGAGGGTAGTTCAACTTCAACAGGTAGGACTGCTTCCATACCATACACAAGCTGATACGGTGTTGCCCCAGTGGATGTTCTGATTGATGTACGGTACCCATGCAAGGCAAACGGTAGCATTTCATGCCAATCTTTGTAGGTGACTACCATCTTCTGCACAATCTTCTTGATATTCTTATTTGCCGCCTCAACAGCGCCGTTCATCTTTGGCCTGTAAGGAGAAGAATTGTGATGTTGGATCTTGAAGTCCCGGCACAGTTCTGCCATCATTTTGTTGTTCAAGTTGGAACCATTATCAGTAATGATTCGCTCGGGAACTCCGTATCGACAGATGATATCTCTTTTCAAAAATCTGGCTACCACTTGTCTTGTGACGTTTGCATATGAGGCTGCTTCAACCCACTTGGTGAAATAGTCAATGGCGACCAGGATGAATCTGTGGCCGTTTGAAGCAGTTGGCTCAATCTTGCCAATCATATCAATGCCCCACATGGCAAAGGGCCATGGTGAAGACATGATATTCAAAGGATTGGGAGGCACATGCACCTTATCCGCATAGATCTGGCATTTATGGCATTTTCTGGCGTAGGCACAACAGTCTGCATCCATTGTGATCCAGTAATAGCCTGATCTTAACAACTTTTTAGCCATGGCATGCCCTCCTGCATGGGTACCAAAAGATCCTTCGTGCACTTCATGCATCAGCAAATCTGCTTCCGTCTTGTCAACACATCTGAGGAGTACCATGTCAAAGTTCCTCTTGTATAAAGACCCATCAGCGTTCAGAAAGAAACTACCAGCAAGCCTTCTCAAGGTCTTCTTATCATTGGAAGATGCCCCAGGTGGGTATGTTTGATCCTCCAAGAAGCACTTAATGTCATGGAACCAAGGCTTATTATCTTTGACAACATCCGCTGCAAATACATATGCTGGCCTGTCGAGTCTGGACACTGAAATCTGAGGTACAAAGTTAGCAGCTTGAACTTTGATCATGGACGAAATGGTAGCAAGAGCATCTGCAAACTGATTCTCGTCCCGAGGGATGTACTCAAGCTTGACTGTTGTGAAGAAAGTCAGTAACCTTCTCGTATAATCCCTGTAAGGTATCAGATGATCTTGGTGGGTGTACCATTTTCCGTTGGTTTGATTGACTACCAAAGCTGAATCTCCGAATACAGTCAATGTTTTGATCCTGAGGTCGATGGCTTCCTCAAGACCCATAATGCAAGCTTCGTATTCAGCTTCGTTGTTAGTGCAGTTGAAAGTGAGTTTTGCCGAGAAAGGCATGTGAACTCCTTTAGGTGTAATAAGTACTGCACCAACACCGCGACCGTTCATGTTAACAGCCCCATCAAACATCATAGTCCATTCTTCCTCCGGGTCAGGCCCTTCAGTGTGAATAGGATCTTCATGATCTTTTGCTTTAATGAACATGATGTCTTCATCAGGGAAGTCAAACCTCATAGGCTGGTAGTCATCAATGGGTTGCTCAGCAAGATATTCAGATAGTACACTGCCCTTGATGGCTTTCTGAGATGTGTACTGTATGTCGTATTCTGTGAGAATCATCTGCCATCTTGCAACCCGTCCGGTAAGAGCTGGCTTCTCGAAAATGTACTTAACTGGATCCATTTTTGAGATTAACAAGGTAGTGTGGGTCAACATATACTGCCTTAGTCGGCGAGCAGCCCACGCTAAAGCACAGCAAGTTTTCTCGAGCAGTGAATAACGTTGTTCACAGTCGGTAAACTTTTTGCTTAGGTAGTATATTGCATACTCTTTTCGACCAGACTCGTCATGCTGGCCCAACACACACCCCATTGACTCTTCTAATACTGTCAAGTACATAATCAAAGGTCTTCCTTCAACTGGCGGCATGAGGATTGGAGGTTCTTGCAGATATTCCTTGATCTTATCAAAAGCCTTCTGGCAATCTTCGTTCCACCTGACCGTTTGTTCCTTTCTTAACAGCTTGAACAAGGGCTCGCAGGTTGCTGTAAGGTGAGATATGAACCTCGAAATGTAGTTCAATCGACCCAAGAACCCTCGAACTTCTTTCTCAGTTTTCGGCGCAGGCATTTCTTGAATAGCTTTGACTTTATCAGGGTCAACTTCAATCCCTTTCTCGCTTACAATAAAGCCCAGCAGCTTACCAGATCTCACCCCGAATGTGCATTTGTTGGGGTTCAACTTTAGTTGGTACTTCCTCAGACGCTTGAACAACTTCAGCAGATTCACCAGGTGATCTTCCTCTGTAAGGGACTTGGCGATCATATCATCCACATAACATTCTATTTCCTTGTGGATCATATCGTGGAACAATGTCACCATAGCCCGTTGATATGTGGCACCAGCATTCTTCAGTCCGAATGGCATCACTTTGTAACAAAACGTGCCCCAAGGTGTAATGAATGTTGTCTTCTCCATGTCTTCAGGTGACATCTTGATCTGGTTGTATCCTGAAAATCCATCCATGAAGGAGAATACCGAGAACTGAGCCGTGTTATCCACCAATACATCAATGTGAGGTAATGGGAAGTCATCTTTCGGGCTGGCTCTGTTCAGATCCCGGTAATCAACACACATTCTTACTTTTCCGTCTTTCTTAGGCACAGGTACTATGTTAGCAACCCACGGCGGATAGCTAGTTACAGCAAGGAACCCGGCGTCCCATTGCTTTTGTACCTCTTCCTTGATTTTCATGGCCATGTCTGGGCGAGTTCGGCGCAGCTTCTGTTTGACTGGTGGGCATTCTTCTTTCAAAGGCAGCTTGTGCACAACAATATCGGTATCCAACCCTGGCATATCTTGATACGACCAAGCAAACACATCAACATACTCTTGAAGCAGATTTATCAGTTGTCTCTTCACTGAGTCTTGCAGGCAGGCCCCGATTTTAACCTCTTTCACGTCTTCGTCTGTAGCAAGATTAATCACTTCAATCTCCTCCTGGTGAGGAGTAATAACCTTTTCCTCCTGTCTTAACAACCTGGCTAGCTCTTCAGGAAGCTCATATTCTTCATCAACCCCTTCATCAGCTTGATTGATTGGATTGTCAAAGTCATACGATGTCATAGCCGTGCTGTTGTCGGTGCTGTCAGGAAGGCACTCTCTGCAAGGGTTAAGTTGTTCATTTTAGTGATTGATTTTAATCTTGCTTTAGAAAAAGTGAAATGGAGTTATCATTTTGAAAACACCGCCATTTATTTTTGTACAAAAAAGAAAAATGGAAAAACAGTGAGCATAAAAGAAAAAGACTTGTTTGCAAAAGATTGTCTGATATTTCATTAATTTAATCTTGTTTGCACAAAAGTACAGATGGCCCTGATTACAAAATGAGTCTTGTCATCTTGGGCAAGATGCAAGACTTTGATGCATGCTATAAAAATACAGGAAATAATAATTACTCTGCATGAGTAACTCTTATAATTTCCTGGGAAGACCAGTTCGAGACACTGCTCCCCGGGATCCTTGGACGAATCCAATTCTCCAGATTGCGCTCCTCTTCCAGCTCGTCTTCCAAACAGTTGATAGCATCGGGGGTAAGCATCCCCCCACTGACAAAACCAGGCTCTGCAGCAGCCTTTGCTTGATGTTGAGTTGGTTTGTAACCCAACCCAAATTTGTCCTTCTTCTCCTCCACAGCTAAGACCTTGCCCCAGCCAAGGGCAGTTCCTTCTTCAACAACCTTCCGGGCTTGTTGGTAAGATGACATGGAGATTCCAGATACAGCAGATGCTTCATTGACATTCAAGGCTTCAAAACCTTGGCTCATTGTCTCATGGATCTCTCCATCCATCTCAATGTATTTGTAGGTAGCCAGATGGCTAACGAAAATATCCTCTTCCCCACAGATTGTGACAACTTGGCCTTCCCACTCAAATTTTAACTTTTGGTGAAGGGTAGACGTTATTGCGCCGGCGGCGTGAATCCAGGGTCTACCCAACAAACAGCTGTAGGCGGGCTGAATGTCCATCACATAAAAGATAGTTTTAAAGGTCTGTGGGCCAATTGTCACGGGAAGCTCAATCTCTCCCAGAACCGACCTCTTAGAACCATCAAAGGCTCTTACCACCAGGTTGCTGGGTCTCAATGCCAATCCATCATATTCAAGCTTCACCAGAGCCTTCTTCGGTAAGACATTCAGGGAAGAACCTGTGTCCACCAGCACATGAGAAAGGACAGCTCCTTTGCATTCCATGGTTATGTGCAAGGCTTTGTTGTGGTTGCGGCCATCCGCTGTCAAGTCAGAATTGGTAAACCCTAGCCCATTGCTAGCAGTAACATTTCCAACCACGGTTTCCAATTGGTTGACAGTAATCTCCTCAGGCACGTAAGCTGCGTGCAAGACTTTAAGTAGTGCATTCCGATGGGCTTCGGAGCACATAAGCAGTGAGAGGATAGAGATTTTGGATGGCGTCTGGTGAAGCTGATCCACAATTTTATAATCACTCTTTTTGATGATTCGCATAAACTCATCAACTTCCTGATCAAATGGAGTCTTCAAGGTTTCTTTGGCAGCTGGATCTTCCTGCACTGGGCCTTTTCCTTTTGCCTTAGCAGCAGCTTCTGCTTCGGCAGTAGGTCTTTGGACTTGTGAGGCAAAGAGACGTCCGCTTCGAGTGAAGCCTCCGCCTCCCCCCACATTATCTACTTGTGGTGCAGGTGTTGATGTTTCGAGAGTGATTCTTTTTCCTTCGCAGTATACGTCAGAGCCATAGTGCCAAGGGATGGCCCTATTGCTTTCATATGGTACTGGTCCAGGCACCGTGACAGTGACTGGACTGATTGCTGCTGCTGAAGGGACTGTAATTGTTTGTGGATCATAAAAGATTGTAACTGGTGCTCTGGTGGGAGCAGCACCTTCTGAATGGTAGGCGGAATTATTTTCAGGATCGTAGAATATGGTAACAGTAGAGACATCTTCGTGATTGGTTGCTGGTGTTGTAGGAGGTACTGTTGGAAGGACTGTTGTTGTTGCTGACGGAGATTCGAAATGGAATGAAGCTGAAGTCGTAGCAGGAGAAACTGTTGAAAACTGATCATTTGGGAGAACTGATGAAGTACTTGTTGATGCTGCTGATGAATTGTCGGGAACAATAGTTGCTGCATTTGTAGGAGGATCTGAAACCGTTGCTGATGAAGTTGCTTGATTTGCCGGAAATGATGTAGTGATCTGGAGTAGGCCACTCTGAATAAGGCTGTTGATGCCATTCCTCAGGTCCTCGCACCCATTCCATGAGATATTGCAGTAGGGACACCCTAGTTCACACCCTGGAAATATTTGGTTTTCGCGGAGTTGAGCCTTGATTTCCACCAATGGTGTCCTGATCTGGTCCACACTAGTTATCAAATAAGACGGTTGGTCTTCTTCAATAGCATTAATTCGAGGACCACCATGGTTTGGCATAGGGTTTTTATTGACATTGGGCGGAGGTGCAAAATTCAGAGCCTTGGAATCTACCAAGTCTTGTACCTTCATATGCAGAGCCCTGCATTTTTCTGTACTGTGACCAGGTGCGTTCGAATGAAAAGCACACCTAGCATTAGAGTCATAGTTTCTTGGTAAACTGTTGGGATCCGGAAGTGCCAACGTTCTTAGCTCAACTAGGTTGAGTTTCAGAAGTTGTGGCAGCAAGGCAGCATACGGCATTGGGATCGGGTCGATCACTCTGTTAGCTTGGGATGGCCTCTGTTGGAATGGCCTCTGTTGATTGTTGTTGTTGGAGTTGTTGTTGTTGTAGTTCCTTGGAGGATACTGATTCTGATGATACTGAGGTTGTTGTTGGAAATTTTGTTGAGGAGGTTGATAGACTGGCTGAGGATGAGCTGGAGCAGGGATAGTGACTGCTGCTATTGACCTTTGAGCATATTGGGGCCTACCCCTGTTGGTGTGGATGGCATTAGCCTCGCCAGTTCTTCTCGGGCCTGCAAAAGGCTTTCTTGTACTACTGGACGAGCTTGCACCGTTGTCTGAGATCTTTCCCATTTTTAACAGGCTTTCAATTCTCTCCCCAGCTATGACAACATCTGCGAAGCTGGTGGAAGAGAAAGCAGCTAACCTGTCAATATACGTTCCCTGAAGAGTGTTCATAAACATGTCTGCCATTTCTCTCTCAGACATTGGTGGTTGAACAGCAGCAGCCAGTTGCCTCCACCTTTGGGCATACTCTCGGAAACTCTACCTCGAAGACTGTGACATTCCCATTAGGAGGGTCCTGTTGGGTGCCATATCTAGATTATACTGATACTGTCTGATGAAGGCTTCTGCCAGGTCCTTCCAGCATCTTATAGTTGCTCTTGTCAGATGGGAATACCATTCCCTTGATGCTCCAGTCAAGCTATCTTCGAAGTAGAACATCCAGAGTTTCTCATCCATTGTATAGGCCTTCAGCCTTCCCAGAAATGATTGCAAATGAGTCCGGGGGCATGAAGTCCCATTATACTTTTCGAAACAAGGAGGCTTGAACTTATGGGGGATCCTGACCCCTTCTACCAAACCCATGTCCATGACGTCGAAACCCAAAGAATTTTGAGATTCTAAGGACCTCAACTTCTCAGCTATCTCTTCCAATCGTCTATCATATGTTTCCTCTCCGGCACCCATTACTGTATACTGGTCTTCTTGAGGATCTTCTTGAAGTACTCTGGCTGCAGTGGCTGTTCCTTGAACATTTGCAGGAATGTTAATCTCAGGATGTAGATGTGGGCCAAACACAGGAGGATTAACATGGGGTTGTACCCGTTCATTGTTACTTGTGCCAGCAGTCCCCACATGGGGTTCCTCTTGATTCCTCCCTTCTACCAAAGTTCTGAGCCTCTCCTGGCTTTGAGCTAAGTTGTTCATCACTTCCATGAACTGTGTTATCTGGGTTCTCATCTCCAGCCTTTCGTTGGCCATCTGGTTTCTGACCTCCGTAAGGTCTTGCTGCATCTGATCCATCTGAATTCCCGGAAGGTTGTTTCTAGTTGGGTACCTGTGAGGCCTGTTGAGAGGAAATACCCAGCGGCGAGCAATAATTCCTGAATATCACAACAGAGGTTAGCAACAACAAAACAAAAACCTACAAAACAAACAAAAGGGTTAGCATGCAATGCAGTTATGCTTATTTGCTCTCAAGGTATCCGGTTTGGCCTTCAGTTTTGACCCTTCCAGACCCTTGAAGATGATGCTGTTGAAGTTGCTTTTGATGTGAACCCAGATAGAGGCCAACACAGATATATTACAAAAGTGAAATAATACAATTTGTTCAAGTTACAACACAAGCCCTAAAAGGGGTCAAAATACATCACAAAAAAAAAGCAAAAGTACATGAAAAGGAACAACAACCAGCAAATGATCAAACTCCAAGGCCAAACTCATCCTCACGAACTTCCTTGAGAAGTGCCTCGGTCACAGGATCAGCCGGACGCTCCGTGAGACCTCTGATGAGAAGGTTTCTTGTTGCAACAGCTGCAGTCAACTTCTTACTCTGACTTTGGTCCTTAGACCTCTTCACTCCAGCTCTGATTTCTAGCTCTGATATTTCCTTCTGGGCTGCTGCCAGGGCTTTTTCCATCTGCTCCATCTTGTCTTGAGCTCTCTTGTCTTCTAGAGTACGGGCCTCAGTGATCCGGACCCACCTGGCCTGACTCTCTTTCAAATACAAGTCTGTTCTTGCTCTTTGGAACTGGGCTTCTTTACAAGCATTCTTCAGAATCTGTTCACCAGCCTTAGACTTGTTGATATAATCTCCAGACTTCTCAATCTTGGTCAAGTGTTCCACCCTTAACTTCTCCAGTCTCTCAATCTCCCTCACACCTTCACTCCTCTCCCTGAGAGTCTTCTGCAAGGCTTGGGTTAGCTTCTCATTTCTTTCTTTCAAGCTCTCAAACTCCTCCAGACTGATAGTGGCAGGGGGTGGTGCTGAAGATGACTCAGGCATGTCTTCTATGGTAAAGGGCATTCCAGAGAATTGGGCCCTAGCATGGGACCACTCATAATATTGGGCTGATGCCACATTATTGCACTTCCCCAGAATGGTGATTCCCTTGGTTTGAACATGATCCCAGGCCCAAGCAGCCTGCCTAACAGTTGCCAGACTAACCTTGTTCTCACAGTAGAGGGTCTCAACCAAGTCTTGTTCCCTAGGAGTATGAACCAGTGCATAGCCTAATTGCCTCCTGAACAGCAGAGGGTTGTAGTTGATACTTCCCTTAACTCCTATTAAGGGCACATTGGGAAAGTGCCCACAGCTGGTGATCATATCTCTGCCCTTGGTGCTCTGAGTACACCATCTGATATCTGCTGAAGTGAGAGTAGTGAGCCTCTTAGCCCAGTTGCTTTGCTGATGAGGATTTAGAAATGCATCTGTCCTGGGTAGATGCCTGAGAAGCCAAGCATGGAATAATGGAGCACAAATCCTCACTAATCTTCCCCTCTGCTTCTCATTTCTCTGATGGACTGAGTAATAGAGATCACCCAGTAAAGTTGGCACAGGGTTCTTCAGGATGAACAAGTGGATTGCATTCTTGCTGATGAATCGAGGCTCATCTGCAAACAGCACAATTCCATACACACTTAGGGCCAACAGAGCACAAACAGCTTTCCACTCCCCCAGGGAGGCTTTCAAACTAGCTTGAGAAATCAGGAAGTCCAGATGAAATCCAGGGATCCCAGCTTTAGAGGTCATGTGCTGCTCAATCAGAGCAGGCTCCAGGTGTAAAGCTTTTGCTATCTCTCCATTGCTGGGAAAGACCATTTCAGGGTTGAAAGGGATTTCCCTCTTGATAGGCAATCCAACCAAAGATGAGTATTCTTCTAACAGAGGGCCCAACTGAAAGTCTTGAAAGGTGAAACATCTCAATGGGGGGTCATAAAACTGAATACAGGTATGGATCAAACTTCTCTGAGATGGGTCCAGATCCATAACCAAGTCAAGTATATCCCCATAATGCTCTCTGAACAGAGGTATGTGATCTGGAGTGATCAGGGTTTGGATCCTCCTGATATCTGATAAGTCTGGTTGGAAGAAGTGATAAGTGATGTTGCTTTTCTTTGGAGCCATGATGCTGAGGACTGAGTAGGATAAGTGCTGATGAAGATGCTGAGGAGTGGGCCACTGGCTGGCTAGTGCTAGTAACTGAAGTATATGGCTGACAACTGAAGCAAGTGCTGGTGGAGATAGGTCAATATAGCAGATGGGGTCAAAACCAAAACCAGATGAATATGGATACCCTGAAACACAAATAAGCAAATGTCAATATGATGCAATGACTATGTATGCAAAATGAAATGCAAGGGTTTGTGACTGAGCTAGATCTGATTAACTGCCTTGGTATAGATCCATGTGTGTTCAAGAATTCCAGATGGAGGTCTAAAAATCCAGTAACCAGGGTAGGGGGACTCAAATAAAGAGCCACATGTCCAGGGTTTAGAATCACAAGAACTATCCAACATGGAGCACTCTTAACAAAGTCAAAGTAACAGGGTATTCTGAGGTCAAGGTACCTGCAAACCTGTAAACAGCCCAACCCCCTCACAGGTGGTGATCTAGAACAAGGATCCTCAGACTTGGATCAGTTATGAGAAGTGTAAACACTTCTTACCCGGGGGTACAGTGTTTACAATAACCATAACAATTCCTCCTCTAATTCACCTCAGTTTCTGAAGGTCAATACTAAAAGGTCATCCAGACTTAGCAGGCTTCCCAGATAGCCCTAGCATTGCAGGAAATCCGCAACACAGAGTTCTCAAGAAGAAACCCATATCTGAACCGTGTTTCATATTCCCGCACCAGACCGAAATGGAATGGGAAAGAATATGATTCACTCTAGCCTAGGTGTCACTCAGGTCCCAGGTATAGGACCTTAACTCTCAATGAAATACCCACCCACCAAAGAAAAACCAGATCCAGCCAGCACAGTATGATAGTATGATATATATAAATGCAATAAAGAAAGCAGTGAAGTAACTGTACATAAAGCAATAAACAAAAATAAATACAAGCACAAACAAGCACATAACACCCCAGTAAACACAAATCAAACAAGCGCTAGGAGGAACCCACAAAAAGAACCAGAAGCCCTGGTTGCAGTATAAGGGTCCCCAGCAGAGTCGCCAAGCTGTCGCTCCCGACAAATGACACAGGGTCATATGAAGGTACATACGCGAACGATCGGCGAAGGGAACAGTGAGAACACACAGCCGTGAACTCACTGGAGATGAAAAGAGTCGCCAGCTAGGCATTTTTATCCCGGAGGAAAGGCAATGCTGCATAAGCCTAGAAAGAGATGGATAAGACGGTTTGCGAACCAGAGAGACTGAGAAAGGGGGTCGGTTACAACCTGGGAAGGTATTAGCACCCAGATTGTCCGTCGTACTCGACGGGATCCACGCTTAAAAGATTTGTGTTTTAAAGGGGTAGTGTCAGTGCAATTTGTGTATAAAATAGCTGGAAAGGAATGTACAGGTGTCAGTGTAAGAAGAATGTGAGGTGTATATATACAGTGTCAGTGTAAGAAAAGGAATAAAATGCTCAAGACCATGAGGCTTAAAGAATGATACAGGAAGGAGGGGGAATGTACAGAGACTTTTGTTCGATAACTGTTAAGTTATGCCTACGTATCCTCTCGTGCAATGAGGAAGTCAGAACACCGTAGTTCGACCCAAAGAGACTGAAAGATGAATTGACTTGTGAACTGCTTGCTTATCTATGCTCAAGTGTATGATCTGTCTGGCACAGATGCTAACTGTCTTGCATTAGACGGAAGAAGCAAGTTCTCGATTGTGAGTGAATGAGATGAGAAAAGAATCCCGGAGGAGACGATTATTGTTTGTTTTTGTGTTTTCAATCTTTTATTGCTTTTGAAAGTTTGTCATAAGATAATGAGCTTAAGCCTAAACCAATGGGTTAGTAAACTCATCACATCTTCCCTCTGATCAGGGGTAATGAGAATTACCTTAAGTGTGAAGTCAGATTCTCACACTTAATCACCTTTGGTGTAGGATTAAGATCATTAACCTACTTGTGATTATTTAGATGTTTTTGTGATTTTTGTTTAGTGTTGAGTAATGAGGTTAAGCCATAATCAGGGATTTAACAGACTCATTACACCATCCTAATAGAAGGATAATAGATGAGAATGTTTAAGCTGAGGAAGGCTCCTCAACTTAATCCATGATTAGGGATTAAACTCATGACAAAACAAGCCTTTGATTAAGTGGATTTTATTCAATGATATGATGATGAAGTGGATTTTATGATTTGTAAGACAACTTGAGGGGGACTTGTCCATTAACACTAGGGTTAGTCCTTCTTAACCACTTAAGGAAGAATTAGAACCCTAATGCAAGGCCCAAGTTACAAGTGTGATGTCTTGATACTTGTTAAGTGAATTGATTAAGAGATTTAAACACATTAAGGGTTTAACACTTAGGATTAAAGTTATACACTCCATCCTAAAAGAAGGATGCAGGCATAAGCTTAATCACAAAGTCTTAAAGCCTTTAGGGTTTAAACCCTGATTATGAGGTGAGAAGAGAGGACTCAAAGCGATGACACAAAGGTAAAAACTATGGGGGGACTAATCAAAACCCTAATTCATTGTCATGCTTGGATGATCCTAAGGTTTGTGAGGTTTTCAAGAGCAATCTTCAGAAGAACCACCAGGAAGCAGATGAACAGGATCAAGAGAAGCAAAGTGACTTGCTTCATTCAAGAAGTCAAGTCACTTGAAGAAAGAAAGTGGGAGGAAGAAGAATGAGCAAGCTCAAACTCAAACACATATAATAAATGCAACAATGGATGCAAGAGAGATGAAAAGAAAAGGTATGAGAAGTGAAGGAAAATTCACTTCCCAAGTTTACTTACCACCTGAAATGTTAGAAAGAAATGCAATGCAATGCTAAATGAGATGAGATGACATGATGCTAGACCAAACCAGAAGCATGTTGATGATGAAAATGATGTTATGAGGTGCTGCAAACATGAGGCAAGACATGGAGATGCTCATACAAGATTATGAATGCAAATGATGCAAGCTAAAGAGCATGAACAAGCATGGAAAGTTATGAATCATACAAGACAAATGACATGGCAAATATGAGATGCAATGACCAATGATGCTTTCTATATGTCTTAAGATGTCAAATGAATCACAAGGATGCACAAAATGCAAAGACAAGTCATGTTATGCAAGAGAATGCAAGAAGGATGCAAGAGAAAGCCCAAATTAGGGTTCATGGATCAAACATCAAACACAAACCAAAAACAGAAGAAAACCTCATGATAAAAAATGGAAAATGGTATTCAAAGAAAACCCTAGACCTATAACAAACCACTGCCCAAAGGGGAGTTCTCAATTCTCAACCAAACTCAAGATATGAATTTCCTAAGTTATTAGGGTTTTTTAGGGTTCCTAACAAAACAAATGCCAAACAAATAGGAAATGAGGAAACAAATCATGGCCATTTTATCTTTGAAAATACATGCTAAACACAAAACAATGCAAGAAGAATCAATGTCTCAACCTTCTCCACAAGGCAGAAATGAATTTTCAAACATGTGATCAAAATAATGCATAAAAAATGATTTAATTCAATGAAAAATTCTTAAAATGCATCAAGATCAAAAAAGAAATTTGGTTTGAAGGTTGGACAATGTTTCTAAATGTCTTAGAACATTTCATGAATTTTTTTGTAATTTTTAAATACCTAAAGGTATTTTTAATTAATTAATTCCCATTAATCAATTAAAAATAATCTTTTAAATATTTAAAAATACTTTTTTAATGATAAAAATAAAATAAAAAATATTTTTGTGTCATAAAAAATAATAAAACCTTAAGGAAAAAGTTTCATAATTTTTATGAATTTTTTGCTATTTTAAAATAATTATACAAGTTAATTGAAAAGAAAATGAATTAAAATTAAATAAAACTGAAGTATGCACAATGAAGGGTTGAGATTCAATCTGGCAAGGGGACCATTGACCACGCGCCAAATCCAGTGGCTCACATTTAAACTGACCTAAACTCAATTAATTAAATAAATTAAAGTGATTAGGGCTTAATGATCAATCTGGGCCGTTTACACGCGCGGCAAGTCAACGTGTTCAACGCATCTGATGGCTCAAATTCAAACTAGCATTAATGACCTGAGATTAGGGCTTAATGACTCAGGCTGCCGGAGAAGACTTCCGGTCGTCTTCTCCGGCGAGCACTTCCCCTGAAAAACTCCCATCTTCCTCAAAACGTATCAAAAGTGAAATCTAAACACATAGAAATGAACCCCATGATCTCCTGAATCAAAACCCTAACCCCAAACAAATTTATTCTCCATCAATCACATGAATCGAAAGCAAACATTTTTAGGGCAAACCAGTTTCAGAGTCAAATTAAATGATCAAATCACAACCATTTTCAAAACCAATGGTACCAGGATGATCAGTGGAACAAATAGAACAAGTTTGTAACAAGAAAAACAACTTCTGGAAAAATAAATTTCAGGCTACCTGAGATTCGAAGCTTTCAGTTTAGGAACTTTCTGGCCACCTCTCCTTGTGCAATCCACTCCACCTGATCCCCAGATGATGTTTGAATGCTCAAATGGAGTTTAAGTTGGCTGGATAGTGAGATTCGACAGCTTCTGCTCAAGCTTGCTCAAAAATGGCAATGGTGTTTCTGGAGGTTTCAGGCCATGGTGAGTGATTGTTTGAGGTCCTGAGGATGAATGGAGAAGGTCTGGAGTGTTTGTTTGTGTGTTTGCAAGCTGTGGTAAGAGTTTCGAAGAGAAATGCAGCTTGGGGTGTGAAATGGTTATGGAGTGTTCTTGCTATTACAGGCTTTGGTTCTTGGTGCTGGATGATCTATGAAGTGTGGTGAGATGATTGATGAAGATAGTTTGAGTGTTTGGTGGCTGTGCAAGCAGATTCGAAGGAACTTGCAAATGGGAGTGTTTTTTTGAATGTGTTGAATGAGTTGGTTTCAGCCTTGCTTCTTGTTATGGCTAGCTTGCAAATTGATAACATAAACAAATCTGATTGGCTGGATGATGTGACTTGTGCTTTTGTGATTGGTAAGTTTGCTTTTGCCAAAAGTCAAAAATCTTGTAAGAGAAGCATGGGCTTGATACTAGGCAAGTACAAGGGCTAGGGCTGGCGCAGCATGGTGAGTGTGTGAGGCTGGCTTGATTCAAGGACCAATGCAGCAAGTTGGTGAAGCATGATCATGAGTTTTGCAACTTGGTTACTTTATGGATTTTCATGAAAAATGCCTTGTTACATGAACTAAGCACATGTGATCTTTGGTTCAAATATGATTTTTGGGACTTAGAGAATGTTTGTGCAATGGTTTGAGATGAATTAGAGGCTTCAATGTGCATTGGTTCAAGACTTTGCAAAATTTCCATTTGAAGCATGCCTTAGAAATTAATGATTTTTGCCAACTTTGCATTGCCATAACTTTTGATCCAAGAAGAATTTGATCATGTTCTTGTACTTTTTGAAAAGGGAAAGATGAGATCTTCAACTTTCATGACCAAAGTTTTTCCATTTGGAGCCTTTTTGGACCAAGAATCAAAGCTTGAAAATTGACCTAAAATGATGCATTCTTGAAAAGTCAACTATGCCCAAAAAGTCAACATTTGCAAAAACCCTAAATTCTTGATTTCTATGAACTTCAACCTTCTTCCATGATCAAATAAAGATCATATACACTCAAAATGATGAAGATCACCCATTGGTTGGGTCATTGGGGGCCTCAGATGCCCTGATTTTACACTGACTTGTCTGAAAAGTCAACTCTTGATCAGATGACTTCCCCATGGAATTTCTTCATGAAAATTGATATGCATACTCCCTATACCATATAGAGATCAATGGAAACAAGAATGACCAAAAAATTTGGAGTTATGGCCTCTGAAACCAAAACCCTAATTTTAGGTCAACTGTGCAGTTCATCCTGGCTCTGCATCCACTTAAACCCTAGTTCTTGTGATTCCTCTGCATTTTTGACTTTGAGGAGATGGAATATGATGTAAGAACACACATGGACCCCTTTGAAGTGATTGGTGGCCTTTGGAATGGCTCAAGATGCCCTGAGGTTGCTCAGATCACAAACCCTAGGTGCAGATGCCTTGAAAGCTATGCAGTGGATAAAAAATGAGATGTGAGATGACATGATTGTACTTATGCATATGAGAATGATCACAAGCCATGGTGTGAATGGGTGAGGGAAAATTTGGGGTGTTTACACTACCCAAGGTGGGTAACTAGTTACAACAAGGAAATCGGCATCCCATTGCTTCTGAACCTCCTCTTTGATCTTCATCGCTATGTCAGGACGAGTTCTTCTCAACTTCTGTTTCACAGGAGGACAATCCTCTCTCAAAGGTAGCTTATGCACAACAATGTCGGTATCCAACCCTGGCATATCTTGATATGACCAAGCAAAGATATCCACATACTCTCGCAACATACTGATCAACACTTTCTTGACGTCGGCCTGCAGACTGGCCCCAATTTTGATCTCTTTCTTCACATCTTCACTGCCAATGTTGAAGATCTCAATTTCTTCTTGATGAGGCTGAATAACCTGTTCCTCTTGTTTCAACAATCTGACCAATTCTTCAGGGAGGTCACAGTCTTCCTCAACCCCTTCATCAGCTTGGTAGTCAGGATTGTCAAAGTCATGCGTGGCCATAGCAGGAACGTTATCAATGGAATCCGGATGATCAACACTGCACAGATGATGTGCTTATTCAGAATCTGCTTATTTTGAAAAAGAGACGCTAACACAAAAACGAAAAGGAAAAACACATTGCCATTTTTTATATTTTTGTGAAAAAGTTTAAAAATAAAGAAAGAGAACACAGTTTGTTTGAAAATGCCCTTTTATTTCATGGTAAAAATAAGATGCATACAAAACATGGTGGCCCAATACAATGGATCCTAGCATCTTGGGCAGAATTCTGGATTTGACAATGCAGTGTGATAATAAAAGGAAACAAAATAATTACTCTGAGTGCCAGGTAACTTGGATAATGTCTTCAGCAGACCAGTTTTTCAGCTCCTCGCCGGGCGCACACGGGTGAATCCAGTTGTCCCCGTCACCATCATTGTCCCCATCTTGGCTTGTCACACAGATCTGGTTGTGGTCGAGCAACCCAACACTTGTAAAGGTAATGGCTTTACCACTTGGAGTAGATCCACCAGGCTGATACCCCAAACCAAACTTATCATCTTTCTTTTCTAGCTCCAGCTATTTGCCCCAGCCTTGGGCGCTTCCTGACTGAACTACCTCCTTTGCCTGCTTGTAAGAATGGATGGAGGTACCTTCTTTCTCACTGCTCTTCTCTACAGGAGTTAAGATGCTGACGTTGACTGCTTCGAAGGCTTGACATAAAGTCTCATGGATCTCTCCATCCGTCTCTACATACTTGAACGTTGACAAGTGACTTACGAAGATGTCTTCCTCTCCACATACTGTGATTCCCTGGCCATCAACCACATATTTGAGCTTCTGATGCAGGGTTGAAGTAACTGCTCCGGCAACATGAATCCATGGGCGTCCCAACAAACAGTTGTACGCAGGCTGAATGTCCATGACGTAGAAGATACTTTTGAAAACTTGAGAAGCTATTTTGACGGGCAACTCAACTTCTCCAAAAACTGATCTTCTAGACCCATCAAAAGCTTTGACAATCAAATCACTAGGCCTCAGGACTAAACCATCAACATTGAGCTTCATTAATGCCTTCTTCGGAAGCACATTAAGGGAAGAGCCTGTGTCTACAAGAACATGTGACAACACAACACCCTTGCACTCCATAGTGATATGTAGTGCTTTATTGTGGTTTCGGCCCTCTGACGTGAGGTCTCTGTCTGTAAAGCCTAGCCAGTGGCTCGCATTAACACCGCCTACTACCGCTTCAAGTTGGTTGACAGTGATTTCCTGAGGAACATAGGCCATCTGCAACACTCTCAATAAGACCTCTCTGTGTGTAGGAGAACACATCAGCAGTGAGAGAATGGATATCTTGGAAGGTGTCTGGTTCAATTGCTCGACCACCTTATAATCACTCTTTTTGATTATGCGCATGAATTCCTCGACCTCTTTTTCAAATGTACCCTGCCCAACCACAGGAGTTGTTGTCTCATCAGTCACAACTTGCTTTCCTTTGGCTTTGGATGAAGCCTCAGCCTCAGGATCCCCTATCAGCACAGGGGGAGCAAATAAACGACCGCTTCTTGTGAAACCTCCAACTCCTCCGACGTTCTCTACAGTCGGGTCAACAGCAACAGATTTTCTCTCAACTTTCTATCCAGCCACGTATACATCTGAGCCATAATGCCATGGAATGGCTTTATCGTCTGTGTAAGGAACAGGCCCAGGCACGGTGATAGTCACAGGACTAATCTCAGGAGCATAAATGGTTACGAGCTCTCTTCTGGCAGGCATCTCTGCTTCATCATAGAATATGGTAATTATTGACACATCATCAGCTTCATTACCAACCTTGTTAAACTGCAAGGATCCATCATTAATCAAACTCTGTAATCCCATCTTCAGCTTCTCACACCCATTCTTTGAATTCAGACATTCTTCACAATCAAAACAGCATCCAGGAAACACTTGACTATTCAATAACCTCTCTTTTACAACCAACAAAGGAGTCTTTACCTCTTCAATATTCAACATAAGACTTAACTTTTCACCACCCTCAACAGCATTGATTCTAGCCCCTTCGTGATTCGGAATAGGGTTTGAATTGACATTTGGCGGTGGTGCAAAGTTAATCGCCTTAGAGTCTATCAGGTCTTGGACTTTGTGATGTAGCGTCCTGCACTTCTCAGTCGAGTGCCCAGGTGCCCCAGAGTGGAAATCGCATCTTGCATTGATATCATAACCCACTGGAAGCTCTACAGGTGGTGGTGGTGCCAAAGTTCTCAATTGAATCAGATTCAAGTCCAGCAGTCTTGGTAGCAAAGCAGCATAAGTCATGGGGATGGCCTCAAGCACCCTATTAGCCGGGCGAGTTTGCCTTGGCTGATAAGGTCTCTGTTGATAGTTAGTACGGGGTTGTTGTTGTTGTTGTTGTTGTTGTTGAGGAGGTGCCTGCTGCACAGGACTAGAAGGAATTGTGACTGCTGCCACATGCTCATATGGTCTTCTATAACCTCGGCCCCACCCTCGGCCAAACACATCATTTGTTTCACCCTCCCTTCTCCTTGGAGGTCCACTGAAAGCTTTCCTCGTTCCATTAGAGCTGCTAGCACTTGTATCTTGGATTTTTCCCATTTTCAACAAGGTCTCAACCCTCTCTCCAGCAATTACAATGTCATTGAATTTGGTGGCAGAACTGGATGCCAATCTTTCAAGAAACACACCCTGCAAAGTCCCCATAAACATGTCAGCCATCTCGTTCTCAAGCAGGGGTGGTTGCACTCTGGCGGCGAGCTGACGCCACCTTTGAGCATATTCTTTGAAACCCTCCTTAGCAGTCTGAGCCATGTGTTGCAACTGCGTGCGATTTGGAGCCATGTCCAAATTATATTGATATTGTCTCACAAAAGCTTCTGCTAGGTCTTTCCAGCTCTTTATGTTGACTCTGCTAAGCTTCATATACCACTCCAGAGAAGCTCCGACCAAACTGTCTTGGAAATAGTACATCCAGAGTTTTTCATCATCCGTGTGAGCAGCAATCCTTCCTACGAAGGACTGAAGATGTGTCTTCGGGCATGAAGTGCCATTATATTTCTCAAAAGTTGGTACCTTGAACTTGTAAGGGATTCTAACCCCTGGAACCAAGCCCAAATCTGTAATGTCAAATCCCAAAGAGCTCTGGGATTGAATATCTCTGATTTGTTCTGCCATTTCCTCAAACTTCCTGTTCATCTCCGCCCCATGACCCACAACTTCCTCCAGCAGAGTGAACTGTTCGTCCTGGTTATCCATTTGCACATTATTCAACCCATCATTGATTATAGTAACCCCTGGCTGTGTTACAGGGATTTCCACTTGACGTGCGCCCGCACTGTTACGATTACCATCAACAGTGGTGTTGTTCCTGCGTTGATTCTCAACCAATTCCCGCAGACGCTCTTGATTCTGACCCATGCCTGCCATCAGAGTCATGAAATTATCCATCCTTAGCCTCAGGTCAGCTAAGTCAGCTTGCATCTGGTCCATGATTCTCTCCCTGTTGATCTTTGTTGGATATCTGTGTGCGACTGGCTGTTCCCGAACTTTTCTAGGAGCTATAGTGCCTGAAACACAAAACACGTTAGCAACTGTGACATTACTTGCAAAACAAACAAACAGGTTATATGCAATGCAATGTAACTACTCATGTTCCCAGGTTTTAAGTATTTGCATGCCCCAGTTCTGGCATCTACTCCAGACAGTCACTTTGAGTATTAGCTTTCAAACTTTCTCTTTGATGAGTATTCAGACATTAGCAGTATCAGACAAACGAGTCTTGCACATTCAGAAAAGATAACTTGCATATTCACACTGTATCATGGACAAACCACTGTCGGCCAAAAGTCAGAATACAAACAGAAATATTCCCCGAAGGGTTACAAGCCATTACATGAATAAAAGACAAAACAAATAAGCAAGACTCCTACAACAAGTCTGTAGGTAGTCTGAAAAATAAACTAAGCTAAGGACCCAGGCTCTGCCACCTCTGCTCTTCTGTTCTTGACACCCGCTCTCAACTTGAGTTCTTCAATCTCTTTTCTTGCTTCCTCCAAGGCTAGCTGGCTTTGTGCTAATTGCTGAGTCTTTTCCCTCCGGATGGTATGGACCTGCTCCACCTCTTCCTTCTTGTAAGCCATCTGCACTTAAAGAACTCTTCTTTCTCTTTGAATTTCTTATGCTCTTCCTCCCCTTGGCCTTGCAACCAAACAATGGATTGTCGAGCTTCCTTGAGAGTCTTCAAAGTCTTTTTGCGTTCAGCTTCTCTCTTTGCCTCCATTAGACCCAACCTGTGAAAGTGAGCTTCCCTTCCATCAAAGTCTTTCTCTTTAGCTTCCAAAGAGGATTGGATCTTCTGAAGCTTCCCTTCTGCTTCATTTTTGGCCCTGTTGGCAAGATGGTACAGGCTTACCATTTCAGCATTCTCCACTCGAACTTCATGTAGCTGAGCTTCTAACTTCTTGTATTCTTCAAGGGAGACAGTACTACTCTGGCTTGGCACTTCTCTGGGATAAAGTGGAGCTTCAACTGAGAAAGGCATGAAAAATGCTTCTACATGTCTTTGCAACCATGCAGCAAATGGTGGATACGTCTTGTGATCAACTCTACCAAAGTCTTTCTTACCCTTCCTTATCCTGTGAGCCCAAGCTTGGACTGCTTGTTGAACTAACCCCTTGTTTCCTTCCACAGGAAAATACAAGGACTCAACAAACTCTTCCATCTGTGGTGGATCTTTCAAAGGATAACCAAACTGTTTCCTGGCTAATGTTGGATAGTAACTGATGACACCTTTCCTTCCCAGCAAAGGTACTCCAGCAAATCTTCCGCAACTGACCAACAACTCTTTACCTAGCAAATCCCTGTCATATCCCCAGGCAATATCTTCAGTAGTTAACCCCATCAACCTTCTTGACCATCTCCACTCATCCCTCATCTCCTTGAAGGCACCTGATTTTGGCAGTTGTCTAGCAAACCACTCAGCAAACAGAGAAGCACAGCAGACTACTGGTCCACCCCTACCCTTCTCATTCATGTAATGCACGCTGTAGTAGAATTCACCCAACAGAGTATGCACTGGATTGCCTTTTGCAAAGATAGAGATCACCTCCAAGCTTATAAATTCTTTCTCTCTCGGGAACAAGCTGGACCCATACACCATCAAAGCAAGTATAGCACCAAAGTCATTCCAATTAGCCTCTGTAGCACATCTCTCTGCCTTTGGTATGAGCACACTCCAAGGGAGTCCTTTGCCTTCACTCTCTTTCAGAGCTTTCTTGACTGTAGCAGCTGGCAGACGACAAACTTTGGCTATGTCTTCATCTTTAAGCACAACCTCAGACCCATAGAATGGCAAGGTCTCTCCGACTGGAACATTCAGCATGCTGGCAATCTCTTCCAATGTGGGAGCTAAGATGTAACCTGGAAAAACAAAGCAACGCAACAGAGGATCATAAAACTGCAACAAGGTATGCAAACTGTCCTTCTGGTCTGCAGTGGGCTTGTCCACAAACTTCAGTATCTGGCCATATCTTTTCCTGAAATTACCCAAGACCTGCTCATTCATCAGACCTGCTAACTTCTGAACACTTCTAACTTCAGGATGAAGAAAAGTATAGTGAACATTCTTTTTCCTTGTAACTTTTCTGATTTCTGCCATGGAGATAAGATTTACCAAAACTGGGAGCTGATTGAGAACAACGACCTGAAAAATGGGAACCATAAACAGTTAATGCAAGAATGATGCAGATGCAATGCATGCATATGATCAACTGGGACCATCTGAACTGGACACTGAACACAAGGGCCCCTCTGAACAATTGCAAACCAAAAGTCCTCTGAATCACAACTCTCTGATAGAAGATCTCAAAACCACAGTACCAAGAAAACTAGAACCAAGAAAACCAGAACTCCAGAACCATAGGACCATAGAACCAAAGATCATAATCACATGACCACTGATAAATGAGTGTATGTAGAGGCCAAGGGTTCCTGCACACCTGTAAACCCCTCCCAATCTCACTGGTAGTAAGCTCCGGGCCAGACATCACGGACTCTCAAAGTCGAATAACAATAATACTTTCACCATCTCCGAGAAATGGCTCATGACCAAATCAGGGAATCGGTTTGGTATTATATACTACGCAGGGAGGCCTCAGCTGAGTCTGGGAAACAAGGTCATCCTATGTGATTTCCAAGTGGGCCCTCGGATGCAAATGGGTTTGCCACACAATGCGGTCTGCCACTGTCATCACTAAAGAGGGATGTTTCCACAAGGTTCTCAATGATCGGTCCCCAGCTGCACATAACTGTCAGGGTTATGAAATGAGAGAGGAAGATCCCCAAATCAAGACATTTCCAAGACAATCGCAAATCTGGGCGTGGAACTCACTACTACCCCCATGACAAGATCTCATGAGGCCAAAGTGGAACCACTCTAAGTACTAAGGTGCATTCGAGCCGTGGTAATGAGCTCATCTCTTAGAAATAGTAACACCCAAACCCACCAAATAGAAAACCAGTCCAGACAGTCCAATATATAATATATGATGCAGAAAGTAAATACTGAAAACTGTAAATAAAGATGTAAATAAAGCTGTAAATAAACAACAATACAACAAGCCACAACAAACATACATCACCCAAAGAAACAAAAACAAACAAGCGCTAGGAGAGACTCACAGGGGAACCAGAGATCCTGGGTCATCTTATCCCCAGCAGAGTCGCCAGCTGTCGCTCCCCGGATTTCCATCCTGGTACAAACGCGAACGTGGCGCGGAAAAGAAATAGAGTCACCAGCCAGACATTTTTATCCCGAAGGAACGGGAATGGTAATGCTGCACAAACCAGAAGAAAAGAAAAGGAAGGACACGGGTCCTGCGAACCAAAGAGACTGAGTTCGGGAGTCGATTACGACTTGGGAAGGTATTAGCACCCAGACCGTCCGCCATACCCGACGGGATCCACGCTTGCAAAAGAAAATGTTTCAAAGGGTGAGGGGATGAAAGCTGCTGCAAAGAAAATGAAAAGAAACTAAAACTGGAAAAGAAGCTGAGAAAAGAACTGAATAAGAAAACAAAGAGAAAAATGTAGGGAAAATAAAGATTGTGCTCGAACGGGCCCTACCCCGCTGCCTACGTACCTCATCAGGACAATGAGGATCAGAGACGCCGTAGTTCCCCTAACTAGGGGTGGCAAGGAAATTGCTTGTGAATTAAGGCTTGAACTGCCTATGCCATTGCTCAGGTGTTGCAGACTCGGATGACGAGTGCGTAACCGTCTTGCAAAGTGACAAGTATGAGCAAGTTCACGTACAAAGCGAATGAGATGAGAAAAGAATTCCCGAAGGAAAGACGCTTATTGTTTGTTTGTGTTTTTTAGAAGCTTTTAGGAGTGTGTAACAAGGAAGTGAACTCAAGCTCTTTTCCATGGATTGTGCACTTGTCACTACATTCCAAGATGGAATAATAGAACAAGCACACTCAAGTAAGGAGAAGATCCCCAAAACTTGAACCCAAAGATTAGGGCCTAAGCTCACTAACTTATTAAATTATTAAGTGTTTTGGTATTTACAGATGAAGAAGTATTTTTTATGCTTTTCTTTGTGAAGAAGATACCTTGATCAGACTTGTGCATCATAAGGTAAACTTGTACTATCCCAAGATTGGAAGATTACAAGCACACCTCATGGGATAAGGCTATTGCTCAAGGAATTACTTCAAACTTTCTTAGAGTTATGATATGAGAAGAGAAGAAGAGCCAGAGGATCACAAAGGCAAAATTCTAAAGGGGACTAAATATTCCTAAGTGTTATCATGCATGGATATCCTGAGGTTAGTGTGGCTTTATATCCTAAAGAAGAAAAGAAGAAGAAGAGAAGAAGAATAAGAAGAAGAGATGAGAAATGCCTAAGCCCAACAAGCAAAAGGGTTAGTACAATAAATACATAAGAAGAAGAGATGAGATTTGGAGATGTGGAACTCAACTTCCACACCTCTCACTTACCATAGCCCCTGCAAGGTTAGTAACATGCATACAAGTGAAATGAAATGAACAAAATAACATGCCAACATCATACAAACAGAAGTGAAATGATATGTACACATGCTCAATGCAAATGCAAGTTATAAGAATGAGGAATGAAGCATACAAGTTAACATGATGCAACATGAAACAAATGACAAACACATGCAAACTTAAGAAAGATGCAAAGCAAATATGCACAAACATGGACTCAATGCACAAGACCAGAACTAAAACAAGTAAAAGAAGAGCTTAAGAATCTAACAAGATGAAGATAAGAGCCACAATTGACCAAACAATCACATAATGAAGTGAAAGAAGTAAGGAGATGAAATGAAAAACACTTAAGAAATGAAAGAACTTAAAAGGTAAGCAAAACACAAAAGTTCTAAGACTCAAACCTTAAGCTAGGACCAGGAAGGTACCCATACCCCAAAGGAACCCCAAATGAGAAGAAGAAATTGGCACAAGTGCCCTTCTAAGCTTATAAGAGAGCTAAAGAGCAAAAGGAAGCAAAATGGGACAAGGTGAGAACAAAAATCCACATCAATTCAACAATGCATCTAAAAATTCCACAACTTAAACCAAATGATCTTCAAACATGGTAAAACAAGACACCAAAAGGGTTTGGAAGAATTCAGAAGCAAACTAGGTCAAATGGAGGAAAGAACACAAACTAGGGTTAATAACTTCCAACACAAGTCAAGGGACCAAGACCCAAGGAATAAATTTCTAAAAATCAGGGGAAAAATCACACAAGAACTAAATCCTCTTAGGAATCCAGAGCAAAAAGAATGAACAAGAAAATCAAAATAATGAGACCTATGGAAAATGAACAAGGCAGTGTACTCAAAAAAGAATTAAAAGGAAGTTAATTGAAATAAGGAATTAATATGACACGTGGAAATTAGAAAAAATGGAAAATAAAAATATATAAAAATAAAAGAAACTTAAAAGAAGACTCAAGAATTATTTGGGAATTTTTTAATGAATGGAACTATTTTAAAAAATTAGAAATCAAAATGGAGTAAAAGAATAAAAATAAGAAAAAGAAATTAAAAGGAAATTGGCTGGGGGTGCTGGTAGCAAGGAATTCACGTTGGAATTGTTTGGGCTCAATTGCCATGGGGGTGTGAATATCCATTTGGAGGCCCAAATCCTACGCTGGAATATTAAACTTAGTGTGGAAATTCAGTGAAAATAAAAGAAAATACATGAGCCACAGGATTGATCCAACGCGTGCTATATCTCTCCTCATTATTTGACGTGGAGCCTTATTAGATTATGATTGGAGGACCATGGTTCTTATGGTGGTATGCGAAACATATGGCATTAAACAGAATTAAAAGAAACACGTGAATGGGAGGTGGGCTGAATGGACGCGTGGCAAGATCTAGATGAAGGTGAGGCTGAATCCAAGGGTTGAAAGACCTTCTTCTTCCCTGCGCAAACCCTAATCCACACTTGCAGTTTCCGGTGACCGGAGCTAGGGCTCCGGCACCGGAATTCATAACAGATGCGCAAAACATGATAAAAATAAATGGAAATCTCCAAATCCACTAATTGACCTATGCTGATCATGAAAATGGACATGAAATTTCCTAAAACTCAAAGAAACTACTGGATCGAAGAAAAACAAATATGACCATGAAAACTGAAAATCAAATATCTCAAGCTACCATGCACCATTTTCAAAACTACAAGTTGCAGAATGATCAGTGAACATCATATATCACAAAACACATAACTAATTTCATTTCTAGAGGTGACGAATCCAAGACATACCTGAGTTGCAGATCTAGAAATAATGAGATAGAAAGCCAAATGATGGATGCAAATCACTCTACCCTCACTCTAGATGCAAAATAAATGCATCTAAAGCCTTGAAGGTGGCTGGATCTGAGGCTTTGCTCACACCTGCCCTGAAATGGCAATGTTGTTGAACTTGAGAGATAGCTTGAATGATGGTGTGATTAATGATCCTTAGCTTGCACTGATCAAGGATCTATCACTAGTTTTTGAAATGAGCAAGTGTGTGATGAGAAATGAGAGAAAATGCAATTGGTGCATAAACTTGGAAATGAGAGAATGAGAGAGAGGTTGCCAATTCTGAAACCCTAGCTCCTTTTATGTGAAGTCACAAACCAATGCTGAAAGAATGAAAAAGTTTGCACGTGGGAATCACAAGAATTTTGTGATTTTGAAAATTTTGAAAATTGTGAGGGAAGCATGAAATCCTCATGCTTTACTTGGCCTCTCAGCACATGTGCAATCCTTTTCCAACCCTTGATCATAATACAACAAATCCCGGCCCTTAGATCAAGTCATCACACTTTTCTCATGATTTTGCAAAAAATCCACTTTGTAAGCAACAATCTTGCTTGGCACGAAAATGGGAGTTTCTCTTGAGAAAAGTGTGCCAAATGCAATGTGTTTTAACTTTGTAAAAAAACTTGAACCATACCAAGTCTTGAAAATACGTTTTGAACACTTTTGCTTTTGGTGCATGCATGGGATTTTGGTTTTGCCCTAATTTACACCAAATTTTCGAAGAGCCTAGGGAGCAAACCATGAATACCATGAAAATGTACTTGTAAATTTTGAAAATGGAAGCCCTTAATCTCCAACTTTCATGTTTGACTTTGGTCCATTTGAAGAATTTTTGATCATGTTAAGCTCATTTGAAAATTAGGGCAAAAGTTGCCAAAAATGGAAATTCTCAAAAACCAACTTTGTACCATTTTGCAGAAACCCTTCAAATCTTCATGATCCTTGATCTTTGAACATCCCAAACCTCTTATAAAATTGTAAGGACCCCCCTTGGCAAGAAAAAGTGGCTTGGACCCCTTGAAATCACACAGTTGACTTTTTAAGGGCACAGTTGACCAATTACTTCATCTGCAAGCAACTGAAGAATTCTCTGAATTTCACATGGAATTTTATCATGAAAATTGGTACCTAGGATCCTCTTGACATATAAAAAACTTTGCCCAAATTAAATGGCCAAAGTTGAGAGGTTTTGATGCTTAAATCTCAAACCCTAGTTTAGGTGCCATGTGTAGGAGCTTTGCCCTGTCCTGAGATCTCTGATGATCATGCAATCTTCTGAGCTTTTGCAAATGGACTTGAACTTGTAAATGGAGTGTAGACCCCTCATAGGACTTGTATACAACCATTGGGACCCTTGTCATGGCTTGTGATGCCTCAAAAAAACCTCCACAAATGATCATATGCTTGATGCTAGGACATGAAGAATGTTATGCCTCATCTTTCCATGCTAGGATGCTAAGAAAATGAGATGTTCATGATGAATATGATGTGATATGATGCTTAAAATGAAGAGGGAAAATTTGGGGTGTTACAACTGGCTCGAACCTTGCTTGTGATCATGAAGATGTTTGATTTTTGCCGCAATGCTCCGTATTAGACGAAATGCTACACTTTGTGGGGAAAATGATGCGAATGCTATGATTATGCAAAGGGAAACCGATCAGGGATTCAGATCCTGCTGAAGATTGGATCTCTGGTTGATCTGCTTGGAAGGATGTCCCAGCTGGGGGAGATCATTGGTAGATCTGTTAGGATATATAGGTCTGCTTGGGGTAATAGATCATTGATAGACCTATCCTGTAAGGAGAAACCTAGATGGGGTGGAGGAAACTTCCGTCACTTTGTTGCGAAGGGTTTCAGGCATTGCTCTTCTGGGGAGAGGCTGAAACTTCTGTGGGGAGATATGTTGGAGATGCTCCTGTTGAGTAGATCTGTGTTAGGGATGAGGAAGCTTTGACAACTCCGATGGGGAAAAGCATTCCAGGTACTGCTTGGGGAGAAGGTATGTTGGGGAAGTGATGTTTGGCATGCCCCATGTTGCGTATTGAATACCTGCAACCTGTTAAGACAAGAGAAACACACAAGTATCCCGAGGCATCCCTTACCGGATTCCGTCATAGGAGTTAGATATTCCTGAGAGTAAATATAAATCCTACAAGCATTTATTAAGAATGGCTCATTTGTTTTATACAAGTATTATATCATGGATATTGGACATTTTGCAAACGAAACAAAAATATACAAAACGAGGTGTGACTGAAAACTCTGATTTTATTAATCTGGGTGCCCTGAATTGGCTAATACAGTCAAAGAAACAAATCCCCTGGAATGAGGAGATTTCTATAAACTGGGAAAAGTAAAAAGTGCTGGCAATGTTGACGACGCTCTGGTGAGCTTCCTTCGCTATGACCTGTATGACCTTGACGTTCTTCTCATCTTGCTTTCTGAAGAAGGTTGATTCTGACTGATGCTTTATCCTTTCGAAGCTTGCCGTCTTGCAAATGATACATGCGAATTCAAAATGCAGTTGTTCGCTTATTCCCTGATTTTGCGTGGATCGCCCTTTCGGGTTTTCAATCCACCGGGATACCCATTTTTGCCTGAGCTGTCCAATGCGGCTTTTCAACTCAGCGGGTGTACATTGTTTTTTCAATTTTTCCCTTATTTTTGCCCGAGTCTTTTATTCTGATTTTGACTCGCCGGGATGCCCTATTTTTGCCTGGACGTACATTCTATTTTTATGTCCAACAGGTCATTTATGCGAAGTATTTTTTAACTGCATCTGAATTCATAGGGGACAAGAAATCTTCACCATCCATAATAGTGAGCATCAATGCTCCACCAGAGAAGACCTTCTTTACTATGAATGGACCATCGTAATTAGGAGTCCATTTGTCCCTGTGGTCTGTATGAGGAGGAAGAAGTCTTTTCAGCACAAGATCTCCCACTTGGTATTCCCGAAGCCTTACTTTCTGATCGAAGGATTTCTTCATCCTTTTCTGATATAACTTCCCATGACAGATTGCAGCTAATCTCTTTTCTTCGATTAGATTCAACTGATTTTACCGAGATCAGACCCATTCTGCTTCGTTCAGCTTAACATCCATCAGTACCCGCAAGGAGGGTAGTTCAACTTCAACAGGTAGGACTGCCTCCATTCCATATACAAGTTGATAAGGTGTTGCCCCAGTAGACGTTCTGATCGAGGTTCGGTACCCATGCAAGGCGAATGTTAGCATTTCATGTCAGTCTTTGTAAGTAACCACCATCTTCTGCACAATCTTTTTGATGTTCTTATTAGCTGCCTCAACAACGCCATTCATCTTTGGCCTGTAAGGAGAAGAGTTGCGATGTTGGATTTTGAAGTCCCGACACAGTTCTGCCATCATTTTGTTGTTCAAATTGGAACCATTATCAGTAATGATTCTCTCGGGTACTCCATATCGACAGATGATGTCTCTTTTCAGAAACTTGGCTACCACTTGTCTGGTGACGTTTGCATACGAAGCTGCTTCAACCCATTTGGTAAAGTAATCGATGGCTACCAGGATGAATCTGTGGCCATTTGAAGTAGTTGGTTTAATCTTTCCAATCATGTCAATGCCCCACATGGCAAAGGGCCAAGGTGAAGACATCACGTTCAAAGGATTCGGAGGCACATGCACTTTATCTACATAGATTTGGCATTTGTGTCACTTTCTGGCATAGGCACAACAGTCTGCATCCATTGTGATCCAGTAGTAACCTGATCTTAATAATTTCTTAGCCATTGCATGTCCTCTAGCATGGGTACCGAAAGACCCTTCATGCACCTCGTGCATCAGCAAGTCTGCTTCTTTCTTATCAACGCATCTGAGCAGAACCATGTCGAAGTTTCGCTTGTATAATGAACTATCAACATTAAGGAAGAAAATACCGACCAGTCTTCTTAATGTCTTCTTATCATTGGATGATGCCCCAGGTGGGTATGTTTGATCCTCTAAGAAGCATTTGATGTCATGGAACCAAGACTTGTCATCCTTAGCAATGTCCACAGAGAATACGTATGCTGGTCGGTCTAGTCTGGATACCGAAATCCGAGGCACATAATTTGCAGTTTGAACCTTTATCATGGAGGAAATGGTAGCCAAAGCATCTGCGAACTGATTTTCATCTCGAGGGATATACTCAAGTTTGACTATTGTGAAGAAAGTCAATAATCTCCTCGTATAGTCATGATATGGAATCAAATGCTCTTGGTGAGTGTACCATTTGCCGTTGGTCTGATTGATTACCAAAGCTGAATCTCCCAATACAATTAATGTCTTGATCCTGAGGTCAATGGCTTCCTCAAGACCCATGATACAGGCTTCGTATTCAGCTTCGTTGTTAGTGCAGGCAAAGGTGAGTTTTGCTGAGAAAGGCATATGAACTCCTTTAGGTGTAATGAGAACTGCACCAACTCCACGTCCACTCATATTGACAGCCCCATCAAACATCAGTTCCATTCTTCTTCTGGGTCAGGCCCTTCAGTGTGAACAGGCTCTTCATGATCTTTTGCTTTCAGGAACAAGATGTCTTCATCAGGGAAGTCAAATCTCATGGGCTGGTAATCATCAATGGTTTGCTCAGCTAGATAGTCAGACAGTACACTGCCTTTGATGGCCTTTTGAGATGTGTATTGAATGTCATACTCTGTCAGAATCATTTGCCATCTTGCAACCCTTCCGGTAAGTGCTGGCTTCTCAAATATGTACTTGACGGGGTCCATTTTTGAGATTAATAAGGTAGTGTGAGTCAGCATATACTGTCTTAGTTGGCGAGCAGCCCACGCTAAAGCACAACAAGTTTTCTCGAGTAGTGAATAACGTTGTTCACAGTCGGTAAACTTTTTTCTTAGGTAGTATATTGCATACTCTTTTCGACCAGACTCGTCATGCTGGCCCATCACACACCCCATTGATCCTTCTAATACTATCAGGTACATTATTAGAGGTCTTCCTTCAATTGGAGGCATGAGAATTGGAGGTTCTTGTAAGTACTCCTTGATCTTGTCAAAAGCCTTCTGACAATCTTCATTCCACCTGACCGTTTGTTCATTTCTTAACAATTTGAACAGGGGCTCACAGGTTGCAGTAAAATGAGATATGAACCTTGATATGTAGTTCAATCTACCTAAGAACCCCCAAACTTCCTTTTCAGTCCTAGGTGCAGGCATCTCTTGAATGACTTTGACTTTGTAAGGATCAACTTCAATCCCCTTTTCACTTACGATGAATCCCACCAGTTTATCAGACCCCCGAATGTGCACTTGTTGGGGTTTAGCTTCAGCTGATACTTTCTCAGACGCTTGAACAACTTCAACAAATTTACCAGATGGTCTTCTTCAGTGAGGGACTTGACAATCATGTCATCCACGTAGCATTCAATTTCTTTGTGGATCATATCATGGAATAACGTTACCATAGCCAGTTGATAAGTCGCACCGGTGTTTTTCAATCCAAAAGGCATTACTTTGTAATAAAATATGCCCCAAGGTGTGATGAAGGTTGTCTTTTCCATGTCTTCGGGTGACATTCTGATCTGATTATACCCTGAAAAACCATTCATGAAGGAAAACACTGAGAACTAAGCTGTGTTGTCGACCAATACATCAATGTGAGGTAATGGGAAATCATCCTTCGGGATAGCTCTGTTCAGGTCCCGGTAATCCACACACATTCGTACTTTTCCATCCTTCTTAGGCACTGGTACAATGTTAGCAACCTACGGCGGGTAACTAGTTATAGCAAGGAAACCGGCGTCCCACTGTTTTTGTACTTCTTCCTTGATCTTCATTGCAATATCTGGACGAGTACGGCGTAGCTTCTGTTTCACTGGAGGGCAATCTTCCTTCAAAGGTAGCTTGTGCATAACAATATCCGTGTCAAGACCTGGCATGTCTTGATAGGACCAAACAAAGACGTCAACGTATTCTCGAAGCATGTCAATAAGCTGTTCCTTTACTGAAGCTTGCAGATTGGCCCCAATCTTCACTTATTTCAAATCCTCTTCGGTACCAAGATTAACTGTTACAATTCCTCCCGATGAGGAGTGATCACTTTCTCTTCTTGCCTCAACAACCTGGCTAACTCTTCAGGTAACTCATAGTCTTCTTCAACCCCTTCATCAACTTGATTAATTGGATTGTCGAAGTCATACAAGGTCATAGCAGTACTATTATCGGTGCAATCTGAAGGATAGTCTCTGCAAGGGTTGATATTTGTTCGTATTAGTGATCCATTTTAATCTTGTTTAGAAAAAGTGAAAATGAGTTATTATTTTGAAAACATTGCCATTTTATTGTTTTGTACAAAAGTAAAAAATGAAAAGACAGTGAGCGAAAAAGAGACTTGTTTGCAAAAGATGTCCGATATTCATTGATAATTCATTTGCACAAAATTACAATATGGCCCTATTACAAAATGAGTCCTGACACCTTGGGCAAGATGCAGGACTTGATGCATGCTAAAAAGATAGGAAATAATAATTACTCTGCAGGAGTAACCCTTATAATTTCATGGGAAGACCAGTTAAGGACTTGGTTCCCCGGGATCCTTGGACGTATCGAGCTCTCCAGGTTGCGGTCGCTTTCTGCTTCGTCTTCCAGGTTGTTAACAACATCTAGGGTAAGCATCCCCCCACTGATGAACTTGGGCTCCTTGGCAACCTCTGATTGATCTTGTCGGAATATTCTGTAACCCAAACTGAATCTGTCCTCCTTCTTCTCTACTGGCAGTAGCTTTCCCCAGCCTTGGGCATTACCATCTTCAACAACCTTCCGGGCTTGCTGATAGGAGACAATTGAAGTACCTATCCTATCCTCCTGGGATGCAACAAATACTTCAGTCGTCGCCTCATTGACATTCAGGGCCTCGAACCCTTGGCTCATAGTTTCATGGATTTCACCGTCCATCTCAATGTATTTGTAAGTAGCCATATAGCTAACAAATATGTCCTCTTCACCATAGATGGTGATAATCTGTCCTTCCCACTCATATTTCAATTTCTGGTGAAGGGTCGACGTTACTGCGCTTGCGGCGTGAATCCATGGTTGACCCAACATACAGCTGTAGGCCGGCTGTATGTCCATCACATAGAAAGTAGTCTTAAGTACCTATGGACCGATTATCACTAGAAGCTCCACCTCTCCAAGAACAGACCTCTTGGAGCCATCAAAAGCCCTGACCACAAGGTTTCTTGGTCGGAGAGCTATTCTATCATATTCGAGCTTGACAAGAGCTTTCTTCGGCAAGACATTGAGTGAGAACCCAATGTCTACAAGAACATGAGATAGTACAGCTCCTTTGCACTCCAGGGTTATGTGCAAAGCTTTATTGTGGTGACGCCCTTCCGCTGTCAAATCAGCATCAGTGAAACCTAGCCCATGGCTATTATTGACATTAGACACCACTGTTTCAAGCTGATTCACTGTGATCTCTTCTGGCACGTAGGCAGCGTGCAGAACTTTGAGTAGTGCATCCCGATGGGCTTCAGAACACAACAGCAGGGATAGTATAGAGATATTAGAAGGAGTTTGATGGAGCTGGTCCACAACTTTATAGTCACTTCTTTTAGTTATCCTCATAAATTCATCCACGTCCTGATCGAAGGATGATTTATGAGTCTCTTTTGATGCAAATTCTTCGGGTATCACACTTTTCCCTTTGGCTTTGGCAGCAGCCTCTGCCTCAATATTAATTATCGGGGCTTGTGACGCGAAGAGACGCCCGCTTCGGGTGAAACCTCCGCCTCCACCGACATTATCCACTTGGGGAGTAGGAACTGAAGAATCAAGAAGGACGTTTTCTCCGCTGCAGTAAAGGTCAGCACCATAATGCCATGGTACAACACTGTCTTTGTCATATGGAATTGGCCCGGGCACCGTGATGGTGACTGGGCTCACTGCAGCAGATGTTGGAATCGTTATCGTCTATATGATCTCTGTTGAGGAAATTATTGTTGTTGCGAAAAATGTTGTGGTTGTTGAGTATACTGAGGAGGTGGAGCAAGGATAGTAACAACAACAACCGATCTAGGCAGGTATTGGGGTCTCCCTCTTCCCATGTGTACAGAGTTTGTTTCACCAGATCTACGGGGCCCAGCAAATGGTTTCCTTGTACTTCTTGAACTGACACCATTGTCGGAGATCTTTCCCATCTTCAGTATGCTCTCTATTCTTTCCCCAACTATCACCACATCTGCAAAGCTGGTGGAAGAAAATGCAGCCAATCTATCAATATAGGTACCCTGGAGAGTATTCATGAACATGTCTGCCATCTCCCTTTCAGACATTGGGGGTTGAACTGCAGAAGCTAGCTTCCTCCACCTTTGGGCATACTCTCTAAAGCTTTCACGGGAAGACTGAGACATTCCCATTAGAAGGGTCCTGTTTGGAGCCATGTCCAGATTATATTGATACTGACGGATAAAAGCTTCAGCCAAGTCTTTCCAGTTTCTTACTATGGCTCTGGTCAAGTGGGAGTACCATTCTCGGGATGCCCCTGTCAAGCTATCCTCGAAGTAAAACATCCACAGCTTCTCGTTCATGGTGTATGCTTTTAATCTTCCCAAGAAAGACTGAAGGTGGGTGCGTGGGTAGGATGTGCCATTATATATTTCAAAACACGGGGGTTTGAACTTGTGAGGAATTCTCACCCCTTCCACCAATCCCATGTCCATGACATCAAAGCCTAGGGAGTTTTGGTATTCAAGAGACCTTAGCTTCTCTGCAATTTCATCCAACCGACGGTCGTAAACTTTGTCTCCAGCCCCGACCACAGTAAACTGCTCTTCTTAAGGATCTTCCTGCAAGACCCTTCCTCCAGTAGTGTTACCCTGAGTATTTCTTATGGCATTGATTTCTGGGTTCAGATGCGGTCCAAACTCTGGTGGATCGGTGCGAGGTTGCACGTGATCGTTGTTACTTGTACCTCCTGTGCGTGGATGGTGTTCCTAAGGAGTTTGTCGCTCAACCAATTCCCTCAGCCTTTCCTGGCTCTGAGCTAGACCAGTCATCATTGTCATAAATTGAGTCATCTGATTTCTCATCTCAACCCTCTTATTGGCCATTTGGGTCCTCACTTCATTCAAGTCTTGTTGAACTTGATCCATCTATAGCCCCGGAAGGTTGTTTCTTGTCGGGTACCGGTGTATTCTGTTGACAGGGAACACTCTTCTGCGAGCAATGTTTCCTGAAACCACAACAAAGTAAGAAATAACAACAAAACAAAGAAAATGTTAGTATGCAATGCAGGATGCCTATTTGTCTTCCAAGGGTATCCAGTTTGGTTCTTTAGTTTTGACCTTCCCAAACCTCGAGGAAATGTTTATGATGTTGCAGAGAGATAAAGCCCACCAAAAATAATACAAACCACTATATTACAAAGAGTGAAAATACATAGTTTGATTACAATAACATTCCCATGGTGGGTCAAAATACAACAACAAAAGGAAAATACAGTCAAAATGAAGTACAAACAAAAAGAGTCAAACGTCCAATCCAAAGTCATCTTCTTTGACTTCCTTCAGGAGGGCCTCAGTCACTGGACCTACTGGATGCTCTGTGATAGTCCTGATGAGGAGGTTCCTGGTAGAAATGGCATTGGTCAACTTCTTATGCTTATCCTGATCCTTTGACCTCTTCAACCCCGCCTGGAGTTTCAATTCAGAGATCTCCTTCTGTGCTACTAATAATGCCTCCTGATGCTTCTTCTCACTAGCCTTCAACTGCTCTATCTTAGCTTGAGTTCTCTGATCTTCTTGTGCACGGGCCTCAGTAATCCTGATCCACCTAGCCTGGCTCTCCTCTAAGTAGTGCTCTGCCCTAGGCTTCTGAGACTTTGCTTCCTTGCAAGAATTCTTAAGTACTAACTCTCCTGCTCTAGCTTTTCTGATGCAGTCATCCGTCTTCTCAATCTTGGTCAAGTGCTCAATCTGGAGTCTTTCTAACCTTTCATTATCTAGACAACTGTCATTTCTCTCCTAGAGAGTCTTCTTCAAGGCTTCAGAGAGCTGATTATTCCTTTCTTTAAGTTTCTCAAACTCTTCCAAAATGACAGTGGCTGCAGGTTGCACTGTTGAAGGTCCAGGTACATCTTCTAAGGTGAATGGCATCCGAGTGATCTGTGCCCTGGTACGAGACCAATCAAGATAATGTGCTGAAGCAATATTGTTGCACTTGCCAAGGATAGCTGTCCCCTTAGTTTGAATGTTATCCCAGGCCCAGGCTGCCTGTCTAACAATAGCAGAGTTGTGCTGGATTTCACAATAGAGGGTCTCAGTCAAATCTTTCCTCTTGGAGGATGAACCAAAGCATACCCCAATTGTCTCTTAAAAAGTAAAGGGTTGTAGTTGATGCAACCTTTTACTCTAATCAAAGGAACATTAGGATATTGCCCACAACTAGTAATAATGTCCTTGCCCTTGTTGCTTTGAGTGCATCATCTGATGTCTTCGGATGTAAGGGAAATCAATCTCTTGGCCCAATTTCTTGGCTGATGAGGGTTCAGAAAAGTGTCAGACTTTGGAAAATGTCTTAGCAGCCAACAGTAATAGAGGGGAGCACAACATCTGACCAGTCTTCCTCTTTGCTTCTCATTCCTCTGGTGTACTGAATAATAGAAATCTCCAAGCAAGGTAGGCACTGGGTTCCTCAGTAAGAACTGGTGAATAGCATTCTTGCTTACAAACTTTGGCTCGTCTGCAAACAAGATAACTCCATATATACGGAGGGATAAGAGTGCACAAACAACATCCCACTTCCCTATTGCAGTATGCAGGGTGGCCTGGGAGATCAAGAAATCCAAGTGAAGGCCTGGAACTCCAACCTTGGTGGTCATGCTCTGGTCAATGAGGGCAGGCTCCAAATGCAATGCCCTGGCTATGTCTTCATTCTTGGGGGCAACCATCTCCGGGTTGAAAGGAATCCCTCTCCTGATGGGAACTCCTAACAACATGGAAAATTCTTCTAGCTGAGGTCCCAACTGAAAATCAGGGAATGTGAAGCATCTGAGAGGAGGATCATAAAATTGCAAGCAAGTATGGATCATGCTCCTCTGGGATGCATCCAGGTCCATGACCATGTCCAATATGCCTCCATAATGTTCTCTGAATAATGGGACATGATCAGGAGTGATAAGAGACTGGATCTGCCTGATGCCTGTCAGGGTGGGCTCAAAGAAGTGGTATGTGATGTTGCTCTTCCTGGAAGTGTCATGCTGATGATGGGTGCTGGTGAAGAGTACTGAGGGTGACTGCTGATGAGGGTCACTGAAGAAGATGCTGAAGAAAAGGGGCTCTGATGAAGAAAACTGATAAAGGTACTGGAGAAGATAACTGAAGAAGTATGAGCAGAAGATAACTGATGTATGCAGAATGATATGCAAAGGGTTTGTGATCAAATGCTGGATCTGTTATCTGCCTTGATAAGGTCCATGTGTGTTCATAAGTCCGGATGGAGGCATAGAAATCCAGTAACCAGTTGGGGGACTCAAATAAAGAGTCACAAGTCCAGGGTTTCAAAAGAACTGTCCAAAGTGATGCATTCTTAAAACAAAACTAGTAACAGGGTATGATGAGGCCAAGGGTTCCTGCAAACCTGTAAACATCCCAACCCCCTCACATGTATTGTTCTAGAACAAGGATCCTCAAACTTGGATCAGTTATGAGAAGTGTAAACACTTCTAACCCGAAGGTACAATGTTTACAATAACCATAAAAGATCCTCCTCTAATTCACCTCAGATGCTGAAGGTCATAAAAGGTCATCCAGACTTAGCAGGCTTCCCAGATAGCCCTAGTACTACAGGAAATCCGTAGCACAGAGTTCTCAAGAAGAAACCCATGTCTGAACCGTGTTTCATATTCCCGCACCAGACCGAAATGGAATGGGAAAGAATATGAAGCCACTCTAGCCTATGTGTCACTCAGGTCCTTGACATGGAACCTTACTCACTCAAACCCTCCCACCAAGGAAGCAGCATATCCAACACAAATGATAATGACAGTATGAAATGCATAAAAACTGTAAATGAAAGCAATAAATAAAGCGGTACAGAAAGTAATAAATAAAGCAATAAATAAGCACAAGTAGCAAATAACACCCCTGTAAACACAAATCAAACAAGCGCTAGGAGGAACCCACAGAAAGAACCAGAAGCCCTGGTTGCAATATAAGTGTCCCCAGCAGAGTCGCCAAGCTGTCGCTCCCAAAGATTTGCATCCTGGTACAAGCGCGAACGGTCTGCGAAAGGAGAAAATGAAGTGAAGATGAATAGAGTCGCCAGCTAGGCATTTGTATCCTGAAGGAAAGGTAATGCTTCATAAACCTAGGAAGATATGGATAAGACGGTTGCTAACCATAGAAACTGAGAAAGGGGGTTGGTTACAACCTTGGAAGGTATTAGCACCCAGATTGTCCATCGTACTCGACAGGATCCATGCTTAAAAGACCGTGTTTAAAGGGGTAGGTGTATGTGCTATCTGTGTGCAAAAGCTAGAAAAGAATATACAAGTGTCAGTGCAAAAGGTGAAGTGAAATGCTCAGGATTGAGGCTTAAAAGAGAATGCTGAAAGAGGGGGAAGACAAGGAGAATTTTGTTCGATAACTGTTAAGTTATGCCTACGTATCCTCTCGTGCAATGAGGAAGTCAGAACACCGTAGTTCGACTCAAAGAGACTGAAAGATAAACTGATTGTGAACTGCTTGCTTGTCTGTGCTCAAGTGTATGACTCATCTGGCTCGAGTGCTAACTGTCTTGCATTAGACGGAAGAAGCAAGTTCCCGCTTATGAATGAGTGTGATGAGAAAAGAATCCCGAAGGAGACGGTTATTGTTTGTTTTTGTGTTTTCAATCTTTTATTGTTTTTTTGGAGTTTGTCATAAGTTAATGAGCTTAAGCCTAAATCAAGGGCTTGTAAACTCATTATATCCTCCTTTGGATTAGGGATAATGAGAATACTTAAGTATGAGGTAAGCACCACAACTTAATTACCTTGATGATGTAGGATTAAGATCATTAACCTACTTGTGATTATTTAGATGTTTTGTTTTTTTTTGTTTGGTGTTAAGTAATGAGTTTAAGCCATAATCAAGGATTAGTGAACTCATTACACCATCCTAATAGAAGGATAATAAATGAGAACACTTACGCTGAGGAAGATACCTCAACTTAATCCATGATTAGGGATTAAATTCATGACAAAACAAAGCCTTTATTAAGTGTATTTTAATCAAGGGTGAGATTAAGGAATGGATTTTATGGTTTGTAAGACAACTTGAGGGGGACTTGTCCATTAAACACTATGGTTAGTCCTTCTTAACCATAAAGGAAAAATTAGAACCCTAATGTCAGGCCCAAGTTACAAGTTAATTTCTTAGTGATTATTAGATGGATTAATTAAGAGGTTTAAACAAATTAAGGGTTTAACACTTAGCATTAAAGTTATACACTCCATCCTAAGAGAAGGATGCATGCATAACCCTAATTCCAAAGTCCTAAAGCCTTAAAGGTTTAGTCTCTAATGATGAGATGAAAGGAGAGACACAAAGAAGACCCAAAGGTAAAAGATAAGGGGGACTAATCACAACCCTAATTATTATCATGCTTGGATGTTCCTATGGTTTGTAAGGCTTGAGAAAGATCTTCAAGGAAGCCACCAATGGAAGAAGCAGATGAAAGGAGGAGGAAGCAGAAGAAATAAGTTACTTACTTCATTGAAGAAGATAAGTAACTTAAAGAAGGGAAGTGAGAGAGAAAGAACACAAGTGAACAAGTTCACTTCAAAACCAGCAAGATGCATAGGAAAAATATGAAGAGAAATGAGAAGTGAAGGCAAATCCACTTCTCAAATTAACTTACCACCTGAAAACGTTAGCACCAGATGCATAAGAAAGAAATGAAATGATGCATATGAAAAGGCAAAGACCAAAATCATAAGCATACACATGATGCAAATGATGCTATGACATGATGAAATGGCATACAAAGTGCAATGAATGGTCATACAAGGATAGGATGCAAATGGAAGCATGCTTTGAAGTTTGAAAGTTCATGAAAGTTAATGAATGATAATGAATACAAGTCATGGAAAATGAATGAAGAAATGATCAAGCATGATTCTAACATGTCTTATGATGTCTAAGATGACATATGAATGCATGAAATGTCATGGCAAGTTCATGTATGGATGCATATGCAAGATGAATGCAAATGAAGATGCAAAATTAGGGTTTTAAGGCAACATGAGATGCATATGGCAAAGACAGAAGCAAATGACATGATAAAAAATTTGAAATCACACTCAAACAAACCCTAAACCTATACTAGGTTACCATCCAAAGGGGGAGGTCATAAGCTAAACCTAAAAGGAGTTATGAATTTCCTAAGTTTCTAGGGTTTTTTGGGTGATCCTCAATTTAAAAACTAAACAAATTGAAAATGAAAGATAAATTCATGCCAAAAATATATTAGAAACTACATGATATGCACAAAACAATTCAAAAAGAATCATCCTCAAACTCTTCTTGGTTAGGCATAAAAGATTTTTCTAAGTTAGGATTCAAAAATAGGATTTAAATGACCCTTAATTCAAACAAAATTCTCAAATGATGATCAAACCTAAAAAGAAATTTGTCGAAGAGTTTGAAAATGTTTCTAAATGCAAAGGAATGATTCATGATTTTTTTGGTGATTTTTAGAAACTTAAATGGTATTTTAATTAATTAAATTAAATTAATTAATTAAAATAAACATTAAAATATTTTAAAAATATAATTTTTATGCAAAAAATAAAATAAAAATTATTTTCTGATTAAGAAAATTATTTGGAATAAAAATACAAAAGGAAATATTTTTGGGATTTTTCTAAGTATTTTAAATAAATTCGTAAAATAAAATACAAATAAAAATCAAATAAAAATAAAAGTATGCTAAATGAGAGGCTGAGATTGCAAGCTGGATGATCCAGGGGTCAGGAATCAAAGTCCACGTGACTTGAGGTATTCATATCCTAATGCCATGACTTAATCCTCTCACTTAAATGAAATCCAATGGTTGTGTTTTAATCTGACCTAATTTAATTAATTAATTAAGTTTAGGGTTTAATGATTGATCCTGGTCCTTCAAAACGCGCGACAAACACTCATCTAACGACCCAAATTCAAATTCACTTAATCACCTGAGATTAGCCCTAATTAACTTCAGACGGCCAGAACAGTGTTCCGGTCGTCTTCTCCGGCGAGCCAATCATGCCAACTCCTTCCCTAAGCTACCCCAGATCCCCTAAGGCTCCAGATTACATCATCTAATAACCTTAAACACGAATCAAGCATCAAAACACATTTATCAAGCATGAACAACATGAATCGAATCAAACAATTTTTAGGTCAAAAGTTTCAGAAGCTTCATACATACTCAATACTTAACCATTTGCAAAAATAAACATATCAGCATGATCAGCACATCACATAGATTCATTTAGGAACTTAAAAACAAGTTTCTGGAAAAAAAGTTCTTGAGGTTACCTGAGTTGAAGCTTTCGAAACTGGAACTTTCTGGGCTCTTCTTTGGTGCTTTTCCACTCCCCTTAACCCCCTTGTGCTTCTGAAATGCTTGAAAGGAGTTTATATGGAGTGTTTTGAAGGTTTCAGTTCAGAGGTTCAAGAAATCGTGTTTTGGTTAGAGAGGTTTTCAGGCCATTGTGAAGGGTGGTTTGTGTTCCTTGAGTGATTTTGAGATGAATGGTGAAGAGAGTTGTGAGTTTCTGTGCTTGTGTGATGAAATTCGAAGAGGTGAAGGTATGGGGTGATTTTTTCAATATGAGGCTATGGCTGTGTTTTAGGCTTGTGTGATGTATGAACTGAGTTGCTTTTGATTTGTATAATGTATTGTGATTGGTCAGAAAATTGGTAATGTCACAGCTTGATTGGCATGGCTTGTTTTGCCAAAAAGTCAAAAGTTTGTACCATAAGCATGGGCTCGGGTCTGAGGAAATCTAAAGGGTGGATTGGCCTCAGCTGAGTTTGTGGAGGTCCCTTGGATTAGATTTCATGAGCTGTGGTGATTGAATGGTGAGATTGAAGAGGTTTTGCAAACTCTTTGGAATTTCTTGTGAATCAAGGCATGAAATGTTGTGATTCCTTGGGCAATTCTGAGCAAAATGAGTCATGTGATGTTGTTATGATGTTTAGAAGTCAATTAGAGGTCACTTAGAAGCTTGGCAAGTGAATTTGCAAAAATCCCTCTTTGGCATGAATGTGAAAATTATGTGATTTTTGCCAACTTTGAAGGATCATAACTTGAGTTCCATAATGAATTAGAACATGTTCTTGAACTTTTTTAAAAGGGAAAGACCTAATCTACAACTTTCATGACCAACAATTTTTCATTTGAAGCATTTTTGGTTGAGAAAGAGGAGGTTGAAGAACTTTCCCAAAATGGAAAGTTTCCATTACAAGTCATTTCCATTTTTGGCAACTTTTGGTTTAGCTCAAATTTCTTCAATTTTATGAACTTCCAAGCACTTCAAGGATAAAATAAAGATCATATAACTTCAATTTGATGAAAATATCACTTTGGTTCCATTGTTGGGGGCCTCAGATGCCCTGATTTTGCTTTGACTTGCTCAAAAAGTTACCCAGTGAACAGATGACTTCCACGATGAATTTCTTCATCAAACTTAGTACACATGATCCTTATAACATCTTAAGAACATTAGAAACAAGAATGACCCAAAAATTTGGAGTTAAGGCCTCTGAAACCAAAACCCTAATTTTGGTCATCTGTGTAGTGAAAACCCTAGCTCTGCTTCCATGCTTTCCAAGTTCTTGTGATTTCTTGACTTCCTTGAACTTTGAGAGACATAACATGATGATAGAACACACATGGACCCTCTTGGAACACTTTAAGACCTTTGGGGTGGCTCAGATGGAATCTTGGATTGCTCAGATCACAAACACTAGATGCAGATGAACCTGAACTAATATAGTGAAACAAAATGCAATATGAGATGGTATGCTTATGCTAATGCAAACATGAAAGATCACAAGCCAATGGTGTGAAATTCGTGAGGGAAAATTTGGGGTGTTTACACTTACAGGAGTGGGCGTGGACCTCAGCTGGAGAGACCTTAGTCGGAAGCCGCCAAAAAGCGCGGGCGTTCCCCTGCTCGTTAGGGACGACGCTCCACGGAGCCCAAGACGAACAAAGCCACAGGACACCCTGAATAATTCGACAACCAACCAAGGGTGTCTCCCTGCCGATACCAAAGTCCCAGGAACGAGGACTATTCTCCCATGAGGAGCGACGAGGATGACCCTTACTGCCCATTTTCTCGGGCCATCATGGAAACCCAACTCCCAGCAGTCATGGAGAAGCCCCATAACCTTACAACGTATGACGAGACTACTGACCCCGACGATCACGTCGGCAACATCAACGCCATGCTAGACTACCACAATGACACATGGGAAATGTCAAATGTAGGTTGTTCTCCACGACCCTAAAAAAGGGAGCCATGACATGGTACAAAAGCCTGGCCCCTGAGTCCATCACCTCATGGAGAAGCTTGAGGTCACCGTTCATGAGGCACTTCACAGCCTCTCGACGCCACCCTTAAATGAAGGCTATACTTGAGGCCATCATTTAGGGGAGAAATGAAACGCTGCACTCTTACATCGAGCAATTCAACCAAGAGGCCGTCGAGGTGGATACAACTGACTATATGAAGAAGTATCTCCTCAAAAAAGGACTCCTCCCCGGTAGCGAACTCAACAGGGCAATGAGGATCAAGCCACCCCTCTCTCTAGATAAGCTCCTACACAAAGCTTAAGCGTACATCAAGTACAAAGAAAAACAAGTTTCCCACAACGTTAGGAGCAATCATAGTCAGGACGACACCAAAACCCTTAACCAGGAAGACTATGTCGCTCCTCACCGCACCAGGGAGAGGCGAAAAGACGATAAGCCTCGCGAGGTCCGCGAACCGGGCGCTTCTCCAAATACACGCTTCTGACTGCTCCCCGAGAGTGTATCCTCACTGAATACATCAATTCGGAGTTCAAGCAGGGCAGAGTAAGGTTCCCCAAACCAATAACACTCAAGCCCCACACCGACAAATTCAAGTACTGCCGCTTTCACATAAGCCACAGACACGTAACTAAGAACTGCGTCTTCCTAAAGCACGCCATCAAAATACTGATCAAAGAGGGCCACCTCAAAAATACACCAAGAGGAACGAACCTCCCTGGAACGAGGACCAGGGGGCAAAGAGAAGCTGCGAGGACACCCCGTCCGACGGTTCTCCCTTCCCCGTGGCCCTTTGCGTCTCTCGTCCTAAAGACTTCCACCTCCCTGAAACACATGCAGAAGGGTATCTAGCTTTCCACATCCCATGAGAAAACTTCCTAATAACCTTAGTTATCCCCGGGGAGGGATGATCATCGAGAATGCCACAATTTATGTAAAAAGGAAATTCAACGAGCTTCTACTGACCACACCCGACCAACTAGCAAATCTGACCAAATCTCGAGGGAAATTCAACCCCATCTCCTTCTACCTCGAGGAACTTCCTGGAGGATCTCCTAACTCGAGCATCCCATTGCTGATAAGGGAAAAAATGGACCGCTTCGACGTCCGCCGCATCCTGGTCGACTAGGGTAGCTCCGTTGACATCATGTATGCCCGCCGGTTCAAAACCCTCAGGCTCGACAAAACAAACTTGTCCCCGTATGTTGGATCCGACCTTCAGGGCTTCAACAGGGCTACCACGAGGCCATGGGGATATGTAGAGCTCCTCGTTTTATTTGGCGAGAACGAGATGGCCAGAGAAGTCAAAATCCAGTTCTTAGTAATTAAATTCCTTTCACTGTAGAACTGCATCCTTGGTCGACCAACTCTAGCCAAGCTAATCACGGTGCCCTCGACGGTCCACTTGAAAATGAAATACTACACCAAGCTGGACCACGTGGTCATGCTGCACACAGACATAGAGGCAGTCCGAAGGTGCTTCAACGCAGTAGTCAAAGGACAGGATGTGATCAACGCCTCCAAAGGGAACAAGAAACCCCATGTCGAAGAGTGACAACCCTCTCCGTGTATCAACTACATCGACCTCGACGGTAGACTCAGTGAAGACAGCACTGAAGACCAGGCCCCCTCCAATGAGCAGACTTTAGTCCATCTAATCGATACACCATGACAGGATGCTCGCCTCGCTGTCTCGCTTCGTTGCCAAATCCACATAACACGCATTTCCTTTCTTCAAATTACTACGAAAAGGGGTCGTCTTCGAATGGACCGAAGAGTACGAACAAGCATTTCTCCATCTTAAGAGGGCGTTATCCGAGTCGTCAGTGCTATCTCAACCACAAGAAAGGGAAACACTATACCTATACCTGTCCATAGCTACCGAGGCAATCAACGTGACCCTCATCCGCGAAACAACCGACGGGCAGAAACCAATCTACTTCACGAGCAAGGCCCTACAGGGCCCCAAGCTCCGGTACCAATAAATAGAGAAGATTGCCTTAGCCCTGATAAATGCAACAAGAAGATTAAGATATTACTTCCTCGCCCACACAATTAAAGTCCAAACAGATTAACCCATAAAACAACAGCTCGGGCGTCCCAATATGGCCGACAGAATGTTGAAATGGTTCCTATAACTATCGAAGTTTGACATCCAATACGAAAGTAGAAAAGACATGAAGGCGCAAGTCCTGGCTGATTTTGTCACCGAGATGAACTACCAACCAACCCCGACTAGTGGTACCCACAAATGAACAATCTTCGTGGACGGAGCCTCCAACTCGACAGGAAGCGGGGCAAGTATCATCCTCAAAAATGAAGATGGAATTTTGATCGAAGTATCACTGGCTCTGGCTTTCCCGACTTCGAACAACCAGGTGGAATACGATGCTTTCCTGGAAGGTCTACGAATGGTTGATGACCTAGGGGAAAAAGAAGTAAAAATCTCCACCGATTCTCAGCTCGTCACATCCCAGGTACGAGGAGAGTATCAGGCTAAGAATGAAAACCTCATCGAATACCTAGCCCTTGTCAAGGAAAAATTAGAAAAGTTCGACTCTTGGGAAGTACAACACGTTCCGCGCGAGCATAACAGACAAGCAGACGTATTGTCTAAGTTGGCGAGCACACGGAAAAAGGGCGGAAACAAATTCGTGCTTTAGGAGATCCTCTCGCGCCCGAGCATTGAGAAAATGTCTGTGCCGCTCGACGTGAATGCCATCAGTGACGCCCATTGTTGGATGACCCAAATTTACAACTATCTCACAAGGGGCGAACTACCTATCGACCCAAAGGAGGCTTCGACAACCAAAATAAGAGCGTGGTCCTACATTCTCGTTGAAGGAAAACTCTACAAACGAGGATTCTTTATTCCACTAGTCAAGTATGTCGACGAAGAAAAGGTCCCCGACATCCTGGGAGAAATCCACGAGGGAATTAACACCCAACATCCCGGCGGGAAATCCCTAATACTAAAAGACCTCCGAGAAGGCTACAACTGGCCGACGATGCAACACGACGCGAAAGAAGATGCCAGAGACACGGGGATATGCACCTAGCTCCCCCAATAAGCGTAAAACCATGTCTTCCCCCATGGCCCTTCACATGGTGGGGGATGGACATCCTCGGACCCTTCGTGACCAGTTCTTACCAGAATAAATACCTCATTGTCAGCGTAGACTACTTCACGAAATGGATTGAAGCCGAAGCCCTCGCTAAAATGATGGTGCAAAATACGTTTCGTTTATGCAAAAGAAACATCCTCCCCCGATTCGGCATACCCCAAGTCCTCGTCACCGATAACGGGACGCATTTCACGGACAGAAGGTTCCAAGATTTCGTCGCCAAGCTAGGCACAAAACAACACTTCACTTCCGTCGATCATCCCCAGACTAACGGCCAAGCGGAAATGACCAACATAGTAATCTTAAGGGGCCTAAAACACAGACTAGGGGAAGCGAAGAAAGCATGGGTCGAGGATTTACATAGCGTACTCTAGGCCTACCGCATGACCCCTCACTTAACAACCGGGGAAACCCCATTCTGGATGACATACGGAACTGAGGTGGTCATCCTAGTAGAAATCAGAGAACCCTCGAGGTGAACGGAAACACCCATAGAAAAGGAGCTGAACGACGAAGCCCTACGAGTAGAACTCGGCCTTGTCGAGGAAATATAGTTTGAGGCAGATCTTCGAGAAGCATCTCTGAAACAAAAAGTGGCTCTGCGCCATGATGCAAGAGTCATTAAAAGAGAATTATAGATTGACAACCCCGTCCTCCAGCGAAATCAGAAGAATCCACGAGAGGGAAAGCTGACCATAAACTGGGAAGGCTCATATCGAATCCGAGTCAAGACATATAACATAGCTTACTACCTCGAAAACGTACAAGGCGAAGAACTTGCTCGACCCTGGAAGGCCGAAAAACTTAAGCAGTATTATTGCTAGACAACCTGCACGACCATGACCAGACCATGTGCAACAATGCGACCACAAGATCATGGAAGGTACAACCATAACTCTCCACCTCGATCAAAAAGAGGGCCCACATCTCGGGGAGACGGATACGACCCTCCTTGACAGAGGATATTTCAAACAAATTCCCCTGTCGTAGTACCACGTCGGTAGAACACCCAGCTCGTGATGGGGAAGTCTAAGCCATAGGACCAGGACCTCGCTCGCGGTCCACGTCCCGCTGATCTGCAAACGTATAACCCGCAACCTCGTCGCTTCCCTAAACCAAAGAGTCCACCAACATGAACAATAACAGTTCAAAAAATAAAACTAATATAACATAATCATTTCATTAATCAGCCAACTAAAAACTGGCCGACACAAAAAGTACAAAAAGGGGGGAGGGACTGCGCCCAAGTACAAACAAAAATAAACGACACGCATACCAACAGAAGGAAAAGAGCAATGGCATGCAGACTGGGAAACTATTCCTCCTCCTCCTGCTCCTCCTCGGCTGAATCCTCCACAGGGCAGACGATTTTCCCCTCGACCACGTCATAGTTGAAAGTCGTCCCTTCGGTTATAAGGTCCACCCCAGGGTTGACGACCTTAAGCTGATCCACAACATTTTCAAAACCCAGCTTAAGGAGTTTGAACGCAGTCGTTCTCGAGCACCCGGATCTGAGCAATCAAATCAGCCTGGGTCCTCAAGGCCATATCCTTCTCACCTTCCTCCTCTGTGGGGGCGACCAGGCTCTCCAACTCCGCCACCCTCAAATGTAGGAGCTTATTTTCCTTGACATCCTCGTCGAATTCAACTTCTTTTTCCTTGAGTTTTTTGTTCTCATCCACCAGGCTATCCCGCTCGATCCTAACCTCCCCCAGCTCGATCATTAACCCTTCCTGGAGCTTATGTCGCTCCTTGTAGTCGAAGAGGTCATTGGAGAGATTCTCTCTCTGGATCCTCAATGACTTTAGCTTCTCTTTGATGACCTCCAGCTTAGATAATGGGGAGGTGTTGTCAGACATGACCAAGGCCATCTCCATAACCCTGATCACCACAACGATGTCTTGAGACAAATTTACTTGTCTGGTTGCCCTGTCTAGACCTAGGATCACCTTGGCTTTGACATCTGACACCCCAACGAAACCTTGCCCACTGAAAAGCTCTCGTTGAAGATGACAGGAGGGCAAGAGGTACGTCACTTGGTTCTCAGGCAGGTCCTCGCCCGCAATAGCACTAGTCGGTGAACCTTCACCACAATGGCGTTTGGTGGGAGGAGTCTCTTGCTCGGAGGGGGGGCTGACAGGCGTCACCGCAAAAAGAGAAGGAGGAGGGGGTGTAGGAGTCCCCGAACCGCCAGTCACGGCCCTTAGCAGATTTCTTCGAACTTTGCCCGTACCTTTGTTCGACAGCTTCAAGACACGGTCTTTGAGACTAGGCATGGCAACTGCAAAAGGAAAAGAGAATAAGCTAGTTATTGAATAAAAAATCGAGACAAAAGAAAGACGAACACAAACTACCTAAACGACGTAAGGACTCCTCGTACGTTCTACACTCGATCACTGCCTCTATATTTATTAATCGAGTTTCAAAAAGGTGCTCCCCGTTGTCAGACGAGACGAGATTATCCAGCCTATCCATACAAAGGGAAGGGGTAAAGCTCTGCACATAAGCTACTAATTTTTTATGAGCCACCGTGTCCTCAGGCCCTAGATTTTTTGGCTTCACAAAAACTGGTATGTGCCACAGTTGAAATAAGCCCGCTACCACTCGAGCGGGATGGTCGATACAAGGCACTCTTTGCCTTGGGCATCTCATTGCTCAACATATATACTGTGCAAAGCCCGCACGATGAGAGGCTTTATCGTGTACCACATATCCTTGAAATTTCGGACATAATCAACGTAAGTTTTAAACAACCTCCTTGGCTTCTTAAATGAAACCCAGTTGTTTCGCCCGTTCTCACTCGACCTTTGTAAATGGAAAACCCGGAAGAAGAGAGGCAGCGTGCAACCTATTTCGAGGTACTGACACACCAGTTCGAACGCCCGAACAAACGCGATGGTATTTGGATGTAGCTGGGAGGGGGCCAAGTCGAGCCATCTGAAGACGCCCGCCTAGAAGCTAGTGAAAGGAATACGGAGCCCGACCTCTCTAAAAGTGAATTCCTACATAGGGAAGCACATTCCTCGAAAAGTGAGCAAATCTGCTACTCGGGGAGAAGGGCCTAGAATTCCCAATTTTGAGGGGGACCTGAGGCCAAGTCCTCCACGAACGTATGGACGGTCCGAGAATCAAGCACGAAACGGGAGCCCGTTTCCAGCGGTTCTTCCCTGACCCAAGACAAATCGAGCTCCCCGAAAGCACCGGGCCTGCTTTTACCCACATCACGTTCTTGTTCATCCAACTCTTTCTCGTCCACATTTATGTCGATGTCATCCGCAAGGACATCCTCGACTCTTCTTTGCGGGTTTACATTACCCGAAAAGTAGAGGAAATTGGTGAATTCGACGTCGCGTCAAATCCACTCTTCCACCGCAGTTCAAGTGAAAGGGCGAAGGCTAGATCCGGGGAAAGAAGCGCCGATACATTCATCACATATCCAAGAAAGGCCCGTAAATCCAAGAAATTCTCGGGACATTCATAAGAAATTCATAAGAATGACCGGGATATTCATCGCAAATTCAAAGAATTCCCGTGACATTCATCGCAAACATAAGGAATGCCCGAGACATTTTTCATAATTCCCTTAATCAACACCCAAGGAGGGTCCTCCTCGACGCGTTTTAAGGAATTTTCTCTGGTAGATTCATATGGATTTGCCGAGGAGAGGCCTCCCCGGCTACTCCGGTGGAAGAAACCACCGGGAAAATAACATATTAAACCTACTATTACAAGAGAGAGAACTTACTTGACATGTTCGTCGACGGAGAAGCGATACGATTGCAGTGATGGTGACGATGCATTTTTTGGCTAGAACTGGAGAGCATCCGATGAACATCTAAGGAGACTTGAGAAATGAAAAAGGGAAGTGAGGGGAAAAACCCTCACCTCCAACTCTTTTATAATCCCGTACGAGAAGGCGTTCCTAGCCATCATTGCCCAGGCTACCTAGATTCTCCTAGGCAGTCATAGGCATTTAATGTGCCGTCACACGTAAAACGAAGCGATGCTCATTAAATGCCATCATGACAAGACATGAAGAGACAAATACGTCACCCTTGGGAACTCCAAAGGCCATCAAACTATGCTCCTCTAAACACCGGGCACGCACATCCTCGATATCATAAAAATGCAAAATCACCTCGTGTGCGACTACCCTCGAGCATATGATCCTCCTCGACTCACTGAAACTCCAAAGGAGGCTTTGCCCACGTCTCCTTTAAACAAACTCCAATGGACACGGGAAAATTTCGTCGACTAACTGGAGAACCACCTGCTCGGCCATATTTATCCTTAAGTCATCAATTCGCCCCGGAGTTGCGACTTAGGGGCTCTTGTTCTGGACTAGGCCAACACAGTCAATGTTGGGCAAAGGCCCAGTCCGTCGGGCACGACCCACGGCCTAACTGGGGATGAAACTTGTTTATTTTTATGCTTTTTTATGACGGTGTTGCCAAATTTCTAACTCAAGTGTTGCAGGATCACTGAATCGGGTTCATTACCATCTTGTTATTGAACTAAAGTGACAAGTCAAAGCATCTGCAAAAGAACATGAGGCTAGAAGAGAGAAGATGTGTTTTTTGTTTATTATCTTTTATAGAAGTGTTTTGATTTGTTTTTGTTTGTAATGTGCATCATGCTAAAGACTATGACATAGAAGTGAATACTTTGCATAACGAACCAAGAGTCCCGCGCACAAAGTATCCTAGAAGAGGTAAGATATTCACCCGCTCATCGTTTCCTACGTACTTAAGGCGCGTGGTGCCCAATGCACATTATATTTGTTAAGTGTTTTTTCTTTTTCTTTATAGAGAGAAGAGAGACTCAATGGTAAAAGAAAAAACTAGGGGAAATTAGACCTAACTCCTATGGTTAACAAGCAAAGTTGATCCTATAGTTGAGAAGTTAGAAGGATGAAGACTACCTAATTCTAGCATAGAATGGTTAGTCCTAAGTTACAGTTTTTAACCCATCTAACTTGTGGAAGTTAGAATGGGTGTCCTAATAAGTAAGAAAGCTAAACTAAGAAAAAACAAGGAAATGATATGAAATATCAAAGTAGATGAAGAATGAAAAGAAGTGGGATATGGATAAGACCACATGAGCATCTAACACCTGCCCAATGCGAGTTAATGACAATGGGTGGGGGTCCATTGTTGACCCTCCTTCCACTTGACTGACCAGACAAGAGCGGGATTTATCCAAAAGCGTCAATACGTAGTACGAGCTAATGAATGACTCACAAGACTAACGGGGGTAGGTTACGAACCCTAAATTTCGTCAATTGCCTTTCATAAGGTCTTATGGGGAAAAAGGGAGTATGATGCCTCTCAGAGGTCTTTAGGCACAATATTAAACAAACACAAAAAAGAGCCTCCTTTGAGGTTTTTCCATACAATCCTACTTCTCATGTTATTTGAAAGCTTTTAGAAAGAAGTAAATAATTCTACCACACAGATAAAAATCCGTAGCCACGTAAGCGCGCCTATGCAAGTCACAAAAGCACATGTGATTAATGAGAAAACAAGTTAGGAAGGGGTAAACGTTAGCAAAGACAAATGAGTTAAACCCTTTTGTGGAATTCCTCCTTTTGATGTACCTTGCACACATGAATCACCCACATTAGAAATAACAAGGAGATATATGCAAATCAAAGTCAACTTAAACCTAAGAATTACATACACTTGAGAGACATTAGCTAAGGTAAGATACTTAAAGGAAAGAGATAAACACAATTCACATTCTAACTATGAAGTTAAACTAAACTACTTTAAAGTTAGAGGTAAACCTACAAAATGAAACACCCAAATGAAGTTAGTATAGTGTCGCTCCCACCAAAATGACACCTGGTCAGAAGGGGTACAGACGCGAACGGTCGGCGAAAGGAGGAGAATGAATAGAGTTGCCAGCTAGGCATTTTTATCCCGAAGGAAAGGTAATGCTGCATAAACCTAAGAAAAGATATGGATAAGACGGTTGCGAACCAGAGAGACTGAGAAAGGGGGTTGGTTACAACCTGGGAAGGTATTAGCACCCAGATTGTCCGTCGTACTCGACGGGATCCACGCTTAAAAGATTTGTGTTTTAAAGGGGTAGTGTCAGTGCAATCTGTGTATCAAAGCTGGAAAGAATGCAAGTGTCAGTGTAAAAGATGTGTAAAGTGTAGTATGTACAGTGTCAGTGTAAGATCAGGAATGAAATGCTCAAGATCATGAGGCTTAAAGAATAATGCTGAAAGGAGGGGGAATATACAGAGACTTTTGTTCGATAACTGTTAAGTTATGCCTACGTATCCTCTCGTGCAATGAGGAAGTCAGAACACCGTAGTTCGACTCAAAGAGACTGAAAGATAAATTGACTTATGAACTGCTTACTTGTCTATGCTCAAGTGTATGACCTGTCTGGCTCAGGTGCAAACTGTCTTGCATTAGACGGAAGAAGCGAGTTCTCGTTTGTGAGTGAATGAGGTGAGAAAAGAATCCCGGAGGAGACGATTATTGTTTGTTTTTGAGTTTTCAGTCTTTTATTGCTTTTGGACATGTGTCATAAGTTAATGAGCTTAAGCCTAAACCAATGGGTTAGTAAACTCATCACATCCTTCCTCTGATTAGGGGTAATGAGAATACCTTAAGTGTGAAGTCAGTATCTCACACTTAATCACCATGATGTAGGATTAAGATCATTAACCTACTTGTGATTATTTAGATATTTTTTGGAGTTTTTGTTTAGTGTTAAGTAATGAGATTAAGCCATAATCAAGGATCTAATGGACTCATTACACCATCCTAATAGAAGGATAATAGATGAGAACATTTAAGCTGAGAAAGACTCCTCAACTTGATCCATGATTATGGATTAACCTCATGACAAAACAAAGCCTTTATTAGATGGATTTTAGTTAATGATAAGATGAAGAAGTGATTTTTATGGTTTGTAAGACAACTTGAGGGGGACTTGTCCATTAACACTAGGGTTAGTCCTTCTTAACCAATTAAGGAAGAATTAGAACCCTAATGCAAGGCCCAAGTTACAAGCTTGATGTCTTAGTGATTATTAGGTGGATTGATTAAAGGATTTAAACATATTAATGGTTTAACACTTAGGATTAAAGTTATACACTCCATCCTAATAGAAGGATGCAGGCATAAGCTTAATCACAAAGCCTTAAAGCCTTTAGGGTTTAGTCCCTGATTATGAGATGAGGAGAGAAGACTCAATGATGACACAAAGGTAAAAGCTAAATGGGGGGACTAATCAAAACCCTAATTATTATCATGCTTGGTTACCCTAGGGTTTGTGAGGCTTAAGAGAGAAAGAATCTTCAGAGAAAACACCAAGAAGCAGATGAAAGGAGCAAGAGGCAAAGAGAAGCAAAACAACTTGCTTCACTTAAGAAGACAAGTTGCTTAAAGAAAGAAAGTAAGATGAATAAGAATGAGCAAGCTCAATCCAAAACACATACAAAAATGCAGCAAGGGAAGTGTGAAAGATATGAAAAGAGAACATGAGAAGTGAAGGAAAATTCACTTCTCAAAGTAACTTACCACCTGAAAAGTTAGTGAAAGAAATGAAATGCAATGCAAATGAGATGAAATGGCATGATGCAAGACAAAGTCAGGAGCAAATACATGATGTTAATGATGCTAAGAGATGATGCAAACATGAGGTAAGGCATGAGAATGATCAAACATGTATAAAGATGCAAAAGAGACATGCTTAGAACCATGAACATACATGAAAGGTTATGGAATGCAAATGACATACAACATGGCAAATTAAAGATGCAATGATCAAAAATGATTCTAATATGTCCTAAGATGTATTATAAATCAAATGAATGCACAAAATGTCCTAGAAATTCATTATATGCAAGCAAATGAGAAATGGATGCAAAAGGAGGCACAAATTAGGGTTTTATGCATCATACAAAGCAAAAATCCAAAACCAGAAGCAAACATCATGATAAAAATTTGAAAATGCAAAAAAAGATACCCTAAACCTATACAAACTCACTGCCCAAAGGAGGGGATCCAACTCCTAACCTAATGAAAGTTATGAATTTCCTAAGATTGCTAGGGTTTTAAGGTACCTTGTCAAGAAAAATGCCAAACAATTTTAAAATGCAAAATCAATTCAAATCAATTTTATCCTATAAACTACATGCTATGTAAGATGCAATGCAAAAAGAATCATCATCCAACTCTTAATGGTTAGGCAGAAATGAATTTTTGAAGTTTGAAACAAAATAATGCCTAAAAATGAAATTAAATCCAATGAAAATGATCAAAAGGCATCAAGAACAAAAAATAAATTTGGTTTGAGAGTTGGACAATGTTTCTAAATGTTTCTAAATGCAACATGAATTTTTTTGTGATTTTTAAATACCTAAATGTATTTTTAATTAATTAATTTTCATTAATTAATTAAAAATAAACATTTAAATTATTTAAAAATAATTTTTAATGCAAAAAATAAAATAAAAATCATTTTCTAATTGAGAAAAATATTTGAAACAAAAATGCAAAAGGAAATATTTTTGGAATTTTTCTAACTATTTTTAAATAAATATGAAAGAAAATGCAAGAAAAATGAAATTAAAATTGATTTTAATGGGAAGTCAACTGATCCAGTGGCTGGTATTCAAACTGAACGCGCGGGAGTTGACTGGCGCGCTATCCTACGGCTGGTATTTGAACTGACTGGATTAATATAAAAAACATGATTAATTAACTAATGACGTGGATTAGGGCTTTAATGAAACGATCCAGGACACCAAAACGCGCGGGAGTCAAACAAAGTCAACCAAATCTACGCTCCACATTCAAATTCCCATTAATGACGTAATTAGGGCTTAATGACTCTCAGGTGGCCGGAAATGACCTCCGGTCATCTTCTCCGGCCACATGTCTCCCTGAAAATTGCTAGCTCACTCCCCAGGTCCTTAAAACCTAATCTCTCTGCCCAGAATCCATCCCCAAACATCATAGAGCAAGAATCAACAATCAAAACACATTTATTTTTCATATCAAAGCTGAATCGAAACAAAATGCATTTAGGTCAAAAAAGTTTCAGAAGCTTCATACATACTCAATACTCAATCATTTTCGAAACAAAACATATCAACATGATCAGTGAAGCATAGAGAATCATTTAGGAACTTAAAAACATGTTTCTGGAAAAAATGTTCTTGAGCTCACCTGAACTGGAGCTTTGATCTTTGGAACTTTCTGGCTACCCCTTTGATCCAAAACGCCTCTAATGGACCTCCTGAGAAGCTTGCAATGCTTGGTTGGAGTTTCTTTTGGCTGGTTTGAGAGATTGAGTGAGTTCTGTTCAGAGAGGGGAGGAAATCGTGTTTTGATTTCAGGGAGTTTCAGGGCAAGGTGAAGGGCCAGGGATGATCAGTGGAACATGCTGAGATGTTCTATGAAGTTTATTTTTGTGTTTGAAGGCTGTGTTGTGTGATTCGAAGCAAAGTGTATAAGAGGTGAATTTCTTGAACTATGGCTTGGAGTGTGTTTCAGCATGAGTTGTTGTGTGTTATGGCTTGTCTTTGGTCCACTTATCACTCATGGATAGGTCTGTGGAGTGGTTGTGCCCTATTGTGATTGGTATGGGTCTTTTGCAAAAAAGTCAAGCTTTGTGTAAGAGAGGTATGGGCCAATAGTTAGCCAAGGACAAGAGGGGTGTCCTGCACAGCAAGAAATGAGGAGAGTCCTAGAATCAGTTTTGAAGCCAGCCAACAAATGGATTAGGGTTTGAAGGATGTTTTGCAACTTTGTCCCACTTTTACCCTTTTGAAGTTTCTTGATCTACAAGTCATGAAAATGAGTAAACTTTTGATGCAATCTGATCTTTAGGCCTTGGTTTATGTTGGTACAAAGGTTAGAAGTCCATTTGAAAGCTCAATTTGTCTTGGCAAGTGGTTTTGCAACTTTGCCTCTTTGGTAGAAAACTTGAAATTATGTGATTTTTCCCAACTTTGACAAGCCATAACTTTTGATCCAAAATGAATTAGAATGAGTTCTTGTACTTTTTGAAAAGGGAAAGATCCATTCTACAACTTTCATGACCAAAGTTTTCCCATTTGAAGCATTTTTGAATCAAAAAGAAAGGGTTGAAAAAGTTTCCCAAAATGGCAAGTTTCCATCATAAGTCATTTTCCCAAAAAGGCAACTTTGCAAATGGCTTGAAATTATTCAATTATGTGAACTTCTAACATCTTATATGATCAAATAAAGATCATACACATCCAAAATGATGAAAAACACCCCTTGGTTGGGTCATTGGGGGCCTCAGATGCCCTGATTTTACACTGACTTGCTCAAGAAGTCAACTATTGATTGGATGCCTTCCCCATGGAATTTCTTCATGAAAATTGATATGCATGATCCTTATAACATATAGAGACCAATAGAAACAAGAATGACCAAAATTTTTGGAGTTATGGCCTTTGAAACCAAAACCCTAATTCTAGGTCATCTGTGCAGTTAAACCTGGCTCTGCTTCCATGCCATTCCCAGTTCTTGTGATTCTTTGACTTTCTTGACTTTGTGGGGATACAATAAGATGCTTTAACATACATGGACCCCTTTGAAGTGATTGAAGAACTTTGGAGTGGCTCAAATGGCTCTTGGATTGTTCAGATCACAAACCCTAGATGCAGATGACTTAGAATCAATGCAGTGAATCAAAAATGCAATATGAGATGGTATGATTTGGACTTATGCATATGAAATGATCACAAGCCATGGTGTGAATGGGTGAGGGCAAATTTGGGGTGTTTACAGCTGCCCCTATTCAAGCATGAGTTAGCTGTGCAGGATGTAAGCAACGGCTTAACAGTCAAACAAGATAACTTGTGGTTGAATACCAAAGACAGTCCAAAATTTGCACTCACTGAATGAAGAAGAAAAGGGATATAGATTGAAAAAGAAAAAGAAGTATAATTATAAAGTGCGGGTGACGGAGGACGACCGTCGAGCAGAGGACGACTGCTGGGGATACAGCGATGACGGGGACGACCGACATGCTGGGGAAGATGCGGGAAATACAGCAGTGACGGGGACGGCCGACAAGCTGGGGATATGAGATATTATGATGGGGATGGCCATCAGGTAAAGATATAAGACTCTCTGGGGATTATAGGTAAATGAAATAAATGATGCGGTATGATCATCAAAAGGTGAAGGACGATCACCTAGCAGGGGACGGCTGCTCTGTTGGGGATAAGATGAGGGATGGTCATCTAAGGTGAAGGACGATCACCTGGCAAGGTACGGTTTCCAAAAGGTATCACGACATAGGATGAATGTCGGATAAAAAGGTCGACGATGGGGACGGTCATCGGATAAGCATGATGAAGGACGATAATCAAGAGGTGAAGGACGATCACCTAGCAGGGTACGACTACTCTCAGGGTTTATCATGACATAGGACGAATGTCAGATAACAAGATCAACGATGGGGACGGCCATCGGATAAAATGATGAAGGACGATCATCAAGAGGTGAAGGACGATCACCTAGCAAGGGACGGCTGCTGAGAGTATCGCGACATAGGACGAATGCCGGATAGAAAAAGGTTCCAATAATAGAGGCTCCGCTGGGGAAAGGATGAGGGACGGACATCCAAAGGTGAAGGACGATCACCTGACAGGGTACGGCTGCCAAAAGTATCATGACATAGGACGAATGTCAGATAGAAAAGAAATAGTTTAACAAGTTTTGTTGAGGACTTTTCCGGGGAATAGTAAACACGGACGAGTGTTTATATCCAAGAAAATGAAAGGTATAAGTGTTTTGGCACTATATATAGATTAAAGATGCGGACGAGCATCCTTAAGACCGTGATACGGACGAGTATCAGGTCGAAACAAACACGGACACATGTTCAGAGATGATGATATGGACGAGTATCAACTGGTTAACAAAGAACACAGACGAGTGTCGGATCTAAGGGACTCTCCTGGGGAATGATAGACACAGACGAGTGTCTAAATTCAAGAAGACCTAAGTGTTTGGCGTGGTGTATGGATTGAAGATGCGGACGAGCATCCTTAAGACTGTGATACGAACGGGTATCAGGTAGAAACAAACGCTTGACGCATGTTCTGAGATGATGATACAGACGAGTACCAACTGGTTAACAGAGAACACGAACGAGTGTCGAATCTGAGGAGGTATAAGTAGTGTATGCAAGATATAGACGAGTACCTGTATAGGTAAGTACGAGTAACAAGTATGAGTGGTGTATAGACGGGTATTTAACTTGCTGGGGAGAGTGACACGGACGAGTGTCGAAAGGAGAAAAGTATAGTATAAACAAGTATCTGATATACAAAGTGTTCAGGTAACTATGCTGGGGAAGGTGACACGGACGGGTGTCAAGGGATCGTATATATGTGTATCTGTGAATGCAACGGGGACGCTTTGGCTTTCTACTGGGGATATGACACGGACGGGTGCCAGGAAGTATCTGTATTTGTAAGAGAAATGTCTGGGCTCTCTGTCGGGGAATTTTGGGGAGTTTTCTGTATATCATTGATGGATTATCAGTTTTCACAAGTGTTTGTTCCAGATCATGGCTTATGATTATGCAATATGTTTGATTTTTGCCGTAATGCTCCATATTAGACGGAATGCTACGCTCTGTGGGGAGAATATGATGCGAATGCTATGATTGTGCAAAGATACCGATCCGGGATCCGGATCCCGTAGCTGCGAAGATCTCTGGCTGATCTGCTTGAAACGGACATCCCAGCTGGGGAGGAGATCACTGGTAGATCTGTCATGTATGACTTTGCTTGGGGAATAGGTCATTGGTAGACATATCCTTGTAATGGGGGGGCCCAGCCGGGTTTGTAGAAGCTTTCTTCACTCTGTTGTGATTCCTTCGCGCGTTGCTCTTCTGGGTAGAGGTTGACACTATGTGGGGAGATGGTTCCCTGGCTTTTGTACTTGGCTGAGGAGGAATAAAGGATGGCAACTCAGCTGGGGAGAAAACACCTCCGGTGCTAAAACTGAGTAGATAATGATTTGCCAGCTTGCTGGGGTGAAGCTTTCATGCCCCATGTTGTGCTTTGAATACCTGCAATCCTGAAAAGACAGAGAAACGCACAAGTAATACCGTGGTATCCCTTACTGGATTCCATCATAGGAGTCTAGACACTCCCGAGAGTAAGTATATTTCCTGCAAGCACATATTCTTAGTAGAAAGAGCATCTGTATTTATGCAATCGGTATCTTAGGGATATCGGACATTTTTTGCAAAAAATAAAATATACGAGACGAAACATGACTGAAAATCTGATTTTATTAATTCATGTGCCCTGAATTGGCAAGATACAGTCAAAGAAACAAATCCCCTAAAATGAGGAGATCGTTACAAATTGAGAAACAAGATGTTGGCAATGTTGGCGACGCTTCAAGGAGCTTCCCTTTTGCTATGACTCGTATGACTTTTGACGTTCTTCTCGTCTTGCTTTCTGAAGAAGGCTGATTCTGAAAGAAGCTTGATCCTTTCGAAGCTTACCAAGTTGTAAGTGATACAGACGAATTCAGAATGTAGTTGTTCGCTTATTCCTTTATTTTGCATGGATCGCCCTTTCGGGTTTTCAATCCATCGGGATACCCATTTTTGCCTGAGTTGTCCAATGCGGCTTTCCAACTCAGCGGGTGTACATTTTTTCCTTATTTTCCCTTATTTTTGCCCGAGTCTTTTATTCTGTTTTTGACTCGCCGGGATGCCCTATTTTTGCCTGGACTTACATTCTGTTTTTATGTCCAGCAGGTCATTTTATGCGAAGTATTTTTTAACTGCATCTGAATTCACAGGGGACGGGAAGTCTTCACCATCCATAGTGCTGAGCATCAGTGCTCCACCAGAGAAAACTTTCTTTACTACGAATGGCCCTTCATAGTTCGGAGTCCATTTGCCCCTGTGGTCTGTATGAGGAGGGAGGAGTCTTTTCAGCACAAGATCTCCTACTTGGTATTCCCGGAGCCTGACTTTCTGATCGAAGGCTTTCTTCATTCTTTTCTGATACAGCTGCCCATGACAGATTGCAGCCAATCTTTTCTCTTCAATCAGACTCAATTGTTCGTATCGGGACCGGACCCATTCTACTTCATTCAGCTTAACATCCATTAGTACCCGCAGGGAGGGTAACTCGACTTCAACAGGTAGGACTGCCTCCATACCATACACAAGCTGATACAGTGTTGCCCCAGTAGACGTTCTGATTGACGTACGGTACCCATGCAAGGCAAATGGTAGCATTTCATGCCAATCTTTATAGGTAACCACCATCTTTTGCACAATCTTCTTGATATTCTTGTTAGCTGCCTCGACAACGTCATTCATCTTTGGCCTGTAAGGAGAAGAATTGTGGTGTTGGATCTTGAAGTCCCGGCATAGCTCTGCCATCATTTTGTTGTTTAAGTTGGAACCATTATCAGTAATGATTCGCTCGGGAACTCCATACCGACAGATGATGTCTCTCTTCAAAAATCGGGCTACCACCTGCCTCGTAACATTTGCATAAGAAGCTGCCTCGACCCACTTGGTAAAATAATCAATAGCAACCAGGATGAATCTGTGGCCATTTGAAGCGGTTGGTTCGATCTTGCCAATCATATCAATGCCCCACATAACAAATGGCCACGGTGAAGACATCTCGTTCAGAGGATTCGGAGGTATATGCACCTTATCCACGTAGATCTGGCATTTATGGCATTTTCTGGCGTAGGCACAACAGTCGGCGTCCATTGTGATCCAGTAATAACCTGATCTTAGCAACTTCTTAGCCATGGCATGTCCTCCTGCATGGGTACCAAAGGATCCTTCGTGCACTTCGTGCATTAGCAAGTCTGCTTCTGTCTTATCAACACATTTGAGGAGTACCATATCAAAGTTTCTCTTGTACAGGGAACCGTCAGTATTCAGGAAGAAACTACCATCTAGCCTTCTTAATGTCTTCTTATCATTGGAAGATGCCCCAGGTGGGTATGTCTGATCCTCCAAGAAGCACTTAATGTCATGGAACCAGGGCTTATCATCTTTAACAACATCTGCTGCAAATACATATGCTGGTCTGTCAAGTCTAGAAACTGAAATCCGGGGTACAAAGTTGGCAGCCTGAACTTTGATCATGGATGAAATGGTAGCCAGAGCATCTGCAAATTGATTCTCGTCTCGAGGGATATACTCAAGCTTGACTGTTGTGAAGAAAGTCAATAACCTCCTTGTATAATCCCTGTAAGGTATCAGATGATCTTGGTGGGTGTACCATTTGCCGTTGGTTTGATTGATTACCAAAGCTGAATCTCCGAACACAGTCAAAGTCTTGATCCTGAGGTCAATGGCTTCCTCAAGACCCATAATACAAGCTTCGTATTCAGATTCGTTGTTAGTGCAGTTAAAGGTGAGTTTTGCCGAGAAAGGCATGTGAACTCCCTTCGGTGTAATGAGTACTGCACCAACACCAAGACCATTCATGTTAACAGCCCCGTCAAACATCATAGTCCATTCTTCTTCTGGGTCAGGCCCTTCAGTGTGAACGGGCTCTTCATGATCTTTTGCTTTTATGAACATGATGTCTTCATCGGGGAAGTCAAATCTCATAGGCTGGTAATCATCAATAGGTTGCTCAGCAAGATAATCAGACAGTACACTGCCCTTGATGGCTTTCTGAGATGTGTACTGGATGTCGTATTCTGTGAGGATCATTTGCCATCTTGCATCCCGTCCAGTAAGCGCTGGCTTCTCAAATATGTACTTAACTGGGTCCATCTTTGAAATCAATAAAGTGGTGTGGGTCAACATATACTGCCTTAGTCGGCGAGCAGCCCACGCTAAAGCACATCAAGTTTTCTCGAGCAGTGAATAACGTTGTTCACAGTCGGTAAACTTTTTGCTTAGGTAGTATATTGCATACTCTTTTCGACCAGACTCGTCATGCTGGCCCAACACACACCCCATTGACTCTTCTAATACTGTCAAGTACATTATTAGAGGTCTTCCTTCAATTGGAGGCATAAGGATCGGTGGCTCTTGCAAGTATTCCTTGATTTTGTCAAAAGCCCTCTGGCAGTCTTCATTCCACCTGACCGTTTGTTCTTTTCTTAACAACTTGAACAAAGGTTCACAAGTTGCAGTAAGGTGAGATATGAACCGTGAAATGTAGTTCAATCTACCTAGAAATCCCCGAACTTCTTTTTCTGTCTTCGGTGCAGGCATTTCTTGAATGGCTTTGACTTTATCATGGTCAACTTCAATCCCTTTCTCACTTACAATAAATCCCAGCAACTTACCAGATCGCACCCCGAATGTGCACTTGTTGGGGTTTAACTTCAGTTGGTACTTCCTCAGACGCTTGAATAACTTCAGCAGATTCACCAGGTGGTCTTCTTCTGTGAGGGACTTGGCAATCATGTCATCCACATAACATTCAATTTCTTTATGGATCATGTCGTGGAATAATGTTACCATAGCCCGTTGATAGGTTGCACCAGCATTCTTCAGTCCGAATGGCATCACCTTATAACAGAACGTGCCCCAGGGTGTAATGAAAGTTGTCTTCTCCATGTCTTCAGGTGACATCTTGATCTGATTGTATCCTGAAAATCCGTCCATGAAGGAGAACACCGACAACTGAGCCGTATTATCAACCAATACATCAATATGAGGTAATGGGAAGTCATCCTTTGGGCTGGCTCTGTTCAGATCTCGGTAGTCCACACATATTCTCACTTTGCCGTCTTTCTTAGGCACAGGTACAATATTAGCAACCCACAGCGGATAGCTAGTTACAGCAAGGAAACCGGCGTCCCACTACTTTTGCACCTCTTCCTTTATCTTCATTGCCATATCTGGGCGAGTACGGCGTAGCTTTTGTTTCACTGGTGGCCAGTCCTGTTTCAAAGGCAGCTTGTGCATGACAATATCGGTGTCCAACCCTGGCATATCCTGATAAGACCAACCAAAGACATCCACATATTCCCGAAGCATATCAATCAGTTGCTCTTTCACTGAGTCTTGTAGGTAGGCCCCGATCCTAACCTCTTTCACGTCTTCTTTCGTACCAAGATTAACCGTTTCGACCTCCTCCTGGTGAGGAGTGATAACCTTCTCCCCTTGCCTTAACAACCTGGCTACCTCTCCAGGAAGCTCATAATCTTCTTCAACCCCTTCATCAGCTTGATTTATTGGATTGTCAAAGTCATACGAAGCCATAGCTGTGTTGTTGTCGGTGCAGTCTGAAAGGCACTCTCTGCAAGGGTTTAGATTGTTCATTTTAGTGATTGATTTTAATCTTGTTTAGAAAAATTGAAATGAAGTTTATCATTTTGGAAAACATTGCCATTTTATTTTTTGTACAAAAAGAAAAGTGAAAAACAGTGAGCGGAAAAGGAAAAGATTCATTTGCGAAAGATGTCCGATATTCATTGATTGATCTGTTTGCACAAAATTACAAGATGGCCCGATTACAAAATGAGTCTTTCCATCTTGGGCAAGATGCAAGACTTGATGCATGCTTTAAAAATACAGGAAATAATAATTACTCTGCAGGAGTAACCCTTATAATTTCCTGGGAAGACCAGTTAAGGACTTGGCTCCCCGGGATCCTTGGACGTATCCAGCTCTCCAGGTTGCGGTCGCTTTCATCCTCGTCTTCCAAGTTGTTCACTGCATCTGGGGTGAGCATTCCCCTGATGACAAAACTGGGCTTCTTAGCAGCCTCTGATTGATCTTGTTGAGTTGGTTTGTAACCCAACCCAAATCTATCCTCCTTCTTCTCCATGGGCAGCAGCTTGCCCCAGCCTTGGGCAGTCCCCTCTTCAACAACCTTCCTGACTTGCTGATAAGATGTCATGGAGGTTCCTAGTACAGCAGATGCTTCATTAATGTTCAGGGCCTCAAACCCCTGGCTCATGGTTTCATGGATCTCTCCATCCATCTCAATATACTTATACGTAGCCAGATGGCTAACAAAGATATCTTCTTCACCATAGATGGTGATGATCTGGCCTTCCCACTCGAATTTCAGCTTCTGGTGAAGGGTAGATGTAACAGCGCCAGCGGCATGAATCCAAGGTCTACCCAACAAACAGCTGTAGGCCGGCTGAATGTCCATCACATAGAAGGTAATCTTAAAAGTCTGCGGGCCAATCATCACAGGCAGATTAATCTCTCCAAGAACTGATCTTTTAGATCCATCAAATGCTCTCACCACCAAATTACTTGGACGCAATGCCAAGCCATCGTACTCCAGCTTCACCAAGGCTTTCTTTGGTAGAACATTGAGTGAAGACCCAGTGTCCACCAGTACATGGGATAGAACAGCACCCTTGCATTCTAAAGTGATGTGCAAAGCCTTGTTGTGGTTACGTCCCTCAGATGTTAAGTCAGCATTGGTAAAGCCCAGTCCATGACTGGTGTTGACATTTTCCACCACAGTTTCTAGCTGATTAACAGTGATCTCTTCTGGCACGTACGCCGCGTGCAGGACTTTCAATAATGCATTCCTGTGAGCTTCGGAACACATCAACAGGGATAATATGGAGATCTTTGAGGGAGTTTGGTGAAGCTGATCCACCACTTTGTAATCACTTCTTTTTATAATCCTCATAAACTCGTCTACATCTTGTTCAAAAGATGACTTCTGAGTTTCTCTGACAATTGGCTCTTCAGGAACCACACTCTTTCCTTTTGCTTTGGCAGTAGCTTCTGCTTTAGCATTAGGTCTTTGCAATTGTGAGGCAAAAAGGCGTCCGCTCCTGGTGAAGCCTCCGCCTCCCCCAACATTATCAATCTGTGGAGAAGAAGTTGATGAGTCTAAGGTGATTTTCTCCCCGTTGCAGTAAAGGTCAGAGCCATAATGCCAAGGTATGGCATTACTGCTTTCATATGGAACTGGTCCAGGCACCGTGATGGTAACTGGAATGACTGCTGCAGAGGAGGGTACTGAAATGGTGTGCGGATCGTAGTAAATGGTGACTAGTGACCTGGCAGGAGGTGACACTGTTTGTTGTTGAAAGTTGTTGTTTGGAGGAACACTTGACGGATCGTAGTAGATAGTGACTGCTGAGATATCTTCATTAATTGCTGTCGGCGTTGTAGAAGATCCTGCTGAATAAATGGATGCTGATGTTGTAGAAGAGATGGTTGTTGACATCTGGCTTGTTGAAGTGATGGATGAAGCCATTGTTGATGATATTGATGAATTGGTCGGAATGATTGTTGTTGCAGTTGTAGAAGAGTCAGGAATTGTTGTCAAAGGGATTGCTGGATTTGTAGGTGTCGTTGTTGTGATCTGAAGTATACCACTTTTGATAAGACCATCTATGCCGCTTCTCAAATTATCACACCCGTTGACTGAAATGTTGCAATAACCACAACCAAGCTCACACCCGGGGAACATCTGGCATTCTAGGAGCTGAGCTTTGATTTCTACCAGAGGTGTCCGAATCTGCCCAACACTGGTGATTAAGAAAGATGGCTTGTCTTCCTCAATGGCATTAATTCTTGGTCCTCCATGATTGGGCATGGGATTCTTGTTGACATTTGGCGGGGGTGCAAAGTTGAGGGCTTTAGAATCCACCAGGTCTTGTACCTTCATTTGCAAAGCCCTGCATTTTTCCGTATTGTGGCCAGGTGCATTGGAATGGAAAGCACATCTGGCGTTGACATCATAATTTCTTGGAAGATTGGAGGGATCTGGTGGTGCCAATGTCCTTAATTCAACCAAGTTGAGTTTCAGGAGTTGTGGTAATAAAGCGGCATAAGGCATAGGGATTGGATCAATCACCCTATTGGCCTGTGATGGTCTTTGCTGAAAAGGTCTTTGCTGCTGATTGTTGTTACTGTTGTTGTAGGTTCTTTGTGGCGGATACTGAACTTGCTATTGATAGTGTGGTTGTTGTGGTGGTTGATATGCTGGTTGCTGAGGAATCGGAGCTGGAATGGTGACAGCTGCTACTGATCTGTGGACATACTGAGGTCTGCCCCTGCTGGTATGAATGACATTTGTCTCACCGGCTCTTCTAGGTCCCACAAAAGGCTTCCTGGGGTTGCTAGACGAACTTGCACCATTATCAGAAATTTTACCCATCTTCAGAAGGCTCTCAATTCTTTCTCCAGCTATAACCACGTCAGCGAAGCTGGTGGAAGAAAAGGCAGCTAGCCTATCAATATATGTTCCCTGCATAGTATTCATAAACATGTCGGCCATTTCTCTTTCCGACATGGGTGGTTAGACAGCAGCAGCAAGCTGTCTCCACCTCTGGGCATATTCCCTGAAGCTTTCTCTGGAGGATTGAGACATTCCCATCAAAAGGGTCCTGTTAGGAGCCATGTCCAGATTGTATTGGTACTGCCTGATGAAGGCCTCAGCTAGGTCCTTCCAGCATCTGATCGTATCTCTGGTCAAGTGTGAGTACCACTCCCTGGAAGCCCCGGTCAAACTGTCTTCAAAATAAAACATCCACAGTTTTTCATCCATGGTATATGCTTTAAGTCTCCCCAGAAAGGACTGTAGGTGAGTTCGTGGATAGGAAGTTCCATTGTACTTCTCGAAGCACGGGGGTTTAAATTTGTGGGGAATCCTTACCCCATCCACTAACCCCATATCCATGACATCAAAACCTAGGGAATTTTGAGACTCCAGGGATCTCAACTTCTCAGCAATTTCATCAAATCTCCTATCATAAACTTCATCCCCAGCTCCCATGACAGTGAATTGCTCTTCTTGGGGGTCCTCTTGTAAGATCCTGCCTGCAGTAGTATTTCCTTGCACATTACCCGGGATGTTGACTTCCGGATGTAGATGAGGCCCATATACTGGTGGATTAACATGAGGCTGACCCCTTTCATTGTTACTTGTTCCTCCAGTTCCCAGATGGCGTTCTTCTGGGGTTTGTCTTTCTACCAATGCCCTCAACCTTTCTTGACTTTGGGCCAAGCCATTCATTACTTCCATGAATTGGGTCATTTGGTTTCTCATCTCCAGCCTTTCATTAGCCATCTGAGTTCTGACCTCTGTCAGATCTTGCTGTACTTGGTCCATCTGGATACCAGGAAGATTGTTGCAAGTAGGATACCTGTGCGGACGGTTGAGAGGGAACACCCGACGACGAGCAATAATTCCTGAACTACAACAGAGTTAGTAACAAACAAAACAAAATCCTACAAAACAAAACAAGAGTTAGTATGCAATGCAGTATGCTTATTTATTTTCCAAGGTATCCGGCTTGGCTCTTGGTTTTGACCTTTCCAGACCCTGAGGAAGATACTTTGATGTTGCTTGAGAAAAGAAACTCAAATAAAACAAACTGACAAATACATTACAAATGGTGGATCATACATAGTTTGTTTTTTACAACGCATGCCCCTGAGGGGTCAAAATACAATCATAAAAAGAAAAATACATGAAATGGAAATAACAACAAGCAAAGAAGTCAAACATCTAATCCAAACTCATCCTCCTTAATCTCCTTCAGAAGTGCCTCAGTTACAGGGCCAGCCGGATGCTCTGTAATGTTTCTGATAAGAAGGTTTATGGCGGCGATAGCAGTGGTCAGCTTCTTGTGCCTGTCTTGGTCCTTTGACCTCTTCACACTAGCCCTAAGCTTCAACTTTGAAATCTCCTTCTGGGCTGCTAGCAAAGCCTCCTGTTGCTTCTTTTCATTGGCCTCTAAATGCTCAATCCTGTCTTGAGTTCTCTTATCTTCTTGAGTACGAGCTTCAGTGATCCTGACCCACCTAGCTTGACTTTCTTTCAGATAGAGATCAGTCCTAGCCTTCTGAAACTGGGCCTCTTTACAGGCATTCTTCAAAATCTGCTCTCCAGCTCTTGATTTCTTGATGTAGTCCTCTGATTTCTCAATCCTGGCTAGATGCTCCACCTTAAGATTTTCCAACCTTTCAATGTCTAGACGACCATCACTCCTCTCCCAGAGGGTCCTCTTTAGAGCTTGAGACAGATTCTCATTCGTCTCCTTCAGTTTCTCAAATTCTTCCAGGCTGACAGTGGCTGGAGGTGGTGCTGTGGATGGTCCAGGTGCATCCTCAATGGTGAAAGGCATTCCAGAAATCTGAGCCCTAGCATGAGACCATTCATAATACTGAGCTGAAGCCACATTATTGCATCTCCCCAGAATGGCCATCCCTTTGGTCTGGATGTTGTCCCAAGCCCAGGATGCTTGCCTGACAACAGTTAGATTAGGTTTTATCTCACAATACAGGGTTTCAGCCAAGTCTTGCACTCTAGGAGGGTGAACCAAAGCATAGCCCAATTGTCTCTTAAATAGCAAAGGGTTGTAGTTGATGCAACCCTTCACTCCTATTAGAGGTACATTGGGGAACTGTCCACAACTAGTAATTATGTCCCTGCCTTTGGTGCTCTGGGTTCACCATCTGATGTCATCTGAAGTTAAAGCAATAAGTCTCCTAGCCCAATTTTTCTGTTGGTGAGGATTCAGGAAAGCATCAGTCTTGGGTAAGTGTTTGAGCAGCCAGGTATGGAACAGGGGAACACAATATCTCACCAACCTCCCTCTTTGCTTCTCATTTCTTTGGTGAACAGAATAATAGAAATCTCCCAGTAAAGTGGGTACTGGGTTCCTCAAAATGAAGAGATGAATGGCATTCTTGCTAATAAACTCGGGCTCATCTGCAAATAATATAATCCCATAAACACTGAGGGCTAACAATGCACAAACTGCCCTCCATTCTCCCAAAGAGGCCTTCAGGATGGCCTGAGAAGTCAGAAAGTCCAAGTGCAGGCCAGGGATCCCAGCCTTTGTTGTCATGTTCTGCTCAATCAAAATAGGCTCCAGGCACAGTGCTTTTGCCAGTTCTTCATTGCTGGGAGAAGCCATCTCTGGGTTGAAGGGGATACCACCCCTGACAGGTACTCCAATCAATGATGAGAACTCCTCCAACAGAGGTCCTAGCTGAAAGTTCTGGAAAGTGAAACATCTCAAAGGAGGGTCATAAAACTGTAGGCAAGTGTGAATCAAACTCCTCTGAGAAGGGTCTAGGTCCATAACCATATCAAGGATCCCTCCATAATGCTCTCTGAATAATGGGATATGGTCTGGGGTGATAAGTGTCTGGACCTGCCTGATGCCAGTCAGCACAGGTTCAAAGAAATGATATGAGATGTTGCTCTTCTTGGGTGCCATGATTGCTGATGAAGAGCTGAAAACAAGTACTGATGATGAAGACTGATACTGGAGACGAGCCACTGATAGGCTGAGGCTGGTGATGGAAATAGCTGAAGCAGGCAACTGATGAAGATAGCTGAAGCAGATAACTGATGAACAGAGGTCTATGCAGATGAAGGGGTCAAAACCAAGCCAGATATAATGTGGATACCCTGAAAAACAAATAAACAAATGTTAAATGATGCAAATGATGAGTATGCAAATGATATGCAAAGGGTTTGTGATCAAGCTGGATCTGATTAACTGCCTTGATATAAGTCCATGTATGTCTAAGAAGTCCAGATGGAGGTTCAAAAGTCCAGTAACCCAGGTAGGGGACTCAAATAAAGAGTCACATGTCCAGGGTTAAAATCACAAGAACTGTCCCAAAATGGAGTACTCTTAATCAAAACAAAGTATCAGGGTATGATGTGGTCAAGGGTACCTGCAAACCTGTAAACAGCCCAACCCCCTCACAGGTGGTGTTCTAAAACAAGGATCCTCAGACTTGGATCAATTATGAGAAGTGTAGACACTTCTAACCCGGAGGTACAGTGTTTACAATAACCATAAAAGATCCTCCTCTAATTCACCTCAGTTTCTAAAGGTCATAATAAAGGTCATCCAGACTTAGCAGGCTTCCCAGATAGCCCTAGCACTACAGGAAATCTGTAGCACAGAGTTCTCAAGAAGAAACCCACATCTGAACCGTGTTTCATATTCCCGCACCAGACCGAAATGGAATGGGAAAGAACATGAACCACTCTAGCCTAGGTGTCACTCAGGTCCCAGGTATAGGACCTAAAACTCTCAATAGAACCCCACCCACCAAAGCAACAAAACCAGATCCAGCCAGATAACAGTATGACAGTATGATGTATATAAAGCTGTAAGGAAAGCAATAAATAAATGTACATAAAGCAGTAAATAAAGCAAGCAGATAAACACAATTAGCACATAACACCCCAGTAAACACAAATCAAACAAGCGCTAGGAGGAACCCACAAAAAGAACCAGAAGCCCTGGTTACAGTATAAGGGTCCCCAGCAGAGTCGCCAAGCTGTCGCTCCCACCAAAATGACACCCAGGTCAGAAGGGGTACAGACGCGAACGGTCGGCGAAAGGAAGAGAATGAATAGAGTCGCCAGCTAGGCATTTTTATCCCGAAGAAAAGGTAATGCTGCATAAACCTAAGAAAAGATATGGATAAGACGGTTGCGAACCAGAGAGACTGAGAAAGGGGGTTGGTTACAACCTGGGAAGGTATTAGCACCCAGATTGTCCGTCGTACTCGACGGGATCCACGCTTAAAAGATTTGTGTTTTAAAGGGGTAGTGTCAGTGCAATCTGTGTATCAAAGCTGGAAAGAATGCAAGTGTCAGTGTAAAAGAAGTGTAAAGTGTAGTATGTACAGTGTCAGTGTAAGATCAGGAATGAAATGCTCAAGATCATGAGGCTTAAAGAATAATGCTGAAAGGAGGGGGAATATACAGAGACTTTTGTTCGATAACTGTTAAGTTATGCCTACGTATCCTCTCGTGCAATGAGGAAGTCAGAACACCGTAGTTCGACTCAAAGAGACTGAAAGATAAATTGACTTATGAACTGCTTACTTGTCTATGCTCAAGTGTATGACCTGTCTGGCTCAGGTGCAAACTGTCTTGCATTAGACGGAAGAAGCGAGTTCTCGTTTGTGAGTGAATGAGGTGAGAAAAGAATCCCGGAGGAGACGATTATTGTTTGTTTTTGAGTTTTCAGTCTTTTATTGCTTTTGGACATGTGTCATAAGTTAATGAGCTTAAGCCTAAACCAATGGGTTAGTAAACTCATCACATCCTTCCTCTGATTAGGGGTAATGAGAATACCTTAAGTGTGAAGTCAGTATCTCACACTTAATCACCATGATGTAGGATTAAGATCATTAACCTACTTGTGATTATTTAGATATTTTTTGGAGTTTTTGTTTAGTGTTAAGTAATGAGATTAAGCCATAATCAAGGATCTAATGGACTCATTACACCATCCTAATAGAAGGATAATAGATGAGAACATTTAAGCTGAGAAAGACTCCTCAACTTGATCCATGATTATGGATTAACCTCATGACAAAACAAAGCCTTTATTAGATGGATTTTAGTTAATGATAAGATGAAGAAGTGATTTTTATGGTTTGTAAGACAACTTGAGGGGGACTTGTCCATTAACACTAGGGTTAGTCCTTCTTAACCAATTAAGGAAGAATTAGAACCCTAATGCAAGGCCCAAGTTACAAGCTTGATGTCTTAGTGATTATTAGGTGGATTGATTAAAGGATTTAAACATATTAAGGGTTTAACACTTAGGATTAAAGTTATACACTCCATCCTAATAGAAGGATGCAGGCATAAGCTTAATCACAAAGCCTTAAAGCCTTTAGGGTTTAGTCCCTGATTATGAGATGAGGAGAGAAGACTCAATGATGACACAAAGGTAAAAGCTAAATGGGGGGACTAATCAAAACCCTAATTATTATCATGCTTGGTTACCCTAGGGTTTGTGAGGCTTAAGAGAGAAAGAATCTTCAGAGAAAACACCAAGAAGCAGATGAAAGGAGCAAGAGGCAAAGAGAAGCAAAACAACTTGCTTCACTTAAGAAGACAAGTTGCTTAAAGAAAGAAAGTAAGATGAACAAGAATGAGCAAGCTCAATCCAAAACACATACAAAAATGCAGAAAGGGAAGTGTGAAAGAGATGAAAAGAGAACATGAGAAGTGAAGGCAAATTCACTTCTCAAAGTAACTTACCACCTGAAAAGTTAGTGAAAGAAATGAAATGCAATGCAAATGAGATGAAATGGCATGATGCAAGACAAAGTCAGGAGCAAATACATGATGTTAATGATGCTAAGAGATGATGCAAACATGAGGTAAGGCATGAGAATGATCAAACATGTATAAAGATGCAAAAGAGACATGCTTAGAACCATGAACATACATGAAAGGTTATGGAATGCAAATGACATTCAACATGGCAAATGAAAGATGAAATGATCAAACATGATTCTAATATGTCCTAAGATGTATTATAAATCAAATGAATGCACAAAATGTCCTAGCAATTCATTGTATGCAAGCAAATGAGAAATGGATGCAAAAGGAGGCACAAATTAGGGTTTTATGCATCATACAAAGCAAAAATCCAAAACCAGAAGAAAACATCATGATAAAAATTTGAAAATGCAAACAAAGATACCCTAAACCTATACAAACTCACTGCCCAAAGGAGGGGATCCAACTCCTAACCTAATGAAAGTTATGAATTTCCTAAGATTGCTAGGGTTTTAAGGTACCTTGTCAAGAAAAATGCCAAACAATTTGAAAATGAAAAATCAATTCAAATCAATTTTATCCTATAAACTACATGCTATGTAAGATGCAATGCAAAAAGAATCATCATCCAACTCTTAATGGTTAGGCAGAAATGAATTTTTGAAGTTTGAAACAAAATAATGCCTAAAAATGAAATTAAATCCAATGAAAATGATCAAAAGACATCAAGAACAAAAAAGAAATTTGGTTTGAGAGTTGGACAATGTTTCTAAATGTTTCTAAATGCAACATGAATTTTTTTGTGATTTTTAAATACCTAAATGTATTTTTAATTAATTAATTTTCATTAATTAATTAAAAATAAACATTTAAATTATTTAAAAATAATTTTTAATGCAAAAAATAAAATAAAAATCATTTTCTGATTGAGAAAAATATTTGAAACAAAAATGCAAAAGGAAATATTTTTGGAATTTTTCTAACTATTTTAAAATAAATATGAAAGAAAATGCAAGAAAAATGAAATTAAAATTGATTTTAATGGGAAGTCAACAGATCCAGTGGCTGGTATTCAAACTGAACGCGCGGGAGTTGACTGGCGCGCTATCCTACGGCTGGTATTTGAACTGTCTGGATTAATATAAAAAACCTGATTAATTAACTAATGACGTGGATTAGGGCTTTAATGAAACGATCCAGGCCACCAAAACGCGCGGGAGTCAAACAAAGTCAACCAAATCTACGCTTCACATTCAAATTCCCATTAATGACGTAATTAGGGCTTAATGACTCTCAGGTGGCCGGAAATGACCTCCGGTCATCTTCTCCGGCCACATGTCTCCCTGAAAATTGCTAGCTCACTCCCCAGGTCCTTAAAACCTAATCTCTCTGCCCAGAATCCATCCCCAAACATCATAGAGCAAGAATCAACAATCAAAACACATTTATTTTTCATATCAAAGCTGAATCGAAACAAAATGCATTTAGGTCAAAAAAGTTTCAGAAGCTTCATACATACTCAATACTCAATCATTTTCGAAACAAAACATATCAACATGATCAGTGAAGCATAGAGAATCATTTAGGAACTTAAAAACATGTTTCTGGAAAAAATGTTCTTGAGCTCACCTGAACTGGAGCTTTGATCTTTGGAACTTTCTGGCTACCCCTTTGATCCAAAACGCCTCTAATGGACCTCCTGAGAAGCTTGCAATGCTTGGTTGGAGTTTCTTTTGGCTGGTTTGAGAGATTGAGTGAGTTCTGTTCAGAGAGGGGAGGAAATCGTGTTTTGATTTCAGGGAGTTTCAGGGCAAGGTGAAGGGCCAGGGATGATCAGTGGAACATGCTGAGATGTTCTATGAAGTTTGTTTTTGTGTTTGAAGGCTGTGTTGTGTGTTTCGAAGCAAAGTGCATAAGAGGTGAATTTCTTGAACTATGGCTTGGAGTGTGTTTTAGCATGAGTTGTTGTGTGTTATGGCTTGTCTTTGGTCCACTTATCACTCATGGATAGGTCTGTGGAGTGGTTGTGCCCTATTGTGATTGGTATGGGTCTTTTGCAAAAAAGTCAAGCTTTGTGTAAGAGAGGTATGGGCCAATAGTTAGCCAAGGACAAGAGGGGTGTCCTGCGCAGCAAGAAATGAGGAGAGCCCTAGGATCAGTTTTGAAGCCAACCAGCAAATGGATTAGGGTTTGAAGGATGTGTTGCAACTTTGTCCCACTTTTGCCCTTTTGAAGTTTCTTGATCTACAAGTCATGAAAATGAGTAAACTTTTGATGCAATCTGATCTTTAGGCCTTGGTTTATGTAGGTACAAAGGTTAGAAGTCCATTTGAAAGCTCAATTTGTCTTGGCAAGTGGTTTTGCAACTTTGCCTCTTTGGTAGAAAACTTGAAATTATGTGATTTTTCCCAACTTTGACAAGCCATAACTTTTGATCCAAAATGAATTAGAATGAGTTCTTGTACTTTTTGAAAAGGGAAAGATCCATTCTACAACTTTCATGACCAAAGTTTTCCCATTTGAAGCATTTTTGAATCAAAAAGAAAGGGTTGAAAAAGTTTCCCAAAATGGCAAGTTTCCATCATAAGTCATTTTCCCAAAAAGGCAACTTTGCAAATGGCTTGAAATTATTCAATTATGTGAACTTCTAACATCTTATATGATCAAATAAAGATCATACACATCCAAAATGATGAAAAACACCCCTTGGTTGGGTCATTGGGGGCCTCAGATGCCCTGATTTTACACTGACTTGCTCAAGAAGTCAACTATTGATTGGATGCCTTCCCCATGGAATTTCTTCATGAAAATTGATATGCATGATCCTTATAACATATAGAGACCAATAGAAACAAGAATGACCAAATTATTTGGAGTTATGGCCTTTGAAACCAAAACCCTAATTCTAGGTCATCTGTGCAGTTAAACCTGGCTCTGCTTCCATGCCATTCCCAGTTCTTGTGATTCTTTGACTTTCTTGACTTCGTGGGGATACAATAAGATGATTGAACATACATGGACCCCTTTGAAGTGATTGAAGACCTTTGGAGTGGCTCAAATGGCTCTTGGATTGTTCAGATCACAAACCCTAGATGCAGATGACTTAGAATCAATGCAGTGAATCAAAAATGCAATATGAGATGGTATGATTTGGACTTATGCATATGAGATGATCACAAGCCATGGTGTGAATGGGTGAGGGCAAATTTGGGGTGTTTACATATAGGTGGGAAGTATGGATGCTAACAAAATTCAGAAGTAACATTATGCTTGAAAAGTGTACACTATAATACCAATATCCAATCATGACTAGAGAAAACCAATCTTAGTTCACTAAAGAAAAACAAAGTGGTTTGAAGTGAAACTAGTTCCTAAATATTGATGGCTTGCAAAACAATTAAAGTATGACTAAGGGAAGTAGAAACAACTATGATAAGCTCAAAATCCAGTATCTACATGATATGTACAAGCCATGAGTCAACCAAAGCATCACACAAATTTGAAACAAGACTAGGTACCCACTTGTTAGATGGATCATAATGAGGTTATCTTAATTCTATAACATCACATGAGTGTAAGTAAACAAAAATGAACACCCTAAGCCTATGTTGGATATTAGAGCGCAAATTTAAGTTAACTTGAGGTTAGTAGAAGCATTCATGGATCAATGACATTTTGTTTCTTAATGAACAATCAAACAAGTTAGAAGCTACCCTAATTGTACTTCTAAAGACTTATGCAAGTTAGTATGCTTGAACAACTTTAAATGACATATGAAATGGAAAACCACATATTTTCTTAACCACAGATTTCTTCTTAGGAGAGATGATCTAGGCATCATCTTCAACATCATCATCAGAAACAAGCTCAACTCTAATTTTTATCTTCTTGGTCACCACCTTACTCCAAGACATGGGTGTACCAACAACAATCTTATTTGACACACTTCTTGAGGGGGTTGTCTCAGGTACAACCTTTTATTTCTATTCATAAGTATTTTAGCTATGTTGGGATTCACATTCATGATTAACTCATAGTCAGACAATTCATCTACATCAACAACATCTTCAGCATTTGTCATCTTCCTTTTAGTTGAATCAAGAACCATATTCTTGGTAGGAGGACCTTGCTTTGCAGATGATGTTTCAACATCAGTTACATCATTTGTTCCAACATCCTTCAACATAGAGCTAGAAAGTTTGTGCAGGTTTCCCTCATCTGTCTCAGAAGGGTCATCACCAAGAGTAACAACATCATATTTGGTCTTATCATTAGCCCATGAGGCAAAGATTTGAGACAATGGGATAGTAAGCCTTGGAACCTCATGACCCTCAATCAAAAACCTAGAAGCAAGTATTTTAATTGTATGATCAACAAAATGTGTATCTTCCTCTTCCCTATTAGAGATAGCAAGAGGGGTTTCAGAAGAATTACATGCAGAAACCTCCTTAGGTCTTCGTGCATGCGAAGTTCTGGGCCTTTGGAGCTTAGCAACAGTGCTGGGAACCGTGTTCAAGGGAGTGACATCAATAACATCATCAAATGAAATATTCATCGGTTGATCCCTAGGTTGGGAAGAAGAGTCAACTTCTTTTGGAGAATATTTCTCTGAGGGAGACCCATCATGATGTTGAGACATTTTGAACAAGTTGAGATTTGAGGGAGTATGAGCATGTAGGATCTTTTGGAGAGAATGGAAGATGAGATAGTTGATGGAAGAAAACATATTGCTAGGGTAGCGTGTAAGAATGAAACTAAAGATATTATGAAATGATTACACTTGATATGGGAACTTAATTTGTTGAACAATTATGGAAAATAGGAGGATATTCTTACTAAGCATTAATTGTCATTTTAAATCTTAAAAACATAACAAGTCCTTAAAGATGTTCCCACATGCAGTTAATTGCTATAAGACTTTATGAATGCAAATTCCCAATTTACCCCTCAAATTTCCAAGCTGATTAGAATCCAGTGCCTTAGTGAAAAAGTCAGTCAGCTGCATCTCAGTGCCTTAGTGAAAAAGTTAGTTACCTGCATCTTAAATTTCCAAACTGATTAGAATCCAATGCCTTAGTAAAAAAGTCAGCCAGTCAGCATCTTAGTGGCTATCTGTTCTAGGGCAACAATTTTATCTTTAACAAGTTCTCTTATGAAATATTGATGAATACCAATGCTCTTGGTTCTGCTGTGTTGAATGTAACACCCTGATTTGATTTTCCCATTTGTTTTGTTGAGTCTTTAGTTGATTTAATTGAGAATTGATTTATTTGTAGAATTAACATGATTATGTGCTATGTTAATGTGATAAAATGTGAATATGTGTTGTGTTGGTGCGATTTTACCGTTTCGAGAATTTCCGGGTAAGATTGATTAAGAGGGTATTTTAGACCTTTAATTTTAGTAATAAGTTAGAATTGGTATTTTGAGAGAAAATAATATTTTGGTTGGAAAAGAGATAAAATGAGTTAAGTGTAGAAAATAGAATTAGTTAGTAGTAGAAATAGAAATAGAATTGAGAGAGAGTTATAGTAGAAAGTTGGTAAGAGAGAAAGAGAAAAGAAAGAAAAGAAGAGAAATAAAGAGGAGAGAAGAGAAAGATAAGGAAAAGAGGAAAAGAGAGAATTTCTTCAAGATTGGTCCGCAGAGAAGAATCGATCGGGTAAGGGTGATAAACTTTGTTATTCTAAGATTGTATATGATTGTGTATGCTTGGGTTTTTGGTTTGAGTTGATTTTGGAGAGTTTTAAAGAGATGAAAATGTTAGGGTTTTGGTAGAAATTGTTAGAAATGGTGGATTAATCGGTTAGATGTTGTTATAATCGAAGCAAGAGGTTAGAAATGTGTGCTAGATCATGTTTGGATAGCTTGGGATGAGTTTGTGGGGTTTTGGAGTGGACTGTTGCGTAGCTGAGTTGCTGCAAAATTCGCAGTGCTCGCTCAGCGAGCATTTGCTCAGCTAGAGTTCCAGCACATTGCTCGCTCAGCGAGCGATTCTCGCTCAGCTAGACCTGGAATTTTGTTTTATTTATAACTTTTGATTTGAGTATCAGTTTTAAGCGTTCCACATATCGATTCGAAGCTAAAAATATGTAGAATCTATTGATGCTAAAATATGTTATTTTTAGTCGACTTTTTCCTGACTTTTCCGATAAAACGTAAATGAGTTAATTATGGAAATGTGGGTTTGTTATAATGTTGTGGCCATTGGGCAAGTGATTACTATGTTTAAATTGTATGCATATGTATGTTAATGGTATGTGTTGAGTGCATAATTATGTTGTGAATAATGTATGCATTTTCAAGGATGTTTTGTGTCATTTTGCATGTAAGCATCATGTCTGCATTCTTGTGGGTTCCTTGTGAATCCGCTGTAGCGTCGTGTGCTCATGTGGAGTGTGAGCAATGACTACAACACGATCGTGTGACCATGTGGGATGTGAGCGATCGGATTGTGTGCCCGTGTGGGGTGTGAGCAATCCATAAACATCGTGTGCCCGTGTGGGGTGTGAGCGATGAGTGATTAATTCACATTGATCATGTGCCCATGTGGGGTCTGAGCGATCGGATTGTGTGCCCGTGTGGGGTGTGAGCAATCCTGAAATATTGTGTGCCCATGTGGGGTGTGAGCAATGGGGGACATTGTATGTCCGACAGGGAGTTACTTTAGGTAATGAGCGATGATTCTATTTGGTTCCTGAGTGAACTTGCTGAATGTTGAGTCGGTACCGCATTGCATCTGCATAGAGTCGTATGTCGGTCTCTATGAGTTGCATTTTATACATTGTATGTATATGCTGAAATAAACATGATTGTGCATATGTTTATTTGGAATGTTGTGAAATGATTGGTATGTGTGAAGGACATACTTGTAGATATATATATATATATATATATATATATATGCATGTTTGATATGTGTATATGTATTTGTTTTATACATTGAACGTATATGTGTGATTTAAACATAGCTTGTTGTATGTTTATGCGAAATGAATGTAAATGAAGAATAGACATGAATAATATAAGATTTATGTGTATTGATAATTTGTGAATGATTGTACATGTTGATTGGTAAATGAAGATACATTGCGATGTATGTGTGTTATGTGAATGAAATGGTGATAAGTATGCGTATAAGTATGCTTTATGTTGTGTATGAATGATATGTTATGGTGAGAGTATGTTGATGTATATGTTATATGTTGAGATATATGATTAGATGCAATGTTATTATGATAATGTATCTCACCCTTCTGCTGTTTTCTGATGCTCTACGAGGCATTGCAGATTAGGTGTGCCGGAGTCGTTTTTGTGAAGCTTGTCTTCATATCTTTTGGTCGGTCGGCTCTGATATGTAGCACCGGGTAGTTAGGTGTCCTTGTTCCTTTTTGGGGATACATTTTTATATGTATTCGTTGTGGACATGTTTTGTATAACATGATATATTTGTACGCTTCTAACTTGTAGATATATTTTGATAAATATATAAGTTGAAGTTGTTGATGATTTAAGTTTTCTGCTGTGCAATTTATAATTGAGATAAGGGTGTAAGGATTGAAATTCCTTTGTGGATAGCTACCCCATTGTTGCATATCTGTTTGAATATGTGTTGTATGTTTTAATTTCACGTAATGTGGCATGCTCCTTTTTATGCTTGATTTAAATTATACTCTGACGAAATTTTTTCTATGCCTAAATGATTTAATGTATTATTTAGGGGTATAGAAAGGGGGTGTTACATTAAGTGGTATCAGAGCCAGTGTTCGAGTCAGTTGTGTCTGTCTTGTTGTAATGGTTAAACTGTTGTTTACCATTGTTGTTGTTTTTGGGAATAATCAGAATATGACTGGAAGGAATGATGATGCTATGGCTACTTCTTTGGAGGCAATGGCTAGAGCGGTGTAGGGAGCGCCGAATGTGAATGCTAATGATGAGTTCAGGAAGAATCAACCGCTGGTTTTCAAGGGGAGCTTTGATCCTGATGGTGCTCAGAACTGGTTGAAGGAAGTTGAGAGAATCTTCCAAGTGATGGATTGTGCTGAAGGAAGTAAGGTGAGGCTTGGTTCTCACATGTTGAAGGAAGAAGCCGATGACTGGTGGGTCGGTAGAAGTCTTGCTTTAGAGGAAGAAGCTGAAGAGATTACATGGGAAGTTTTTGGCACTGAGTTCTTAAGGAAGTATTATCCTGAGAGTGTTAAAGGAAAGAAGGAGATGGAATTCCTTGAGCTGAAGCAAGGTAGTATGTCAGTGGTTGACTATACTGCTAAATTTGTGGAATTGGTTCAATTTCTTCCTCATTATGTTGTTGCTACTGCTGAGTTTTCTAAGTGCATTAAGTATGAGAATGGTTTGCGTCCTGAGATTAAGCAAACTATGGGGTATTAGAGGATCAGAAGGTTTTCGTATTTTACTGAATGTTGTAGGATCTTTGAAGAGGATAGTAAAGCTCGTTCTACACACTATAAGAGTGTGAATGAGAAGAGAGGGAAGCAATAGGTTCGAAGTGGACCTTATGTGACACCCGCTGATAAGGGCAATCATAGGGGAAGCTTTGACAAGAGATCTAGTGGAGGGAGTTCTGGTCCCGTGAAGTGTTACAAGTGTGGCACCTTGGGCCACAAGTTTTTTGAGTGTGGAAAGAATTTGGTGAATTGTGCTAATTGTGGTGGTCTTGGACATGCTACGACCGAGTGTCGAAAAAGTGTGGTTAAGTGCTTTAATTGTGGTGAAGTTGGCCACATTAGTACTAAGTGTATTAAGCCGAAGCAAGCTCAGGCGGGCGGAAAGGTGTTTGCATTAGTAGGGAAGGATACTACTAGTGCAGACCGTTTGATTAAAGGTACATGCTTTATTAATAGTACATCTTTAGTTACTATTATTGATACGGGAGCGACTCATTCATTTATTTCTCTTGAGTGCGCTAAGCGTTTGAATTTGTTTATGTCTTCTTGGGGTGGTGAGATGGTTATTGAGACTCCTGCTTCAGGATCGGTAATTGCTTCTTTAGTGTGTGTAAGTTGTTCTTTGACCATGTTTGGTAAAGACTTTGTTTTGGATTTGGTTTGTTTGCCGTTGGAAGGTTTGGATGTAATCTTGGGTATGAACTGGTTGCAGTTTAATCGAGTTCATATAGATTGCTATCATAAGTTAGTGAGGTTTCCTTCTTTGGATGATGAAGAAGAGAGTTTCCTATCCACGAAAGAGTTGAAGAAACTTTTAGTGGACGAAGCTCAATTGTTTGGTTTGTTTGCATCGTGGTCAGTGGAAAGCGAAGTGGAGATAAGTAGGTTTCCAGTGGTGTGTAACTTTCCAGAAGTGTTTCCGGATGATATTATGGATGTACCGCCAGAAAGAGAAGTTGATTTTTCTATTGATCTAGTTCTGGGTACTATACCGATTTCGATGGCACCGTATCGTATGTTAGCTTCAGATTTGGTAGAATTGAAAAAGCAGTTGAATGAATTGTTGGACAAGAGGTTTGTTAGGCCAAGTGTTTCTCCTTGGGGTGCACCGGTATTGTTAGTAAAGAAGAAGGACAGAAGCATGTGGTTATGTATTGATTATCGACAGTTGAATAAGGTGACAATTAAGAACAAGTATCCACTTCCGAGGATTGATGATTTGATGGATCAGTTGGTTGGTGTGTGTGTGTGTTTAGTAAGATTGATTTGAGATCGGGGTATCACCAGATTAGGGTGAAAGAAGAGAATATTCAGAAGACGCTTTTTAGGACGAGGTGTGGTCATTACGAGTATTTCGTGATGCCATTCAGAGTTTCTAATGCGCCGGGTGTGTTTATGGAATACATGAATCGTATTTTTCATGAACATTTGGATTGTTTTGCGGTTGTGTTCATCGACGACATTTTGATTTATTCTAAGTCTCAAGAAGAGCATGAAGAGCATTTAAGGATTGTGTTACAAGTTTTGAGAGAGAAGCAGTTGTATGCTAAGTTATCCAAGTGTGAGTCTTGGTCATGTTATTTCTGATGGTGGTATTAGTGTGATCCATCCAAGATTGATGATGTGATGCAGTGGGAAGTTCCTAGATCGGTTACAGAGATTCGAAGCTTTTTAGGCTTGGTGGGTTATTATCGGAGGTTTATTGAAGGATTTTCAAAGGTGGCACTTCCGTTAACGTAGTTGATGTGTAAAGGAAAGGCTTTCATTTGGGATATTCATTGTGAAGAAAGTTTTATGGAGCTTAAGAGAAGGTTGACTACGGCTCCGATTTTAGTTTTGCCGAATCCTACGGAACCATTTGTGGTGTTTTGTGATGCTTCATTGTTTGGGTTAGGTGGTGTTTTGATGCAAGATGGAAAAGTTGTGGCTTATGCTTCGAGACAGTTGAGAGTGCATGAAAAGAATTACCCTACGCACAATTTGGAATTAGCGGCTGTGGTTTTTGCTCTACAGATTTGGAGGCATTATTTGTTTGGTGCGAGATTTGAAGTTTTTAGTGATCACAAGAGTTTGAGGTATTTCTTTGATCAGAAAGAGTTGAATATGAGGCAACGAAGATGGTTAGAACTTTTGAAGGATTATGATATTGGTTTGAATTACCATCCGGGTAAGGCGAATGTGGTGGCCGATGCGTTAAGTCGTAAGTTGTTACATATGTCCGCTTTGATGGTGAAAGAATGAGAGCTTTTAGAAGATTTTAGAGATTTGAGTTTGGTTTGCGAGATGACGCCGAGGAGTGTGAGACTTGGTATGCTTCATGTTACGAATGATTTTCTTGCAACCGTTTGTGAAAAGCAAAAGTTGGACTTGAAATTTGTTGATTTGATGATGAATGAGAATGAGGACTTTAAGGTTAATAATTTTGGAGTTTTGAGATTTCGTGGACGTATTTGTATTCCCGATGATGTAGAGTTGAAAAAGATGATTTTAAAGGAAAGACACCAGAGTAATTTGAGTATTCATCCGGGAGCGAACAAGATGTATCAAGATTTGAAGAAGATCTTTTGGTGGTTTGGATTGAAGAGAGATGTGGCTCATTTTGTGTATGCGTGTTTAACTTGTCAGAAGTCTAAGGTGGAACATCAGAAGCCTAGTGGTTTTATGCAACCGTTAGATATTCCGGAATGGAAATGGGATAGTATATCGATGGACTTTGTTACGGGTTTGTCGAATACTCTAAGATGTCATAATGCTATTTGGGTGATTGTGGATAGGCTTACTAAATCTGCTCACTTTATTCCGATGGATATTAGTTATTCTTTGGAGAAGCTAGTCGAGATTTATGTTTCCGTGATTGTGAAGTTGCATGGAGTTCCTAAGAGTATTGTATTGGATAGAGATCCTAGATTTACATCGAGGTTTTGGGAAATTTTGCAAAAGGCTTTGGGTTCTAAGCTAAGAATGAGTTCGGCTTACCATCCGCAAACAGACGGTCAAACCGAGTGGACGATTCAATCGTTAGAGGATTTGTTGCATGCTTATATGCTAGAACAAGGTGGTGTTTAGGATAGTTATTTAGCGTTGATTGAGTTCACCTATAATAATAGTTTTTATTCGAGTATTGGTATGGCACCATTTGAGGCTTTATATGGTCGGAGATGTCGAGCACCTTTGTGTTGGAATGAAACCGGAGAGAGAACGGTAGTTGGACCGGAGATGGTACAACAAACTACGGAAAAGGTGAAGTTTATTCGGGAGAAGATGAGAGCTTCTCAGAGTAGGCAAAAGAGTTATCATGATAAGAGACGGAAGGATCTTGAGTTTCAAGAAGGTGATCATGTGTTTTTGAGAGTTACACCGGTTACGGGTGTAGGTCATGCTTTAAAGTCGAAGAAGTTGATTTCTCGTTTTATTGGTCCGTATCAGATTACTGCAAGAGTTGGTGTTGTGGCTTATCATATGGCGTTGCCCCCGAACCTTTCGAATTTGCATGATGTGTTCCATGTTTCGCAACTTCGGAAGTATGTTCCGGATCCGTCACATGTTATTCCTATGGACGAGGTTGAGGTGAGAGATAACCTTATGGTGGAAGCTTTGCCGGTTAGGATTTTGGATCGTGAGATCAAGAGGTTAAGAGGCAAGGATATTGCGCTTGTGAAAGTAGCGTGGGGAGGCGCTGCGGAAGGCAACATGTAATACCCCATATTTTATTTAACGCTCTGAACAATATTAATTGGTAATAATATTATTTCGGAATACTCTAAGAAATTTTAATGGAACTAAATAGAGTACTTCATGGGATTATATTTTATTAATTGATATTCGCTGACTCAGAGGTTTTATAAAATATCAGATTAAGAGACATTTTCAGATACTCTCTAATTTTGGCCTATCGGTAAAAATATAAGCTTTTATATTTTATATATATAGAAAGATTATGAGAGAAAGAGAAAGTTGGTAAGGAAGGAAGAAAAAGAAGAAAAGGAGAATAGAAGAGAAGAAGAAGAGAGAAAAAGCCCTAGAGCTCCAATCCTTCATTTCCGATCATCCGTCCGTCGAATCAACTCAATCTTTCCACCAATCTTCATCTTTCGAGGTGGGTTCTTAGTTAGAAACTTTTACCTTTGATTTTGGTTGAGTTTTAGGAATGTTTGTAGTTAGGGCTTAGTTGGAAACCTAAGAAAAATCGGAAGTTTAACGGTTAAAACTCGATTAAAACCTACCTAAAATACTCATATTATGATAATGGATACGTTTGATCATGTCTTGTTGCATTGGTTGAGGTTTGGGGGTGATTGGGTATGGGGAGAGTGATTTCCCGTAAGGATGGAACTTCCTGAACTGGTGTAGCTTGCTCAACGAAAGTTCCAGGGCGATTTTCGCTCAGCGAGATCTGTAGTTTCAAATGTTTGTTTTTAATTCGTAACTTATGATTCAGGTGTCCGTTTTGAGCATTCCACATATCGTTTTGAAGCTTAAAGCATAACCTATCTATTAAGATTAAGAAACATTAATTTCGAGCCTACTTTTACCCGACTATTTTCAAATGACCAAAACTTGATAAAATGGAACTTGTGAGTTAATGGAAATGGAGAAAAGGTACGACTTGTAAGGTATCTAGGTTTCCCTTAAACTCGTTTGATTTATGTTTTATGTTTCGTTTTTTAGGATCCTCCGTAAGGTCTTGTATAAGCCTCTATGTGGTTACTATGTGTTTCCCTGGAGCATCCATAAGGACTTGAGGTATCCGTTATGTATGCATGGGCGTTGATTTGAGAAGTGTAGACTATAAGTCCTCCGTAAGGTCTTGAGTAAACCTTGAGGTGGGTGGTCCTTAGTCCCACGTGAAGCATTTGTAAGGACTTGGGGCAAGTGCTATACTAGTTATGTGTCAATCTTGAGTAAGCCTTGAGGTGGGTTGTCCTTAGTCCCACGTGAAGCATCCGTAAGGACTTGGGGCAAGTGCTATACTAGTTATGTGTCAATCTTGAGTAAGTCTTGAGGTGGGTTATCCTTAGTCCCACGGGAAGCATCCGTAAGGATTGAAGCATGTGTTATGTCTTTTCCTCCGTAAGGTCTTGTATAAGTCTCTATGTAGTTACTATGTGTTTCACTAGAGCATTCGTAAGGACTTGAGGTAGACATTTCTCTTTGTGTATTTTGAAATCGTGTGTGGACCCTAGTTTCCCCTGTGTCCTTGTTCCTTGTGTAAATTGGTTGGTGAAGCATGCGATTTTCGTTGGAAATGACCCTTAGAGCCGAGAGAACTCTAAGATAGTGAACCCACTGAGATGTTTTATCTCACCCTATGTTGATGTTGTTATTTCAGGTACTTCAGGTTCCGCTCAGGGTAAGGATAAGGCGACTTGATTATCCTTACTAGTTGATGGCTTAATCTTCCGCTGTGGACTTTTGAGATCTTCAGATCTAGTTCTTAGATCTTTTGTAGTTGAACATCTTGTACTATTATATAGCCTTGTTTAATACCCTATGTTGTAGTGGCTATATTTAATACAATGTGTTGCTAAGAACTTATGTGTATTTCAGTACCAAATTATTAATATTATATATGAAAAATATGATTTATGTATGTCTTTTGTATATGGGTATTACAGTTGGTATCAGAGCAGGTCGTATCCTCGACCTAGCCATGAAATATTATAAGTGTTTCCTTCCGTTCCTACAGGTTGGCTTGCGATAGGGATAAATGTTATGTTTATGGTATTGAGCCTGATCAACTTTATCATGTTTTGATGACATTTAGGAAATATGGCTGGTAGACGTGGAACTCGTGCTCAACCCAGTGTCACTCCTCCCGGCAGCGATCAAGCTGGTAGCGATGGGAATGCTCCTATATTCCAATTTATGCAGTAGATGCAGCAACAACAACACCAATTCATGCAAGAAAGGATGAATCAGATGAGTGGGGGCCTTCACCCTCACGTGGTTGCTCCTGGAGCTGCGGGTGGAACATTTAGAGACTTCTTCCGCATGAACCCTCAGGAGTTTCATGGCGGGTTGGATCCGGTTAAGGCTCATGAATGGGTGACTGGAATGGAGAGGATATTCTAGAATGTGATTTATAGTGAAGAAGACAAGGTGACCTTCGCGTCACATTTTCTAAAGGATTCTGCTGCTAGGTGGTGGGAAAGTTCCTCCAACTTGATGATGGTACAAGAAATTCCAAGAGTGTGGCAACAATTTCAGACAGTTTTTATGGACAAGTATTTCCCGAGTTCCTTGAGGATGCAAAAAGAGTTTGAATTTCAACAATTGAGGCAAGGGAACATGACTGTGGCTAGTTATGCTGAGAAGTTTGAGGACATGGCGACCTACTCTAGGAAGGCTATGTATGCCCCTAATGAAAGGTGGAAAATTGACCAGTTCTTGTTTGGGCTAAGGGCCGAGATCTCGCATAGTGTCTCTCAAAGGGAGTTCACTACTTACTCCGAGATGTTGAGGCAATGCTATGTTGTGGAACATAGTTTGAAGAAGGTTCAAGCAGAAGCCAGTACCAGAAGAGTGGTTCAAGGAGATAGGGGGAGGGCTAGTCAATCTTTTAGGCCGAGGCCTCAACCCTTCAAGGGGAAACATGTGTCGAGTCCTAGATCCAGTGCTCTTCCTTCTTGCCCCCGATGTCGCAAGAATCATTTTGGAAGATGTGAGCAGAACGGTGTATTTTGCTATCATTGTCAAAAGGAAGGACATATTTCTAGGGATTGCCCTCAGAGGAAGGATCTGACTCAAGGGAGAGATTATACTATGGACACCAGGAAGACGAAATGCGACAATTCCTTGATTGCGGGTAATTGTCTTATTAACAACCATCCTTGTCTTGTTTTATTTGATTGTGGAGCTACACATTCTTTTATATCTACTATTTGTGCGAAGTGACTTGGGTTGCGACTTTTTCCCTTGTCCCCTCCAATGGTGGTTACTACCGCTATGGAAGAAACTGTTGAAACGCCGCTTAAGTGTGAGAACTGTACGTTGTCCGTGGATGGCAGAGTCTTTCAGATTGATCTCATTTGTTTGCCCCTTAAGAAAATTGATGTTATCTTAGGGATGGACTGGTTGTCTGCTAATTTTGTGTTTATTGGGTGTGAAGAAAAGTTGATCCTCATTCCCTCCGTTGAAGTGCCTCCAAAAGATGTTTTGGCAACGATCTTAGAAGGTACGATTGGAATGGTAAATTTTCTGTTTGAGCAAGAGAAATCTGTTTTGCTTGTCCTTACTAAAGAGGAGAGTATTGACCAGCAAGTTTTGAACATTCCAATAGTTTGTGAATTTTCCGACGTTTTTCCTGAAGATGTCACTTCCTTACCTCCGGTGAGGGAAGTTGAATTCTCAGTCGACCTGATACCGGGAACGGCTCCTGTATCCGTTTCCCCTTATCGGATGTCTCCGCTCGAATTGAAAGAGTTGAAGGATCAATTAGAAGGTCTAATGGCAAGGCATTTTGTAAGACCTAGTGTCTCACCGTGGGGAGCTCCGGTGTTGTTAGTAAAGAAAAAGGATGGCGGTATGAGGCTGTGCACCGATTATCGAAAGTTGAACAAGGTTACAATCAAGAATAAATACCCCTTACCGAGGATAGATGATCTTCTATATCAATTGAAAGGAGTCTATGTGTTCTCGAAGATTGATATGAGATCGGGCTATCACCAGATTCGTGTGAAAAGTTCTGATGTTCCGAAGACTGCGTTCAGAACCCGTTACGGTCATTACGAATTCTTAGTAATTCCTTTCGGTGTGACGAATGCTCCAGCTATTTTCATGACTACATGAATCGGATATTCCAGAATTATTTGGATAAATTTGTGATGATCGTTATCGATGATATTCTTATCTATTCTCGTACTCCACAAGAGCACCAAGAACATCTAAGGATTGTCCTATCATTACTGCAGGAAAAACAACTTTTTGCTAAGTTTAGTAAGTGTGAATTCTGGATGTCAGAAGTCAAGTTCCTTGGACATGTTATATCACAAGGAGGTGTAGCTGTAGACCCGTCAAAGATAGAAGTTGTAATTAATTGGGAGAGACCGAAGAATGTTATCAAAGTGAGAAGCTTCCTAGGTTTGGCAGGTTACTACAAAAGATTTATTAAAGGTTTTTCCCAGATGGCATTACCGTTAACTAAACTCACTAGGAAGGACTTCGATTTTTAATGGGATTCTGATTGTGAACAAAGTTTCGTGTGGTTGAAAGAGAGATTGACAACTTCTCAAGTCTTGGTTATTCTCGATCCTAACAAATCTTATGAAGTGTTCTACGATGCTTCAAAGATGGGTTTAGGAGGTGTTCTCATGCAAGAGGAACAGGTGGTGGCGTATGCTTCCAGACAGTTGAGAGTTCATGAGAAGAATTATCCTACGCATGATTTGGAATTAGCGGCCGTGGTGTTTACTTTGAAGGTGTGTTGACACTATATGTATGGTGTGCGTTTTGAGATGTTTAGTGATCATAAGAGTTTGAAGTACCTCTTTGATCAGAAGGAGCTGAATATGAGACAGAGAAGATGGATGTAGTATTTTAAGGATTATGATCTTGAGTTGAAGTATCACCACGGAAAAGCAAACAAAGTGGCAGATGCCTTGAGTAGAAAAGTGATTCGTAGTGCCGAATTGATGGTATTAGAGTATACTTTGTTAGAAAAGTTTTGAGACCTTAACCTTCAGTTTGTTTGGACTCCGAATGGCGTAATCATGGGAAACTTGAATATTAGTTTTACGTTGAGGAATGATATTCAACAAGCGCAAGTTTTGGATGAGAAGCTGCAAGGACTGTTACTCCAACCGGGTTTCGTGAGAGCATTAGATGGGATCATCCTATTTAATCAAATAATTTGTGTTCCGAATGACGATGTGTTAAAGAGAAGAATTCTGGAAGAAGCACATAAAGGTTCTTTTACGATATATCCGGGTTCTTCGAAGATGTATCAAGACTTGAAGAGAGAGTATTGGTGATCCGGAATGAAAAAGGACATTGCGGTATTTGTGTCAGAATGTGCAGTGTGTCAGCAAGTGAAAATTGAGCACCAAAGGCCAGGTGGATTGTAACAACCTTTGGACATTTCAATTTGGAAATGGGATAATATCTCTATGGATTTTGCAGTAGGTTTACCGAGTACTCAGGGTGGCTATGACTCTGTTTGGGTGATTGTGGACCGGCTAACGAAATCTGCGCATTTCTTAGCCGTGAGGACTATATATAAGGCAAGTCAGCTTGCAAGGTTGTTTATTGCTGAAATTGTGAGATTGCACAGTGTTCCATCCAGTATTGTATCAGATAGAGATCCGAAGTTCACTTCGAGATTTTGGAAGGTGTTCCAACAAGCCATGGGTACGAATTTGCGTTTGAGTACTTCTAATCATCCTCAAAAGAATGGTCAGACGGAGCGTACGATTCAAACGATGGAAGATATGTTGAGGGCATGTGTTTTAGAGAGCATAGGAAATTGGAAAGAACTTTTGCCGTTGATCGAATTTTTGTACAATAACAGTTATCACGCGAGCATCGGAATGGCTCCGTATGAGGCTTTGTACGGAAGGAAGTGTAGAACACCGTTGTGTTGGTCAGAAGTGGGTGAAGATAGAATTCTAGGATCGTAAATTATTCAAGAAACTACGGAAAAGATTCGTATGATCCGAGAAAATATTAAGCAAGTCCAAGATCGTCAGAAGAGTTATGCTGACAATCGAAGGAGACCCCTGGAATTCGGGGAAGGCGATCATGTGTATTTGAAAGTCACTTCGAGATTAAGATTGAAAGGACCGTTTAAGTCGCGTAAGTTATGTACGAGATACGTAGGACCATATCAGATCCTAGAAAGGATTGGTGAAGTCGCTTACCGTTTAGCCTTTCCGCCATCTCTATTTGAAATGCATGATGTCTTTCATGTATCCCAACTTCGTAGATTCATCCCCGATCCTCTTCAGCCTTTTCTGCCGGATTCTATCGAGATAGAAACGAATTTGACATTTGAACCCAAACAAAGCCGTATTGTTGGGAGAGAAACCAAGGTACTGAGAAATAAAGAAATACCACTTGTTAAAGTGAAATGGAACGAGACGCATCCGGGTGATGCTACGCGGGAGTTATAATCAGAAATGCGGGAATCATATCCTCACCTGTTCAGGTAATCTTTCAAATTCGTGGACGAATTTTATTTAAGGGGGGAGGATGTAATACCCCGTATTTTATTTAAAGCTCTGAACAATATAAATTGGTAATAATATTATTTCGGAATACTCTAAGAAATTTTAATGGAACTAAATAGAGTAATTCATGGGATTATATTTTATTAATTGATATTAGCTGACTCAGAGGTTTTATAAAATATCGGATTAAGAGACATTTTCGGATACTCTCTAATTTTGGCCTATCGCTAAAATATAAGCTTTTATAATTTATATATATAGAAAGATTATGAGAGAAAGAGAAAGTTGGTAAGGAAGGAAGAAAAAGAAGAAAAGGAGAAGAGAAGAGAAGAAGAAGAGAGAAAAGGCCCTAAAGCTCCAATCCTTCATTTCCGATCATTCGTCCGTCCAAACAACTCAATCTTTCCGCCAATCTTCATCTCTCGAGGTGGGTTCTTAGTTAGAAACTTTTACCTTTGATTTTGGTTGAGTTTTAGAAATGTTTGTGGTTAGGGCTTAGTTGGAAACCTAAGAAAAATCGGAAGTTTAACGGTTAAAACTCGATTAAAACCTACCTAAAATACTCATATTATGATAATGGATACGTTTGATCATGTCTTGTTGCATTGGTTGAATTTTGGGAGTGATTGGGTGTGGGGAGAGTGATTTCCCGTAAGGCTGGAACTTCCTAAACTGGTGTAGCTCGCTCAACGAGCATACCTCGCTCATCAAAAGTTCCAGGGCGATTTTCGCTTAGCGAGACCTGTAGTTTCAAATGTTGGTTTTTAATTCGTAACTTATGATTCGGGTGTCCGTTTTGAGCGTTCCACATATCGTTTTGAAGCTTAAAGCATTACCTATCTATTAAGATTAAGAAACATTAATTTTGAGCCGACTTTTACCGACTATTTTCAAATGACCAAAACTTGATAAAATGGAACTTGTGAGTTAATGGAAATGGAGAAAAGGTACGACTTGTGAGGTATTTAGGTTTCCCTTAAACTCGTTTATGTTTTATGTTTCATTTTTTAGGATCCTCCGTAAGGTCTTGTATAAGCCTCTATGTGGTTACTATGTGTTTCCCTGGAGCATCCATAAGGACTTGAGGTATCCGTTATGTATGCATGGACGTTGATTTGAGAAGTATAAACTATAAGTCCTCCATAAGGTCTTGAGTAAGCCTTGAGGTGGGTTGTCCTTAGTCCCACGTGAAGCATCCATAAGGACTTGGGGCAAGTGCTATACTAGTTATGTGTCAATATTGAGTAAGCCTTGAGGTGGGTTGTCCTTAGTCCCACGTGAAGCATCCGTAAGGACTTGGGGCAAGTGCTATACTAGTTATGTGTCAATCTTGAGTAAGTCTTGAGGTGGGTTATCCTTAGTCCCACGGGAAGCATCCGTAAGGATTGAAGCGCGTGTTATGTCTTTTCCTCCGTAAGGTCTTGTACAAGTCTCTATGTAGTTACTATTTGTTTCACTAGAGCATCCGTAAGGACTTGAGGTAGACATTTCTCTTTGTGTCTTTTGAAATCGTGTGTGGACCCTAGTTTCCCCTGTGTCCTTGTTCCTTGTGTAACTTGGTTGGTGAAACATGCGAGTTTCATTGGAAATGACCCTTAGAGCCGAGAGAACACTAAGATAGTGAACCCACTGAGATGTTTTATCTCACCCCATGTTGATGTTGTTATTTCAGGTACTTCAGGTTCCGCTCAGGGTAAGGATAAGGCGACTTGATTATCCTTACTAGTTGATGGCTTAATCTTCCGCTGTGGACTTTTGAGATCTTCGGATCTAGTTCTTAAATCTTTTGTAGTTGAACATCTTGTACTATTATATAGCCTTGTTTAGTACCCTATGTTGTAGTGGCTATATTTAATACAATGTGTTGCTAAGAACTTATTTGTATTTCAGTACCAAATTATTAATATTATATATGAAAAATATGCTTTATGTATGTCTTTTGTATATGGGTATTACACAACATGACTTGGGAATTAGAGAGTGGGATGCGCGAGTCGTATCCAGAGTTGTTTGGATCAGGTATGGTTTTCGAGGACGGAAATTTCTAAAGTAGGGGAGAGTTGTAACGCCCTGATTTGATTTTCCCATTTGTTTTGTTGAGTCTTTAGTTGATTTAATTGAGAATTGATTTGTTTGTAGAACTAACATGATTATGTGCTATGTTAATGTGATAAAATGTGAATATGTGTTGTGTTGGTGTGTTGGTGCGATTTTACCGTTTCGAGAGTTTCCGGGTAAGATTGATTAAGAGGGTATTTTAGACCTTTACTTTTAGTAATAAGTTAGAATTGGTATTTTGAGAGAAAATAATATTTTGGTTGGAAAAGAGATAAAATGAGTTAAGTGTAGAAAATAGAATTAGTTAGTAGTAGAAATAGAAATAGAATTGAGAGAGAGTTATAATAGAAAGTTGGTAAGAGAGAAAGAGAAAAGAAAGAAAAGAAGAGAAATAAAGAGGTGAAAAGAGAAAGATAAGGAAAAGAGGAAAAGAGAGAATTTCTTCAAGATTGGTTTGCGGAGAAGAATCGATCGGGTAAGGGTGATAAACTTGGTTATTCTAAGATTGTATATGATTGTGTATGCTTGGGTTTTTGGTTTGAGTTGATTTTGGAGAGTTTTAAAGAGATGAAAATGTTAGGGTTTTGGTAGAAATTGTTAGAAATGGTGGATTAATCGGTTAGATGTTGTTATAATCGAAGCAAGAGGTTAGAAATGTGTGCTAGATCATGTTTGGATAGCTTGGGATGAGTTTGTGGGGTTTTGGAGTGGACTGTTGCGTAGCTAAGTTGCTGCAGAATTCGCAGTGCTCGCTCAGTGAGCATTTCCTTGCTCAGCTAGAGTTCCAGCACATTACTCGCTCAGCGAGCGATTCTCGCTCAGATAGACCTGGAATTTTGGAATTTTGTTTTATTCATAAATTTTGATTTGAGTATCCGTTTTAAGCGTTCCACATATTGATTCGAAGCTAAAAACATGTAGAATCTATTGATGCTAAAATATGTAATGTTTAGCCGACTTTTTCCCGACTTTTCTGATAAAACGTAAATGAGTTAATTATGGAAATGTGGGTTTGTTATAATGTTGTGGCCATTGGGCAAGTGATTACTATGCTTAAATTGTATGCATATGTATGTTAATGGTATGTGTTGAGTGCATAATTATGTTGTAAATAATGTATGCATTTTCAAGGATGTTTTGTGTCATTTTGCATGTAAGCATCATGTTTGCATTCTTGTGGGTTCCTTATGAATCCGTTGTAGCGTCGTGTGCTCATGTGGAGTGTGAGCGATGACTAAAACACGATTGTGTGCCCATGTGGGGTGTGAGTGATCGGATTGTGTGCCCGTTTGGGGTGTGGGCAATCCATAAACATCGTGTGCCCATGTGGGGTGTGAGCGATGGGTGATTAAGTTCACATTGATCGTGTGCCCATGTGGGGTGTGAGCGATTGTAAACACCCCAAATTTTCCCTCACTAATTTCACCATTGACTTTTGATATTTTCATCTTTTCATAAGTTTAAGCATATCATCTCATATTGCATTTTTGTTTCATCTACACAGTTCAAGTTCATCTGCATCTAGGGTTTGTGATCTGAGCAATCAAAGGATCCATCTGAGCAACTCCAAAGGTCTCCAATCACTCCAAGAGGGTCCATATGTGTTCTATCATCATTTTATATCCCTCAAAGATCAAGGAAGTAAAAAAATCACAAGAACTTGGAAAGCATGGAATCAGAGCTAGGGTTTCATTGCACAGATGACCTGAAATTAGGGTTTTGGTTTCAGAGGTCATAACTCCAAATTTTTTGGTCATTCTTGTTTCTAATAGTCTCAATATATTATAAGGATCACGTGTACCAAGTTTGATGAAGAAATTCATTGTGGAAGTCATTTGTTCATTAGGTAACTTCTTGAGCAAGTCAGAGCAAAATCAGGGCATCCGAGGCCCCCAACAATGGAAAAAAAGTGATATTTTCATCAAATTGGAGTTATATGATCTTTATTTGATCATTTAATTTCTTGGAAGTTCACAAAATTGAAGAAATTTGAGCTAAACCAAAAGTTGCCAAAAATGGAAATGACTTGTAATGGAAACTTTCTACTTTGGGAAAGTTTTTCAACCTCTTCTTTCTCAACCAAAAATGCTTCAAATGAAAAATTTTTGGTCATGAAAGTTATAGATTAGATCATTCCCTTTTCAAAAAGTACAAGAACATGTTCTAATTCATTATGGAACTCAAGTTATGGCCTTGCAAAGTTGGCAAAAATCCTATAATTTTCACTTTCACACCAAAGAGGATTTTTGGCAATTTCACATACCAAGTCATTTTGTGACCTCTAATCACTCTCTAAGCATCATACAAACATAGTACATTGCATTGTGATCAAAATTTCCCAAGGAATCACAAGTTTCTATGGCTTGCATCACATGATTTCTCAAAAGGGGAAAATCACATAACACTTGCAAAACCTATGAGATCTTTCCCTCCAAGCCATCCAACTGCATAATCTCAATCCCATACCAATCAGCTGCAGCCACAACCACTCTCTGGCCAATAGGGTTATGTTATATGGACCAAAAGCAAGCCATAACACAACACACACAAGCCTGAATGATCAGATAAGCCAAGTTCACAAAAATCACCCTCAACCTTCCTCTCTTCGAAACACTTTGTCCAGCCACTCAAACCTCAAACAAACTTCACCATTCAACTCACCATCATCATTAGAACATTTCCCAACCATTACCAAGCCCTAAAAGCCAGCCAAACACAAACATGATTTCAGGCCAGTTGAGTTGCAACCCTTCAATCCAGCTCATTTCAACTCATTCCAAGGCTTGTAACAACATCAGGAGATCAAGTGGAAGCTTTTTGCACCAAAGAGAAGGCCTGAAAGCTCCAGAAGTGAAAGCTCCAGCTCAGGTATCCATCTTCAAACTTTTTTCCAGAAGCATGATTTTAAGTTTCTAAATTGTTCTACATGTTATGCTGATCATCATGATATAATTTGTTTTGAAAATGAGTTGAAAACAAGCTTGTATTTGACTTCTGAAACTTTGCCCGTGAAATATGTTTTTGTTTGATTCTCATGATTGATGCAAAATAAATTGGTTTTGAGGTTGGATTCGTGTTTAGGATGAGTTGGAGATTTGATATGGAGTTTTAAAGCTCCTGAAATGGCCTAGGGAGAGAGTTTGGAAAAGTACCCTGCCGGAGAAGACGACCGAAACATTGTTCCGGTCGTCTGAGTTGGATTAGGGATAATCTCAGGTGATTAGCTGAGTTTGAATTTGGGCCGTTTTATGAGTGTTTGGCGCGTGTTTTGGAGGGCTGAGATCTTTTTTAATTAAGTCAGGTTAAATCATAGCCGTAGGATTTCATTTAATTTGAAAGATTAAGTCACAACCTTTGGATCTAAATACCCCAAGTCACGCTGACTTTGCAACCTGACCCCTGAATTTCTCAACTTTTGATCCCAGTCTCTCATCCTGCATACTTTCATTTTTATTTTTTATTTCTTTCTATTTTAATTTGTTTATTTATTTAAAATAGTAAAATCATCCAAAAAATATTTCCTTATGCATTTTAATTTCAAATATTTTTCTTCACCCAAAAACATTTTTATTTTTATTTTTTGCATTAAAAAATCATTTTAAAAATATTTAAATGTTTACTTTAATTAATTAATGGAAATTAATTAATTAAAATACCATTTAGGTTTCCAAAAATCCCAAAAAAATTCACATTGCATCTTAGGACATTTAGAAACATTGTCAAACCATTCATACAAATTTCTTTTTGGTTTTGATCCAACTTTGGCATTTTCTTTGAATTTAGGGTTCATAAAATCCCCTTTTTGGAACCCCAACTTTGAAAATTCTTTTCTGCCTAACCATGAAGGGTTTGACAATGATTATTTTTGCATTGTTTTCCATATAGCATGTAGTTTCTAGGATATTTTTGTCATGAATTTATCTTTCATTTTCAAATTGATTTGCATTTTTCCTCTTAAGGTACCCAAAAACCCTAGTTAACTTAGAAAAATCATAACTTCTTTTAGGTTAAGAGTTAGACCTTCTCCTTTGGGGTGTGATATCATATGGGGTTAGGTTTTGTTTGAGCTCATTTGCAAATTTTTATCATGTGATTTGTTTCTGTTTTGATCATTTGCATCTCATCCTTTCATGTAACCCTAATTTTGCATCCATACTTGAATCTCACATTGCATTGCATGAACATATGAACTTGTCATGACATTCTAAGCACTTGTATGCCATCTTATACATATTAAGACATTTCTTTAACAGTTCTTGGTCATTTCTTCATACATTTTCTATGCTTTGCATTCATTTCATTTCATAAACATCCATGTGTTTTCATGTTCCCCATTTGCTCCATTTGCATTCATTCTCTTTGTATGAACATTCGTAGCACTTGGTATGCCTTTGCATTATGTCATAGCATCATTTGCATCATGTGTTTTCTTCTGGTTTTGGTTTTTACCTTTATCCTTGCATATGCTTCATTTCACTTCATCTCTTTCTTTATGCTAACATTTTCAGGTGGTAAGTAATTTGAGAAGTGAATTTACCTTCACTTCTCATTTCTCTTCATCTTCTTCATATGCATCCTTGCTGCATTTTCTTTGTCTTATAGTGAGCTTGCTCATTCATGTTCATCCCTCACTTTCTTTCTCTAAGTCACTTATCTTCTTCAATGAAGTAAGTAACTTATTCACCTGTTACTTCCTCCTTTCATCTGCTTCTTCCCTTGGTGGATTATTTGAAGATCTTTCTCAAGCCTTACAAACCATAGGAACATCCAAGCATGATAATAATTAGGGTTGTGATTAGTCACCCTTTAGCTTTTGCCTTTGTGTCTTCTTTGTGTCTCTCTTCTTACCTCATCATTAGAGACTAAACCTTTAAGGTTTTAGGACTTTGGAATTAGGGTTATGCCTGCATCCTTCTCTTAGGATGGAGTGTATAACTTTAATCCCAAGTATTAAACCCTTAATTTGTTTAATCCTTTTAATCAATCCATCTAATAATCACTAAGACATTAACTTGTAACTTGGGCCTTGCATTAGGGTTCTAATTCTTCCTTTATTGGTCAAGAAGGACTAACCCTAGTGTTTAATGGACAAGTCCCCCTCAAGTTGTCTTACAAACCATAAAAATCATTTCTTAATCTCACTCTTAATTAAAATCCACTTTAATAATGGTTTGTTTTGTCATGATGTTAATCCCTAATCATGGATTAAGTTGAGGTATCTTCCTCAGCTTAAGTGTGCTCATCTATTATCCTTCTATTAGGATGGTGTAATGAGTTCACTAATCCTTGATTATGGCTTAAATTCATTACTTAACACTAAACAAAAAAAACCAAAAACATCTAGATAATCACAAGTAGGTTAATGATTTTAATCCTACATCATCATGGTAATTAAGTTGAGATGCTTATCTCACACTTAAGCAGGCTCATTATCCCTAATCAGGGAGGATATAATGAGTTTACAAGCCCTTGATTTAGGCTTAAGCTCATTAACTTATGAAAAACACCAAAAGCAATAAAAGATTGAAAACACAAAAAACAAACAATAATTGTCTCCTTCGGGATTCTTTTCTCATCACCCTCATTCATAAACGAGAACTCGCTTCTTCCGTCTAATGCAAGAAAGTTAGCACTCGAGCCAAACGAGTCATACACTTGAGCATAGGCAAGCAAGCAGTTCATCAGTCAATTTATCTTTCAGTCTCTTTGACTCGAACTACGGTGTTTTGACTTCCTTATTGCACGAGAGGATACGTAGGCATAACTTAACTGTTATCGAACAAAAGTTTCTGTGTCTTCCCCCTCTTTCAACATTCTCTTTTAAGCCTCAGTTCCTGAGCATTCACCTTTTGCACTGACACTTGTATATTCCTTTTCAGCTTTTGCACACAAATAACACATACACTACCCCTTTAAACACAATATTTTAAGCGTGGATCCCGTCGAGTACGACGGACAATCTGGGTGCTAATACCTTCCCAGGTTGTAACCAACCCCCTTTCTTAGTTTCTCTGGTTCGCAACCGTCTTATCCATCTTTTTCTAGGTTTATGCAGCATTACCTTTCCTTCGGGATAAAAATGCCTATCTGGCGACTCTATTCAGTTCATTTCATTTCTCTCCTTTCACCGATCGTTCGTGTCTGTACCTTATCTGACCCGGGTGTCTTTTCGGGGGAGCGACAACTTGGCGACTCTGCTGGGGGCATCTTATATTGCAACCAGGGCTTCTGGTTCTTTTTGTGGGTTCCTCCTAGCACTTGTTTGATTTGTGTTTACAGGGGTGTTATGTGCTACTTGTGCTTGTTTATTTGCTTTATTTATTGCTTTCTGTACAACTTTATTTATTGCTTTTCATTTACAGTTTTTATGCATTTCATACTGTCATTATCATGTGTTGGATCTGCTGTTTCTTTGGTGGGTGGGGATTATTGAGTGAATAAGGTCCTATACCTGGGACCTGAGTGACACATAGACTATAGTGGCTTCATATTCTTTACCATTCCATTTTGGTCTGGTGCGGGAATATGAAACACAGTTCAGACATGGGTTTCTTCTTGAGAACTTTGTGCTACGGATTTCCTGTAGTACTAGGGCTATCTGGGAAGCCTGCTAAGTCTGGATGACCTTTTATGACCTTCAGCATCTGAGGTGAATTAGAGGAGGATCTTTTATGGTTATTGTAAACACGCTACCTCCAGGTTAGAAGTGTGTACACTTATCATAACTGATCCAAGTCTGAGGATCCTTGTTCTAGAACATTACATGTGAGGGGGTTGGGATGTTTACAGGCTTGCAGGAACCCATGGCTCAATCATACATTGTTACTAGATTTGTTAAGGTTGTATTATTTTGACAGTTCTTGTGAAAACCCTGGACTTGTGACTCTTTATTTGAGTCCTCCACCTAGTTACTGGATTTCTAAGCCTCCATCCGGACTTATGAACACACATGGACCTTATCAAGGCAGATACCAGATCCAGCTCTTGATCACAAACCCTTTGCATATAATTTTGCATACATCATTTTTGCATCATTTAAAATTTTCCTATTTGTTTTATAGGGTATCCACATTATTGGCTTTGGTTTGGTTTTGACCCCTTCTGCTGCTCAGACTTCTTTAGTTATCTTCTCCAGCACCTTCATCAGTTTGTCAGTGATTCTTCTCCAGCTATCTTCATCAGAGACTTATCTCCACCATCTCATTCAGTGACCCTTATCAGCAGTTGCTCCCAACCTCTTCACCAGCACCCATTATCAGTATGGACACTTCAAGAAAGAGCAACATAACTTACCACTTCTTTGAGCCCACACTGACTGGCATCAGGAAGATCCAGTCTCTCATTACTCCTGATCATGTCCCAATATTCAGAGAGCATTATGGAGGCATATTGGACATGATCATTGACCTAGATGCATCTCAGAGGAGCATGATCCATATTTGCTTGCAGTTTTATGATCCTCCACTCAGATGCTTCACTTTTCTTGATTTCCAGTTGGGACCTCTGCTAGAAGAGTTTTCCATGTTGTTAGGAGTTCCTATCAGGAGAGGAATTCCTTTCAACCCTGAGATGGTTGCTCCCAGAAATGAAGACATAGCTAGGGAATTGCGTTTGGAGCATGCCCTCATTGATCAGAGCATGACTACCAAGGCTGGGGTTCCAGGCCTTCACCTAGACTTCTTGATCTCCCAGGCCACCCTGCATGCTACAGTAGGGGAATGGAATGTTGTCTGTGCACTTCTAGCCCTCAGTATATATGGGGTTATCTTGTTTGCAGATGAGCCAAAATTTTTGAGTAAGAATACCATTCACTTGTTCTTACTGAGGAACCCAGTTCCTACCTTGCTTGGAGACTTCTACTACTCAGTACACCAGAGGAATGAGAAGCAAAGGGGAAGACTGGTCAGATGCTATGCTCCCCTTTATTACTCTTGGTTGCTAAGACATTTGCCAAAGTCAGGTACTTTCCTGAACCCTCATCAGCAAAAGAACTGGGCTAAGAGATTTATTGCCTTGACATCAGAAGACATCAGATGGTGCACTCAGAGCACCAAAGGCAAGGACATCATTACTAGCTGTGGGCAATATCCTAATGTGCCTTTGATAGGAGTAAAAGGTTGCATCAACTACAACCCTTTACTGTTCAAAATACAATTAGGGTGTGCTTTGGTTCATCCTCCCAGAGGGCAAGATTTGACTGAGACCCTCTACTGTGAAATCCAGCCCAACTCTGCTGTTGTCAGACAAGCTGCCTGGGCTTGGGATAACATTCAGACTAAGGGAACAACCATCCTTGGTAAGTGCAACAACATTGCTTTAGCATAGTATTCTTATTGGTCTTGTAATAGAGCTCAGATCACCCGAATGCCATTTACCTTGGAAGATACACCTGGATCTTCAACAGTGTAACCTGCAGCTACTGTCAGTTTGGAAGAGTTTGAGAAACTGAAAGAGAGGAATACTCAACTCTCTGAAGCCTTGAAGAAGACTCTCTGGGAGAGAAATGACAGCCGTCTAGATAATGAGAGATTGGAAAGGCTCAGGATTGAGCACTTGACCAAGATTGAGAAGACGAATGACTACATCAAGAAGGCTAGAGCAGGGGAGTTAGTACTAAAGAATGCTTGCAAGGAAGCAAAGACTCAAAAGGCTAGGGTAGAGAATTACTTAGAGGAGAGCTAGGCTAGGTAGATCAGGATCACTAAAACCCGTGCACAGGAGGAGCATAGAACTCAAGCTAAGATATAGCAACTGGAGGCTAGTGAGAAGAAGCATCAGGAGGCATTATTAGCAGCTCAGAAGGAGATATCTGAATTGAAACTCCGGGGGGGGGGGGGGTTAAAGAGGTCAAAGGATCAGGATAAGCATAAGAAGTTAACCAGTGCCATTGCTACCAGGAACCTCCTCATCAGGACTATCACACAGCACCCAGTAGGTCCAGTGACTGAGGCCCTCCTGAAGGAAGTCAGAGAGGATGACTTTGGATTAAATGTTTGACTCTTTTGCTTGTACTTTCCTTTTGTTGTACTTTTGATTTTGTTGTTGTATTTTGACCCACCATGGGAATATTATTTGTAATCAAACTATGTATTTTCACTCTTTGTAATATATATGGTTTGTATTATTTTTGGTGGGCTTTATCTATCTCTACAACATCATCAGCATTTCTTCGAGGTCTGGAAAGGTCAAAACCAAAGAACCAAACCGGATACCCTTGGAAGACAAATAGGCATCCTGCATTGCATACTAATATTTTCTTTGTTTTGTAGGTTTTTGTTTGTTATTGTTTCTCACTTTGTTATGGTTTCAGGAAACATTGCTTGCAGAAGAGTGTTCCCTGTCAACAGAATACACTGGTACCCGACAAGAAACAACCTTCTGGGACTCCAGATGGATCAAGTTCAGCAAGACTTGAATGAAGTGAGGGCCCAGATGGCCAATGAAAGGGTTGAGATGAGGAATCAGATAACTCAATTCATGACTGTAATGACTGGTTTAGCTCAAAGCCAGGAAAGACTGAGGAAGTTGGTTGAGAGACAAACTCCTGAAGAACACCATCCAGGTACAGGAGGTACCAATAACAATGATCATGTGCAACCTCGCACTGATCCACCAGAGTTTGGGCCTCATCTGAACCCAGAAATAAATGCCATAAGGAATACTCAGGGTAACACTGTTGGAGGAAGGGTCTTGCAAGAGGATCCTCAAGAAGAGCAGTTCACTGTAGTAGGGGCTGGAGACGAAGTTTACGATCATAGGCTGGATGAAATTACAGAGAAGCTGAGGTCTCTTGAATCCCAAAACTCCCTAGGTTTTGATGTTATGGACATGGAACTGGTGGAAGGGGTGAGAATTCCTCACAAATTCAAACCCCCGTGTTTTGAAAAGTATAATGGCACATCCTGCCCACGCACCCACCTTCAATCATTCTTGGGAAGATTAAAAGCATACACCATGGACGAAAAGCTGTGGATGTTTTACTTCGAGGATAGTCTAACAGGGGCAGCCCGAGAATGGTATTCCCATCTGACTAGAGCCACAGTAAGAAACTGGAAGGACTTGGCTGAAGCTTTCATCCGACAGTATCAATATAACTTGGACATGGCTCCAAACATGACTCTTCTGATGGGAATGTCTCAATCTTCCCGTGAAAGCTTTAGGGAATATGCCCAAAGGTGGAGGCAACTGGCTGTTGCAGTTCAACCCCCCATGTCTGAAAGGGAAATGGAAGACATGTTCATGAATACTCTCCAAGGAACCTACATTGACAGATTGGCTGCATTTTCTTCTACCAGCTTTGCAGATGCGGTGATAGCTGGGGAAAGAATAGAGAGCCTACTAAAGATGGGAAAGATCTCCGATAACGGTTCCAGTTCAAGCAATACAAGAAGCCATTTGCTGGGCCCCGTAGATCTGGTGAGACAAACTCTGTGCACATGGGAAGAGGGAGACCCCAATACTTGCCCATAACAGTTGCTGTTGTTACTATCCCTGCTCCACCTCCTCAGTATACTCAACAACCACAACACTTTCCGCAACAACAACAATTTCCTCAATAGAGATCATTCAACAACAATAACAACAATCAACAAAAACGCCCTTTTCAATAGCGGCCATCTCAGATCTACAGGGTGATTGACCCTATCCCTATGCCATATGCTACACTGCTGCCACAACTCCTAAAGCTCAATCTTGTTGAGTTGAGGACATTGGCTCCACCTGATCCTCAGATCCTTCCAAGAAACTACGATGTCAATTCTAGGTGTGCTTTTCATTCCAACGCACCTGGTCACTCTACGGAAAAATGCAGAGCTCTGCATATGAAGGTCCAGGATCTGGTAGATCAAAATCCCTGAACTTTGCACCTCCTCCCAATGTAATGAAAATTCCTATGCCAAGCCACAGTGGGCCAAGGATTAATGCTATAGAAGATGGCTCACCCTTGAATTTAATAGAAGATATTGCATGTATTCAGACACCTCTGACAGAGGTTAAAGCCCAGCTTTTAAAGTGCCAAGTGTTTCCAGGTTGTGAGGCCTGTTGTGAATTATGCAAACTTTCTGAGAATGGGTGTGCTAGCTTGAGGAGTGGAATTAATGGCTTGATCAGAGAAGGCATTCTGCAAATTACAAGCACAGCTTCTACAACACCAATAACTCTTTTGTCAACAACAAGCGAATCTTCTACAAATGCAACAACCATCTTTCCTACTGGTTCTTCTACAACTGCAGCAACCATTGTTCCATCTGATTCAGCTACAACTTCAGCAATCATTTCATCTGTCACTTCAACACACAACAATTCATTTGCACCGGCTACTACAACTTCAACAACCACCAACAATGATATTTCCACTGTCACAATTTATTATGACCCGACAACGGTCCCGAATTCCAACAACTTTCAACAACCTCAATAACAGTTTCAACCAAGCTTCAATTCACCCCATCAACATCCACCAGAGGTCCTGTTACTATTTTCTATGATCCACAGACGATTACGGTTCCAACATCTGCTGCAGTGAGCCCAGTCACCATCACGGTGCCCGTGCCAATTCCATATGATAAAGACAGTGCTGTACCATGGCATTATGGTGCTGATTTGTACTGCAACAGAGAGAAAGTCCTTCTTGATTCTTCAGTTCTCACTCCCCAAGTGGACAATGTCGGGGGAGGCGGAGGCTTCACCCGAAGCGGACGTCTTTTCGCGTCACAAGCTCCCAGAAATAATATTAAGGCAGAGGCTGCTGCCAAAGCCAAAGGGAAGAGTGTGATACCTGAAGAATCTACGCCGAAAGAAACTCATAAATCATCCTTCGATCAAGATGTGGATGAGTTTATGAGAATTATTAAAAGAAGCGACAATAAAGTTGTGGATCAGCTCCACCAGACTCCTTCAAAGATCTCAATCCTATCTCTGCTGTTGTGTTCCGAAGCCCATCGGGATGCGCTACTCAAAGTTCTGCATGCTGCCTACGTGCCAGAAGAGATCACAGTAAATCAGCTGGAGATAGTGGTGTCAAATGTTAACACTAGCCATGGGCTAGGTTTCACTGATGCTGATTTGACAACAGAAGGACGTCACCACAACAAAGCTTTTCACATAACCTTGGAGTGCAAAGGAGTTGTACTCTCTCATGTTCTTGTAGACAATGGGTCCTCACTCAATGTCTTACCATAGAAAGCTCTTGTCAAGCTCGAATATGATGGGATAGCTCTCCAGCCAAGTAACCTTATGGTCAGGGCTTTTGATGGCTCCAAAAGATATGTTCTTGGAGAGGTGGAATTGCCAGTGATAATCGGTCCACAAGTCTTTAAGACCACTTTCTATGTGATGGACATACAACCTGCTTACAGTTGTTTGTTAGGTCGACCCTGGATTCACGCCGCATGCGCAGTAACGTCGACCCTTCACCAGAAACTGAAGTACGAGTGGGAAGGACAAATTATCACCATCTGTGGTGAGGAGGACATATTTGTTAGCCATCTGGCTACATACAAGTATATTGAGATGGATGGTGAAATCCATGAGACAATGAGCCAAGGGTTCGAAGCCCTGAATGTCAATGAGGCGACTGAAGTATTTGCTGCATCCCAGGAAGACAGGATGTGTACTTCAATTGTTTCCTATCTGCAAGCCCGGAAGGTTGTTGAAGACGGTAATGCCCAAGGCTGAGGCAAGCTGCTGCCAGTGGAGAAAAAGGAAGATAGATTTGGTTTGGGTTACAGACCATTCCGACAAGATCAATCAGAGGCTGCTAAGGAGCCCAAATTCATCAGTGGGGGGATGCTCACCCTAGATGCTGTTAACAACCTGGAAGACGAGGCGGAAAGCAACCGCAACCTGGAGAACTGGATACGTCCAAGGATCCCAGGGAATCAAGTCCTTAACTGGTCTTCCCAGGAAATTATAAGGGTTACTCCTGCAGAGTAATTATTATTTCCTATCTTTTTAGCATGCATCAAGTCCTGCATCTTGCCTAAGGTGTCAGGACTCATTTTGTAATAGGGCCATATTGTAATTTTGTGCAAATGATTAATTAATGAATATCAGACATCTTTTGCAAACGAGTCTCTTTTTCGCTCACTGTCTTTTCATTTTTCACTTTTGTACAAAACAATAAAATGGCAATGTTTTCAAAATAAACAACTTCATTCTCACTTTTTCTAAACAAGATTAAAACTGATCACTAAAACGAACAAATCTCAACCCTTGCAAAGATTATCCTCCAGATTGCACCGACAACAGCACTGCTATGACCTCGTATGACTTCGACAATCCAATTAATCAAGCTGGTGAAGGTGTTGAAGAAGACTATGAGTTTCCTGAAGAGTTAGTCAGGTTGTTGAGGCAAAAAGAGAAAAAGATCACTCCTCATCAGGAGGAGGTTGAAACAATTAATCTTGGTACCGAAGAGGATTTGAAAGAGGTGAAGATTGGGGCCAGTTTGCAGGCTTCAATAAAAGAACAGCTCATTGACATGCTTCGGGAATACGTCGACGTCTTTGCCTAGTCCTATCAAGACAAGCCGAGTCTAGACACATATATTGTTATGCACAAGCTGCCATTGAAAGAAGAATGCCCTCCAGTGAAGCAGAAGCTACGCCGTACTCACTCGGATATGGCCATGAAGATTAAGGAAGAAGTACAAAAACAGTGGGACGCCGGTTTCCTTGCTGTAACTAGTTACCCGCCGTGGGTCGCTAACATTGTACCAGTGCCTAAGAAGGATGAAAAAGTAAGGATGTGTGTGGATTATCGGTATTTGAACAGAGCTAGCCCAAAGGATGACTTCCCTTTACCTCACATTGATGTATTGGTCGACAACACAACTCAGTTCTCGGTGTTTTCCTTCAAGGATGGTTTTTCAAGGTATAATCAGATCAGAATGTCACCCGAAGACATGGAAAAGACTACCTTCATCACACCTTGGGGCACATTTTGTTATAAGGTAATGCCTTTTGGACTGAAGAATGCCAGTGCAACCTATCAACGGGCTATGGTGACTTTATTCCACGACATGATTCACAAAGAAATAGAATGCTACGTAGATGACATGATTGCCAAGTCCCTCACTGAAGAAGATCATCTGGTAAATCTGCTGAAGTTGTTCAAGCGTCTGAGGAAGTATCAGTTGAAGCTAAACCCCAATAAATGCACATTCGGGGTACGTTCCGGTAAACTGCTGGGATTCATTGTAAGTGAAAAAGGAATTGAAGTTGATCCTGACAAAGTCAAAGCCATTCAGGAGATGCCTGCACCAAGGACTGAAAAGGAAGTTCGGGGTTTCTTAGGTAGATTGAACTACATATCAAGGTTCATATCTCACCTTACAGCAACCTGTGAGCCCCTGTTCAAGTTGTTAAGAAAAGAGCAAACAGTCAGGTGGAATGAAGATTGTCAGAAGGCTTTTGAAAAAATCAAGGAGTACTTACAAGAACCTCCAATTCTTATGCCTCCAGTTGAAGGAAGACCTCTAATAATGTACCTGACAGTATTAGAAGGATCAATGGGGTGTGTGTTGGGCCAGCATGACGAGTCTGGTCGAAAAGAGTATGCAATATACTACCTAAGCAAAAAGTTTACCGACTGTGAAAAACGTTATTCACTGCTCGAGAAAACTTGTTGTGCTTTAGCGTGGGCTGCTCGCCGACTAAGACAGTATATGCTGACTCACACTACTTTATTGATCTCAAAAATGGATCCAGTCAAGTACATATTTGAGAAGCCAGCACTTACCGGAAGGGTTGCAAGATGGAAAATGATTCTGACAGAGTATGACATTCAGTACACATCTCAAAAGGCCATCAAAGGCAGTGTACTGTCTGACTATCTAGCTGAGCAACCCATTGATGATTACCAACCAATGAGATTTGACTTCCCTGATGAAGACATCATGTTCCTAAAAGCAAAAGATCACGAAGAGCCTGTTCACACTGAAGGGCCTGACCTAGAAGAAGAATGGACATTGATGTTTGATAGGGCTGTCAACATGAATGGTCGTGGAGTTGGCGCAATGCTCATTACACCTAAAGGAGTTCATATGCCTTTCTGGGCAAAACTCACCTTTGCATGCACTAACAACGAAGTTGAATATGAAGCCTGTATCATGGGTCTCGAGGAAGCCATTGACCTCAGGATCAAGACTTTAACTGTATTCGGAGATTCAGCTTTGGTAATCAATCAGACCAACTGTCAGACCCTAATTTTTTACCCTAAGATTTTTCGCATATCATCTGCATTTGCATACAAACAAGATCACGCACTGGTTCGTTTATCCTTTTTCAAGTACAGGTCTTTGCCTTGCAGAGGATCACTTTGTTTAATTTCTGTTATCTGTTTATATTTTACTGACCTCTAACCAAAATACGAAAAAAATATGTTGCAGTTGCTTCTTCTTATTTTGTGTTGCAGGATTTAAAAGACAGGGCTGTGATTCTCAATTCAGATGCTTTTGTTCAGTCACGATTCGATTCAGATGGACGTTTGACTTAATCTTGGTCAAACTATCAGAAGATTGTTTCAATTGCAAGCTGTATGTGCCAGTGAATTTTTCTCAAACAGTGCGTATTCAAAGTTCGAAACTGTGTTATGTGCAAAGTCATCAGATTATCGAGAAATGTTGCGTGTGAAGTTTGGCTTGTTCATCAGGTTATCAGTGGTTCATCTGAGGATTTATTTTTCCTCAGTATGAATTTGAATTATCAGGACAGTGTTCAGATGTTGGCTGCAGTTTGAGTGGAAAGTTGTTCAGTGGTTCAAGATTGACGGTATTCACTCTTATTGGAGGCTTGTAAAAAAAAAATCAAAAGTTGTGGGCCAAAATCACCATTTCATATCCACTATCCATTTTTCCAATAAAATCATTTCTTATCCATTTCATTTCTTTTATTCAATTCACAAAAACTCCCCAAATTCCAATTCTTTTTATTTATATATATATATCCATTCTTTTCGATTCTTTTATCCAATCCTATTCAAATTTTATCCATTATATTTTATTAAATCATTCCATATGACCGTCTCCAATTATCTTCTTTTTTTGTTGTTATCCCATTATCATTCAAATTCTAAAAATTCCATTTATATTAATCTTTTTTTTATTTTTTCTTTCAATTATCTTTTTCCTAAATATGTTTCCAAAGAAAATAAGGCCCATTGGCCCATTATTGTTCTCAGCCACCAACATGCATCACAAAGCCAATGTACTTCACACTTGCAGCCACTTCCATTTTCCCACCTTTCCAAACTCCTCACGTGCGAGCCACAACACGCATCCCCTGCAGCCATCCTATCCTTCACGCCACACCAAAACAACAATCAATAAACTATCAGCCAAGCTTAGCTCACGTATATACAAGCCGTACGAAGCTTCTTGCACGCGCGCCCAACATCACGCCCTCACCAGTTATGTCGCAAGGCTTCACCTCATACTTCCATCAGCTCCAAACTTACCCCACGCATGCCCTTTCATCAGCTCAACACAATTCCTCAAAACAACTTTCCAGCCCTTTGCCTTATTCTTCACGCGCTAGCATCAAAGTCACGCACTCCAATCACGCCTAGCCGCAGCACGTGAACATCAATTCCAAACGTACCAAACTTCAAGCTTCGCACAGCTAGCCACAAGCTTCTATCAGCAACAAGTTACAACCAAAAACTCAGACATCCAGCCCCCACGCCATCTGCACATTTCCGTAAGCTTCCTCAACACAAACCGAAGCCGTATCCGCAAGCCATCAGCTTCATACTTAAAAGCCAAACCTAAAAACAATGAAAGCACATGAGCTGCACGGACGAAAAGCAACACAAAACGCACAAGGCTCACACAAATGCACGAGAATGACACGAGAAAATTCAGAATCAAAACGCATTGAGCTTGAGCTTAAAACGCAAACAGCAAGATTGAAAGAAGAAAAGCTGGCACGAAATTCCCGTGAACCTTCGAAACGCATCATCTCAGCTTCAAATTCTTCTTCTTCTTTTCCTATAAATACCGTTTCCCCCCTTTCAATTTCTTTAAGCTTGAAAAGCCCCTGAATACTCTGAGTAAATTCGAGCAAGCTTCGAACCTTTTTTCTTCCCCCAAATCCTTCTCAATCTGAAACCTATCTTCCTCAATTCATACCGTCATCAACTGATTTCTTTTAAATCCATAACGCCATTTTCATTCACCTCTTGGATTCAAATTTTTCAAAGGCTTCAACTCCATTAATCCCTTATACCTTCATCAATCCGAGTTTTTCTTCCATAAGCATCATTCATCAATCTCACATCACAAAACGCAAAGAAAAAAGAAAGAGAGGGGTTTGCGTTTTGAGAAGAAGACGAAGGAGAATTGGCCGCGAGTTGTTCTTGTTTGTTTGGCGAATTTTTTCATTCGAAGAAGAAGGTGAGGATGTCCGCGGCTGTTCGTTGAACAGGAAGACCTTGTTCTTCAATTTTTTTTGCTTTCTTTTTCTTTTTTTAATAATTTGGTGCATTATATTTGGTTACAAGGATTTGGTTTGGGTCTGGGCTAACATTTGATCTGCTATTAATACCACACCATCCACCTCCCGTGGATCACTCTCCCCATTTTCCTTTTTTTATTTTTATTTTTTTCATTTTATTTGTTTTTGGTTTAATTGTTTCTTTCTATTTCTTTTTGATATAAGAAAATGTTAGAAATATATTCTAAAATAATTTTAGAAAAGGTTTTAGAAAAAGTGTTTTAGAAATTACTTTTTATAAAAGATTTTAGAAAAAATACTTTAAAAACAATTTTTTAGAAAAGAAATTTTAGAAAAGAATTTAAAAATATTTCTATTCCTATTTCTTTTTTTTTTGGATTCTATCATTAGATCCATTTCTTATTCATCTTTTTTTTTCTTTTTGGTCGATGACAATCTTCCGATTCGGGATTGTTGATTTCCGATTAAGTTTAATCTTCATTATTTCAAATCTATGGATGAATGATCATTTGGATCATTCTCCATACTTTGAGATCGTGATAGGTTGCTTTTCGAGAAATTCAACGATAATCTCGATTAAGATTAGACCGTTCTCTTTCTTTTAGTGTGGCATGTTTTCGGAGAACGATCCATAATATCATTTCTCTAACATGTATTAACACGAATATTTTCCACTTTAATTAGTGGTGGCCGGCCTCATTTGTAGGGTAATTACTCCGTAAATTACTCGGCGATTGCTTAACATAGACCTAAAGTTGTCCCGATTTGGAATGCGATCCACTTGGATCCGGTTGCCTCGACTTTATTTTTATTTTCGTGGTTGTGCTTGATTAAGTTCATCATACCACTTTATATTGTAAATATTATAATGATGTGAATATACTAACATTTAATTTTAATCTCTCGCACCTTATCCTTTTACTTTAAATCTCTCGTTCTCTACCTCTCTTATTATGCTTCTATATTCATTCATCATATTGCTTGTACATATTATTGTTGCTTGTTATTTTTCATTTGTCCATTTGGACACAAAAATATTAATAACGGATTAAACATCTAAAAAATGGGTGACTATTATTGCGGACTATAAGTTACTATCCCTTGCTTGGAGTTTCAGACCTAGATTCTAGGATCATCCCTTTGCTCATTTGTTATGGATTGAAGACTTTGGCTCCGGTTGAGTTACTTGTTTATGAAGATGGAAATCCAATTGTTCCGAAGAGTGCATGCCATATGGTTTGATCATTCTTCCTTTAGCTTTTATTTTCAAGTTTTAGGATAGTCCCTTCATCTCTTCCCATCTTCTTTAATTTTCAAATCTCCTTCCTCTTTTCAAAACTTGCTTTGTTTTCAAACTTCAAACATTTTCTCAATCAAACCTTGACTTCGGTCATGCGGTTTTACCTTTTCATTTCATTTCTTAATAAATGCTAAACCACATAAGCATATCGAAACTTCTTTCTCAAAAAACTTTTAAAACTTTCACAACTCATTCAATTGCTTTTGTGCCCTCGTGGACGTTTTCCTTTTAACCATTTTTTATGTTTAGATATGATTCATCCTTTCTAGCGGAATTATTCGCTAAAGGATGACGACTTATCTTTACATTTTAAAATCAATTCAACTCATTTGCTTTTTTCACAATTTGTACCACGAACTACGGGGTTTTGATCTCGCATTGCACTCTGTGGGTACGTAGGCATGAGACGTTCGTCTCTTCAAACACCAAAATCTTAAAAAAAATTCTTCTTCTTATCTCCTCAATCTTTTTTCAAGCAAACCAATTTCAGACTAAAATGCAGTAAACATTTCAAAGGGTTCCCGTGGAGTACCACGGACAAGTCGGGTGCTTAAAACCTTCCCGATTTGTAATCAATCCCCGTACCCATTCTCTGTTTGATTCTTTGAGCTTTTTAGCTTTTGAGATTCGTTAAGGTTTTGTTCGTTCATTTTCCTTTTTCCTTGTGGAAATAAATAAAAGTGCGGTGGCGACTCTGTGTATATTGAGTGAAGTTAATCAATAGCTTACACTCATGATTTTACCGCTACAGAAAAGTGGCGACTCTGCTGGGGAGTCAATCTCTAAGTGGATTCGGCCTACTTTGATTTGTTTACTGTTTTAGTTTGATTTGCTTGTTACTTGGTTGTTCCGTTTCGGTTTTGGTGATTCTCTGTGAGATAGATCCTAACCCGGATCTGAGTGACACTTATGATAGGACGGCGATATTCGAAGCGATATGCGATGGAGTAGTCCAAAGCAATATCAATTTGATAATCTCCACTCGGTTAGGCTCACTTGGACTACCAATGTCATGACGAGTAATCGTACGTGGCATTATTTTCCGACCTTGAGCTGATCATACTGAGGACCGTAGAACCCTTAACCAATCTAAGCCAATTTAGGAACGTAGTGCGGAAACTATCTGAGTGTAAACTTAAGGTGGTTGTCACGCGATACTACACTCGGACGAGGTCTATTTTAAGAATGTTATCGGTTGGGGAGTAATCCAACGTACCGATGATATTCTAAAGATGGCTGTTAACTCCGGGAACCTCTGTTAGCACCCTTCTGGTTTTTTGCAGGTACAATGAAGACAAACCTTAGTACATGCCTGTTTGGGTTGGTGTTCTGTTACCATGACTCCATGCTCGTGATTCGAACCTTTGAACCTGTGTGCTTTGCGTGATCTTGTTTGTGTTTGTTGCATCTATATATTCATCATGATCATCATCACAACCATTTTTCAAGGAAGACAATTCCGATTATTGCAAATGTTAGAAAAAAAGTAAATATTCCTATTTGTCAAGATTTTTCATGACGTTATTCTCGATGTTGACCATGTTTGCAATAATCGAGTTGTTTTTCTGAAAATGGAAGTGAACATCGCATATCATTGCATCCTCGCATATTCTTGTTTTCATCCGAGTTGTGTGGGAACTCATCCCGGTTGTTTCTTTCCTCAGTTGTCTGTTGATCCGTCAAGCTGACTCCTCACCGCAGATACGGTACTAGAGCTGTTATCAGACGAAGAGCTATTAGATTGAGAATGGAACGCCAAGAACAGCATAACATGGAAGTTCGAATGGAAATTGATGAGTTGAAGGCTGGTATGACCAAGCTCACTGAAATGATGCAAGTTCTGATTGCTCGAGGTGAACCACCTCAAAGGACTGTTATCTCTGAAGTTTTGACTGCTGTTGTTGATTCTCCTGTTATTCAGCAACCAGCTTCTACTTGGCCAGAATATGGGTTACCTCCGGATTATGTGCCAGTTTCTGCAACTGCTCAGATTGGTGGTCCATCTGTTGTGCCAGGCTTTTCAGCTCCCACTTTTGCTAAACTGCAACCTGTTGTGCACGCTACTGCTCAGACTACTTATCAGAATTCTCCTTTCTTGTACCAAGCTGCTGGTCAACAAGCTGAAAGTCAGGGTGAACCTGGATATATGGATGAAGTTAGAGAGCAATGTTTGACTCTTGAGAAGAGGGTAAGAGGTCTAGAAGGAAAAGATGCCTTTGGTTCTGCTGCTATTGACATGTGTTTGGTTTCTGATTTGGTTCTTCCTGATAAATTCAAAGTTCCTGTATTTGAGAAGTACAATGGTCATACTTGTCCAAAGATTCATCTGCTGATGTATTGTCGCAAAATGGCTGCGCATGCTAAGGATGACAAGTTGCTTATTCACTGTTTTCAAGATAGTTTGAGTGGTGCTTCCATGAAGTGGTATGTCGGACTTGAGAAGAGTCACATTCGAAGCTGGAAAGATTTGTCTGATGCTTTTGTAAGACAGTATAAGTACAATCTGGACATGGCGCCTGATCGTCGTCAACTTCAAAACATGTCACAGAAAGAGAAAGAATCGTTCAAAGAGTATGCTCAGCGTTGGAGAGAACTAGCTGCTCAAGTGGAACCACCTTTGCCTGAAAAGGAATTAACTGGTTTGTTTATGGACACTCTTCAACCGTTCTTTTGGGAGAAAATGGTAGGAAGTGTTTCATCTGGTTTTTCTGATCTAGTCACTATTGGAGAAAGACTAGAGGAAGGTATCAAGAAAGGTAAGATTACCAATTCTGAAGCTCCTAATGCTGCAAGAAAATCTTTTGGGAATCCTCACAAGAGAAGAGATGGTGATGCTTATGCTGTTTCAACTGAGAGGAGGCCTTATCACCCGCAACAACGATATGTTCAACCATACGTAGCTGCAGTTGCTCCTGTTGTTAAAACTCAACCTGCTCAAACTCAAGCTCAAGGTCAAGCTCGACCAGCTCAAGCTCAAGTTCAGATTCGAGCTCAAGCTCAGGTTCCTCCTCCTGCTGCTGGACCAAATCAGTATCGCAATAGGCCAAACTTTGATCCTATTCCGGTGTCTTATACTGAATTGTTTCCTTCTTTGATTGCAAAAGGTTTAATTACTACTAGGCCTCCGCCTCCTGTTCCAAACCCTCTGTGAGTATCATCATGGTGGAACTGGTCATGACTTAGAGCATTGCTTTGCACTGAAGGCTAAAGTGCAGGAACTTATCAGGAACAACATCCTTTACTTTAATGACATTAATCCCAATGTTATCAACAATCCTTTGTCGAATCATGGGAAGTGAATCTTCAAGAAGACTTCATTTGTCAAATTTTCTTCAAGGCCAGAATATCAGACGGGACAGCTCATCCTTGTTGTTGATTGATCACTAGGCCATTTGTTTCTTCATGTTTGCAATTTTCTTCAATCATATTAAGTTGTTTGCTTTTAAGCTTGTTTGTACTTTCATGTTGATTTTAATGAAATGAGCATTGCTTTGTTTTGATTCAATTTCATTTGCTATTTGCATCTTTATGCTTTACATTTCAAATTCATTTATCTTTTCTCAAAGTTTTTACAATGATTGGGGGGAGGATGATGAAAACAAGATACCCATAACTGTTGATTGGTATGCTTTCAATTGAGACTTGGTTGATGATATACAGGCATTGTTTCAAATCCTAAACACTGGAGAAATAAGGAAGTTAATCCCTTGTCAACCCCTTTGAGCCTTGAAGTTGAAGTTTCTTTCTATTTGAAAAAACCCTCAATTTTAATCCGGGGATGGGTAGTTTTCAATTATTTCAAATGTGCATTCAAGTACAAGAGAATCATTCAAGACACCTTTCAAATAAAGGTTGCAATCTCAAGTTTTCCTTCACACACATCAAGAAGTGTTGAAGATGTTTCTCAATTCAAAAGCCAATGATGGTTCATCGTAATCATTAAGCCATGCAGTCATTATCTTTCCAAAAAAAATGATATTAAAAAAATTATTGAAAAAATCAAAGCCCGCTAAGTCAAAACCTATGAAGGAGACTTAGGCGAAAACTAGGGGCATCCCGCTGGCTGTAAGTTGAAATGACACAGTTCAGGCAAAAGTTAGGGATAATAAAAAGAAATATTTGTCAAGAGGTCATCAAAATCCTCAGCAAAAGCAAGTTGAGTTGACTAAAGTCCTCACTGGAAATAACAAAGAGAAAGATGTGACTGCTATCTCAAAAATCCTTTGGCTTACGAACCATCTTCATATGTGCAATCCTAAAGTTCAGGGAACTTGAATGCATAGGCTGAATTAATTGAATGTAGGACTGGAGTTCATCACGAAGTTGGGTTGGGTACAAATAAACTTTGAGCCTATATCCTTTGTTTCATAAACCATGAACCAGACCACGTTACAACCTTCAAAAGTCCTAATTGAATCCAGGTTTCTTTTGAAAAGCATACTACAACAAGGTTGCGTAAACTGACTCCCAAGTTCTTTACCAATCATTTGTTTTTTTTTGTTGCTTTATCTTTAATTGTTGTCTCAACCGCCGTGTTGTGACAAGTTTTCATTTGCTTTACATCAATAAATTTTATTCAAAAAATGATTCTTGATTTCAAACTTTGCATTGAATTTTGCATTAAAATTACCAAGTTGGTACAAACATTTTTATTTGCAAATAAACTTTCCTCATCAAGGAATTTTCAAACAGCTTAGAAACTTGGTCAGTGATCTTATCAGGGGCAAGTTCTTATCAGTTCATATGGCTCAAGAGTTGTTGCTCCATGCAAGTTCTTCTCAGATTTGGTTGGTCAGAAGATTCTCTACAAGATTTTATACTGGATTTCTTTTCTCAACATTTTCTCAAGGGCTGAAGCCATGATCAGTTTATTCTTCTCAGCAGTTATTTCAAAGATTTGATTATTTTCTCCAGCAGTAATCAGGAACTGAATCCATTATCAGTTTACCTTCATCATTCATTGAACTTGGGGAAATTTTTCTTCAAGAATCCCCAAACAGCCTTGCATGACTTCTCTCAAAAGATTTTCAAATTGATACAGTTTACTGGTGTGACAGAGATTTGCTCAGCAGTAGCATCTCTGATATTCGAGCAGAATGGCAATGACTTCTGTGTTGAGGAATCAGTCTTTCATTTTGTACTCCTCTAAGAGTCTAAACTGGTTGTCAGCTTTTCCACTCCTCTAAGAGTCTAAACTGGTTTTCATCATTTTTCTCATATTGTGTCCTTGGGTGTGTTATTCCCCATTTTTGAAAAGTTTGCATATTTGAGCGTGTTATGTCTCATTATGCACATCTTTGGGTGTGTTATTCCCCGATTTTGTTTACGGTTTCATAGTTGAGTGTTTTAGTCCTCATTATGCGTATCCTTGGGTGGTTTAGTCCCCATTTTTGTAAATGTTTGCATACTGAGTGTTTTAGTCCTCATATGCATTTCTCAAAGTCTTGTTGTTGTCAATTTCTTACTTTTTGTTCAAAGTCTAATTTACTTGGCATTTGTCTGTCTCTTCAGAATTTCTTCATATACTTGTTGTGTCTTCTCAAATATTACACCCTTTCTATCCGATTGCCATTCTCGGATTTTCATCTCATTCAGTTCTTTTCCTGAATGTTGTGATTCACATTTTTATCTGATTGCCATTCTCAGATGTTGTGATCACTTCCTATCCGATTGCTATTCCCGGATGTCCATAGTGAAGTCATCATTGATTTGATGTACTGTCCCGGACCTTTTTCCATCTCATTCAGTTCTTTTCCTGAATGTTGTGATTCACATTTTTATCTGATTGCCATTCTCAGATGTTGTGATCACTCCCTATCCGATTGCTATTCCCGGATGTCCATAGTGAAGTCATCATTGATTTGATGTACTGTCCCGGACCTTTTTCCATCTCATTCAGTTCTGTTCCTGAATGTTGTGATTCACATTTTTATCTGATTGCCATTCTCAGATGTTGTAATCACTTGCCTCCCGATTGCCATTATCGGATTTTCATGTTGGAATCATCATTGAGTTGATGTGCTTTCCCGAACTTTCTCCTTTTTCATTCAGTGCTGTTCCTGAATGTTGAGTTTCACATTTTCATCTGATTGCTATTCTCAGATGTTGTGATTACCTTTTTCCAGATTTCCATTCTCGGTTATCCCTATTTAAGTCAGCAATGTCATCCTTGGATGCTTTTGGTGTACTGTTTCGGGACTTTTCTCATTTCATCCAGTGCCATTCCTGGATGTTGTGATGTTTTCTGTCCAATTGTCATTCTTGAACATTTCCACCTCGGTTGAGCCATGTGTTGGTCTCTAGCATGTTGTTTTTCCAGTCAGAATCTTATGTTCCTTATCCCCAGCGTTTATTCTTTTTCATGTATCGTCTTGTCCCTCACGGACTTCTCTGCATTTGATTTGGTTCCAGATACATTTCATATCATCTCATAATTTCTCTCATATCATTTCATATGTTGTTACACATTTTCTCTTCATCTCAAAATTTTCATATTATTTTCATATGCTTTCATAAACAGTTTCATGTGTTTCATATCATCTTCATATCATCTTCATATCATTTCATATCGTTCATTTCATTTCATTCCAGTTTTTTGGCATCTTAGGATCAAAAATTGGGTTTTTTTGATATTTAAGTATCTTCCATCTTGTCGAAACGAAGATCTCGATCTTCATTATCTCTGGATTAAAGAAACTTAAATAGGGGCATCTGTCAGACCCTAATTTTTTACCCTAAGATTTTTCGCATATCATCTGCATTTGCATACAAACAAGATCACGCACTGGTTCGTTTATCCTTTTTCAAGTACAGGTCTTTGCCTTGCAGAGGATCACTTTGTTTAATTTCTGTTATCTGTTTATATTTTACTGACCTCTAACCAAAATACGAAAAAAAATATGTTGCAGTTGCTTCTTCTTATTTTGTGTTGCAGGATTTAAAAGACAGGGCTGTGATTCTCAATTCAGATGCGTTTGTTCAGTCACGATTCGATTCAGATGGACGTTTGACTTAATCTTGGTCAAACTATCAGAAGATTGTTTCAATTGCAAGCTGTATGTGCCAGTGAATTTTTCTCAAACAGTGCGTATTCAAAGTTCAAAACTGTGTTATGTGCAAAGTCATCAGATTATCGAGAAATGTTGCGTGTGAAGTTTGGCTTGTTCATCAGGTTATCAGTGGTTCATCTGAGGATTTATTTTTCCTCAGTATGAATTTGAATTATCAGGACAGTGTTCAGATGTTGGCTGCAGTTTGAGTGGAAAGTTGTTCAGTGGTTCAAGATTGACGGTATTCACTCTTATCGGAGGCTTGTAAAAAAAAAATCAAAAGTTGTGGGCCAAAATCACCATTTCATATCCACTATCCATTTTTCCAATAAAATCATTTCTTATCCATTTCATTTCTTTTATTCAATTCACAAAAACTCCCCAAATTCCAATTCTTTTTATTTATATATATATATCCATTCTTTTCGATTCTTTTATCCAATCCTATTCAAATTTTATCCATTATATTTTATTAAATCATTCCATATGACCGTCTCCAATTATCTTCTTTTTTTGTTGTTATCCCATTATCATTCAAATTCTAAAAATTCCATTTATATTAATCTTTTTTTTATTTTTTCTTTCAATTATCTTTTTCCTAAATATGTTTCCAAAGAAAATAAGGCCCATTGGCCCATTATTGTTCTCAGCCACCAACATGCATCACAAAGCCAATGTACTTCACACTTGCAGCCACTTCCATTTTCCCACCTTTCCAAACTCCTCACGTGCGAGCCACAACACGCATCCCCTGCAGCCATCCTATCCTTCACGCCACACCAAAACAACAATCAATAAACTATCAGCCAAGCTTAGCTCACGTATATACAAGCCGTACGAAGCTTCTTGCACGCGCGCCCAACATCACGCCCTCACCAGTTATGTCGCAAGGCTTCACCTCATACTTCCATCAGCTCCAAACTTACCCCACGCATGCCCTTTCATCAGCTCAACACAATTACTCAAAACAACTTTCCAGCCCTTTGCCTTATTCTTCACGCGCTAGCATCAAAGTCACGCACTCCAATCACGCCTAGCCGCAACACGTGAACATCAATTCCAAACGTACCAAACTTCAAGCTTCGCACAGCTAGCCACAAGCTTCTATCAGCAACAAGTTACAACCAAAAAATCAGACATCCAGCCCCCACGCCATCTGCACATTTCCGTAAGCTTCCTCAACACAAACCGAAGCCGTATCCGCAAGCCATCAGCTTCATACTTAAAAGCCAAACCTGAAAACAATGAAAGCACATGAGCTGCACGGACGAAAAGCAACACAAAACGCACAAGGCTCACACAAATGCACGAGAATGACACGAGAAAGTTCAGAATCAAAACGCATTGAGCTTGAGCTTAAAACGCAAACAGCAAGATTGAAAGAAGAAAAGCTGGCACGAAATTCCCGTGAACCTTCGAAACGCATCATCTCAGCTTCAAATTCTTCTTCGTCTTTTCCTATAAATACCGTTTCCCCCCTTTCAATTTCTTTAAGCTTGAAAAGCCCCTGAATACTCTGAGTAAATTCGAGCAAGCTTCGAACCTTTTTTCTTCCCCCAAATCCTTCTCAATCTGAAACCTATCTTCCTCAATTCATACCGTCATCAACTGATTTCTTTTAAATCCATAACGCCATTTTCATTCACCTCTTGGATTCAACTTTTTCAAAGGCTTCAACTCCATTAATCCCTTATACCTTCATCAATCCGAGTTTTTCTTCCATAAGCATCATTCATCAATCTCACATCACAAAACGCAAAGAAAAAAGAAAGAGAGGGGTTTGCGTTTTGAGAAGAAGACGAAGGAGAATTGGCCGCGAGTTGTTCTTGTTTGTTTGGCGAATTTTTTCATTCGAAGAAGAAGGTGAGGATGTCCGCGGCTGTTCGTTGAAGAGGAAGACCTTGTTCTTCAATTTTTTTTGCTTTCTTTTTCTTTTTTTAATAATTTGGTGCATTATATTTGGTTACAAAGATTTGGTTTGGGTCTGGGCTAACATTTGATCTGCTATTAATACCACACCATCCACCTCCCGTGGATCACTCTCCCCATTTTCCTTTTTTTTTTTTTTTTTTCATTTTATTTGTTTTTGGTTTAATTGTTTCTTTCTATTTCTTTTTGATATAAGAAAATGTTAGAAATATATTCTAAAATAATTTTAGAAAAGGTTTTAGAAAAAGTGTTTTAGAAATTACTTTTTATAAAAGATTTTAGAAAAAATACTTTAAAAACAATTTTTTAGAAAAGAAATTTTAGAAAAGAATTTAAAAATATTTCTATTCCTATTTCTTTTTTTTTTTGGATTCTATCATTAGATCCATTTCTTATTCATCTTTTTTTTTCTTTTTGGTCGATGACAATCTTCCGATTCGGGATTGTTGATTTCCGATTAAGTTTAATCTTCATTATTTCAAATCTATGGATGAATGATCATTTGGATCATTCTCCATACTTTGAGATCGTGATAGGTTGCTTTTCGAGAAATTCAACGATAATCTCGATTAAGATTAGACCGTTCTCTTTCTTTTAGTGTGGCATGTTTTCGGAGAACGATCCATAATATCGTTTCTCTAACATGTATTAACACGAATATTTTCCACTTTAATTAGTGGTGGCCGGCCTCATTTGTAGGGTAATTACTCCGTAAATTACTCGGCGATTGCTTAACATAGACCTAAAGTTGTCCCGATTTGGAATGCGATCCACTTGGATCCGGTTGCCTCGACTTTATTTTTATTTTCGTGGTTGTGCTTGATTAAGTTCATCATACCACTTTATATTGTAAATATTATAATGATGTGAATATACTAACATTTAATTTTAATCTCTCGCACCTTATCCTTTTACTTTAAATCTCTCGTTCTCTACCTCTCTTATTATGCTTCTATATTCATTCATCATATTGCTTGTACATATTATTGTTGCTTGTTATTTTTCATTTGTCCATTTGGACACAAAAATATTAATAACGGATTAAACATCTAAAAAATGGGTGACTATTATTGCGGACTATAAGTTACTATCCCTTGCTTGGAGTTTCAGACCTAGATTCTAGGATCATCCCTTTGCTCATTTGTTATGGATTGAAGACTTTGGCTCCGGTTGAGTTACTTGTTTATGAAGATGGAAATCCAATTGTTCCGAAGAGTGCATGCCATATGGTTTGATCATTCTTCCTTTAGCTTTTATTTTCAAGTTTTAGGATAGTCCCTTCATCTCTTCCCATCTTCTTTAATTTTCAAATCTCCTTCCTCTTTTCAAAACTTGCTTTGTTTTCAAACTTCAAACATTTTCTCAATCAAACCTTGACTTCGGTCATGCGGTTTTACCTTTTCATTTCATTTCTTAATAAATGATAAACCACATAAGCATATCGAAACTTCTTTCTCAAAAAACTTTTAAAACTTTCACAACTCATTCAATTGCTTTTGTGCCCTCGTGGACGTTTTCCTTTTAACCATTTTTTATGTTTAGATATGATTCATCCTTTCTAGCGGAATTATTCGCTAAAGGATGATGACTTATCTTTACATTTTAAAATCAATTCAACTCATTTGCTTTTTTCACAATTTGTACCACGAACTACGGGGTTTTGATCTCGCATTGCACTCTGTGGGTACGTAGGCATGAGACGTTCGTCTCTTCAAACACCAAAATCTTAAAAAAAATTCTTCTTCTTATCTCCTCAATCTTTTTTCAAGCAAACCAATTTCAGACTAAAATGCAGTAAACATTTCAAAGGGTTCCCGTGGAGTACCACGGACAAGTCGGGTGCTTAAAACCTTCCCGATTTGTAATCAATCCCCGTACCCATTCTCTGTTTGATTCTTTGAGCTTTTTAGCTTTTGAGATTCATTAAGGTTTTGTTCGTTCATTTTCCTTTTTCCTTGTGGAAATAAATAAAAGTGCGGTGGCGACTCTGTGTATATTGAGTGAAGTTGATCAATAGCTTACACTCATGATTTTACCGCTACACCAACGACAAATGGTACACTCACCAAGAGCATCTGATTTCATACCGTGACTATACGAGGAGATTAATGACTTTCTTCACAACGGTCAAACTTGACCATATCCCTCAAGACGAAAATCAGTTCGTAGATGCTTTAGCTACCATTTCCTCCATGATCAAGGTTCAAACTGCAAATTATGTGCCTCGGATTTTTGTATCCAGACTAGACCGACCAACATACGTATTCTCTGTGGACATTGCTAAAGATGACAAGCCTTGGTTCCATGACATCAAATGCTTCTTGGAGGATCAAACATACCCACCTAGGGCATCATCCAATGATAAGAAGACATTAAGAAGGCTGGCTGGTAGTTTCTTCCTTAATGCTGATGGTTCATTATACAAGCGAAACTTTGACATGGTTCTGCTCAGATGTGTTGATAAGAAAGAAGCAGAATTGCTGATGCACGAGGTGCATGAAGGATCTTTTGGTACCCATGCTGGAGGACATGCAATGACTAAGAAATTGTTAAAGTCAAGTTACTACTGGATCACAATGGATGTAGACTGTTGTGCCTATGCCAGATCTACGCAGACAAAGAACATGTGCCTCCGAACCCTTTGAACGTGATGTCTTCACCTTGGCCCTTCGCCATGTGGGGCATTGACATGATCGGAAAGATTGAACCGACTGCTTCAAATGGCCATAGATTCATCCTGGTAGCCATTGAATACTTCACCAAATGGGTTGAAGCAGCTTCGTATGCAAACGTCACCAGACTAGTGGTAGCCAGATTCCTGAAAAGAGACATCATCCGTCGATATGGAGTACCCGAGCGAATCATTACTGATAATGGTTCCAATTTGAATAACAAAATGATGGTAGAACTGTGTCGGGACTTCAAAATTCAACATCACAATTCTTCTCCTTACATGCCAAAGATGAACGGCGTTGTTGAGGCAACTAACAAAAACATCAAGAAGATTGTGCAAAAGATGGTGGTTACTTACAAAGACTGGCATGAAATGCTACCATTTGCCTTGCATGGGTACCGTACCTCAATCATAACGTCTTCTGGGGCAACACCTTATCAGCTTGTGTATGGTACGAAGGTTGTCCTACCTGTTGAAGTTGAGCTACCCTCCTTACGGGTACTGATGGATGTCAAGCTGAATGAAGCATAATGGGTCCGTTCTCGGTACAATCAACTGAATCTGATAGAAGAGAAGAGATTAGCTGCAATTTGTCATGGGAAGTTATATCAGAAAAGAATGAAGAAAGCCTTCGATCATAAAGTCAGGCTTCGGGAATACCAAGTGGGAGATCTTGTGCTGAAAAGACTTCTTCCTCCTTATACAGACCACATGGGCAAGTGGACTCCAAATTACGATGGCCCATTCATAGTAAAGAAAGTTTTCTCGGGTGGAGCACTGATGCTCACTACTATGGATGGTGAAGATTTCTTATCCCCTGTGAATTCAGATGCAGTTAAAAGATACTTCGCATAAAATGACCAGCTGGACATAAAAACAGAATGTAAGTCCAGGAAAAAATAGGGCATCCCGGCGAGTCAAAAATAGAATAAAAGACTCGGGCAAAAATAAGGGAAAATTGAAAAAAAATGTACACCCGCTGAGTTGAAAAGCCGCATTGGACAGCTCAGGCAAAAATGGGTATCCCGATGGATTGAAAACCCCAAAGGGCGATCCACACAAAATCAGAGAATAAGTGAACAACTGCATTTTGAATTCGTCTGTATCATTTACAACACGACAAGTTTCAAAAGGATAAAGCATCGGTCAGAATCAACCTCCTTCAGAAAGCAAGATGAAGAAGAACGTCAAGGTCATATGGGTCATAACAAAGGAAGCTCGTCGGAGCGTCGTCAACATTGCCAACACTTTTACCTTTTTCAGTTTGTAACAATCTCCTCATTCCAGGGGATCTGTTTCTTTGACTGTATTTGCCAATTCAGGGCACCAGATTAATAAAATCAGATTTTCAGTCACACCTCTTCTTGCACATTTCTGTTTTGTTTGCAAAATGTCCAATATCCATGATATAATATTTGCATAAAAAAAATGTGCCATTCTTAATAAATGCTTGCAGGAAATGTATTTACTCTTAGAAATATCTAACTCCTATGACGGAATCCGGTAAGGGATACCTCGAGATACTTGTGCGTTTCTTTGTCTTAACAGGACTGCAGGTATTCAAATACACGGCATGGGGCATGCCAGGCATTATTTCCCCATCATACTTCCTCCAAGCAGTATCCGGAATGCTTTTCCCCAACGGAGTTGTCAAAGTGTCCTCATCCCTAGCATAAGTCTATTCAACAGGAGCTTCCCTAGTCGGGATCCCCACAGATATCTCTAGGAAGATCGTTCAATGATCTTTTTTCCCCAAAACAGAGCGCCAGGTTTCTCAAAGATAAAAGAACCATCTCCCCGCAGAATTCTAGCCTCTCCCCAGAAGAGCAATGCCTGAAACTCTCACACAACATAGTGACGAAAACTTCTTTCTCCCCAACTGGGTTTTCTCCTTACAGGATAGGTCTATTAATGATCTCTCCCCCAAGCAAAGCTGTATATCCTAATAGATCTACCAATGATCTCTCCCCCAGCTGGGATATCCTTCCAAGCAGATCAGCCAGAGATCTCCACAACAGTGGGATCCGAATCCCGAATCGGTTTCTTTTTCTGCATAATCATAGCATTCACATCATTTTCCCCCACAAAGCGTAACATTCCATTTAATACGGAGCATTACGGAAAAACACAAACATTTGCATGATCACGAGCATGGTTCGAATCAGTCACCTGCAAATACCATCAGTATTTCATCAGCAATATATATAAAAACCACATCCCTTGCAAATAAAAACCAAATCGTTCCCTTTGCACTCCCAACACAAATACATGTTTATATACTCTCTCGACACTCGTTCGTGTCATATCATTTCCCTGCAGATATGAGCCAAATACCCTATTTGCATTCCCAAATACAAATACCTATACATACTCTTCTGACACTCGTCCGTGTCACCTTTCCCCAGCAAGTTGAACACTCTTCCATGTCTTGCTCATACTTCACAATACTTGTTCATGCTTATACAGATACTCGTCCGTATCTTGTATATATTTTCATTCCCCATAGATTCAACACTCGTCCGTGTTCTTTGTTAACCAGTTGGTACTCGTCTGTACCATCATCTCTGAACACGCGTCAGCGTTTGTTTTTACCGATACTCGTCCGTATCATGGTCTTAAGGATGCCCGTCCGCATCTTTAATCTATACACAACATCAAAACTCTTATACCTTTTATTTCTTAAGCGTAAGCACTCGTCCGTGCTTACCATTCCTCAGTAAGTCGCCAACAAAACAACTTTCTCCTATCCGACATTCATCCTATGTCGTGATACTTTCGGTAGCCGTCCCCTGCCAGGTGATCGTCCTTCACCTTTGGATGACCGTCCCTCATCCCTTTCCCCAGTGGAATCTCCATTATTGGAACTTTTCTATCCGGCATTCGTCCTATGTCATGATAAAGAGCAGCCGTCCCCTGCTAGGTGATCGTCCTTCACCTCTTGATGATCGTCCTTCATCATTTTATCCGATGGCCATCCCCATCGTCGACTTTTTCTATCCGAAATTCGTCCTATGTCGCGATAAAGAGCAGCCGTCCCCTGCTAGGTGATCGTCCTTCACCTTGGATGATTGTCCCTCATCATTTATTTCATTTATTCTTTAAACCGATGGCCATCCCCGTCGTTGTTTATTTTACTTTCCAAGCCTGATGGCCGTCCCCATCATTGCCCTTGCTTTAATCCCCAGAGAATCTTGTTTCTTTACCCGATGGTCGTCCCCATCATGATCTCTTTATTTCCCCAGCATGTCGGCCGCCCCCGACATTGATTTATCCCCAGCAGTCGTCCTCTGCTCGATGGTCGTCCCCCATCGCCTTCATTTGATAATCATACTATACTATCTTTTACAATTTATATCCCTTTTCTTCTTCTCCCCAGTGAGTGCAAATTTTGGACTGTCTTTGGTATTCAACCACAAGTTATCTTGTTTGTCTGTTAAGCCCGTCGCTTACATCCTGCACAGCTAACTCATGTTTGAATAGGGGCAACTGTAAACACCCCAAATTTTCCCTCACTAATTTCACCATTGACTTGTGATCTTTTCATCTTTACATAAGTTTAAGCATATCATCTCATATTGCATTTTTGTTTCATCTACACAATTCAAGTTCATCTGCATCTAGGGTTTGTGATCTGAGCAATCCAAGGATCCATCTGAGCCACTTCAAAGGTCTCCAATCACTCCAAGAGGGTCCATGTGTGTTCTATCATCATTTTATATCCCTCAAATATCAAGGAAGTAAAAAAATCACAAGAACTTGGAAAGCATGGAAGCAGAGCTAGGGTTTCATTACACAGATGACCTGAAATTAGGGTTTTGGTTTCAGAGGTCATAACTCCAATTTTTTTGGTCATTATTGTTTCTAATAGTCTCAATATGTTATAAGGATCACGTGTACCAAGTTTGATGAAGAAATTCATTGTGGAAGTCATTTGTTCATTAGGTAACTTCTTGAGCAAGTCAGAGCAAAATCAGGGCATCTGAGGCCCCCAACAATGGAAACAAAGTGATATTTTCATCAAATTGAAGTTATATGATCTTTATTTGATCATTGAAGTTCTTGGAAGTTCACAAAATTGAAAAAATTTGAGCTAAACCAAAAGTTGCCAAAAATGGAAATGACTTGTAATGGAAACTTTCTACTTTGGGAAAGTTTTTCAACCTCCTCTTTCTCAACCAAAAATGCTTCAAATGAAAAATTGTTGGTCATGAAAGTTGTAGAATATATCATTCCCTTTTCAAAAAGTACAAGAACATGTTCTAATTAATTATGGAACTCAAGTTATGGCCTTGCAAAGTTGGCAAAAATCCTATAATTTTCACTTTCACACCAAAGAGGATTTTTTGCAATTTCACATACCAAGTCATTTTGTGACCTCTAATCACTCTCTAAGCATCATAAAAACATAGTACATTGCATTGTGATCAAAATTTCCCAAGGAATCACAAGTTTCTATGGCTTGCATCACAAGATTTCTCAAAACGGGAAAATCACATAACACTTGCAAAATCTATGAGATTTTTCCCTCCAAGCCATCCAGCTGCATAATCTCAATCCCATGGCTCTCCTTGATCAATGCTGAACCAGGACATGCCTAAAACAGCTGCTACATGAGCCCATACCTCAAGTACACAATTTGTTGACTTTTTGCAAATGGACCCATACCAATCAGCTGCAGCCACAACCAATCTCTGGCCAATAGGGTTATGTTATGTGGACCAAAAGCAAGCCATAACACAACACACACAAGCCTGAATGATCAGATAAGCCAAGTTTACAAAAATCACCCTCAACCTTCCTCTCTTCGAAACACTCTGTCCAGCCACTCAAACCTCAAACAAACTTCACCATTCAACTCACCATCATCATTAGAACATTTCCCAACCATTACCAAGCCCTAAAAGCCAGCCAAACACAAACACGATTTCAGGCCAGTTGAGTTGCAACCCTTCAATCCAGCTCATTTCAACTCATTCTAAGGCTTGTAATAACATCAGGGGATCAAGTGGAAGCTTTTTGCACCAAAGAGGAGGCCTGAAAGCTCCAGAAATGAAAGCTCCAACTCAGGTATCCATCTTCAAACTTTTTTCCAGAAGCATGAGTTTAAGTTTCTAAATTGTTCTACATGTTATGTTGATCATCATGATATAATTTGTTTTGAAAATGAGTTGAAAACAAGCTTGTATTTGACTTCTGAAACTTTGCCCGTGAAATATGTTTTTGTTTGATTCTCATGATTGATGCAAAATAAATTGGTTTTGAGGTTGGATTCGTATTTAGGATGAGTTGGAGATTTGATTTGGAGCTTTAGAGCTCCTGAAATGGCCTAGAGAGAGAGTTTGGAAAAGTACCCTGCCGGAGAAGACGACCGGAACACTGTTTCGACCGTCTGAGTTGGATTAGGGCTAATCTCAGGTGATTAGCTGAGTTTGAATTTGGGCCGTTTGAAGAGTGTTTGGCGCGTGTTTTGGAGGGCTGAGATCACTTCATTAACCCTAATCTTTTTTAATTAATTTAATTAAGTCAGGATAAGTCATAGCCGTAGGATTTCATTTAATTTGAAAGATTAAGTCACTGCCTTTGGATCTAAATACCCCAAGTCACGTTGACTTTGCATCCTGACCCCTGGATTTCCCAACTTTTGATCCCAGCCTCTCATCCTGTATACTTTCATTTTTATTTTTTATTTCTTTCTATTTTATTTTGTTTATTTATTTAAAATAGTAAAAAGCATCCAAAAAATATTTCCTTCTGCATTTTAATTTCAAATATTTTTCTTCACCCAAAAATATTTTTATTTTTATTTTTTGCATTAAAAAATCATTTTAAAAATATTTAAATGTTTATTTTGATTAATTAATGGAAATTAATTAATTAAAATACCATTTAGGTTTCCAAAAATTCCAAAAAAATTTACATTGCATCTTAGGACATTTAGAAACATTGTCAAACCATTCATACAAATTTCTTTTTGGTTTTGATCCAACTTTGGCATTTTCTTTGAATTTAGGGCTCATAAAATCCCCTTTTTGGAACCCCAACTTTGAAAATTCTTTTCTGCCTAACCATGAAGGGTTTGACAATGATTCTTTTTGCATTGTTTTCCATATAGCATGTAGTTTCTAGGATTTTTTTTTCATGAATTTATCTTTCATTTTCAAATTGATTTGCATTTTTCCTCTTAAGGTACCCAAAAACCCTAATTAACTTAGAAAAATCATAACTTCTTTTAGGTTATGAGTTGGACCTTCTCCTTTGGGGTATGATATCATATGGGGTTAGGTTTTGTTTGAGCTCATTTGAAAATTTTTATCATGTGATTTGTTTCTGTTTTGATCATTTGCATCTCATCCTTTCATGTAACCCTAATTTTGCGTCCATACTTGCATCTCACATTGCATTGCATGAACATATGAACTTGTCATGACATTCTAAGCACTTGTATGCCATCTTAGACATATTAAGACATTTCTTTAACATTTCTTGGTCATTTCTTCATACATTTTCTATGCTTTGCATTCATTTCATTTCATAAACATCCATGTGTTTTCATGTTCCCCATTTGCTCCATTTGCATTCATTCTCTTTGTATGAACATTCATAGCACTTGGTATGACTTTGCATTATGTCATAGCATCATTTGCATCATGTGTTTTCTTCTGGTTTTGGTTTTTACCTTTATCCTTGCATATGCTTCATTTCACTTCATCTCTTTCTTTATGCTAACATTTTCAGGTGGTAAGTAATTTGAGAAGTGAATTTACCTTCACTTCTCATTTCTCTTCATCTTCTTCATATGCATCCTTGCTGAGTTATCTTTGTCTTAGAGTGAGATTTCTCATTCATGTTCATCCCTCACTTTCTTTCTCTAAGTCACTTATCTTCTTCAATGAAGTAAGTAACTTATTCATCTGTTTCTTCCTCCTTTCATCTGCTTCTTCCCTTGGTGGATTCTATGAAGATCTTTCTCAAGCCTTACAAACCATAGGAACATCCAAGCATATAATAATTAGGGTTGTGATTAGTCCCCCTTTAGCTTTTGCCTTTGTGTCTTCTTTGTGTCTCTCTTCTTACCTCATCATTAGAGACTAAACCTTTAAGGTTTTAGGACTTTGGAATTAGGGTTATGCCTGCATCCTTCTCTTAGGATGGAGTGTATAAATTTAATCCTAAGTGTTAAACCCTTAATTTGTTTAATCCTCTTAATGAATCCATCTAATAATCACTAAGACATTAACTTGTAACTTGGGCCTTGCATTAGGGTTCTAATTCTTCCTTTATTGGTCAAGAAGGACTAACCCTAGTGTTTAATGGAAAAGTCCCCCTCAAGTTGTCTTACAAACCATAAAAATCATTTCTTAATCTCACTCTTAATTAAAATCCACTTTAATAAAGGTTTGTTTTGTCATGATGTTAATCCCTAATCATGGATTAAGTTGAGGTATCTTCCTCAGCTTAAGTGTGCTCATCTATTATCCTTCTATTAGGATGGTGTAATGAGTTTACTAATCCTTGATTATGGCTTAAATTCATTACTTAACACTAAACAAAAAAACCAAAAACATCTAGATAATCACAAGTAGGTTAATGATTTTAATCCTACATCATCATGGTAATTAAGTTGAGATGCTTATCTCACACTTAAGCAGGCTCATTATCCCTAATCAGGGAGGATATAATGAGTTTACAAGCCCTTGATTTTGGCTTAAGCTCATTAACTTATGAAAAACACCAAAAGCAATAAAAGATTGAAAACACAAAAAACAAACAATAATCGTCTCCTTCGGGATTATTTTCTCATCACCCTCATTCATAAATGAGAACTCGCTTCTTCCGTCTAATGCAAGATAGTTAGCACTCGAGCCAGACGAGTCATACACTTGAGCATAGGCAAGCAAGCAGTTCATCAGTCAATTTATCTTTTAGTCTCTTTGAGTCGAACTACGGTGTTCTGACTTCCTCATTGCACGAGAGGATACGTAGGCATAACTTAACTGTTATCGAACAAAAGTTTCTGTGTCTTCCCCCTCTTTCAGCATTCTCTTTTAAGCCTCAGTTCCTGAGCATTCACTTTTTGCACTGACACTTGTATATTCCTTTTCCGCTTTTGCACACAGATAACACATACACTACCCTTTTAAACACAATCTTTTAAGCATGGATCCCGTCGAGTACGACGGACAATCTGGGTGCTAATACCTTCCCAGGTTGTAACCAACCCCGTTTCTCAGTTTCTCTGGTTCGCAACCGTCTTATCCATCTTTTTCTAGGTTTATGCAGCATTACCTTTCCTTCGGGATAGAAATGCCTAGCTGGCGACTCTATTCAGTTCATTTCATTTCTCTCCTTTCGCCGATCGTTCGTGTCTGTACCCTATCTGACCCGGGTGTCTTTTCGGGGGAGCGACATCGATCGGATTGTGTGCCTGTGTGGGGTGTGAGCAATCCTGAAATATTGTGTGCCCATGTGGGGTGTGAGCAATGGGGGACATCATAAACCCGAAGGGGAGTTACTTTAGGTAACGAGCGGTGATTCTATTTGGTTCATGAGTGAACTTGCTGAATGTTGAGTCGGTACCGCATTGCATCTGCATAGAGTCGTATGTCGGTATCTATGAGTTGCATTTTATACATTGTATGTATATGCTGAAATAAACATGATTGTGCATATGCTTATTTGGAATGTTGTGAAATGATTGGTATGTGTAAAGGACATACTTGCGAATATATATATGCATGTTTGATATGTGTATATGTATATGTTTTATACATTGAATGTATATGTGTGATTTAAACATAGCTTGTCGAATGTTTATGCGGAATGAATGTAAATGAAGAATAGACATGAATAATATAAGATTTATGTGTATTGGTAATTTGTGAATGATTGTACGTGTTGATTGGTAAATGAAGATACATTGCGATGTATGTGTATTATGTGAACATGATTGATATATGATTTGTGTTATGTGAATGAAATGGTGATAAGTATGCGTATAAGTATGCTTTATGTTGTGTATGAATGATATGTTGGGGTGAGAATATGTTGATGTATATGTTATATGTTGAGATATATGATTATATGCAATGTTATTATGATAATGTTTCTCACCCTTCTGCTATTTTCTGATGCTCTACGAGGCATTGCAGATTAGGTGTGCCGGAGTCATTTTTGTGAAGCTTGTCTTCATATCTTTTAGTCGGTCGGCTCTGATATGTAGCACCGAGTAGTTAGGTGGCCTTGTGCCTTTTTGGGGATACATTTGTATATGTATTCGTTGTGGACATGTTTTGTATAACATGATATATTTGTACGCTTCTAACTTGTAGATATATTTTGATAAATATATAAGTTGAAGTTGTTGATGATTTAAGTTTTCCGCCGTGCAATTTATAATTGAGATAAGGGTGTAAGGATTGAAATTCCTTTGTATATAGCTACCCCATTGTTGCATATCTGTTTGAGCAGGTGTTGTATGTTTTAATTTCACGTAATGTGGCATGCTCCTTTTTATGCTTGATTTAAATTATACTCTGACGAAATTTTATCTATGCCTAAATGATTTAATGTATTATTTGGGGGTATAGAAAGGGGGTGTTACATTGAATAGCCCTCAGGTTGTCACAATATAATGTCATGAGATCTTGTGTGACATTGTATTCAGTCAATATTTGTTTCCTCCATACCATTTGAGATTAATTGCTTACTGCTTCATCAGTAGACAAAGATACACAACTTTGCTTCTTGCTAAACCATGATTTGAGATTGTTCTCCGCAATTAAGTACCCTCCTAATGTGTTCTTCCTATCATCAGTACTTCCAACCCAACCACAATATTCAGATAATCACAAGTTCCACTAGCATACTTCAAAGTCCTTTTCATTTGATTGATATGACTCTCCTTAAGTTCAGCTTGGTATCTAGCCCAAATACCTACAACAAATGCAATGTCATGTATGCTTCCTTTGAGATAAAGCAAGCTTCCTATCATACTTTTATAGAGGCTTAGATTCATATTGACACCCTTTTAATCTTTAGACAACTTCAGATGAGTAGGAGTAGGTTCTCTCCCGTGCCTTGTATTCTTCATTCCACACTTATTAATTATGTTTTTATCATATTTACTTTGAGAAAGAACTATAGAACCTTCCATCTGTTTGACTTGTAGTTCAAGGTAATAAGTTAACTCTTCAACAAGGATCATTTCACATTCTAACTGAATTTGTTTAACAACATGTGGAACCATTTTATCTGACATCCTACCAAACACAATATCATCCACATAAATCAGGGAATTCATGATCTTTCCTCCTTCATCTTTGAAAAAATGAGTATTCTTTATATCTCCTTTTCTGCATCGATGATCAACACAGAACTCTGTTAATATTTCACACCAAGTTCTAGGAGCTTTCTTCAAGCCAAAAGGTGCTTTCCTCAACTTGTACGCATGATTAGGAAGGTTTGGATTAATAAACCCTTTAGGTTGTTCCATGTAACACCCCATTTCTATACCCCCAAACAATGAAATAAATCATTTAGGCACATGTTAAAAATCTCATCAGAGTATAATTAAACATGGTATAAAAGAGGCATGTCACATTATGCTTGAAATTAAAAACATACAACACCTTCTCATTTAAAGATATGCAATGATGGGGTAGTTTTCAACATAGGAAATCAAATCCTTACACCCATCTCCAAGGATATAATTACACAACGGAAACTAAACCAACAACATCAAACATATATATTTCCATTCATATATATATATATATATATATATATATATATATATATATATATATATATATATATATATATATATATCAACAATTTTTAATGCCAACAACGATATTCATGTTTATACAAAAATCCATCCAACAAATACATATACACAATGCATCACAAAAATGGAACTAAGCCAACCTAACTACCCGGTGCTACATATCAGAGCCGACCGACCAAAAGATGAAGATGAACTTCACAAAAATTGCCATCCAGTAACCTACTCTGCAATGCCTCATAGAGCATCATAAAACAACAGAAGGGTGAGAAACATTATCATAATAACATTGCATGTAATTATATATCTCAACATATAACATACACATAAAACATATTCTCACTATAATTCATACCTCATCACCTATACACATCGCAACGTGTACATACATAATTCAAGCATGTTTATCATGCACCAATTCACTAATTCACATAAACTTACATTATTTATGTTTATTCCTCAATTCTATTCATTCCGCATAAACATACGTCTATCTATGTTTATCCACACATATACATTACAAATGTATAAATCACATACATATACATATATCAAACATGCATATATACCAACAAGTATGTTTCATCACACATACTATCATCTCCATAATACTCCAAATAAACATATGCACATTCATGTTTATTTCTGCATATCCTAATTAAAATGATAAAATGCAACTCATAGAGACTGACACACGACTCTATGCAGATGCAAATGCGGTACCGACTCAACATTTCAGCAGGTTCACTCAGGAACCAAGCTATCCATTCTGTCGTTGCTGATGTGTTCCCAAGCTCATCGAGAGGCTTTGCTGAATGTTCTGCAAATGGCGTATGTACCACAAGTGAAAACTGTCAATCAATTAGAGGCCGTGGTAGGCAGCGTAAATGCCAGTCATGGGTTGGGATTCACAGACAGAGATCTCACTTCTGAAGGACGCAATCACAACAAAGCCTTACACATCACCATGGAGTGTAAAGGCAGTGTTCTATCACACGTCCTGGTAAATACAAGCTCTTCTCTCAATGTGCTCCCTAAGAAGGCTCTGATGAAGTTGAACATTGACGGCATCGTCTTGCGACCTAGTGATTTGATTGTGAAAGCTTTTGATGGGTCTCGAAGATCTGTGTTTGGTGAGGTAGAGCTACCGGTGAAGATTGGGTCTCAGATATTCAAAAGCACATTCTATGTTATGGATATTCAACACGCTTATAGCTGTTTGCTGGGACGTCCTTGGATTCACGTTGCTGGCGCAGTGACATCCACGTTGCATAAGAAGTTGAAGTATGTGATAGACGGCCAGGTTATTACTTTGTGTAGAGAAGAAGACATTTTCGTGAGCCATCTGTCAACCTTCAAGTATGTGGAAATGGATGGGGAGATCCATGAGACTCTTTGCCAAGCTTTTGAGATGGTCAATGTCAGCACCTTGTCTCCAGTAGTTCAGAGCAGCGAGAAGGAAGGGACTCCTATCTACTCCTACAAGCAAGCTAAGGAGGTAGTTCAATCCGGAAATGCCCAAGGCTGGGGCAAGTTGTTAGAAGTGGAAAAGAAGGACGACATGTTCGGTCTCAGATATCAACCTGGTTAGTCCAGCTGGTCTCAGGACGGTAAGCCCATAGCATTCACAAGCGCTAGAATGCTCGACTACAATCATGTTTGTGCAACAGATGCCGATGGGGATAATGACTGCGACTTGGATAACTGGATTCACCCATGCGTACCTAGGGAGGAGCTTCGGATTTGGTCTGCTGAAGATTTTGTTCAAGTTACTTGGCAGTCAAAGTAATTTTCTTTGTTTCCATTTTTATCATACTGCATGTCAAATCCTGCACCCTGCCCAAGGTGTACGGATCCATTTGTAGGGCCACCATGTTTTAATGCATTGACCTTTTCCATGAAATAAAGGACATTTTTTCAAGCAAATTGTGTTCCCTTTCTTTCGCTTTAAGATTTTTCACAAAAAAACAAATAAAATGACAATGTTTTTCTTTCTAGTGTTTTTGTGTGTTTGCGTCTCCTACAGATTCTAAAATAAGCACATCATTTGTGCAGTGTTGATCATCCGGATTCCCGTAATAACGTTCCTGCTATGACTATGCATGACTTCGACAATTCTATCTACCAAGCTGATGAAGGGGTCGAGAAAGATTGTGAACTCCCAGAAGAATTAGTCAGGTTGTTGAAACAAGAGGAAAGAGTCATTCAGCCTCATCAGGAAGAAATAGAGATTGTCAACATCGGGTCTAAGGATGTAAAGAGAGAGATAAAGATTGGGGCCAGTCTGCAGGCCGACGTAAAGAGAAAGTTGATTGGTATGCTATGTGAGTATGTGGATATCTTTGCCTGGTCGTATCAGGATATGCCAGGGTTGGATACTGACATCGTTGTGCACAAGCTGCCACTAAGGGAAGACTATCCTCCCATGAAACAAAAGCTGAGAAGAACTAGCCCCGATATGGCTATGAAGATCAAGGAGGAAGTTCAGAAGCAGTGGGATGCCGGGTTCCTTGCTGTGACTAGTTACCCACCTTGGGTAGCCAACATCGTGCCTGTACCGAAGAAAGATGGCAAGGTCCGGATGTGCGTCGATTATCAAGATCTAAACAGAGCAAGTCCAAAGGATGACTTTCCATTACCTCACATCGATGTGTTGGTAGATAACACCGCTCAGTTCTCGATAGTTTCCTTCATGGATGGCTTCTCCGGGTACAATCAGATCAAGATGGCACCAGAAGACATGGAGAAAACGACGTTCATTACCCCGTGGGGTACATTCTATTACAAATTAATGCCCTTTGGATTGAAGAACGCCGGGGAAACATATCAGCGGGCTATGGTAACATTGTTCCACGACATGATACATAAAGAAATTGAATGTTATGTGGAAGACATGATTGCCAATTCCCAGGACGAAGAAGGGCATCTGGTCAATCTCAGAAAGTTGTTTGATAGATTGATAAAGTACATATTGAGGTTGAATCCAAACAAGTGCACGTTCGGAGTGCGTTCTGGTAAGCTGCTGGGTTTCATTGTTAGTCAGAGACGAATCGAGGTAGATCCTGCAAAAGTAAAAGCAATACAAGATATGCCTGCACCGAAAACAGAAAAAGAAGTGCGTGGGTTTTTAGGGAGATTGAACTACATTTCTCGGTTTATATCTCATCTAACGGCCACATGCGAGCTAATCTTCAGATTGTTGAGAAAAGAACAAACGGTCAGGTGGAATGAGGAATGTCAAAGAGCCTTTGAAAAGATAAAAGAATATTTGCAGGAGCCTCCGATTCTAATGCCTCCGGTTCTAGGACGGCCGCTTATCATGTACTTGACTGTGTTAGAAGGGTCGATGGGGTGTGTTCTAGGCCAACATGACGAGTCTGGTCGAAAAGAGTATGCTATTTATTACCTTAGCAAAAAGTATACCGACTGTGAATCCCGCTACTCACTGCTCGAGAAAACTTGTTGCGCTTTGGTATGGGCTGCTCGCCGACTGAGACAGTACATGTTGACCCATACCACAATGCTAATCTCAAAAATGGACCCCGTCAAGTACATTTCCGAGAAGCCATCATTAACCGGAAGGGTTGCCAGGTGGCAAATGATCTTAACAGAGTACGACATACAATATACTTCCCAGAAAGTCATCAAAGGAAGTATATTGTCAGATTATCTTGCACATCAACCAATTGAAAACGACTATCAGCCAATGAATTTTGATTTCCCTAATGAGGACATCGTGTACCTCCAGGCAAGAATTTGCGAGGAACCACTTCCGGAGGAGGGGCCTGAGCCTGAATCCAAATGGAAGTTGATGTTTGATGGGGCAGTCAATATCAACGGAGGTGGACTTGGTGTTGTTCTTATCACCCCCGAAGGTGTTCATTTTCCCTTCGTTGCCAGAATTAATTTTGGCTGCACCAACAATGAAGCGGAATACGAGGCGTGCATAATGGGAATAGAGGAGGCTATTAATCTTCGGATTAAGACTCTCGATATATTCAGAGATTCAGCTCTCGTCATCAATCAGATTACCGACAAGTGGTATATACATCAAGAACACTTAATTCCTTACAGGGATTATGCCAGAAGACTGTTGACGTTCTTCACACCGGTTAAGCTTCAGTACATACCATGAGATGAGACTTAATTTTCCGATGCATTGGCCACCCTTTCTTCATCCATCAAAGTCTTATGTTGGAACTATGTGCCTAGGATTGATTTTTCCAGGCTCGACACACCCGCTTACGCTTTCTCTGTAGACGTAGTGTCTGATGAGAAACCTTGGTATTTTGATATCAAGCTTTTCCTGGAAAAACGAGAATACCCAGTTGGGGCATCATCCAATGACAAGAAGACCATGAGAATACTTGCTGCTAGCTTCTTCTTGAATACAGATAGGGTTTTGTATAAGAGGAACTTTGACATGGTTTTGCTCAGATGCGTGGATAGACACGAAGTAGGCCTGTTAATGCAAGAAGTCCACAAGGGATCTTTCGGTACTCATACAGGAGGGCATGCTATGGCTAAGAAGTTATTGAGATCAGGGTATTATTGGCTAACAATGGATGCGGACTGTTGTTCGTACGCCCGTAAGTGCCACAAGTGCCAGATATATGCAGACAAAGTGCATGTTCCTCCGAGCCCGCTCAACATCATGTCATCTCCTTGGCCCTTTTCTATGTGGGGAATTTACATGATCGGGAAGATAAACCCTACTGCTTCAAACGATCATCGTTTCATCTTGGTTGCGATTGATTACTTCACCAAGTGGGTTGAAGCAACGTCTTATGCCAATGTCACTCGTCAAGTGGTAGCCAGATTTCTAAAAAGAGACATTGTTTGCAGATACGGAGTACCCGAGCGGATTATTACTGATAATGGTTCCAATTTGAACGACAAGATGATGGCAGAACTGTGCCGAGACTTCCAGATTCATCATCACAACTCTTCTCCTTACCTACCAAAGATGAATGGCGCGGTAGAGGCAACTAACAAGAATATTAAGAAGATTGTGCAGAAGATGGTTGTCACTTACAAAGATTGGCATGAGATGTTACCATTTGCATTACATGGGTACCGAACGTCGGTCAGGACGTCAACTGGGGAAACTCCTTTCTCCTTAGTGTATGGCATGGAAGCAGTCTTGCCTGTTGAGGTAAAAATTCCTTCATTGTGTGTGATGATGGACGTGAATCTTGATGAGGCTGAGTGGGTACGTGCCCAATACAATCAGTTCTTTCTAATCGAGGAAAAGAGATTAGCGGCTATCTATCATGGTCAGCTTTATCAGAGGAGAATGAAGCGAGCATTCGACCAACGAGTACGTACTCGGGAGTATCAAGTAGGCGAGCTTGTGCTCAAGAGGATCATTCCTCCAGGTTCAGATCACAGGGGCAAGTGGACCCCAAACTACGAAGGCCCATTCATAGTGAAGAAATTTTTCTCAGGTGGGGCGCTGATGCTCACTACTATGGATGAAGAGGATTTCCAGTCTCCTGTTAACTCGGACGTAGTTAAAAAATACTTTGCATAAAAAGACCCGCTGGACACAAAAACAGAATTAAAGTCCATGGAAGAAAATGGCATCCCGGCGAGCTAAAAACAGAATAAAAAGCTCGGGCATAAGTTAGGGAAATAAAAAAAAATGTACACCCGCTAAGTTGAAAAGCCACATCGGACAGCTCAGGCAAAAAAGGGTATCCCGGTGGATTGAAAACCCGAAAGGGCGATCCACACAAAACAAGGGAATAAGCAAACCACTACGATCTGGGTAATCTGAACCAAATCATCGTTTCGTACAGCCTGACAATATCAGAAGGATAGGAATCAGTCCCCTCATCTTCTTCAAAAAACAAAGGCCAGAACAGAGAGTCTTGAAGACATGATGGTCATAGCAAGAAGGAAACTCATTGGAATGCCGTGTACATTGCCCCTAGGATAGTTTCTTTTCTCAATTTTACGGTAGCTACCACTTTCCAAGTAGTTGCTTCCTGATGTAAAACTCTGCCTATTCAGAGGACATTCAATAAATGAATATTCAGTCAAAAGCCGTGTTGTGTTGTGTTTACTTTGTTTGCAAAAATCTCCTGAATTTTTGACAAAAGGAACATTGTATTTGAAACATGTTGATTTTTCTGGAAAAAATTGACATTGCAGTGAAACAATTAAAACTGTCTTTGAGTGTCAGGTGATAATGGATGAACAGATCATACCATGCAAGTCCCCGAGGCACATGTGCATATACTGTTGTTGCAGGTTTTGCAGGGCAATGTTGCACTTCCCCAAGCAGAGAATGCTCCCCAGCTGAGCTACAACAGTGAAATCCCTAGCAGATGTTCAAATCTAATCAAGAGACGGCGTCTCTCCCCCAATTGGTTGTTCTTCACGAGAAAGACATGGTCATCCCCAGTAGAGTTCATAGGGAACCGTCCCCAGCCGAGCTAGAGCAAGTGAGATCCTCAGCAGAGTTGCAAACCTAACCGAAGAGGTTCGTCACCAATCGGGGTCCTTATGGACTATCCCCAGCGAGAAACTGAATGCTTATATCCCTAGTGAGTCTGCCAATTTATTTTTGGCCCATGGGACAAAAGCGGAGTTAGCAACAAGGCTTTCCCCTGTGAGCAGTTGAAGGCCTTACTTCCCCACAGAGTTAGAATTGTCAGAATTCTCTCCCCATCAAGGGTTATTTAACAAAGCATCTGAATGTTTGTGTCCCCAGTAAAGTCCCCAGCCGGGTCTGAAGGTCGTCATTTCCCCGTAGAGTCGTAATCTAGATTCACCCCCATCATCGGAGTACTCTCTGGAGAAGTTGTCAATCTATTTTGACCATGCGATGATACAAACCGTCGTTGATCTCCCCAGTCAGAGTCAGGCATCATCAAAGCCTCTTGACCCGTATCCCCTGCAGAGTCGGGATTGTTGTTGCCAACCAGGGCATTCCGTGATTGCTCGTCTGCATCTCCTGGCACTTGTCTGTGCTGAATATCCGTTTGTGCTCGTCCGCACTTCTCAACACTCGTCTGTGTTTGAAACCTGCTGGATGTCCGTCTGCATTCCCAGCACTCGCTCGTTCGCGAATTACTCTTCGTCCATGTCTCCCCGGCAGAGTGGTATGTCCTACTAGGATCTCGTTGCTCGTATGCTTTTCCTAGCAGTCGCATATGGATGGTATATTTTGTTGCTCGTCCGCATTCTTCAGCATTCGTCTGTGTTTGGTTTAGTTGATGCTCGTCTGCACTGCACAACACCTGTCTGTGTTTTATGATTGATAAACTACTCGTCTGCATAGTCTCCAGCACTTGTCTGTGTTCGAAATTTAATGATGCTTCTCCAGCACTCGTCTGTGTTCGGAATCTAATGGTGCTCCCCTAACACTCGTTTGTGCTTGATATCAGCTGGATGTCCGTCCGCACTCCCCAGCACTCGCTCGGTCATGAACGTTTCCCCCGCAGAGTTGTGTTTCTTAGTGGGATGTCGTTGCTCGTCTGCATGTTCCTCAACACTCGTATGTGTTTACAGTTTGATAACTGCTCGTCTGCATAGTCCCCAACGCTCATCTGTGTTTGAACTTATGTGTTGCTCGTCTGTGCCCTCCAACACTCTTTTGTGTTTGTTATCTGTTTGAAGCCTATTTGCATTGTTGGATACTCGTCTGTATTGCTGCCCCAAACACTCGTCTGTGTTGAAGTTTACCCGTATGAGTGCTGATTCGATAATTGCTCTGGTTCTCGTCTGTTTTGCTACTCCAAATGCCCGTCTGTATTGGATTTCTGGTATTCATTTATATCATCGCCTGAAGCGCTTGTCTATGTTTCTTGGATCATCGTCTGATATTCGTTTGTATCATTGACTTATAGCACTCGTTTGTGTTCTCTTGATGATCATCCAATACTCGTCTGTATTAAAGAGGTTTGAAGTCCTGACAGTGGGATTAAACGTCAAAATGGTTATTGGTCCTAGCGTAACAAGTATATTCGAAGGAGGTTCGTATATCTCAAGCACCGCTCATCTATGCAAGATTTGTGAAGAGGGTTCGTCAAATCCTAATGTTGCACCTGGCGTAACAGGTTTTGCTCAAAAAGGCTCGTCTATCTTAGCCCATATGTCCACGGATAACATATGAAGAGGGGTTGTCTATCCTGATTATGCATGTCTATCCCACAGACTTAAGTGCATCACCGGTCCTGGCGTAACAGGTTTATCCGAAGGAGGTTCGTCTGTCTCAGATCATATATTGCAAAATGTATGAGGGCTCGTATGTCCGGCACCTGGCGTAACAAGTTTGTTCGATGAGGGCTCGTATGTCCGACACCTGGCGTAACAGGTTTGTACGATGAGGGCTCGTATGTCCGGCACCTGGCATAACAGGTTTGTTCGATGAGGGCTCGTATGTTAGGCACCTGGCGTAACAGGTTTGTTCGAAGAGGGCTCTTATGTCCAGCATTTGGCGTAACAGGTTTGTTCGAGGAAGACTCGTCTGTCTAGGTTTTTCTATCCGAAGTAACAATTCAGCTTGGAAGGAGCTCGTCTGCTTTCTCCTCTCTTCAGTCGCCAAAGCGTCATTTGGTCGGGTTTATTTCCCATTGCTTGCATTCTCCAGCAGAGTGCAAATTTCAGGTCTTCTTGGTATTCAACCACAATTCATCTTGAACGGTCGATAGCCCGTGCTACCGTCCTTTACAAATTAACAGTTGCTTGAATAGGGGCAGCTGTAACACCCCAAATACCCTCTCTTGTTTAGCATCATCATCATATCATAATTATCATAAGCATGTCATATCCTTAGCATATTGCATAGAAAAATGAAGCATGGCACTTGCATATTCCAGCATAAGGCACATGATCAATCATCGGGAGAATTTGAAGTTCACAGGGCATTTTACAAGGTTGACATCAGGGTCAAAGCATTAGAAAGGATTGGCACCGACTTATTTTTGAAGGTTCCCACCAAAAGGAGGGAAATTCAAAAGTCACTGGCGTTAACCGGTTAACGGATTGGTTAACCGGTTAACGGCCACGAATTTTGAATTTCCAGCAGCAATTCAGCATGTGTGTTTTTTGTTCCAATTTCCATTTTTATGATTTTATTTATTTTGAATTAATTGGAAATTAAAAGGAAGGATCTAGAGCACTTGTCCAAGCCTAATCCCATTGCTACATCCTAATCACACTACCCAAACCATAATTTTGGATCCCAAGCCTAATTTTTGGGCCCCAAACCTAAACTATATTTAATCATTTCTCTCCAAACCAAAGGGAGTGGCCCCTCATTTTTCACTCTCATTTCTGAATTTTCACTCCTCTCACTCACAATTCTCTCACTTTTCTCTCCCAATTTTCCAAATCACTCAAAGTTCCTCTTTGAAGATCACATAACCTTGCCTTGAGGTGTATAGATCTTGGAACTAGACCTCCATCCATAACTTCATTGCATCTTTTTTCTGGTTTAAGTGGTGATTCAGATCTGGTTTGGGATCTAGAAGTGCTTTTGGATCCAAAATTATGCATCAAGATCTTGTTCTTGCATTTATTTTGCACGGAGTGTGAAGCTTGGCACCTGATCTTCAAAGTTTTGCGCGAGATCTATCGTTTTCAGCTCGATCAACAATTACCAAAGCACACCTCAGCTTTGTAGGTTGGTTAATTTCAGATCTAGCTCTGTTTTAGCTTATTTGCATGCTTGCGCTTTAGATCCGCCATGTGCTTGCGTATTTGCTTGTGTTGATTTAATTGATTGATCGATTTATGACCGGATCAATGTATTAATGTTCATAAGCTTGATGAAGCCATTTAATGTGAATTGATACACTATTTTCATGCTCCATTGCTTGCTGGTCTTGTACAAGTTTATTTGATTAAGCTGGTTGCAAGCTGATTTTTCTGCAGGATTGCTGTTGTTTTAATAGCGTTAACCGGTTAACGGATTGGTTAACCGGTTAACGCACCTGTTTTGTGCTGTTTTTATGCAGGTTCTGGCATGGTTAACCGGTTAACACTGAAGGAGTAAGCCATTTTTGCCTTATTTCAAGCATGTTTGATCCCCTTACTTGTTTTAAATGCCATGGATCATTATATGATCATTGAATATGATTGTTTGGGTGATTTTCTTGCTGATTGATGCGTGCTTTCGTATTCTCGACACGTAAATGCTTGTATGTGCAATGTTTGGCATGATTGTTGGATCTTGATTGATATGAACTTTGAGCATATCATTGCCATGATTTTATTGATGAGCATCTGCTGGATTTTGGCTAACTTGTAGGGGCTCATGGTAAGAGAAGTGTGGACGTTCATCCACATTTCAACTCTTCATCTTTCTCTCTTTTTTAAGTGCTTTCTCTTTGTGTTTTGATGTGCCTTATGCCATCATGTAATTAAATTATTTTCTTCCCCCTCTAGGAGCAACTTATCACCTTTAGAGGAGTAAGTTGCTTGCTAGCTCTTGCTTCCTCTTCTTCTTGCTCCTCTTGTTTTCTTTCTTTTCTTCTTTTATCTTAGGATAGTTGAAACCTCACTAACCTTATGACCTCTTTTGCATGACAACTTTAGGTTTAGTCTTCCCCATTTTAGACTTTTTCCTTTTTGCTCCTTTGGTTTATTTCTCTTCTCATCTCAAAACAAAACCTAAAAAAACATTAATAAAAAGAAGTGACTTCTTGTGTAATAGCCTTATTCCATGGGGCATATGTATTCATTCCATCTTGGAATAGTGCATTTGCCTTGCATGATGCACAAGTCGGATCATGAAGTCATCTTCATCAAGATAAACCCTAAAAAATACTTCTTCATCTTTAATCACTAAAACACTTAATAAATTCAACAAGTCAATGAAATTAGGCCCTTGCCTTTGGAAACAAGTCTTGGATACATTCTCCTTGCTTGGTGTGCTTGTTCTATTATTCCATCTTGGAATGTAGTGACAAGTACACATTCCATGGAAATGAGCTTGAGTTCATTCTCTTGTGCCACACAAATAACAAGCTCTAAAAAATCACAAACAAGCAATAATCGTCTTTCCTTCGGGAATTATTTTCTCACCTCCTTCACTCTGTCCGCGAACTTACTTCTTCTTGCCATTTTGCAAGACGGTAACACACTCGTCGTCCGAGCCTGCAACACCTGAGCACTAGCATAGGAAGTTCAAGCCTTAATTCACAAGCAATCCTTCCACCCCTAGTTAGGGGAACTACGGTGTCTCTGATCCTCATGTCCAGATGAGGTACGTAGGCAACGGGGTAGGGCCCGTTCGAGCACAATCTTTATTTTCCCTACATTTTTCCTTTTCATTTTCTTTCTCAGTTTCCTTTTCTTTTATTTTTATCCATTTCGGTTTCAGTTTTGCAGCAGCTTTCATTCCCTCACCCTTTGAAGGAGTTTTCTTTGCAAGCGTGGATCCCGTCGGGTACGGCGGACGATCTGGGGTGCTAATACCTTCCCATGTCGTAATCGACTCCCGAACCCAGTCTCTTTGGTTCGTAGGACCCGTGTCCTTCCTTTCTTTTCTTCTGGTTTGTGCAGCATTACCATTCCCGTTCCTCCGGGATAAAAATGTCTGGCTGGCGACTCTATTCTTTTCCGTTCCACTTTCGTGTTTGTACCAGGATGGAAATCCGGGGAGCGACAAGTACCAATCTTCTTTAGCTGAGATTCTGAGAGAAGTATGAGCTATCAAACTGGTAGCAGCAGCTTTAGGCACCCATTATTGTCTTTTGATGAAAATAGTCTGATTAGGTCTAGGATAAGGAGTTGACTCAGGGTATCCATACAACTTGAAGCAAAAAGGTTTTATATGTCTAAACCTCCCACAATAATGGAATCTCCATCTTTTAAATTTCCCTCTTGTGTGGTTAAGTTGGCCTCTAACATGATGTTGAGATGCAAGCTTCGACATCTTTGGTTCAGGTTCAGAGTGACTACTGTCTGAAGAAGATTTCCTTTCACCATTAAATACTAGGACAATTATATCTCCTACTATGTTTCCTATTAGAAGGATCTCTTCTAAAGTGTCAGATCCACTATTCAGCATTCTGACAGACTTGGACATTTGATCAAGTTTAGAACTTAGCATGACAAATTCATTCTTTAGATTGAAAATTGTTTCTAGATGTTCTTCCTTTTCATCCTCCAATTTGATTATGAGTTTCTTCTGCTTCTCTCCTTGTTGACATAGTTCACTTCTAAGAAACAACTTTATGTAGGAAGCTTCCAGTTTTTCAAAGGACAATTTATCATCACTAGAATCTTCATAAAAGACATATCTCCCTGTTAGAGCAGTAAAGCTTTTAGCAGATTCTTCTTCAAGTTCACTTTCAGAGTCCTCGTCAGACCAAGAAATAGTTAGACCATTCTTTTGCTACTTGAGGTAAGTAGCACATTTGGGTCTAATGTGACCAAATCCTTCACATTCATGGCACTAAACCCATTTGCCTTGAGTGGGGTTTTCTTCAGACCTAGTTCTTCTACCAGCATCATTAGACTTGTTGATGTCAGATGAGTTGTTCTTGACATTAGTATTGACCTCATGTCCATCCTCATCATAACTTTGTTAAATTCTCTTCCAAGCATCACTACAACATTGGATAGCCATTCATCAATATCTAGCTCATATTCCTCCTCTCCATCTTCAGTTTTGGACATAAAGGCTATGCATTTGGATTTCTTTTTAGATCTATCACTGATACCTAATTTAAATGTTTGAAGAGATCCAATAAGTTCATCCACTCTCATATTGATGATATCTTAAGCTTCTTCTATAGCAGCAACTTTCATATTAAACCTCTTGGGAAGAGACCAGAGAATTTTTGTAACAAGCTTTTCTTCATACATATTTTCACTAAGAGCACTTGAAGAATTGGCTATCTCAAGAATATTCATCTGAAAATCATGCATGCTTTCATCATCTTTCATCCTTAGGTTTTCAAACTTGTTAGTAAGCAATTGATATCTTGACATCTTCACTTTGGAAGTACCTTCATGTGCAGTTTTAAGAGTATCCCAAACATATTTAGCTATCTCACAATTGTTCACTAACCTGAATATATTTTTTTTATCAATTCCATTGAATAAAGCATTCAAAGCTTTGGAATTTCCAAGAGCCAATTCATCCTCCTCCTTGGTCCATTCTTCCTCATGTTTCAAAACAACAGTAGCTTTTCCATTCTCCCAACTATAACATGATGTCTAATTTGATACCAATTGTAATTCTAGTATCATATATGAGATTTCGAAGGAGATGTCATGACACTAATATCTGAACAATGATTAACACAAGGACAAGGTAAAATATGCAGTAACTATTTGTAAAGAACACAAGCAATTGTTAACCTAGTTCGGTTCAAGAAGACCTACGTCTAGAGGCTACCAAGCCAGGAAGGAAAATCCACTAAACCGAATTAGTTAAAAGACTCTCAGCAAACAATCTTTAGTTTACAATCTTCTCACCTAATATCTACTTGTGTAATTTCTATCTAAGACATACTTAGATAAGAGACTCTACTCACTCCCCTTCAATCACAACAGTGATAAGAACACAAAATACAAAAGAGAGAAGAACATTCTTCAAATACAAAAACCTTGATCTTGATTAAAAGCTTCAATCAAGAAAAATACACTCTTGCTTAAAAGCTTAGAGTGGACATATTACAACTCAATAAACTCAGTCTAATTCAAACATCTAGGTGATGTGTGAATGGCTAACAATTAACAAAAGACCAACCCCTAAAACAATGCATATGACTTTACTATCTTCTCTCTGTACCCAAAATAGGGTTTCTGCATATTTTAAATAGACTTCATAAAACCATAGGCTTGGGCCTTCTAACACAATCAGATTAAACCTAATTAAAATTATTTTCCATAATCAAGGGCACTAAAATAGAAACAACTGAACCTCCTTAAGAAACAGATCAGTCTTAAATAATAACTCCACCAGTAAAAGTGCTTGTAATCACTCATCAAGATCACAAAATATTGTTTCAAAGGAGCAACAAACTAAGAACAAGATTATGAACAGAGTGTTTAGAAAAACATATCATAACATCAGATTTAACATTATGAGAAAAACCTGCAATATATGAGAAATACACCCGCTTCTCTTTGATGAGGCTCAACTGGTTGAATCTGGCCTGAAGCCATTCGACTTCATCCAACTTAATATCCATCATTATCCTCAAGGAGGCGATCTCAACTTCAATTGGAAGGACTGTCTTCATACCATACACTAGTGAGAATGTGGTTTCCCTAGTTGATGTGCGCACAAACGTTCGGTACCCATGTAATGCGAAAGGTAGCATCTCATGCCAATTTTTGTAAGTCACAACCATCTTCTATATGATCTTTTTGATGTTCTTGTTAGTTGCCTCGACGATTCCATTCATCTTTGGGCGGTACGGAGAAGAGTTGTGATGCTCGATTTTGAAATCCCGACATAATTCATCCATCATTTTGTTGATATTGGAACCATTATTAGTAATGATTCTTTCGGGAACTCCGTATTGACAAATGATATCCTTCTTTAGGAATCAGGCTACGACCTGCTTAGTGACATTAGTATTAGACGCCGCTTCCACCCACTTGGTGAAATAGTCAATGTCAACCAAAATGAAACAATGACCGTTGGAAGTAGTAGGATCAATTTTTCTGATCATGTCAATGCCCCACATTGCAAAGGGCCAAGGATAAGACATGTAAATCAATGGTTTAGGAGGCACATGCACCTTATCAACATAAATTTGACACTTATGGCAGTTGCGGGCATATTTGCAATAATCAGATTCCATGGTCATCCAATAATACCCCGATCTCAAAAGTTTCTATGCCATGGCATATCCTCCAACATGGATACCGAATGATCCCTCATGAATTTCCTGCATTAGCATGTCTTCCTCATGTCTATTTACACATCTGAGCAAAACCTTGTCGAAGTTCCTCTTGTATAACACATCATCCTGATTTAAGAAGAAACCACCAGCCAACCTCCTTAAAGTCTTATTATCTTTATTGGACGCCCTGTTGGGTACTCTTGGCACTTTAGGAAACGTTTGATGTCATAGAACCATGGCTTGTCATCGTCAATAAGATCGATTGCAAACACATAAGCAGGCCTTTTAAGACAGACTACCACAATCCTGGGCATGTAATTCCACTGTTGCACTTAAATCATGGAGGACAAGGTTGTTAGGGTGTAAACACCCCAAATTTGCCCTCACCCATTCACACCATGGCTTGTGATCATTTCATATGCATAAACACAATCATATCATCTCATATCTTATTTTGATTCACTGCATAGTTTCTAAGTCATCTGCACCTAGGGTTTGTGATCTGAGCAATCCAAAAGCTTCTTGAGCCACTCCAAAGGCCACCAATCACTTCAAAGGGGTCCATGTGTGTTCTTATATCATATTATATCCTCTCAAAGTCAAGGATGCCAAAGAATCACAAGAACTGGGATTGGTGTGGAAGCAGAGCCAAGTTTAACTGCATAGATGACTTAGAATTAGGGTTTTGGTTTCAGAGGCCATAACTCCAATTTTTTTGGTCATTCTTGTTTCTATTGGTATCTATTTGGTATAGGGAGTATGCACATCAATTTTCATGAAGAAATTCCATGGGGAAGTCATCTGATCAAGAGTTGACTTTCTGGACAAGTCAGTGCAAAATCAGGGCATCTGAGGCCCCCAATGACCCAACCAAGGGGTGATCTTCATCATTTTGAGTGTATTTGATCTTTATTTGATCATGGAAGAGGGTTGAAGTTCACAAAATTCAATAATTACAAGTTTTGGCAAAGTTGACTTTTTAGGGCATGGTTGACTTTTGAAGAATATGTCATTTTATGCCATTTTTCAAGCCTTACTTTTTGATCCAAAAATGCTTCAAATGGAAAAACTTTGGTCATGAAAGTTGTAGATTAGATCTTTCCCTTTTCAAAAAGTACAAGAACATGACCTAATTCATCTTGGATCAAAAGTTATGGTGTGTTAAAGTTGGCAAAAATCACTAATTTTCAAGACATGCACCAAAAGGCAAAGTTGCAAATTCTCCTTTCAAGGCCAATTCAGTCATCATATGGGCTTCTAATTCACTCAACATGATCACACAACCTCTAAAAATCATAATGAGGCCAAGAGATCACATGTTTTGTATGGTTTTGAAGCAAGATATTTTCATGAAGCAAAAGCAAAGTCAAGTTGCAAAACCACTCATCACACTTCACCCACTTGCTGCATTGGCCATTGAACCAGCCCTAGCCTCTCACCACACCATGCTGCGCAGCCCATAGCCATTGTACCAGCCTAGAACACAACCCATGCCTCTCTTATACAAAAGTTGACAATTTGCAAAAGTGGCCATACCAATCAATAAAGGGCAGGTCACATCCTCTGACCAATGAGAGATGTTTATGTGGACAAAATGCTAGCCATTTCATACATCAAGCCAGCCTGAAGCAAGCCATAGCATCACTACTCCACTTTCACTCCATAGAGCAAAAGCCTTCGAATCTCTCTCCACAACTCAAAAACACAAGAACCAATTCCACTGATCAACTCACCTTGCTTCATTGAGCCAAAACCAGCAAGACTTAAGCCTGAATCAAGCAAGAACACCATTTCTCCATTTTCACTCCCAGGAGCAAAACCATTCGAAACTCACTCCACAGGCCATAAACACCCAAACAAACTCCACAAACCTTCTCCACTCATCATCCTGATCACAAAGAACCCTTCACCATTGCCAGAAACAGCCTGAATCATAAACACGATTCACACCTGAGCTTGAACAGAACTTGTTCAATCTCTCAAACCAGCCAACATAAACTCCTTCTAAGCATTCAAGGATCATCAGGGGACCAAGTAGAGTGGTTTGCATCAAAGGAAGTGGACAGAAAGTTGCAAGAGTGAAAGCTTCGAAACTCAGGTAGCTCAAGAACTTTTTTCCAGAAATAGATTTTTAAGTTTTAAAGTTGTTCTCCATGCTTCACTGATTGCTCTGATATCTTTAGTTTTGAAAATGGTGGAGAGATGAGAGTTTAATCAATCTCTGAAACTTTTTGCCCTAGATTTTGTTTGTTTCGATTCAGCCATTCCTGGAAAAATAAATATGTTTTGAATGGGGGTTTTGATTCGTAAGTGAGTGGGAATCATTTCTGTGTTTTTAGATTTCGTTTTAGATGCGTTTTGAAGGAGTTTGAGGTTTGAGGTGAACGGAGAAGATGACCGGAACACTGTTCCGGTCATCTGAAAGTGATTAACGGCAGGGTTAGGGCATAATCATTAATTAAGCCAGTTTGAACGTAGGCCGTCCAGATGCGCGCCTAGTCAACTCCCGCGCGTGTGACTTTGAATCCAGGCCATCAGATCTGTTGACTTCTCTTTAATTCAGTTTAAATTCATTTTTATTTTCATTTAATTCATTTGTTTTATACAATTTATTTAAAATAGCAAAAATGGTTTAAAAATTATGAAACTTTTTGTCAAGAGTTTCATAAATTTTTAAAACACAAAAATATTTTTATTTTTATTTTTAGCATTAAAAAAGTATTTTTAAATATTTAAAAGTTTATTTTTAATTGATTAATGAAAATTAATTTATTAAAAATACTTTTAGGTATTTAAAAATCACCAAAAAATTCATGAAATGTTCTAAGACATTTAGAAACATTGTCCAACATTCAAACCAAATTTATTTTTTGATCTTGATGCATTTTGAGAATTTTTCATTGATTTAAAATCATTTTTATGCATTAATTTGATCCAAAGTTCCAAAAATCATTTCTTCCTATCCATGAAGAGTTGGACATTGATTCTTTTTGCATTGCATTGTGTTTAGCATGTAGTTTGTGAGATTAAATGGCCATGATTTGATCTTTCATTTCCAATTTTTTTGATAATTTTCTTGTTTAGGAACCCTAAAACCCTAGAAATCTTAAGAAAACCATAACTTGATTTTGGTTAGGAGTTGAGACCTCTCCTTTGGGCATTGGTTTAGTATAGGATTAGGGGTCCTTTGAGTGGAATTTTCAATTTTTTATCTTAGGGTTTGCTTCTGATTTTGATTTTTGTTTGATGTATTGTTCATAAACCCTAATTTGGGCTTCCATATGCATCCATCTTGCATTCTCTTGCATAGCATGACTTGCCATGACATTTCAAGCATCCATTTGATTCATTTGACAACATAAGACATATTGAAAGCATGTTTGATCATTGCATCATGTATTTGCCATGTTGTATGCCATGTGCACTTCATAACTTTTCATATATGTCCATGCTTCCTAACTTGCTTCATTTGCATTCATGGACTTGTATGATCATTCCCATGTGCTGCCTCATGTTTGTAGCATCTCATAGCATCATTAGCATCATATAAATGCTTCTGGTTTTGTTTCTCATCATGTCATCTCATCCCATTTTGCATTGCATTGCATTTCTTTTCTAACCTTTCAGGTGGTAAGTGATTTTGAGAAGTGAATTTGCCTTCACTTCTCATACTTTATTCTCATCCCTCCCTTGCATCCATTGCTGCATTTTTGTATGTGTTTGAGATTGAGCTTGCTCATTCTTCTTCTTCCCACTTTCTTTCTTCAAGTGACTTAACTTCTTGAATGAAGCAAGTTGCTTTGCTTCTCTTGATCCTTTCATCTGCTTCCTGGTGGTTCCATTGAAGATTCTTCTTGCAAACCACACAAACCTTAGGAACAACCAAGCATGACAATGATTAGGGTTTTGATTAGTCTCCCCTCTTAGTTTTACCTTTGTGTCTCTCTTGAGTCCTCTCTTCTCACCTCATAATCAAGGACTAAAACCATAAAGGCTTTAAGGCTTTGTGATTAAGTTTATGCCTGCATCCTTCTATTAGGATGGAGTGTATAACTTTAATCCTAAGTGTTGAACCCTTAATGTGTTTAAATCCCTTAATCAATTCACTTAATAATCATTAAGACATCACACTTGTAACTTGGGCCTTGCATTAGGGTTCTAATTCTTCCTTAATTGGTTAAGAAGGACTAACCCTAGTGTTAATGGACCAGTCCCCCTCAAGTTGTCTTACAAATCATAAAAATCACTTCATCATCATACCATTAAATAAAATCCACTTAATCAAAGGCTTGTTTTGTCATGAGTTTAATCCCTAATCATGGATTAAGTTGAGGAGCTTTCCTCAGCTTAAACATTCTCATCTATTATCCTTCTATTAGGATGGTGTAATGAGTCTGTTTAATCCCTGATTATGGCTTAACCTCATTACTCAACACTAAACAAAAACACCAAAAACATCTAAATAATCACCAGTAGGTCAATGATCTTAATCCTACACCAAAGGTAATTAAGTGTGAGAATCTGACTTCACACTTAAGGTATTCTCATTACCCCTAATCAGAGGGAAGATGTGATGAGTTTACTAACCCATTGGTTTAGGCTTAATCTCATTAACTTATGACAAACTCTCAAAAGCAATAAAAGACTGAAAACTCAAAAAAACAAACAATAATCGTCTCCTCCGGGATTCTTTTCTCATCATCTTCACTCATAAACGAGAACTTGCTTCTTCCGTCTAATGCAAGACAGTAAGCACCTGAGCCAGACAGGTCATACACTTGAGCATAGGCAAGTAAGCAGTTCACAAGTCAATTCATCTTTCAGTCTCTTTGGGTCGAACTACGGTGTTCTGACTTCCTCATTGCACGAGAGGATACGTAGGCATAACTTAACAGTTATCGAACAAAAGTCTCTGTATATTCCCCATCTTTCCAGCATTATTTTCTTAGCCTCATTATCATGAGCATTTCATCTTTGTTCTAACACTGACACTTCCCTTATACACATCACTTTCTTTTACACTGACACCTGTACATTTTCTTCCAGCCTCTTTTATACACAGATTGCACTGACACTGCCCCTTTAAAACACAAATCTTTTAAGCGTGGATCCCGTCGAGTACGGCGGACAATCTGGGTGCTAATACCTTCCCAGGTTGTAACCAACCCCCTTTCTCAGTCTCTCTGGTTCGCAACCGTCTTATCCGTATCTTTCTAGGTCTATGCAGCATTACCTTTCCTCCGGGATAAAAATGCCTAGCTGGCGACTCTATTCATCTCCAGTGAGTTCACGGCTGTGTGTTCTCACTGTCCCTTTCGCCGACCGTTCGCGTCTGTACCTTTATTTGGGCATGTCCCACTTATCGGGAGCGACAGCTTGGCGACTCTGCTGGGGAACCTTATACTGTAACCAGGGCTTCTGGTTCTTTTTGTAGGTTCCTCCTAGCGCTTGTTTGATTTGTGTTTACTGGGGTGTTATGTGCTTATTTGTGTTTGTATATTTGTATTTATTTTTGCTTTATGTACAGTTGTTTTATTGCTTTCTTTATAGCTTTACATATATCATACTGTCATACTGTGCTGGCTGGATCTGTTTGTTTGTTTTGGTGGGTGGGTGATTCATTGAGAGTTAAGGTCCTATACCTGGGACCTGAGTGACACCTAGGCTAGAGTGAATCATATTCTTTCCCATTCCATCTCGGTCTGGTGCGGGAATATGAAACACGGTTCAGATATGGGTTTCTTCTTGAGAACTCTGTGTTGCAGATTTCCTGCAATGCTAGGGCTATCTGGGAAGCCTGCTAAGTCTGGATGACCTTTTAGTATTGACCTTCAGAAACTGAGGTGAATTAGAGGAGGAACTTTTATGGTTATTGTAAACACTGTACCTCCGGGTTAGAAGTGTTTACACTTCTCATAACTGATCCAAGTCTGAGGATCCTTGTTTTAGAACACCACCTGTGAGGGGGTTGGGCTGTTTACAGGTTTGCAGGTACCTTGACCTCAGAATACCCTGTTACTTTGTTTTGTTTAAGAGTACTCCATGTTGGGACAGTTCTTGTGATTCTAAAACCCTGGACATGTGGCTCTTTATTTGAGTCCCCCCACCTTGGTTACTGGACTTATAGACCTCCATCTGGATTTCTTACTCACATGGACCTATATCAGAGCACTTGATCAGATCCAGCTCAGTCACAAACTCCTGCATATCATTTGCATACATAATCATTGCATCATATTGACATTTGCTTATTTGTGTTTCAGGGTATCCATCTTCATTTGGTTTTGGTTTTGACCCCATCTTCAGTATTGACCTATCTTCATCAGCACCTGCTTCAGCTATCAGCTGTCTACATCAGTCCCTTGCACCAGCCAATCAGTGGCCCATTCTTCAGTATCATCATCAGCACTTGTCTCTACTCAGTTTCAACATCATGGCACCTAAAAAGAGCAATATCACCTACCATTTCTTCCAGCCAGAGCTATCTGACATCAGGAGGATTCAGACCCTGATCCCTCCAGACCATATACCACTGTTCAGGGAACACCATGGAGATATACTTGATATGGTTATGGATCTGGACCCCTCACAGAGAAGCCTGATCCACACTTGCCTTCAGTTTTATGATCCCCCACTGAGATGTTTCACTTTTCAGGACTTTCAGCTGGGCCCCTTATTGGAAGAGTACTCCTCATTAGTGGGTATACCTATCAGGGGTGGAGTCCCTTTCAACCCTGAGATAGTCTTTCCTGGTAATGAAGAGGTAGCAAAGGCATTGCATCTGGAACCAGTCCTGATTGGGCAGCATATGACTTCTAAAGCTGGAATCCCAGGCCTGCATCTGGATTTCTTGATCTCTCAAGCTACCCTGAAAGCTTCTTTAGGAGAGTGGAAAGCAGTCTGTGCTTTGTTGACCCTGAGTATATATGGGATTGTATTATTTGCAGATGAGCCTCGATTCATTAGTAAGAATGCAATCCATCTGTTCATTCTAAGGAACCCAGTGCCAACTTTATTGGGGGATCTCTACTATTCAGTGCATCAGAGGAATGAAAAGCAGAGAGGAAGATTAGTGAGGTGCTGTGCCCCTTTGTTCCATACTTGGCTTCTCAGGCATCTACCCAGGACAGATGCATTTTTGAACCCTCATCAACAGAAAAACTGGGCTGGAAGACTTACTACTCTTACTTCAGCTGATATCAGGTGGTGCACCCAAAGCACAAAAGGCAGGGATATCATCACCAGCTGTGGGCATTTTCCCAATGTGCCCCTAATAGGAGTTAAGGGTAGTATTAATTATAACCCTCTGCTGTTCAAAAGACAATTGGGCTATGCACTGGTCCACACTCCTAAGGCACAAGACTTGGTTGAGACTCTTTATTGTGAAAACAAGCTTAATCTGGCTATTGTTAGGCAGGCAGCTTGGGCTTGGGACAATGTGCAGACTAAGGGGGTAACCATCCTGGGAAAGTGAAACAATGTGGCATCAGCACAATACTATGATTGGTCCTATGCTAGGGCTCAATTCTCTGGGATGCCCTTTACTATTGAAGATATGCCTGGGCCTTCCACAACACCACCTCCAGCAACTGTCAGCTTAGAGGAGTTTGAAAGGTTGAAAGAGAGAAATGAGAAGCTGACTCAAGCTCTACAGAAGACCCTCTGGGAGAGGAGTGATGGCAGACTGGATATTGAGAGGTTGGAGAAGTTGAAGTTGGAGCACTTGGCTAGAATTGAGAAGTCTGAGGATTACATCAAGAAGTCTAGGGCTGGAGAACAAATCTTGAAGAATGCCTGCAAGGAAGCTCAGTTCCAGAAAGCTAGGACAGACTTGTATCTAAAGGAGAGTCAAGCTAGGTGGGTCAGGATCACCGAAGCTCGTACTCAAGAGGACAAAAGGACTCAAGACAAGATAGAGCAGATGGAAGTTAGTGCAAAAGAGCAGCAAGAAGCCCTGGCAGCAGCCCAGAGGGAGATATCAGAGCTGAAGATCAGAGCTGGAGTGAAGAGGTCAAGGGACCAAAGTCAACACAAGAAGCTAACTGCAGCTGTTACTACAAGGAATCTCCTCATCAGGAACCTTACGGAGCGTCCAGCTGATCCTGTGACCGAAGCACTTCTCAAGGAAGTTCGGGAGGATGAGTTTGGTCTTGGTGTTTGACCATTTGCTTGTTGTTGCTTTTATTCCATGTACTTTTATTTTCTTATGATGTATTTTGACCCCTTAGAGGGCTTGTGTTGTAAAAAGAACAAGTTGTATTGTTTTACTTTCTGTAATATATATGTGTGTTGGTTTGTTTCATCTGAGTTTTCTTCAAGCAACATCAACAGCATCTTCAAGGGTCTGGAAGGGTCAAGACTGAATGCCAAGCCGGATACCTTAAGAACAAATAAGCATACTGCATTGCATGCTAACCCTTTGTTTGTTTTGTAGGTGTTTGTTTTATTGTTGCTAACTCTGTTGTGATGTTCAGGAATTATTGCTCGACGACGAGGGTTTCCACTCAATCGACCACACAGATACCCCACCCGTAACAATCTTCCGGGCATACAGATGGATCAGATGCAGCAGGACCTTACAGAGGTCAGGAACCAAATGACCAACGAAAGGTTGGAAATGAGGAACCAAATGACACAGTTTATGGAGGTAATGAACAACATGGCTCAAAGCCAGGAGAGGCTCAGAGCACTGGTGGAAGGGAGAAACCAGGAAGATCATCAGCCAGGGACTGCTGGGACTAGCAACAATGAAAGAGTCCAACCTCATGTCAATCCCCCAGTCTTTGGACCCCACCTCCATCCAGAGGCCAACATTCCTGTCAATATACAAGGGACTGCCACGGCGGGGAGGGTACTGCAAGAAGACCCCCAAGAAGACCAGTTCACAGTGATGGGAGCCGGGGAAGAAGCTTATGATAGAAGGTTGGATGAGATAGCTGAGAAATTAAGATCCTTGGAGTCTCAAAACTCTTTGGGTTTTGATGTTATGGATATGGGCTTGGTAGATGGGGTCAGGATTCCCCACATGTTTAAGCCACCATGCTTTGAGAAGTATAATGGGACTTCCTGTCCCCGGACCCATCTACAATCTTTTCTCGGGAGACTAAAGGCCTATACCATGGACGAGAAGCTGTGGATGTTCTACTTTGAGGATAGCTTGACTGGAGCTTCGAGGGAATGGTATTCCCATCTGACAAGAGCAACTATTAGATGCTGGAAGGACCTGGCAGAGGCCTTCATCAGACAGTATCAGTATAATCTGGATATGGCACCCAACAGGACCCTCCTAATGGGAATGTCACAGTCATCTAGAGAGAGCTTCCGAGAATATGCTCAAAGATGGAGACAGCTTGCTGCTGCTGTCCAGCCACCTATGTCAGAAAGGGAGATGGCTGATATGTTCATGAACACCCTTCAGGGGACTTACATTGATAGGCTAGCTGCCTTCTCATCTACCAGCTTTGCAGATGTAGTTATAGCCGGGGAGAGAATTGAAAGCCTATTGAAGATGGGTAAGATCTCAGACAACGGTGCGAGCTCATCCAGTAATGCAAGAAAGCCTTTTGCGGGCCCAAGAAGGACTGGTGAGACCAATGCTATCCACACCAACAGGGGCAGGCCCCAATATGTTCATAGATCTGTGGCAGCAGTCACCATTCCCGCTCCAGCTCATCCACAACCAGCCTGTCAACCTCCACAGCAAAACTATCAGCAACAACCTCAGTACCATCAACAAAATCAGTACCCTCCGAGAAATTACAACAATAGCAACACCAACAACAATAATCAGCAAAGGCCATTCCAACAGAGGCCTTCTCAAGCCAACAGGGTGATCGATCCGATCCCTATGCCATATGCTACATTGCTGCCACAACTCCTGAAACTCAACCTGGTTGAGCTAAGGACATTGGCACCTCCAGATCCCAACAGGCTACCCAGGAATTACGACTCCAACCCCAGATGTGCTTTTCATTCAAACGCACCTGGCCATAGTACAGAAAAGTGCAGAGCCTTGCACATGAAGGTACAAGACCTGGTAGACTCTAAGGCCCTGAATTTCGCACCACCACCCAATGTCAACAAAAACCCTATGCCAAACCACGGTGGTCCCAGAATCAACGCTATTGAAGAAGACAAGCCGTCTTATTTAATAACCAGTGTGGGTCAGATTCGGACACCGTTGGTAGAAATTAAGGCTCAGCTCCTCGAATGTCACATGTTCCCGGGGTGTGAGTTGGGGTGTGCTTACTGCAATATTTCAGTAAATGGGTGCGATAACCTGAGGAATGGCATAGATGGTCTCATTCAGAGTGGCCAACTTCAGATCACCACATCATTTCCAACAAATCCAGCAATCTCATCAGCAGCAATTCCGGTATCTCCTACAACTGCAGCAACCATTGTTCCTGACAATTCTTCGGCTTCATCAACAAGTACTTCATCTATCATCTCAACTGATCAGTTATCAACAAATTTTTCTTCTACAACTTCAGCACCACTCCAGTTTGAATCTCCTACAACAACAACGTCCATCCTTCCAACAATGTCTCCTACAACACCAGCAACAAATCATGAAGATGTCTCAACTGTCACAATATTTTATGATCCTGAAAGCAACTCTGCCTACAACTCAGAAAGTGCTGCTCCCACCAGAGCACCAGTTACAATTTATTATGATCCACAAACTGTCACAATCCCTTCTGCAGCTGTCATCAGTCCAGTCACTGTCACGGTGCCTGGACCAGTACCTTATGAAAGTAGTAGGGCCATCCCTTGGCACTACGGATCTGATATATACTGCGAAGGACAAAGAATCACTCTTGATACCTCAACACCTGCACCACAGATAGACAATGTGGGAGGAGGCGGAGGCTTCACTCGAAGCGGACGTCTCTTTGCTCCACAAATTCAAAGACCCACTGCCGAAGCAGAAGCTGCTGCCAAGGCAAAAGGGAAGAGCCCGGTGCAGGAAGATCAAGCTGTTGAGGAGGCTTTGAAAACACCATTCGCTCAAGAAGTTGATGAGTTCATGAGAATCATCAAAAAGAGTGATTACAAAATAGTGGATCAGCTTCACCAGACGCCATCCAAGATCTCTATCCTATCATTGCTTATGTGCTCCGAAGCCCATCGGAATGCACTACTCAAAGTCTTGCACGCAGCTTACGTGCCTGAAGAGATCACTGTCAATCAATTGGAAACCGTGGTTGGAAATGTTACTGCTAGCAATGGACTAGGGTTCACCAATACTGACTTGACAACGGAGGGCCGCAACCATAACAAGGCTTTGCACATCACCATGGAATGTAAAGGTGCAGTCCTTTCCCATGTGCTGGTAGATACAGGGTCATCCCTTAATGTCTTACCAAAGAAGGCCCTGGTGAAGCTAGAGTATGAAGGATTGGCATTGCGTCCCAGTAACCTGGTAGTAAGAGCCTTTGATGGTTCTAAGAGATCGGTTCTGGGGGAAATTGAGCTGCCTGTGACGATTAGCCCACAAACCTTTAAAACGATCTTCTACGTGATGGACATTCAGCCTGCCTACAGCTGTTTGTTGGGTAGACCATGGATTCATGCCGCTGGCGCAGTAACGTCTACCCTTCACCAGAAGTTAAAATTTGAGTGGGAAGGCCAAGTTGTTACTATCTGTGGGGAGGAGGATATATTTGTTAGCCATCTAGCTACTTATAAGTATATTGAGATGGATGGGGAGATCCATGAAACAATGAGCCAAGGATTTGAGGCCTTGAATGTCAATGAAGCATCCGCTGTATCTGGAATCTCCATGTCATCTTATCAACAAGCCCGGAAGGTTGTTGAGGAAGGAACTGCCCAAGGCTGGGGCAAGGTTTTATCTGTGGAGGAGAAGAAAGACAAATTTGGGTTGGGTTACAGACCAACTCAACAAATTCAAGCAGAGGCTGCTGAGAAGCCCGGTTTTGTCAGTGAGGGGATGCTCACCCCTGATGCTATCAACAATTTGGAAGACGAGCTGGAAGAGGAGCGCAATCTGGAGAATTGGATTCGTCCAAAGATCCCGGGGAGCAGTATCTCAAACTGGTCTTCCCAGGAAATTATAAGAGTTACTCATGCAGAGTAATTATTATTTCCTGTATTTTTATAGCATGCATCAAAGTCTTGCATCTTGCCCAAGATGACAAGACTCATTTTGTAATCGGGCCATCTGTACTTTTTGTGCAAACAAGATTAATCAATGAAATATCAGACATCTTTTTGCAAATGAGTCTTTTTCTCTTCCGCTCACTGTTTTTTCCATTTTTCTTTTTTGTACAAAAAAAAATAAATGGCGATGTTTTCAAAATGATAACTTTATTTCACTTTTTTAACAAGATTAAAATCAATCACTAAAACGAACAAACTGAACCCTTGCAGAGAGTGCCTTCCAGACAGCATCGACAACAGCACAGCTATGACTTCGTATGACTTTGACAATCCGATCAATCAAGCTGATGAAGGGGTTGAAGAAGAATATGAGCTTCCTGAAGAGCTAGCCAGGTTGTTGAGACAAGAGGAAAAGGTTATTACTCCTCACCAGGAGGAGGTTGAAGTGATTAATCTTGGTACAGATGAAGACGTGAAAGAGGTTAAAATCGGGGCCTGCCTACAAGACTCAGTGAAGAGACAACTGATTGATCTGCTTCAAGAATATGTGGATGTGTTTGCTTGGTCGTATCAAGATATGCCAGGGTTGGACACCGATATAGTCGTGCACAAGCTGCCTTTGAGAGAAGAATGCCCGCCGGTTAAACAGAAACTGCGCTGTACTCGCCCAGACATGGCAATGAAAATCAAAGAAGAGGTGCAAAAGCAGTGGGACGCCGGGTTCCTTGCTGTGACTAGCTATCCGCCGTGGGTTGCTAATATAGTACCTGTGCCTAAGAAAGACGGAAAAGTAAGAATGTGTGTTGACTACCGGGATCTGAACAGAGCCAGCCCGAAAGATGATTTCCCATTACCTCACATCGATGTATTGGTAGATAACACGGCTCAGTTCTCGGTATTCTCCTTCATGGACGGATTTTCAAGATACAATCAGATCAAGATGTCACCTGAAGACATGGAGAAGACAACCTTCATTACACCTTGGGGCACGTTCTGTTACAAGGTGATGCCATTCGGACTGAAGAATGCCGGTGCAACATATCAACGGGCTATGGTGACATTATTCCACGATATGATCCATAAAGAAATTGAATGTTATGTGGATGACATGATTGCCAAGTCCCTTACAGAGGAAGATCACCTGGTGAATCTGCTGAAGCTATTTAAGCGTCTGAGGAAGTACCAACTGAAGCTGAACCCCAACAAATGCACATTCGGGGTGCGATCCGGTAAGTTGCTGGGATTTATTGTAAGCGAGAAAGGGATTGAAGTGGACCCTGATAAAGTCAAAGCCATCCAAGAGATGCCTGCACCGAAAACTGAGAAAGAAGTTCGAGGGTTCTTAGGTCGATTGAACTACATTTCACGGTTCATATCTCACCTTACAGCAACCTGTGAACCCTTGTTCAAGCTGTTAAGAAAGGAACAGACGGTCAGATGGAACGAAGACTGCCAAAAGGCTTTTGACAAAATCAAGGAGTACTTGCAAGAGCCTCCAATCCTTATGCCGCCAGTTGAAGGAAGACCTCTGATCATGTACTTGACAGTATTAGAAGAGTCAATGGGGTGTGTGCTGGGCCAGCATGACGAGTCTGGTCGAAAAGAGTATGCAATATACTACCTAAGCAAAAAGTTTACCGACTGTGAACAGCGTTATTCACTGCTCGAGAAAACTTGCTGTGCTTTAGCGTGGGCTGCTCGCCGACTAAGACAGTATATGTTGACCCACACTACTTTATTGATCTCAAAAATGGACCCAGTCAAGTACATTTTCGAGAAGCCAGCTCTTACCGGACGGGTTGCAAGATGGCAGATGATTCTCACAGAATATGACATCCAGTACACCTCTCAGAAAGCCATCAAGGGCAGTGTATTGTCTGAATATCTTGCTGAGCAACCCATTGATGACTACCAGCCTATGAGATTTGACTTCCCTGATGAAGACATCATGTTCATAAAATCAAAAGATCATGAAGAGCCTATTCACACTGAAGGGCCTGACCCGGAAAAAGAATGGATTATGATGTTTGATGGGGCTGTTAATATGAATGGTCGTGGTGTTGGTGTAGTACTCATTACACCTAAAGGAGTTCACATGCCTTTCTCGGCAAAACTCACTTTCAACTGCACTAACAACGAAGCTGAATATGAAGCTTGCATTATGGGTCTTGAGGAAGCCATTGACCTCAGGATCAAGACATTGACTGTATTCGGAGATTCAGCTCTGGTAGTTAATCAAACCAACGGAAAATGGTACACCCACCAGGATCATCTGATACCTTACAGGGATTATACAAGGAGGTTATTGACTTTCTTCACAACAGTCAAGCTTGAGTATATCCCTCGGGACGAGAATCAGTTTGCAGATGCTCTTGCTACCATTTCATCCATGATCAAAGTTCAAGCTGCTAACTTTGTACCTCAGATTTCAGTGTCCAGACTTGATAGACCAGCATATGTGTTCGCAGCAGAAGTTGTCAAAGATGATAAGCCTTGGTTCCATGACATTAAATGCTTCTTGGAGGATCAAACATACCCACTTGGGGCATCTTCCAATGACAAGAAGACTTTGAGAAGGCTTGCTGGTAGTTTCTTTCTGAACACTGATGGGTTTTTATACAAAAGGAACTTTGATATGGTACTCCTCAGATGTGTTGATAAGACAGAAGTAGACTTGTTGATGCATGAAGTGCACGAAGGATCCTTTGGTACCCATGCGGGAGGGCATGCCATGGCTAAGAAATTGTTAAGATCAGGCTATTACTGGATCACAATGGATGCAGACTGTTGTGCCTATGCCAGAAAATGCCACAAATGCCAGATCTATGCAGATAAGGTGCACGTGCCTCCCAATCTTCTGAATGTGATGTCTTCACCCTGGCCCTTTGCTATGTGGGGCATTGACATGATTGGCAAGATTGAGCCAACTGCCTCGAATGGTCACAGATTCATCTTGGTTGCCATTGATTATTTCACTAAGTGGGTCGAAGCAGCCTCATATGCAAATGTTACAAGACAAGTGGTAGCCAGATTTCTGAAGAGAGATATCATCTGTCGATATGGAGTTCCCGAGCGAATCATTATTGATAATGGTTCCAATCTAAACAACAAAATGATGGCTGAGTTATGCCGGGACTTCAAAATTCAACATCACAATTCTTCTCCTTACAGGCCAAAGATGAACGGCGCTGTTGAGGCAGCCAACAAGAATATCAAGAAGATTGTGCAGAAGATGGTAATCACTTACAAAGACTGGCATGAAATGCTACCGTTTGCCTTGCATGGGTACCGCACGTCAATCAGAACATCCACTGGGGCAACACCGTATCAGCTTGTGTATGGTATGGAAGTAGTCCTACCTGTTGAAGTTGAATTACCCTCTCTGCGGGTACTAATGGATGTTAAACTGAGCGAAGCAGAATGGGTTCGGTCCCGATTCGAACAACTGAGTCTGATCGAAGAGAAAAGATTGGCTGCAATCTGTCATGGGCAGCTATATCAGAAGAGAATAAAGAGAGCCTTCGATCAGAAAGTCAGGCACCGAGAGTACCAAGTGGGAGATCTTGTGCTGAAAAGGATCATCCCTCCTCATACAGACCACAGGGGCAAATGGACTCCGAATTATGAAGGACCATTTGTAGTAAAGAAAGTTTTTTCCGGTGGAGCACTGATGCTCAGCACCATGGATGGTGAAGATTTTCCGTCCCCTGTGAATTCAGATGCAGTTAAAAAATACTTCGCATAAAAATGACCCGCTGGACACAAAAACAGAATGTAAGTCCAGGCAAAAATAGGGCGTCCCGGCGAGTCAAAAACAGAATAAAAGACTCGGGCAAAAATAAGGGAAAATAAACAAAAAAATGTACACCTGCTGAGTTGAAAAGCCGCATTGGACAGCTCAGGCAAAAATGGGTATCCCGATGGATTGAAAACCCGAAAGGGCGATCCATGCAAAACAAGGGAATAAGCGAACAACTGCATTCTGAATTCGTCTGTATCACCTGCAACTTAGCAAACTTCGAAAGGATCAAGCTTCAATCAGAATCAACCTTCTCCAGAACGCAAGATGAGAAGAACGTCGAAAGTCATACGAGTCATGGCGAAAGAGGAAGCTCCTCAAAGCGTCGTCAACATCCCCAGCACTTTGTTTCTCAATTTGTGACAGCCTCCTCATTTTAGGAGATATGTTTCTTTGACTGTATCGTGCCAATTCAGGGCACAGGAATTAATAAAATCAGATTTTTCAGTCATGTCTCGTCTTGTACATTTTTATTTGCAAATAATGTCTGATGTCTCTAAAAAACTAATTGCATGAGTACAGATGCTTTTCTCTAAGAAAATAATGACACATGCTTACAGGGAATATACTTACTCTCAAAAGTGCTTAACTCCTATGACAGGATCCAGTAAAGGATACCTCGGGACCATTTGTGCGTTTCCTTGTCTTTGCAGGATTGCAAGTATCCAGAACGCAGCTTGGGGCATGTAAGCTTCACCCCAGCAAGCTGACAAGTCAACACTCATTCTCAGCACCAGAGGTGTTTTCTCCCCAGCCGAGTTGCCGCCAACAACTTTCCCCAGCCGTAGTGCCAATCATCCTTCCTCAGCAGAATGCAAAGTCAGGGAACCATTTCCCCACAGAATTTCAGCCTCTATCCAGAAGGGCAACGCATGAAGGAATCACAACAGAGTACGGAAGGCTTCTACAAACCCCAGCTGGGTCCTATAGGATATGTCAATCAGTGGCCTATATCCCCAAGCAGATGCACCTCAACAGATCTACCAATGATCTCATCCCCAGCTGGGAGGTCCATTTCAAACAGATCAGCCAGAGATCTTCGCAGCAACGGGATCCAAGTCCTGGATCGGTATCCTTGCATAATCATAGCATTCGCATCATATTCACCCACAAAGCGTAGCATTCCGTTTAATACGGAGCATTACGGAAAAAATCAAATACATAGCATAATCATAAGTCATGTTGTGAATCGAACACTTGTGAATAATGACAATCCGTCAAAATACAGAATACAATACACAAAAATCCCCACCAGAGTCCCCAGCAAAAGCAGTTGCCTCACAATTCACAAACACCAGTATATACTCATTTTGACACCCGTCCATGTCATCACTCCCCAGTAAAGTCGCCTGAACTTTCTTTGCAAACAAGACCACCCGTATTACAGATACTTCCTGACACCCGTCCGTGTCGTAATCCCAGCAGAAAGCCAAAGACATCATCTTTGCACTCACCTATAATTGTATATACAATTCCTCGACACCCGTCCGTGTCATTTCCCCAGCGCAGTCGCTTACACTTTTATAACCCATATACTTGTTGATATTACTATACTCCTTTTGACACTCGTCCGTGTCACCTTCCCCAGCAGATAAACACTCATCTATACAATACTCATACTTACTACTTATACAGATACTCGTCCGTATCTTGTATATACCACTTATATCCCCACAGATTCGACATTGGTCCATGTTCTTTGTTAACCAGTTGGTACTCGTCCGTACCATCATCTCAGAATATGTGTCAAGTGTTTGTTTCTACATGATACTTGTCTGTATCATAGTCTTAAGGATGCTCGTCCGCATCTTTAATCCATATACCATGTCAAACACTTTTGTCTTCTTGAATATAGATACTCGTCTGTGTCTACTATTCCCCAGAAGAGTCCCCTCAGATTCAGCACTCATCCGTGTTCTCTGTTAACCAGTTGATACTCGTCCGTATCATCATCTCTGAACACGTGTCAGTATTTGTTTCTACTCGATACTCATCCGTATCGTAGTCTTAGGGATGCTCGTCCGCTTCTTTTATCTATACACAAGCATACCAAACACTTATACCTTTTGTTTCTTGGATGTAAACGCTCGTCCGTGTTTACTATATCCCCAGTAGATCGCCAACAAAGCAAATTTTCTTTTTTTATCTAACACTCGTCCTGTGTTATGATAACCTTGAGAGCAGCCGTACCCTGCTAGGTGGTCGTCCTCCACCTCTTGATGGTCGTCCTCCATCATGCTCATCCGATGGCCGTCCCCATCGTTGATATTTTAGCAGCCGTCCCCTGCTAGGTGGTCGTCCTCCACCTCTTGATGATCGTCCTTCATCACTTTATCCGATGGCCGTCCCCATCGTTGATTTTTAGCAGCCGTCCCCTGCTAGGTGGTCGTCCTCCACCTCTTGATGATCGTCCTTCATCACTTTATCCAATGGCCGTCCCCATTGTTGATTTTGGTTATCTGACATTCGTCCTATGTCATGACAAACCTCGAGAGCAGCCGTCCCCTGCTAGGTGGTCGTCCTCCACCTCTTGATGGTCGTCCTCCATCATGCTCGTCCGATGGCCGTCCCCATCGTTGACCCCTTTCTATCCGACATTCGTCCTATGTCGCGATATTTTCGGCAGCCGTACCCTGCCAGGTGGTCGTCCTCCACCTTAGATGACCGTCCCTCATCTTATCCCCAACAGAGCAGCCGTCCCCTGCTAGGTGATCGTCCTTCACCTTTGATGACCGTGCCTCATCATCTGTTTATTTCATTTATTCTTTAACCCGATGGCCGTCCCCGTCGTGGTCCCTTTTCCTTTTCTTTTTAGCCCGATGGCCGTCCCCATCGTCGGTTATTTTACTTTATGAACTTGATGGCCGTCCCCGTCATGTTTCATTATTTCCCAGAGAATCTTACAACTTTACCTGATGGCCGTCCCCATCATAATATTTTATTTTGCCCAGCTAGTCGGCCGTCCCCGTCTTGGCTTTACCTCTTATCCCCAGCATGTCGGCCGTCCCCGTCATTGCTTTATTTCCCACACTTTGCCCAGCATGTCGGCCGTCCCCGTCATTGCTATTTACCCAGCAGTCGTCCTCTGCTCGACGGTCGTCCTCCATCGCCTACACTTTACAATATACTTTACTTTCTTTTTCAATCTATATCCCTTTTCTTCTCCATTTTGTGAGTGCAAATTTTGGACTGTCTTTGGTATTCAACCACAAGTTATCTTGTTTGCCTGTTAAGCCGTTGCTTACATCCCGCACAGCTAACTCATGTTTGAATAGGGGCAGCTGTAAACACCCCAAATTTTCCCTCACCCATTCACACCATGGCTTGTGATCATTTCATATGCATAAACACAATCATATCATCTCATATCTTATTTTGATTCACTGCATAGTTTCTAAGTCATCTGCACCTAGGGTTTGTGATCTGAGCAATCCAAAAGCTTCTTGAGCCACTCCAAAGGCCACCAATCACTTCAAAGGGGTCCATGTGTGTTCTTATATCATATTATATCCTCTCAAAGTCAAGGATGCCAAAGAATCACAAGAACTGGGATTGGTGTGGAAGCAGAGCCAAGTTTAACTGCACAGATGACTTAGAATTAGGGTTTTGGTTTCAGAGGCCATAACTCCAATTTTTTTGGTCATTCTTGTTTCTATTGGTCTCTATTTGGTATAGGGAGTATGCACATCAATTTTCATGAATAAATTCCATGGGGAAGTCATCTGATCAAGAGTTGACTTTCTGGACAAGTCAGTGCAAAATCAGGGCATCTGAGGCCCCCAATGACCCAACCAAGGGGTGATCTTCATCATTTTGAGTGTATTTGATCTTTATTTGATCATGGAAGAGGGTTGAAGTTCACAAAATTCAAGAATTACAAGTTTTGGCAAAGTTGACTTTTTAGGGCATGGTTGACTTTTGAAGAATATGTCATTTTATGCCATTTTTCAAGCCTTACTTTTTGATCCAAAAATGCTTCAAATGGAAAAACTTTGGTCATGAAAGTTGTAGATTAGATCTTTCCCTTTTCAAAAAGTACAAGAACATGACCTAATTCATCTTGGATCAAAAGTTATGGTGTGTTAAAGTTGGCAAAAATCACTAATTTTCAAGACATGCACCAAAAGGCAAAGTTGCAAATTCTCCTTTCAAGGCCAATTCAGTCATCATATGGGCTTCTAATTCACTCAACATGATCACACAACCTCTAAAAATCATAATGAGGCCAAGAGATCACATGTTTTGTATGGTTTTGAAGCAAGATATTTTCATGAAGCAAAAGCAAAGTCAAGTTGCAAAACCACTCATCACTGTCGCTCCCGGGATCCACGCTTGCAAAGAATACTGTTTCAAAGGGTGAGGGTATGAAAACTGCAGCAAAAGAAAAGAAAACGAAAAGAAACTGGAACTGGAAAAGAAATGAAATAAGAAAAGAAAAGGAAAAATGTAGGGAAAATAAAGATTGTGCTCGAACGGGCCCTACCCCGCTGCCTACGTACCTCATCAGGATAATGAGGATCAGAGACGCCGTAGTTCCCCTAACTAGGGGTACTAAAAGGAAATTGCTTGTGAATTAAGGCTTGAACTGCCTATGCCATTGCTCAGGTGTTGCAGACTCGGACGACGAGTGCGTAACCGTCTTGCAAAATGACAAGTAGGAGCAAGTTCGCGTACGGAGCGAAGGAGATGAGAAAAGAATTCCCGAAGGAAAGACGCTTATTGTTTGTTTTTGTGTTTTTTAGAAGCTTTTATGAGTGTGTCACAAGGAAGTGAACTCAAACTCTCACCAATGGAATGTGCACTTGTCACTACACTCCAAGATGGAATAATAGAACAAGCACACTCAAGTAAGGAGAAGATCCCCAAAACTTGAACCCAAAGATTAGGGCTTAGGCTCACTAACTTGCTTAATTATTAAGTTTTTTTTTGGTTATTTACATGAAGAAGTGTTTTTTATGCTTTTCTTTATGAAGAAGATACCTTGATCAGACTTGTGCATCACAAGGTAAACATGTACTATCCCAAGATGGGAAGACTACAAGCATACCTCATGGAATAAGGCTATGGATCAATGCATCACTTCACATTTATTAAAGTGTTTTCTTTTTAAGAGTTATGAGATGAGAAGAGAAGAAGAACCAAAAGATATCAAAGGAAAAATTCTAAAGGGGGACTAAAATAATCCTAAGTATTCACATGCATGGAAGTCCTAAGAGTTAGTGAGGTTTCTACCCTAATGAAGAAGGAAGAAGATAGAAAAAGAGAAGAGGAAACTAGAAAGGGGAAAGAGAACCACATGATGGCACAAAGCACATCAAACACCACAAAGAAAAAACAAAGCAAAAGAGGAAAGATGAAAAGTTGAAATGTGGATAAACATCCACACTTCTCTTACCATGAGCCCCTGAAATGTTAGCAAAAATCCAGCAAATTGACCAACACAATCATGGAATTAATCATGCTCAAAGGTTCTTGTAAACAAGAAACAAACAACATGCCAAGCATTGCAAATACACGACTTACGCGTCGAAAACATGAAAACATACATCAACCAGCAAGCAAATCACCCTAAAATATCATGCTTAATGATCATGCAATGATCCAAGGCAATTAGAACAAGCAAAGGGATCAAACAAGCTCAAAACAACACTAAAAAGCCATTCTGCTTCAGTGTTAACCGGTTAACCAAATGCGTTAACCGGTTAACCAACTCAAACCTGCACAAAATACGCACAAAACAGGGGCGTTAACCGGTTAACCATATACGTTAACCGGTTAACACTGATAAAACAGCAACAAATCCTGCAAAAAACAGCATCTCAAAACAGCTTATCCAAATAAGCTTGCACCAGACCAGCAATCAATTACACATGGAAAATTAGATCAATTCACATTAATCCATATCATTAAGCTCATGAACAATAACATTCGGATCCGGATACAAATCAAACAATCAATTCATGCAACACAATCAAATACACAAACACATGGTGGATCTAAAGCACAAGCATGCAAATAAGCTAAAAACAGAGCTAGATCTGAAATTAACCAACCTACAAAGCTGAGGTATGCTTTGGTAATTGTTGATTGAGCTGAAAACAGTAGATCTCGCGCAAAACTTTGAAGATCCGATGCTAAGCTCCACACTCCATGCAAAATAAATGCAAGAACAAGCTCTTGATGCAGAATTTTGGATCCAAAAGCACTTCTAGATCTCAAACCAGATCTGAATCTCCAATAAAACCAGCAAAGAGATGCAAAGAAGCTATGAAAGGAGGTTTAGTTCCAAGATCTACACACCTCAAGGCAAGGTTGTGTGATCTTCAAAGAAGAACTTTGAGTGATTTGGAAAATTGGGAGAGAAAAGTGAGAGAATTGTGAGTGAGAGGAATGAAAATTCAGAAATGAGAGTGAAAAATGACTGAGAGCCCCTTTGGTTTGGAGGGGAATGGAATAAATATGATTTAGGTTTGGGGCCCAAAATTTTGGTTTGGGATCCAAAATTATGGTTTGGGTAGTGTGATTAGGATGTAGCAATGGGATTAGGCTTGGATAAATGCTCTAGATCCTTCTCCCAAATTCAAATTAATTCAAATGAATAAAAATCAGAAAATTGGAAAATGGAACCAAAACACACATGCTGAAATTGCTGCTGGAAATTCAAATTTCGCAGCTGTTAACCGGTTAACCATATGCGTTAACCGGTTAACGCATGGAAAATTTGAATTTCCCTCCCTTTGGTGGGAACCTTCAAAAATAGACCTGCACCAACCGCTTCAAGCAAATTTTGATCCATCTTCTCTTTCTATGGCTCTGAACATGATACCAGGCTTGTGCAAAATGATCCTGTGAGATTCTTGCTAGATCACCATGCTCTTGATTTTGACTTGCAGGTTCAGATTTTCCCAGATGACCGATCATATGCCTTATGCTGGAACATGCGAGTGTTATGCCTCATTTTTCTATGCTAAATGATAAGGATATGGTATGCTCATGATGATTATGATATGATAACGATGCTAAACAAGAAGAGGGCAAATTTGGGGTGTTACAGCTGCCCCTATTCAATCAACTGTTAATCTGAAAAGGATGAGAGCAACGGCTATCAGACATTCGAGATAAACTGTGATTGAATACCAAAAAGACCTGAAATTTGCACTCTGACGAAGAATGCAACACTGGGAAATAAACCCAACCAGATGACGCTCTGGGGATAAGAAGGAGAGAAGAAGCAGACGAGCTTCTTCCAAGTTGAAACTGATATCTGGAATACTATCATGCTGACAGACGAGTCTTCGCATGACCTGTGACGCCAGGTCCAGAGAGTGGACGAGCCCTTTAAGGATCTTCAAAGTAACCTGAGATGGACGAATCTCCTTCACTAATCCTTACGCAGATAAGTGGAATAAGACGGACGAGTCTTCTTCGGATAACCCTTACGCAGGCTCCGGGAATGCATATAAGTCTGTGGGATAGACATGCAATCAAGGTAGACGAACCTTCTTCATATATTATCCGCGGATATATGGCATAAGACAGACGAGTCTTCTGAGCAAACCTGTTACGCCAGGTGCAGCAACCATAATTGGTGCTTGAGACAGACGAGCCTCCTTCGGATTTACCTGTTACGCCAGGACCGGTAACCATTTCGACATTTAATTCCCACTGTCAGGATTTTAAACCTCTTCAATACAGACGAGTATTGGATGATCATCAAGAGAACACAGACGAGTGCCAATAGTCAAAGATACAAACGAGTATCGGACGATGATCTGAGAAACACAGACGAGTGCTTCAGGCGATGATACAGACGAGTATCAGCCACTGGTATAGACGAATACCAGAAATTCAAACACAGACGAGCATTTGAAGTAGTCACAGAGATATCAGGGTAAACAGCAAATCTTCACATTCAGGTGCAAGCTAGCACAGACGAGTGCTGAGGATGATACAGACGAGTATCCAGGCAAAGCAGACGAGCTTCAGAACACAAACGACTTCTGGGGGATAAAAGCAGACGAGCTTCAAACACACACAGACGAGTGCCGAAAATTGCAGACGAGCAACAACAGAGAATACATGTCAAGGCACAGACGAGTGCAACGAAGGACCCCATACCAAACACAGACGAGTGTTGGAAGGTTGCATACGAGCAACAGCAAATATCATCTCAGAACACAGACGAGTGTTGAGGAGTTGCAGACGAGCAACAACGGAGGCATCATGACACAGACGAGTGTTGGAAATTGCAGACGAGCAATAATAAGGTAATCACTTCAAAACACAGACGAATGCCGAAAATTGCAGACGAGCAAACAGCAACAAAGAGCTAACACAGACGAGTGTTGAAAGATGCAGTCGAGCAGCCATAAAGCAGTGATATGTCCTCGCTGGGGAAACTTGCTTAGGGATAACACATACGAGTGTTGAAAATTGCAGACGAGAAATAAACGAATGCCTGATCGGCAACAAGAGATACAACTCTGCAGGGGAGAAAAAGTCAAGAGGTCTGGATACCCACTCCGACTGAGGTGATGAATACCTGGCTGCATCATCAAATAAACCAACAATAGGGCAAATCTGCTGGGGAATATTTCACGGACGGAGGTGAAAATCCAATATTAACTCTGTGGGGAATATCATCTAGTGACCTCTTGCATTTTCTGGACTAGTTGACTGCTTGAAGATCAACCTAAGAGGATTTTACAGAAGACCTGACATCCAAAATGTCCAAGTCTTCAAACTCATCAAAGATTCGTCGAATCTTGACATAACTGCCCCAGACTGCATATACTATGGAAGAATTTGTCTCGCAAGGATTCCTGAAAACCTCGTGTCACTGCGAAATACCGTACTCCGTCAGCACAAAGATATGCACACTTGCCCCTAGAATAAATGAATCCAGGTATGTCTGAAATTTGATGTTGTGATTTTGAATTTCCTTTTACGACAGACTTACTGGGTATCAACTCAAGGGTTGAAGAAGTGAAGACTATGATATCGACTCAAGGGTCGCAAGAAACGGAAATATCGACTCAAGGGTCGAGGAGAACACAACAACATCAACTCGAGGGTTGAGGAATAAAGCGACAACAACATCGACTCGAGAGTCGAGGAAACGAAAGCAACAATATCGACTCAAAGGTCGAGGATAACAAAGCAACATCAACTCGAGGGTTGAGAAAACAAAAGCGATGATATCGACTCGAGGGTCGAAGCAAATCAAAGTGAAAATTGCCATACTCAACTGAAGTGAGAGACTGAACACATATAGAGACCAACTAGTCATAGTTGAAAAGATGCCAACCAAACCTGGACTTTAACCGTATATGATGATCAGATGAAGTAACCATAACGACTGAGGAGAAATTCTCTGATTAGGAAAACATGCTTCCCGCGCCCTACTGGGATCAATCATCAGATGTTCATTCTGGGAACGGTCTTGCATACCGTAATATTGTCTCAAGAGGATTTTACAGAAAACATAGCATCTGAAATGCTTCAGTGTTTCCAAACTCTTGAATATCCCGAAGTAACCACTTCAAACTATATGGTTCATGAAAGAGTTTGCCCCAAGATCTGGCATCATCATGAGGTGTTCTGCCCCAGTATTATGAACCTTGGGTAGGTGCATCTGATCGACTGTCTTCTAGAGAGAGTAACTTCTAGTTCTTCTAGGGTGACCTGCCCCAGTATGAGACTTGCTTTGGAAAAACTCCCAGGATAACTGCTCTACGAGAGATTTAAATCTCGAAATGATTGCCCCAGATTGGCTGGAATTTGAAGAAATTGATCGACGTGATCGCCACTGATTGGCTGCATTTAACCCAACTGGTTGGAAAAGTCCCTATTCAATAGAGTTTCTTGGAAAGAGTGCCCCTTGACATGAATGTCCTTCCGAAGTTTCCGTCTTCTCAAATTGGCAAGATTAAGCTTCTAGACTTTCCAGATGTGAACTTCTTTGATGCTAAACAGATGTATGCAAGCAGAAAATGTCTTATTCTGAGAATGAAAATTTTAATGCAACACATGTTAATCTTGAAGCTTTTATTGACAAGATGTCGTTTATGAACGAATCACTAGTTAAGACAGTACAATATTTTTTATGAAATAAACATGCATATGCAATACCAACGAGAGTCTTTTAGCACAACTCGTAGGAGTCAGGAACGCTATCTCATGGTGGCACGCTCTCAAATAACCCTGTTTCAATTAGGACTTTCAAAGGTTGTATCGTGGCCTGGCTCACGGTTACAGAAACAAAGGATATAGGCTCAAAGTTTATATGTGCCCACCCATCTTCGTGATGTTCTCCATTCCTATGTTCAGCTAGCTTTCACAAGCACTCATCTCACAAAAAGGGTTTTGTGATGGTTGAGGAACCAATTACGTTAACGGTTTAAGCACCGATTAGGTTGTCATTTGGAGTCAGTCACCCCTCTTATCATTGGTGTCTGTGCCACACGACTTTGTTCTTGTTTTAAGGATCTTTCTTGTGAAATCCTTTTCGTCTTTCGCTTTTGCATTATTTTTCCTATCCCTAACTTTTGCCTGGACTGATTCTTGTGAATCTTTGATTGTGAAGTCCAGCGGGATGCCCTAATTTTTGCCTAAGTCGCTTGTTTTCAAGTTTCGACTTAGCGGGCTACTTATTTCTTTTTTTTTCTTTTTCTTTTCGAACAAGTCGTGTGACACTGTTTGTCTTGACTGTTTTGTAAGGGTTGTGATTGTCTCACTTTCTGGTTGTTGAGGAATAACCATGGTGGTTTTCGGTCTTTAGACCTCTTGATTTGGTACAATGAAATGTTAAGGATCCTCAGATAAACTCCTTTATGGAAGCATGAACGCCTGGTCCAACTAGCTGACACCTACCCTGCCCCGGGTTAAATGTGAGGGTTCTTTCATGCGAAAAGAAACTCCTACTCCAAGGCTCAAAGGGGTTAACGAAGGTTTATCTCCCTTATATCTCCGGTGTTTAGGATTTGAAACAAAGCCTGTACATCGTCAACAGGGTCCTATTCAAGAGCGCACAATTGGAGATTTTTGCGTTTTCATTTCGTCATCCTCCATCACAGAGTTTAAGAACAACAGTTGGTATTGCAATGCACACATCAAATTAAAAAGTAAAATACGAATGCATTACTTCAAGAAAAACATGTGCATTTCATTATGATTAACATTCAAAAAGTAAACAAGTTTCATGCAAGCATACAAATGTTCAAACAAAAATATAAAAGCGACACATGAAAATGCAGTAAAGAAGCTGAGCAATGCCATTGTTGAGGAGACTTGACTCCGTCTGGACTTGTTGATCTTGAATACTTTCAGTAGTCAACACTTTTCTTGATGATACATGCAGTCTTCAATCAAATGACCATGTGTCAGCACCATACTTCATTCTCAATTATTCTGACCTGAAGCTTCCGACGTTCAAACATTCACACGAGACGTCTAAAGAAAAGAGTGACACTGTGATGAAATTGCCACATAAGTTTGACACCTAAGGTTGCTCGGAAAGACCTGACGATCTTCTGCCTACGTATCTCCAAAGACCAATGGAGAATCAGAGCGACGTAGTTCCCCTCAATAGGGATCAAATTGAGGTACATAGCCGCTCATCAGAATCAAACTGAGAATCACCTTCACATATATCTTCAATAAATTCCTCCATAATATGAGCTGACGAACCCACATGATCAAACGAAGACTTGTTAACTTGAATGCCTTGAGGCATCACTGAAATCAACCCAGAATCAATCAAATCTTGACCCTTATCCCTGAGAGGCTTGCATTCTTCAGCTGAATGTCCTGGTGCGTTGCCATGGAATCCACATTGAACATTGGGATCAAAACTTGGTGGGTATGGAAAAGGCACTGGACCCGGTTTCTTCGACACTATCAATCCACTATCGATCAGGCATGGAAGTATCTGACTGTATGGTACTGGCAATGGATCAAAATACCTCTTGGATCTCTTAGTGTAGTAACGACGCCTTTGCGGAGTACGCTGCGGTTGGCATGGTCGCTGTTGATACTGAGGAGATTCACTGTTAACTGATATCTGACATACGGATTCAGAAGATTGACGACTCTGAGCAGCTGAAATGCATGGGTAAAGCGGATAAGTCAATGGAGTTTGAGGGTCTTCCCAGATTGCATCAATCACATCCTTATCTTGGGAACTAACAAAAGATTCATTCTCTTCAGCTGAGCCATCTGAAATGCCTTGGATCTTTCCCATCTTGATAAAACTCTCAATGCGTTCTCCAACTATCACCAAGTCCGAGAAACTCGAAGTTCCACTACCACTCAGCCTCTCCAAGTACGGCCCCTGTAAGGTCTCTATGAAAAGATCAATCAATTCTCTATCTGATAGCGGGGGTTGCACCCGAACAGCTACTTCTCTCCACCTCTGGGCATACTCTCTGAAAGATTCACCATCTCCTTGGGATAAAACTTGCAAATTCCTGCGGCTAAGAGCCCTGTCAAGATTGTAGTCATACTGCTTCACAAATGCATTGGCTAGGTCCGACCATGACTGGATACGACTGCTCTCTAACTGCATATACCAATTCGACGATGCCTCACTCAGACTGTATTGGAAACAATGAATCATCAATTTGTCATTATGCTCATGTGAGGCCATCCTTCTGCAAAATCTCACCAAATGCTGTCTTGGACAACCATCCCCTTTGTACTTTTCAAACTTCGGTACTTTGAATTTTGGAGGTATTACAAGGCCGTGCACCAGACACATGCTTGCGGCACTTAAATCAACAACGTTACGACTTTGAAGGGCTTTGATCTCTTCCTCCAACACACGAAATCTCTCTTCCCTCTCCACAATTCGTGGATATGGGAGTCTCACCACAGGGATTGCCTCTTGGGGATCTGGCATAGTGAAAGCAAAACTGTGATAATCTGCAGCATCAACAGAAGAAGAATGTCCACTTCGGGCAACCTAGCGCTCTTGAACATCTGGATTCCCCACAGGGGTCTGTACAGGCTGAGCTTGAGCGGAATTACGGTCATCCAGCCTTGCCAAAGTCATCATAGCCTCCAAAAGTTGGTCCCACTGATCTTTTGTCAACCCAACACTTGCATACTGGCTTTGCTCTCCAAGGTCCATGATCTTCTCAGAAGTTGCTTCAAGTCTGATACGAGAACCGGAGTCTCAACTGTAGATGGTGAACAAATAACGGATGAGCCCTGCCTGCTGAACAGAAATGCAATGCAAATGCTATGAGATGCCATGTTCAGTTACTTCCAAAGAATCTATCTGCTTTTATCCACATTTTGATACAGGAGGAAAATCCAACATTCAGATTCAGATATGAGATCCTCGGAAATAACTGAACATGTATGCTAGAATGCTATGATGGTATGTATGCAGCTGGCAAGTGATCGAGAACTGGTGTCTGTCTAGATACAGAACACTGAGTTGAAAACCGAGCAACTGATGATATATGCCCTCTGAATAATAACCATCTGATAAGAACTCAAAACCAAGGATCAAGAGCTCCAGAACCATAGTAACCGGATCAAAACATAAGATCACACCGATGATGAAGGGTATGTTGAGGTCAAGGGTTCCTGCAAACCTGTAAACCCCTCCCAATTTTACGGGTGTGCTCCGGGTCAAACATCACGGACTCTCAAAGCCGAATAGTAATAATACTTTCACCATTTCCGAGAAATGGCTCATGACCAAATCAGGGAATCGGTTTGGCATTACATACTACGCAGGGAGGCCTCAGCTGAGTCCAGGACACAAGGTCATCCTATGCGATCCCCAGGTGGGCCCTCGGATGCGAATGGGTTTGCCACAAAATGTGGGCTGCCATTGTCATCACTAAAGAGGGATGTTTCCACAAGGTTCTCAATGATCGGTCCCCAGCTGCACATAACTGTCAGGGTTATGTAATGAGAGAGGAAGATCCCCAAATCAAGACATTTCCAAGACAATCGCAACCTGGGTGTGGAACTCACTACTACCCCCATGACAAGATCTCATGAGGCCAAAGTGGAACCACTCTAAGTCCTATGGTGCACTCGAGCCGGGTACTTGGCTCATATCTCTCAAGAACCAGTAACACCCATCCCACCAAAGAAAACCAGTCCAGACAGTCCAGTATATATACATGATGCAGAAAATAAATACTGGAAACTGTAAATAAAGCTGTAAAGAAAGCTGTAAATAAACAACAATAACATACAACAAGCCACAACAAACAAAACATCACCCAATGAAACAGAAACAAAACAAGCGCTAGGAGAGACTCACAGGGGAACCAGAGATCATCTGGTGTGTATTCCCCAGCTGAGTCGCCAGCTGTCGCTCCCGGGATCCACGCTTGCAAAGAATACTGTTTCAAAGGGTGAGGGTATGAAAACTGCAGCAAAAGAAAAGAAAACGAAAAGAAACTGGAACTGGAAAAGAAATGAAATAAGAAAAGAAAAGGAAAAATGTAGGGAAAATAAAGATTGTGCTCGAACGGGCCCTACCCCGCTGCCTACGTACCTCATCAGGATAATGAGGATCAGAGACGCCGTAGTTCCCCTAACTAGGGGTACTAAAAGGAAATTGCTTGTGAATTAAGGCTTGAACTGCCTATGCCATTGCTCAGGTGTTGCAGACTCGGACGACGAGTGCGTAACCGTCTTGCAAAATGACAAGTAGGAGCAAGTTCGCGTACGGAGCGAAGGAGATGAGAAAAGAATTCCCGAAGGAAAGACGCTTATTGTTTGTTTTTGTGTTTTTTAGAAGCTTTTATGAGTGTGTCACAAGGAAGTGAACTCAAACTCTCACCAATGGAATGTGCACTTGTCACTACACTCCAAGATGGAATAATAGAACAAGCACACTCAAGTAAGGAGAAGATCCCCAAAACTTGAACCCAAAGATTAGGGCTTAGGCTCACTAACTTGCTTAATTATTAAGTGTTTTTTTGGTTATTTACATGAAGAAGTGTTTTTTATGCTTTTCTTTATGAAGAAGATACCTTGATCAGACTTGTGCATCACAAGGTAAACATGTACTATCCCAAGATGGGAAGACTACAAGCATACCTCATGGAATAAGGCTATGGATCAATGCATCACTTCACATTTATTAAAGTGTTTTCTTTTTAAGAGTTATGAGATGAGAAGAGAAGAAGAACCAAAAGATCTCAAAGGAAAAATTCTAAAGGGGGACTAAAATAATCCTAAGTATTCACATGCATGGAAGTCCTAAGAGTTAGTGAGGTTTCTACCCTAATGAAGAAGGAAGAAGATAGAAAAAGAGAAGAGGAAACTAGAAAGGGGAAAGAGAACCACATGATGGCACAAAGCACATCAAACACCACAAAGAAAAAACAAAGCAAAAGAGGAAAGATGAAAAGTTGAAATGTGGATAAACATCCACACTTCTCTTACCATGAGCCCCTGAAATGTTAGCAAAAATCCAGCAAATTGACCAACACAATCATGGAATTAATCATGCTCAAAGGTTCTTGTAAACAAGAAACAAACAACATGCCAAGCATTGCAAATACACGACTTACGCGTCGAAAACATGAAAACATACATCAACCAGCAAGCAAATCACCCTAAAATATCATGCTTAATGATCATGCAATGATCCAAGGCAATTAGAACAAGCAAAGGGATCAAACAAGCTCAAAACAACACTAAAAAGCCATTCTGCTTCAGTGTTAACCGGTTAACCAAATGCGTTAACCGGTTAACCAACTCAAACCTGCACAAAATACGCACAAAACAGGGGCGTTAACCGGTTAACCATATACGTTAACCGGTTAACACTGATAAAACAGCAACAAATCCTGCAAAAAACAGCATCTCAAAACAGCTTATCCAAATAAGCTTGCACCAGACCAGCAATCAATTACACATGGAAAATTAGATCAATTCACATTAATCCATATCATTAAGCTCATGAACAATAACATTCGGATCCGGATACAAATCAAACAATCAATTCATGCAACACAATCAAATACACAAACACATGGTGGATCTAAAGCACAAGCATGCAAATAAGCTAAAAACAGAGCTAGATCTGAAATTAACCAACCTACAAAGCTGAGGTATGCTTTGGTAATTGTTGATTGAGCTGAAAACAGTAGATCTCGCGCAAAACTTTGAAGATCCGATGCTAAGCTCCACACTCCATGCAAAATAAATGCAAGAACAAGCTCTTGATGCAGAATTTTGGATCCAAAAGCACTTCTAGATCTCAAACCAGATCTGAATCTCCAATAAAACCAGCAAAGAGATGCAAAGAAGTTATGAAAGGAGGTTTAGTTCCAAGATCTACACACCTCAAGGCAAGGTTGTGTGATCTTCAAAGAAGAACTTTGAGTGATTTGGAAAATTGGGAGAGAAAAGTGAGAGAATTGTGAGTGAGAGGAATGAAAATTCAGAAATGAGAGTGAAAAATGAGTGAGAGCCCCTTTGGTTTGGAGGGGAATGGAATAAATATGATTTAGGTTTGGGGCCCAAAATTTTGGTTTGGGATCCAAAATTATGGTTTGGGTAGTGTGATTAGGATGTAGCAATGGGATTAGGCTTGGATAAATGCTCTAGATCCTTCTCCCAAATTCAAATTAATTCAAATGAATAAAAATCAGAAAATTGGAAAATGGAACCAAAACACACATGCTGAAATTGCTGCTGGAAATTCAAATTTCGCAGCTGTTAACCGGTTAACCATATGCGTTAACCGGTTAACGCATGGAAAATTTGAATTTCCCTCCCTTTGGTGGGAACCTACAAAAATAGACCTGCACCAACCGCTTCAAGCAAATTTTGATCCATCTTCTCTTTCTATGGCTCTGAACATGATACCAGGCTTGTGCAAAATGATCCTGTGAGATTCTTGCTAGATCACCATGCTCTTGATTTTGACTTGCAGGTTCAGATTTTCCCAGATGACCGATCATATGCCTTATGCTGGAACATGCGAGTGTTATGCCTCATTTTTCTATGCTAAATGATAAGGATATGGTATGCTCATGATGATTATGATATGATAACGATGCTAAACAAGAAGAGGGCAAATTTGGGGTGTTACAATCACACTTCACCCACTTGCTGCATTGGCCATTGAACCAGCCCTAGCCTCTCACCACACCATGCTGCGCAGCCCATAGCCATTGTACCAGCCTAGAACACAACCCATGCCTCTCTTACACAAAAGTTGACAATTTGCAAAAGTGGCCATACCAATCAATAAAGGGCAGGTCACATCCTCTGACCAATGAGAGATGTTTATGTGGACAAAATGCTAGCCATTTCATACATCAAGCCAGTCTGAAGCAAGCCATAGCATCACTACTCCACTTTCACTCCATAGAGCAAAAGCCTTCGAATCTCTCTCCACAACTCACAAACACAAGAACCAATTCCACTGATCAACTCACCTTGCTTCATTGAGCCAAAACCAGCAAGACTTAGGCCTGAATCAAGCAAGAACACCATTTCTCCATTTTCACTCCCAGGAGCAAAACCATTCGAAACTCACTCCACAGGCCATAAACACCCAAACAAACTCCACAAACCCTCTCCACTCATCATCCTGATCACAAAGAACCCTTCACCATTGCCAGAAACAGCCTGAATCATAAACACGATTCACACCTGAGCTTGAACAGAACTTGTTCAATCTCTCAAACCAGCCAACATAAACTCCTTCTAAGCATTCAAGGATCATCAGGGGACCAAGTAGAGTGGTTTGCATCAAAGGAAGTGGACAGAAAGTTGCAAGAGTGAAAGCTTCGAAACTCAGGTAGCTCAAGAACTTTTTTCCAGAAATGGATTTTTAAGTTTTAAAGTTGTTCTCCATGCTTCACTGATTGCTCTGATATCTTTAGTTTTGAAAATGGTGGAGAGATGAGAGTTTAATCAATCTCTGAAACTTTTTGCCCTAGATTTTGTTTGTTTCGATTCAGCCATTCCTGGAAAAATAAATATGTTTTGAATGGGGGTTTTGATTCGTAAGTGAGTGGGAATCATTTCTGTGTTTTTAGATTTCGTTTTAGATGCGTTTTGAAGGAGTTTGAGGTTTGGGGTGAACGGAGAAGATGACCGGAACACTGTTCCGGTCATCTGAAAGTGATTAACGGCAGGGTTAGGGCATAATCATTAATTAAGCCAGTTTGAACGTAGGTCGTCCAGATGCGCGCCTAGTCAACTCCCGCGCGTGTGACTTTGAATCCAGGCCATCAGATCTGTTGACTTCTCTTTAATTCAGTTTAAATTCATTTTTATTTTCATTTAATTCATTTGTTTTATACAATTTATTTAAAATAGCAAAAATGGTTTAAAAATTATGAAACTTTTTGTCAAGAGTTTCATAAATTTTTAAAACACAAAAATATTTTTATTTTTATTTTTAGCATTAAAAAAGTATTTTTAAATATTTAAAAGTTTATTTTTAATTGATTAATGAAAATTAATTTATTAAAAATACTTTTAGGTATTTAAAAATCACCAAAAAATTCATGAAATGTTCTAAGACATTTAGAAACATTGTCCAACATTCAAACCAAATTTATTTTTTGATCTTGATGCATTTTGAAAATTTTTCATTGATTTAAAATCATTTTTATGCATTAATTTGATCCAAAGTTCCAAAAATCATTTCTGCCTATCCATGAAGAGTTGGACATTGATTCTTTTTGCATTGCATTGTGTTTAGCATGTAGTTTGTGAGATTAAATGGCCATGATTTGATCTTTCATTTCCAATTTGTTTGATAATTTTCTTGTTTAGGAACCCTAAAACCCTAGAAATCTTAAGAAAACCATAACTTGATTTTGGTTAGGAGTTGAGACCTCTCCTTTGGGCATTGGTTTAGTATAGGATTAGGGGTCCTTTGAGTGGCATTTTCAATTTTTTATCTTAGGGTTTGCTTCTTATTTTGATTTTTGTTTGATGTATTGTTCATAAACCCTAATTTGGGATTCCATATGCATCCATCTTGCATTCTCTTGCATAGCATGACTTGCCATGACATTTCAAGCATCCATTTGATTCATTTGACATCATAAGACATATTGAAAGCATGTTTGATCATTTCATCATGTATTTGCCATGTTGTATGCCATGTGCACTTCATAACTTTTCATATATGTCCATGCTTCCTAACTTGCTTAATTTGCATTCATGGACTTGTATGATCATTCCCATGTGCTGCCTCATGTTTGTAGCATCTCATAGCATCATTAGCATCATATAAATGCTTCTGGTTTTGTTTCTCATCATGTCATCTCATCCCATTTTGCATTGCATTGCATTTCTTTTCTAACCTTTCAGGTGGTAAGTGATTTTGAGAAGTGAATTTGCCTTCACTTCTCATACTTTCTTCTCATCCCTCCCTTGCATCCATTGCTGCATTTTTGTATGTGTTTGAGATTGAGCTTGCTCATTCTTCTTCTTCCCACTTTCTTTCTTCAAGTGACTTGACTTCTTGAATGAAGCAAGTTGCTTTGCTTCTCTTGATCCTTTCATCTGCTTCCTGGTGGTTCCATTGAAGATTCTTCTTGCAAACCTCACAAACCTTAGGAACAACCAAGCATGACAATGATTAGGGTTTTGATTAGTCTCCCCTCTTAGTTTTACCTTTGTGTCTCTCTTGAGTCCTCTCTTCTCACCTCATAATCAAGGACTAAAACCATAAAGGCTTTAAGGCTTTGTGATTAAGTTTATGCCTGCATCCTTCTATTAGGATGGAGTGTATAACTTTAATCCTAAGTGTTGAACCCTTAATGTGTTTAAATCCCTTAATCAATTCACTTAATAATCATTAAGACATCACACTTGTAACTTGGGCCTTGCATTAGGGTTCTAATTCTTCCTTAATTGGTTAAGAAGGACTAACCCTAGTGTTAATGGACAAGTCCCCCTCAAGTTGTCTTACAAATCATAAAAATCACTTCATCATCATACCATTAAATAAAATCCACTTAATCAAAGGCTTGTTTTGTCATGAGTTTAATCCCTAATCATGGATTAAGTTGATGAGCTTTCCTCAGCTTAAACATTCTCATCTATTATCCTTCTATTAGGATGGTGTAATGAGTCTGTTTAATCCCTGATTATGGCTTAACCTCATTACTCAACACTAAACAAAAACACCAAAAACATCTAAATAATCACCAGTAGGTCAATGATCTTAATCCTACACCAAAGGTAATTAAGTGTGAGAATCTGACTTCACACTTAAGGTATTCTCATTACCCCTAATCAGAGGGAAGATGTGATGAGTTTACTAACCCATTGGTTTAGGCTTAATCTCATTAACTTATGACAAACTCTCAAAAGCAATAAAAGACTGAAAACTCAAAAAAAAAAAAACAATAATCGTCTCCTCCGGGATTCTTTTCTCATCATCTTCACTCATAAACGAGAACTTGCTTCTTCCGTCTAATGCAAGACAGTAAGCACCTGAGCCAGACAGGTCATACACTTGAGCATAGGCAAGTAAGCAGTTCACAAGTCAATTCAACTTTCAGTCTCTTTGGGTCGAACTACGGTGTTCTGACTTCCTCATTGCACGAGAGGATACGTAGGCATAACTTAACAGTTATCGAACAAAAGTCTCTGTATATTCCCCCTCTTTCCAGCATTATTTTCTTAGCCTCATTATCATGAGCATTTCATCTTTGTTCTCACACTGACACTTCCCTTATACACATCACTTTCTTTTACACTGACACCTGTACATTTTCTTCCAGCCTCTTTTATACACAGATTGCACTGACACTGCCCCTTTAAAACACAAATCTTTTAAGCGTGGATCCCGTCGAGTACGGCGGACAATCTGGGTGCTAATACCTTCCCAGGTTGTAACCAACCCCCTTTCTCAGTCTCTCTGGTTCGCAACCGTCTTATCCGTATCTTTCTAGGTCTATGCAGCATTACCTTTCCTCCGGGATAAAAATGCCTAGCTGGCGACTCTATTCATCTCCAGTGAGTTCACGGCTGTGTGTTCTCACTGTCCCTTTCGCCGACCGTTCGCGTCTGTACCTTTATTTGGGCATGTCCCACTTATCGGGAGCGACATAGGGCATCAACCAACTGATTCTCGTCACGAGGCACCTAATGAAGCCTTATTATCGTGAAGAATGTCAATAGTCTCCTCGCGTAATCTATGTATGGAATCAAATGTGGCTGATGAACATTCCACTTTCCTTTAACCTGATTAATGACCAAAGCTGAATCTCCGAAAATGTCGAGGGTTTTAATTCTCAAATTAATCGTCTCTTCAATTCCCATTATGCAAGCTTCATATTCGGCCTCATTATTGGTGCACTCAAAAGTCAAACGGGTAGTGAAAGGCATGTGAACTCCTTCTGGTGTGATAATGACGACACCAACTCCGCTGCCATTCATGTTAGCAGCCCCATCGAACATCAGACTCCATTTTGATTCTGGGTTTGGACCCTCCTCCGGGAGTGGTTCTTCGCAATCTTTCATTTTGAGGAACATGATGTCTTTATCAGGGAATTCAAACTTCATCGACTGATAGTCATCAATTGGTTATTGTGCAAGGTAGTCTGACAATACGCTTCCTTTGATGGCTTTCTGGGAAGTATATTAAATGTCGTATTCAGTCAAGACCATATGCCAACGTGCAATTCTTCCGGTTAATGTTGGTTTCTTTAAGATGTACTTGACAAGATCCATCTTAGAAATCAATATGGCCGTGTGAGTAAGCATATATTGCCTCAATTGCTTGGCAGCCCATGCAAGTGCACAACATATCTTCTCAAGCATCGAGTATCTGGACTCGTAGTCTTTGAACTTCTTGCTCAGGTAGTATATGGCGTGCTCCTTCCTACCTGTCTTTTCATGTTGACTGAGAACATAACCCATTGATCCTTCAAGTACAATAAGATACATAATCAAAGGCCTCCCTGGAACCAGAGGCATGATGATTGGAGTTTCTTGTAGATACTCTATTACTTTGTCGAAAGCCACTTGGAAATCGTCGTTCCACCTGACAACCTGATTTTATCTTAAGAGCTTGAATATTGGTTTGCATGTAGTTGTTAGGTGAGATATTAACCGTGCAATGTAGTTCAATCTACCCAAGAAGCCACACACTTCTTTTCATGTTCTAGGCTCAAGCATTTCTTGTATATATTTCACCTTTGCAGGATCAACCTCAATCCTTTTTTCACTTACAATGAAACCCAACAGTTTACCAGAACGCACTTTGAAGGTGCACTTGTTCGGATTCAACCTCATTCTGAATTTTCGCAACCTGTCAAACAACTTGGCCAAATTGACATGTGTTCTTCCTCTGTTTGCGACTTCACAATCATGTCATCAATATAGACTTCGATCTCATGATGAATCATATCATGAAAGAGAGTCACCATAGCCCATTGGTAAGTTACCCCAACATTCTTAAGACCAAACAACATCACTTTATAACAGAACGTCCTCCAAAGGGTGATAAATATGGTCTTCTCCATGTCATCTGGCGACATTTTAATTTGATTGTAACCCTAAAGCCATCCATGAAGGAGAACACCGAGTATTGAGCTTTATTGTCGACTAACACATCAATGTGAGGTAATGGGAAATCGTCATTTGGACTAGCTCTGTTCAAGTCTCGGTAATCGACAAACATTCGAACTTTACCATCCTTTTTCGACACTGGCACAATGTTAGCAACCCATGGCGGATAACTTGTAACGACAAAAAACCTAGCATCAAACTGTTTCTGAACCTCTTCCTTGATTTTCACTACCATATCAGGTCGAGTTCTACACAGTTTCTATTTCACCGGCTGGAAATCTTCTTAGAGCGATAGTATGTGTACTATAATATTGATATCAAGCCCTGACATATCTTTGTAAGACCATGCAAAATATCAACATACTCTTGGAGCATAAGAATCAATCTGTTCTTTACAGACTCTTCTAATGTAGCCCCGATATTTACCTCTTTTTTAGCCTCTTCAATGCCCGGATTCACCACTTCAATTGCCTCTTCATGCGGCTAAATCACCCTTTCCTCTTGATTTAACAACCTGACTAACTCTTCGGGTAGTTCACAATCCTCTTCACCTTCCTTGTCGGCTTGGTAAATTGGATTATCATAGTCATATCGAGTCATAACAGAGTTGTTATCGATGAGACCCAATGGGGTGCATCTACATGAATGATGATTCATGCTTTGCTATAGAATGAGTGTGAGAAAAAGTAAAATTGTACATTTACATTTAATATCTAAAGAAATAGAAAATGAAAGACATGGAACACCTTATTATGAATGCAAAAAATAGTCCATTTTATTGATGATTAAGCATTGTACAAAGAAACAAAAATGCCCTTACAATGAGCTGCTACGCCTTGGGCAAGGCGTAGAGATTTCATACAAAAGTAAAGAAAACACGAGACGATTACTCTTGTTGGTAGGTAATAGTGATGATCTTCTTTGACGACTAGTTGTTGAGCTCCACCCCCTAGACACTTGGCTTGATCCAATCATCTATCTCGCAGTCACTGTCAGTTCCATTATCCTGGATGGTGCAAATACAACTATAGTCAACTATCCCAGCACTAAAAAAAGTAATTAGCCCCTTCCGGTCTCTGGCGCTCTGTGCTGCTGTTGCATGAGCAGAGTGATAACCAACTTCGAACATGTCTTCTTTATTTGGGACTTAAATCATTTTCCCCAGCCTTCGGCGTTACCGGATTCAATCACCTCGAGTGCTTGCTTATATGACGCAATGGACACCCCATTCTTCTTCTCTGTAGATGCTGACACTGACGTTGCTTCAACCCTGACTGGCTCAAAATCTTGGCATGGAGTTTCATGTATTTCCCCATCCATCTACACATATTTTAAGGAAGACAAATGGCTTATGAAAATGTCCTCCTCCCCATACACCGTAACGATCTTCCCATCCATGATGAATTTCATCTTCTGATGTAAGGTGGAGGACACATCACCCGCATCATGAACCTATGGAGTCCCAAAAAGACAACTATAAGCGGGATTAATATCCATCACATAGAAAGTTGTGTTAAAGACCCGTGGACCCACCTTGATTCATCGAATACAGATCTCTTTGAGCCATCGAATGCATGAACCACCAGGTCGCTGGGTTGGAGCACCACACCATCATAATCTAACTTGATCAAAGCCTTTTTTGGGAGAACATTTAAGGAGGATCCTGTGTCAAAAAGTACATGTGATAGTACAACTCCTTTGCACTCCATAGAGATGTGTAAAGCTTTATTGTGATTTAGTCCTTTAGTGGTCAAGTCAAAATCTGTAAAACCTAGCCCATGACTGGCATTTACACTTGCGACGATGGTCTCAAGATAATTTACAAAGATCTCCTGAGGTACATAGGCCCTATTCAAAATATTTAGCAAAGCATTCCTGTGAGAGTCTGAACACAACAACAGGGACAAGATAGAAATTTTGGATGGAGTCTGGTGGAGATGATAGACTATTTTATAGTCATTGTTCTTGATGATTCATAGGAATTCCTCAACTTCCTTCTCAAAGGTAATTTTTGGATTAGGAGTGGGGATCTCATCGAACACAACCTGCTTACCCTTGGCCTTATCCAGGGCCTTTGCCTTGTCACTTGGAGATGCCCCACTATTTCTCAATGTTTGATGCGCGAACAACCTTCCGCTTCTAGTAAAACCTCATACACCCGAATTTTTAACTTGATGTTGCACTGTACCTGAAGTAAATATATCTCGCATCTGACCATTGCAATAGGCCTCATAACCATGATGCCATGCAATAACTTTCCCGCCCTGATACAACACAAGTCCTGGAATAGTAATTGTGACAGGTGTTGGCCTTATCAGTGTTGGAATCTCAACAAGGGTGAAATATATGGTCATTGTAGATACATTTTCATCTTCTTTAGAAACACGATCAAACTGAATTCCCCCTCATCAATCAATTTTCACATCCATTTGTAGACTTTTCACAGTCTTGGTAAACTTCCCCGTAACCCGGGAATAAAACCTTCTTTGATAAGAAATTCTTTACTGCTAACAACAGGGTCTTTATGGAGTTGACATCAAATATCAAATTCAGTCTATCACCGTCCTCTACAACAGCCCCAACGGATTTCCCATGCTGAGGCATAGGATTTTGAAGAACTTTAGGGGTATGTGCGAAGTTAATGGCTTTTGAATCTAACATATATTGAACCACGTGTTTCAGAGCCTTGCAATTCTTTGTGGTATGACCAGGAGCTCTAGAGTGAAACTTACAATGAGCCTTGGCATCGTAACCCTCTGGGATCTGTCAAACCCTTGGTGGCGCTAGATTTTGAAGTTGAACCATCTGAAGCTACAGAAGATTTTGCAAACGTTATGAGTATGACATTGGCGGTGTTTCAAAATGTCTGTCCTTTGACCTTGGTGGATAATATTGTCTAGGAGTTCTCTATTGTTGGAAGTTTTGCTGACATTGTTGTTGTTGTCGCTGCTGTGGTGCAGGTTGATTAATTGCGTCTGGAATGGTGACAACTACAGTCTGGTAATATGAACCCTGATTTACTCTCTTTCGTTGACGTGTATTTTAATAAAAGAAATAGATTAGATTAATGTATATTAGACGAATTAGGGTTTATAAATTTTTTATAAACGAAGGAGCGAATGAAGCACAACTCGAGGGCTAGCCTCAAGAGTGATTCATTCAAGAACTTGGGGAATGCTAGATTCCTGAATTCAGTTCATTCATTAATTAAATCATGACGTATTTAATCATGCAAATGGCGATCATAGGATGATTGACTTACGTATGTGTATGAAATGAAGCATGAGAAATGTTTACTTGGCGTTGGACCAAGAAATTAAATCTCTTCTGAAACAATTATTCTTAGTGTGCGAATACTCGATTTTATTTATTTATCTGACAAAATAATCGTAATGCGAGAACATCATTCAAGTTCATATAATTCATACATCAACATCATTTAACTAAATATTGAACGAGGACAAAAATTTGTCAAGCGTATACCATTATTCGCCGCATAGCGAAATCGAAAAAAAGGTGTATAATTAATTAACTAAACTAAATAGGATTATTTAATAAAATAAATAGCTAATAAATTTATTAATCAAGTTAAATAACATTATCTGAAATAATTAATTAATATAAATATTTTAGAAAACCATATCAATAACCCAAAAACTAAACAAAGATTATAAAAGGAAAAATAAAATAAAAAACAAACGGGCCAGGTTTAAATTCAGACAGGGGGTGTATCCAATAATTCTCCAAGCCTAATTGGATTCGGGTCCACTATGGCCCAACCCTCCTAGTCCAAAATCAGCATGAAGTGAGTAAAACCTAGTCCCAACAACCACTGTCACAGTAAAGCAAAAGGCAAATAGAACATTGACAAATCAACAAGCAGAGCATGCACTAATCACCGCGAAGTGTGCTTCAAGAATCATAAAGTTCAGGTTTTGGATAGAACACCCTATTAAACTTTCTTTTAAAAAAAAACTTAAATGAAATCTCCTTAGGAAGACACGTTAGAATCTAAGGCATTTATTAAAAAAAAGTTATCGCTACATATCCTAAGGATCTTCTCCTCTCCCAAACTCGTTCTCACTAACCGTTCATCTCTCTATGCTCAACCTTATCTTTTTAGCAAAAAAAACAAAACCTCACCATACATCCCCAAAACAAATTTCGACTCAAAATAATGCATCTAAGCCAAACATCATCGTATCGCCCAATAGTTATTATGTACCATATGAACAAACCCTAATCCCCAAATCAAAAAGAACCATAACCCCAAATCAAAACATTCAACGCGATTGCAGCATATAAGCAGAAAAAAAATAGCGATAAAATATGGGATTAAGGAGTTTACCGTCGTCAGACGCTATGAAGGTGATGATTAGGTAAATCGTTTTTGGCCCTTATCAATGTTCCTCCGATTTCTTCGCCTTCTGTGTGTCGTGTTAAAGTTTGGTGGTTATACGCTGTTTAGGGTTTTTTTTGTTTGGGTGGCTAGGTTTTTCTTTTCGGATCCCCCTTTCTGTGAATTTTTCGACCCCTTTTATAGCGCGAGACTAAGTTTTTTTTGTAAAAATTTGAAATTGAAACTTGTTGATTTAGGTTACCAGAGATTTTGTTTGATGCCGATGTTGGGTCGTTTTTTATGCAGGTTTGGCTTGTTTATGGAGTGGAGATGTTCACCCTTTTACATAAGCAGGGGCGTAGGTCTTTGGGTAAGAAAAAAACACAGGGTTTAGTTTAGTGTTCTACTTATGAAATTTACTGAACGATTATTGGTTATTGTGCAGGTTATATCAAAACAGCAGAGCTTCAACTTGTCTTTCAGAGATGCTCAAAATTGTTTACTCGAAACAAGTTAACACTAATAAGTCAATTTCTCCTTTTTTCAGATTTTTTGCAGGTTCTGACGTTGCCTTCTTGATGTACATTTTTTCTTTTGTTTTTCATGATGCAGGTGCTGGGATGCTTGCTCACCCTGCTTTTGGGTTACCTTGTTATTTTTCTTGGTACTTTGTTGTGATGATGGCGTCTATGGCCTGATGAGGATCCCGATTCTTGTAGCGTTTTTTTGCTTTTTATTTTTGTCAGCTTGTATGGCACATGTGCCTCTCTTCTTGTATAGGTTCCTACTTAATAGAATTGGACTTTAATATAAAAACTGGATGACTAAGAACTTGTTTATTTTTATTTTTGGTTGTATCCTTGGTAATGAATTTTTAAGAATGCAATTGGTAGAAAATTTGAAAATGGATAATAAACTGGGTATGGATAATAAATGGAATAAAATAAAATAAAACGACATGTGAAAGATGGATATGATGAAAGGGTTTATAGAAATTGAGTCAAAAATTGAAATAGTTTGGAATGGATGGGTGGATGAAATTGGTTTGAATTTTGATGGAAAATTTAGGAATTTTGTCATAAAACTTGACATTGTATTTGAGATTGGAAACTTGGACTTGGAATTTGAAATTTAACATGATTTCACAATTACGAACGAGCTGGAAGATTGACAACTTGAAATCGAGTTTGAAATCGGGATTGAAATGCATTTAAAGTGAATTTGGAAATAAGAATGCGAATTGAGATAGGAATTGGAAAAATAGGATTTGGGATGAGACTTTAGAAATAGACTTGAAACTTGGATTTGAAATAAGACTAGAAAATTTTGAATTGAAGTTAGAAATGAAATGAGTATTTGAAATGAATTTTGAGTTGGAAGTTTAGAATATGAATTTGGAATTTGAAATAAGTTTTGAACCTGAAACTTGGAATCAGGTATAATTTTTATCACCAATTTTCATAACAATGAGCCAAAGATTAGATGTCCACATGACTTGGTTAAAAAACCAATCCTTAAGATGCATCTTGGTCACGAGCATAAACTAATTGGAATTATTAAAATCACGCAAAATGAACCGCAAATCTTGGGCCCTCTCTTTCCTCTTCTCCAAGTAACAAATAAAACTTGTCCCATAAGAAAACACTTGCACCAAATATCAACAGTTCTCACTAAGGTACCTTACTTAAAGAAAACCACAAGTGATTTGAGGTCTTGAACATGTCTATGATTCAAACTTGAAATTCCATAATCCATATCTTAAGAAATCAATCCACCAATATAAACCTCAAAGCACAAAAACCCCAATTTTTCGAACCAAACGATCAGTTCTCTAATATTTGTTACAAAACCAAACAAATCCTTCTATCAATTCCTGCAAAACATCAGAATATTTGGTATGCTGATGATGAGATGGAAAGTATTGTATGAAAAGGTTAGGGGTAAAATTTGGGGTGTGACAGTTGCCCCTATTTAAATAACTTTACCAGATAGAATGAGTGATGTTAATCCTCATAAAATCAGAGTGAAAGGTATTTAAATATAGAAATAACCGAAAATTTTTCCCCTAAAGTCAATGTAATGCTGGACTATGGACTAATCTAACTCTTCAATCTTATGCAGTGAAAGATGAGTATGATGCAGTATGCTAACAAACAAGACGGTGAAGACTCACTGGGGATGACATATGCTGGGGATACAGAGACGAAAATGGGAAACATTCAAAGTGATAGGTCAACAGGTTCAAATGTAACTACTGGCACTAAGAATAACAAAAGATGGGAAGCGACAAGAAATTCAGAGCATAAGATCATTGAACAAATGGACACTCTGGGATGGCTAGAGAATAGTTCACATTAAAAATACAGTGGCCCGATGCGACCAAACCGTTGTCAGGAATAGAAAGACGTGGGAATAAACGAAATGGAAAATCGACAGCTCTATGCAACCAGTTGACATAATAAACAAAAAACAAATTCACAGTGAATGCGCAAAGGCTCTGTTCGACCAACCGTCACTATGAATGAGAACAAACTAATCGAAGTGATGGGCTAGCAAGTTCAAGGGTGACTATTGGGGATCCCAATATAGAAAACTCAGCAATTGAGAAAGATAGTTGAAATGACATCGACTCGGTGGTCGGGAAAACAAACTCAACTCGGCGATTGAGGGAATAACTAAAATGACATCGACACGACGGTCGAGAAAACAAACTCAACACGGCAATTGAGGAAATAAATAAAAGACATCGATTCGAAGGTCGGGAAAGCAATTCAACACGACGGTTGAGGAAATAAATAAAGAACATCGATTCGGCGGTGGGGAAAGCAATTCAACATGGCGGTTGAGGAAATAAATAAAGGACACCGACTCGGAGGTCGGGAAAGCAATTCAACACGACGATTGAGGAAATAAATAACAGACATCGACTCGGCGGTCGGGAAAACAATTCAACACGGAGGTTGAGGAAATAAATAACAGACATCGACTTGGCGGTCGGGAAAGCAATTCAACACGGCAGTTGAGGAAATAAATAAAGGACATCGACTCGATGGTCGAGAAAGCAATTCAACTCGGCGGTTGAGGAAATAAATAACAGACATTGACTCAGCGGTCGGGAAAACTAATCAACATGGCGGTTGAGGAAATAACATAATCCAAAGTGATGAATCAACAGGTTCAAGTGTAACTGCTAGTGTTGCACCGTAATTTTTTCCCTAAGTTTTCTTTGCATTTTCATCTGCATCTTGCATACAAACAAGATTGCACTGGTTGCTCGGTTCTTCTCGGGTTAGGTTTATGCCTCACAGGGGATCACCATTGTCTTTAATTACTTTATTTGTTTATGTTTACTAACCATTAATCAAAATCCAAAAAAAATATTTTGTTTCCTTTAACTAACCTTTTTTAGGAAGAGGAACCATTGAAAATGCCAAAAATAACAGTCATGCAGTTCGAGTAAATTTCACAAACAAAAGTCGAAGTTGATCCGCAAATAATTCAAAATTATTTGATCAAGGATTTCCCAAGTTAATTGATTCATTCAAAGTATTTCCAAGGTTCATGTGTTCATTTCTTCGAAGTACAAAAAGAATCGGGGCAGAACAACCAAGCAATCACCTTTGAATAAAATATTCAAATTTTGACTTGGTTAATCTGTTAACCAGTGCGAAATTTGAATATTTTATTCAAATTCAGCACCCTTAGATCATTGATTTAATTGGAATATTTTAGATCCATTGGTTTCTGATTTCTTTACATCACTTGATCATTTCCTACCATAAATCCTCACTAATCACCACTCTTTTCCATTTCCCACCAAAATTGCAATTACCAAGCCTAATTTTAATTACCAAAGCAAGCTCCATTCCACCATATTCCCATACCTAGAGTCATTAAATAGAACCATAATTTCATTCATTCACCAATATTTTGATAGCCACAAAACCTCATGTAAAATACTCCCCCAACACCAAAATTCTCCAAAGCTCACTTTCTTTCTTTTGAAGTTATCAAGAATTAACATTGAATTCTTGACTAACTTGAGCTAAACCTTCATCCTTTCCTTCTTTTTTTCACCAATTTTAGTATATCCAAGCTTGATTTGGTCCAATTTGAAGAAGTGCCTTTGGTAATTCCTCCCACTCCATAAACCCACTTTCACCATCAACATTCAAGATGTAGATCTTTGGTGCCTTTGTTTCTAGATCCTTTGGATCTTTTTGTTGTTGTTTTATTACAGGGATTTCACTGTATTTTGGTTCTAAAATTCGCACAAATTCAGATTATGATCATTAAATGTTTGAGAAAAGGTTTTGGAAATGGATCAATGCTGAATTTCTACATTTTTTGTTGCTGCTTCAGCATTAACCGGTTAACCATATGCGTTAACCGGTTAACGCAAGTCAGAATTGAATTTTTTGGCTTATTTTAAGCCTCTTTTTGGTTCCTCTTTCTTCTTCTTTCTCCTTTTTTTATTTTTACCTTGGGAAGCACTTTTGGGAGTGATTTCTCCTTAATTTCAATGAACTTTGGGTGTAGATTAGAGTAGTTAATGTTCATTAATTCAAAACTACCTTTTAGTGGATTATTCAATTCATCTAATCTACTTTGCATTAGTGATACATTTTCATGCTTGAATCCACCGAGATGAGTGATTGAACTTAAGGATGGAAGAATACTATGAGTGCGGCTCAATTTGGTATTCACATTGTACACCTTAATTGGTGGTGGCCGGCCTCATTTGTAGGGTAATTAATTCGTAAATTACTCGGCGATTACTTAACATAGACCTGAATGTGTCCCGACTTCGGATTAAAAATCTAATTGGGTACTTGCACTTTCGTGGAGCGGATCTCTTGTTGATCGCGTAATCCCAAAGTGATTAATCATATTGCATTAAGAATCAAGACTTATGAATGTTTGATGCATAGGTGCTTTGGGTCTCCCAATCGCCTTTCAAATTTCATTGATTTTGGTTCGGTTTGCCTTGATTAATCACTATAGTGTAAGATGCTAAGCGGATCCGGTTGCCTTTCGATTTTGGTTACTCTTTTGGTTGTGGTTGATTAAGTTCATCATACCACTCTTATGTAAATATTATTATACTATTATTATTGTTAATATTTTATATTCTTTCACTTTAATTTCTTTAGCTACTATCATTTAAATTCTTGCACTTTTACTGCTTTTATTTTAGCATGTTTTATTATGCTTTATTAATCCATATCATGTTTATTATTTGCTCTTATTTTGCTGTTGAATTTCTATTTGTCCATTTGGACACAAAAAGATTAATAAAGGATTAAACTTCTAAAAAAACTTGTGACTTTAAGTTATGGACTATTGGTTAGTATCCTTGGCTTTGGAATGAAGATTTGGACTTAGATTTTTAGGACACTTCCTTTGCCTTGCCCTTCATGAAGTTGGAATTTGCCTTTATTTGGCCATTTGCTAGCTTATAAGGATGAAACTCTTATGCTCATAATTTGATGTATCATTAAGTTCGGTTAGTTCTTTCTTCCCTTATCTTCTTATTTTCTTTTTTTAGGATAGTCCCTTAATCTCCCCCCTTCTTTAATTTTCAAAATCTTCTCCTTTTTTCAAAGGATTCCTTCTTTTTAAATTATCACCTCTTTATTAAACAAAAACCTTGACTTTTGTCAAGTGGCTTTTACTCTTTTTTTTTCTTTTCTATTAAAATCAATGAATCTAATCATGTTGACCTTAATTCAAGCTGTTTTGTGCCTTTGTCCCCTTATTGTATTTTCTTTAAAAGAGTGCCGATTATGAGTCATTATTCTTTAGTCGGGTGCAAGTCTTTCAATCTCCATGGTTGTAGTTTGATGTAATTGATCTCTTGTCATTTGTGGGGGTTTAGTAGCATACTCGTTGATTTTATCCGAGTTGGCGCCCTCCCTATAATGATGTATGAGTCCATGCCTTCATTCTCATGGTAGTTTGTTTGGCCATCCACTTGAAGATGACAAATTCTCTTCACTTAATAAAATTAATTACAACCCACCCTTTTCACTATTTGTACCATGAACTACGGGGTTTTGATCTTGCAATGCACTTTGTGGGTACGTAGGCATGGGGTGGTAAACCTCTCCAAACACAAAAATATTAAAAAAAACAATTCTTTCCTCATCCCTCCACTCTCATTTAACAAACCTTTTTCAAACCAAAAGCAGTAAATTTTTCAAAGGTCTCCCGTGGAGTACCACAGACATTTTAGGTGCGTAAAACCTTCCCATTGTGTAACCTATCCCCTTACCTGTTTCTCTGTTGTGTTTCTATAGCTTTTTTTCTTTTAGATTCATTAGGATTTATTCACTCTTTTTTCCTTTTCCTGTTGACTTTGAGTTAAGTTAACTAATAGCTTACACTCATGATTTTACCGTTACAGAAAAGTGGCGACTCTGTTGGGGAGTAATGATCATAGTGGATTCGGCCTACTTTGATTTATTTACTTCTTTGGTTTGATTTGTTTGTTATTTGTTTGTTTTGTTTCAGTTTTGGTGATCCTCTGTGAGTGAGATAGATTCTAACCCTAATCTGAGTTGAACTTATGATAGGACGGTGATATTCAAAGCGATAAGCGATGGAGTAGTCTAAAGCTATATCAATTTGATAATCTCCACTCGGTTAGGCTCTCTTGGATTGTAAATGTCATGATGAGTAATCATACGTGGCATTATTTTCCAACCTTGAGCTGATCATATTGAGGACAGTAGAACCCTTAACCCATCCAAGCCAATTTAGGAACGTAGTGCAGAAACCATCTGAGTGTAAACCTAAGGTGGTTGTCACGCGATACTACACTTAGACGAGGTCTATTTTTAGAATGTTATTGGTTGGGGAGTAATCCAACATACCGATAATATTCTAAAGATGGTTGTTAACTCCGGGTTCCTCTAGCACACCGTCTACCATTCCTCCTATATTCGGTGCTTGGGAGGCCATTGTTGACCAGTTGGTGAAGGATAAGGAAGACATGGAGGATCAATATAAGAAAGAGATTAAGAGGATTCACATGAAGTACCAGCCGGGATTTTGATCTTCTTCAAATGTGATCCCCTAGGCCTAGTTTAACTTTTTCTCTCATGTATTAGGATTGTTGAGGCTTGTACTTCACTTGTAATCCTAACTTTGATTTTATTGAGAATGAGTTTTTAAGTACTTCAAAAAGCGTTTCTTTATAAATATTGCAATTTATCTTATAGTCCTTTGAAATATTTGCATTTTCATACGCATACCATGCATCATACCCGAATTTGTCTTGCTTCTTGAGTGTTCTCTAGGGATCTTATGTTGTTTCTTGGTCTTCATTTAGTTCTACTGTTAAGCTGACTCACAAGGTTGATACTCGAGCTAATCGAAATAAGATGTCGGAAGCCTTACAACAACATAATCGCGAGCTGCGCGAGGAAGTTACATATCTGAAGGATAGCTTGGAAAGGGTTACTGCTATGATGGAAAGCTTGGTGGTTGCTCAAAATCAGCCATCCCATCCTCCTAGTTCTCCGGTTCAGAATACGGTTATCTCTGAGATTGTCACTGTATCGATCCCTGCTGAAGTTGTCCTTTATCCTCACTACCGCATGCCTCCTGGTAAACCGTGGGGTATGCCGGCCAATTTCACTCCTGTTGGTTATCATCCTCCTCCTCCTAAGACTGATGCATTTACTACTCTTCAGCCAGTGATGACTACTACACCGCCTGTGACTCACACTACTCCGCACCATGATGAAGTGATTTACCATGCTAAGCCTAGTGAAGGCGCTGATGTAACTGAAATACTTGATGATTTTCAAGGCCGTTTTGTTGAGTTACAGAGAGAGATGAGAGCCTTGAAACACAAAGATTTGTTTGGTAAAGATTCTTATGATCTCTATATGGTTCCAAATGTCAAGGTTCCGTATAAGTTCAGGTTGCCTGAGTTTGAGAAGTATAAGGGTAACACTTATCCTCTGAGTCATTTGACTATGTATGCTAAGAAGATGTCTTCTCAGACAGATAATGATCAATTGCTGATTCATTATTTCCAGGATAGTTTGACCGGTGCAGCTATGAGATGGTACATGAGTTTGGATAGAAGCCAAATCCATACTTTCAATGATTTGGGAGAAGCTTTTGTTAGGAAATACAAGTATAATGTTGATATGGCACCGGACATAGATCAACTCTGTGCTATGTCCCAGAAGGACAAAGAGACTTTCAAAGAATATGCGCAAAGATGGCGCGAGCTAGCAGCTCAGATTGTTCCTTCTCTGGAAGAGAAAGAGATGAAAAAGATGTTTTTGAAGATTTTAGGTTCTTTCTACTACGAGAAGATGATTGCAAGTGCTCCTTCTGATTTCACTGAAATGGTGATTATGGGGATGCGTCTAGAAGAAGGTGTCTATGAGGGACGATTGAACAAAGAGAGCAGTGCAGACTCGAGTTCTAAGAGTTTCAATTTCGGTAAGAAGAAAGAAGGTGAGACTAATGTTGTGTCTCATGAAAGTTACAAAAGACCTCGTGGTCGGGAGAATCGTCATCATCAGCATGTAGCTTCTGTAACTCCAATGATTAATGTGACTCCAACTGTGCCAGTAGCTCCAAAGTACCAGTCTCATTATCAACAGCCTTCTGTGCAACAGAGTGGAAATCACCAGGAACGTGCTAAGCCGAATTTTGATCCCATTCCAACGTTATATGCAGATTTGCTTCCATCTTTGATTACAAAGAATCTTGTGCAAACACGTTCTCCGCCTCCGGTCCCAGAGTCTATCCCATGGTGGTATAAGCCAAAAGCTCATTGTGCTTTTCATCAAGGTGCCCCGGGGCACAATATTGAGAATTGTTATCCATTGAAGTTTGAAGTGCATAAATTAATAAGGAGAAATGTTCTGTCTTTCAATGATGTTAATCCAAATGTGAAGACAAATCCGCTTCCAAATCATGGTAATACGTCTGTGAACATGGTTGACGGTTGTCCTAGTTTGTTCAAGACTTATGAGGTCCTTCATATTCGAAGGTCTTTGGTTGAGATGCATGCTTTCTTACGCGAATATCATGATATCAATCACGATTATGCTGGTTGTTGCATTTGCTCGGTGAACCCTCGCGGATGTGTGATTGTTAAGAGAGACATTCAAAAGATGATGGATGATAAGTTGATTGAAGTGACAGCGAAAAGAGATGAGTATGAAAATGAAATGAATGTTATTGTGCCTTAGTTCAATATTCCTGAGAAGGTTGTTCCTGAGAAGGTGGTTATTTCTTTTGATAGCCCCAACAATGTTTCTATTCCTTTGGTGATCAATTTTCCTGGTCCATTGCCATATGAGCCTGATAAAGTTGTTCTGTACCAGTATATTGCTACGACGATAGAAAATGGTAAGGAAGTTCCTATTTCTTCTCCAAAATCTATGGTTAGCATTGCTGATGCGACGAAAGTTACTCGAAGTGGTAGAGTTTATGCTTCGGACCCTCCGAAGAGAGCTGGAAATACAAATGTGAATAAACAGATTGAGGATACTGTTATACAGTCAGATTCCGGTTTGAAAGATAGTGAGGATGAGGTGTTGAAATTGATAAAGAAGAGCGAGTACAACATTACCGAGCAGTTGTTTCATACTCCGTCAAAGATATCAGTTTTATCACTCTTGATGTGCTCTGAGGCTCATAGGCAGTCTTTGCAGAAGATTCTTGATCAAGCTTATGTTGATCACGATGTGACTGTTGATCAATTTGATAATATTGTGGCTAATATCACATCGTGCAACAATCTGAGTTTCTGTGATGATGACTTGCTTGAAGAAGGAAGGAACCATAACTTGGCTTTGCATATTTCGGTAAATTGTCAGGAAGATGCTATGTCTAAGGTGTTGGTTGATACCAGATCTTCTTTGAATGTGATGCCAAAGTCACCTTTGTCAAGGCTTGCATACCAAGGTGCTCCCATGAGACATAATGGGATTATTGTGAAAGCTTTCAACGGATCGAAGAAAACTATGATTGGTGAAGTTGATCTTCCTATTCTGATTGGACCGTTTATATTCTAAATTACTTTTCAGGTAATGGATATATGTCCCGCTTACAGTTGTCTCCTTGGAAGACCTTGGATTCATGAAGCAGGAGCTATGACATCTACTCTCCATCAGAAGCTGAAGTTAGTGAAAGATGGGAAATTAGTGACTATTGACGGTGAACAGGCGATGCTAGTAAGCAATTTGTCATCCTTTTCCTATATTAATGCTGAAGAAGAGGTGGGAACTTCACTCCAGGCTCTTTCTGTTGTTGATAATTCTACTAAGAAGAATGTTATGCCTATGTCTTCTCTCAAGGATGCTCTGTGCGTGCTTGAAACTGGTCGATCTGATGGTTGGGGACAATTTATTGATGTTATTAACAACAAAGAAGGATTTGGTATTGGTTTTACACCAGGTGTGGCTCTCAATGACCCGAAGACTATTCAGGAAGGATTCCGAAGTACTGGGTTTATCAACGATCATTTCGCTGCTTCCATCATTGAAGATGATGAAGATGAAGAAATGCCTAACTTTTTTACGCACAGAAAGATTTGCAAGAACTGGATTGTTGTTGATGTTCCTTCTATTGTTCATACTTCAAAGTAATTTGTTTTATTTTCTTTCAAAAAAATTCTTTCACTCTTCCCAAGGTGAAAGTGATGTTTGTCGGGCTTTGTTTCCAATTTTATAATCATCAATAAAATGTTATTTTGTTATTTCCATATGTGTTTTTCCTTTTTGCTTTATTCTGAAAAATGGTAACATAGAAAACCCAAAAAATAATAACCATTGTTTATTTGCATGATGTTTGCACTTTTGTTCATACTCTAAAAATAAAAATAAAATTGTTGTGCATATTGATTGATAAACCCATTGAAAACAATGATCCTATGCCCACTCCCAACTTTGAATTCCCTGTGTTTGAAGCCGAGGAAGAGGATGTTGAAGAGATTCCTGATGAGATTTCTTGGTTACTTGAGCACGAGGAGAAAGTTATTCAGCCTCATGGAGAGTCTATAGAGATGGTCAACTTGGGTTCTAAAGATGATATGAAAGAAGTCAAGATTGGAGCATTGCTTGGTCCTGATGTTAAGAAGAGGATGTTTGAGCTTCTTAGAGATTATGTTGATGTGTTTGCTTGGTCCTATCAGGACATGCCAGATCTTGATACTGATATTGTGGAGCATAGATTGCCGTTGAAGCCCGAATGTCCACTTGTGAAGCAAAAGTTGAGAAGAACTCATCCTGATATGGCAGTAAAGATCAAAGAGGAGCTTCAAAAGCATATTGATGCAGGTTTTCTTTTGACATCTAATTATCCTCAATGGGTGGCCAATATTTTGTTTCCTTTTACTAACCTTTTTCAGGAAGAGGAACCATTGAAAAATGCCAAAAATAGCAGTCCTGCAGCTCGAGTAAATTTCACAAACAAAAGTCGAAGTTGATCCACAAATAATTCAAAATTATCTGATCAAGGATTTCCCAAGTTAATTGATTCATTCAAAGGATTTCCAAGGTTCATAAGTTCATTTCTTCGACGTACAAAAAGAATCGGTCCAGAACAACCAAACAATCACCTTTGAATAAAATATTCAAATTTTGACTTGGTTAACCGGTTAACCATATACGTTAACCGGGTAACCAGTGCAAAATTTGAATATTTTATTCAAATTCAGCACCCTTAGATCATTGATTTAATTGGAATATTTTAGATCCATTGGTTTCTGATTTCTCTACATCACTTTGATAATTTCCTACCATAGACACTCACTAATCACCACTCTTTTACATTTCCCACCAAAATTGCAATTACCAAGCCTAATTTTAATTACCAAAGCAACCTCCATTCCACCAAATTCCCATACCTAGAGTCTTTAAATAGAACCATAATTTCATTCATTCACCAAGCTTTTGATAGCCACAAAACCTCTTGCAAAATACTTCCCCAACACCAAAATTCTCCAAAGCTCACTTTCTTTCTTTTGAAGTTATCAAGAATTCACATTGAATTCTTGACTAACTTGAGCTAAACCTTCATCCTTTCCTTCTTTTGTTCATCAATTTCAGTAGATCTAAGCTTGATTTGGTCCAAGTTGAAGAAGTGCCTTTGGTAATTCCTCTCACTCCATAAACCCACTTTCACCATTAACATTCAAGATGTAGATCTTTGGTGCCTTTGTTTCTAGATCCTTTGGATCTTTATTTGTTGTTTGTTTGCAAGGATTTCATTGTATTTTGGTTCTAAAATTCGCGCAAATTCAGATCATGATCATTAAATGTTTGAGAAAAGGTTTTGGAAATGGATCAATGCTAAATTTCTGCATTTTTTTGCTGCCGCTTCAGCGTTAACCGGTTAACCATATGCGTTAACCGGTTAACGCAAGTCAGAATTGAATTTTTTTGCTTGTTTTAAGCCTCTTTTTGGTTCCTCTTTCTTCTTCTTTCTTCTTTTTATTTTTACCTTGGGAAGCACTTTTGGGAGTGATTTCTCCTTAATTTCAACGAACTTTGGGTGTAGATTAGAGTAGTTAATGTTCATTAATTCAAAACTACCTTTTAATGGATTATTCAATTCATTTAAGGTACTTTGCATTAGTGATACATTTTCATGCTTGAATCCACCGAGATGAGTGATTGAACTTAAGGATGGAAGAATACTATGAGTGCAGCTCAATTTGGTATTCACCTTTAGTTTTGTGCGATATTGTGTCCGGATAGCGATTTATATGTCGTTTATCTCGCATGCATTAGAACTAACATTGTACACCTTAATTGGTGGTGCCTGACCTCATTTGTAGGGTAATTACTTCGTAAATTACTCGACAATTGCTTAACATAAACCTAAATGTGTCCCGACTTCGGAATAAAAATCTAATTGGGTACTTGCACTTTCGTGGACCGGATCTCTTGTTGATCGTGTAATCCCAAAGTGATTAATCATATTGCATTAAGAATCGAGACTTATGAATGTTTGATGCGTAGGTGCTTTGGGTCTCCCAATCGCCTTTCAAATTTCATTGAATTCGGTTCAGTTTGTCTTGATTAATCACTATAGTGTAAGATGCTAAGCGGATCCGGTTGCCTTTCGATTTTGGTTACTCTTTTGGTTGTGGTTGATTAAGTTCACCATACCACTCTTATGTAAATATTATTATACTATTATTATTGTTAATATTTTAGTTTCTTGCACTTTAATTTCTCTAGCTACTAACATTTAAATTCTTGCACTTTTATTGCTTTTATTTTACTATGCTTTATTATGCTTTATTCATCCATATCATGCTCTTATTTTGTTGTTGAATTTCTATTTGTCCATTTGGACACAAAAACATTAATAAAGGATTAAACTTCTAAAAAAACTTGTAACTTTAATTTGTGGAATATTGGTTACTATCCTTGGCTTTGGAATGAAGATTTGGACTTAGATTCTTAGGACACTTCCTTTGCCTTGCCCTTCATGAAGTTGGAATTTGCCTTTATTTGGCCATTTGCTAACTTATAAGGATGGAACTCTTATGCTCATAATTTGAAGTATCATCAAGTTCGGTTAGATCTTTCTTCCCTTATCTTCTTATTTTCTTTTTTTAGGATAGTCCCTTCATCTCCTCCCCTTCCTTAATTTTCAAAATCTTCTCACTTTTTCAAAGGATTCCTTCTTTTTAAATTATCACCTCTTTAATAAACAAAAACCTTGACTTTTGTCAAGTGGATTTTACTCTTTTTTCTTTTCTATTAAAATAAATGAATCTAATCATGTTTACCTTAATTCAAAAATAAAAAGAATCAAACTCATTCAATTTGTTTTGTGCCTTTGTGCACTTTTGTGTATTTTCTTTAAAAGAGTGCCAATAATGAGTCATTATTCTTTAGTCGGGTGCAAGTCTTTCAATTTCCATGGTTGTAGTTTGATGTAATTGAGTCTCTTGTCATTTGTGGGGGTTTAGTGGCATACTCATTGATTTTATCCGAGTTAGCGCCCTCCCCATAATGATGTATGAGTCCATGCCTTCATTCTCATGGTAGTTTGTTTGGCCATCCACTTGAAGATGAAAAACTCTCTTCACTTAATAAAATTAATTACAACCCACCCTTTTCACTATTTGTACCACAAATTACGGGGTTTTGATCTTACATTGCACTTTGTGGGTACGTAGGCATGAGGTGGTAAACCTCTCCAAACACAAAAATATTTAAAAAAATAATTCTTTCCTCATCCCTCCACTCTCATTTAACAAACCTTTTTCAAACCAAAAGCAGTAAATTTTTCAAAGGGCTCCCGTGGAGTACCACAGATATTTTGGGTGCGTAAAACTTTCCCATTGTGTAACCTATCCGCTTACCTGTTTCTTTGTTGTGTTTCTTTAGCTTTTTGCTTTTAGATTCATTATGATTTATTCTCTCTTTTTTCCTTTTCCTCTTGGAATAAAAATAAAGCGCGGTGGCGACTTTGTTTACTTTGAGTTAAGTTAACTAATAGCTTACACTCATGATTTTACCGCTACAACTGGCACTAAGGATAAAGAAGACGAACATAATGTTTGGGTAGTGGCTCTATGCGACTAACTGATACTGGGAGTAGAAAGCAACGTACTCAAATATAGATCAACGACTCTAAGTGACCAGCTGGCAATAAGAAAAGATGTCGGAGCCTTAAACAAGATAAACGCCCAACCTCTGGAAATTCCCTAAATGAAGAGCTTAAAGAAGACCTTCAAGAACCATCAGGAAAACACGGATGCATGTTGAATTAAATGGCCTTAAACCGTAAGCAAACATCTTAAAGGATTTGTGCCAACGACAATTGGACTTAAAAGAAATATTGGGGGCAATAAAGGTGAACACCAACAACAGGTGGACTTCTATAGGGGATACCAATGGCACTGGGAAGAAGACTTTGGTTAACCACACTTCGGGGTACCCACAACAATGGATTTCAAAATGAAAGCTGATAGTAATCTGGACCTGGAGTCAGACATACAACAACTGGGGAAAGACAAAGATTATGTCAAATGCGTATGATTGAGCATGATGCGAATGATCATGATATGCAAACGCTGACCCTGGGGGGAGACAAAGAGTTTTGACAAATTTCAAGGGAGGTTAGGATATCAACGCCAATACTTAGACGAGCAATATGAAAGATGCTGGGGAGATGTCTTTGAACTTGTAACTCAATGCTTGGTCCAAGGAACCATCCAAGAGTGCTACCCACTTTTAATCCTTTATGGGGATTTCTGTAATAATGGGATGAGAGTGTTGCTGCAAGCTAGAGTTTTTTTTTTGAGAAAACATAAGATTTTAAATCTTTCCAAAGTCAAAGAAATTTGAATTTTTTTTCATATGTTTCCAAAAAACAATTTCTAAAATATTTGTCATTTTCAGAGTTAAATTATAATTCAGTAAAGACATTTTGCATAACAAAGAAAATAAGAAGCTGAAAGACAAAGTTTAAAGACAAAGGTTGTATTTCATTCAAGAATGGTAGCTTGCCAATGGAAAAACTCCATGGAAAATTACAATTGAAAATGGCAATGGGGAAAGGTCTAAATTGAATCCAACGACCACTATAATCCCTAATAACTAAGACCGCCCAACACTTTGCTTCTGACAAGAGCAACTGGATTGGTCTTCAAGTAATGATCTTCAGTAATGATAAACACCATTCGATAGAGTCAAATACCTTTGTCACTAACTTTTGCCTGGACCTCCCTTTCGGGTTTTCAATCCACCGGGACGCTCTTTTTTGCTTAAGCCGCCCTTTCAGGTTTTCAACTTAGCAAGCTCTCATTTTTTTTGATTTTATCCCTAACTTTTGCCTGGATCTAGGTTTTGATCCACCGGGTTACCCATTTTTTCCTAGGTCGCCATTTCTTGTTTTCGACCTATCGGTTTTTATTTAGGCATAATATTTTTTGACTACATCAGAATTCACTGGGTGTTTAAGCTGTTCACCATCCATAGTTGTAAGGATTAAGGAACCTCTGGAGAATGCCACCTTCACAACATATGGGCCTTCATAGTTAGGACTCCACTTTCCACGCATATCTTTATGGGCTGACAGGATTTTCTTGAGTACAAGGTCTCCTTCTTTGAATTCTCAGAGACGGACTTTCTTGTCATACGCCCTTTTGATGCGCTTCTAGTACAATTGGCCATGGCACATGGCGGTCATTCTCTTCTCATCAATGAGGTTCATTTGGTCATATCTATTATGGACCCACTCAGATTCCTCTAGTTTGGTTTCCATCAAAATTCTCAGAGATGGTATCTCTACTTCAAAAGGGAGAACTACATCCATCCCATACACCAGAGAGAAAGGGGTTTCCCCTGTTGAAGTGCGAACTGATGTTCTGTATCCGTGTAAATCATACGGTAACATATCGTGCCAGTCTTTGTAAGTCTTCACCATCTTCTGCAGAATCTTTTTGATGTTCTTGTTCGCATCTTCAACAACTCCATTCATCTTCGGACGATACGGGGAAGAGTTATGATGTTCAATCTTGAATGTCTCACATAACTCCTCCATCTTCTTGTTGCTCAAATTGGTCCCATTATCTATGATGATTCGGCTTGGGATCCCATAACGACAGATAATTTGGTTCTTGATGAAACGGGCAACCACTTGCTTTGTCACATTGGCGTAGGAAGCTTCTTCTACCCACTTGGTAAAGTAATCAGTTGCAACCAAGATGAATTGGTGACCATTGGAAGCTTTAGGCTCAATTGCCCCTATCATGTTGATGCCCCACATTGAGAAAGGCCACGGTGATGATAGAACACTCAAAAGGGTCGGAGCTACATGCACCTTGTCGGCATAAATCTGGCATTTATAACACTTTCTAGCGTATTTGAAACAATTTGATTCCATGGTCAACCAGAAGTAACCAGCTCTCAAGATCTTCCTGGACATGGCATGTCCATTGGCATGTGTTCCAAAGGATCCTTCATGGATTTCTCTGATCAATAAGTCTGCTTCGTGCTTGTCCACACATCTGAGAAGAACCATATCATAATTTCTCTTGTAAAGCACATTGTTGCTAAGGAAGAACTTGGACGCCAGTCTTCTTAGAGTTTTCTTGTCCAGAGTTGTTGCATCCGCTGGGTACTCCTGATTTTGCAAGTAGTTCTTGATGTCATAGAACCACGGTCTCTCATCAGTTTCTTCTTCGACCAGTATACAGTAGGCTGGTGTAGTTCTTCACTCAATTGTAATGAGTGGAGCTTCATTAAGAAATCTTACTTGAAACATAGAGGCCAACATAGCCAAAGCGTCTGTTATTTGATTCTCTGCCCTTGGAACGTGATGGAAAGTGACTTCATCAAAGTATTTGATCAATTCTGCGATGTGGGCACGGTACAGGATCAATTTTTCATCACGGGTTTCCCATTCACCTTTGACTTAATACGCAACCCATAGATCCCTCAAGTACAGTCAGATACATGAAGAGAGGCTTCCCTGGAGTAGGTGGGATCAAGATAGGAGGTTCCTGTAGGTAAACCTTAATCTTCTCAAAAGCTTGTTGACAATCATAATTCCACTCAATTGCTTGATCCTTTCAGAGCAACTTGAATAAGGGCTCACATGTAGTCGTCATGTTGGAGATAAATATGGAGATGTAGTTCAATCTTCCAAGAAAACCTCTGACTTGCTTTTCTGTTTTTGGAGCTGGCATCTCTTGAATTGCTCTGACCTTGTTCAGATCTACCTCAATTCCTTTTTGACTAACAATAAAACCAAGTAACTTCCCTGATCGGACACCAAAGGTACACTTAGCTGGATTTAGATGCAGTTGGAACTTTCTGAGGCGCTCGAACAACTTTAGGAGATGATTCAAATGATCTTCCTCACTCTGTGATTTTGCAATCATATCATCCACGTAAACTTCTATCTCTTTATGCATCATACCATGGAAAAAGGTGACCATTGCCCTCTGATAGGTGGCTCCTGCATTTCTAAGACCAAATGGCATAACCTTGTAACAATAAGTGCCCCATGGTGTGATGAAGGTAGTCTGTTCCATATCATCAGGATCCATCTTGTTGTATCCTGAAAACCCATCCATGAAGGAGAAAACAACAAACTTAGCGGTGTTGTCAACCAATGTATCAATATGTGGAAGAGGGAAACCGTCCTTTAGACTGGCTTTGTTCAAATCCCTATAGTCCACGCACATTCTAACCTTGCCATCCTTTTTAGGGACTGGCACGATGTTAGCTACCCATTCAGGGTACTTTGCAACTGCGAGGAATCCAACATCAAATTGTCTTTTGACCTCTTCTCGAATCTTCAGAGCCATGTCCGGTCTTGTTCTTCGGAACTTTTGCTTTACTGGAGGACAATCTGGTCGAAGAGGCAACTTGTGGACCACTATGTCTGTGTCTAAACCGGGAGTTTCCTGATACGACCATGCAAACCCATCCACATACTCTCTGAGAAGCTTAACCAATCTTTCTCTGACATCTGCCCCAAGTGTTGTACCAATCTTGACTTCTTTCTTGTCTTCATCAGTGCCAAGGTTGATGGTCTCTACCTTCTCTTTATGTGGCGGAAGATTTGTGTTCTCACACTTAACCAATCTTGCTAGTTCCTTGGGAACGTCACAATCTTCCTCACTTTCATCCGCTTGGTGGATGGGCGAATTAAAGTTAGGAGAGAATATAAAGTCATTGGATTCAATAGGGTTTTCATTTGTTCTGCATATGGGAATGATTTGCTTTTATTAAAAGTGAAAACAAAGAGATGCAAGAAAAACTTTCTTATTGGTTTTTAAAGATTTCCATTTTCTTTTAAAGGTGAAAAGAGAAAAACAGTAAATAAAACAAGACAAGAATTTAACAAAATGCCTTCATTAATTAAATAACTTGAAAATGAGAAGGGGCCCTACAAAATGATCCCATAGCCTCGGGCAGAGCTAGGGAACTTTGAAAACACTTAAATAAAAACAACAAATTACTTTGACAATGGAAAAATATCTGGGATCTCAACTGCCTCCCAATTGCCCAAAGCTGCTTCACACTGATACACCAAATGATCCACATCTTCATCTTCAGAATCCCCATTAATTGCATTTATCTGATAACCGACACTAGAAAACACCTCTTGAATGGTCTTCGGACGTCTTTTAACGGAGGTTGACGCTCCTTCCTTCACATGAGTTGGTTTGTAACCCAACCCATAGCGATCCGGCTTCTGCTTAACTTCAATCACATCACTCCAACCTTCATGGCTTCCTTCTTCAATGGTGGAAATGGTACTCTTCAGTGATGCAAAAGATGGAATACCCTTCCCCTTTGGTTCCTCTACTTCCATAAGGACAACATTGGCTATCTCAAGAGCTTGGAAAGTAGTTTCCAAAGCATCTTCATCAGCCTCAATATAGCTAAAGGAGGAAAGGTTGCTAACCATGAGATCTTCTTCCCCGGACATATTTACCAGCTTATTATCGACCACAAACTTCATCTTCTGATGTAGGGTAGAAGTGACTGCCCCAGCGGCATGAATCTACGGTCTTCCCAGCAAACAACTGTAATTAGGTTTAATGTCCATAACCTGAAAAGTGACTTTGAACACCTGTGGTCCAATCAAGATTGGTAGGTCCACTTCTCCAATAACAGTCCTTCTCGACCCATCAAAAGCTTTCACAATCAGTGTGTTGGGCCTCATCTCTGCCCCTTTATATGATTACTTAGCAAGCGTCCTTTTCGGCAAAACATTCAATGAAGATCCAATATCCACAAAAACTCTTGCTAAAGTGTCTTCTTGGCATTTTACAGATATATGAAGAGCACGATTATGGTCTAAGCCATCTTTTGGAAGATCCTCCATACTGAAGCTGAGATTATTGCATGCAGTGATATTGGCAATGACACTATCAAACTGATTCACAATTATATCATGCGTAACATATACTTGTGCTAGCAACTTCTAGAGAGCACCTCGATGAGCCGACGAATTCATAATAAGCGACAAGATATATATTTTGGAAGGCGTTTGATGTAGCTGATCAATAACCTTATAATCACTCTTTTTAATGATTCTGAGAAATTCTGCATCCTCTTCTTCTGGGACCATTCCTTTATCCTTGTTGGTAACAACGGGAATGACTTCTTTAGGTTGAACCGATGGAACTGTATTGACTTTCTGAGTATAAACACGACCACTGCGAGTTAATCGACTTGCACCTGCTATGTCAGCACTTGCCACTTTCAAACTTTCCTTCTGACCAGCCTGTTCAATCCTCTGATGAACTCCCCCTATATCATACTTCGATGGAACAACTTTGGTATTCTCATAAAGGAAAAGATTACTCCTTTGCTCAATCCTTAGTTCTGGCAAATTAAAATTTGGCACCACAGGTTTTGGAATATTGAATATGGGTTGAAATCCTGAAGATTCAAGCATGTTCAACACTGGTGTTATAGTAGAATCAGACTCCGACAAATTGTAGATAGGTTCAATCATTGCCACTTCATTCTTCTTCATATGACCGCTCACTTGTAAGACACCATGATTAATTAAACCTTGAACATCTTTCAAGACCAATTCAATTCCCTTTGGACTATCAGCACAATCTTCACAGTTCTCGTGACAACTTTTCAACATACCCACCTCTATTAACTTCGCATGGAAGTCTTTAAGCGTTGTCTTGATCTCTGTGGCATCGAAAATTAAATCTTCATCAGACTCATCAATAATGGCATTTATGGACCCATGTTTGGGTAAAGGATTATCTTTGACATTCAGACCAACATTTCCGAATGACAAAATGTTCTTCTCCATCAAATCCTTCATAACATACTTCAAAGCAATACAACATTCCAAATCGTGTCCTGGAGCACCTTCATGGAATAAACAGTGGGAGCTTGGGTTATAACTTGGTGGGAGTGAATCTGGTGAAGGACCCAAAGGCCTTGGAGTAACCAATCCTCTCTTCAGCAGTGAGGGATATAATTCAGTATAGGTCATAGGGATCCGAGGATTAGGGGGTCTTCCTCTTGGTCTTCTGTTCTGAAAGTTGGAATTTGGATGAGGAGCTAGAGTCCTCTGCTGGTAGGCTGAAGCATTGGGTGCTTGTTGATAGCCTGGAGTATTAAGCACTGGTTGATAGGCTGGAACCACTGGAGCTGTTTGTTGATACATTGGTACCGCTTGAGTTGGCTGATACATTGGAACTTGCTGATTATATGATGGTTGAACTGCCGCTACATATGGGTGTTGAACATATTGTGGTGGTGTTCGCTGGTGTTTCTGGCGAACAACCTCTGGTTTACCAATTCCTTAGAAATGGGTTACTTGCAGGACCAACCACACAAGTCCTAGGACACATGTGCTAAATTCTTAGGACTAATTCCTTAATGTATAAGTCTTATTAGTTTTCTTGTATGTTTTGTCGAAAGATTTCTAACAAAGTTGTTCTTATTTATATTGGAGTGTAGATGTGTTTGTACAATGAACTAAAAGAAGGACTTAAAGTTTGCATTTAAAGGATTTATGGAATATAAACTTGCTCGAAAGTAAATTGCTTGAAAAGTAAGTAAAAGCTTAAACTTGAACAAGGAATGAGGGAAAAATCTAAATTTTATAACTGAAAGATAAATGGTGTTTATATGTACATTTTCCAAACAATTCTCTCTTATCTTACACACGAGTATTAGAGTAATTTTCACATGAATGTTGTACATAATTTCACACACTTTACACAAAGTAAACTATCCTATTTATATACAAATAAAATAATCGTCGAATAACGGTCAATTCCTAAGAATTCACCACTTGGCGCTCTGCATGCTATTAGTCTCTAAGAATCCTCCACGTATCTTCTACCAAGCGAGGCCGTTATTCATATTAAAACTGCCCTTTAACTGGTGAAACGACGTATCTTCTCGTCATGTCGAATTCATTTGAAATTCAAATAGTCCTAGCGTCTCCTTCGTTGAATCCTTGCCTTCACATCTCTTGTCAAAAACACGAGAGGACTTCTTAGTAGTGATGTGAAGAACTTTCTAAATGGTAACTCATCCGCTCTTTCGATAGACAAATGTTCGTTATATTATGAACCAAATCATCACAAACCTTCTCAAGATTCTGGACATGTTTGGAAGAAAGAGTGATCCTATTCTGTCGAATATCTTCACAGCTACGTACATCATTTTTCAAAGCATAATGAGATGAGGAGTGCTGAGAAACTACCATGTCAAATAATGGTGAAGTGTGGGAGCATAGTTGACAAAACCATCAGCTGCTGAGGCTCTTATGTATCAAACCCATGGTGTCGAAATTATGTGTATACAAATTGCCCCCCAGCAAAGGTATTTCGACTGACTTTTGGAGAAAGCATCTTTGCTGCCAAAACTTTTATTTCGACTCCAAGTCTTACATTAAATGTGCTCATCTCTGAGATCTTACTTTTATCTTGCATTAAATGAGTTGATTTCCAAAATCTCACTTTTGTCAAATCATAAAAAAGTAATCATGAGATTCTCCCAACCTATCACGTCTAACCCACGTTCTTGGACATGATCCCCATGACTCTATGAAACTAGGTCTACCATACTCTTTTCAACTTCCACCACTTTTCCACATCCACTAACGCGTCGATACGTGCCATAACCGTTTGAAAACTCAAACATTTCTCTCCCCAATTTCTAATATAAATACCCCTCTTCTTCCTTCTGAAGAACTTTCGCTCCCCAAAACTTATACATTTCAACTTTCTTTCTTCTCACATACCCAATCTTTACTCCTTCTTGCTCAAGTTTCTTCACTATCAATAATGGCAACTTCAAGAAAACAAAAAGACAAGAACACATCTGCTCTCCCCTATGCACACAAGATTCTTGGACCGAAGCTTATAGGAAACCAACCATGCGTCCCAGAACCTCCAAACGAGAGGGAGAAAGCAAGCATCTACTATTCCCAGGTACTCATCCCTCTTTTAATATCTGGCAAGTGCCATGCTATGTTAGGCCCTCTTCCTAGCCCTAATGCTGACCAAACTCGCCTTAAGGAGTTTTCCCCACTTATTCTCGTACAAAACCCATAGGCGCAAGAAAAACACCCAAGTCTAGTGATAAATCACCAGAACATGCTGAACAAAACCCTGAATCAGCTGCCCTAAATTTGACATACTTGAATCAACATAGGATTCTTAGAAGCTGTCCTTAGTCGAAAGACCCCTCTGAATATGTAGAATGGGTAGACAAAATCGAAAAGGTCAAGGGTAAAAACTGGAAGAAAATTGGTATTTATGACTTGATCCAGTTGTCGAAAGAAGGCCATGGCTACTTCACCAACATGATTCTTGCTTCCCTATACTTTTGGGTTAGCACCTACAACACTTTTCACCTTCCCTACAAAATGGTAACCCCCACTCTCTTCGACCTAGGCGTCATAGTAGGTCTTAGTCCACTAGGGGCAACTTTCGATCCAACTGTACTAGACGAAAATACCATAGCTTTTGAAACTATCTTTGCTTCATACTCCCATTTCATTGCCCATTACCATGACAAGGACTCTGTTGATGTGCCAGATATAGAACACATAGCCTTTCTCACCCTTTGGCTGTCGAAATTTGTGTTCTGCACAAGGTCTCTTCAAGTGGCCAAGAAGTACATCACCCTAGCCAATCAGCTCCATGCTGGTATGAACCTGCACTGAAGCGAATTGATTTTGGCCAATCTCTACGAATCCATTAGCGAGAGTGTCGAATCTATCAAGCAGATCAAGGACAAGGGCAACCTCAGTTTGGCAGGCCCATTTTGGCTTCTTCAACTATGGCTCAACGCCACTTTCGAATCCAGTCTCCCTGATAAAGGTATAATGGATGAATAATATGTCAAAGACAGACATGTCGAATGGGAAAGACTGGCGCAGTTAACTCCTTCTAAAGAGGGATTGGGTCTTCGACGATCCTTCACCAATTATGTGAACATGTTCGCCAAGATCTACAACTTCAAGGAAGGCATGGCACCTTTCGCCAACAGTACCATCGGACCCAAGTGGTTCACCAGACAACTTTCTGTGGAACACAAAAAGGAAGAAGACAATTTCTTAGCCATATGGAAATTGTTTCTTACACCTAGGCTCTTGTCCTCTTACCCAACTATGTCCAACTCCAAAGTGGCCCTAATAGTTTATCAGCCGAATTTAGTGGCTCGACAATTTGGGCTGATACAACTGAAGCCAAGGTCCATCTATCCCAAAAAAGGATCTATTCTCTTTTACAATTCGTTCTCCACTAAGTCGAAGAGTATAGAGATCTCAGACAAACTGAATGACGCTGCTTTGGAGATTCAGCCAGTGGTCTTTCGACCGACCTTCTTCTGCACTCAGGAGTTCGACGTTTGGTGGAAAGATTATTATCTCACCAAGTTTTATGACGCATCTGACTTCAACACTCTTCTGACAAATGCCTTTGCTTTCGTGCAGGACCGAACCAAGAAAGGTACCCAACAACACGTTAAAGAGATTCAAAAGTTCCAAAAATATTTTGAAACCATTTATAGGCCAGATGATCTTAGGTGAACTATAGGCGAAGCAGCTGTGACTCTGAAGTATAAATTTACAAAAAAAATGGAGAAGTTGGCATTGCCCTCATACGTCCCCCTAGAGGCACATTATAACTTTGCATATACTTTCTATCCACCAAAGTTTCCACCTCTACCATCTGCTGATTTTGGTGTGGCCTTGAGCCCACCTTTTCCAGATTGGTTCGTATGTGGCTTCGACTTAAAACTGCTTCAAGAGTCACGAAAAAAGCTTGCTGAGCGTGTGGTTCCGACCAAATATCATCTGGATAATTACCCAGGGCACCTTCATATTGGAATAGAACATGTTCGCGTGGAATCTACCATTCTTGAAGGTGTAACCACAATTTTGACTTCATCTTTGTATTCATATCTTTATGTTTTATCTTCTTCTTTTCTAACTTCTCTTTCCCTTTTCAGCTGTCAAGACCACTGGCAAGAAGAGCTCTGTCGAAGACAAGCCTGACAAATCCACCAAGAATTCCACCTCCATTTCAAAAAAGGTTATTTTCTTCTCTTTGGAAAAAAGACTATCTCAATTATGAAATTATTTTAGTCTTAGGCTTATTTAACTCTCCTTGATATTTTAGGCGAGTCGAAAACCACCTACTCCTCAAAAAAGAAAGAAAGAGGAAGTGCAAGTGCCTTCTAAAGATTCTGGTGACGAATCCCCAGACCAACAACCATTGAAAAGGAAGAAACCTACAAAAATAAGGACGGTCGCCTCCCAAAGATCACTGGTGACGTCGAAAAAGACCCCTCCTGCAAGCCTAATGATTAAGCCTACGCAAGATGCAGAAAGTGGGAATTCTAGTTTCCACACTATGATCCCTCAGGTAACTTTCTTTCGACTAAATTTAACTTTGATCTTTATATACTCTTCGATTTTTTTTATTTAAAATTTATTTTGTTTCAGGTTCAAATCAACACTGATGATCCTCCCATCAGTTCTGTCCCTCTACTCCAAGCTAATTCGATTAAGGAATCAGAAGCAAAGAAAGACCAGCTGCAAGACTCCCCTCTTGATGCAACCAAAAAGGTCCAAGTAGAAAATACATCCAAGGATGATATGCTCGAACCCCAAACCGTGGCTGAATTCGACATCACCATGGAGGAGTGTTCTGCAGATAATTCCCCTGATCAACCAAAGTCCACTGCCAACAAAGAAAGTCCCCCAAAGACGACAAAGGAAAAAGGGCTGATGTTGAGTCCAGTGTCCAAGAAAGGGAAGAGCCAAACAAATCTAGAGATGCTGGTGAAGAGGACCTTAATGCCAGAAGTACAGAAGACAAAGGTCAGTCGAAGAAAGAGGATGGGCCTAACACTCACATCAATCTTGATTCACTACAAAGCAATCCTCCATCTTCTGGTTCAACTATCTTCTCTCGTGAGGAGATTGAGAACCTAAAAACAAGGAAGCATTTGGAGTATCCGAGGGCCATGCTCAGTGTAACACCCCAAATTTGCCCTCTTCTTGTTTAACATCGTTATCATATCATAATCATCATGAGCATACCATATCCTTATCATTTAGCATAGAAAAATGAGGCATAACACTCGCATGTTCCAGCATAAGGCATATGATCGGTCATCTGGGAAAATCCGAACCTGCAAGTCAAAATCAAGAGCATGGTGATCTAGCAAGAATCTCACAGGATCATTTTGCACAAGCCTGGTATCATGTTCAGAGCCCTAGAAAGAGAAGATGGATCAAAATTTGCTTGAAACGGTTGGTGCAGGTCTATTTTTGAAGGTTCCCACCAAAGGGAGGGAAATTCAAATTTTCCATGCGTTAACCGGTTAACGCATATGGTTAACCGGTTAACAGCTGCGAAATTTGAATTTCCAGCAGCAATTTCAGCATGTGTGTTTTGGTTCCATTTTCCAATTTTCTGATTTTTATTCATTTGAATTAAATTTGAATTTGAGAGAAGGATCTAGAGCATTTATCCAAGCCTCATTCCAACCCTAAATCCAAATCACTTTCTAAGCCAATCCCAAACCATAATTTTGGATCCCAAACCAAAATTTTGGGCCCCAAACCTAAATCATATTTATTCCATTTCCTTCCAAACCAAGGGGGCTCTGACTCATTTTTCACTTTCATTTCTGAATTTCCATTCCTCTCACTCACAATTCTCTCACTTTTCTCTCCCAATTTTCCAAATCACTCAAAGTTCCTCTTTGAAGATCACACAACCTTGCCTTGAGGTGTGTAGATCTTGGAACTAAACCTCCATTCATAGCTTCTTTGCATCTTTTTGCTGGTTTTATTGGAGATTCAGATCTGGTTTGAGATCTAGAAGTGCTTTTGGATCCAAAATTCTGCATCAAGGGCTTGTTCTTGCATTTATTTTGCATGGAGTGTGGAGCTTAGCATCGGATCTTTAAAGTTTTGCGCGAGATCTACCGTTTTCAGCTCAATCAACAAATACCAAAGCATACCTCAGCTTTGTAGGTTGGTTAATTTCAGATCTAGCTCTGTTTTTAGCTTATTTGCATGCTTGTGCTTTAGATCCACCATGTGCTTGTGTATTTGCTTGTGTTGTTTGATTTGATTGGTTGATTTGTATCCGGATCCGAATGTTATTGTTCATGAGCTTAATGATATGGATTAATGTGAATTGATCTAATTTTTCCATGTGTAATTGATTGCTGGTCTGGTGCAAGCTTATTTGAATAAGCTGTTTTGAGATGCTGTTTTCTGCAGGATTTGTTGTTGTTTTATCAGTGTTAACCGGTTAACGTATATGGTTAACCGGTTAACACCCCTGTTTTGTGCGTATTTTGTGCAGGTTTGAGCTGGTTAACCGGTTAACGCATTTGGTTAACCGGTTAACACTGAAGCAGAATGACTTTTTAGTGTTGTTTTGAGCTTGTTTGATCCCTTTGCTTGTTCTAATTGCCATGGATCATTGCATGATCATTAAACATGAGATTTTAGGGTGATTTGCTTGCTGGTTGATGTATGCTTTCATGTTTTCGACGCGTAAGTCGTGTACTTGCAATGTTTGGCATGATGTTTGATTCTTGTTCACAAGAACCTTTGAGCATGACTAATTCCATGATTGTGTTGGTCACTTTGCTGGATTTTTTTGTGCATACTAACCTTGCAGGGGCTATGGTAAGTGAGAGATGTGGGAATTGAGTTCCACATCTCCAATTCTCATCTTCCTTTTATGTTTATGTTACTAACCCTTTGTTGTTGGGCTTAGGCCTTTCTCATCCCTTCTTCTATCTTCTTCTTTTTTCCTTCATTAGGATAGAAACCTCACTAACCTTTAGGACTTCCATGCATGTGAATACTTAGGATTATTTTAGTCCCCCTTTAGAATTTTTCCTTTAAGATCCTTTGGTGCTCTCTCTTCTCATCTTCAAACTTAATTCTAATTCATTTAATAAAGGTTGAGTACTTTCATGTGACATGAGACTTTGCTATGAGATGCTCACATGCGTTCCATTTCGGGGCGAGGTGTGAGTCATCACTCGTGGTGGATAGGTCTTAACATGAGTACCTCACAAAGAAAAGCTAAAAAACACTTCTTAATCAAAACCACAAAAACACTTAATAGTGATAATAGGTTAGTGTGCTTGAGCCTTCACTTGTGGGACTAGCTTTGGGGATTTCCTCCATAGATAGGTGTGCCTCTTGCGCATTCCATTTCGGGATGATGTGAGATGTACACATCCCATTGAGTAAGACTTGGGTACACTTACCTATGCAAACTTTCACTCATAAAAGCTTCTAAAAAACACCAAACAAACAATAAACGTCTTTCCTTCGGGAATTCTTTTCTCATCTCCTTCGCTCCGTACGCGAACTTGCTCCTACTTGTCATTTTGCAAGACGGTTACACACTCGTCGTCCGAGTCTGCAACACCTGAGCAATGGCATAGGCAGTTCAAGCCTTAATTCACAAGCAATTTCCTTGTTACCCCTAGTTAGGGGAACTACGGCGTCTCTGATCCTCATTACCCCGATGAGGTACGTAGGCAGCGGGGTAGGGCCCGTTCGAGCACAATCTTTATTTTCCCTACATTTTTCCTTTTGCTTTCTTATTCAGTTCTTTTCCAGTTCCAGTTTCTTTTCATATTCATTTCTTTGCTGCATTTTTCATACCCTCACCCTTTGAAACAGTTTTCTTTTGCAAGCGTGGATCCCGTCGGGTACGGCGGACGATCTGGGTGCTAATACCTTCCCAGGTCGTAACCGACTCCCGAGCTCAGTCTCTTTGGTTCGCAGGACCTGTGTCCTTCCTCTTTCTTTCTTCTGGTTTGTGCAGCATTACCATTCCCTTTCTTCGGGATAAAAATGCCTGGCTGGCGACTCTACCTCTTTCCGCGCCACTTTCGCGTTTGTACCAGGATGGAAATCCCGGGAGCGACAGCTGGCGACTCTGCTGGGGACTGCACACCAGAATCTCTGGTTCCCCTGTGAGTCTCTCCTAGCGCTTGTTTGTTTCTGTTTCATTGGGTGATGCTTGTTTGATGTGGCTTGTTGTATTGTATTGTTGTTGTTTACAGCTTTATTTACAGCTTTATTTACAGTTTTCAGTATTTATTTTCCGCATCATATATATCATACTGGATTGTCTGGACTGGTTTTCTGTTTGGTGGGATGGGTGATACTGTTCCTGAGAGATAAGCCAAGTACCCGGCTTGAGTGCACCCTAGGATTAGAGTGGACATATTGTACTCGCATGTGGCATGATGAGTGGCGATGTGTTTCACGCCCAGATTGCGATTGTCTTGGAAATATCTTGTGTGGGGATTTCCTCCACTTCGGGATAGGACCTTGATAGTTATGTGCATCTGGGGACCGATCATTGAGAACTTTTGTGGAAACAACCCTCTCCAGTGGTGACAGTGGCAGACCACATTTTGTGGCAAACCCATTCGCACCCGAGGGTCCACTGGGGACTCGCATAGGATGGCCTGGTTCTTTTATAGGAACTCAGTCAAAGCATCTGGTCGTATGACATTAGTATTGTATCCTACGGGCTGAATGTACTATTGTTTCTCGATTGCAGCGCTTGAAGCTGGGAACCTATAAGGGATGCTTGTTTTTCCCGGACTCAGCTGAGGCCTCCCTGCGTAGTACATAATGCCTAACCGATTCCCTGATTTGGTCATGAGCCATTTCTCGGAAATGGTGAAAGTATTATTGCTATTCGGCTTTGAGAGTCCGTGATGTCTGACCCGGAGCCTACCAGTGAGATTGGGAGGGGTTTACAGGTTTGCAGGAACCCTTGACTTCAACATACACTTCATCATCAGTGTGATACTATGTTTTGATCCGGTTATTATAATCCTGGAGTTCTTGACCCTTGGTTTTGAGTTCTTATCAGATGGTTATTATTCAGAGGGCATATATCATCAGTTGCTCGGTTTTCAACTCAGTGTTCCGTATCCAGACAGACACCAGTTCTTGATCACTTGCCAGTTGCATACATGCCATCATAGCATTCTAGCATACATGTTCAGTTATTTCTGAGGATCTCATCCCTGAATTATCTCTGTTGGATTTTTGTATAAAAAGGTGGATCAAAGTAGATAGATTCCTTGGAAATAACCGAACATGGCATCTCATAGCAATTGCATTGCATTTATGTTCAGCAAGCAGGGCTCATTCGTTATTTGTTCACCATCTACAGTTGAGACTCCAGTTCTCGTATCAGACTTGAAGCAACTTTTGTGAAGATCATGGACCCTGGAGAGCAAAGCCAGTCTGCAAGTGTTGGGTTGACAAAAGATTAGTGGGACCAACTTCTGGAGGCTATGATGACTTTGGCAAGGCAGGATGACCGTAATTCCGCTCAAGCTCAGCCTGTACAGACCCCTGTTGGGAATCCAGATGTTCAAGAGCGTCAGGTCGCCCGAAGTGGACATTCTTCTTCTGTTGATGCTGCAGATTATCACAGTTTTGCTTTCACTATGCCAGATCCTCAAGAGGCAATCCCTGTGGTAAGACTCCCAGATCCACGAATTGTGGAGAGGGAGGAAAGATTCCGTGTGTTGGAGGAGGAGATCAAAGCCCTTCAAAGTCGTAATGTTGTTGATTTAAGTGCTGCAAGCATGTGTCTGGTGCATGGCCTGGAAATACCTCCAAAATTCAAAGTACCGAAGTTTGAAAAGTACAAAGGGGATAGTTGTCCAAGGCAGCATTTGGTGAGATTTTGCAGAAGGATGGCCTCACATGAGCATAATGAAAAATTGATGATTCATTGTTTCCAATACAGTCTGAGTGAGGCATCGTCGAATTGGTATATGCAGTTAGAGAGCAGTCGTATCCAGTCATGGTCAGACCTAGCCAATGCATTTGTGAAGCAGTACGACTACAATCTTGACAGGGCTCTTAGCCGCATGGATTTGCAAGTGTTATCTCAGAGAGATGGTGAATCTTTCAGAGAGTATACCCAGAGGTGGAGAGAAGTAGCTGCTCGGGTGCAACCCCCGCTATCAGATAGAGAGTTGGTTGATCTTTTCATAGAGACTCTACAGGGGCCGTACTTGGAGAGGTTGAGTGGCAGTGGAACTTCGAGTTTCTCGGACTTGGTGATAGTTGGAGAACGTATTGAGAGTTTTATCAAGATGGGAAAGATCCAAGGCATTTCAGATGGCTCAGCTGAAGAGAATGAATCTTTTGTTAGTTCCCAAGATAAGGATGTGATTGATGCAATCTGGGAAGACCCTCAAACTCCATTGACTTATCCGCTTTACCCATGCATTTCAGCTGCTCAGAGTCGTCAATCTTCTGAATCCGTATGTCAGATATCAGTTAACAGTGAATCTCCTCAGTATCAACAGCGACCATGTCAACAGAAGCATACTCCGCAAAGGCGTCGTTACTACACTAAGAGATCCAAGAGGTATTTTGATCCATTTCCAGTGCCATACAGTCGAATACTCTCATGCCTGATCGATAGTGGATTGATAGTGCCGAAGAAACCGGGTCCAGTGCCTTTTCCATATCCACCAAGTTTTGATCCCAATGTTCAATGTGAATTCCATGGCAACGCACCAGGACATTCAGCTGAAGAATGCAAGCCTCTCAGGGATAAGGTTCAAGATTTGATTGATTCTGGGTTGATTTCAGTGACGCCTCAAGGCATTCAAGTTAACGAGTCTCCGTTTGGTCATGTGGGTTCGTCAGCTCATGTTATGGAGGAATTTATTGAAGATGTATATGAAGGTGATTCTCAGTTTGATTCTGAAGAGCGGCTACGTACCTCACTTTGATCCCTATTGAGGGGAACTACGTCGCTCTGATTCTCCATTGGCCTTTGGTCAATGGAGATACGTAGGCAGAAGATCGTCAGGTCTTTCCGAGCAACCTTAGGTGTCAAAATTATGTGGCAATTTCATCTCAGTGTCACTCTTCTCTTCAGACGTCTTGTGTCAATGTTTGAACGTCGGAAGCTTCAGGTCAGAATAATTGAGAATGAAGTATGGTGCTGACACGTGGTCATTTGATTGAAGACTGCATATCCCATCAGGAAAAGATGCTGACTATAGAAGGTATTCAAGATCAACAGGTCCAGACGGAGTCAAGTCTCCTCAACATTGGCATTGCTCAGCTTCTTTACTGCATTTTCATGTGTCGCTTTTATATGTTTGTTTGAATATTTGTATGCTTGCATGAAACTTGTTTGCTTTTTTTTGGAATGTTAATTAATGAAATGCACATGTTTTTCTTGAAGTAATTAATTCGTGTTTTCATTTTTGTGAATGTGCATTGCAATACCAACTGTTGTTCTTAAACTCTGTGACGGAGGATGACGAAATGAAAACGCAAAAATCTCCATTTGTGTGCTCTTGAATAAGACCTTGTTGACGATGTACAGGCATTGTTTCAAATTCCCAAACACCGGAGATATAAGGGAGATAAACCTTCATTAACCCCTTTGAGCCTTGAAGTAGGAGTTTCTTTTCGCATGAAAAAAAACCCTCACATTTAACCCGGGGCAGGGTAGGTGTCAGCTAGTTGGACCAGGCGTTCATGCTTCCATAAAGGAGTTTATCTGAGGATCCCTAACATTTCATTGTACCAAATCAAGAGGTCCAAAGACCGAAAACCACCATGGTTATTCTCCATCAACTGAGGAGTGAGACAGTCACAACCCTTACAAAACAGTCAAGACAAACAGTGTCGCACGATTTGTTCGGACGAAAATAAAGAAAAAAAGAAATAAATAGCCCGCTAAGTCGAAACTTGAAAACAAACGACTTAGGCAAAAATTAGGGCATCCCGCTGGACTCCAATTGCAAAAGATTCAAAAAGAATCAGTCCAGGCAAAAGTTAGGGATAAACAAAGAGAATGAAAAAGCAAAAAGATGAAAAGGATTACACAAGAAAGATCCTTAAGCAAGAGCAAGTCGTGTGATGCAGACACAAAAGACAATAAGGGTGACTGCTATCCCAACAACAACCTCAAGGGTTCTTAAACTGTTAGAGTAATGGTTCCTCAATCAATACGAAACCCTTAGAAAAGATGAGCGTTTGCGAAAACTAGCTGAACATAGGAATGGAAGGACATCACGAAGATGGGTGGGCACATATAAATTTTGAGCCTATATCCTTTGTTTCTATAACCGTGAACCAGGCCACGATATAACCCTTAAAAGTCCTAATTGAAGCAGGGTTAATTCGAGAGCGTGTCACCATGCGATAGCGTTCCTGACTCCTACGAGTTGTGCTAAAAGACCCTCGTTGGTATTGCATATGCATGTTCATTTCAAAAATATATATATATATTGTACTGTCTTAACCAGTGACTCGTTCATAAACGACATCTTTTTAATAAAAGCTTCAAGATTAACATGTGTTGCATTAGAATTTTCATTCTCAGAATAAGACATTTTCTGCTTGCATACATTTGTTTAGCATCAAAGAAGTTCACATCTGGAACCTCAGTATAGAAGCTTAATCTTGCCAAGTTGAGAAGGCGGACACTTCGGAAGGACATTCATGTCAAAGGGGCACTTTTCCAAGAAACTTCGTTGAATAGGACCTTTTCCAACCAGTTGGGTTAAATGCAGTCAATCTGGGGCAATAACGTCGATCAATCTCTTCAGCAGCCAGTCTGGGGCAATCACTTCGAGATTTAAATCTCTCATAGAGCAGTTAGTCTGGGGGGTTTTCCAAAGCAAGGCTCGTACTAGGGCAGGTCACCCAAGAAACACTAGAAGTTACTTTCTCCAAAAGACGGCTAATCAGATGATGCGAGATCTTGGGGCAAATTCCTTCGTGGACCATACAGTTTGAAGTGGTCACTTCGAGGTCTATAAGAGTTTGGAAACACTGAAGCATTTCAGATGCTAAGTTTTCTGTAAAATCCTCTTGAGACAATATTGCGATATGCAAGGCCGTTCCCAGAATGAATGTCTGATGATTTATCCCAGTAGGGTGCTTCCCTAGTCAGAGAATTTATCCGCAGTTGTTATGGTTTCTTCATCATACACGGCTAAAAGTCCAATAGTCATTGGCATCTTCAAGGTTAAAGCCCGATCTTTGTTGGCATCTCTTCAACTATGACTAGTTGATATCTATATGTGTTCAGCCTCTCACTTCGGCAGAGTATGGCAATCTTCACTCTGGTTTTCTTCGACCCTCGAGTCGATATCATCGCTTCTGTTTCTCGACTCTCGAGTCGATGTGGCTTCCTTCGTGTCCTCAACCCTCGAGTTGATGTTGTTTTGTTTTGCTCGACCCTCGAGTCGACGTTATTATCATCTTGTTTCCTCAACCCTCGAGTTGACGTTGTTTCGTTTTCCTCGACCCTTGAGTCGATATTGTCATTTGTTTTCTCAACCCTCGAGTTGATGTTGTTTCGTTTTCCTCGACCCTCGAGTCGATGTTACTATTTTATTTCCTCAACCCTCGAGTTGATGTTGCTTTGTTATCCTCGACCTTTGAGTCGATATTGTTGCTTTCGTTTCCTCGACTCTCGAGTCGATGTTGTTGTCGCTTTATTCCTCAACCCTCGAGTTGATGTTGTTGTGTTCTCCTCGACCCTTGAGTCGATATTTCTGTTTCCTGCGACCCTTGAGTCGATATCATAGTCTTCACTTCTTCAACCCTTGAGTTGATACCCAGTAAGTCTGTCGTAAAAGGAAATTCAAAATCACAACATCAAATTTCAGACATACCTGGATTCATTTATTCTAGGGGCAAGTGTGCATATCTTTGTGCTGACGGAGTACGGTATTTCGCAGTGACACGAGGTTTTCAGGAATCCTTGCAAGACAAATTCTTCCATAGTAAATGCAGTCTGGGGCAGTTATGTCAAGATTCGACGAATCTCTAAAGAGTTTGAAGACTTGGACATTTTGGATGTCAGGTCTTCTATAAAATCCTCTTAGGTTGATCTTCAAGCAGTCAACTAGTCCAGAAAATGCAAGAGGTCACTAGATGATATTCCCCACAGAGTTAATATTGGATTTTCATCTCTGTCCGTGAAATATTTCCCAGCAAAGTTGCCGTACTTTTGGGTATTTGATGATACAGCCAGGTATTCATCACCTCAGTCAGAGTTGAGTCCAGACCTCTTGACTTGTCTTCCCCAGTAGAGTATTTCCCCAAGCAGAGATTTCTTCTCCAACAGATATCTGAAGCCTGGCACCTCTGGCAGAGATTTTATCCAGCTAAGTATGGGCGGCGGCCCAAGCAGGTTCTTCTTCTCCAGTGAAGTAGCAGTCCATTCTTCCCCAGTGAAGTATAGCCAGCAGGTGCTCGAAAGCCTGACGTCATCAGAAATGAAATTAACCGTATTCTGTTCCCAGTAAGAGTCCTTGCCTATCAGGTACCCGAAAGCCTGATATCCCCTCAGAGTCTTGAATCATCGGATGCTCTCCCCAGTCAGAGTATTCGCCCAGGAAGCTTCCCCAGCCAAGTCTGAAGATGATCTGTCCCCCCACAGAGTTCATATTTGATTTTCACCTCTGTCCGTGAAATATTCCCCAGCAGATTTGCCCTATTGTTGTTTTATTTGGTGATGCGGCCAGGTATTCATCACCTTAGTCGGAGTGGGTATCCAGACCTCTTGACTTGTCTTCCCTTGCAGAGTCGTATCTCTTGTTGCCGATCAGGCATTCGTTTGTTGCTCGTCTGCAATCTTCAACGCGCGTATGTGTTATCCCTAAGCAAGTTTCCCCAGCAAGGACATATCACTGCTTTATGGCTGCTCGACTGCATCTTTCAACACTCGTCTGTGTTAGCTCTGTGTTGCTGTTTGCTCGTCTGCAATTTTCGGCATTCGTCTGTGTTTTGAAGTGATTACCTTATTATTGCTCGTCTGCAATTTCCAACACTCGTCTGTGTCATGATGCCTCCGTTGTTGCTCGTCCGCAACTCCTCAACACTCGTCTGTGTTCTGAGATGATATTTGCTGTTGCTCGTCTGCAACCTTCCAACACTCGTCTGTGTTTGGTATGGGGTCCTTCGTTGCACTCGTCTGTGCCTTGACATGTATTCTCTGTTGTTGCTCGTCTGCAATTTTCGGCACTCGTCTGCGTGTGTTTGAAGCTCGTCTGCTTTTATCTCCCAGAAGTCGTTTGTGTTCTGAAGCTCGTCTGCTTTGCCTGGATACTCGTCTGTATCATCCTCAGCACGCGTCTGTGCTAGCTCGCACCTGAATGTGAAGATTTGTCGTTCATCCTGATATTGCTGTTGCTACTTCAAATGCTCGTCTGTGTTTGAATTTCTGGTATTCGTCTATACCAGTGGCTGATACTCGTCTGTATCATCGCCTGAAGCACTCGTCTGTGTTTCTCAGATCATCGTCCGATACTCGTCTGTATCTTTGACTATTGGCACTCGTCTGTGTTCTCTTGATGATCATCCAATACTCGTCTGTATTGAAGAGGTTTAAAATCCTGACAGTGGGAATTAAATGTCGAAATGGTTACCGGGCCTGGCGTAACAGGTAAATCCGAGGGAGGCTCGTCCGTCTCAAGCACCAATTATTATGGTTGCTGCACCTGGCGTAACAGGTTTGCTCAGAAGACTCGTCTGTCTTATGCCATATATCCGCGGATAATATATGAAGAAGGTTCGTCTACCTTGATTGCATGTCTATCCCACAGACTTATATGCATTCCCGGAGCCTGCGTAAGGGTTATCCGAAGAAGACTCGTCCGTCTTATTCCACTTATCTGCGTAAGGATTAGTGAAGGAGATTCGTCCATCTCAGGTTACTTTGAAGATCCTTAAGGGCTCGTCCGCTCTCTGCACCTGGCGTCACAGGTCATGCGAAGACTCGTCTGTCAGCATGATAGTATTCCAGATATCAGTTTCAACTTGGAAGAAGCTCGTCTGCTTTTTCTCTCCTTCTTATCCCCGGAGCGTCATCTGGTTGGGTTTATTTCCCAGTGTTGCATTCTTCGTCAGAGTGCAAATTTCAGGTCTTCTTGGTATTCAATCACAGTTTATCTCGAATGTCTGATAGCCGTTGCTCTCATCCTTTTCAGATTAACAGTTGATTGAATAGGGGCAGCTGTAACACCCCAAATTTGCCCTCTTCTTGTTTAGCATCGTTATCATATCATAATCATCATGAGCATACCATATCCTTATCATTTAGCATAGAAAAATGAGGCATAACACTCGCATGTTCCAGCATAAGGCATATGATCGGTCATCTGGGAAAATCCGAACCTGCAAGTCAAAATCAAGAGCATGGTGATCTAGCAAGAATCTCACAGGATCATTTTGCACAAGCCTGGTATCATGTTCAGAGCCCTAGAAAGAGAAGATGGATCAAAATTTGCTTGAAACGGTTGGTGCAGGTCTATTTTTGAAGGTTCCCACCAAAGGGAGGGAAATTCAAATTTTCCATGCGTTAACCGGTTAACGCATATGGTTAACCGGTTAACAGCTGCGAAATTTGAATTTCCAGCAGCAATTTCAGCATGTGTGTTTTGGTTCCATTTTCCAATTTTCTGATTTTTATTCATTTGAATTAAATTTGAATTTGAGAGAAGGATCTAGAGCATTTATCCAAGCCTCATTCCAACCCTAAATCCAAATCACTTTCTAAGCCAATCCCAAACCATAATTTTGGATCCCAAACCAAAATTTTGGGCCCCAAACCTAAATCATATTTATTCCATTTCCTTCCAAACCAAGGGGGCTCTGACTCATTTTTCACTTTCATTTCTGAATTTCCATTCCTCTCACTCACAATTCTCTCACTTTTCTCTCCCAATTTTCCAAATCACTCAAAGTTCCTCTTTGAAGATCACACAACCTTGCCTTGAGGTGTGTAGATCTTGGAACTAAACCTCCATTCATAGCTTCTTTGCATCTTTTTGCTGGTTTTATTGGAGATTCAGATCTGGTTTGAGATCTAGAAGTGCTTTTGGATCCAAAATTCTGCATCAAGGGCTTGTTCTTGCATTTATTTTGCATGGAGTGTGGAGCTTAGCATCGGATCTTTAAAGTTTTGCGCGAGATCTACCGTTTTCAGCTCAATCAACAATTACCAAAGCATACCTCAGCTTTGTAGGTTGGTTAATTTCAGATCTAGCTCTGTTTTTAGCTTATTTGCATGCTTGTGCTTTAGATCCACCATGTGCTTGTGTATTTGCTTGTGTTGTTTGATTTGATTGGTTGATTTGTATCCGGATCCGAATGTTATTGTTCATGAGCTTAATGATATGGATTAATGTGAATTGATCTAATTTTTCCATGTGTAATTGATTGCTGGTCTGGTGCAAGCTTATTTGAATAAGCTGTTTTGAGATGCTGTTTTCTGCAGGATTTGTTGTTGTTTTATCAGTGTTAACCGGTTAACGTATATGGTTAACCGGTTAACACCCCTGTTTTGTGCGTATTTTGTGCAGGTTTGAGCTGGTTAACCGGTTAACGCATTTGGTTAACCGGTTAACACTGAAGCAGAATGACTTTTTAGTGTTGTTTTGAGCTTGTTTGATCCCTTTGCTTGTTCTAATTGCCATGGATCATTGCATGATCATTAAACATGAGATTTTAGGGTGATTTGCTTGCTGGTTGATGTATGCTTTCATGTTTTCGACGCGTAAGTCGTGTACTTGCAATGTTTGGCATGATGTTTGATTCTTGTTCACAAGAACCTTTGAGCATGACTAATTCCATGATTGTGTTGGTCACTTTGCTGGATTTTTTTGTGCATACTAACCTTGCAGGGGCTATGGTAAGTGAGAGATGTGGGAATTGAGTTCCACATCTCCAATTCTCATCTTCCTTTTATGTTTATGTTACTAACCCTTTGTTGTTGGGCTTAGGCCTTTCTCATCCCTTCTTCTATCTTCTTCTTTTTTCCTTCATTAGGATAGAAACCTCACTAACCTTTAGGACTTCCATGCATGTGAATACTTAGGATTATTTTAGTCCCCCTTTAGAATTTTTCCTTTAAGATCCTTTGGTGCTCTCTCTTCTCATCTTCAAACTTAATTCTAATTCATTTAATAAAGGTTGAGTACTTTCATGTGACATGAGACTTTGCTATGAGATGCTCACATGCGTTCCATTTCGGGGCGAGGTGTGAGTCATCACTCGTGGTGGATAGGTCTTAACATGAGTACCTCACAAAGAAAAGCTAAAAAACACTTCTTAATCAAAACCACAAAAACACTTAATAGTGATAATAGGTTAGTGTGCTTGAGCCTTCACTTGTGGGACTAGCTTTGGGGATTTCCTCCATAGATAGGTGTGCCTCTTGCGCATTCCATTTCGGGATGATGTGAGATGTACACATCCCATTGAGTAAGACTTGGGTACACTTACCTATGCAAACTTTCACTCATAAAAGCTTCTAAAAAACACCAAACAAACAATAAACGTCTTTCCTTCGGGAATTCTTTTCTCATCTCCTTCGCTCCGTACGCGAACTTGCTCCTACTTGTCATTTTGCAAGACGGTTACGCACTCGTCGTCCGAGTCTGCAACACCTGAGCAATGGCATAGGCAGTTCAAGCCTTAATTCACAAGCAATTTCCTTGTTACCCCTAGTTAGGGGAACTACGGCGTCTCTGATCCTCATTATCCCGATGAGGTACGTAGGCAGCGGGGTAGGGCCCGTTCGAGCACAATCTTTATTTTCCCTACATTTTTCCTTTTGCTTTCTTATTCAGTTCTTTTCCAGTTCCAGTTTCTTTTCATATTCATTTCTTTGCTGCATTTTTCATACCCTCACCCTTTGAAACAGTTTTCTTTTGCAAGCGTGGATCCCGTCGGGTACGGCGGACGATCTGGGTGCTAATACCTTCCCAGGTCGTAACCGACTCCCGAGCTCAGTCTCTTTGGTTCGCAGGACCTGCGTCCTTCCTCTTTCTTTCTTCTGGTTTGTGCAGCATTACCATTCCCTTTCTTCGGGATAAAAATGCCTGGCTGGCGACTCTACCTCTTTCCGCGCCACTTTCGCGTTTGTACCAGGATGGAAATCCCGGGAGCGACACTCAGCAACCACTACAACTCCCAAAACTCCTCCAGCAGTTCGACTACCTCTGGGGTTACTTCTGAGGTCAAAACTCTCAGCTCCATCATGGCCGAAGTTAAGGCGAAAGTGCTTGGTGTCGACTTGTTCAAAATCTTGGAGGAGGATCCCACCCAACAATCTGAACTAAAAAAGCTCCTTAAACAGGTGAATGTCTTGGAGGTCAGTGCTTACGAAACTCGTCTGGTAATGGACCTTGTTCAGATAATTGATGTAGCAAGTGGAGATCTTATCCGTCGAAAGGATTATATCCAAATGATCTCCAAAAAGAAAGACACCCAGTCTGCTGAGTGGAATGTTGTGGATGCTTCGACTGAGAAGGTTTCAGAGTTGTCGAAACTCTCTGATGCTTACTCCAAAGATGTGGCCGAATGTGACAAAAACATTCAGGATTTTGAAGAACAAATATCCCAGCTTAAAATCAATATTTCTCAAGAAAATAAGCGCAAGGCAGATCTTCAACATCCCAAGAAAGACGAAATTGAATAAGAGATCAAAGTGGGGCTTCATCATGCAGATAGGGCTCAGCAACTAGGCAAAGAGATTGACGAAATGTCTTAGAAAAAAAGTCTATGTGATTGTCGAATCTCAGTCCAGGAGAGGAAATTCATATAGCTTAAGGAGTCTTTCCTTTAGAACCAAGACTTTGTAATAGAAAATAGGCTGTGTATTTTATTTTTGTTTAACAGCCCTAAAAGGCATTTTTTGTAATGACTTCAATGCTTATTTGGCGAAACACTTAATATAATTATTCTACTTTTATTTTTACTTCTTGCAGAATTGGTTTATATTTTTTCAAGTACTTGCCATTTATTTTAAATATTCTCTCGTCTTTGTCTATTTCTTCGATTTCATTAGCACCATTCGAAAAAACACTTAAATTTTTGAAAGGCCCTTCCCATTTGGGGGATCACTTTCCCATTAATATGTCTTTTCGATTCATGGGGAGTATTACCTTCCAAACTAAATCATCCACACAAAGGATTTTTAACTTTACTCTCTTATTGTAAGATTTTTCAACTCTTTCTTTTTGTCTCCTTATCAAGTCCAATGCGCGCAGCCTTTCTTCGTCTAAATCCACTAATTCGTCCATCATCATGCTCCGATACATTTCTGAAGGGATTACATGATGTCTTTGAACATGTATGGATTGTAAATAGATTTCAATTGGAAGCACTGCATCATGTTCATATGTCAATTTAAATGGAGTAGAGTTAGTGACTTCATTGGGTGACGTTCGACAAGCCCATAAGATCTGATATAAGGTTTTATGCCAGTTTCTAGGCTTTTAACCTACATGCTTTTTGATCAAATTTATTATCACCTTGTTTGCTGCTTCGACTTGTCTATTTGCCTGAGCATAATAGGGTGTATAGGTTTAATAACTTAAAACCCATTTATTTTGCAAAAGTTTGCATGATTCTACCAGTAAACACAGACCTTTGGTCAGTGGTTATTATTTATGATATTCCAAATCTATAAATTATATATTTTTGGATAAACTCTATGACTGCCTCTTGATCCACATTCACTAATGGTATGGCTTCAATCCATTTAGTAAAGTAATCAACTCCTACTAAGATGTATTTTTGTCCTTTCGACGAAGCTGGTCGAATTTCTCCAATTAAATCCAAAGCCCAACCTCTGAATGGTCAAGGATTTATGATCGAATGCAATTCGCTCGCAGGGACATGTGGTATACCTGCATGGACTTGACATTCTTGGAAACCCTCTGCAAATTCAACACAATCTTTTAGCATGGTTGGCCAATATAAACCTTGTCTAAATAATAGCCATTTCATCTTATGCCCTGCTTGGTGTGCACCACATATACCACTATGTACATTTGACAATACTATGTAGGCTTCTTCTCCGCTTAAACATCTTAGCAAGACTCCCTCTGCAGTCTTCTTGAGTTATTAGTTTCCAAAGAGTACGTAGCTTAGAGCTCTGTATCTTACTTTTCTTTCCACCTTTTGGTTTGGGTCTTGGAGATACTCTTTGATGGGTTTTCTCCAATCTTCTTTCTCTGAATTTTCTATGTTAAAGATTTTCAAAGCATTCATCATCTCCATAACCAAGTTTTATTGTTTCCAAATCTGATGGGGATAATTTGGTCAACATAACCCTTCCCCTTACTTCAATAGCACTCTCTAGTTTTTCTTTCGACACTTTGTAACCTGATGCAATTTGAGCCAAGTCATTGGCCTCTTGATTTTTTATTCTAGGAATATGTTTAAAGGTCACACTGTCAAATGCTTTGAGGAGTCTATTGGCTATAACGAAGTACATAATCAGATTTTCTTTGACACATCTGTATTCTTTGGTCAGTTGCTTTATTACTAGTTCTGAGTTGCCCATTATTTCGACTCTTGTTGCCCCCAATTCCAACAACATTTCAAGTCCAGCAATTAAAGCTTCATATTCGGCTTCATTGTTTGAACATGGGTTTTCGACCAAGGGTCTTGAATTTTGTTGGAATTTTATCAGGAGAAATAATTAATATTCCAATACCTACACCATTTTTGTGGCTGGAACCATCAAAATATAGTCTCCATGGTTGTAATTCGACGTATTTTATTTCATTTTCGTCTATGGAGTGATTAGTTATAAAGTCAGCCACCACTTGTCCTTTTACAGCCTTCAAAGGTAGATATTTCTTGGAGTACTCAGTTAATGCTAGAACCCACTTCCCAATTCGACTATGTAAAATGGATTTAGAAAACATATATTTTATTACGTCGAAATGAGATGATACAAATACATCAACTGGTTTTATATAGTGCTTTAATTTTGTACAAGAAAAATACACATATAAACATAATTTTTCTATTACACTATATCTAGTTTCAACATCGTTTAAGACTCTGCTGAGATAGTAAATGGCTCTTTCGACGTCATTTTCATCCTCTTGACACAAAATGCTTCCTAAGGTCTTGTCAGATGTTGAGATGTACAACCTCATGCTTCTTTTTCTACTGGGAGACATCAAGACTGGGGGACTGGCTAGATATCCCTTGATCTTGTCGAAAGCGTCTTGTTGCTCTTGCCTCCATGCGAAGTCTTCTTTTTTGAGTTGAAGCAGAGGAGAAAAAGCTTGCGTTTTCCTGCTGAGGTTTGAAATGAATCTTCTTAGAAAATTAATTTTTCCCAGCAGTGATTGCAATCCTTTCTTTGTTGATGGCGCTTTTGCCTCTATTATTGCTTTAGCTTTGTTGGCATTTATTTCGATTCCCTTTTTGTGGACCACAAATCCTAGGAAATCTCCAGCCTGCACACCAAATGCACATTTGAGGGGATTAATCTTTAAACCAAATTTTCTCATCCTTTCAAAGGATTGTCGAAGATGGTCTAAATGATGTTTTCCTGAAACAAACATTATTACAATGTCATCGATATATACTTGCATGAACGTTTCAATGAAATCATGAAAAATAGAGTTCACAACCCTTTGGTATGTAGCTCCAGCATTTTTTATACCAAAGGGCATAACTACCCATTCGTAAGTCCCTATTGCACCAGAACAACGAAAGGTTGATTTGGAAACATCTTCATCCGCAATGAAGATTTGATTGTAGCCAGAGTATCCATCTAGCATGCTCAGGTACTCATGGCCTACTGCAAAGTCTACTAGCATTTCGGCTACTGGCATAGGATATTCATCCTTAGGGGCGGATGAATTCAAGTCTCGAAAATCAATGCACACCCTCAAGTGCCATTTTTCTTTATCACAAGTACAATATTTGCAATCCATTCAACATACTTGGTTGGGCGAATGAATCTGCATCTAAGAAGTCTCTCGACCTCTTCTTTTATTTTCGACAGGACCTCTGGTGTGAACCGCCTTGGAGTCTGCTTTACAGGCTTCTTTTCTTCTATGATAGGAAGCTTTAGTTCGACCAAGCTTCTATCGAGGCCAGGCATTTCGTCATAGTCACATGTGAAGCAGTTTTTGAACTCTTTCAGCAACTGGACTAATTCTCCTTTGAACTGGGGGTCCATATTAGCACTTATATAGGTTTGTCTTTTTTCTGCTCCCAGTCCTAGATTGATTTCTTCCAAAGGGTCCTGTACCACCATCTTCAAGCTAGTTAACATTGTGTCTTTTTTGAACCCGAACAGTTCGTCATCATAGATGGCGTCAAGCTTTTGATCCTGCCCTTCGCCTATCTGGTTGTCTTTATCTTCTCCATTAGTGCCCTGGTGAGGGCATGGTGGGTATAAATATTCTTCATTGACTTCGACAACCATATATTTTATTTCAGCCTCTAGAGCCGCTTTTAGTTTATTTTCGGCCATGTAGGTCGTCAGTCTATTCAATGTTGATGCTTCACTCATCATCATTGTAGAACTCGCTACCCCAGCCAGTTGGCTCTATATTAGAGGTTCCCCATGCATGGTTTGGTTCACCAATCACCTCCTTGTCCCATTGAAACCCATGTGTTGGATGTAGGTACATGGAACAATAGGCATTGTCTGATGCCTTCAGATCAAACTCAGATGGATTGTAAGGAGCTATGTGAGCCAGATTTCTGTCGAAGCTTCGACTGGTCACATTGTTCACTTCAGTCATGAAGTAGCTTTGGCCTGCTTCGATGTTTTCGACGATTCCATCAGGGCGCCAAATGACTATGCGTTGATGCATGGATGAAGGGACAACTCCTACTCCATGGATCCACTCTCTTCCCAACAACAAATTGTAGTTGGATCTGGAAGCTATAACTATAAACATTGTTGGCCTGGTGATAGCGCCAACTGTCAAATCCACTTGAATAACACCCATAGTTGAGCCCATTTTCCCTTCATAGTTCGACAGGACCATGTTGTGTGGTTTTGTATCAGAGTCGTCTTTTCCAATTTTTCTTAGCATGTAATGGAGCATTAGGTTCACTGCAGCTCCCCCATCCACTAATATTTTGTTGACGCCTACATTTTCGACCTTCCCTTTTATGAATAAAGGTTTCAAGTGCCCCCTCATTGATTCATCTGGCTTCTCAAAGAAGGCATTTTGTTCTTTAACACAACCATTATTCATGATGTAATAACACACATGCCTTGGTCCCACAGTACTATCTATCATGTTTTCTTCTTCGTCTTCGATTTCCATCACTCTGTCATAGTCTCTAGGGAGGGCTGACACTACATTGCATATTACGTCGAACGACCCTTCTTCGTCAGACTCAAAGTTGTTCGTTGCTTCGTGACCTTCTGATATTGTGTTGGTGAGCTTTGACAACTGCAACATACTGTTGGTGTTGTTCCTTTTGGGGGGTTTGTCCTTCTTTGTTTCCTGAGTGTTTCTGCTAGACTCTGTGTTATCTTCGTCAGCATTTTTCTTCTTGATGTTGAGTCCCTCTGCTGCTTCTTTCTCAGCCCTTTTCTGCCTCTAGAATCTCCTCCATTGAGACTTTGACATGGGGCTTTTTCCTTTATAATTCTCTGAGGGGTATGGTCTTGGCTTCTGTTTCCTAGTTTCTTTCTTTACTTCGACTGAAGATCCTCTTTGGACTTCGAAATTCTTCCATTTTCTTGGTCCTTGGGCATCTCTAATGGGTTGCACCAATCTATCATCAGGTACCTTGCCAGGCGGTTTGTAGGTGTTGTGGTATCTTCCCCCAGTGTTCTGAAAGTGATAATTGCCTTTTCTTGGATCACATCTACATGTTTCGACTGCTGGCCTTGGCCCCCAACTTCCTCCAAGTTTGATGCGGCTTTTCTGTCGAATATTGCGCTGCATCTTGGACATAGCATTACTTCAGTCTTTTTCTTTTGACATTTTTGGATGAACTCTTCCAAGTTCTCATCTTCTTTTGGATAGGCTGTCCTTTGGTATTCCTCTTGACGGCGTTCCTTTTCACCCTTCTCTTTACTCTTTTGAGAGGCTTATACCATATTGATATCTATTTTCTTTCCTCCAGCAATGCTCAGCTTATCCATCTTCTCGACGAGGGCTTCTTCGACAGTTTCCACCCTGACTTCTGCAGCGCTCTCGTTTGTAGTTTTGACAGCGTTGGTGAGGTTCTTGGTATCATCTTCCTTTGTTTGGTCAGGAGCAACACCTTCAGTAGTTTTGTCTTCATTGTTGAGGCCTTCAGTAGCCTTCCTCTCAACGCTGAGGGAAACATCATATTTTTCCTCAATGTTCTCAAAAATGTCTTCCCAACTTGTTGGCTAGATTTTGTTGATGTCAACATGGGCACTGGTAGGAGTGGTGTATTTCACCAGGTAGTCAAACTTTCCGCTAGGCTCTCCTAAGGTGTCCCATATTATTTCGTCTTCAGCCAAGTTGTCGTTTCTCTTGTCGAAGCCTTCAATAACTTCTTTCTTCAAACCCTCAGAGCTTTCAGTAACCCTGGTTTTGACTTGATGGTCGAAACCCTCATTGGCTTCAACCTTGTTCTGGTTGTTGAAATCTTCAGTAATCTCAACATCGGTGGCATCTTTGAGACCCTCAGTAGTCTCAACCTATTTTGGAACGTCGAAACCCTCAGTGGTCTTGTCATTGTTCTTTACCTCAAGATCGTCAGTAACCTTGATCAATATGGGCATGGTTAATTCGTCTTCGGACATTTCTTCCACGTTGGGCTGGACAGTGAAATCTTCATTAATCCCCACCATGTTAACGTAGGTGTCGAAGCCTTCAGTGGCTTCAATCATCTCGAAGCTATCATCAGACATCTTCTTCATTTCGACCATATTCATGTCGAATGGTTCAGCATAGTTGGCTTCCAGGATCTGCATAGGATTGGTGTCAATCATCATTTGTTGTTTAGGCTTGTCTCCAAACCTCAGCCTTCCATCCTGGATTGCATTTTGAACTAGATCCCTGAAAAGAAAACATTGAGAAGTTTTATGGCCCAAAATATTATGGTACTTGCAAAAACATCTCTTTTTCTGTTGGTCAATAGGGAGTTCTTTAACACCTGGTGGTTTTATTAGTTTACCATCTTTTACCAACAAATCAAAGATTTCGTCACACTTGGTGACGTCGAACATATATGTTATTTTAGGGAATTTATTGTTCTTCTCCGGTTTGACAGGATTCTTTCCATTCGACGGAGTTAACATTTTGCAAAAATATGGTGCACCTTGCTTTAATTCTGCCAGGTCGATTTCTTGATCGCTGAAAGCGACTGATTCGTCTTCATCACAGTCATCTTCTTGGCATATTCCTACATAAGCCACTCTTTCTTTTTTACCTTTGTTAGCCTTAAACTTCTCAGCTTTTAGCGTTTCGATTTGCCTTACCCTATATGCCAATTGTGCCATATCTCTTAAGTATTGAGTAGTTCTTGTTGTAGAACATATTCAGAAAGTGGGGAAGCGTAACTAGACCTATGAAATCCCACGTTTGCCCCATTTTGTGCCATTATTCTTTCGACCATGACTGCCAAATTGTTTTGGGCAGGTGGATTATTATAACGCATTCGCTGTTGTAAAATGTCATCAGCGTCCTGACCTCTTTGAACTATCAACCTCATAGGCTCTCATTGGATAGGGACTTCGACACGAGGTTGTTCGACAACCTCTTCTTGGAGCCTTGGATTTGCCCGAGGGTTGTTTAAAGGCCTTTGATTTATTATTGGTTCTTCTTTGACATTGATTACTAGATTGTGAATCACAGGTTCTCTCTATCGAATTTGGGGGACTCCAAAGAACTCAACAATACGCACCATTTGCGCTGCCAATATCTGATTCGTTTGAATAGTGCTTTGTATTAAAGGGTTAAATACTTCCCCCATTTGTTGTGTCATCCTATGGACCATTTCATGATTGCTTTCGTCCATTTGTTGACGTATTCCTTGCGCAGAATTAGTTTTAATTGCTGGCATTTGGAATCCTGGTGGGGTTGGTTTGGTCTACTAACGTTCCCACCATAACCTGACCCTTGTAATGGTGAACACATGTAAACCATGGCATCAGAATACAAAGGTGTTGCGTTATGCAAACTAGCCATCACTGAAGTTGGCATTCCATAAGGTTGTTCTCTTCCAAACATAGGTGTGGAAAAATTTGTTTGATATGGCCTAAATTTACTTCCGCCAGGGCGAGGGGTTCCCATAGGCCTCGAATGTCCCATGTTAGAGGAACTGGGTGCGCTTTGAGAAAAAGACACCACTGGTATCGATCCAGATGATGATGGATTTCCCCCTTCTGAAACGTGGAGTGTCTCCATATTTCCCCCTGTCGAAGGAATAACATTGGAAATTGGAATTTCGTCAGTATTTACTAGTGGGATAGCCATTTTGCTTACTCTAGTTCGCCTATGTCTCTCTGCATCAGTCACAGCTAATTTACCACTTCGTAAAATCATACAACGTAATAAAACTCTTTTGGATTAAGAATCCTTTTTAGTATTTCAGCACTGTCCCACTGGGCATGCCAATTTGTTTGCAGGTGTTTCTGGAAAACAACCTCTGGTTTACCAATTCCTTGGAAATGGGTGTAAACACCCCAAATTTTCCCTCACTAATTTCACCATGGCTTGTGGTTCTTTTCATTTGCATAAGTTCAATCATATCATTTCATATTACATCTTTGCTTCACTGCATTGGTTTAAAGTCATTTGCATCTAGGGTTTGTGATCTGAGCAATCCATGGGCTATCTGAGCAACTCCAAGAACCTTCAATCATCTCAAGAGGGTCCATGTATGTTCAAGCATCATATTATATCCTCCCAAGATCAAAGAAGTCAGAAAATCACAAGAACTGGCAAGGCATGGAAGCAGAGCCAGGTTTAACTACACAGATGACCTAAAATTAGGGTTTTGGTTTCAAGGGACATAACTCCAAATTATTTGGTCATTCTTGTTTCTATTGGTCTCAATATGGTATAAGGATCATACATACCAATTTTCATAAAGAAATTCAATGGGGAAGGCATCTGATATATAGATGACTTCTTGGGCAAGTCAGTGTAAAATCAGGGCATCTGAGGCCCCCAATCATCCAACCAAAGGGTCTTCTCCATCATTTTGGGTGTATATGATCTTTATTTGGTCTTATAAGAAGTTAGAAGTTCACAAAATTGAATATTTTCAAGCCATTTGCGAAGTTGCCATTTTGGGAAAGTGACTTGTAATGCAAACTTGCCATTTTGGGAAAGTTTTTCAACCTCCTCTTTTTGATTCAAAAATGCTTCAAATGAAAAATTCTTGGTCATGAAAGTTGTAGATTGGATCATTCCCTTTTCAAAAAGTACAAGAACTTGATCTAATTCATCATAGAACTCAAGTTATGGCCTTGCAAAGTTGGGAAAAATCACAAAATTTCACTTATGTACCAAAGAGGGAAAATTGCAAAAACTCATACCAAGGAAATTTGTGATCTCTAATTGACTTCTAACCATTACACAAACATCATACATGACCTATAATTCAAAATTGCCCCAAGAATTTCAAAGTTTCATGCCTTACACATCAAGAAATCACAAAGGGGCCAAAGTTGCACCAATTTGCAAATGCTCATGTAATCATACCTCCACTTGTTACAGCTTATCAAATCTGATCCATAAGCCTTCCTTGATCTTTGCTGCGCACAGCCATGCCCAAATCCAAGCCTTCCACTTGCCCATACCTCCAAGTACAAAACTTTTGACTTTTTGGCAAGAAGCCCATACCAATCACAACAGTCCACCACCCACTCTCTGCCCAACCAGAACACTACAAGCATGCCTCAAGGGTCATTTTTCATAGGACACACAAGCTGAAACCTCCAAGAACTCAGCATAGCAAAAATCACTCCAACTTGCAAAAGCCTTCGAATCTCCTATCTCACACATTCAATCTTAAAACTTCTTTCACCATTCATCTTAGAATCACAAACTGAACACAAAGCAACCATAAAAACAGCCAAAAACCCTCCATAGCCAAAACACGATTTCTGACCAGCAAGAGTTCAAGCTCTCATTTCAACCATTACAAGTTTCTTCCAAGCATCAAAGCTTCATCAGGAGGTCAAGGGGAGTGGTTTTGCACAAGAAAAGTGGCCAGAAGCTTCAAACTGAGAAAGCTTCACTTCAGGTAATCTCAAGAACAAATTTTCCAGAAATGATTTCTTAAGTTCTTAGATTTTTCTCCATGCTTCACAGATCACACTGCACCTTTTGGTTTTGAAAATGATTCAGTTTTAAGCATGTATGAAGCTTCTAAAATTTCTGAAAGATTTTTCGCTTTGCTTCGAATCTCATTGTTCATGTGAAATAAATGTTGTTTGATGGCTGAATCTTGTTTAGATTGGGGTGGGGATCATTTCTGGAGAGTTTGGTGGTTTGATTTTACGGATTGAGAGAGATAGCAAGTTTGGGCTGCCGGAGAAGATGACTGGAACACTGTTCCGGTCACCTGAAAGTGTTTAGGGCTTAATTAGGGTTAGCTGAGTAATTAATGTGAGTTTGAAACTTGGCCATTAGATCTTAGTGTTAGCGCGTTTTTGAAAGGCTCAGATTAGATCATTAGGTTTAATTTAGGATTAATTAATTAATTAAAATTAACTCAGTTTGAACCACAACCCTTGGATAGCGCGCGTAGTCAACCAAGGTCTTCCCAGTTTGAATCCTGACCTTCAGATTAGATTACTTCCCATTAATTCAGTTTTATTTCTTCTTTTTTTTATCATTTGTTTTGCATATTTTATTTAAAATACCTAGAAAATCCTAAAAATATTTTCCTTTAGGATTTTCATTTCAAATATTTTTATCAACCAGAAAATAATTTTTATTTTATTTTTTGCATAAAATTTGTATTTTTAAAATATTTAAATGTTTATTTTAATTAATTAATGGAAATTAATTAATTAAAATACCATTTAAGTTTCTAAAAATCACCAAAAAATTCACATTGCATCTTGACAAATTTAGAGACATTATCAAACCATTCATACAAATTTATTTTTGGTTCTTGATCCATTTTGACATTTTTCTTTGGATTTAGGGTTCTTAAAAATCAAAATTTTGACCCTAACTTAGAAAAATCTTTTCTACCTAACCATGAAGGGTTTGATAGTGATTATTTTTGCATTGCATCCCAAATATCATGTAGTTTCTAGGATAAAATTGTCATGAATTCATCTTTCATTTTTTATTTGTTTTGCATTTTTCTTTGTGAGGTACCTTAAAACCCTAGCAAACTTAGAAAAATCATAACCTCCTTAGGGTTAAGAGTTAGGTCTCCTCCTTTGGGGTGTGGTATCATATGGGGTTAGGGTTCCTTTGATTCCATTTTCAATTTTTTAGCTTGTCATTTGCTTCTGATTTTGAATTTTGCATAGCATCTTGTATATAAACCCTATTTTTTTGCCTTCATTTGCATTCATTCTTCATATGCTTGCATACATGAACTCACCATGACATTTTGTGCATCCACATGACATATAAGACATCTTAGGACACATTGAAATCATGTTTGATCATTGCATCATCCATTTTCCATGTTATGCATCCATTGCATTTCATAAGTTTCCATGAACTTTCATGCTTCCTTTCATGTCTCATTTGCATTCCCATTTCTTGTATGATCATCCACATCTCTTGGCATGCTTTTGCATCATCCCATAGCATCATTTGCATCATGAATATGCTTCTGATTTTGGTTTGCATCCTTGCATTCATTTCATTTTCATTTTCATTTCATTTCCTTTGCTAACTTTTCAGGTGGTAAGTGTTTGAGAAGTGAATTTGCCTTCACTTCTCATAACCTCTTCTCATCCATTTTATGCATTATTGCTGCATTTTTACTTGTGAATTAGAGTGAGCTTGCTCACTCATGTTCCCTCCTCACTTTCTTTCTTCAAGCAACTTGTCTTCTTAAGTGAAGCAAGTTGTTTTGCTTCTTCTTGCTTCTCTTCCTTCATTCTGCTTCTTCCTTGGTGGCTCTTCTTGAATATCTCTTGCAAGCCCCATAAACCCTAGGAACACCTAAGCCTGATCACAATTAGGGTTTGATTAGTCCCCCCATTAGTTTTACCTTTGTGTCATCTTTTGTGTTTCTCTTCTCACCTCTTAATCAGGGACTAAACATCTAAATAAATGCAAGTAGGTTAATGATATTAATCCTACATCATGGTGATTAAGTGTGAGGTGCTTACTTCATACTTAAGGTATTCTCATTACCCCTAATCAGAGGGAGGATGTGATGAGTTTACTAACCCTTGGTTTAGGCTTAAGCTCATTTTATTATGACAAATCCAAAAAAGCAATAAAAGATTGAAAACACAAAAACAAACAATAATCGTCTCCTCCGGGATTCTTTTCTCATCTCACTCACTCACAAACGAGAACTCGCTTCTTCCGTCTAATGCAAGACAGTTTGCACCTGAGCCAGAAAGGTCATACACTTGAGCATAGACAAGTAAGCAGTTCACAAGTCAATTTATCTTTCAGTCTCTTTGAGTCGAACTACGGTGTTCTGACTTCCTCATTGCACGAGAGGATACGTAGGCATAACTTAATTGTTATCGAACAAAAGTCTCTGTATATTCCCCCCTCTTCCAGCATTTTTCTTTAAGCCTCATAGTCTTGAGCTTCGCATCCTTTCCTTGCACTGACACTTCTCTTATTCACTTCACATTTCTTTTGTACTAACACTTGCATTCTTTTCCAGCTTTTGCACACATAATAGCACTAACACTACCCCTTTAAAACACAAATCTTTCAAGCGTGGATCCCGTCGAGTACGGCGGACAATCTGGGTGCTAATACCTTCCCAGGTTGTAACCAACCCCCTTTCTCAGTTTCTCTGGTTCGCAACCGTCTTATCCGTCTTTTCTTAGGTTTATGCAGCATTACCTTTCCTTCGGGATAAAAATGCCTAGCTGGCGACTCTTTTCATTCTCTCTTTTTCGCCGACCGTTCGCGTCTGTACCCCTCTTGGCCATGTGTCATCAGGTGGGAGCGACAGCTTGGCGACTCTGCTGGGGACCCTTATATTGCAACTAGGGCTTCTGGTTCTTTTTGTGGGTTCCTCCCAGCGCTTGTTTGATTTGTGTTTACTGGGGTGTTATTTGCTATGTGTATTTATTGTATTTTTCTTTATTTATTGCTTTATGTACAGTTTTATTTATTGCTTTCTTTACAATTTTGCATACTTCATATTGTCATGTGTTGGATCTTGTTTTCTGTTTTGGTGGGTGGGGTTCCATTGAGAGTTTAAGGTCCTATACCTGGGACCTGAGTGACACCTAGGCTAGAGTGGTTCATGTTCTTTCCCATTCCATTTCGGTCTGGTGCGGGAATATGAAACACGGTTCAGATATGGGTTTCTTCTTGAGAACTCTGTGCTACAGATTTCCTGTAGTGCTAGGGCTATCTGGGGAGCCTGCTAAGTCTGGATGACCTTTGTTATGACCTTCAGAAACTGAGGTGAATTAGAGGAGGATCTATTATGGTTATTGTAAACACTGTACATCCGGGTTAGAAGTGTTTACACTTCTCATAACTGATTCAAGTCTGAGGATCCTTGTTCTAGAACACTACATGTAAGGGGGTTGGGTTGTTTACAGGTTTGCAGGAACCCTTGGCCACATCATACCCTGTTACTATCTTGTTTAAGAGTACCTCATTTTGGACAGTTCTTGTGATTAACCCTGGACATGTGACTCTTTATTTGAGTCCCCACCCTGGTTACTGGATTTCCAAGCCTCCATCTGGACTTTTGAACATACATGGACTTTATACCAGGACAAATAATCAGATCCAGCTTGATCATAAACCCTTGCATATCATTTGCATCATTGCATCATTTAACATTTGTTTATTTGCTTTTCAGGGTATCTATTTCATTGTATCTTGGTTTTTGGTTTTGACCCCTTCTTCTGCATAGACCTCTGCTTCAGCTGTCTTCACCAGTTATCTACTTCAGTCATCTCCATCCTCACCAGCATTAGTCTGTCAGAGGTCTACTTCCAGCTTCAGTCTTGATCTTCATCAGCACTTATCTCCAGCTTCTTCAGCAGCACTCATGACTACTCCCAGGAAGAGCAACATATCCTATCACTTCTTTGAGCCTGTATTGACTGGAATCAGGCAGGTTCAGTCACTCATCACCCCTGACCACATCCCACTGTTTAGAGAGCACTATGGAGGTATCTTGGATATGGTTATGGACCTTGATCCTTCTTAGAGGAGCATGATCCACACATGCTTGCAGTTTTATGACCCTCCATTGAGATGCTTCACATTTCCAGACTTCCAGTTAGGTCCTCTGCTGGAAGAGTTTTCTTTATTGATTGGAGTACCTATCAGAGGTGGAATCCCCTTCAACCCAGAGATGGCTACTCCCAGAAATGAAGAAATATCAAGGGCACTGTACTTGAAGCCTGCCCTTATTGAGAAAAGTATGACAACAAAAGCTGGAATTCCTGGTTTGCATTTGGACTTCTTGATTTCTCAGGCCATCCTGAAGGCTTCATTGGGAGAGTGGAGGGGAGTCTGTGAACTGTTAGCCCTCAGTATATATGGGGTTATACTATTTGCAGATGAACCAAAATTTGTCAGCAAGAATTCCATCCATTTGTTTCTTCTGAAGAACCCAGTACCCACATTGCTAGGAGATTTTTACTACTCCATTCATCAGAGGAATGAGAAACAAAGGGGGAAGTTGGTAAGATGTTATGCTCCTTTGTTTTACACCTGGCTGCTTAGACACCTGCCTAAGTCAGATACCTTCTTGAACCCACACCAGTAGAAGAATTGGGCTAAGAGGTTCATTGCCTTGACTGCAGATGATATCAGATGGTGCACCCAGAACACCAAAGGCAAGGACATTATCACCAGCTGTGGGAAATACCCTAATGTGCCTCTGATAGGAGTAAAGAGTTGCATTAACTACAACCCCTTACTGTTTAAGAGACAACTGGGTTATGCCTTGGTTCACCCTCCCAAAGGACAGGATTTAGCTGAGACCCTATATTGTGAAGTGCAACCTAATTCAGCTGTTGTCAGGCAAGCATTCTGGGCTTGGGACAACATCCAGACAAAAGGGGTTGCTATTCTTGGAAGATGTAATAATGTTGCTTCAACTCAGTACTCAGACTGGTCCCGTACTAGAGCTCAGATTACCAGAATGCCTTTCACCTTGGAAGACATGCCTGGACCATCCACAGTATAGCCTGCAGCAACAGTTAGCCTGGAGGAATTTGAAAAGTTGAAGGAAAGGAATGAGCAGCTATCTCAAGCCTTGAAAAAGACTCTTTGGGAAAGGAGTGATGGTCATCTGGACATTGAGAGATTGGAAAAGCTCAGGGTTGAGCATCTTTCCAAAATTGAAAGGACAGAAGACTACATAAGGAAAGCAAGGGCTGGGGAACAAATATTGAAGAATGCCTGTAAAGAGGCCAAGATTCAGAAAGCTAGGGTTGAGCACTATCTGCAAGAGAGTCAGGCTAGGTGGGTCAGGATCACCAAAGCCTGTACACAAGAAGACCAGAAGACTCAGGCCAAGATTGAACAGCTGGAAGCCAATGAGAAGAAGCAGCAAGAAGTTTTGTTGGCTGCACAGAGAGAGATATCAGAGTTGTAGCTCAGAGAAGAATTAAAGAGATCCAAAAACCAGGATAAGTATAAGAAGCTGACCACTGCCATTGCCACCAGGAACCTCCTCATTAGGACCATTACAGAGCACCCAGCTGTTCCAGTGACTGAGGCACTCCTGAAGGAGGTCAAAGAGGATGAGTTTGGACTGGATGTCTGACTCTTTGCTTGTTGCTTGTTTCCATTTGATGTACTTTTCCTCTTTTGTTGTATTTTGACCCTTCATGGGCATGTATTGTAAAACAAACTATGTATTGTTCATCAGTTGTAATATATGTTAGTTTGTTTTCATTTGGGCTTTCTTTCAACAACATCAAATCTTCCTCGAGGTCTGGAAAGGTCAAAACCAAGAACCAAACCGGATACCTTGGAAAACAAATAAACATACTGCATTGCATACTAACTTTGTTTTTGTTTTGTAGGTTTTGTTATGATTATTGTTTCTAACTTTGTTGTGATCTCAGGAAACATTGCTCGTCGCTGAGTGTTCCCTGTCAACCGCATGCACCGGTACCCGACTCGTAACAACCTTCCCGGCATTCAAATGGAGCAAGTACAGCAGGACCTGTCTGAGGTCAGAAATCAGATGGCCAATGAGAGAGTGGAAATGAGGAATCAGATGTCACAATTTATGGCAGTGATGACTGGCCTAGCCCAGAGTCAAGAAAGGTTAAGAGAGTTGGTGGAAAGATAAACTCCTGAAGAGCCTCATTTGGGAACAGGGGGAACTAGCAACAATGAACGGGGCCAGCCTCGTATTGACCCACCAGAATATGGACCTCACTTGAATCCAGAGGTTAACATCCCAAGGAATGTGCAAGGTAATGCTGCTGGGGGCAAAATCCTGCAAGAGGATCCCCAGGAAGAACAGTTCACTATCATTGGAGCTGGAGATGAGGTATATGACAGAAGATTGGACGAGATTGCTGAAAAGTTAAGATCTTTGGAATCTCATAATTCTTTGGGCTTCAATGTGATGGATATGGGACTAGTGGATGGGGTGAGAATTCCCCACAAATTCAAACCCCATGCTTTGAAAAGTACAATGGTACCTCCTGTCCACGTACTCACCTGCAATCTTTCTTGGGTAGGCTCAAGGCTTATACCATGGATGAGAAGTTATGGATGTTCTACTTTGAGGACAGCCTGACTGGAGCTTCAAGAGAATGGTATTCGCACCTGACTAGAGCCACCATAAGATGTTGGAAGGATTTAGCCGAGGCTTTCATTCGTCAATATCAGTACAACCTGGACATGGCTCCCAATAGGACTCTTCTAATGGGCATGTCTCAGTCTTCTAGAGAGAGCTTCCGGGATTATGCTCAGAGATGGAGACAGCTTGCTGCTGCTGTCCAACCACCCATGTCAGAGAGGGAAATGGCTGACATGTTCATGAACACATTGCAAGGGACTTATATTGATAGGCTTGCTGCTTTCTCCTCTACCAGTTTTGCTGATGTGGTCATAGCTGGTGAGAGAATTGAGAGCCTATTGAAGATGGGCAAAATCTCCGACAGTGGTGCAAGTTCTTCCAGCAATCCGAGAAAACCTTTTACAGGACCCCGAAGGGCAGGTGAAACAAATTCCATTCATACAAGAAGGGGCAGGCCTCAATATGCTCACAGGGCAGTAGCAGCTGTTACCATCCCAGCTCCAGTTCCACAACAACCATTGTATCCTCAACAACAACAACCACAGTATCAACAACAAGCTCATTATCCGCAACAAAGGTCGTATAACAACAACAACGGTAATCAACAACAACATCCTTTCCAACAGAGGCCATCACAAGCAAACAGGGTAATTGACCCAATCCCAATGCTGTATGATGCACTCTTGCCACAAGTCCTGAAGCTCAACCTGGTTGAGTTAAGGACCTTGGCACCTCCAGATCCCCTCAATCTCCCAAAGAACTATGATGCAAATACTAGGTGTGCATTCCACTCAAACGCACCGGGGCATAATATTGAAAAATGCAGGGCCCTACAGATGAAAGTCCAGGATTTGGTGGACTCAAAAGCTCTCAATTTTGCACCTCCTTCGAACGTTACAAGAAATCCAATGCCTAGTCACAACGGGCCTAGGATTAATGCTATTGAGGAGGGCAAACCATCCACATTAATCAACAGTGTTGCACAAATCCGAACACCCTTGGTTAAAATCAAAGCTCAGCTGTTAGAATGCCAAGTGTTCCCCGGGTGTGAGGTCGGCTGTGGATATTGCAACATTGCCGTTAATGGATGTGAGAGACTGAGAAACAGCATAGATGGCCTTATTAGAGATGGAATTCTTCAGATTACAACAACAGTGACTACGACTCCAACAATTCCTTCATCAACAATCACAGATACTCCTACAACATCAGCAACCCTTGTTCCAACAGATTCTGCTACAACTCCAACAATTACTCAATCAATCACTTCAACGGATACAAGTTCAGTCACAATTCCTTCTATAACGACAACACCCATTACTCCATCAGTTCCTGCCACAACTTCAACATCCGTCCAGTCAACAATACCGTCTACAACATCAGCAACTGTTAATGAAAGTGTCTCAACGGTTACGATATACTACGATCCCGCAAATGTTCCTTCCAACAACCCACAACAAAATGCTACTCCTGTCAGAACTCCAGTTACCATATATTATGATCCACACACCATTATGGTCCCCTCTGCAGCTGCTATCAATCCAGTCACTATCACGATGCCTGAGCCAGTTTCTTACGAAAGCGATAATGCCATCCCTTGGCATTATGGCTCAGATCTATACTGCGAGGGGCAGAAAATCACTTTAGAGTCATCAACTTCTTCACCTCAGATAGACAATGTGGGGGGAGGCGGAGGCTTCACTAGAAGCGGACGTCTCTTTGCCTCGCAAATACCAAGGCCCATTGCTGAAGCAGAAGCTGCTGCTAAGGCAAAAGGGAAGTACGTGGTGCAAGAAGAATCAGTTGCTAAAGAAACTTTGAAGAATCATTTTGATCAAGAGGTTGATGAATTCATGCGGATAATCAAGAAGAGCGATTATAAGGTGGTGGACCAGCTTCACCAGACACCTTCCAAAATCTCCATACTATCATTGCTAATGTGCTCCGAGGCTCATCGGAACGCACTATTAAAGGTCCTGCACGCAGCTTATGTGCTGGAGGAGATTACTGTCAATCAGTTAGAGGTTGTGGTCGGAAATGTCAATGCTAGTCATGGACTAGGATTTACCAACGCTGATCTGACAACGGAAGGTCACAACCACAACAAGGCTTTGCACATTACCTTGGAGTGTAAGGGTGCAGTTCTTTCTCACGTGTTGGTGGACACAGGGTCATCACTCAATGTCCTACCCAAGAAAGCCCTTGTGAAGATGGAACATGATGGATTGGCACTACGCCCAAGCAATTTGGTAGTGAGAGCCTTTGACGGTTCTAAAAGATCAGTTCTGGGAGAGATAGAGTTGCCTATAATAATTGGCCCACAGGTTTTCAAAAAGACCTTCTTTGTGATGGATATACAGCCTGTCTACAGCTGTCTATTGGGTAGACCATGGATACACGCCGCTGGCGCCGTGACGTCAACCCTTCACCAGAAGTTAAAATTTGAGTGGGAGGGCCAAGTCATTACCATTTGTGGGGAGGAGGATATCTTCGTTAGCCAGCTGGCTACTTTCAAATACATTGAAATGGACGGGGAAATTCACGAAACAATGAGTCAGGGGTTTGAGGCCCTTAATATTAATGAAGCATCTGCTGTGTCCGGGACTTCCATCACATCATATCAACAGGCCCAAAAGGTTGTTGAGGAAGGTACCGCTCAAGGCTGGGGCAAGCTGCTGCCAGTTGAAAAGAAAGAAAACCGATTCAGGTTGGGTTACAGACCAACTCGACAAGATCAACCAGAGGCTGCAACGGAGCCCATGTTTGTCAGTGGGAGGATGCTCACCCCAGATGCTGTGAATAGTTTGGAAGATGAGTCAGAAGACGAGCGCAACCTGGAAAGCTGGATACGTCCAAGGATCTCGGGGAACCATGTCTCAAACTGGTCTTCCCAGGAAATTATAAGAGTTACTCCTGCATAGTAATTATTATTTCATGTCTTTAAGCATGCATCAAGTCCTTCATCTTGCCCAAGATGTCAGGGCTCATTTTGTAATCGGGCCATCTTGTATTTTATGCAAACGATCCATTAATGAATATCAGGACATCTTTTGCAAATGAGTCTTTTCTTTTTCCGCTCACTGTTTTTCATTTTTCATTTTTTGTACAAAAATAAAATGGCAATGTTTTTCAAAATAATAACTTCATTTTCACTTTTTCTAAGCAAGATAAAACTGATCACTAAAATGAACAAATCTAAACCCTTGCAGAGAGTGCCCTCCAGACTGCACCGACAACAACACTGCTATGACTTCGTATGACTTTGACAATCCGATTAATCAAGCTGATGAAGGGGTTGAAGAAGATTATGAGCTACCTGAAGAATTAGCCAGGTTGTTAAGACAAGAGGAGAAGGTTATAACTCCTCATCAGGAGGAGGTTGAAATGGTTAATCTTGGTACAGAAGAAGACCTGAAAGAAGTTAAGATCGGGGCCTGTCTGCAAGATTCAGTGAAAGACCAACTTATTGACATGCTTCGGGAGTATGTGGATGTTTTTGCTTGGTCTTATCAAGAAATGCCAGGGTTGGACACCGACATTGTTATGCACAAGTTGCCTCTGAAAGAAGCCTGTCCGCCAGTAAAACAGAAGTTGCGCCGTACTCGCCCGGATATGGCCATGAAGATAAAAGAAGAGGTACAAAAATAGTGGGACGCTGGTTTCCTTGCTGTGACTAGTTACCCGCCGTGGGTTGCTAACATTGTACCTGTGCCTAAGAAGGATGGCAAGGTGAGGATGTGTGTGGATTACCGGGATCTGAACAGAGCCAGCCCGAAAGATGACTTCCCATTACCTCACATTGATGTATTGGTCGACAATACGGCTCAGTTCTCGGTGTTCTCCTTCATGGATGGATTTTATGGATATAATCAGATCAAGATGTCACCCGAAGACATGGAGAAGACAACTTTCATCACACCCTGGGGCATATTCTGTTATAAGGTAATGCCATTCGGACTGAAGAATGCTGGTGCCACTTATCAACGGGCTATGGTAACATTATTCCATGACATGATCCATAAAGAAATTGAATGTTATGTGGATGACATGATTGCCAAGTCCCTCACAGAAGAAGACCACCTGGTGAATCTGTTGAAGCTATTCAAGCGTCTGAGGAAGTACCAACTGAAGCTAAACCCCAACAAATGCACATTCGGGGTGCGATCCGGTAAACTGCTGGGATTTATTGTAAGTGAGAAAGGTATTGAAGTTGACCCTGACAAAGTCAAAGCCATCCAAGAGATGCCTGCACCAAAGACTGAAAAATAAGTTTGAGGGTTCCTAGGTAGATTGAACTACATTTCAAGGTTCATATCTCACCTTACAGCAACCTGTGAGCCTTTGTTCAAGTTGTTAAGAAAAGAACCAACGGTCAGGTGGAATGAAGATTGCCAAAGGGCTTTTGACAAAATCAAGGAATACTTACAAGAGCCTCTGGTCCTTATACCTTCAGTTGAAGGAAGACCTCTAATAATGTACTTGACAGTATTAGAAGAGTCAATGGGGTGTGTGTTGGGCCAGCATGACGAGTCTGGTCGAAAAGAGTATGCAATATACTACCTAAGTAAAAAGTTTATCGACTGTGAACAACGTTATTCACTGCTTGAGAAAACTTGATGTGCTTTAGTGTGGGCTGCTCGCCGACTAAGGCAGTATATGTTAACCCACACTACTTTGTTGATCTCCAAGATGGATCTAGTCAAGTATATTTTTGAGAAACCAGCACATACCGGACGGGTTGCAAGATGGCAAATGATCCTCACAGAGTATGACATTCAATACACATCCCAAAAAGCCATCAAAGGAAGTGTATTGTCTGACTATCTAGCTGAGCAACCCATTGATGATTACCAGCCTATGAGATTTGACTTCCCTGATGAAGACATCATGTTCATAAAAGCAAAAGATCATGAAGAGCCTATTCACACTGAAGGGCCTGACCCAGAAGAAGAATGGACAATGATGTTTGATGGGGCTGTTAATATGAATGGTCGTGGTATTGGTGCAGTACTCATTACACCTAAGGGAGTTCACATGCCTTTCTCGGCAAAACTCACCTTTAACTGCACTAACAACGAAGCTGAATACGAAGCCTGTATCATGGGTCTTGAGGAAGCCATTGACCTCAGGATCAAGACTTTAACTGTATTCGTAGATTCAGCTCTGGTAATCAATCAAACCAACGACAAATGGTATACTCACCAAGAGCATCTGATACCTTACCGGGACTATACGAGGAGATTACTCACATTCTTCACAACAGTCAAGCTTGAGTATATCCCTCGAGATGAAAATCAATTTGCAGATGCTCTGGCTACCATTTCATCCATGATCAAAGTTCAAGCTGCCAACTTTGTGCCTCGGATTTCGGTATCCAGACTTGACAGTCCAACATACGTATTCTCTGCAGACCTTGCTAAAGATGATAAGCCTTAGTTCTATGACATCAAATGCTTCTTGGAGGATCAAACATACCCACCTGGGGCATCATCCAATGACAAGAAGAGATTAAGAAGGCTAGCTGATAGTTTCTTCTTGAATGCCGATGGTTCCTTGTACAAGAGAAACTTTGATATGCTGCTTCTCAGATGTGTTGATAAGACAGAGGCAGACTTGTTAATGCACGAGGTGCACGAAGGATCTTTTGGTACCCATGCTGGAGGGCATGCTATGGTTAAAAAGATGTTAAGATCAGGCTATTACTAGATCACAATGGATGCAGATTGTTGTGCTTATGCCAGAAAGTGTCATAAATGCCAGATTTATGCAAATAAAGTGCATGTGCCTCTGAATCCTCTGAATGTGATGTCTTCACCTTGGCCCTTTGCCATGTGGGGCATAGATATGATTGGCAAGATTGAACCGATTGCTTCAAATGGCCACAGATTCATCCTGGTAGCTATTGACTATTTTACCAAGTGGGTTGAAGCAACTTCATATGCGAACGTCACCAGGCAAGTGGTAGCCCGATTCCTGAAGAGAGACATCATCTGTCGGTATGGAGTGCCCGAGCGAATCATTACTGATAATGGTTCTAATTTAAACAATAAAATGATGGCAGAACTGTGTCGGGACTTCAAGATCCAACACCACAATTCTTCTCCCTACAGGCCAAAGATGAATGGCGCTGTTGAGGCAGCTAACAAGAATATCAAGAAGATTGTGCAGAAGATGGTGATCACATACAAAGACTAGCATGAAATGCTACCATTTTTCTTGCATGGGTACCGTACATCAATCAGAACATCCACTGGGGCAACACCGTATCAGCTTGTGTATGGTATAGAGGCAGTCCTACCTGTTGAAGTTGGTTTACCTTCCTTGCGGGTACTGATGGATGTCAAGTTGAATGAAGCAGAATGGGTCCGATCCCGGTACGAACAACTAAGTTTGATCGAAGAGAAGAGATTAGCTGCAATTTGTCATGGGCAGCTGTATCAGAAAAGAATGAAGAAAGCCTTCGATCAGAAAGTTAGGCTTCGGGAATACCAAGTAGGAGATCTTGTGCTGAAAAGACTCCTTCCTCCTCATACAGACCACAGGGGCAAGTAGACTCCGAACTACGACGGTCCATTCATAGTAAAGAAAGTCTTCTCTGGTGGAGCACTGATGCTCAGTACTATGGATGGTGAAGACTTCTTGTCCCCTGTGAATTCAGACGTAGTTAAAAAATACTTCGCATAAATTGACCCGCTGGACATAAAAATAGAATGTAAGTCCAGGCAAAAATAGGGCATCCCGGCGAGTCAAATACAGAATAAAAGACTCGGGCAAAAATAAGGGAAAAAAAATATAAAAAAAATATATACACCCACTGAGTTGAAAAGCCGCATTGGACAACTCAGGAAAAAAGGGGTATCCCGGTGGATTGAAAACCCGAAAGGGCGATCCACGCAAAATAAGGGAATAAGCGAACAACTGCATTCTGAATTCATCTGTATCACTCACAACATGGCAAACACCGAAAGTTTAAAGCATCGGTCATAATCAACCTTCTTCAAAAGCGAGAGGAGAAGGACGTCAATGTCATATAAGTCATAGCAAAACGGAAGCACACTAAAGCGTCATCAACATTGCCAGCACCTTTTGTTTCTCAATTTGTAACAATCTCCTCATTTCAGGGGATTTGTTTCTTTGACTGTACTTGCCAATTCAGGGCACCCCAAATTAATAAAATCAGATTTTCAGTCACATTTCGTCTCGTACATTTTATCTTTATTTACAAAAATGTTTAATGTCCTTAATATAATGGTTGTATAAATACAGATGCGTCTTTTCTAAAATTACATGCTTGCAGGAAATATATTTGCTCCCAGGAGTGTGTAAATTCCTATGATGGAATCCAATAAGGGATACCTCGGGGTACGTGTACATCTTTTTGTTATAACATGATTGCAGGTGCTCAAAGTGCAACATGGGGCATGACAGCTTCTCCCCAGTAGCTGCCAAATCATTATTTACTCAGCACACCTTCCAAATAGCACCAGAGATGCTTTCTCCCCAGCTGAGTTGTCAGACATCATCCTCCTCAGCAGAATCCCTACAGGTCACTAGGAAGGTCAGTCAGTGATCGTTCCTCCCCAGCCAAGTGAAAAGACAGGGAATCACCTCCCCGCAGAGCTCCAGCCTCTATCCAGAAGAGCAATGTATGAAGATCTCACAACAAAGTGACGGAAGCTTCCACAGACCCCAACTGGGCTCCTCATTACCAAGATAGGTCTATCAGTGATCTATTTCCCTAAGCAAAATCATATATCAGATTTACTGATAATCTCATCCCCAGCTGGGATATTCTTTCAAGCCAGATCAGCCAGAGATCTTCATAGCACCGGGATCTGAATCCCGGATCGGTATCTTTTGCATAATCATAGCATTCGCATCATATTTACCCCCCAGAGCGTAGCATTCCGTCTAATACGGAGCATTACGGCAAAATTCAAACATATTGCATAATCATAGGCCATGTTTTGAATCAAACACCTGTAAATATCAACACTCTATCAGAGTACCTCTCAAATTCCCCGGCAGAATGCCAAAGCATTTTCTTTGCAATTCCCAAGATACAAATACATGCTCCTTTTAACACCTGTCCGTGTCATCTTTCCCCAGAAAGTCGCCAGAACATCCCCTACAAATAGATACTTATACACTACAGATGCTTCTTGATAACTCGTCGGTGTCATATCCCCAGCAGAAAGCCAAAGCGTCCCCTTTGCACTCACAAATACAAATACATATTTCTACACACTTCCCTAACGCCCGTCCGTGTCACCATTCCCTAGCATGGTTGCCTAATCACTTACTGTAGATCAAACACTTGTTTATAGCACACTTCTTCCGACACCCGTCCGTGTCATCTTATCCCCACAGATCTTCAGAAATATTTATTATGACTTATACACTTCCCTTTATGATACTCGTCTGTGTCATACTCTCCCCAACAAGTTGAACACTCGTCTGTGTCTCACTCATGCTTACTTTATACTCATACAGATACTCATCCGTATCTTGTATACACACTTAATTCCCCTCAGAGTCGACACTCGTCTGTGTTCTTTGTTAACCGGTTGGTACTCGTCCGTACCATCATCTCTGAACATGCGTCAGCGTTTGTTTCTATCGATACTCGTCTGTATCAAAGTCTTAAGGATGCTCGTCTGCATCTTTAATCTATACACCGTTTCAAACACTTATACCTTTTCTTTCTAGAATTTAGACACTCGTTTGTGTCTACCATTCCCCAGAGGAGTCCCTAGCAAATCCCAATAAATTATTTCCTTTCCATCCGACATTCGTCCTATGTCATGATACTTTTCGGCAGCCATACCCTGCTAGGTGATTGTCCTTCACCTTTTGATGATCGTCCTTCATCATTCCCCCAGCGGAGTTTCCATTATTGGAACCCCTTTCTATTCGGCATTCGTCATATGTCGTGATGTTTTGGCAGCCGTACCCTGCTAGGTGATCGTCCTTCACCTCTTGATGATTGTCCTTCATCATTTTATCCGATGGCCGTCCCCATCGTTGATCTTTTTATGTGACATTCGTCCTATGTCACGATAAACCCTGAAAGCAGCCATACCCTGCTAGGTGATCGTCTTTCACCTCCTGATGATCGTCCTTCATCATGCTCATCCAATGGTCGTCCCCACCGTCGACCTTTTCTATCTGGCATTCGTCCTATGTCGTGATACTTTCGGCAACCGTACCTTGCCAGGTGATCGTCCTTCACCTTAGATGACCGTCCCTCATCTTTTCCCCAATAGAGCAGTCGTCCCCTGCTAGGTGATTGTCCTTCACCTTTGATGACCGTACCTCATCATTTATTTATGCTTTGAACCTGATGGTCGTCCCCATCATTGCCTGTACCTTTTATCCCCAGAGAATCTTTGTTTGATGGTCGTCCCCATCATGATCTCTTTATTTCCCCAGCATGTCGGTCGTCCCCGTCATTGCTTTATCCTCAGCAATCGTCCTCTGTTCGATGGTCGTCCTCCATCGCCCTTACTTTATAATCATACTTTATTTTCTTTTACAATCTATATCCCTTTTCTTCTTCATCCAGTGAGTGCAAATTTTGGACTGTCTTTGGTATTCAACCACAAGTTATCTTGTTCGCCTGTTAAGCCGTTGCTTACATCCTACACAGCTAACTCATGCTTGAATAGGGGCAGCTGTAAACACCCCAAATTTTCCCTCACTCATTTCACCATGGCTTGTGGTTCTTTTCTTTTGCCTAAGTTCAATCATATCATTTCATATTACATCTTTGCTTCACTGCATTGGTTTAAAGTCATCTGCATCGAGGGTTTGTGATCTGAGCAATCCATGGGCTATCTGAGCAACTCTAAGAACCTTCAATCATCTCAAGAGGGTCCATGTATTTTCAAGCATCACATTATATCTTGCCAAGATCAAAGAAGTCAGAAAATCACAAGAACTGGCAAGGCATAGAAGCAGAGCCAGGTTTAACTACACAGATGACCTAAAATTAGGGTTTTGATTTCAAGGGCCATAACTCCAATTTTTTTGGTCATTCTTGTTTCTATTGGTCTCAATATGGTATAAGGATCATACATACCAATTTTCATAAAGAAATTCAATGGGGAAGGCATCTGATCAATAGATGACTTCTTGGGCAAGTCAGTGTAAAATCAGGGCATCTGAGGCCCCCAATCATCCAAGCAAAGGGTCTTCTCCATCATTTTGGGTGTATATGATCTTTATTTGGTCTTATAAGAAGTTCGAAGTTCACAAAATTGAAGATTTTCAAGCCATTTGCAAAGTTGCTATTTTGGGAAAGTGACTTGTAATGCAAACTTGCCATTTTGGGAAAGTTTTTCAACCTCCTCTTTTTGATTAAAAAATGCTTCAAATGAAAAATTCTTAGTCATGAAAGTTGTAGATTGGATCATTCCCTTTTCAAAAAGTACAAGAACTTGATCTAATTCATCATAGAACTCAAGTTATGGCCTTGCAAAGTTGGGAAAAATCACAAAATTTCACTTATGTACCAAAGAGGGAAACTTGCAAAAACTCATACCAAGGCAATTTGTGATCTCTAATTGACTTCTAACCATTACACAAACATCATACATGACCTATAATTCAGAATCGGCCCAAGAATTTCAAAGTTTCATGCCTTACACATCAAGAAATCATAAAGGGGCCAAAGTTGCACCAATTTGCAAAAGCTCATGTAACCATACCTCCACTTGTTACAGCTTATCAAATCTGATCCATAAGCCTTCCAGGATCTTTGCTGCGCACAACCATGCCCAAATCCAAGCCTACCACTTGCCCATACCTCCAAGTACAAAACTTTTAAATTTTTGGCAAGAAGCCCATACCAATCACAACAGTCCACCACCCACTCTCTGCACAACCAGAACACTACAAGCATGCCTCAAGGGTCATTTTTCATACGACACACAAGCTGAAACCTCCAAGAACTCAGCATAGCAAAAATCACTCCAACTTGCAAAATCCTTCGAATCTCCCAACTCACACATTCAATCTTAAAACTTCTTTCACCATTCATCTTAGAATCACAAACTGAACACAAAGCAACCATCAAAACAGTCAAAAACCCTCCATAGCCAAAACACGATTTCTGACCAGCAAGAGTTCAAGCTCTCATTTCAGCCATTACAAGCTTCTTCCAAGCATCAAAGCTTCAACAGGAGGTCAAGGGGAGTGGTTTTGAACAAGAGAAGTGGCCAGAAGCTTCAAACTAAGAAAGCTTCACTTCAGGTAATCTCAAGAACAAATTTTCCAGAAATGATTTCTTAAGTTCTTAGATTGTTCTCCATGCTTCACTGATCACACTGCACCTTTTGGTTTTGAAAATGATTCAGTTTTAAGCATGTATGAAGCTTCTGAAATTTCTGAAAGATTTTCCGTTTTGCTTTGAATCTCATTGTTCATGTGAAATAAATGTTGTTTGATGGCTGAATCTTGTTTAGATTGGGGTGGGGATCATTTTTGGAGAGTTTGGTGGTTTGATTTTACGGATTGAGAGAGATAGCAAGTTTGGGCTGCCGGAGAAGATGACCGGAACACTGTTCCGGTCACCTGAAAGTGTTTAGGGCTTAATTAGGGTTAGCTGAGTAATTAATGTGAGTTTGAATCTTAGCCATTAGATCTTAGGGTTAGCGCGTTTTTGAAAGGCTCAGATTAGATCATTAGGTTTAATTTAGGATTAATTAATTAATTAAAATTAACACAGTTTGAACCACAACCCTTGGATAACGCGCGTAGTCAACCAAGGTCTTCCCGGTTTGAATCCTGACCTTCAGATTAGATTACTTCCCATTAATTATGTTTTATTTCTTCTTTTTTTATCATTTGTTTTGCATATTTTATTTAAAATACCTAGAAAATCCTAAAAATATTTTCCTTTTGCATTTTCATTTCAAATATTTTTATAAACCAGAAAATAATTTTTATTTTATTTTTTGCATAAAATTTGTATTTTTAAAATATTTAAATGTTTATTTTAATTAATTAATGGAAATTAATTAATTAAAATACCATTTAAGTTTCTAAAAATCACCAAAAAAATCACATTGCATCTTGACACACTTAGAGACATTATCAAACCATTCATACAAATTTCTTTTTGGTTCTTGATCCATTTTGACATTTTTCTTTGAATTTAGGGTTCTTAAAAATCAAAATTTTGACCCTAACTTAGAAAAATCTTTTCTACCTAACCATGAAGGGTTTGATAGTGATTCTTTTTGCATTGCATCCCAAATATCATGTAGTTTCTTGTATAAAATTGGCATGAATTTATCTTTCATTTTTGATTTGTTTTGCATTTTTCTTTGTGAGGTACCTTAAAACCCTAGCAAACTTAGAAAAATCATAACTTCCTTAGGGTTAAGAGTTAGGTCTCCTCCTTTGGGGTGTGGTATCATATGGGGTTAGGGTTCCTTTGATTCCATTTTCAATTTTTTATCTTGTCATTTGCTTTTGATTTTGAATTTTGCATTGCATCTTGTATATAAACCCTATTTTTTTGCCTTCATTTGCATTCATTCTTCATATGCTTGCATACATGAACTTACCATGACATTTTGTGCATCCACATGACATATAAGACATCTTAGGACCCATTGAAATCATGTTTGATCATTGCATCCTCACTTTCTTTCTTCAAGCAACTTGTCTTCTTAAGTGAATCAAGTTGTTTTGCTTCTTCTTGCTTCTCTTCCTTCATTCTGCTTCTTCCTTGGTGGCTCTTCTTGAAGATCTCTTGCAAGCCCCATAAACCCTAGGAACATCTAAGCATGATCACGATTAGGGTTTGATTAGTCCCCCCATTATTTTTACCTTTATGTCATCTTTTGTGTCTCTCTTCTCACCTCTTAATCAGGGACTAAACCTTCAAGGTTTTAAGGCTTTGTGATTAAGGTTATGCCTGTATCCTTCTATTAGGATGGAGTGTATAACTTTAATCCTAAGTGTTAAACCCTTAATGTGTTTAAATCCCTTAATCAATCCATCTAAATAAATCACTAAGACATCAAGCTTGTAACTTGGGCCTTGCATTAGGGTTCTAATTTTTCCTTAATTGGTTAAGAAGGACTAACCCTAGTGTTAATGGACAAGTCCTCCTCAAGTTGTCTTACAAACCATAAAATCCACTTCTTAATCTTACCATTAACTAAAATCCACTTTAATAAAGGTTTGTTTTGTCATGAGTTTAATCCCTAATCATGGATTAAGTTGAGGAGCCTTCCTCAGCTTAAATGTTCTCATCTATTATCCTTCTATTAGGATGGTGTAATGGGTCCATTAAATCCTTGATTATGGCTTAAACTCATTACTTAACACTAAACAAAAACAACAAAAAAATCTAAATAAATGCAAGTAGGTTAATGATCTTAATCCTACATCATGGTGATTAAGTGTGAGGTGCTTACTTCATACTTAAGGTATTCTCATTACCCCTAATCAGAGGGAGGATGTGATGAGTTTACTAACCCTTGGTTTAGGCTTAAGCTCATTTTTTTATGAAAAATCCAAAAAATCAATAAAAGATTGAAAACACAAAAACAAACAATAATTGTCTCCTCCAGGATTCTTTTCTCATCTCACTCACTCACAAACGAGAACTCGCTTCTTCCATCTAATGCAAGACAGTTTGCACCTGAGCCAGACAGGTCATACACTTGAGCATAGACAAGTAAGAATTTCACAAGTCAATTTATCTTTCAGTCTCTTTGAGTCGAACTATGGTGTTCTGACTTCCTCATTGCAAAAGAGGATACATAGGCATAACTTAACTGTTATCGAACAAAAGTCTCTGTATATTCCCCCCTCTTCCAGCATTTTTCTTTAAGCCTCATAGTCTTGAGCTTCACATCCTTTCCTTGCACTGACACTTCTCTTATTCACTTCACATTTCTTTTGCACTAACACTTGCATTCTTTTCCAGCTTTTGCATACATAATAGCACAAACACTACCCCTTTAAAACACAAATCTTTCAAGCGTGGATCCCGTCGAGTACGGCGGACAATCTGGGTGCTAATACCTTCCCAGGTTGTAACCAACCCCCTTTCTCAGTTTCTCTGGTTCGCAACCGTCTTATCCGTCTTTTCTTAGGTTTATGCAGCATTACCTTTCCTTCGGGATAAAAATGCCTAGCTGGCGACTCTTTTCATTCTCTCTTTTTCGTGGACCGTTCGCATTTGTACCCCTCTTGGCCATGTGTCATCAGGTGGGAGCGACAATGGGTTACTTGCAGGACCAACCACACAAGTCCTATGACACATGTGCTAAATTCTTAGGACTAATTCCTTAATGTATAATTTCTTGTATGTTTTGTCGAAAGATTTCTAATGAAGTTGTTCTTATTTATATTGGAGTGTAGATGTGTTTGTACAATGAACTAAAAGAAGGACTTAAAGTTTGCATTTAAAGGATTTCTGGAATATAAACTTGCTTTAAAGTAAATTTCTTGAAAGTAAATTGCTTGAAAGTAAATTGCTTGAAAAGTAAGTAAAAGCATATTCTTGAACAAGGAATGAAGGAAAAATATAAATTTTACAACTAAAAGATAAATGGTGTATATATTTACATTTTCCAAACAATTCTCTCTTCTCTTACACACGAGTATTAGAGTAATTTTCACAGGAATGTTGTACAGAATTTCACACACATTACACAAAGCAAACTATCCTATTTATATACAAATAAAATAACCATCGAATAACGGTCAATTCCTAAGAATTTGCCACTTGGCGCTCTGCATGCTATTAGTATCTAAGAATCCTCCGCGTATCTTCTACCAAGGGAGGCCGTTATTCATATTAAAACTGCCCTTTAACTGGTGAAACAACGTATCTTCTCGTCATGTCGAATTCATTTGAAATTCAAATAGTCCTAGCGTCTCCTTCGTTGAATTCTTGCTTTCACATCTCTCGTCGAAAACACGAGAGGAATTCTTAGTAGTGATGTGAATAACTTTCTAACTGGAAACTCATCCGCTCTTTCGGCAGACAACTGTTCGTTATATCATGAACCAAATCATCACAAACCTTCTCAAGATTCTGGGCATGTTTGGAAGAAAGAGTGATCCTATTCTGTCGAATATCTTCATAGCTACATACATCATTTTTCAAAGCATAATGAGATGAGGAGTGCTGAGAAACTACCATGTCAAATAATGGTGAAGTGTGGGAGCATAGTTGACAAAACCATTAGCTGTTGAGGCTCTTATTTATCAAACCCATGGTTTCGAAATTATGTGTATACAGGTGGATGGGCATATTGCTGTTGAGCCACAAGTGGAGGCCTATGCAAAAGCTGATTTCTCCTTCGACTCGCCATCACTGCATTTGTTTCGCCTTCTTTCTTTTAGTGGAAATTGCTAGTAAACTTCTTAGCATTGTTCCCACTTTTGTTGCTGGAGTTGCTGGATGCACTACTCATCTTACCATTCTTCAGACCGAGTTCAACCTTGATTTCCACAGCCACAAGATCAGAGAAACTAGTCGTTATGCTACCCACCATCCTTTCAAAGAATTCTGTAAGTGTGTCTTTCATCTTTAGTATGAGCGGCTATCTTGAGGTAGAAAGCTTGTAAGTGTGTCTTGACGCAGGAATTTCCATTGTACTTATCAAAGCATGGAGGTCTGAAATTAGGAGGAATAACCACCTCGGAGACACAACCCATATCAGATACGTCAATTCCAAGAGTGTCCCTACATTCAAGGGCCTTAACCTTCTCGGCCAGTAGTTGAAAATCCTGAAAGTTTCCACCCGTGCCAAAACACATATCATCGTTGACTGGAGGGAACTGATCTTCCTGGCAATCTTCCACAGGGATAAGAGTAGGGGTGCCATTTTCTTGAACCGGAGGTCCATCTCCTCTATTGTTGTTGGGTGGATTTCCCTGGGCATCCAAATTAACCACCAGAGGGTCGGTTTGGGGAGGAGTAAGCCTATGCATAGCATTTATTAGCTCTTGCTGCCCTAGGGAGATGCCCTGCATCATCGCCATAAAATCCCCCATTCGGGTGTGGAGTTCGTTGAGCTATATCTGCACAGTATCCATGATATTTCTTTGATTGTTGCGGGTTGCGTACTGGTGAGGAATACTCTGTCGGGGATGACAGGTCCTAAGTGCTCTCACAATCTTTCCCTGTAAATGGATAAGTTAAGTACCCTAAATAACCCACAAAATAAAGAAAATGAAAAATATATGTATGTAATGTTGTGTCCCTTTTATCCTCAAGGGTTTTGTTTTACTTTTCCATTCCGGTATTAAGAGAATAACCTTTGGAGGAAGACCTCGTGTGATATTCAGATGTGGAGAATTAGAGTTTATTACCCCATGTTCTTGCAAAAGATAACAACCAAAGATCCAAGACAAGTCAATTGTATAAACTGAAATATGAAATAACAAAGTCCCTGAAGGGTACCAGTTCATACATCAGAAAACAAAGTACATCAATAAAAGAGGAATCCCACAACAGGCCTGTGGGTAATCCAGATATGAGAACACGAGACTAAACCACATGAAGATCTACATCTTGCAACCTCCAGCTAAGGCGCTTGACACCTTGGAGCAACTGGGTTATGTCTGGATGATCTAGATCCTGTATGAGCTTCTGGATTAGGAGATACCTGAGATCAAAAGAGGCATGAAGCTCTTCAATCTGCTGTAGGAACACCTTCTCACTTTCTTTGCTTTCACTTGACTCGATCTTGAGTTTCTTAACATCAGCCTGAAGCTTTAACTTCTATATCCTTCTAAGTGTCTTCCACTATCTGTTGACTCTTTGCCATATCCTGAAGGTAATCCTTTTGTTGGTAGTGGGCCATTTGGAGAAACTCTCCTCGTTCAGCTAGAGAGTCCTGCAGACTTTTGATCTCAAGTTTATATTTAGTCTCCAACTCCTTCTGCTTCTTCAGATTATCTTCCCACTTCTCCTGCCACAAGGTTATAGCTTCATTAGCTTCATTCAAGGCTTTATTATCTTTTCGGAATTGACTTGCCTTGTGATTTTCATCCAGCCCTCTTTTCTTGAAGTAGAGTTATCTCTCCTGGAAGTCCTGTTGCTTGAGCTTGGCCATCTCATCAGTCTGGTGAACTCTTTCTTCTAATTTCCGATTCTGAATCATCAACTTTTGGCATGAATTGTTAGCCTCTTGATTTTCCAATCTAAGTTGTTTAACCAAGGCCTCCAATTTCTGTTAGTCTTTGAGAGGTACTAAATCCATGGGTAACTTCATCTTAGGGTATAGAGGGGACTCCATAGAGAATGGGAGAAGTAAGACTTCCACACGATCTTTCAACCATGTAGCAAAAGGATCATATGTTTTTGGGTCCACCTTCCCAAAATCTTTCTTTCCTTTCCTTATCCTGACCTACCAAGCTTGGGCTGCCTGTATACACAACTTCATATTTCCTTCTATCGAGAAAAACAATGACTCAAATACCTCTTCAGCTGATGGTGGAACCTTCAGAGGGTAACCAAACTGTTTCCTAGACAATGAAGGATTATAGTTTATTCCCCTTTTCCTTCCCAGCAAAGGTACATTGGGGAAAGTGCCACAGCTAGCAATAATCTCTTTGCCTATCAGGTCTCTATTACACCCCCAAGATATGTTGTCTGAGGTTAAGCCCATCAATATTTTGGACCACTTCCAATCTTGTTTCAAGTCTTGGAAAGGTCCTGATTTGGGAGTTGCCTTACAAACCAATCAGCAAACAAAGGAGCACAACAATTCACATACATTTTTCTTTTCTCGTTCCTATAATGGACCCCATAATAAAAATCATCTAGTAGTGTAGGCACTAGATTTCTCTGAATGAAGATGACAACAACTTCCATACTAATCAAACCTTTCTCCCATGGGAACAAGCTTATCCCATATACCAGTAAAGCTAGCAATGTGCTGAACTTAGCCCACTTGTTCTCCGAGGCTAGATCTTGAGCTTCCTTGACAAGAAATACCAAGAGAAATACCTTACCTTTATTGACATCCAGTCCTCTACTGGCTTTGGACAAATCCAAATGGAAAATGTCAGCTATATCTCTGCATGAAGGAATCTTCTCCAAGCCATAATAGGGGACACCACTTTTAATGGGGACCCCAAGGGCACTGGAAACTTCTTCCAATGCAGGAGCCAAAAGGTAATCTGGGAACACAAAGACTCGTAATTGGGGATCATAGAATTGTAGCAAGGAATGAAGGCTGTCCCTTTGATCAATTGTTAGTTTATTCACATATTTTAAGATCCTTCTGTCGCTCCCACCAAAATGACACCTAGGTCAGAAGGGGTACAGACACGAACGGTCGGCGAAAAGAGAAGGAATGAATAGAGTCTCCAGCTAGGCATTTTTATCCCGAAGGAAAGGTAATGCTGCATAGACCTAAGAAAAGATGGATAAGACGGTTGCGAACCAGAGAAACTGAGAAAGGGGGTTGGTTACAACCTGGGAAGGTATTAGCACCCAGATTGTCCGTCGTACTCGACGGGATCCACGCTTAAAAGATTTGTGTTTTAAAGGGGTGGTGTCAGTGCAATTTGTGTATCAAAGCTAGAAAAAAATGCAAGTGTCAGTGTAAAAGAAGTGTGAAGTGTAATATGTGAAGTGTCAGTGTAAGAAATGAATGAAGCTCAAGACTATGAGGCTTAAAGAATAATGCTGAAAAGAGGGGGAATATACAGAGACTTTTGTTCGATAACTGTTAAGTTATGCCTACGTATCCTCTCGTGCAATGAGGAAGTCAGAACACCGTAGTTCGACTCAAAGAGACTGAAAGATAAATTGACTTGTGAACTTCTTATTTGTCTATGCTCAAGTGTATGACCTGTATGGCTCAGGTGCAAACTGTCTTGCATTAGACGGAAGAAGCAAGTTCTCGCTCATGAGTGAATGAGATGAGAAAAGAATCCCGGAGGAGACGATTAATGTTTGTTTTTTGTGTTTTCAGTCTTTTATTGCTTTTTGAGGTTTGTCATAAGAAAATGAGCTTAAGCCTAAACCAAGGGTTGGTAAACTCATCACATCTTCCCTCTGATTAGGGGTAATGAGAATACCTTGAGTATGAAGTAAGCACCTCACACTTAATCACCATGATGTAGGATTAAGATCATTAACCTACTTGTGATTATTTAGATGTTTTTGTTGTTTTTGTTTAGTGTTAAGTAATGAGATTAAGCCATAATCAAGGATTAAATGGACTCATTAAACCATCCTAATAGAAGGATAATAGATGAGAACACTTAAGCTGAGAAAGACTCCTCAACTTAATCCATGATTAGGGATTAACCTCATGACAAAACAAAGCCTTTATTAAGTGGATTTTAGCTAATGATAAGATGAAGAAGTGATTTTTATGGTTTGTAAGACAACTTGAGGGGGACTTGTCCATTAACACTAGGGTTAGTCCTTCTTAACCAATTAAGGAAGAATTAGAACCCTAATGCAAGGCCCAAGTTACAAGTTTGATGTCTTGATGATTATTAAGTGAATTGATTAAAGGATTTAAACACATTAAGGGTTTAACACTTAGGATTAAAGTTATACACTCCATCCTAATAGAAGGATGCAGGCATAAGCTTAATCACAAAGCCTTAAAGCCTTTAAGGTTTAGTCCCTGATTATGAGATGAGAAGAGAAGACTCAAAGATGACACAAAGTCAAAAACTAAATGGGGGACTAATCAAACCCTAATTGTTATCATGCTTGGTTGTTCCTAGGGTTAATGAAGCTTGCAAGAGAATCTTCAGAGAAACCACCAGGAAGGAAGCAGATGAAAGGAGCAAAGAGAAGCAAAACAACTTGCTTCACTTAAGAAGACAAGTTGCTTGAAGGAAGAAAGTAAGAGATGAACATGAATGAGCAAGCTCAATCCAATACACAAGATAAAATGCAGCAAAGATGCAAGAGAGATGAGATGAGATTGTGAGAAGTGAAGGCAAATTCACTTCTCAAAACAACTTACCACCTGAAAGGTTAGCCAAAAGAAATGAAATGCAATGCAAATGAGGTGAAATGTCATGATGCAAACCAAAGTCAGAAGCATTAACATGATGTTAATGAAGCTAAGAGATGATACAAACATGAGGCAAGACATGGTAATGATCATACAAGGACATGGATGCAGATGAAGCATGCTTTGAACCATGAAAGTACATGAAAAGTTATGAAATGCAATGGACATACAACATGGCAAATGCAAGATGCAATGATCAAACATGATTCTAATATGTCCTAAGATGTATTATGAATCATGTGGATGCACAAAATGTCATGGCAAGTCAATGGATGCAAGCAAATGAGAAATGGATGCAAAGGAAGGCACAAATTAGGGTTACATGCATCATGCAAAGCAAAAATCTAAAACCAGAAGCAAATGACATGATAAAAATTTGAAAATGCAATCAAAGATACCCTAAACCTACACAAGCTCACTGCCCAAAGGAGAGGATCCAACTCTTAACTCAGTGTAAGTTATGAATTTCCTAAAATTGCTAGGGTTTTAAGGTACCTTATCAAGAAAAATGCTAAACAATTTTAAAATGCAAAATCAATTCAAGCAAAATTTATCCTATAAACTACATGCTATGAGGAGTGCAATGCAAGAAGAATCATCATCCAACTCTCAATGTTAGGCAGAAGGGATTTTTCAAAGATTGAATCAAAATATTGCCTTACAATGAAATTAATTCCAAGGAAAATGATCAAATGGCATCAAGAACAAAAAAGAAATTTGGTTTGAGAGTTGGACAATGTTTCTAAATGTTTCTAAATGCTATGTGAATTTTTTGGTGATTTTTAAATACCTAAATGCATTTTTTATCAATTAATTTTCATTAACTAATTCAAAATAAACATTTAAATGATTTAAAAATAATTTTCAATGCAAAAAATAAAAATAAAAATATTTTTGGGTTTTAAAAATTAATGAAATCTTTGACAAAAAATTTCATAATTTTTAAATGAATTTTGCTATTTTAAAATAAATGAGGAAAAGAAGTGAAAAGAAAAGAAATTAAAATGAATAAAAAGGGAGAGTCAACGCAATCAAGGGCCAGCATTCAAACTCAGGGGGGAGGGAAAGACTGCGCGCGCTCATGGACGGTTGAGATTGTTTTTGGGAAATTCAAATTTAAACATAATTAATTAATCTAATTAATCTGAATTAGGGTTTAATGAAGGATCTGGTTCGTTCATTCACGCGGGAGTCAATGGAAGTCAACAGAATCCAAGGTCCAAATTCAAAGTTGATTAATTACACAGATTAGGATTTAATGACCCTCAGGTGGCCGGAGAAGACTTCCGGTCGTCTTCTCCGGCGAGACCTTCAACCTATCTCTCTCAAAACCTCACTAAAACGTGCCAAAATCTCCAGATTCACTCAAACAAACATCCCAAACAAGAATCCAACAACAAAACCTATTTATTTTTCATGAATCATGAAGAAGAAGCAAAAATCAATTTCACGGGCAAAGTTTCAGATAGGCCATATATCCTCATTTCTTCATCATTTTCAAAAGTTCAAAGCTCATTACATTCAGGGGAGCATGTAGATCATTTTAGTAACTTAAAACAAGGTTTCTGGAAAAAATAAATTTCGAAGCTACCTGAGGTGAAGCTTTCGGTTTGGAGCTTTCAGCCTGCCTCCTTGCTTCCAATCACCTCTACTGACCTCCCTCAAGTGTTTGCAAAGCTTCTCTGGAGTTTATTTTGGCTAGTTTGTGAGATTGATTGAGTTCTGTTCAGAGAGGGGAAGAAATCGTGTTTTGATTTCAGGGGGTTTCAAGGCAAGGTGAAGGGTCAAGGATGATCAGTGATGCATTCTAAGATGAATGGTGGAAGAATTTTGAGGAATGGGTGGCTGAGTTAAGGGATTCGATAGAAAATGCAAGATGGAGTATTTTTGAGAGTTATGGCTTATGTGCTGCCTCAGGCTCCAAGATGTTATGAAATGGCTTGCTTGAAGTGTGTTTGTAAAGTCCTTATTGGTCAGAATAGTTGGTGTGGCACAGGCTGATTGGTATGGGTGTTTTTGCATAAAGTCCAAGTTAGGTGTACTTGAGGTATGGGCAAGTGTGAGGTTGTGATAGGGGTATGGTTGGGCTCAGCTGAGATCATGGAGTTCTTGTGGATCAGATTTTATGAGTTGTAACAAGTAGAGGCATGGCTTCATGACTTTTTGCAAGTTGGTACATCTTTGGCCCCTTTGGAAATTCATGAAGTTAAAGGCACCAAAATGCATAATTCTTGGGCCAATTCTGATTTTTAGAAGTCACATGAGCATGTTGTGAAGAGTTTGTGCACATTTGAAGTCTTTAGAATGCTTGATCATACCATTTTGCAAAATGCCTCTTTGGTACAAAACTTGAAATTATGTGATTTTTCCCAACTTTGACAAGCCATAACTTTTGATCCAAGATGAATTAGAATGAGTTCTTGTACTTTTTGAAAAGGGAATGATCCATTCTACAACTTTCGTGACCAAAGTTTTCTCATTTGAAGCATTTTTGAATCAAAAAGAAAGGGTTGAAAAACTTTCCCAAAATGGAAAGTTTCCATTACAAGTCACTTTCCCAAAAAGGCAATTTTGCAAATGGCTTGAAATTCTTAAACTTTGTGAACTTATAACATCTTCTATGATCAAATAAAGATCATACACATTCAAAATGATGGAGAATACCCATTGGTTGGGTCATTGGGGGCCTCAAATGCCCTGATTTTGCACTGACTTCCCCATGGAATTTCTTCATGAAAATTGATATGCATTATACTTATGAAATATAGAGACCAATAGAAATAAGAATGACCAAAAAATTTGGAGTTATGGCCTTTGAAACCAAAACCCTAATTCTAGGTCATCTGTGCAGTTAAACCTGGCTCTGCTTCCATGCCTTTCTCAGTTCTTATGATTCTTTGACTTCTTTGATCTTGAGAGGATATAATATGATGCTTGGACATACATGGACCCCTTTGAAGTGATTGAAGACCTTTGAAGTGGCTCAAATGGCTCAGGGATGGCTCAGATCACAAACCCTAGATGCAGATGACTTAGAAACAATGCAGTGAAGCAAAAGTGCAATATGAGATGCTATAATTGAACTTATGCATATGAAAAGATCACAAGCCATGGTGAAATGGGTGAGGGCAAATTTGGGGTGTTTACAGTTGCCCCTATTCAAACATGATTTAGCTGTGCAGGATGTAAGCGACGGCTTAACAGGCGAACAAGATAACTTGTGGTTGAATACCAAAGACAATCCAAAATTTGCACTCACAGAATGAAGAAGAAAAGGGATATAGATTGTAAAAGAAAATAAAGTATGATTATAAGGTGCGGGCGACGGAGGACGACCGTTGAGCAAAGGACGACGGTTGGGGAAAGAGTAATGACGGGGACGACCGACATGCTGGGGATATAAGAGATTATGATGGGGACGGCCATCAAGTAAAGCTATAAGATTCTCTGGGGATTATAGGTAAATGAAATAAATGATGAGGTACGGTCATCAAAGGTGAAGGACGATCACCTAGCAGGGGACGGCTGCTTTGTTGGGGATAAGATGATGGACGGTCATCTAAGGTGAATGACGATCACCGGGCAGGGTACGGCTACCGGAAGTACCACGACATAGGAAGAATGTCGGATAATAAAGTCGACGATGGGGACGGCCATCAGATAAGCATGATGAAGGACGATCATCAAGAGGTGAAGGACGATCACCTAGCAGGGTGCGGCTGCTCTCAGGGTTTATCATGACATAGGACGAATGTCAGATAACAAGATCAACGATGGGGACGGCCATCGGATAAAATGATGAAGGACGATCATCAGGAGGTGAAGGACGATCACCTAGCAGGGGACGGCTGCTAAAGACATCACGACATAGGACGAATGTCGGATAAGAAGGGGTTCTGATGAATAGAGACTCCACTGGGGGTTGATGAAGGACGATCATCAAAAAGGTGAAGGACGATCACTTGGCAGGGTACGGCTGCCACAAAGGTATCATGACATAGGACGAATGTCAGATAGAAAGGAAATAGTTCAACAAGTTTTGTTGGGACCTTGCTAGGGAATAATAAACACGGACGAGTGTTTACATCCAAGAAAATGAAAGGTATAAGTGTTTGGCATTGTATATAGATTAAAGATGCGGATGAGCATCCTTAAGACTATGATACGGACGGGTATCAGGTAGAAACAAACACTGACACATGTTCAGAGATGATGATACGGACGAGTATCAATTGGTTAACAAAGAACACAGACGAGTGTCGGATCTAAGGGGACTCTTCTGGGGAATAATAGACACAGACGAGTGTCTAAATTCTAACAAGAGGTAACAGTATCTGATATTGCGTATGGATTAAAGATGCGAACGAGCATCCTTAAGACTATGATACGGACGAGTATCAGGTAGAAACAAACGCTTGATGCATGTTCTGAGATGATGATACAGACGAGTACCAACTGGTTAACAGAGAACACGGACGAGTGTCGAATCTAAGGGGATATAAGTGGTTTATACAAGATACGGACGAGTATCTGTATGAGTGAAAAGATGATGAGTAACAAGTATGAATAATACACGGACGAGTGTTTAACTTGCTGGAGAGTGTGACACGGACGAGTGTCGGAAAAAAGTGTATTATAAACAAGTATGTGGTTTCCAAAGTGTTCGGGTAACTATGTTGGGGAAGGTGACACGGACGGGTGTCAGGGAATTTGTATAGATATGTATCTGTGAGTGCGAAGGAGACGCTTTGGCTTTCTGCTGGGGATATGACACGGACGGGTGTTAGGAAGTATCTGTATCTTTTAGGGAAAATGCCTTGGCTCTCTATCGTGGAATTTTGGGGAGCATTCTGTATATCGCTGATGGATTGTCAGTATTTACAAGTGTTTGACTCGGAACATGGCTTATGATTATGCAATATGTTTGATTTTTGCCGTAATGCTCCGTTTTGGACGGAATGCTACGCTCTGCGGGGAGAACATGATGTGAATGCTATGATTATGCAAAGATACCGATCCGGGATTCGGATCCCGTTGCTGTGGAAATCTCTGACTGATCTGCTTGAAGTGGACATCCCAGCTGGGGATAAGATCATTGGTAGATCTGATAAGATGTATCTGCATGGGGAAATAGGTCACCGATGGGCCTATCCTCGTAATGGAGAACCCAGCTGGGGTTTGTAGAAGCTTCCTTCACTCTGTTGTGATTTCATGCGTTTCTCTTCTGGATAGAGGCTGGAACTCTGTGGGGAGATGGTTCCCTGGCTTTTGTACTTGGCTGAGGACGAATAATAAGTGACAACTCAGCTGGGGAGAAAGCACCTCCAGTGCTAATTGTGAGATAGACTGAGTAGATAATGATTTGTCAGCTTGCTGTGGTGAAGCTTTCATGCCCCATGTTGTGCTTTGAATACCTGCAATCTTGTAAAGACAAAGAAACGCACAAGTACCCCTAGGTATCCCTTACCGGGTTCCATCATAAGAGTTTAGACACTCCCGGGGGTAAGTATATTTCTTGTAAGCATGTAGTTTCAGAAAGATGCATCTGTATTTATGCGATCAATAAATTAACGACATCGGGCATTTTTGCAAATAAAAGAGTACGAGACAGTGTGTGACTGAAAATCTGATTTTATTAAATTGAGTGCCCTGAATTTGGCAAGATACATTCAAAGAAACGGATCCCCTGAAATGAGGGAATCGTTACAAATTGAAAACAAAAAGGTGAGGGCAATGTTGATGACGCTTTCAAGGAGCTTCCTCTTGCTATGACTCGTATGACATTTGACGTTCTTCTCGTCTTGCTTTCTGAAGAAAGTTGATTCTGAAAGAAGCTTGATCCTTTCGAAGCTTACCAAGTCGTAAGTGATACAGATGAATTCAGAATACAGTTGTTCGCTTATTCCCTTATTTTGCCTGGATCTCCCTTTCGGGTTTTCAATCCATCAGGATACCCTTTTTTGCCTGAGTCGTCCAATGCGGCTTTTCAACTCAGCGGGTGTACATTTTTTGTTTATTTTCCCTTATTTTTGCCCGAGTCTTTTATTCTGTTTTTGACTCGCCGGGATGCCCTATTTTTGCCTGGACTTACATTCTGTTTTTATGTCCAGCGGGTCATTTTATGCGAATTTTTTTTTAACTGCATCTGAATTCACAGGGGACAGGAAGTCTTCACAATCCATAGTGCTAAGCATCAGTGCTCCACCGGAGAAAACTTTCTTCACTACGAATGGCCCTTCATAGTTCGGAGTCCACTTGCCCCTGTGGTCTGTATGAGGAGGGAGGAGTCTTTTCAGCACAAGATCTCCTACTTGGTACTCTCGGAGCCTGATTTTTTGATCGAAGGCTTTCTTCATTCTTTTCTGATATAGCTGCCCATGAAAAATTGCAGCTAGTTTCTTCTCTTTAATCAGATTCAGTTGTTCGTATTGGGACCGGACCCATTCTGCTTCGTTTAGCTTAACATCCATCAGTACCCGCAAGGAGGGTAATTCAACTTCAACAGGTAAGACTGCCTCCATACCATACACAAGCTGATACGGTGTTGCCCCAGTGGATGTTCTGATTGACGTACGGTACCCATGTAGGGCAAATGGCAGCATTTCATGCCAGTCTTTATAGGTGACTACCATCTTTTGCACAATCTTCTTGATATTCATATTAGCTGCCTCAACAGCGCCGTTCATATTTGGCCTGTAAGGGGAAGAATTGTGGTGTTGGATCTTGAAGTCCCGGCACAGTTCTGCCATCATTTTGTTGTTTAAGTTGGAACCATTATCAGTAATGATTAGCTCGGGCACTCTATACCGACAGATGATGTCTCTTTTCAGAAATCGAGCTACCACTTGTCTTGTAACATTTGCATAAGAAGCCGCTTCAACCCACTTGGTAAAGTAGTCAATGGCAACCAGGATGAATCTGTGGCCATTTGAAGCAGTCAGTTCAATCTTGCCAATCATATCAATGCCCCACATGGCAAAGGGCCAAGGTGAAGACATCACATTCAGAGGATTGGGAGGCACATGCACCTTATCCGCATAGATCTGGCATTTATGGCATTTTCTGGCATAGGCACAACAATCTGCATCCATTGTGATCCAGTAATAGCCTGATCTTAATAACTTTTTAGCCATGGCATGCCCTCCCGCATGGGTACCAAAGGATCCTTCGTGTACCTCGTGCATCAACAAGTCTGCTTCTGTTCTATCAACGCACCTGAGAAGTACCATATCAAAGTTTCTCTTGTACAGGGAACCGTCAGCATTCAGGAAGAAACTACCAGCTAGCCGTCTTAATGTCTTCTTGTCATTGGAAGATGCCCCAGGTGGGTATGTTTGATCCTCCAAGAAGCATTTGATGTCATGGAACCAAGGCTTATCATCCTTTACAACGTCTGCTGCAAATACATATGCTGGTCTGTCAAGTCTGGACACTGAAATCCGAGGTACAAAGTTGGCAGCTTGAACTTTGATCATGGATGAAATGGTAGCCAGAGCATCTGCAAATTGATTCTCGTCCCGAGGGATATACTCAAGTTTGACCGTTGTAAAGAAAGTTAATAACCTTCTTGTATAATCCCTGTAAGGTATCAGATGGTCTTGGTGGGTGTACCATTTGCCGTTGGTTTGATTAACTACCAGAGCTGAATCTTCGAACACAGTCAAAGTCTTGATCCTGAGGTCAATGGCTTCCTCAAGACCCATAATACAAGCTTCGTATTCAGCTTCGTTGTTAGTGCAGTTGAAGGTGAGCTTTGCCGAGAAAGGCATGTGAACTCCCTTAGGTGTAATGAGTACTGCACCAACACCACGACCATTCATGTTAACAGCCCCGTCAAACATCATAGTCCATTCTTCTTCCGGGTCAAGCCCTTCAGTGTGAACAGGCTCTTCATGATCTTTTGCTTTTATGAACATGATGTCTTCATCAGGGAAGTCAAATCTCATAGGCTGGTAATCATCAATGGGTTGCTCAGCAAGATAATCAGACAGTACACTGCCTTTGATGGCTTTCTGAGATGTGTACTGAATGTCATATTCTGTGAGGATCATTTGCCATCTTGCAACCCGTCCGGTAAGTGCTGGCTTCTCGAAAATGTACTTAACTGGGTCCATCTTTGATATCAACAAAGTAGTGTGGGTTAACATATACTGTCTCAGTCGGCGAGCAGCCCACGCTAAAGCACAGCAAGTTTTCTCGAGCAGTGAATAACGTTGTTCACAGTCGGTAAACTTTTTGCTTATGTAGTAAATTGCATACTCTTTTCGACCAGACTCGCCATGCTGGCCCAGCACACACCCCATTGACTCTTCCAATACTATCAAGTACATTATTAGAGGTCTTCCTTCGACTGGGGGCATAAGGATTGGAGGCTCTTGTAAATATTCCTTGATTTTGTCAAAAGCCCTCTGGCAGTCTTCGTTCCACCTGATCGTTTGTTCTTTTCTTAACAGCTTGAACAAAGGCTCACAGGTTGCTGTAAGGTGAGATATGAACCTTGAAATGTAGTTCAATCTACCTAGAAACCCCCGAACCTCTTTTTCAGTCTTCGGTGCAGGCATTTCTTGAATGGCTTTAACTTTGTCAGGGTCAACTTCGATCCCTTTCTCACTCACAATAAATCCCAGAAGCTTACCGGATCGTACCCCGAATGTGCATTTGTTGGGGTTTAACTTCAACTGGTACTTCCTCAGACGTTTGAATAACTTCAACAGATTCACCAGGTAGTCTTCTTCTGTGAGGGACTTGGCAATCATGTCATCCACATAACATCCAATTTCTTTATGGATCATGTCGTGGAATAATGTTACCATAGCCCGTTGATAAGTTGCACCAGCATTCTTCAATCCGAATGGCATCACCTTATAACAGAATATGCCCCAGGGTGTGATGAAAGTTGTCTTCTCCATGTCTTCAGGTGACATCTTGATCTGATTGTATCCTGAAAATCCGTCCATGAAGGAGAACACCGAGAACTGAGCCGTATTATCAACCAATACATCAATGTGAGGTAATGGGAAGTCATCTTTCGGGCTGGCCCTGTTCAGATCCCGGTAGTCCACACACATCCTCACCTTGCCGTATTTCTTAGGCACAGGTACAATATTAGCAACCCACGGTGGATAGCTAGTCACAGCAAGGAACCCGGCGTCCCACTGCTTTTGTACCTCTTCCTTTATCTTCATTGCCATATCTGGGCGAGTACGGCGCAACTTCTGTTTTACCGGCGGGCAGTCTTCTTTTAAAGGCAGCTTGTGCATGACAATATCGGTGTCCAACCCTGGCATATCCTGATAAGACCAAGCAAAGACATCCACATACTCCCGAAGCATATCAATCAGTTATTCTTTCACTGAATCTTGTAGGCAGGCCCCGATCTTAACCTCTTTCACATCTTCCTCCGTACCAAGATTAATTGTTTCAACCTACTCCTGATGAGGAGTGATAACCTTCTCCTCTTGCCTTAACAACCTGGCTAGCTCTTCAGGAAGCTCATAATCTTCTTCAACCCCTTCATCAGCTTGATTGATTGGATTGTCAAAGTCATACGAAGCCATAGCAGTGTTGTTGTCGGTGCAGTCTGAAAGGCACTCTCTGTAAGGGTTTAGATTGTTCATTTTAGTGATCAATTTTAATCTTGTTTAGAAAAAAGTGAAATGAAATTTTCATTTTGGAAAACATTGCCATTTTATTTTTGTACAAAAAGAAAAATGAAAAACAGCGAGCAGAAAAGAAAAGACTCATTTGCAAAAGATGTCCGATATTCATTGATTGATCCATTTGCACAAAATTACAAGATGGCCCGATTACAAAATGAGTCTTGACATCTTGGGCAAGATGCCAGACTTGATGCATGCTTAAAAATACAGGAAATAATAATTACTCTGCAGGAGTAACCCTTATAATTTCCTAGGAAGACCAGTTAAGGACTTGGCTCCCCGGGATCCTTGGACGTATCCAACTCTCCAGGTTGTGGTCGCTTTCCTCCTCGTCTTCCAAGTTGTTCACTGCATCTGGGGTGAGCATTCCCCCGCTGACAAAGTTGGGCTTCTTAGCAGCCTCTGATTGATCTTGTTGAGTTGGTCTGTAACCCAACCCAAATCTGTCTTCTTTCTTCTCCATGGGCAACAGCTTGCCCCAGCCTTGGGCAGTCCCCTCTTCAACAACCTTCCGGGCTTGCTGATAAGACGTCATGGAGGTTCCCAGTACAGCAGATGCTTCATTAATGTTCAGGGCCTCAAATCCCTGGCTCATAGTTTCATGGATTTCTCCATCCATTTCAATATACTTATACATAGCCAGATGGCTAACAAAGATATCTTCTTCACTACAGATGGTGATGATCTGGCCTTCCCACTCGAATTTCAGCTTCTGGTGAATGGTAGACGTAACAGCGCCAGCGGCATGGATCCAGGGTCTACCCAACAAACAGCTGTAGGCCGGCTGAATGTCCATCACATAGAAGGTAATTTTAAAAGTCTGCGGGCCAATCATCACAGGCAGATCAATCTCTCCAAGCACTGATCTTTTAGAGCCATCAAATGCTCTCACCACCAAATTGCTAGGACGTAATGCCAAGCCATCATACTCCAGCTTCACTAAGGCTTTCTTTGGTAGAACATTGAGTGAAGACCCAGTGTCCACCAGTACATGGGATAGAACAGCACCCTTGCATTCCAAGGTGACGTGTAAAGCCTTGTTGTGGTTACGTCCCTCAGTTGTTAAGTCAGCATTGGTAAAGCCCAGTCCATGACTGGTGTTTACATTTGCCACCACAGTTTCTAGCTGATTAACGGTAATCTCCTCTGTCACATATGCCGCATGCAGGACTTTCAATAATGCATTCCTGTGAGCTTCAGAACACATCAGCAGGGATAATATGGAGATTTTTGAGGGAGATTAGTGAAGCTGGTCCACCACCTTGTAATCACTTCTTTTTATGATTCTCATAAACTCGTCTACATCTTGCTCGAAAGATGTCTTCTGAGTTTCTTTGGCCGCCGGCTCTTCAAATACCACACTCTTTCCTTTTGCTTTGGCAGCAGCTTCTGCTTCAACATTAGGTCTTTGCAATTGTGAGGCAAAAAGGCGTCCGCTTCTGGTGAAGCCTCCGCCTCCCCCAACATTATCAATTTGTGGAGAAGAGGTTGAAGAATCCAAAGTAATTTTCTCCCCGTTGCAGTAAAGATCAGAGCCATAATGCCAAGGGATGGCATTACTGCTTTCATATGGAACTGGCCCAGGCACCGTAATGGTAACTGGACTTACTGCTGCAGAGGAAGGTACTGCAATGGTGTGCAGATCGCAGTAAATGGTAACTGGCGACCTGGCAGGAGGTGCCACTGTTTGTTGTTGAAAGTTGTTGCTGGGAGGAACATTTGATGGATCATAGTAGATGGTGACTGCTGAGACATGTTCATTAATTTCTGTTGGCGTTGTAGAATAAACGGATGCTGATGTTGTAGAAGAAATGGTTGTTGACATTTGATTTGTTGAAATGATGGATGAAGCCATTGTTGATGATATTGAGTAATCGGTTGGAATAATTGTTGCTGTTGTTGTAGGAGACTCAGGAAATGCTGTCAAAGGAATTGCTGGATTTGCAGGCGCCGTTGTTAAAATCTGAAGGATGCCATCCTTGATAAGACTATCTATGCCGCTTCTCAAATTATCGCACCCATTGACTGCAATGTTGCAATACCCACAACCGAGCTCACACCCGGGAAACACCTGGCATTCTAGAAGCTGAGCTTTAATTTCGACCAGAGGTGTTCGAATTTGTGCAACACTGGTGATTAAGAAAGATGGATTGTCTTCCTCAATGGCATTAATTCTTGGCCCTCCATGATTGGGCATGGGATTCTTGGTGACACTTGGAGGGGGTGCAAAGTTGAGGGCTTTAGAATCCACCAGGTCTTGGACTTTCATTTGCAAGGCCCTGCACTTCTCCGTATTGTGGCCAGGTGCATTGGAGTGGAAAGCACATCTGGCGTTGACATCATAATTCTTTGGAAGATTGGAGGGATCTGGTGGTGCCAATGTCCTTAATTCAACCAAGTTGAGTTTCAGGAGTTATGGCAGTAAGGCAGCATAAGGCATAGGGATAGGGTCAATCACCCTATTTGCCTGTGACGGTCTTTGCTGAAAAGGTCTTTGTTGTTGATTGTTGTTGTTGTTGTTGTATGCTCTCTGTGGCGGATACTGAACTGCTGTTGGTAATGTGGTTGTTGATATGTTGGTTGTTGAGGAATCGGAGCTGGAATTGTGACAGCTGCTACTGATCTGTGGACATACTGAGGTCTGCCCCTGCTAGCATGAATGGCATTTGTCTTACCGGTCCTTCTAGGTCCCACAAAAGGCTTCCTGGAGTTACTGGACGAACTTGCACCATTATCAGAAATCTTGCCCATCTTTAGCATACTTTCAATTCATTCACCGGCTATAACTACGTCTGCGAAGCTGGTTGAAGAAAAGGCAGCCAACCTATCAATGTATGTTCCTTGCAGGGTATTCATAAACATGTCGGCCATTTCTCTTTCCGACATGGGTGGCTGAACAGCAGCAGCAAGCTGTCTCCACCTTTGGGCATATTCCCTGAAGCTTTCCCTGGAGGATTGAGACATTCCCATCAAGAGGGTCCTGTTAGGAGCCATGTCCAAATTGTATTGGTACTGCCTGATGAAGGCCTCAGCTAGGTCCTTCCAGCATCTGATAGTAGCTCTGGTCAGGTGTGAATACCACTCTCTTAAAGCCCCAGTCAAACTGTCTTCAAAATAAAACATCCACAGCTTTTCGTCCATGGTATATGCTTTAAGTCTCCCCAGAAAAGACTGCAGGTGAGTTCGTGGACAGGAAGTTCCATTGTATTTCTCGAAGCACGGAGGTTTGAACTTGTGGGGAATTCTTACCCCATCCACTAACCCCATATCCATGACATCAAAACCCAGGGAATTTTGAGACTCCAGAGATCTCAACTTCTCAGCAATTTCATCAAACCTCCTATCATAGACTTCATCACCAGCTCCCATTACAGTAAACTGCTCCTCTTGAGGATCTTCTTGCAAGATCCTGCCTGCAGCACTGTTACCCGGTACATTTCTTGGGATATTGACTTTCGGATCTAGATGAGGTCCAAATACTGGTGGGTTAACATGAGGCTGACCTCCCTCATTGTTTCTTGTTCCTCCAGTCCCAGGATGGGGTTCCTCGGGGTTTTGTCTTTCTACCAATGCCCTCAGCCTTTCCTGACTCTGAGCCAAGCCAGTCATTACAGTCATGAATTGGGCCATTTGGTTCCTCATTTCCACTCTTTCATTAGCCATCTGTGTTCTGACCTCTGTCAGGTCCTGCTGTACTTGATCCATTTGGATACCAGGAAGTTTGTTGCGAGTAGGATACCGGTGCGGACGGTTGAGAGGGAACACTCTTCTGCGAGCAATATTTCCTGAGCCACAACAGAGTTAGAAACAGACAAAAATGATCACAAAACCTACAAAACAAAACAAAAGTTAGTATGCAATGCAGTATGCTTATTTATTTTCCAAGGTATCCGGCTTGGTTCTTGGTTTTGACTTTTCCAGACCTCGAGGAAGATGCTTTGATGTTGCTTGAGAGAAAGAAAACCAAATGGAAACAAACTAACAAATATATTACAAATGGTGCATAATACATAGTTTGTTTTTTACAACACATGCCCCTGAGGGGTCAAAATACAACATAAAAGAAAAGTACATCAAAAGAAAGCAACAACAAACAAAAAGTCAGACATCAAGTCCAAACTCATCCTCCTTAACCTCCTTCAAAAGTGCCTCAGTTACAGGACCAGCCGGATGCTCCGTAATAGTCCTGATGAGGAGGTTCCTAGTGGCAATAGCAGTGGTCAGCTTCTTGTGCCTGTCTTGGTCCTTTGACCTCTTCAAACCAGCCCTAAGCTTCAACTCTGAAATCTCCTTCTGGGCTTCCAGCAGAGCTTCCTGTTGTTTCTTTTCATTGGCCTCTAACTGCTCAATCCTGGCTTGAGTTCTCTTATCTCCTTGAGTACGAGCTTCAGTGATCCTGACCCACCTAGCTTGACTTTCTTGTAGATAGAGATCAGTCCTAGCCTTCTGAAGCTTGGCCTCCTTACAGGCATTCTTCAAAATTTGCTCCCCAGCTCTTGATTTCTTGATGTAGTCCTCTGTTTTCTCAATCTTGGCCAGATGCTCCACCCTAAGTTTCTCCAACCTCTCAATGTTCAGACGACCATCACTCCTCTCCCAGAGGGTCTTCTTCAGAGCTTGAGACAGATTCTCATTCCTTTCCTTCAGCTTCTCAAATTCTTCCAGGCTGACAGTGGCTGGAGATGGTACTGTGGATGGTCCAGGTGTGTCCTCAATGGTAAAGGGCATCCCCGAAATATGAGCTCTAGCATGAGACCATTCATAATATTGAGCTGAAGCCATATTATTGCACCTCCCAAGAATGGCCATCCCCTTGGTCTGGATATTGTCCCAAGCCCAGGATGCTTGTCTGACAACAGCTAGATTAGGTTTTATCTCGCAATACAGGGTCTCAGCTAGATCTTGCATTCTAGGAGGGTGGACCAAAGCATAGCCCAACTGTCTTTTGAACAGCAAAGGATTGTAGTTGATGCAACCCTTCACTCCTACTAGAGGTACATTGGGGTACTGCCCACAGCTAGTGATGATATCCTTGCCTTTGGTGCTCTGGGTGCACCATCTGATGTCATCTGAAGTCAAAGCAATAAGTCTCTTAGCCCAATTCTTCTGTTGGTGAGGGTTCAGGAAGGCATCAGTCTTAGGTAAGTGTTTGAGTAGCCAGGTATGAAATAGAGGAGCACAGCATCTCACCAACTTCCCTCTTTGCTTCTCATTCCTCTGATGGATGGAATAATAGAAATCTCCCAGCAATGTGGGCACTGGGTTCCTCAGAAGGAAAAGATGAATGGCATTCTTGCTGATAAACTTGGGCTCATCTGCAAATAGTATAACCCCATATATACTGAGGGCTAACAATGCACAAACTGCCCTCCATTCTCCCAAGGAGGCCTTCAGGATGGCCTGAGAAGTCAGAAAGTCTAAGTGCAAACCAGGGATCCCAGCCTTTGTTGTCATGTTCTGCTCAACCAAAATAGGCTCCAGGTACAATGCTTTTGCCACTTCTCCATTGCTGGGAGAAGTCATCTCTGGGTTGAAGGGGATACCACCCCTGACAGGTACTCCAATCAATGATGAGAACTCCCCCAGCAGAGGTCCTAACTGAAAGTTCTGGAAAGTGAAACATCTCAAAGGAGGGTCATAGAACTGTAAGCAGGTGTGGATCATACTCCTCTGAGAAGGGTCCAGGTCCATGACCATATCAAGGATGCCTCCATAATGCTCGCTGAATAATGGGATGTGGTATGGAGTGATGAGTTCCTGGACCTGCCTGATACCAGTCAACACAGGCTCAAAGAAATGGTATGAAATGTTGCTCTTCCTGGGTGCAGACATGAGTGCTGATGAAGAGCTGAGGACAAGTGTTGGTGAAGATCTGAAGACAGGTGCTGATGAAGATCAAAAATCAATACTGGAGATGAGCCACTGATAGGCTGGTGCTGGTGATGAAGGCAGCTGAGGCAGACAACTGATGAAGATAGCTGAAGCAGATACCTGATGAAACAGAGGTCTATGCAGGTGAAGGGGTCAAAACCAAGCCAGATGAAATGTGGATACCCTGAAAAACAAATAAACAAATGTAAAATGATGCAAATGATGAGTATGCCAATGATATGCAAGGGTTTGTGATCAAGATGGATCTGATTTATCTGTCTTGATATAAAGTCCATGTATGTTCAAAGAAGGTCCAGATGGAGGTTCAGAAATCCAGTAACCAAGGTAGGGGACTCAAATAAAGAGTCACATATCCAGGGTTAATCACAAGAACTATCCAAAATGAGGTACTCTTAAACAAAATAGTAACAGGGTATGATGTGGCCAAGGGTACCTGCAAACCTGTAAACAGCCCAACCCCCTCACAGGAAGTGTTCTAAAACAAGGATCCTTAGACTTGGATCAGTTATGAGAAGTGTAAACACTTCTAACCCGAAGGTACAGTGTTTACAATAACCATAAAAGATCCTCCTCTAATTCACCTCAGCTTCTGAAGGTCATAATAAAGGTCATCCAGACTTAGCAGGCTTCCCAGATAGCCCTAGCACTACAGGAAATCTGTAGCACAGAGTTCTCAAGAAGACACCCACATCTGAACCGTGTTTCATATTCCCGCACCAGACCGAAATGGAATGGGAAAGAATATGAACCACTCTAGCCTAGGTGTCACTCAGGTCCCAGGTATAGGACCTTAACTCTCAATAGGACCCCACCCACCAAAGAAAACCAGATCCAGCAAGATGGCAGTATGACAGTATGATATATAAAACTGTAAAGAAAGCAGTAAATAAAGTTGTACATAAAGCAATAAATAAAGCAACTATATAAACACAATTAGCACATAACACCCCAGTAAACACAAATCAAACAAGAGCTAGGAGGAACCCACAAAAAGAACCAGAAGCCCTGGTTACAGTATAAGGGTCCCCAGCAGAGTCGCCAAGCTGTCGCTCCCACCAAAATGACACCTAGGTCAGAAGGGGTACAGACGCGAACGGTCAGCGAAAAGAGAAGGAATGAATAGAGTCGCTAGCTAGGCATTTTTATCCCGAAGGAAAGGTAATGCTGCATAGACCTAAGAAAAGATGGATAAGACGGTTGCGAACCAGAGAAACTGAGAAAGGGGGTTGGTTACAACCTGGGAAGGTATTAGCACCCAGATTGTCCGTCGTACTCGACGGGATCCACGCTTAAAAGATTTGTGTTTTAAAGGGGTAGTGTCAGTGGAATTTGTGTATCAAAGCTAGAAATAAATGCAAGTGTCAGTGTAAAAGAAGTGTGAAGTGTAATATGTGAAGTGTCAGTGTAAGAAATGAATGAAGCTCAAGACTATGAGGCTTAAAGAATAATGCTGAAAAGAGGGGGAATATACAGAGACTTTTGTTCGATAACTGTTAAGTTATGCCTACGTATCCTCTCGTGCAATGAGGAAGTCAGAACACCGTAGTTCGACTCAAAGAGACTGAAAGATAAATTGACTTGTGAACTGCTTATTTGTCTATGCTCAAGTGTATGACCTGTCTGGCTCAGGTGCAAACTGTCTTGCGTTAGACGGAAGAAGCAAGTTCTCGCTCATGAGATGAGAAAAGAATCCCGGAGGAGACAATTATTGTTTGTTTTTTGTGTTTTTCAGTCTTTTATTGCTTTTTGAGGTTTGTCATAAGAAAATGAGCTTAAGCCTAAACCAAGGGTTGGTAAACTCATCACATCTTCCCTCTGATTAGGGGTATTGAGAATACCTTGAGTATGAAGTAAGCACCTCACACTTAATCACCATGATGTAGGATTAAGATCATTAACCTACTTGTGATTATTTAGATGTTTTTGTTGTTTTTGTTTAGTGTTAAGTAATGAGATTAAGCCATAATCAAGGATTTAATGGACTCATTACACCATCCTAATAGAAGGATAATAGATGAGAACACTTAAGCTGAGAAAGACTCCTCAACTTAATCCATGATTAGGGATTAACCACATGACAAAACAAAGCCTTTATTAAGTGGATTTTAGCTAATGATAATATGAAGAAGTGGTTTTTATGGTTTGTAAGACAACTTGAGGGGGACTTGTCCATTAACACTAGGGTTAGTCCTTCTTAACCAATTAAGGAAGAATTAGAACCCTAATGCAAGGCCCAGGTTACAAGTTTGATGTCTCGATGATTATTAAGTGAATTGATTAAAGGATTTAATCAAATTAAGGGTTTAACACTTAGGATTAAAGTTATACACTCCATCCTAATAGAAGGATGCAGGCATAAGCTTAATCACAAAGCCTTAAAGCCTTTAGGGTTTAGTCCCTGATTATGAGATGAGAAGAGAAGACTCAAAGATGACACAAAGTCAAAAACTAAATGGGGGACTAATCAAACCCTAATTGTTATCATGCTTGGTTGTTCCTAGGGTTAATGAAGCTTGCAAGAGAATCTTCAGAGAAACCACCAGGAAGGAAGCAGATGAAAGGAGCAAAGAGAAGCAAAACAACTTGCTTCACTTAAGAAGACAAGTTGCTTGAAGGAAGAAAGTAAGAGATGAACATGAATGAGCAAGCTCAATCCAATACACAAGATAAAATGCAGCAAAGATGCATGAGAGATGAGATGATATTGTGAGAAGTGAAGGCAAATTCACTTCTCAAAACAACTTACCACCTGAAAGGTTAGCCAAAAGAAATGAAATGCAATGCAAATGAGGTGAAATGTCATGATGCAAACCAAAGTCAGAAGCATTAACATGATGTTAATGATGCTAAGAGATGATACAAACATGAGTCAAGACATGGTAATGATCATACAAGGACATGGATGCAGATGAAGCATGCTTTGAACCATGAAAGTACATGAAAAGTTATGAAATGCAATGGACATACAACATGGCAAATGCAAGATGCAATGATCAAACATGATTCTAATATGTCCTAAGATGTATTATGAATCATGTGGATGCACAAAATGTCATGGCAAGTCAATGGATGCAAGCAAATGAGAAATGGATGCAAAGGAAGGCACAAATTAGGGTTACATGCATCATGCAAAGCAAAAATCCAAAACCAGAAGCAAATGACATGATAAAAATTTGAAAATTCAATCAAAGATACCCTAAACCTACACAAGCTCACTGCCCAAAGGAGAAGATCCAACTCTTAACTCAGTGTAAGTTATGAATTTCCTAAAATTGCTAGGGTTTTAAGGTACCTTATCAAGAAAAATGCAAAACAATTTGAAAATGCAAAATCAATTCAAGCCAAATTTATCCTATAAACTACATGCTATGAGGAGTACAATGCAAGAAGAATCATCATCCAACTCTCAATGGTTAGGCAGAAGGGATTTTTCAAAGATTGAATCAAAATATTGCCTTACAATGAAATTAATTCCAAGGAAAATGATCAAATGGCATCAAGAACAAAAACTAAATTTGTTTTGAGAGTTGGAAAATGTTTCTAAATGTTTCTAAATGCTATGTGAATTTTTTGGTGATTTTTCAATACCTAAATGCATTTTTTATCAATTAATTTTCATTAACTAATTAAAAATAAACATTTAAATGATTTAAAAATAATTTTCAATGCAAAAAATAAAAATAAAAATATTTTTGGGTTTTAAAAATTAATGAAATCTTTGACAAAAAATTTCATAATTTTTAAATGATTTTTGCTATTTTAAAATAAATGAGGAAAAGAAATGAAAAGAAAAGAAATTAAAATGAATAAAAAGGGAGAGTCAACGCAATCAAGGGCCAGCATTCAAACTCAGGGGGGAGGGAAAGACTGCGCGTGCTCATGGACGGTTGAGATTGTTTCTGGGAAATTCAAATTTAAACCTAATTAATTAATCTAATTAATCTGAATTAGGGTTTAATGAAGGATCTGGTTCGTTCATTCACGCGGGAGTCAATGGAAGTCAACAGAATCCAAGGTCCAAATTCAAAGTTGATTAATTACACAGATTAGGGTTTAATGACCCTCAGGTGGCCGGAGAAGACTTCCGGTCGTCTTCTCCGGCGAGACCTTCAACCTATCTCTCTCAAAACCTCACTAAAACGTGCCAAAATCTCCAAATTCACTCAAACAAACATCCCAAACAAGAATCCAACAACAAAACCTATTTATTTTTCATGAATCATGAAGAAGAAGCAAAAATCAATTTCACGGGCAAAGTTTCAGACAGGCCATACATGCTCATTTCTTCATCATTTTCAAAAGTTCAAAGCTCATTACATTCAGGGGAGCATGTAGATCATTTTAGTAACTTAAAACAAGGTTTCTGGAAAAAATAAATTTCGAAGCTACCTGAGGTGAAGCTTTCGGTTTGGAGCTTTCAGCCTGCCTCCTTGCTTCCAATCACCTCTACTGACCTCCCTCAAGTGTTTGCAAAGCTTGTCTGAAGTTTATTTTGGCTAGTTTGTGAGATTGATTGAGTTCTGTTCAGAGAGGGGAAGAAATCGTGTTTTGATTTCAGGGGGTTTCAAGGCAAGGTGAAGGGTCAGGGATGATCAGTGATGCATTCTAAGATGAATGGTGGAAGAATTTTGAGGAATGGGTGGCTGAGTTAAGGGATTCGATAGAAAATGCAAGATGGAGTATTTTTGAGAGTTATGGCTTATGTGCTGCCTCAGGCTCCAAGATGTTATGAAATGGCTTGCTTGAAGTGTGTTTGTAAAGTCCTTATTGGTCAGAATAGTTGGTGTGGCACAGGCTGATTGGTATGGGTGTTTTTGCATAAAGTCCAAGTTAGGTGTACTTGAGGTATGGGCAAGTGTGAGGTTGTGATAGGGGTATGGTTGGGCTCAGCTGAGATCATGGAGTTCTTGTGGATCAGATTTTATGAGTTGTAACAAGTAGAGGCATGGCTTCATGACTTTTTGCAAGTTGGTACATCTTTGGCCCCTTTGGAAATTCATGAAGTTCAAGGCACCAAAATGCATAATTCTTGGGCCAATTTTGATTTTTAGAAGTCACATGAGCATGTTGTGAAGAGTTTGTGCACATTTGAATGCTTTAGAATGCTTGATCATACCATTTTGCAAAATGCCTCTTTGGTACAAAACTTGAAATTATGTGATTTTTCCCAACTTTGACACGCCATAACTTTTGATCTAAGATGAATTAGAATGAGTTCTTATACTTTTTGAAAAGGGAATGATCCATTCTACAACTTTCGTGACCAAAGTTTTCTCATTTGAAGCATTTTTGAATCAAAAAGAAAGGGTTGAAAAACTTTCCCAAAATGGAAAGTTTCCATTACAAGTCACTTTCCCAAAAAGGCAATTTTGCAAATGGCTTGAAATTCTTCAACTTTGTGAACTTCTAACATCTTCTATGATCAAATAAAGATCATATACATTCAAAATGATGGAGAATACCCTTTGGTTTGGTCATTGGGGGCCTCAGATGCCCTGATTTTGCACTGACTTGCTCAAGAAGTCATCCCTTGATCAGATGCTTTCCCCATGGAATTTCTTCATGAAAATTGATATGCATTATCCTTATGACATATAGAGACCAATAGAAACAAGAATGACCAAAAAATTTGGAGTTATGGCCTTTGAAACCAAAACCCTAATTCTAGGTCATCTGTGCAGTTAAACCTGGCTCTGCTTCCATGCCTTTCTCAGTTCTTGTGATTCTTTGACTTCGTTGATCTAGAGAGGATATAATATGATGCTTGGACATACATGGACCCCTTTGAAGTGATTGAAGACCTTTGAAGTGGCTCAAATGGCTCAGGGATGGCTCAGATCACAAACCCTAGATGCAGATGACTTATAAACAATGCAGTGAAGCAAAAGTGCAATATGAGATGCTATGATTAAACTTATGCATTTGAAAAGATCACAAGCCATGGTGAAATGGGTGAGGGAAAATTTGGGGTGTTTACACCTTCCATACTCTCTTATGAACTCATCCAGAACCTTGTCATTCATTAAATTGATCATCTTTTGAATACTCTCAGTTTCTGGTTGCGGGAAAATGTAGTGAACATTCTTCTTCCTTGGAGTTTCCATCTTAAATTAGCAATACGACCGGGAATCAGGAGTAATATGAACCCTGAGAATAAAAAGAACACATATGATTAATGATTAAGGAATGTGATCAGTGACATGTCTGTGTAGTGTCAATCATATAAGCGAGTGTCTATGCAGGGTCACAACATCATCACATCATAATAATCATCTCTCCGATCAAAGGTTCAAATCCCAGAATCAATGTGTAAGAGAACATATCACAATACTGAATCATGCTGGCACAGTGGGTGTGTTGAAGGTTAGGGTTCCCGCAAACCTGTAAACCCCTCCCAATCTCATGGGTGTGCTACTCAGGTCAACATCACAGACTCTCAAAGTCAAATAGCAATAATACGTTCACCATTTCTGAGAAATGGCTCATGATCAAATCAGGGAATTGGTTTGGAATTATGTACTACTCAGGGAGGTCTCAGTTGAGTCCAAGGAAACAAGTATCCCTCATAAGTCCCCAATTTCAAGCACTAAATCGAGAAACAATAGTACATTCAGCCCTTGCGATACAGTACTATCGTCATACGAACAGTTTGCCTTAACTGGATTCCTATGAAAGAACCAGGCCATCCTATGCGAGTTCCCAGTGGGCCCTCAGATGCGAGTGGGTTTGCCAACAAATGTGGCCTGCCACTGTCATCACTGGAGAGGCATGTTTCCACAAAGGTCCTCAATGATCGGTCCCCAGATGCATATAACTATCAAGGTCTTATATTGCCCCAGAAAGATTCCAGTATCAATATATACCCGAGACGGGTGCAAGTCTGGGTGTGGAACACACTAATACCAACATAGCAAGATGCCATGAAGCCAAAGTGGAACCACTCTAAGTCCTAGATACACTCAAGTCGGGTATTTGGCTTATCTCACAGTAATAAATCCCATCCCACAAAAAAAATAAAACCAGCACAGCTAGACAATCCAGTATATATGCATGGAAAATAAATACTGAAAGCAGTAAATAAATGATGTAAAGTAAAAACTATAAATGAAAACAATAAATAAACACACAACAACACACATATAAACACCCAAAGAAACAAAACAAACAGGCACTAGGATTGACTCTACGAGGGAAACCAGAGATTCTAGGTTCGGTCCCTAGCAGAGTCGCCAACTGTCGCTCCTGGGATTTTCATCCTAGTACAAATGCGAAAGTGGCATGGAAAAGGTAGAGTCACCAGCCAGGCATTTTTATCCCGAATGAATGGGAAAGGTAATGCTGCACAAACCGAAGAAAAAAAGAAAGGACAAGGTCCTGCAAACCTAAGATCTGGGTTCGGGAGTCGATTACGACCTGGGAAGGTATTAGCACCCCAGATCGTCCGCCGTACCCGATGGGATCCACACTTGTTTGTCTATTTCAAAGGGTGAGAAATAAGATGTTGCTGAACAAAAGAACTGCTAACTGGAACTGGAATGAGAAAGGGAAATGGAATAAGATATCGAAAAGAAAGCAATAGGGAAAATGTAGGGAAAATAAAGAGTGTGCTCGAACGGGCCCTACCCCGCTGCCTACACACCTCATCGGGAAAATGAGGATCAAAGTCGACATAGTTCGCCTAACCACGGCGGAAACTTTTTTTTGTGTTTTTTATGGTTGGAACTGCTTATGTCTATGCTTAGGTATTGCAGGCTCGCCTTGAACGAGTTCGTTTACCGTCTTGCAAATGAGACAAGTTGTCGCAAGTTCGCGTTTTAGAGTGAGTGAGATGAGAAGATAATTCCTGCATGAAGGTCGCTTATTGTTTGTTGTTTTCTTTTTAAGAGTTTTTTTTATGAATTTGGCACAAGGAAGTGAATTCAAACTCTTTTCCATGGAATATGTACTTGCTACCACATTCCAAGATGGAATAGTAGAACAAGCACACCAAGTGAGAAGAATTTATCCAAGACTTGTTTCCAAGGATTAGGGTTTAAGTTCATTGGCTTGTTGAACTTATTACATGTTTTTTTGTAGCTTTTTGAGGAAATGTCTTTTAGGCTTTCTTTGTGAAGATAGTCTCATGATCAGACTTGTGCATCATGCTAGACAAGCTCACAATATTCCAAGATGGAATGAATATGAGTTCCCCATGGAATAAGGCTATACACAAGAGACTACTTCCATCCTTTATTAAGTGTCTTTTGGATTCTTGTTTGAAGATGAGAGGAGAAAACTCAAATGAGAACGGACAAACTAAGGGGACTAAGTTATTTATTGTGTGCACAAGGAGGCCCTAAAGGTTTGTGAGGTTTTCTAATCCTAAGTAAGAAAGGAAAAGAAGAAAATAAAATTAGAACTCAACTTACTTCCTAAGGAAGGTAAGTGGTTCTAAAGAGAGGGGAAAGCTTATACAAGCAAATCACAAAGTGCTAAGGCAACCACAATTAGAAAGCATAAAGATATGAGGAAGAAGTTATATAAACAAGGCTTACCTCAACCTCCCTACAAAACAAAGGTTAGCTTTACAAAGCATATCAAACACATAAAGGATGGCAAAAGCTTAAACTAGCTCAAACTAGCTAAGGAAATGCAATAAAGGACCTCCTAGGGTTAAGACCTAAAGCTAGATGATCCTATAGGATAATAAGCTTCTAAAGTCAGTAGCTAAATCCTACTAAAACCATATAGGGTTATAAGAACAACCAAAGGCAAACTTTGCACTAAATGGTACTAAACCCTAATAGGAGTCAAGGCAAAGTTAAATGAAGTATCCACATGTTTAAGCATGATAAACTTGAATGAAGTCAAAGGTGAATGAAAAATCCAGAACCTAACACTAAATGAAAGTTCCTTAAAATGTGAAACAAAGTGGGAGCAAAGAGATTCAAGTTAAAGTGATTCAAACAATATGTTGAATGAAGAAAGAATAAGAAGAATTGAACATATGACTTTAAAAGCAAAAGGACTTGGAATAAAAAGTCAAACATGATTAATGAAACTTAAATTCTCCATACAAAAACCAGTGGCTTAATGAAAAGTTAAGATGAATCTTAGACTAAAAAATTAACCATAAATGAGTTAGAATGAATTGCCTTGGGGTTAAGGAATGAATAAGATTGTTTTTGAAGCTTTAAGGTGTCAAATGAAACCAAATGAAGTACAAAGACTTGTGAGATGAAGTGAAGACATGACAATAACTATGAAACACTTATGATATATATAAGAATGATATAACATGACTATCATACTCACAAAGTTGATTTAGTAGTGTGAAGATGGAAAAAGAATGTGAATTAGGGTTTTGAAAACATACATGAACATATATGTGACTTAAGGATCAAGAAACCTAAGAATTCAAAGTGAGATGACCTATAATGGATACAAGTGATATCAAGACATCAAATGGGACCTAAGGGACTCAAATTGAAGACAATGAATGGAATATATGCCTTACTCAAAATGGAATGAGAGGGATGAGAAAATAATGACCAAATGTGACTTGTGACACAAGGCATCTAAAAAATATCAAATTACATGGAAAAATTATGATAATTGACATCCAAGGTTAAAAACCAGTGACAAAATAACCTCTAAAAAATCTCACAAAAATTTGGAGTCTAACTCAATCAAATAAATGCACAAAGAGAATTAGGGTTTTACGGAAACAAACTCAAAGAATGGGCTCAAAAATAATCCAAACAATGACCTAAAAATATGAGAAAAATATTTTCAGTGACCTAAATGTGTCCTTTGATTAAGGCAAAAAGAATGTGATCAATATCATTTTTGGTTTGGAAGAACTAAATTGGAGAAGAAAGGTGATCAAAAAAAGATGAAAATTATGAAGAAATCAATTGGGAAATTAATTCTGGCCAGAAAAATAAAAGAAAATGAAATAAAAAAATATATGAAAAATATGGGAAAATGTTAATGATGATGTGTGAATTTATTGGGAAATTTTGGAGGCTTTTTGGTATTTTTAGAAATCAAAAAGTGAATTGGAAAAGAAATAGGAAATAAAAAGAATAGAAAATATGAGAGAGGTGTAGAAAGAAGGGATTTCAGTTCCAAATAACTTGGCTTATGGGACTGGGGGTGTGAATATTAAAATGAGCCCAAGTCCATGAGCTGGCTGAAACACGCACGTTACCATGGAAATCAGGTCAAAAGTTGACCATAACAAGACCACTGGATTGATCTTAGGCTCACAAACGCATCAAAATAACATGATCAAGCGTACCACAATGGAAAGCACATGATAAGAAGCTGGACACGCACGCACACAAATACTTAGGCACACTTAAGTTGCACGTGAATGCCATGTGCTTCATAAATTTGTTGGCATGTCGAGGAACGTACGATTGAGAAGATCCTAAGGTCATGACTTAAAGTTATCGAAATTCTAGGGCAACTGTTCAGGTGACCGGAGCTAGTCTCCGATCACCTTCTTTGACCAACCTCTGATTAGGGCTTCACTTAAACTCCACTAAAAAACAATCTAAGACCATAGAAATGCTCGCCTTACTGAGTACATCCAGAATCTAGGCTTGGTTTTCATTTATCACTCATAAGCAATGCAAATCGAAGCAACAAAGATCCACCTACAAAACTGCATCTAAGCATCTACAATGCCTATCAACTAGCCAGATAACTAGTAGCTTCTATAAAGTTTTAAACCACACAAATCAAGCAGAATTAAAGGAAATAGTGCAAGTTGAATTTCAGAAGAAACTTGGAAATGCAGATGTGCAGAGGTTGAAGAAATCAAGAGGTGAGGTTCCTTCAATGCTTGATAATTGTCTCTGATCCTTAGTGGAGTGAAATAAACACTCATTGGATGATGAATCTTTGAGAAACTAGGAATAATGCAGAGATAATGCAGTAACTGGATCTTGAAGTTTCAAGCTTCTTGAGCTATGTAATTTGTGCCTTGGATGAAGGTGAAGCTGCAATGATGATGATTGATACAAGATGGATGAAGATCAGTGAGAATCTTAGCAATTTGAAGAGGTATGCATTGGTGAAATGTTGAAGCTCCTAATGGATTCAACCATGGAAATGGAACTTGAATTGATGATGATGAACAATGGAAGAATATGAAGAATGTTGATGATAGATGAAGCTGGATCCACACCAATTGCACTGAAATTTCAGAGAAAATGCAGAGCAAAAATGGATGAATTTTGGAGTGAGTTTTCGAGCCAAGTGAAAAGTGTGCAATTCAGTTAGATCATTGGATTTTTTAATGGAGGTTAATCCCTTAACTCAACATAGTTAACAAGTTGAACTATGGTTAACTGAGTCAATTCAGTTATGATTCAGTTATGGTGAGTTTTCAGTTGTTACACTCGAGCTGTGATCAATGTGTGGCAAGGAACATGATGCTTATGGTGAACTTGCTTGAGGTACGGTGAAGCTGAGGCCAATGTAGCTGATCCATGTAAAAACTCTTCCATTCACTTGGGATGTCGGCATGGTGTATGGTAGCTAGGATGTGCATGCCTACTCACGATTATCTGAACCTTCCAATGTGATACCTTGTAGTCATGACATGTTAGCTGAAGCGTTACAGGCTTGAAATGAATAACATCACTTCCTGATTCAATGCCTTAGTTCATAAGAAACCCAGTTGCAAATCATGGTTTTACACAAGATGAAACTTCCACCACATGCTATCAATTCATGTGTTTCTTGGTCCCAACTTGAAGAAGAAGATACATAGAACAAGTTTGAAGTTTGGCTCATGATAGGATATGGCTTCTAAGTACCTCAAATGTTCCTTTGAATACAAGGCAACAAGGCTGCATAATTAGCTTGCACGAATTTGGCATGCCTTGGCAATTGGCTTATGAATGGATCAGTGTCAACACCTCTACTTTCACCCCTCATATGTCTATGAAATATTGATCAAATGAAAATTTGTCCAACATTAATCTTGTAGGAAACATGGAGAGGAACAACTTTCATGTTGGAAGATTTTTCATTTGAAGTTATCTTGATGAAGAAAAATGGCAATACTTATGACACACCACATGTTTGACAAAATGTCTGGCTTGGCGCGCATGCCTGGCCTGCCTTGCCTGGTCCATGACTTGGTTCTTGCCTTGATTTATCCAATCTTTGCATGATCATGACTTCTTCCATTTTAATGCCATGGAAGTGTTCCACCTATGGATTTAAAGCTTGAGATTCCCTCTTTCAAACAGCCCAAATAGAATTTCCATTTGACTTTTATTTTGGGAGAAGGCCTCTCTTGAAGTTGGCTGCAAAATGGCCAAAACATGCCATTTTTGGAAACCCTAGTTTTCCAAAAATGGTAAGTCTTTATTTTCTTGATTTCTTATGATCCCTCCATCATTTCTTGATCAAATTTTGTCCATAGACTCCTTGTAACCTCAATTTCATGAATTTGACCTTAAAATGTCAGAAGTTGATTTTTACTCAGCATGGTTGATTTTTCCCCAATTCCTTGATTTTCAAGTAACTGGTCAATTGGAGACCTTCCAAAATGATTCCATGGATGAAATTTCAACCCTAGATACTTAATATCATGTAGACAATAATGAGATCAAGTTTGAGCAAAAATCTCTTTAGGAAGCTCAATTAATTAGAAACCCTAATTTGGCCCCTTTTTGTCATGAGATGTCGCTCTACTTGAGTGTTGAATCAATTCACTTCTTTCTATGACTTGTGGCTCCAAATGAAAACTTGTGGGATGTTGTGAACCCTTTGCACAATATTGAGAAGCCATGTTTCCTTTTTATTTCCCTTGGATGCCCATCAATCTCCTCAATCACTGATCACAAGCCTTATGCCTCAGCCATGTTGGTTATGATGCAATGCTTTTGGTCATGATATGGATTTGTATATGCAATGTGATATGCTAAATGCCATGAAAATGAGTGGGAAAATTTTGAGGTATTACAACGTGGATTTCGCGCAAACAATTCGCTGGCCTCCTCTGCTAGAGGTTTACTTACGGGACCGGCCAAATGAGTCCCATGACTTGGTTTGTCCGATTAGTTATACTACAAACTCTTGAAATGTAAGAACTACAAGGGTTTTTATTTTTGTATATTTTTGGTGTTTTTGTATTTTAGCAAACTCTCGCGGAATACTTGAATGGAAAGATAAGAAAACAAAGGCATGGTAAAAGAAGATAAAGGTAACACAAGTATTTAAATTGACTTGGAATAAAATAACTTGAAAAACATAAGTGTTTGGACATTATCATACATTTTACGTAGGGGATTATCTTGTTTCTCCGATGCTCCGTACTTTGAGTGTGTCCCTTTTACAATGTAAAGAAATGCGACATTAAATAATAAAAATGAAGTCTACTTATATAGACATAGAAAATAAAATGTTGGACACTCTCCAACAAATATGGCTTTGACACTTGTCACCCCACTCTCTTGGAAACTGCCCATTACCTTGTCCCACTCTCTTGAACAATTTCTTCACAACTTTTTGAATGGCCTCGTCGAAAGGTATTCGACCTGCTGGTTTCATTGGGATATGTCGAAGTGCTTCTCCCTCTTCCTTCTACAACCTAGACTTCTTTGCTTGCGTATCGACCCATTGATGTGTTTACCTTTCCTCTGGCTGGGTCAAAATCCTCTCCTTTGGTATTTTCATAAATTTGCTTCTAAAAATACTTTCTTGATCTGGTCGAAATCTCCAGCCAACACCTACCCGGTGAGACCCTTGTAAGGAGTGGAATCAGAGTATCCCCCATCCGTACCTTAGACTCAAGAAATCCAGTGATTAAAGATTCTAGATTTATTCGAGACTCTGGTCCTATGATCCTGGATCCTGCATTTCATTTGTATACAATTTCATATGAATTGTACATCATTTTCCCAAAACAAAAAACTCATTCCATCCTTTGTCCATAACCCGCAATTGATTTCTCGAAACTTGTATTGGACTTGAATTAGCTTTGAGGACTATGGATCCGTTGGAGCAAAGCCATGCTATGTTAAATGGAGATGTGAAATCGATGAAGAACCAGTTGTACCAACTTGTAGAGGTCATGATAGCCTTAGCAAAAAGAGAGGAAAATATTCAATAGACTGAGAATGTCATCTCTATCAAGAACCCTATTGCACAAGAGCATCACATTATCCAAGATGGGCATTCTTCATCTCTTGATGTTGTTGAATATCATAGCTTCGCATTCTCTGCACCTAATTCGAAAGAGATAAGTCTGGTGGTGAACATTGAATGACCTAAAGATCCTGAGATTGCTGAAAGATGTCGTGTGTTGGAAGAGAAGTTTAAAGCCTTAAAAGGACATAATGCTTTTAGTCTGATTTCTTTTGATTTCTGCTTAAAGCGTGATGTGGTAATCCCTCCAAAGTGAAAAATGCCAAAATTTGAGAAGTATAAAGGATATAGATGTCCAAAGAATCATTTGGTGATGTTTTGCAGAAAAATGACCCCTCATACCAAGAATGATAAACTGATGATTCACTATTTTCAAGACAATTTTAGTGGAGGATCATTTAGTTGGTACACACATCTTTAGAGTAGCAAGATCCATTCATGGTAGGACTTAGTTAATGATTTTATGAAGCAGTACGACTACAACCTTGACATGGCTCCTGACCGCATGCACTTGCAAGGGTTATCTAAAGAAAGTGATGAATCGTTCAAAAAGTATGCCCAAAGATGGAGAGAGTTGGCTGCTCGTGTTCAACCACCACTCTTATAGAAATAATTGGTTGGCTTATTCATGGATACCTTGCAAAGCCCGTATATCGAAAGGATGATAGGCAGTTCATTTCCCTACTTTTCACTATTGGTGTCAGTGGGAGAACGCATCGAGAGCCTACTCGAGAGTAGAAAAGTACAAGGCACCTTGGACTTCCAGATTAGAAAGAGTGAATCAGTTGTCAGTTCCCAAGAGGAAGAAGAAGGGGATGAAATTAATGCAGTTTGGGAAGCTCCACCTCTAGTGCCTTATCAACAATACCCATACATGTTAGCTGTTCAGAGCCAACAAGCTTCTGGATTTCCATATCAGATGCACAACCCTCAATATGGTCAATATCCTCCTACCAACAAAGGATCTCATAAGTATCGACAATAATTTGCACATCAACGACCATGCCAACAACAACATACTCTGCAACAACGTCTTTACTACGCTAAAAGACCAAAATGGCATTTTAATTCATTGCTAATTCCACACAGTCACATACTTTTGTGATTGATAAACAATGGATTGGTAGAGCCAAAGAAGCTGGATCCAATGCCTCTTCCACACCGACCGAACTTTGATCCCAATGTCTATTGTCGTTTTCATGCCAACTCACTCGGACATTCAACTAAGGATTTCCAATAATTCAAAAATAAAGTTCAAGATATGATTAATTCCAAGTTAATCTCATTCACACCTATAGGCATTCGAATCAACAATCAAGCGGGTTCCTCAATCCATGTCATGGAAGAAGTTACTGAGAGTACATGCGAATATGGGTCTCAAACTGATCTCGAAGAGTAATTCTAAATACGGATTCCCAACTTGTTGTACCCCAAAATTTTCCCTCACATATTCAAGATAATGTGTCTCAAGAGGTCTATCAATAGTCACAAGATTCTCAATAGGTCAAAGGGACTGAAGGTCTCACCAGACAAAGCCTCCTCCAAAACAATGGATCTTAGAACTAAGGTTTTGAGTTTCCCCAAGAAAAATGGACTTCCAAAGCCTCAAGTGGACTTAATAACATCCCACATAACTTAAATAATCATCAGGTCAATTTTCAAAGCTTTCCCAACAAGTTTGGCCAATCAGATGCTCATATACCTAAAAATCAGGTAACTTGGTCAACAAGTCAACTGTGGTCAACCTAAAGTAAAACTTCAATTTTTTTAATCAAAATCAATATTATAAGGTGAAATTCATCATTTGATCAAGGGTTGATCATAATTCATCAAGGAAACCTCGGAATCATAAAAAATCAAGAGTTACTAAATTAGGATTTTGTGTAGGAAAAGTCAACTGAATTTTGACTAGACATAACTTTCACATACTTCATCAAAAATTTTCCATCCAAAGCTCATTTTGAAGGAAATCCAATTCTCTACAACTTTGTGTCTCACAAGCCAAGTCCAAAAATGCTTCATTTGAAAGATATGAGCTAAAACATTTTAGGTCTTTTTGAAAGTCAACAAAGAGTCAACTTTTTCCAAAGCTCATAATTTAAAAATGGTAAATGATATGGACATGGGACCAAAAGGGTTGATTATAGGACACTTTAAGATTTCTATAAAGTTCTAGAACACCTTCATGGGATCAATATTGAGGAAGTTATGCATTATGGAAGTTGGAAAATTTTGAGGAGGTTTATGAAGCAAAAAAGGTCTAAACTCAAGATTTTGTCAAATGTGCCCATAATTTTCCAATCCAAACTTAAAGACGAGGTCATGCACGACCCAATGATCTATTGTTTTGATTTTTACTATTTATTTTATATTATTTTGGATTTTAATCATTAAAATTCAATTTTAATTGAAATAAATTGTGAAAATAAAATATTTGATCTAATACCTATTTTTGGATCAAATATTTTGTGATTAAGATGATTGAAATCATTCAAAATTAGTGCAAGATCATTATAGCATGGATATATTTGATTTTTTTACAAATTTGGTAAGGTGGTTTCTTCACAATCAAGTAACTCCAATCCATTGCCAAAAAGCCCAAAATTTAAACCTAATTTAGAGGCAAGAGAGACACTTTCATATTCAATTTTTTTCAAGAAAAATCAATTTTCGGTTTCAGAATTTCAGGCCTCTTCAAAGCATTCTAAAGGTTGCAATAACTTCCTTGAGGTTCCTTGATCATGTCTCAATCATTACCATCATCAAAATCATAGCAAAACGCATAAACCGAATCTTGTTTTTTCTTCTTTATGGATTTTTTCTATTTCATATATATAACCATTATAAATTGAATTTGATGCTTGGTTTGTGTTTGTTATGATTCAAGGATGCTTTCTGGATGGTTAGATCAAAGATTCATGGCCTAATTCGTAAAACGCCATTGTAAGGGTTTTGACCTTCGATTTGGGGATACGTAATATAGACCATTTAAATACCTTTAAAGAACATATTTTGTATTGTATGAACTGTAGGGATCAACTTGATGTGATCAATTTGTTAAAATTGTACGTTGTTTGCATATTATGATGTTTGCAGGTTTACCTACGAAAACAAAATTCGCAGGTAATGTCACAACAATTTTTGCAGGTAAATTCATAAGTTCAGAGGTAAGGGATGAAGTTGATGGCGTGCTTCTGAAATTCAAAATTTTGTTTTAATATTTTATTTAATCTGTTGGTATTATAATTGCCAACGCACGCTTGGTCTGATGGTTGGGAGCGTATTTTGTAAACTTGAGGGCATGGGTTCGAACCCAACCTCAAACGTTTTATTTGCTTTATATTCTTTTTGTAACTTTATTATATAATATGTATTTGCTATGTCTATTCACAGGATACGCGCGTAGCCCAGTGGCAATAACTGGAGGATGGGAACCCAAGGGTAAGGGTTCAACTCTCCCCTATGGCATTTTTGCCAAATTTGGTTCTTTCTTTCTTTTTTCTTTTTAAAAATTGATTATATATTTTCTTTTCAATTAAAATCTTAATATTTTTTAATTAATTCTTAATCTAAAAAAGAAAACCTTTTTAATAACCCTTCATTATTTTCTTAAATTTTTTTTATTAGATTTAGGTTAACATTTTATAAATAAAAATTATTATTATTGTGTTATATTTAGGTTTATAATCAAACCCTAAAATTTTCATTTTAAATCTAAAACCTAATTATTTTCATAAACCTTAATTTTTTATAAACCCTAAAAATTTTCCAAATCTAAAATTTTTATAAACCTTAACCCTAATTGGCAAACCTTTTTTTTTTATTTCCTATTTTCACTCATGTTTATGTTATTCATACACTGTTTGCCTATGTAACTGCTTTGCCTTTGTAATAATTAGGTTTTTATTTTTCGCCATTTTTATTATGTAACTGCCCCGAAGCCGTGTAATAGTTAGGAGTTTTATTTTCTGCCTTTTAATCTCTGCCATTATTTTTATATTTACTGCGTGGTTAGTAACATAGGGCGTGCCAAAATTAAATGAACCATGGACTTAGATAATAAATTTCAAGATAAATATTTGAAAATAGGATTCACATACGTAAGTTGATCATTCTATGATCGTCATCTGCACTTTCTAGGGTTCCTCTCTTGGTTGCCTTTAATATGGTTAAGTCCCTCGAAAGTGGGGGTGTCTTAAAAGCAAAGTCCTTTTAAATAAAGAAATCATCAAGTCCCTTCAGATTTAAAAAGATCATAAGTCCCTTCGAAGTTGCCTAACAAATAATGATCTCTTCCCTACGGAATAAATGATGATAGTCCCTACAAATTGCTAAAGACACCCCTACAAGTTGCCTTCATTGACCATACGATGACCCTACACCCGTCCCTCAATAAATCCAAGGTAATGACAACCTACTCCTTAATAGTAGGGACATACTTACCCTTTAAAGAAAATAAAGAAACATGAAAGACCAGTCTAGGGTAGGTAATTCTTAGTTACTTGCTCATATTTCAAAACTCTTTTTCACACCTCACTTTCAAACAATTTTCAAAAACTCAAAGCTTTGTAAAGATCCATATGAGGATCATTACAAAGACTTATAAAAGTTTCTAAACACATACTTCACATTTATTTTCAAACAAACAAGTGAGCTAAGTAACTAAGAGCCCATGGATAACCATGGATATATAGGGTGCTAACACCTTCCCTTTATATAACCTACCCCCCGAACTCAAATTTTTTAAAAGGTCTTTCCTATTCTTTTATAACCTTTCCTATTGGATAAAATAAAAGTCGATGGCGAATCTTGCTATCCGCAACATAAATAAAAAGTCAGTTCTCCCACTGTGTTATAGAACTGGTGACTCTGTTGGGGATTACTTAGTAAAAGAGGGGTTACCTTAGGAATTAAGATTACTTACTTGTTTGCTTTGTTTTCTTTATCTTTAAGGGATTGTTGTGGGGTTATTGTGTGAAAGATCCTAACCCGAATCTAGTGTACCTTAGGTAAGTGGCAATAGACCAAGGAAATTGTACGACGTATATTGATATGGTTGATCTAGTGGCTACAGTTAGTGTGACTTCTTGGTTGGTGCTTATGTTCGTTAAGTAAGTTAAGGATAATATGGGGCTGCCATACGTTGTCATTAACACTAACTACCCTTTAGAACCTTAATTGACCCATCTTGGCCTTTAGAAAGTAGTGAGATAGCCGGCTTTGGAGAAGTCTAAAGTTGGTTGATACTCGATGCTACGCTCATTGAGATTCTAATCTTAGGGGGTTTTGGTTGGCAAGTCAATTGCCTACTGAACAACAACCCTTGAAAAAGATCAGTGATATTAAGATCCCTTAGAACCTGGTTACTTTTGTTAGGACATGATGAACCAACTAAACTTCAGGGGGAGGGTACTTTCTTTTAAACCTCATGCAAGCCTCTAAACCTAGGGCTACTATATGACTTTCTTGTGTGTGCCACATGTTTGTGATTGAACATAACATCATAACATCATGACATCATAAGAATAACATTCTCATTAACCATTTCAAGGACCAAAGGATTTATCTTTGTTCTTTGTTGCAGGTTATGGCTTCCACTCATAGGAACACTATCCAGATCAACTTTGTAGGGATACCTTCCAAGCTTAAGGATTTGGTCTCAAAACTTCCTGAAAGCTCCCAATTCATCAAGAAGGATGGTTATCTACTTGACTTGGTTACCTTAGGATTTGATGAAGATATGATGAGTGTCTTGTTCTAGTTCTTTGATCCTAAACATCATTGCTTCACATTTACTGATTATCAGCTGGTGCCTACAATGGAAGAATTATCCAAATTACTTGGTACACCTATCCTTAATTAGAAACCCTTCATAGGCTTAGAGAAGGAGCCTAAACCTGAAGTCATTGTTGCAGCCCTACATTTGAAGAAATCAGACATTGTCCTAGAAACAAGAAGTGGAGTTAAGGGTATTCTTGCTAAGGTATTGATAGAGAAGGCTCAGTTGTTCTTAGATGCTATGAGTTACGATGCTTTTGAGGAGATCTTAGCCTTGCTGATTTATGGCTTAGTACTATTCCCTAATCCAGACCAGTTCATAGATGTACATGCCATCAACATATTTTTGACTCACAATCATGTGCCTACCTTGCTTGGAGATATCTTGCACTCTCTTCACACTCGTACTACGAAAGCGCGAGGAACTCTGATGTGTTGCATACCTCTACTATCTAGGTGGTTTATTTCTCACCTTCCTTGATCTATGATGAAGAATGAACAAGGTTTGAGGTGGTCTAAACAGATAATGTCACTCTCTCATTCAGATATTCACTGGTGTTTCCGATCTATAGAAAATGTTACTATCATTGACCGTTGTGGAGAGTTCCCTAACGTGACACTCCTTGGCATAAGATTGGGGCATTACTTATAATCCTTCTTTGGCGCTATATCATTTTGGTTATGCTCGGAGTAATGGTCCTCATGACATGCTTATTTAAGGTATTGTGTTTGATTACGACAACGATCTTCAAGGTTACTGTCAAAGGTTTATACGAGATTGGAGTAAGGTGAACAAGGTTGATAGCAAGACTTTGGAACCAAAGTACTCCATTCCTATGGAACCTTACCTCAGATGGGTGCGGTCCCATGCTTAGACTCTTATGATGCCATATCATGTTCTTCTACCAGTTATTATGGAGCCTATTGCTGAAGGAGATGTTCCTTATAACATCCTTCATCCAGATATGCCTACTAATTTGGAAGAGCTGCAAAAGTTCTGGATCCAACTGAAGGAGAAAATAGACACTTTTGAAGCTCAATTCAGGATTAGTCAAGAAAGAGTGTTGGAGCTGACAAAGCAACTTCACGAGGAGCGGAATCTCAACACATATCTCAACACCAAGAGGAAGCGTCCATGGGAGACTTAAATCTCAAATGTTTTATTTTCTTTATAAATTTTGTTCTCTTTAATTTGTAAGTCCTGGGGGAAATATTATTTCAAGCCTACTAATAAGAGTTTTTGTTTTTGTTTGTTTTAACAAATTTAAATCATGCGGTACTTAAAAACATTGTATATACATCTACATACCATATCATTGCATAACAGGTTTTCACAACAGGTTTCTCATCTTCTCGCTACTTATTTCAGCAGAAATGGATCTCGAACAATCTGTCAAGGATCTTCAAGCTCAGAATGCCCAATTCCAAGAGATGATCCTAAACTTGTCTAAGGGACAAGAAGAGCTGAAAACATTCCTAACCAAGAAGAAGAAGAAGACCAACAAACCAGTTGGCTTCATCAATTTAGGTAGAAGGTTCAGAGCTCCTATCAAGACAGATGATGAGGTTGAAAACCATAGAGATGAAGATTCTGCAAAAGAAGAAGAAAGTCTACATGGTACAGCTGCAAATTCTGAGTATGAGGAGAATTATTATCGTGATTCAGATGGTGATGAGAAGTCTAAGTTACTGGAGAACCGGGTGAATGCTATGGAATTACAAAAGACTTCTGGGTTGGATTTTGAATATTTGAGTTTGATTTCTGGAGTTGTCATCCCTATTGGTTTCAAGGTTCCTACTTTTGTGGTGTATGATGGTGTGTCATGTCCTAAGCTGCATCTGAGGTCTTATATCCGAAGGATCCAACAACATACTGCTAACATGAAGCTGTGGATTCATTTCTTTCAAGAGAGTTTGTATGGAGCTCAACTGGAATGGTACTACCAACTTGAGAGTACTAATGTTCGTACTTGGAATGATCTTGCTAAGGCCTTCTATAGGCAATATCAATATAACTCTGATTTAGCACCAACTTGCATGCAAATCCAAAGCATGTCTATAGGTTCTAAAGAAAGTTTCAAGGAGAATGCCCAGAAGTGGAGATATCTTGCAAGAAGAGTTCAAACTCCTTTAACTGACAGCGAATTGGTTGCCATGTTTATGAGTACACTAACTGGTCCTTTCTACAGCCATCTTATTGGAAGTTCATGATCTGGTTTCACTGAGCTGATAATGACTAGAGAACGTGTGGAAAGTGGAATAAGAAGTGGTAAGATATAAATGGTTGCCTCTTCAAGTACCACCAAGAAGCCCTCTGATGGAAATAAAGAATCTAATGTTGTGTATGTGTCGTACCCCGAAAAATACGACCTCACGCGTTCCGAATGAACGGAGCCGTGCGCCGGACTGACTGAAGAGTCGCCACCTAATTCTATTTATTCCCGAAGAGGGAAAGGGAAGATATAGATACAACCCGGGATGAGAAGGATGAGGACAAAGGTCAACAGAACCATTGCCTGGGTTCGGGAGTCGGTTATGCAGGGGGAAGGTATTAGCACCCCCTACATCCATCGTACTCGATGGGAACCATCTAAGTTAACGCGCGTGAAAGGATGTCTATGCTTAAACGAATTGCTTGCTAGAGGGAAATGAGTTGAATTATAAGTTAGATTGAACCTAGGTGCTCGGCAAGGATTGAGATCCTCGTGCCTACGTACTCCCGTGTGCAATGGGAAAGTCAGAGCCTCGTAGTTCAGCCTACTAAGGGTATTGGTTGTTGATTTTATTACCTTTCGTCGATGAAAGGGTTTAGGAGTTGAAGTGCACTAAAGACTATGGATAGTTTATCTCGCCCAACAAGACGAGTGTCCTGCGTCGAAATAATCGGAGCGAGTAACGAAAGCTCGTTATCCCCCTTTCTACCGCTTAAGGCTCGTGGCGTACAAATCTTCTCGTATTTATTAAAGTGTTTTTATTTCCTAAAGCCGCTTGACGTTGGATCAAGGGTTTGGATCTAATCGGAATATTTTGGTTTTTTGAGGTTTAGAGGGTGCATGCAAATGGAGTTTATTTTTGTAGTTTGTTAGCGAGGCACGAAGCGCTCGACTCGCAAAGGTAGGTGGATCCTAATAAACGAAAATAACTGGAAAATAAAGTGCAGGTGTGCAAGTGAGATCGCTTGGCGTTGGACCAAGGATTCAGAATTAAATAAATACAAAAATAAAGTGCGTACAAAGTAAGGGGAGAGGGATACAAAATAAATACATGGGATTGCGAGAAATAAAGAGGTCTCGTTGTAATTAGCCCAAGAGAAAGCGTGTGTGCAGTGTGTTTGAACTATTCGAAGGCGTTCAGCCTGTTTAATCGGGACGCAACTATTTGAAGGCGTTGGACCTTTTTCGAGCGCAACTATTCGAAGGCGTTGGACCTTTTCGGGACGCGACAAAATTTTGTTCGTGAACTGCCTTAGAATCGGTTCAAAATGGGAACCATTCTATAAGGAGTCGAATCGTAATTTTTCTAATGCGAAAATAAATGAATAAATAAATGAATTTGCTAGAAAATAAAATAATGAATAATGAATTAAATAATTAAATGAAATAAATAATTTAAGAATATGAAATAAATCACATTGATGTTTATTTATCGAAATAATGAAATAATGAAAAATTAATTACAAGGAGGGCCTCATATTGACCGCTCATCACCGATTAAATGTAATCGGGCGAAAACGGCCTTTTATAATATCATCGGCCCATAAACATACCATAAACAATAATAAAATCCTTAATATATAAAACTTACCAAACCATAACCATAAAATGATTTATTAAATCATAATCCTAAAAACATATTAAATAAGACGTAAAAATGTAACATTATATAAAAAATAAATAAACTTATAAAAACACAAAAACAACTATCATTAAAGACAAAAAAACAGAGGGTGTACAGTGTTTTATTAGTGTGTGCTTAATATCTTTGCAAACTAAATGGACTTAGCACAAATCCAAACTTTTATTAGTTCTTAAAAAATAGAAAGTCAAACAAAATGAAACATATGAATAAGGTATGTATCAGAATGTAGAAATAATGGGCTGAGCCCGACTCATTAATAATAACAACATCCTTAAAAAGTATAATAGCACAAAATGAAATAAAAGACTGAAAAAAGAATTAAACGCAGTACCATTTGCTTCCACCAAACAATTCACAGGAAAAGCAACTTTTGAGAAGAAAAAGAAATACTGAGTCAAGAAAAGAAACAAAAAAAAACCTCACTCACGGTTGGGGCCCTTAGATCCGGCGGATGGGCGGCGGTTGGCGCGACTTGTTCCTCAGCTCTGCTCTCTCGCGTTCACTATCGGTCGCTTCTCAACGGCTTCTCTCAACCTCTCGGTGGCTTCCGTCGGTTTCTTTAGCAGATCCGTTCGACATGTTCCGTTCGTCTGCTCTGTTGATGCGCGATAACGATTTGAATCATCCACTCACGGTTCAATCGATTTCGACACGGCCATCCTCTCGACGGCAGTGGGTGGAGCGATTTTGACGGCTTCGGTTCTGTTTTGGTGGTTTAATCGATTTGTGGTGAGTGTTTTTTATTTTGGTTTTGGGTTTTTTCGAAGGTCTGTGTGGTAAGTTATGGTGGAGGTTTAGTCGCGGTTTGTGGGTGACGGTTTGTGGAAGCTTTTCGCGGTGGTTGAAAGGCTTGTGGTTTTGAGAGATGGCCGGATTGTGTGAAGGTTGGTTTGAGAAGGAAAAAAAAAGTAAATATGGATGAAGGTTGAAGAATGGTATGAAGGTAGTGTTGAAGTTTACGGGGGAAAAAAGTTGCAGAGGGTAGTGAATATGGTTCTGTTATTGTTTATTGCAAGTAAAAGAATGATGAAAACATTAATTTTTGAAGCTTGGCATTTGTTTCAGCAGAATTTTTGTAAGGTCTTCCAAGCTTGATATGAAAGTGAGGAAATGCTTAGTTTATAGGATAAATTGTGAGGGTAAATGTGGCAAACTTGGGGGAAAAGTGTAGGAGAATATTCTATGATTTTGGATGAGAATGAAAGATTTTGTGAGCTGTTGCTGAGAAATTTGTTGCTAGTGGATGGAAGAAAAATTTGTTACGGAAAAGGTGTATTGTTGGATGAAGAGTTTGTTATGTAGTGTGTTGCACTTTGGGTGAGTTGTAAATTAGAAAGTGGGATGGTTGTATTAAGAATGTACTGATAAAGAAAAAGCTGTTAGAATCAAAAATGAAATCATAATAATAATAATAGTAAAAATAATTAATAATAAAAACAAAAGAAAATAGAAATAATTGATAATTGATAATAATAATAACAATAATAATAATAGTAAAAGAAAGGTGAAAAAATAATTAATAATAAAAACAAAATAAAATAGAAATAATTAGTAACTGATAATAATAATAATAATAACAATAATAATAATAGTAATAGTAATAATAATAATAATAGTAATAATAGAATAAAAAAATGGTAATCATAATAATAAAATAATAATACTAATAATTTGAATTATAAAAAGTAATAGAAACAATGATGATATGAAAATAGAGTCTAAAATAATAAAAACATAATAATAATAATTGTAATAATGAATTAGTAACAATAGTAAAATAGAATAATAATAAATGAGTAAATAACAGTAAATAGTTTGAAAATGAAATAAAGTAGTAAAGTAGAATAAAGGAGAAAGTGATTTTTTAATTAATTGATTTTTTTAGAAATAGATAATAAAAACGGGAGGGGATAATCGGGCAAAAAGCCTCCACACAGTACCGACTTAAATATCTCAGACAACCTGATTTTTTTTTTACACAGAGGAAAATGACATAGATTTTTTTGATTTTTAGACAGAAAATAAAATAGTATATTTTTTTGAGATAATGATTAAACAGTAAAATAGTGCGGGTAGGACAAATTTGGGGTATGACAGTATGGCCAACAGGGTCGTAATAGGAATAATCAATCTTTGGGAGTAGTCTTAATCTCCAATCCTACACCTACATAACAAGATTAGCAACAGAATATTCAACCTAAGCAAGGTACGCCTAGGAGGCAATTTACAAAGATCAATATATCATTGGCTCAGGCTCTGCAACACATGTTGAAATGAGTGTTGATTACCTTGAGGGATCTTCCTCAGAATCCTAATACTACCTCTCCCCGTTATAATCCCAGTGCAAGGTGTGCATATTACTCCAATTGTCCAGGTCATGATACTAATAATTGTTGGGCGTTGAAGAATAAGATTCAGGATATGATTGATGATGGAGAAATTGAGTTTGATCCTCCTGAGACTCCTAATGTGATTACTGCTCCTATGCCCAAAATTGAGAAAATTGTTAATGTTGTTAATGATGTTTCTTATGTTTCTACTATGACTGATTTGACTACTCCTCTATCCATTTTAAGAAGAAGCTACAGCAAGCCGTTTTATTTCCGGGTTGCAATCAAGATTGTTTTTACTGTGCCTCTTAACCCAATGATTGTTGGAAGCTGAAAGAAGGTATTCAACGTTTAATGAAAAACCATACTATATTGTTTGAAAAGACAACTTTTGTGGATAGATTATGTGAAGGCCTGTCCCAAGACCTGGAGCTTGAAGATGTGTCTGTGGTTACTAATACTCCTGTGAAGATCACTTCTAAGGGTCCTGTGAAGATTACTTCTAAAGGTCCTGTGAAGATTACTGTTGAGCCAAAGGTGGCTCCCCTGATCATTACTACTCCTAGTCCAATTCCATATTCTTATGACAAGGCTATCCCTTGGAATTATGGTTTTGATGTTTATATCCATGGTATCTGTCGCTCCCGTGGACTTTCATCCCGGTGCAAACGTGAACGGACAAGGCGAAGAGAAGGTTAAGGTTGAATAGAGTCGCCAGCTAGGCATTTTTATCTCGAAGGAAAGGTAATGCTGCATGAACCTAGAAAGATATGGATAAGACGGTTGCGAACCAAAGAGACTGAGTAAGGGGGTAGGTTACGACCTGGGAAGGTATTAGCACCCAAATTGTCCGTCGTACTCGACGGGATCAACGCATACCTGATTGTGTTTAAAAGGTGAGGGGGAGTGTATGTGTTAACTGTGTATAAAAGGCTAGGGAGGAATGGATGTACATAGTGTCAGTGCCAGAAGAAAGTGAGTGCTCAAAACTGAGGCTGAGGAAAGAGAACTGGGAGGAGGAGAGGGGGGGACAATGAGACTTTTGTTCGATAACCATTAAGTTATGCCTACGTATCCTCTCGTGCAATGAGGAAGTCAGAACACCGTAGTTCGACCCAAAAATACTTAGTGTTTTTGTTGTGAACTGCTTGCTTGTCTATGCTCAAGTGTGTGACTCGTCTGGCTCGAGTGCTAACTGTCTTGCATTAGACGGGAGAAGCAAGTTCTCGTTTCAGAGTGAATATGATGAGAAAAGAATCACGGAGGAGACGTTTATTGTTTGTTTTTGTGTTTTCAGTTTTTTATTGTTTTTGGTGTTTTGCATAAGATAATGAGCTTAAGCCTTAATCAAGGGTCGTAAACTCATTATATCACCCCTGATTAGGGATAATGAGTCTACTTAAGTATGAGATGAAAATCTCAACTTAATTACCCTAATGATGCAGGATTGAGATCATTAACCTAGTTATGATTATTAAGTGTTTTTGGTATTTTGTTTTGTGTTAAGTAATGAGTTTAATCTCTAATCAGGGATTAGTGAACTCATTACACCATCCTAAGAGAAAGATAATAGATGAGAACACTTAAGATGAGGAAGACTCCTCAACTTAATCCATGGTTAGGGATTAAAATCATTATATAACAAGCATTTATTAAAGTGGATTTTAATTAAAGGTGGGATTAAGAAATGGATTTTATGTTTGTAAGACTAAACCTGAGGGGGACTTGTCCATTGAACACTAGGGTTAGTCCCTCTGAACCAACAAGCAGAGATGTAACCCTAATATAAGGCCCAAGTTACAAGCTTAATTTGTAATGATTATTAGGTGTTTTGATTAGGAGGTGTAAACAACTTAAAGGTTTAACACTAAGTATTAAAGTTATACACTCCATCCTAACATAAGGATGCAGGCATAACCCTAATTCAGAGTCTTAAAACTTTAACTGTTTAGCCTTGATTATGAGATGAGAAGCAGAGAGTCAAAGAGACTCAAAGGTAAAAACTAGGGGAGACTATGTACAACCCTAAAGTTATCATTCTTGGATATTCCTATGGTTTTTGAGCTTAGAGAAATATCTTCAGAAAGTCTTCAGATGGCCACCAAGGAAGAAGAAGTAGATGAAAAGAGAAGAGAAAGGAGAATAGGTTACTTACTTCCTGAAGAAGTTAAGTAACCTAAGAGAAATAAAGGGAGCAAGAGAGAGCATAAGTAAGTCAAACTCACTTCAAAGACAAATAAAGATGCAAATGAAGAGATAAGAAGAGGTTGGATGTGGAGGCAAATCCACATCCTAAACAACTTACCTGAAGCCCCTGAAAAGTTAGTATTAATGCATAAGATATGAAACAAAAGGAAATAAGGCAAATGAAGATGCAATGATCAAGACCAAAAGTGAAAACACAATGTAAATGTGTTATGAAATGATGCAAAGACATGTACAATGTTTATGCATGATCATACAAGAGATGAGATGCAAAGGAAGGCATGTTAGAAGCTTGAAATCACATGAATACACATAAGAAGTAATGAATGCAAAACATACCAAATGGATGCAACAATGATCAACCAATGTTCATACATGTCCTAAGGTATCTAAGATGACATACAAATGCATGAGACGTAATGACAAGTTCATATGATGAAGGTATGCAAAGATGAATGCAAATGAACATGGCAAATTAGGGTTTTAAGAAAGTATGAGATGCACATGTCCACAACAGAAGGATAACACATGATAAAAATTTGAAAATGCAACCAAATCAACCTTTAACACACATAAGATCACTCCCCAAAGATGGAGGTCAGAAGCTATACCAAAGTCAAGTTATGGTTTTTTTAAGTTAGGCTAGGGTTTTGGGTACTTCTTCATGAAAAAATTCCAAAAAAATAGACAATTCAATGCAAAAATATGAGTTATATTCCCTAGATATTATATGCAACGTGTGAAAGAATGAAAAAAGAACCATGTGCAAACTCATCTTGGTTGATCAGAAATGGATTTTTGAAGTTAGGGTTAGAAAAATAGGAAATTTGGAAACCCTAATTCATGGTTAATTGTCAAAACATGATCAAACCCTAAAAGAAATTTGTAATATGAGTTTGCAAATTGTTCTAAATGTTTATGGATGCTTCATGAATTTTTTTGTGATTTTTAAATCCCTAAAAGTATTTTTAATTAATTAAAATTAATTAGTTAATTAAATAATACAATTAAATGATTTAAAAATATATTTTTAATGCAAAAATTAAAAATAAATTTTTTTTTGGTTTCTGAAAAATATTTGAAGATAAAATGCAAAAGATCATGATTTTCGAAAATGATTTGCTATTTTAAATAAATATGAGAAAAAAATGCAAAATAAATAAAAAGAAATGCAAAGTAATCACAATGGATGGTTCAGATGCAAAGTTGATGAGATCAAGGGCTGTGAAGGGAAGTCAGCGTGACTTGGGGTAGTCTGATCCAAAGGTCTAGATTCAAAAATTCACTGCGCGCGTTATCCAATGGTCCTCATTCATTCTGATTAAATTAATTAAGATTTATATAATTAAATGTGATTAGGGTTTAATGAGGAATTTGGGCCGTTCGTTCCACTAATTAAACAGGATCCTAGGGCTGTGGTTAAATCTAGGAAATAAAATGCAATTAACCCTAATTACTCTCAGGTGGCCGGAGGGAAGCTCCGGTCACCTTCTCCGGCGAACCCCAAACCCTAGTTTCCTGTATAGCCCACTAAAACTCATAAATCTTGCCCATAAATGATTCTCTAACATCATACAACACGAATCAATCAACAAAAATCATTTATATCACAAGAATCATGAGAATCGAAGCAAACATCAAACACAGGCAAAATTTCAGAGCATCATAAAATGGTCATTTCTCACTCATTTTCAAATCTAAATACATCATGGTGATCAGGATAGCATATAAATTCAATTTATAACAAGAAAATGAAGTTTTGAAAAATTTGTTCATGATGGATACCTGAACTGAAGACCTCTGAATAGGAGCTTTCTGAGCCTTTCCTTGGTGCAAACCAACTCCACTGAACCTCCTGAAGCTAATGTGATGCTTGGAAAGAGTTTGTTTAGGCTATTTTGTGATATCCAGTTCTGGTTTGGCAGAAAATGGAGTTCTTGTGTGTTGAGTTTTAGGCCATGGCAATGGGTGGGATGTTTTCCTTAGGTCATGTATGATTGAATGGTGAAAGAAAATTTGATGTTTGATGGCTGTGTAATGATTTTCGAAGAAGGAAAGTTTGAGAGGAGTTTTTTTGCAATATGATGATATGGTCTCTTTATAGGCTTGATGTTATGTGTTTTATGCTTCTTAAGGTTTGTATAAACAATGTTATTGGTCAGAAGAATTGTTGTGGCACTATGGGATTGGCATGGCTTGAAATGCAAAAAGTCAAGATATTTTGAACTAGAGGCATGGGCTGGGATAAAGATGTTTTGAAGGGTGGTTCTGCATCAGCTAACTTCATGGAGCACCCTTGGATCATTTGTCATGAGCTGTAACACTTGGATTAAGAGTTAGAAGTGATTTTGCATTTTTCCAACTTTGTGAGTTCTTGAAGAACAAGTCATGAAAACCCTTGGTTCTTGGCATAATTCTGGTCAAGGCAAGTTGCATTATGTTGTTATGATATGTAGAAGTGCATTAGAGGTCATGAGAAGGCTTGGAAAGCAAAATTGCACATTTCCCTCTTTGGCATGAACTTGAAAATTATGTGATTTTTGCCAACTTTGATCCATCATAAATTGAGTTCTAGGATGAATCAAGAGGAGTTCTTGTACTTTTTGAAAATGGGAATATCCAATCTACAACTTTCATGTTTGAAAAAATTTCATTTGAAGCCTTTTTGATCAAGAAAGAGGAGGTTGAAAATCTTTCCCAAAATGGAAAGTTTACATTACAAGTCATGTCCAAAAATGGAAACTTTGCAAATGGCTCAAAATTCTCCAATCTTGTGAACTTCTAACCATTCCCAAGATCAAATAAAGATCATAGGACCTAAAATTGATGAAGATGACCCTTTGGTACCCTTGATGGAGGCCTCAGATGCCCTGATTCTGACGTTTCTTGCACAACAAGTTACCATTTGATCAAATGACTTCCACAATGAATTTCTGCTTCAAATTTGATACACGTGCTCCTTATAACATATATAGACCAATAGAATCAAGAATGGCCAAAAATTTTAAGTGTAAGGGCCTCAAACCCAAAACCCTAATTTCTGGTCATCTGTGTAGGAAACCCTAAGCCTGCCTGGGTAGCTGTGCAATCTTCTGAGGTTTTGTGACTTTAAAGCAAACTTGGAGGTATAATATGATCATAGAACACTCATGGACCCTCTTGGCATGCTTCATGGCCTCTGAGATAGCTCAAACCACTTCTAAGATTCATTTGATCACAAACCCTAGTTATGCAACTTATGTAGTGAAATAACTATGTAGTGTGAGATTGTATGCTTATGCAATGTAATATGAAGGATCACAAGCCAAGGTGTGAGAAAAAAGAGAGGGCAAATTTAGGGTGTTTACAACTGCCCCTATTCAAGCATGAGTTAGTTGTGTAGGATGTAAGTGCCTGACTTAATAGACAAACAAGATAACTTGTGGTTGAATACCAAGACAGTCCAAAATTTGCACTCTTTATTATAAGAAGAAAATGGATGTAAATTGTAATAGACATTATAAACAAAATATCAAATGATAGCGACGAAGGACGACCATCGAGCAGAGGATGACTGATGGGGATAAAAACGGTGAGAAATGCACTGACGGGGACGACCATCATGCTGGGGAATAAAGAATCTGCGACGGGATCGGCCATCGGGTAAAGTGATGAAGGACGATCATCAAGATAAAGAAGAAAACCACGACGGGGACGACCATCGGGTAAAGGATAAATGAAACAATGATGAGGGACGATCATCAAAAAGGTGAAGGACGATCACCGAGCAGGGGACGACTGCTGAAATGATCACGACATAAGACGAATGTCGGATAGAAAGATCAACGATGGGGACGGCCATTGGATAACATGATGAGGGAAAATCACCAAAATAAATGATGAGGGACAGTCATTAAGAGGTGAAGGACGATTATCTAGAAGGGGACGACTGCTCTATTGGGGATTATCTCGACATAGGACGAATGTCGGATAAAAAGATCGACGATGGGGACGGCCATCAGATGAATGATGAGGTACGATCATCAAAAGGTGAAGGACGATCACCTAACAGGGTACGGTTGCTGAGGATTATCGCGACATAGGAAGAATGTAGGATAGAAAGTTGTTTTGTTGGCGACTTATGGGGATAGATAAACACGAACGAGTGTTTAAGCCCTAAAAATAAAATGGTATAAGTGTTTCGACAGTGTGTATAGATGAAAGATACGGAGGAGTATCCTTAGGACCACGATACAGATCTGTATCGATAGAAACAAACAACGACGCGTGTTTAAGGAGTGATGATACGGACGAGTATCAACTGTCTGAACAAGGAACATAGACGAGTGTTGATCTGCTGGGGAGATGCGTAAGATACAGACGAATATCAAAGAATTATGTATAAGTAGGATACGGATAAGTATCAGAAGGATTGTGTATAAGTATGTACAAGTATTTGTATTGAGAGTGCAAAAGGATATTTTGGCTTTTATCTGCAGGGGATAAGCTTTTGCGTATTGCTGGAGGAGTGATTTTGGTATTTGCAGGTGACTGGCTCGAACCTGGCTTATGATCATGCAAATGTTTGATTTTTTCCGTAATGCTCCGTATTAGACGGAATGCTACGCTCTGTTTGGGGAGGAATGATGCAAATGAGAGAAACGAGATCCGAGATCTGAAATCTGCTGGGAGAACGGATCACTGGGTGATCTGTGGGGAGAAAGGATCACTGCACGATCTTTTTGGAGAACTCTGGGGGAAGAACTCTGTGGGGATCCAATGTTGGGGATGAGAAGATCTGGCAACTCGCTGGGGAAAAGTGATTTAGGCATTGATTTGGAGATCCTGCTTGGGGAGGAGAGAACTTCTGGGAAGTAATCTGTCAGAGGATCAGCTTTGTGGGGGATACTCTGAGGGGATAAAAAGCTATGTGGGGGAATACTTTCGTCAAGTAGTCCTTCTGATGATGTAACTACCGACTTGGCTCGAGATATAGTGCCTGATATGCCCCATGTTGTGAAAGGTTGTCCGCCTTGAGTACCTGTAACCTGTCAAACAAAGGAAACACACAAGTGCCCTGAGGTATCCTCAATCGGATTTCGTCATAGGAGTTAGGTTCGCTTAAGAGCACATATTTCGTGCAATCATTTATTGAAAATGGCTTATATGTTTTCATGCAAATGTTGTATTACGAACTTTGGACATTTTGCAAACAAAACAAAAAGGTACAAAACAAAGTGTGAATGAATATTTGACTTTATTGATTTGTGTGCCCTGAATAGGCGAGTACATTGAGGAAGCTAATCCTAGAAATGAGGAGGTTGCTATAAAATTGAGAAAATAAAAGTATTCCATTAGGCAATGTTGAAGTTGACGCTCCAATGAGCTTCCTTTGTTATGACCTGTATGACCTGAACGCTCTTCTTATCTTGCTTTCTAAAGAAATTTGATTCTTACTGACGCTTTGTCCTTTCGAAGCTTGCCATGTTATGTGAGTGATACAGACGAATTCAGAATGCAGTTGTTCGCTTATTCCCTGATTTTGCGTGGATCGCCTTTTCGGGTTTTCAATCCACCGGGATACCCTTTTTTGCCTGAGCTGTCCGATGTGGCTTTTCAACTCAGCGGGTGTACATTTTTTCTTCAATTTTTCCCTTATTTTTGCCCGAGTCTTTTATTCTGTTTTTGACTCGCCTGGATGCCCTATTTTTTCCTGGACTTACATTTTGTTTTTATGTCCAGCGGGTCATTTATGCGAAGTATTTTTTAACTGCATCTGAATTCACCATAGACGGGAAGTCTTCACCATCCATGGTTGCGAGCATCAGTGCTCCGCCCGAGAAGACTTTAGTTATCACATAGGGACCTTCATAGTTTGGTGTCCACTTGCCTCTGTGGTCTGTATGAGGAGGAAGGATCCTTTTCAGTACAAGCTCTCCCACTTGATATTCCCGAGGTCTGAATTTTTGATCGAAGGCTTTCTTCATCCGTTTCTGATATAACTGACCATGAAAGATAATTGCTAATCTCTTTTCTTCAATCGGGCTCAGTTGGTTATAACGAGATCGGACCCATTCTGCTTCGTCCAGTTTTACATCCATCATTACCCGCAAGGAGGGTAATTCAACTTCAACAGGTAGGACTGCTTCCATACCATACACAAGCTGATAAGGTGTTTCCCTGGTAGATGTTCTGATGGAAGTTCGGTACCCATGCAAGGAGAATGGTAATATTTCATGCCAGTATTTGTATGTGACTACCATCTTTTGCACAATCTTCTTAATGTTCTTGTTAGCTGCTTCAACAGTGTCATTCATCTTTGGCCTGTAAGGAGAAGAGTTGTGATGTTGAATTTTGAAGTCTCGGCATAGTTCTGCCATCATCTTATTGTTAAGGTTTGAACCATTATCAGTAATGATTCGCTCGGGAACTCTATATCGACAAATGATATCCCTTTTCAGAAATCGGGCTACCACTTGCTTGGTGACATTTGCATACAAAACTGCTTCAACCCATTTGGTGAAGTAATCAATGGCTACCAGAATGAATCTGTGACCATTTGAAGCAATTGGCTCGATCTTTCCAATCATATCAATTCCCCACATGGCGAAGGGCCAGGGTGAAGACAATATATTCAAAGGATTGGGAGGCACATGCACTTTGTCTGCGTAGATCTGACATTTATGGCACTTTCTGGCATATGCGCAATAGTCTGCATCCATTGTGATCCAGTAGTAACCTGATCTTAACAATTTCTTTTCCATTGCATGTCCTCCATCATGGGTACCGAAAGAACCTTCATGTACTTCGTGCATTAGTAGGTCTGTTTCCTTCTTGTCAACACATCTGAGCAAGACCATGTCAAAGTTCCGCTTGTATAAGGAGCCATCAGTATTGAGGAAGAAATTTCCGGCTAGCCTTTTCAATGTCTTCTTATCATTAGACGATGCCCCAGGTGGGTATGTCTGAGTCTCCAAGTAGCATTTGATGTCGAGGAACCAAGGTTTGTTGTCAATGACAGTGTCCACAGAGAATACATATGCCGGTCGGTCTAGTCTGGATACTAAAATTCGAGGTACATAGTTAGCAGTCTGTGATTTGATCATAGATGAAATAGTGGCCAAGGCATCTGCAAATTGATTCTCATCTCGAGGGATGTATTCAAGCTTGACTGTTGTGAAGAAAGTCAACAATCTCCTCGTATAGTCACGGTAGGGAACCAGATGCTCTTGATGAGTATACCACTTGCCATTAGTTTGGTTGATCACCAAAGCTGAATCTCCGAATACATTCAAGGTTTTGATCCTGAGGTCAATGGCTTCCTCAAGACCCGTGATGCAAGCTTCGTACTCTGCTTCGTTGTTAGTGCAGGAAAAGATGAGCCTTGCTGAGAAAGGCAGATGGACTCCTTTGGGTGTAATAAGCATTGCACCAACTCCACGACCGTTACAATTAACTGCCCCATCGAACATCATAGTCCATGCTTCTTCTAGATCAGGCCCTTCAGTGTGAATAGGCTCTTCACAATCTTTTGACTTTAAGAACATGATGTCTTCATCAGAGAAATCAAATCTCATAGGCTGGTAGTCATCAATGGGTTGCTCAGCCAGATAGTCAGACAATACACTGCCCTTGATGACTTTCTGAGAGGTGTACTGAATATCATATTCTGTTAGAATCATTTTCCACCTTGCAACCCTTCCGGTAAGTGCTGGTTTCTCAAATATGTACTTGACGGGGTCCATCTTTGAGATCAACAAGGTTGTATGAGTTAACATATACTGTCTTAGTCGGCGAGCAGGCCACGCTAAAGCACATCAAGTTTTCTCGAGCAGTGAATAACTTTGTTCATAGTCGGTAAACTTTTTGCTTAGGTAGTATATTGCATACTCTTTTCGACCAGACTCGTCATGATGGCCCAACACACACCCCATTGATTCATCTAATATTGTCAGGTACATTATTAGAGGTCTTCCTTCAATTGGAGGCATGATAATTGGAGGTTCTTGCAAATACTCTTTGATCTTGTCAAAAGCTCTTTGACAATCATTGTTCCACCTGACTGTTTGTTCCTTTCTTAGTAGTTTGAACAAGGGCTCGCAGGTTGCAGTGAGATGAGATATGAACCTTGAAATGTAGTTCAATCTACCTAAGAACCCTCAAATTTCTTTCTCAGTCTTAGGTGCAGGCATTTCCTGAATTGCTTTAACTTTGTCGGGATCAACCTCAATTCCTTTTCCGCTTACAATAAAACCCAGCAGCTTACCAGAACGTACCCGGAATGTGCATTTGTTGGGGTTCAACCTTAACTGATACTTCCTCAGACGCTTGAAAATTTTCAACAGTTTTACCAAATGGTCTTCTTCTGTGAGGGACTTAGCAATCATGTGATCCACATAGCAATCGATTTCTTTATGGATCATATCATGGAATAATGTTACCATAGCCCGTTGATATGTTACACTGAAGTTCTCCAGACCAAACAACATTACTTTGTAGCAGAACGTGCCCTATGGTGTGATGAAGGTTGTCTTCTCCATGTCTTCAGGAGACATCTTGATCTTGTTGTATCCAGAAAATCCGTCCATAAAAGAAAATACCGAGAATTGAGCTGTGTTATCCACCAATACATCAATGTGAGGTAATGGGAAGTCATCTTTCGGGCTTGCTCTGTTCAGATCCCGGTAATCGACACACATATGCACATTGCCATCCTTCTTAGGTACGGGTACAATGTTAGCAATCCATGGCGGGTAACTAGTTACAGCAAGAAAACCGGTGTCCCACTACTTTTGTGCTTCCTCTTTGATTTTCATGGCCAAGTCCGGGCGAGTACAGTGCAACTTCTGTTTGACCGACGAGCAATCCTCTTTCAATGGCAGCTTTTGCATGACAATATCTGTATCCAAACCCGGCATATCTTGATAGGACTAAGTAAACACATCGACATATTCTCGCAGCATACTGATAAGTTGTTCTTTTACTGGAGCTTACAGACTGGCTCCAATCTTCACCTCTTTCACATCTTCCTCGGTACCAAGATTGATAGTCTCAACCTCCTCCTGATGAGGAGCAATCACCTTTTCCTCTTGTCTCAATAAACTGGCTAGCTCTTCAGGTAAATTGTAGTCTTCTTCAGCCCCTTCATCTGCTTGATTAATCGGATTGTCGAAGTCATACGAGGTCATAGCAGTTTCGTTGTCAGTGCAATCTGGAGGGCTATCTCTACAAGGGTTGAGATTTGGTTCATTTTAGTGATTGATTTTATCTTATTTAGAAAAAGTGAATGAAGTTATTATTGAGACAAACATTGCCATTTATTGTTTTGTGCGAAAATAACAAAAATGAAAAGACAGTGAGCGAAAAAGATTGTTTGCAAAATGATGTCCATTGTTCATTAATATTCAATTTGCACAAATACATATAGCCCTATTACAAAATGAGTCCCGACATCTTGGGAAAGATGCAGGACTTTGATGCATTCCCCTACTTATGAACTTGGGAGCTTTAGCAACCTCCTCTGGAACTTGTCGGGATGGTTTGTAACCCAAACCGAATTTGTCTTCTTTCATCTGAACCTTCAGTAGCTTGCCCCAGCCTTGGGCATTCCCTTCTTCCACAACCTTCTGAGCTTGTTTGTAGGAAGCAATTGAGGTGTCCATCCTTTCCTCTTGGGATGCAGCAAACACCTCATTTGTAGCTTCGTTGACGTTCAAGGCTTCAAAACCCTGACTCATGGATTCATGGATCTCCCCATCCATTTCTATGTACTTGTATGTAGCCAGGTGACTAACAAAGATATCTTCTTCTCCACAGATAGTGATAATTTGACCTTCCCACTCATATTTTAACTTCTGGTGAAGGGTTGACGTTACCGCGCTAGCGACATGAATCCATGGTCGACCCAACAAACAGCTGTAGGCAGGCTGTATGTCCATCACATAGAAGGTAGTTTTGAAAACATGTGGGCCAATTACCACGGGTAGCTCCACCTCTCCGAGAACCTATCTCTTAGAACCATCAAAAGCTCTTACAACTAGATTGCTCGGATGGAGGGCTAGACTATCATACTCCAATTTGACTAAAGCTTTCTTTGGTAGGACATTAAGTGATGATCCAGTGTCAATAAGGACATGCGAGAGCACAACCCTTTATATTCCAGAGTGATGTGTAATGCCTTGTTGTGGTTACACCCCTCTGTAGTCAAATCAGAATCGGTAAAGCCTAGTCCATGACTAGTATTGACATTCGCAACTACTGATTCCAAGTGATTGACAGTGATTTCTTCAGGCACATAAATTGTGTGCAGAAATTTGAGTAGTGCATTCCAGTGAGCCTCAGAACACATAAGAAGCGACAATATGGATATCTTGGAGGGTGTTTGGTGAAGCTGATCCACGATTTTGTAGTCACTTATTTTGATAATCCTCATAAACTTGTCTACATCCTGATCAAAGGGTGTCTTCTGAGTTTCTTTTGCAGCAGGTTCTTCTGGAACCACACTTTTCCCTTTAGCTTTGGCAGCCGCTTCCGCCTCGACATTAGTTCTGGGAATTTGTGAAGCGAAAAGACGTACGCTTCTAATGAAGCCTCCGCCTCCCCCTACATTTTCTACTTGTGGTGCAGGTGTTGAGGAGTCAAGAGTGACCTTTCTTTCGTGGCAGTAAAGATCTAAGTCGTAGTGCCAAGGCACGACACTGTTGCTGTCATAGGGAATTGGCCTAGGCACCGTGATGGTTACCAGACTAATTGCAACGGAAGAAGGAGTTGTGATAGTCTGTGGATCATAGTAGATGGTGACAGGAGGTCTGATTGAAGATGGTGCAGGAAGTTGTTGATGTTGATGAGGGTGTTGCTGAAAGTTGTTGTTGAGAGAATCCGGAACAGGGACCGTTGTTGGGTCGTAGTAGATGGTAACTGTTGAAATATCATTGTTGGTGTTCGCTGTTGTTGTAGCTGATTCTGTTGAAATGATTTTTGTTGTATTTGTAGAAGTGGTTTCTATTGCAGTTGTAGAAGCTTGAATTGTTGATGTTATCTGTAGGATGTCTTCCTTAATCAGACTATTGATACCATTCTTCAAACTTGTGCAACCATTAGTAGTAACTTTACAAGCTTCGCAGTAGGCTTCACAACCCGGAAACACTTGGCATTTTAAAAGTTGAGCTTTCACCTCGGCCAAAGGTGTTCGAACACTTGTAACATCATCAATCAGGATTGCTGGTTGGTCTTCCTCGATAGCATTAATCCTTGGCCCACCGTGGTTAGGTATTGGATTTTTGATAACACTCGGAGGAGGTGCGAAGTTTACAACTTTGGAATCAATCAGGTCTTGAACTTTCATATGCATGGCCCTACACTTTTCTGTGGCATGGCCAAGAACATTCGAGTGGAAGGCGCATCTTGTGTTGACATCATAATTTCTTGGAAGATTCAGAGGATCTGGTGGAGCCAAAGTCCTCAGTTCAACCAAGTTGAGTTTCAATAGTTGTGGGAGTAACACTACATAGGGCATCGGAATGGGATCAATTACCCTGTTGATCTGAGAAGTCCTTTGTTGAAATGGACGTTGTTGTTGATTAGTGTTGTTGTAAGGTCTTTGTTGTTGTTGTGGGAATTGTTGTTATTGAGGTGCTGAAGTAGGAATTGTGATAGCAGCCACTAACCTTTGCAAATATTGAGGCCTACCTCTTCCAATATGAACTGAATTAGTTTCTCATGTCCTTCGGGGTCCGGAGAATGGTTTCTTTGTGTTGCTGGAGCTAGCACCATTGTCAAAAATCTTACCCATCTTCAATAGGCTTTCGATTCTCTGGCCTGCTATAACCACATCAACAAAACTGGTAGAAGAGAAGGCAGCAAGTCTATCAATGTAGGTCCCTTGCAAGGTATTCATAAACATATCATCCATTTCCCTTTCCGACATACGTGGATGGACAGCAGCAGCGAGTTGTCTCCACCTTTGAGCGTATTCGCGAAAACTTTCTCTCGAGGACTGAGACATACCCATCAAAAGGGTCCTATTAGGTGCCATATCCAAGTTGTATTGATACTGGAGCACAAAGGCTTCAGCTAAGTCTTTCCAATTTCTAACAGTGGCCCTTGACAAGTGTGAGTACCATTCTCTGGATGCCCCAGTCAAGCTATCTTCAAAGTAAAACATCCACAGCTTCTCATCCATGGTGTATGCCTTCATCCTTCCCAGAAAAGACTGTAAATGAGTGTGAGGGCAGGAAGTTCCATTGTACTTCTCAAATCACAGGGGTTTGAACTTGTGAAGAATCCTTACTCCCTCAACTAGGCCCATATCCATCACATCAAATCCCAAGGAGTTCTGGGATTTCAAGGATCTTAGCTTCTCTGAGATCTCGTCCAGCCGACGGTCATAAGCTTCACCTGCCCCAGCTCCTAGCATCAAAATACAATCAAATTCAAGAATATAACAAATAAAATCACCATGGTGAGCTAAAGTACAATCAAATAGATATAAGTAAAGAAAATCAGACATTCAGTCCAAAATCATCCTCCCTGACTTCCTTCTGGAGAGCATCAGTTACCGGTCCAACTGGGTGCTCTGTAATGGTTCTGATGAGAAGGTTTCTGGTTGCAATGGCATTTGTCATCTTCTGATACTTGTCTTGTTCTTTGGATCTCTTTAACCCTGCCCGGAGTTTCAACTCTGAGATCTCCTTATGAGCTGCTAGCAGTGCTTCTTGGCTTCTTTTCTCATTAGACTCTAACGTCTCTATCATGGCTTGCATCTTCTGATCTTCTTGCAAACGAGCCTCGGTTATTCTGACCCATCTTCCCTGACTCTCCTCCAGATAATGCTCAGCTCTTGCCCTCTGAATCTTTGCTTCCTTACATGCATTCTTTAATAAGTTCTCTTGCTTGGGATTTCCTGATGAAGTCTTCAGTCCTCTCAATCTTGGTTACATACTCGATGCGTAGCTTTTCTAACCTCTCAATGTACAAGTGAGCATCATTCCTTTCCCAAAGGGTCTTCTTTAAAGCTTCAGCTAGCTGGGTATTCCTTTCTTTCATCTTCTCCAATTCTTCCAGAATGACTGTGGCTATGGGCTCAACTACTGATGGCCCTGGCACATCCTCCAGGGTGAATGGCATATGAGTAATCTGTCCTCTGATGCGTGACCATTCAGTGTACTGAGCAGAGGCTATTTATTACACTTTCCCAAAATGGTGGTTCCTTTAGTCTGTATATTGTCCCAAGCCCAGGCTGCTTGTCGGACGGTGGCATGGTTGTTCTGAACAGTACAATAAAGAGATTCTTCTAGGTCTTGTTCCCTAGGTGGATGTACCAAGGCATACCCCAACTGTCTTTTGAAAAGTAAAGGATTGTAATTGATGCATCCCTTCACTCCAATGAGAGGCACATTTGGGTATTGACCACAGCTGGTTACTATATCTCGACCCTTGGTATTCTGAGTACACCATCTGATATCTTCTGAAGTCAGGGAAATCATTCTCTTAGCCCAATTCCTTGTCTGATGTGGGTTCAAGAAAGCTTCCGTCTTTGGCATGTGTTTCATCAACCAACTGTAGAAAAGAGGTGCACAACATCTTACCAGTCTTCCTCTCTATTTCTCATTCCTCTGATGAACTGAGTAATAAAAGTCTCCTAACAAGGTGGGAACCGGGTTCTTTAGCATGAAGATGTGAATGGCATTCTTGCTTACAAACTTAGGCTCGTCTGCAAACAAAATGATACCATAAATACTGAGAGCCAGGAGAGCACATACAGTTTCCCAATTCCCTACTGCAGCATGCTTTGTAGCCTGAGTAACCAAGAAATTCAGATGGAGGCCTGGGATTCCAGCCTTGGAAGTCATGTGCTCATCAATGATAGTTACCTCTAGATGTAATTCCTTGTCTATGTCTTCATTCTTTGGAGGGGTCATTTCAGGGTTGAAAGGAATTCCTCTTCTGATAGGGACACCCAATAGCATAGAGTATTCTTCCAGCAAAGGACCAATCTGAAAATCTGGGAAAGTGAAGCAACGGAGAGGAGGGTCATAAAACTGAAGACATGTGTGAATCATGCTCCTCTATAATGTATCCAAGTCCAGGATACCATAAATGTTGAGAGCTAGGAGAGCTTCTCAGCATTTATGGAATCCTGGACATGATCATGGACTTGGATACATTATAGAGGAGCATGATTCACACATGTCTTCAGTTTTATGACCCTCCTCTCCATTGCTTCACTTTCCCAGATTTTCAGATTGGTCCTTTGCTGGAAGAATACTCTATACTATTGGGTGTCCCTATCCGAAGAGGAATTCCTTTCAACCCTGAAATGACCCCTCCAAAGAATGAAGACATAGACAAGGAATTACATCTGGAGGTAACTATCATTGATGAGCACATGACTTCCAAGGCTGGAATCCCAGGCCTCCATCTGAATTTCTTGGTTACTCAGGCTACAAAGCATGCTGCAGTAGGGAATTGGGAAACTGTATGTGCTCTCCTGTCTCTCAGTATTTATGGTATCATTTTGTTTGCAGACGAGCCTAAGTTTGTAATCAATAATGTTATCCATATCTTCATTCTTAAGAACCCGGTTCCTACCTTATTGGGAGACTTTTATTACTCAGTTCATCAGAGGAATGCGAAACAGAGAGGAAGACTGGTAAGGTGTTGTGCACCCCTTTTCTACAATTGGTTGATGAAGCATATGCCGAAGACAGAAGCTTTCTTGAACCCACATCAGTCAAGGAATTGGGATAAGAGGATGATTTCCCTTACTTCAAAAGATATCGGATGGTGTACTCAGAACACCAAGGGCCGGGACATAATAACAAGCTGTGGGAAATACCCAAATGTTCCACTTATTGGAGTAAAGGGTTGCATCGATTACAATCCTTTACTTTTCAAGAGACAGTTTGGGTATGCCTTGATACATCCACCTAGGGAGAACGACTTAGAAGAATCTCTTTAATGTGTTATTCTGAACAATCATGCCATTGTCCGACAAGCAGCCTGGGCTTGGGACAACATATAGACTAAGGGAACTGCTATTTTGGGGAAGTGCAACAACATAGCCTCTGCTTAGTACACTGAATGGTCGCGCGTCAGAGGACTGGTTACCCGTATGCTATTCACCCTGGAAGATGTGCCAGGGCCATCAGCAGTTGAGCCCATAGCCATAGTCTGTCTGGAAGAATTTGAGAAGATGAAACAAAGAAAAACCCAGCTGGTTGAAGCTTTGAAGAAGACCCTTTGGGAAAGAAATGATGGTCATCTAGACATTGAGAGGTTAGAGAAGTTGTGCATCGATCATGTAACCAAGACTGAGAAGACTGGAGACTTCATCAGGAAAGCCCGAGCAGGAGAACTTATGTTGAAGAATGCATGTAAAGAAGCAAAGATTCAAAGGGCAAGAGCTGAGCATTATCTGGAAGAGAGTCAAGAAAGATGGGTCAGGATAACTAAGGCTCGTCTGAAAGAAGACCAGAAGATGCAAGCCAAGATAGAGCAGTTAGAGTCTAATGAGAAAAGAAACCAAGAAGCACTGCTAGCAGCTCAGAAGGAGATCTCAGAGTTGAAACTCCGGGCGGGGTTAAAGAGATCCAAAGAACATGACAAGTATCAGAAGATGATAAATGCCATTGCAACCAGAAACCTTCTCATCAGAACCATTACATAGCACCCAGTTGGACCCATGACTGATGCTCTCCTGAAAGAAGTCAAGGAAGATGAATATGGGTTGGATGTTTGAGTTTCTTTGTATTTTACTTTAATTCATCGTGGTGATTTTGTTTGTTGTATTCTTAAATTTGTTGTATTTTGATTCACCATGGGAGTTTGTTTTGTTGTAATTCATGAACTATTTGTACTTTGGCATTGCCACTTGTATTTTTATGGTTATGTATTGGATTTTCTTATGCTTCAACATCTTCATCTTCTCAAGAGAGGTCTGGAAGGTCAAAACCAAAAACCAAACCGGATACCCTCTGAAGACAAATAGACATATTGCATTGCATGCTAATCTCATACCCTTTGTTTTGCAGGTGTTTTGTTGGTGTCTTCTCACTTTGTTGATTGTTTCAGGAAATATTGCTCGCAGGAGGGTCTTTCCCGTCAATCGCATCCACAAATATCCAACTCGACACAACCTTCCGAGGCTACAAATGGATCAGCTACAACAGGAATTGACAGATGCGAGGACCCAAATGACTGATGTGAGGACAGAAGTGAGGACTCAGATGAATCAATTCATGGTTGTGATGACTGGACTGGCACAGACCCAGGAAAGATTGAGGGAGTTAGTCGAGCGATAAACTCAAGAAGATAACCACGCAAGAACTGGGGGTACAAGTAACAATGCACGCGATCAGCCGCGAATGACTCCAGTAGTGTTTGGACCTCACAACAATCCTGAAGTTAATATCCTTGGGGATGGCCAAAGGAACACTGGAGATCGTATTCTGCAAGAAGACCCTCAGGATGAGCAGTTTACAATGTTAGGTGTTGGGGAAGATGAAGCTTATGACCGTCGTCTTGACGAGATATCTGAGAAGCTGAGATCCCTAGAATCCCAGAACTCTTTAGGATTCGATGTGATGGATATCGGTTTAGTTGAGGGAGTGAGGATTCCTCACAAGTTCAAACCTCCATGCTTTGAAAATTATAATGGTACCTCTTGTCCTCGTACCCATTTACAATCTTTGCTAGGAAGATTGAAAGCATATACCATGGATGAGAAGCTGTGGATGTTTTACTTTGAAGACAGTTTAACCGGGGCATCTAGAGAGTGGTATTCACACTTGTCAAGGGCTACTGTCAGGAACTGGAAAGATTTAGCTGAGGCCTTTATACGCCAATATCAGTACAACCTGGATATGGAACCTAACAGGACCCTCTTGATGGGTATGTCTCAATCTTCAAGGGAAAGTTTTCGTGAGTACGCTCAGAGATGGAGACAACTCGCTGCTACTGTCCAACCACCTATGTCTGAAAGGGAGATGGCTGATATGTTCATGAATACCTTGCAAGGGACCTATATTGATATACTTGATGCCTTCTCTTCCACTAGCTTTGCTGATGTGGTCATAGCGGGAGAGAGAATTGAAAGTTTGCTGAAGATGGGCAAGATTTATGATAATGGTGCTAGCTCCAGCAATGCAAAGAAACCCTTCTCAGGACCTAAAAGGACAGGGGAGACCAATGAAGTACATGTTAATAGAGGTAGACCCTAGTACTTGCAAAGATCAGTAGCTGCAGTAACCATCCCTACTCCAACACCTCAGCAACAACAATATCCTCAACAACAACAAAGATTTTACAACAACAACAACCAGCAGCTACGTCCTTTCCAATAAAGGCCTTCTCAGATTAATAGGGTGATCGATCCTATCCCGATGCCCTATGCAGTCTTACTCCCGCAGCTATTGAAGCTTAACCTGACTGAACTAAGGACTTTGGCTCCACCAGATCCTCTGAACCTTCCAAGGAATTATGATGTCAACGCCAGGTGTGCTTTTCACTCCAATGCACCTGGTCACTCAACAGAGAAGTGTAGGGCCCTGCACATGAAAGTCCAAGATTTGATTGACTCCAAGGCTTTGAATTTTACACCTCCACCAAATGTCACAAAGAATCCAATACCAAACCATGGTTGGCCGAGGATTAATGCCATTGAGGAAGACCAACCAGCAATTTTGATTGATGATATTGCAAAGATTCAAACACCACTGGCCGAAGTGAAAGCTCAGCTATTGAAGTGCCAAGTGTTATCGGGTTGTGAGGCCCGTTGTGAAGCTTGCAAAGTTTCTACCAATGGTTGTGCAAATCTGAAGAGAGGTATCAACAGTCTTATCAAAGAAGGCATTCTACAGATCACATCAACAGTTCCATCTTCTACAAATGCAACACAAGTCTCTTCTACAACGCCAACAAAAGTCATTTCAACGGAATGGACTACAACAACAACAACAAACATCAGTGATGACGTCTCAACCGTCACCATCTATTACGATCCAACAAGTTCCTTCACCTGCACCATCTTCGATCAGACCTCTTGTCACCATCTACTATGATCCATAGACTATCACAACTCCTTCTTCTGCTGCAATTAGTCCAGTGACCATCACGATGCCTGGGCCAATTCCTTATGATAACAACAATGTCGTGCCCTGGCATTACGGTTCGGATCTTTACTACCACGGAAAGAAGATCACTCTTGACTCCTCAATTTCTACACCATAAATTGAAAATGTCGGGGGAGGCGGAGGCTTCACTCAAAGCATACATCTCTTCGCTTCATATTTTCCCAGAGCTAATGCTGAAGCAGAAGCTGCTGCCAAAGCAAAAGGCAAAAGTGTAGTGCCAGAAGAACCTGCTGCAAAAGAAACTCAAAAGACACCCTTTGATCAGGATGTAGACGAGTTTATGAGGATTATCAAAAGAAGTGACTACAAAGTGGTAGATCAGCTCCATCAAACACCCTCCAAGATTTTCATACTATCGCTGCTCATGTGTTCCGAGGCTCATCGGAATGCACTACTCAAAGTCTTGCATGCAACTTATGCACCTGAAGAGATCACAGTCAATCAATTAGAAATGGTGGTCGCAAATGTCAATACTAGTCATGGACTAGGTTTCACCAATGTTGACTTTACTATGGAGGGGCGTAATCACAACAAGGCTTTGCATATCACTTTGGAATGTAAAGGTGATGTACTTTCTCATGTCCTTGTTGATATCAGATCATCACTCAATGTGCTACCAAAGAAGGCTTTAGTCAAGCTGGAGTATGATGGTCTTGCACTCTGTCCGAGCAACCTAGTTGTCAGAGCTTTTGATGAATTTAAGAGATCGGTTCTCAGAGAGATTGAGTTGCCTGTGGTAATTGGCCCACGAGTTTTGAAAACTACCTTCTATGTGATGGACATACAACCTGCCTACAGCTGTTTGTTGGGTCGACCCTGGATCCACGCCGATGTCGCCGCGGTAATGCCTACCCTTCAACAGAAGTTAAAATATGAGTGGGAAGGCCAAATTATCACCATCTGTGGAGAAGAAGACATCTTTTTCAGTCACCTGGCTACGTACAAGTACATAGAGATGGATAGGGAGATCCATGAAACTATGAGTCAAGGTTTTGAAGCCTTGAACATCAGCGAAGATGCAACTGAGGTGTTTGCTTCATCCCAAGAGGAAAGGATGAGCACCTCAATTGTTTCCTACAAACAGACTCGGAAGGTTATGGAAGAAGGGAATGCCCAAGGCTGGGGCAAGCTGCTGAAGGTTCAGATGAAAGAAGACAAATTCGGTTTAGGTTACAGACCATCCCGACAAGTTCCAGAGGAGGTTGCTGAAGCTCCCAAGTTCATAAGTAGGGGAATGCTGACCTCGGATGTTGTCAACACTTTGGAAGATGAGGCTGAGAGCGACTACAACCTGGAAAGCTAGATCCGTCCAGGAGTCCCGGGCCAACAAGTCCTCAACTGGTCTTCCCAGGAAATTATAAGGGTTACTGCTGCAGAGTAATTATAATTTCTTGTTTTAAGCATGCATCAAAGTCATGCATCTTGCCCAAGATATCGGGACTCATTTTGTAATAGGGCCATATGTATTTTGTGCAAATTGAATATTAATGAACAATGGACATCTTTTTGCAAACAGTCTTTTTCGTTCACTGTCTTTTCATTTTTGTTATTTTCGCACAAAACAATAAATGGCAATGTTGTATATGACTTTGCATCTCCCCATGACACATTTGCATCATGTATTCACTTCTGGTTGGCCTCATTGCATCTTCATTTGCCTTATTTCCCTTTGTTTCATATCTTATGCATTCATACTAACCATTTCAGGGGCTTCAGGTAAATTGTTTAGGATCTGGATTTGCCTCCACATCCAACCTCTTCTTATCTTTTCATTTGCATATTTATTTGTGTTTGAAGTGAGTTTGACTCACTTATGCTCTCTCTTGCTACTTTTCTTTCTCTTAGGTTACTTAACTTCCTCAGGAAGTAAGTAACCTATTCTCTTCCCTCTTCTCTTTTCATCTGCTTCTTCTTCCTTGGTGGCCATCTGAAGACTTCTCTTTAAGCCTCATAAACCATAGGAACAACCAAGCATGATAAATTTAGGGTTGTACATAATCTCCCCTAGTTTTAATCTTTGAATCTCCTTGAGTCTCTGCTTCTCATCTCATAATCAAAGGCTAAACAGTTAAATTTTTGGGGCTTTGTATTAGGGTTATACCTGTATCCTTATCTTAGGATGGAGTGTATAGCTTTAATACTTAGTGTTAAACCTTTAAGTTGTTTACACCTCCTAATCAAAACACCTAATAATCATTATGACTTAAGCTTGTAACTTGGGCCTTATGTTAGGGTTACATCTCTGCCTGTTGGTTCAGAGGGACTAACCCTAGTGTTCAATGGACAAGTCCCCCTCAGGTTTAGTCTACAAATATAAAACATTTCTCAATCCCACCTTTAATTAAAATCCACTTTAATAAAGGTTTGTTATATAATGATTTTAATCCCTAACCCTGCATTAAGTTGAGGAGTCTTCCTCATCTTAAGTGTTCTCATCTATTATCCTTCTCTTAGGATGGTGTAATGAGTTTACTAATCCCTGATTAGAGATTAAACTCATTACTTAACACAAAACAAAATCCAAAAACATAATAATCACAAGTAGGTTAATGATCATAATCCGGCATCATTAGGGTAATTGGGTTGAGATTTTCATATCATACTTAAGTAGACTCATTATCCCTAATCAGGGGTGATATAATGAGTTTACGACCCTTGATTAAGGCCTAAGCTCATTACCCTATGCAAAACACCAAAAACAATAAAAAGCCGAAAACACAAAAACAAACAATAAACGTCTCCTCCGGGATTCTTTTCTCATCACATTCACTCTGAAAACGAGAACTCGCTTCTTCCATCTAATGCAAGACAATTAGCACTCGAGCCAGACGAGTCATACACTTGAGCATAGACAAGCAAGCAGTTCACAACAAAAACACTAAGTCTCTTTGAGTCGAACTACAGTGTTCTGACTTCCTCATTGCACGAGAGGATACATAGGCATAACTTAACGGTTATCGAACAAAAGTCTCTTTGTCTCCCCCCTCTCCTCTTTTTGGCTTTCTTTTCTTAGCCTTAGCTTTGAGCACTCACTTCCTTTTTGCACTGACACTATGTACATCCATTCCTCCATCTCTTTTATACACAATTTAGCACATACTTTTAAACACAATCAGGTAAGCATGGATCCCGACGAGTACGATGGACGATCTGGGTGCTAATACCTTCTCAGGTCGTAACCTACCCCCTTACTCAGTTTCTTTGGATCGCAACCGTCTTATCCATCTCTTTCTAGGTTTATGCAACATTACCTTTTCTTCGGGATAAAAATGCCTAGATTGCGACTCTATTCAACCTCAGCCTCCAACATCACCGACGGTTCGCGTTTGCACCGGGATGAAATTCTGGGGAGCGACAACAGGCTTCCCAGATAGCCCTAGCACTATAGGAAATTCGTAGCACATAGTTCTCAAAAGGAAACCCATGTCTGAACCGTGTTTTCATATTCCCTCACCAGACCGAAATAGAATGGGAAAGAATACAAAACCACTTTAATCCTATGTGTCACTCAGGCCTTTGTGTTGGACCTTTCTCACTGGAATACCCCTCCCACCAAAGCAAACCAGAAATCCAGCACAATGATATGATAATAATAAATGAAATGCAGAAAATAATAAATGAAAGCGATAAAGTAAATGCAATAAATAAAGTTGAACATGAAGCAATAAATAAAGCAAAAACATAAACACAAATAGCATATAACACCCCCAATAAGCACAAACAAACAAGCACTAGGAGAAACCCACAAGAGAACCAAAAGCCCTGGTTGCAAACTCCCCAGCAGAGTCGCCAAGTTGTCGCTCCCGCGGACTTTCATCCTGGTGCAAACGCGAACGGACGAGGCGAAGAGAAGGTTAAGGTTGAATAGAGTCGCCAGCTAGGCATTTTTATCCCGAAGGTAAGGTAATGCTGCATAAACCTAGAAAGATATGGATAAGACGGTTGCAAACCAAAGAGACTGAGTAAGGGGTTAGGTTACGACCTGGGAAGGAATTAACACCCAGATCGTCCGTCGTACTTGTCGCTCCCCGGATTTCCATCCTGGTACAAACGCGAAAGTGGCGCGGAAAAGGTTAGAGTCGCCAGTCAGGCATGTTTATTCCGAAGGAACGGGAATGGTAATGCTGCACAAACCAGAAGAAAATAAAAGGAAGGACACAGGTCCTGCGAACCAAAGAGACTGAGTTCGGGAGTCGGTTACGACCTGGGAAGGTATTAGCACCCCAGATCGTCCGCCGTACCCGACGGGATCCACGCTTGCATAGAAACTGTTTCAAAGGGTGAAGAAATGAAAGCTGCTGCAAAGAAAATGAACTGAACTGGATAAAAGAAACGAAAAGGGAACTGAAAAAATAAATGAAAAGGAAAAATGTAGGGAAAATAAAGATTGTGCTCGAACGGGCCCTACCCCGCTGCCTACGTACCTCATCTAGGCAATGAGGATCAGAGTCGTCGTAGTTCCCCTACCTAGGGGTGGAAAGGATTGCTTGTGTCTTAAGGCTTGAACTGCCTATGTCAATGCTCAGGTGTTGCAGGCTCGGACGACGAGTGCGTTACCGTCTTGCAAAATGACAAGTAGGAGCAAGTTCGCGGACGGAGCGAAGGAGATGAGAAATGAATTCTCGAAGGAGAGACACTTATTGTTTGTTTGTGTTTTTTAGAAGCTTTTTTATGAGTGTGGCACAAGGAAGTGAACTCAATCTCCTTTCTATGGAACGTGTACTTACCAGTACATTCCAAGATGGAATAATAGAACAAGCACACTCAAGTAAGGAGAAGATCCCCAAAACTTGATTCTAGAGATTAGGGCCTAAGCTCACTAAGTCGTTGAATTTATTAAGTGTTTTTGTGATTTTTGATGAAGAAGCATTTTTTTTGTGATTTTCTTTGTGAAGATGGTCTCATGATCAGACTTGTGCATCATGATAAACAAGCTTGTACCATCCCAAGATGGGAAAACTACAAGTGTTTCATGGAATAAGGCTATCGCACATGAGCCCACTTTAATCCTTATTAAATGTTTTTTATGGTTTTTAGTTTTGGGATGAGAAGAGAAGAAAAAGAAAAGGATCTTAAAAGTAAAAGTCTAATGGGGGACTAACACCTAATTGTTATCATGCATAGAAAATCCTAGGTTAGTGAGGTTTACTATCCTAACGGAGGAAGAGATAAGAATAGAAATAGGAGAAAGAAGAAAAGGAGAAGAAAGCTAGAGAGGAGAAAGAGAACCACATGATAGCACAAAGCACATTAAAACTCAAAAAAGCAAAAGCAAAGTAAAAGAGGAAAGATGAAGAGTTGAAATATGGATAAACATCCACACTTCTATTACCATGAGCCCCTGAAATGTTAGCAAAAATCCAGCAAATTGATCAACACAAACATGGAATTAACATGCTCAAAGGTTCTAGCAAACAAGGATCAAACAACATGTCAAGCATTGCAAATATACGACTTACGCGTCCAAAACATGAAAGCATGCATCAACCAGCAAGCAAATCACCCTAAAATAGCATGTTCAATGATCATATAATGATCCATGGCAATTAAAAAAGGCAAGAGGATCAAATAAGCTCAAAACAGCCCCAAAAAGTCATTCTGCTTCAGTGTTAACCAGTTAACCAAATGCGTTAACCGGTTAACCGGCTCAAAACTGCACAAAATACGCATAAAACAAGTGCGTTAACCGGTTAACCATATGCGTTAACCGGTTAACACTGTTAAAACAGCAGCAAATCCTGCAAAAAAACAGCAGCAAATCCTACAAAAAAACATCAGCTCAAACCAACTTATTCAAATAATCTTACACCAGACCAGCAATCAATTATACATGGAAAAATTAGATCAATTCACATTAATTCATATCATTAAGCTCATGAACATTAACATTCGGAATCGGATACAAATCAACCAATCAATTCAAGCAACACAAGCAAATACGCAAGCACATGGTAGATCTAAAGCACAAGCATGCAAATAAGCTAAAAACAGAGCTAGATCTGAATTTAACCAACCTACAAAGATGAGGTATGCTTTGGTAGTTGTTGATTGAGCTGGAAATGGGAGATTTCGCGGAAAACTTTGAAGATCCGGTGCTAAGCTTCACACTCCATGCAAAATAAATGCAAGCAAGAGGTCTTGATGCAGAATTTTGACTCCACAAGCACTTCTACTCTCCAAACTAGATCTGAACCAAGTAATAAACCAGCAAAATGATGCAAAGAAACTATGGATGGAGGTTTAGTTCCAAGATCTACACACTTTAATGCAAAGTTATGTGATCTTCAAAGAGGAACTTTGAGTGATTTGGAAAAATGGGGAGAAAAAAGTGAGAGAATGGTGAGAGAGCTCCAAATTCAGAAAGTGAGAAGTGAAAATTGTGAGAGGATCCTTTCTTGGTTTGGAGGGAAATGGAGTAAATATGGTTTAGGTTTGGGGCCCAAAATTTTGGTTTGGGATCCAAAAATATGGCTTGGCATTGGCTTAGAAAGTGATTAGGATTTAGCATTGGAATTAGGCTTGGATAAATGCTCTAGATCCTTCTCCATAATTCCCAATTAATTTAAATGAATAAAAACCAGAAAATTGGAAAATGGAGCCAAAACACACATGCTGAATTGCTGCTGGAAATTCGAATTTCGCAGCCGTTAACCGGTTAACCATATGCATTAACCGGTTAACGCAAGAAAAATTTGAATTTCCCTCCTTTTGGTGGGAACCTTCAAAAATAACCCGACGCCAACCGTTTCAAGCTGATTTTGATCCTCATCCTTTCTTAGGGTCTTGAACATGATACAAAGCTTGCTTAAGAGATCCTGTGAGATTCTTTCCAGGTCACCATGCTCTTGATTTTGACTTGCAGTGCTTCAAATTTCCCGGATGATTGATCATATGCCTTATGGTAGAATATGTGAGTGTTATGCTTCATTTTTCTATGCAAGATGTTAAGGATATGACATGCTTATGCTGATGATGATATGATGATGATGCTAAAACAGAAGAGGGCAAATTTGGGGTGTTACAGCTTCCCCTATTTAAGCAACTGTTAATCTGAAAAGGACGGTAGCACGGGCTCTCGACCGTTCAAGATAAACTGTGGTTGAATACCAAGAAAACCTGAAATTTGCACTCTGTTGGAGAATGCAAGCAGTGGGAAATAAACCCAACCGAATGACGCTTTGGTGACTGAAGCGAAGAAAAAAAGCAGACGAGCTCCTTCTGTATTGAAATGTTACGCCAGATAAGGAAAACTTAGACAGACGAGTCTTCTTCGAACAAACTTGTTACGCCAGGTGCTGGACATACGAGCCCTCATCAAGCAAACCTGTTACACCATGAACTGGACATACGAGCCCTCATCAAGCAAACCTGTTACGCCAGGAACTGGACATACGAGCCCTCATCAAGCAAACCTATTATGCCAGGAACTGGACATACAAGCCCTCATCATACATTTTTACAAACATATATAATTTGAGACAGACGAATCTCATACGGATAAAACTGTTACGCCAGGACCAGTGATGCATTTAAGTCTGTGGGATAGACATGCATAATCAGGATAAACGAACCCTCCTCATATATTATCCGTAGATATATGGTATAAGACAAACGAGCCTTGTTCGGATAACCTGTTACGCCAGGTGCGACATTAGGATTGGACGAACCCTCTTGAAAAATCTTTTCGTAGATAAGTAGTGTCTGAGACACACGAACCTCCTTCGGATAACCTGTTACGCCAGGACTGGTAACCATTTTGACGTTTTAATCCCACCGTCAGGACTTCAAACCTCTTCAACACAGACGAGTATTGGATGATCATCAAGAAAACACAAACAAGTGCCATAAGTCAATGATACAAACGAATATCAGACGATGATCTAAGAAACACAGACGAGCGCTTCAGGCGATGATACAGACGAATATCAGCCACTGGTACAAACGAATACCAGAAACCCAATACAGACGAGCATTTGAAGTAACAATACAGACGAGTACTAGAGTGATTATCAAACCAACACATATGGATATAAGCTAACACAGACGAGTGTGAGGGATGATACATACGAGTATCCAAACAATGAAAACGAGCTTCAAACAGATAACAAACACAGACGAGCGTTGGAGAATGCAGACGAGCAATAAGCAAATATCAAACACAAGCAAGTGATGGGACGTGCATACGAGCGAAAGCAACTATCAAACACAAACAAGTGCTGAGGGGCGCAGACGAGCAACAAACAATCATCACACAGACGAGTGCTGAGCATCAAATGGATGTTACACACAGACAAGTGCTGAAAAGTGCGGACGAGCAACAAACAGGTATCAAACACAGAGGAGTGCTAGAGAATGTGTACGGGCATCACATAAAGTCAAACACAGACGAGTGCCGAGCAGTGCGGACAAGCATTAGCATCTACCAACCATAGGCAACTGCTGGGGAAAGTAAACAAGCAACGACAAAGTGTGAACACAGACGAGTGCTGGGGCGATGCAGACGAGCAACTATTTAAACACGGACGGGTGTTAAGAGTTGCGGACGAACAACAGCCAAATCAAACACAAATGAGTGCTGGGGAAAGCATACGAGCAACCATATTCACCACACACAGGCGACTGCTGGGGAAAGCATATGAGCAATGACATCCCAGTAAAAACACAACTCTGCCGGGGATAAAATTCACAACCGAGCGAGTGCTGGGAAGTATGGACGGACCTCCGGAAAATATCAAACTCAGACGAGTGCTGAAGAGTGCAGACGAGCAAAAGGCGAGTAACCGTCACTCATCAAACACAGACGAGTGCAGGGGCAAGCATACGAGCAACGAGCAGAATGCGAACACAGACGAGTGTTGGGGAACTGCAGACGAGCAACCAGTAGATATCAAAACACAGACGAGTGTTGAGAAATGCAGACGAGCAGTAAACAAATACCCAACACCGGCGAGTGCTGGGAGATGCAGACGAGTACAAAACGGATATCCCACACAGACGAGTGCCAGGAAATGCCAACAAGCACAAAACGGATATCCCACACAGACGAGTTCCAGGAAATGCCATGAGCACAAAACGGATATCCCACACACACGAGTGCAAGGAAATGCAAACGAGCACAAAACGGATATCCCACACAGACGAGTGCTAGGAAATGCAAATGAGCGTCCTTCGAAATGCCCTGATTGGCAACAAAAATCCCGACTCTGCAGGGGATCCTGGTCAAGCGGCTTTGACGATGTCTAACTCTGACTGGGGATGAATAACTGCTTGTATCATCACATTGACCAAAACTAAATTAGCAACTTCTCTAGGGAAAATCTCGACGATGGTGTCATACCGCAAATTTGTCCTACCTAATATACAAACGTTTTTTTATTCCTCGAATCATTTGCATCTACATCCACATGAGCGATCCATTTATGTGCATTCTAGGAAAGTCATCTTCAAAAGTTTGTTTTTTATCTTATTTAAATATTTTTGACTTTTTTATTATTATTATTATTATTATTTATTTTTATTAATTCATATGAATAAATTTCATGTTTTTTGTTTTTATCATGATTGTTATATAAATTACTTTCTTTAGATTAAAACATTTTTTTATTATTCCTTATTTTTATTTTTATTTTTTATTATTTTTATATTTATTATAACTATGATTATTATTATTAAATTTCTTTTTTTTAATAATCTTTTTTTAACAAAGTTAACAAAAAATCTTGTTAGGCCCATTTATTTATTTTGACCCATTACATTCCCACAACAACAAAAAAGTCGGTATAACGTATTGACAAGAATTGGAAGCATTAGCTGCTACATGCAAATAGTATCAAAAGAAATTAGTCAGCAAGTGTATATCAGTATGGCCCATAAAGTGGTATTTTTTTCCATTCCAACGGATTCACAGTCATCCTTCATTTGCTTTTCGTACGACTTGCACCTTTCCACTACCAAAACATGTATTCAGCAATAAAACAAATATCTTGCTACACCCTTCTCTAGCTGTACAACATTTCCAAAACGTATTCCTCAACCCAAAACGCACAACACATAGCCAGCTCACAACATAACGATTTCAACCTACGCGATGTCATGAGCGCATAACAACTTCTCATAACAATTTCCCTCAATGCCCCTCTGCATATCTTCTATAAAATCTCCTCCATTTTTCGTCAAAGAAAGGGGGAGAGCATAAAACCCGGACTTTCATCTTCATTTCTTCTCTGAAATTTCTTTATTAAACCATTCCTCCACTAGACCAAAAACAGAGTTAAATCTGAGAGTACCGAGTGGGATGAAATGAAAGCAAAAAAAATCATAAACAAAACTCTTCATCCAACATCAAGCAAGCAGAAATCGTCGAGAGAGAAAACATCACCGAAACCTTGACCATAACACCATTCTCTGCAAAACAAGAATCATAGACCCTCAAAATATCATAAACCACAACACAAAAACATCTTTCATTATCACCTTCAAACCTTCATACACCCTTTACATTTTCAGATTCACAAATCAAACAAAAAACATAAAAACTGACTTGAAAGAATGAGCAAAATCGCAGTGAAATCGAAACACGGCCAGAGCTAACCGTTACCGCCGCCGATTAGAACCGAGAGTGAACCGCGAGAGAGAATCCGAGAGTGAGATTCACGAAGTTATAAGGAGCTTGTGTCGTTCAACCTTTGTGCCACCTTCGAACTGAATCGCGACTGAGAGATGCAGAGACGTGTGACGGAGATAGAGCCGTGAGAGACATTGAGAGATCTGAGCGAGATTGAGAGTTCCGTGAGGGTTTGTTCTTGAGAGAGCGAAAATGGTGTTTTATTGTTGAGGGAGAGAACGTGAAGAGGTTTGTTTATTTGAAACTCTTTTTTTTCCTCCTTACGTTTTTATAAAGAAGATATGATATATATTTAGTCATCATTTTATGTTTTAAATTCTTAAAATGACTTTAATTGTGTTTTTTTTATTTTTTATTTTTTACCAAAATCATTTAATTTTTATATATATGATTCTTTATATACTGTTACGATTTTTTGAATAGGAGTACTAATTTAGATTTGGTCTTTTTTTAAAAATTGAGTTTGACTATATATTGTGATTGGGCTTTTCAGCTCATACTGGACTGTTATTTACATTCTCAGAATACAACGATTCACCCCTGTATTTTTACTTTTATTATTCGTTTTTAACATTGTTCTTCTTTTAGTTTTTATTTATTATTATTAGAATTGATTTGTGTTATTGATTTATTTATTAGGGCCAATGATATAATCACAACCTTTTCGATATTCGATTTTTAAATCGACGTTATCAAAATTGTTATGAGGCCATCTTTATTTACTTTTATTTTTCGCTATTATTTAATTGATTATTCGATTTATTCGGTTAATGATAAAATGTGATATTCGATTATTTAATCGACGTTATCCATTAAATTGAGACCGATTTCATTATTTTATATTTATTATTTTGGGCCTATGATATAACTAATGGTTTATTGATATTCTATTTTTTTAATCGACGTTGTCTAAATCAAATTTGAGGCCATTTTTCTATTTCCTATTTATTTATCGATTTATCGATTTATTTGGTCTATGATATTACCGTCTGATTCGCGACATTCAATTTATCGACGTTGTCCGAATCGATATGAGACCGGTTTCTTTTTTTATGGTTTCTAATTTATTATTAGATTCATTTTATTATTGATTTTATTATTATTATTTTGGCCAATGAATAAATATTTAAATATTCGATTTTGAATAAATCGACGTTATTTAAATTAAATATGAGGCCAATTCTTTATTTACTATTATTTTTAGATTTTATTTCATTTTATGGCCAATGATATAATAGAAGATTAAATTATTTCCGATATTTTTTGGGAAATTTAATCAATATGAGGCATTTTATTTCATTTATTATATTATTCAATTTTGACAAAACAATTTAATTTAGTATTTATTTTTATTACCTTATTTCAATTATTTAGTACTTTATTAAATTCGATTTAATTTAATTATTTATATTTATTATTCTATTCCGATTTAATTGTCGCAATTTAATTTAATTCTTTTGTCATCGCTTTAATCGATTCGCAAACCACGTAAACCAAGCGCATCGTGCCTCGCCAACAAACTTTTCCGAACTCGACATTCAAATATTTTTATAATTAAAGTAATAGATTAACTGAATTCTGGAGTCTCGCATTCCTCGAATTCTTGAATGAACACTCCCGAGGCTCGCCCCGCGGGATGCGGTTCATTCGACTTTCCGTAATTAAAACCTTTAATATACATATCAAATAATGAAAGAATTGAATTCTGGAGTCTAGCATTCCTCGAATTCTCAAATAAATTCTCCTGAGGCCCGCTCCTCAGGGCGCGATTTATTTACCCTTTTATTCTTAAAAACCTCAACCTGATCAAACATTCTTCGTTAAAGCGAACTTTGTTTAAACCCTTTCTTCCTCGCAAATAAGCTAGCGCTTCCGCCTCCTATCGCGAGCAAATAAGCCAACGCTTAGCAGTTAGAATGCGGTTCAAACAACTGTTCATTATAACAAACTAACCAACGAACCTTAGTACCGCGAACTACGAGGCTCTGACTTTCCCATTGCACAAGGGAATACGTAGGCACATGTATCTTACTCCCTGCCGAGCACCCTAGGAATAAAATCACCCAGTTCTCGTAACCTTAAATTAGAATAGTTCACATTTATTTTAGTCGAAGAAAACAGAAAGCATAAGTTAACATTTAATCGCAAGTTAAACTAAGAGGTTCCCGTTGAGTACAACGGACATAAGGGGTGCTAATACCTTCCCCTTATGTAACTGACTCCCGAACGTAGAATTTGTTTTCGATGACCTGGTTCTATCCATTTTTCCTTATTAGGTTTTATCTATATCTTCCTATTCTTTCATTAGAATAAATAGAATTAGGTGGCGACTCTGTTATTTCCATCTGTTCCGCGGTCTGCGCGAGGATCGTATTTTTCGAGGTACGACAGCTGGCGACTCTGCTGGGGACAGTCAGAGAGTCCAACCTAACTTAGTTTACTTTGCGATCAATGTTTACTTTGCTTATCTGTTTCTTCATGCTTTTATTTATGCTTGTTTATTTTTATCTCTCTTTATTATGATCATTTTCATACTTTCTTGTTGAATCCTAGGATGACACCTGAGTTTTTGAAAAAGAGGGAACAACCAGTTTAGTATTGGAAGTTATTAGTGTTAGTCTCCAAGGACTCGCTCCTTGCAAGCCTAGCATGAAAGCTCCCCTAGAGAGTAGACCTATTCATAGATCTTGTCATAATGAAGCTAGCCTGTCGCATGACTTGATTCATGAAAGAGCTGTGACTCTGGGACCCACTTTTAGAACCAGTTTCAATGTTAGCAGTTGCGTAGTGTTAGTCTCCGAGGACCCACTCCTCATACGGCTAACATGAGAACTCCACTCAAGGTAGACCCTATCATTATTATCGTCATAATACAGCTAGCCTGTGGCAAGATGTTATTACGATTAGCGTCCGTGACCTTAAGTATCTTATCCATAACCGTAGAAACTATCACGTGAGAGGTTTGTATGGGTAGAGAACTTAGAACTATCCTTCTAGTGCTTGCTTGTAAAGTTCCCTTTTTATCATAGATTTTGGTTGCTCTCTCGTTTTGGTGATTAATTTTGGAATTTGATTTATCATCCTTTGAATTACAACTACTCATTGCATCTTATTGCATTCATATTCGCATTTTGCATACATCATAGTCATTCATGTTCATCCGTTCTCATCTTCAGAGTTGTTGAGTACCCGTCAAACAGTTTCCTAAGTACAAATTCGGAACTGAAGCCATCATCGGAAAAAGAATGGAAAATCAGGAGCAGCAAAACAAAAGGGTTAGAGAAGACCTCAATGAGTTGAAAGGAAACGTGAATATACTCATGGAGATGATGCAAACATTGTTGGCTAGGGAAGCTCAGTCCCAGAGGATTGTCATACCTCAAATTAATGTTACCCCTAGGGGTATTGTTTCCCAAGTTGTTTATGAGAATCCTTACTTTTTGCACCATGATGCTGAGTCTTCTGGAAAGTCCTCTGAAAAGCTTCAAAAGAGGAAGGAGTTTGTGACAAAAGCTGAAGGTAGGGCTCCCCCACAAAGGAGTGCTCGTCAGAGTAGGACTCGTAATCCCAGGCCTAGAACTCCGATTGATCCTATTCCCATGAAATATGCTGAGATATATCCTTACTTGGTTCTGAAAAGCCTTGTCACAACTAGAGCACTTACTCCTCCGAATATTCTTCCAGATGGGCTCAGAACTGATCTTCATTGCCCATTCCATGAAGGAGCTGCAGGTCATGATATTGAAAGTTGTTATGCTTTCCAGTCTCGAGTCCAGGATTTGGTCAGAGGAGATGTGATCACCTTCACACCGAGAGGGATTCCCCATGTTGGCAAAGATCATATGCCAGAACAAAGTGACTGAAGATTTGGTCAAAGAATCACAAGTTACTACCTAAAGCCAGTGGGTCAGACGGGAAAACTCATCCTTGCTACTGATTAGACACTAGGCCTTGTTTCTTTTCAGTTTTAATTTCCTTGTTTGTATTATGTGTACTTGTTTAAAGACTTTGTTTGTTCTTTAATGGTAATGTTAATGAAATGAGCATCACATGTTTTTGAATCAATTCATTCACCTTTATATTTATGCATATTCATGCTTTTCATTTTCAAAAATTCCAAATATATATATATATATATACCATTGTTTCCCTTATTCATCTGTTGTATAAGCAATGATTGGAGGGAGGATGACGAATACGAGATACCCAAATTGTTGAACGGTATGCTTTCAAAATAGAACCTTGCTGATGATATACAAGCATTGTTTCAACTCCCAAATACTGGAGAAATAAGGAAATTAATCCATTGTCAACCCCTTTGAGCCTAGAAGTCGGAGTTTCTTTCTACACGAAAAAACCATAATCTTATCCCGGGGCAGGGTAGTTCTCAATTAATTCGAATATGCATTCAATTTCAGGAGAATCGTGCCTTACACCGTTCAAAAAGGGGTTTCAAGCCCAAGTTTTCCTTCACACATATCAAAGAATTGTCGAAGAATTTAATGGCAGTCATTGTCCAAAGCAAAAAAATGAAAAAAAAGCCGCCAAGTCAACACCTAAAAGGTTGACTTAGGCAAAATAAAAACATCCAGGTGGACTGAAAACATCAAAGATGCAGTCCAGGCAAAAGTTAGGGATAAAACACAAATCAAATCAAGAGAGGTCACCAAAATTCCTCAATAAAGACAAAGAAGAGTTGACCCAAAGTCCTCATAAAATAAGACAACAAAATGTTTCGAAGAAGCAATGATTGCCATCCATTAATCCTTTGGCTTCTGAGCCATCATCGTCGGTTCAACTTCAAATAACCTGAATGTATAGGTTGAATTAATTGAGCGTAGGACTGAAGATCATCATGGAGTATAGGTTGGGTAAAAATTAAATTTTGAGCCTTATATCCTTTGTTTCATAAACCGTGAACCAGACCACGTTACAATCCTTTAAAGACCTAATTGAAGCTAGGTTTGTTTTGAAAGCATATTGCAACAAGGTTGCGTAAGCTGACTCCCCATGAGATTTGCCAATCATTCGCTTTGGTATCATACCTTTTGCATTATCTTTCATTTTACGTATCTAAATCAACACTGAATTCTTACCAGCGATTCATTTGCTTTACTCTAATATCATTCCAATAATGATTATGATTTCAAATTTTTCCTCGAGCGTTGCATTAAAATTAACATTTTTGAATTAATATTTTATTTGCAAGTAAGCACTCATTATCGTGGAATATTTAAACAGTTGAGAAACTTGGCCCGTGATCCTATCAGGGGCACCTTACAGCCAAAGATCATATTCTTCAGGGAATCTTTCCAAGACTCGTGTTGGGGCATGCATTTCAAGTGACCAGTCGAGCAGTCACTTCAGAATCGTTCAACATGGGGCAGTCCACTTCAAGCAATCCCCAAGCAAAGCTTATCATTCCTTCCTAGCAGGATTAACATCTCGATACTTCTAACAAGTATAATAGAAGTTATGTTCAGAACATCGTTCAAAAGAATATTTGGCAAAAGTTCACTGTGTTGTGGAATCAGCTGCTTCAGCCGCATCTCTCCAAAAGAGTCTTATCAAGTGGTCTTAGCATTTGCATTACTAACATTGACCATTTGCATCATACAAAAACTTCATATCCAGCATAGCTTGAAGTATATTTCATGTTCATTTGCATTTTCTTAGGTCTTGTTATCTTACCTCGTGGTCAAAGTCCAATTTTATTGGCAACCACCAAAAGTCAAAGTCCAACTCACTTGACACCTATCAAAGCAGTCGTGTCTGTCACCCTGTCTTTCATGTTTATTTTCTTTTCCTTCAAACTGTGTTAAGTTTGGCGTGGAACTCTTTTCCTTCAAATTTGTCTTGTTAAGAAAATTTGGCATGGAACTCTTTTCCTTCAAATTTGTCTTATTAAGAAAATTTGGCGTGGATATTTTCTTTTCCTTCAAACTGTGTTAAGTTTGGCGTGGATATTTTCTTTTCCTTCAAACTGTGTTAAGTTTGGCGTGAAACTCTTTTCCTTCAAATTTGTCTTGTTAAGAAAATTTGGCGTGGATATTTTCTTTTCCTTCAAACTGTGTTAAGTTTGGCGTGGAACTTTTTTCCTTCAAATTAGTCTTGTTAAGAAAATTTGGCGTGGAACTCTTTTCCTTCAAATTTGTCTTATTAAGAAAATTTGGCGTGGATATTTTCTTTTCCTTCAAACTGTGTTAAGTTTGGCGTGGATATTTTCTTTTCCTTCAAACTGTGTTAAGGTTGGCGTGGAACTCTTTTCCTTCAAATTTGTCTTGTTAAGAAAATTTGGCGTGGATATTTTCTTTTCCTTCAAACTGTGTTAAGTTTGGCGTGGAACTCTTTTCCTTCAAATTTGTCTTGTTAAGAAAATTTGACGTGGATATTTTCTTTTTCTTCAACCTGTGTGAAGTTTGACGTGGACCCTTTTTTTCAATTGTCTCTTTCCGGTTAATCCCATTGAGAATTTCTTATTTCTTTTAATTGTCTCTCTTTGGTTAATCCCATTGAGGAGTCCAATATCATTTCTTCAAAATTCTCTCTCCAGTTCATCCCATTGAGAAGTTTGGCGATTTTTTTATTTCGAGTAGCATCTCTATGAATGGCTCATTGAAAAGTTTGATGTCTCACTTGGTGTACCTTCATAATTTGGTCTCATTCCACATCTAGTACTCTTCTAGATGTTTCGGGCATTGATTTCCAAATTTGGTACTTGTGCATCCATAGATTTTTCTGGATGTCTTTAATACCTTTCTCAGGGTTTATTTCTCTTATCTCAAGTGTTCCTGATTATTCTCCGTCGTCCAGACAGATTTTCAGAAGTACCTTCTACCAATTTTCTTACCTTACTGTTTACAATCATACCCGCAGACGTTATCTCATCATATTTCATATCGCATTCATATATTTAATATCCTCAGCAATTGCATCCATACATGCATATCATGTTTCAACATCGCATTGCATTTTGCATCGGACAAATTTTGGGTCTTCTTATATCTAATTGACTTTTACCTTAAACTCGAACGCCGAGTAGCAGTTCGATTCTTCGAGTTCAAGACAATTAGATAGGGGCATCTGTCATACCGCAAATTTTTCCTACCTAATATACAAACGTTTTTTTTATTCCTCGAATCATTTGCATCTACATCCACATGAGCGATCCATTTATGTGCATTCTAGGAAAGTCATCTTCAAAAGTTTGTTTTTTATCTTATTTAAATATTTTTGACTTTTTTAGTATTATTATTTTTTTATTTTTTAATTCATATGAATAAATTTCATTTTTTTTGTTATTATCATCATTGTTACATAAATTACTTTCTTTAGATTAAAACTTTTTTTTTATTATTCCTTATTTTTATTTTTATTTTTTATTTTTTTTATATTTATTATAACTATTATTATTATTATTATTAAATTTCTTTTTTTAATAATCTTTTTTTAACAAAGTTAACAAAAAGTCTTGTTAGGCCCATTTATTTATTTTGACCCATTACATTCCCACAACAACAAAAAAGTCGGTATAACGTATTGACAAGAATTGGAAGCATTAGCTGCTACATGCAAATAGTATCAAAAGAAATTAGTCAGCAAGTGTATATCAGTATGGCCCATAAAGTGGTATTTTTTTCCCATTCCAACGGATTCACAGTCATCCTTCATTTGCTTTTCGTACGACTTGCACCTTTCCACTACCAAAACATGTATTCAGCAATAAAACAAATATCTTGCTACACCCTTCTCTAGCTGCACAACATTTCCAAAACGTATTCCTCAACCCAAAACGCACAACACATAGCCAGCTCACAACATAACGATTTCAACCTACGCGATGTCATGAGCGCATAACAACTTCTCATAACAATTTCCCTCAATGCCCCTCTGCATATCTTCTATAAAATCTCCTCCATTTTTCGTCAAAGAAAGGGGGAGAGCATAAAACCCGGACTTTCATCTTCATTTCTTCTCTGAAATTTCTTTATTAAACCATTCCTCCACTAGACCAAAAACAGAGTTAAATCTGAGAGTACCGAGTGGGATGAAATGAAAGCAAAAAAAATCATAAACAAAACTCTTCATCCAACATCAAGCAAGCAGAAATCGTCGAGAGAGAAAACATCACCGAAACCTTGACCATAACACCATTCTCTGCAAAACAAGAATCATAGACCCTCAAAATATCATAAACCACAACACAAAAACTTCTTTCATTATCACCTTCAAACCTTCATACACCCTTTACATTTTCAGATTCACAAATCAAACAAAAAACAGAAAAACTGAATTGAAAGAATGAGCGAAATCGCAGTGAAATCGAAACACGGCCAAAGCTAACCGTTACCGCCTCCGATTAGAACCGAGAGTGAACCGCGAGAGAGAATCCGAGAGTGAGATTCATGAAGTTAGAAGGAGCTTGTGCCGTTCAACCTTTGTGCCACCTTCGAACTGAATCGCGACTGAGAGATGCAGAGACGCGTGACGGAGATAGAGCCGTGAGAGACATCGAGAGATCTGAGCGAGATTGAGAGTTCCGTGAGGGTTTGTTCTTGAGAGAGCGAAAATGGTGTTTTATTGTTGAGGGAGAGAACGTGAAGAGGTTTGTTTATTTGAAACTCTTTTTTTTCCTCCTTACGTTTTTATAAAGAAGATATGATATATCTTTAGTCATCATTTTATGTTTTAAATTCTTAAAATGACTTTAATTGTGGTTTTTTTTATTTTTTATTTTTTATTTTTTACCAAAATCATTTAATTTTTATATATATGATTCTTTATATACTGTTACGATTTTTTGAATAGGAGTACTAATTTAGATTTGGTCTTTTTTTTTTTAAATTGAGTTTGACCATATATTGTGATTGGGCTTTTCAGCTCATACTGGACTGTTATTTACATTCTCAGAATACAACGATTCACCCCTGTATTTTTACTTTTATTATTCGTTTTTAACATTGTTCTTCTTTTAGTTTTTATTTATTATTATTAGAATTGATTTTTGTTATTGATTTATTTATTAGGGCCAATGATATAATCACAACCTTTTCGATATTCGATTTTTAAATCGACGTTATCAAAATTGTTATGAGGCCATCTTTATTTACTTTTATTTTTCGCTATTATTTAATTGATTATTCGATTTATTCGGTTAATGATAAAATGTGATATTCGATTATTTAATCGACGTTATCCATTAAATTGAGACCGATTTCATTATTTTATATTTATTATTTTGGGCCTATGATATAACTAATGGTTTATTGATATTCGATTTTTTTAATCGACGTTGTCTAAATCAATTTGAGGCCATTTTTCTATTTCCTATTTATTTATCGATTTATCGATTTATTTGGTCTATGATATTACCGTCTGATTCGCGACATTCAATTTATCGACGTTGTCCGATTCGATATGAGACCGGTTTCTTTTTTTTATGGTTTCTAATTTATTATTAGATTCATTTTATTATTGATTTTATTATTATTATTTTGGCCAATGAATAAATATTTAAATATTCGATTTTGAATAAATCGACGTTATTTAAATTAAATATGAGGCCAATTCTTTATTTACTATTATTTTTAGATTTTATTTCATTTTATGGCCAATGATATAATAGAAGATTAAATTATTTCCGATATTTTTTGGGAAATTTATTCAATATGAGGCATTTTATTTCATTTATTATATTATTCAATTTTGACAAAACAATTTAATTTAGTATTTATTTTTATTACCTTATTTCAATTATTTAGTACTTTATTAAATTCAATTTAATTTAATTATTTATATTTATTATTCTATTCTGATTTAATTGTCGCAATTTAATTTAATTCTTTTGTCATCGCTTTAATCGATTCGCAAACCACGTAAACCAAGCGCATCGTGCCTCTCCATCAAACATTTCTGAACTCGACATTCAAATATTTTTATAATTAAAGTAACAGATTAACTGAATTCTGGAGTCTCGCATTCCTCGAATTCTTGAATGAACACTCCCGAGGCTCGCCCCGCGGGATGCGGTTCATTCGACTTTCCGTAATTAAAACCTTTAATATACCTATCAAATAATGAAAGAATTGAATTCTGGAGTCTAGCATTCCTCGAATTCTCAAATAAATTCTCCTGAGGCCCGCTCCTCAGGGCGCGATTTATTTACCCTTTCATTCTTAAAAACCCCAACCTGATCAAACATTCTTCGTTAAAGCGAACTTTGTTTAAACCCTTTCTTCCTCTCAAATAAGCTAGCGCTTCCGCCTCCTATCGCGAGCAGATAAGCCAATGCTTAGCAGTTAGAATGCAGTTCAAACAATTGTTCATTATAACAAACTAACCAACGAACCTTAGTACCGCGAACTACGAGGCTCTGACTTTCCCATTGCACAAGGGAATACGTAGGCACACGGATCTTACTCCCTGCCGAGCACCCTAGGAATAAAATCACCCAGTTCTCGTAACCTTAAATTAGAATCGTTCACATTTATTTTAGTCGAAGAAAACAGAAAGCATAAGTTAACATTTAATCGCAAGTTAAACTAAGAGGTTCCCGTTGAGTACAACGGACGTAAGGGGTGCTAATACCTTCCCCTTATGTAACCGACTCCCGAAGGTAGAATTTGGTTTCGATGACCTGGTTCTATCCATTTTTCCTTATTAGGTTATATATATATATATATATATATATATATATATCTTCATATTCTTTCATTAGAATAAATAGAATTAGGTGGCGACTCTGTTATTTCCATCTATTCCGCGGTCTGCGCGAGGATCATATTTTTCGAGGTACGATAGCTGGCGACTCTGCTGGGGACAGCCAAAGAATCCAACCTAACTTAGTTTACTTTGCGAACAATGTTTACTTTGCTTATCTGTTTCTTCATGCTTTTATTTATGCTTATTTATTTTTATCTCTCTTTATTATGATCATTTTCATACTTGCTTGTTGAATCCTGGGATGACACCTGAGTTTTTGAAAAAGAGGGAACACCTAGTTTAGAATTGGAAGTTATTAGTGTTAGTCTCCAAGGACTCGCTCCTTGCAAGCCTAGCATGAAAGCTCCCCCTAGAGAGTAGACCTATTCATAGATCTTGTCATAATGCAGCTAGCCTGTTGATAACGAGAAAACGTATCGATTATATTGCTAGGTTTCATTGACGTTTTATCGAATAATCACCGTTTTAACACTCGATTTCTCGAGTTTTTCTTACTATTTTGCAGGTACATCATTATATGGAGCTAAATCATGATTTAAGAGAAAAAGGAACAAAATCAACCATAAAAAGATGAAGAAATGAAGAAGCCTGCAAAACTGCATATTTTGTTGCAGCCACGATCGTCACTAGGGTGTCACGACCGTGACACCCCAAAATCATCCATCACGACCGTAAGAGAGTTGTCACGACCGTGACACTTAAAAGCTACATAACACGAACGTGAAGACCTTGTCACGACCGTGACAAGGATAAAATTAGGTTTTTGACTCAGACTACGTCAAAGCACTACGTGAAGAACGTTTCCACCTATTTTGTTGCCACGTACCTACATTCTCTCCACCAATTCAGCAAGGCCCAAGCAACAAAGGTCCAAAATTCAGCGCATTAAGGATTCTATAAATAGTACAAGTTCTATAAACAATGTACAGAGCATTTTTTATTCGAATTTCTGCGGAAGCTCTGCCGAACTATTTTACGACCCTGTTTCTATTTCTTCTTTATTTTTAGTTTTCTTCTCGTTTTTATTGTATCCAAACCCGCCATATAACAATTTCCAACATCAGGAAATTGTTATACATTTATTTTTTTCTAAACCTTCAGCCTTTGTTATTTTCGATTTCCGCCAACTCCAAGCTTTCCGGTATGTGGAAGAAGGAGTCTGCTCTAATATTTGTTAACCAGGTTTTTTATTATATTGCAATTTAATTATTTATAATGTTTATTTATTTTTCTGCCATGAGTATTTTATTATTTAATTTTCTGTCTCTGTCTGGTTCAACATCGATGAGTAGCTAAATACCTTAGGGTGGTATGTAGTTAGAACAAACTTAATTGGTAAAATTTAATCGTAGGCTTAAAACAATTAATAACTTAACATTTTGGCTGACACTTTTTAATTAAAATCGACCTTTTCGTTACGAGAGTAAGAAAAGAGTATTAGGTTAGGTCAAGACCACGAGAGTGTGAGATTTTAACCAGATAGCTAAAGTTAGGCATTTAAATTAAACACAGCGAGAGCGCTTTAAAATAAATTAGAATTACTAAGTTTCCAAAAATTATCTCTAAACACTTATGGGCTAGCGAGAGCAGGCATAGGGCTTTAGGGATAAGATCTGATATAAGACCACGAGAGTGTGAGTTGAGGGTATTTAAACTGGTGACCTCTACCAAATAGATTAAGTAAACACCTTTATAAGCCTAGGTTAGATTGACCCACCTAAGTTAGTATAATTACATACCGACCGCCTTAGTATAACTTTATTAAAACTTAAATTTAATTCTGCCTTTAATAGTCTTAAAAATCAACAAAAAATCGTGACAACCATTCGCCTTAGCTAAACTAGAAGTTCATCTAGCACTAAGTAACCATAGAATCCCTGTGGATCGATAATCTTAAATATTACTTCGATAGGCTGTGCACTTGCAGTTAAGATACCGCTAGACGCATAATTAGACACGTCTTTAGCCCATCAAGTTTTTGGCGCCGTTGTCAGGGATTCCTTAATTTAGTTACTAGTGCATTTAGGTAGCATTGTCTAGACTAAGGTATCAACTATTTAATTTAATTTAATTTCCGAGTGTATGCCAAGTACTCGCTCTAAAAGCGAAGACTTGCAACCTCTAATCCCTGAATCGGAACGCTTCTTACACGTAAGAAGACGTATATTCGATTACGAAAATAATTACAATATTCCAGATCTTCAATTAGATCCGCCTAAACCAGTCGTAACATCAAAGGACGCGGAGATGGCTGAAGAACAGAATCACCCACTCAAGTATTACGCCAGTCCTTCGCAAGCTGAACCGCATTCAAGCATTGCCGCGCCGGCTATCAACCGAAATGATTTCGAACTAAAACCTTCGTTGATATCAGCCGTGCAACAAAATCAATTTGCCGGAAATCCTACCGAGGATCCGAATCTTCATCTTTCGATCTTTGTGCAATATGCAGATACCGTAAAAGCCAATGGAGTTACCCAAGAAGCTATTAGACTACGTTTATTTCCTTTTTCGCTTCGAGACAGAGCAAGAGCTTGGCTTCAATCTCTTCCTTCGAACTCAGTAACTACGTGGGAGGAACTAAAGAGAGTTTTCTTGAACAGATATTTTCCACCCAGCAAGACAGCTATGCTGAGAGCTCAGATCAACGGATTTAAGTAAAGGGAAAGCGAATCATTATTCGAAGCTTGGGAACTCTATAAGGATCTGCTGAGACTTTGTCCACATCAAGGATTAATAGAATGGATGGTCATCCATACCTTCTATAATGGACTCTTGTACAATACAAGAATGACAATTGACGCTGCCGCGGGCGGTGCATTGATGGACAAAGAATATAATGATGCCTATGCACTCATCGAAAGTATGGCTCAAAATCATTACCTTTGGGGAAGCGAGAGAGTCGCAACTGAGAAACCAACAAAAGGAGGTATGTACGAAGTAAGTAGTATGGACCAAGTCAATGCAAAGTTTGACCAACTAAGCCAAAAGATCGACAACTTGGCCATAACACCAACAGCCAACGTGGCTGCAGTAACACCTAACTGTGAGTTATGTGGAGTTTCAGGACACGAAGTTTCTGATTGTCAACTATTGACAGGAACTCCCACTGATCAAGTGAATTATGCTCAAGGAAACCCTTACTCAAACACATACAACCCAGGTTGGAAGAATCATCTGAACTTCTCCTATAAGAATAACAATGCTTTATACGCACCAGGTCAAGACCAGCTACATCACCAGGATATCAAAAGACTGCTCCTAATGTCCCTAGAAAATCGAACCTTGAATTGATGATGGAGAACTTTATAGCTAACCAATCTCAAACAAACAAAGACTTTTTAAACCAAAACATTCACACTAGTGAGCAGATTAAACAATTAGTGAGCAAAGTAGATGCATTAGCTACACATAACAAAATGCTTGAAACTCAGATTTCACAAGTAGCTCAACAACAAGCACCTACTGCTGCACCAGCTGGAGTATTCCCTGGACAACCTCAACCTAATCCGAAAGGACATGCTAACGCTGTAATATTAAGAAGTGGCAAGGAACTTGACGGACCTACCGATCCAAGACTTGACAATCCAGCCATGTACCAAAAACCGGATAAACCGACTGAAGTGGTGAATGATCCAGAAGAAAAGGAAGATGACAATCAAGAGGTAGTGGAGAAAGAAACGCCTTATGTGCCTCCACCACCCTATAAACCACCAATTCCGTACCCTCAAAGATTAATAAACTCCAAGACGACGGGTCAATTTAAGAAATTTGTCGAACTTCTGAAACAGTTGAATATTACTATTCCGTTTACAGAAGCAATTACCCAAATACCCTCGTATGCTAAGTTTTTAAAAGAAATCTTATCCAATAAGAAAAAGATAGAGGATAACAGAACAGTTACACTTACTGCCGAGTGTAGCGCCATAATTCAGAATAAAATGCCTCCTAAGCTAAAAGATCCAGGAAGTTTCTCTATACCCTGTGTAATAGGAAAATTCGTCATCGACAAAGCTCTATGCGATTTAGGAGCCAGTATCAGTGTTATGCCCTTAACGATTTGCAAAAGGCTAGACATGGGAGACCTAAGACCAACTAAAATGTCTGTTCAACTAGCCGATCGCTCTATTAAATATCCTGTAGGCATACTAGAAAACGTCCCAGTACGTATAGGACAATTCTACATCCCTACTGATTTTATAATCATGGACATCTCTGAAGACTCCACTACACCTATCATACTAGGAAGACCATTCTTAGCTACCGCCGGAGCTATAATAGACGTAAAAAGAGGAAAGCTAACCTTTGAAGTAGGTGAAGAGAAAGTTGAATTTATTTTAACACAATTCTTACAATCACCAGCTATAGAGGATACATGCTATCTATTGGACGTAATTGACGAATGTGTAAGAGAGATGGAACTGAAAGAGACCACTTATTCTGAAATAATGAAAATTCAAATCCCTCCGATTTTCGAAGATGATAATTGGCGTAAACCATATCAGGATGATAGTCTAAGCGAAAGTTTAGCACTTACACCGGATCCCATGCCAAGTAAAGATAAACCTACATTAGGATTAAAAACTTTACCTCATAACCTAAGGTACGAATTCTTAGACGTTGAATGTAAAAGACCAGTTATAATAAATTCCAGTTTAGGAACTATAGAAACAAAGAAACTTTTAGATGTTTTTAAGAAATATCCAACTGCATTAGGATATAACATATCTGACCTCAAAGGAATATGTCCTTCAGTTTGTATGCATCGTATTCTGCTAGAAGAAGATTGCAGAACCTCCAGAGAATCTCAAAGAAGAATTAACCCAACCCTTAGCACTGTAGTAAAAGAAGAAGTTAAAAAATTACTAGATGCCGGAATAATATATCCAATCTCTGATAGTGAATGAGTTAGTCCAATACATGTAGTGCCAAAGAAAGGAGGTATCACTGTTGTGAAAAACGCTCAAGGCGAATCGATATCACAAAGAGTAGTGACGGGATATAGAGTATGCATAGATTATCGTAAACTAAACAAAGCTACTCGAAAAGATCATTTCCCACTACCTTTTATAGATCAAATGTTAGAACGATTAGCCCAGCATTCTTACTTCTGTTATCTTGACGGTTACTCAGGATTTTTCCAAATCCCTATCCATCCAGATGATCAAGAGAAGACTACATTCACATGCCCATATGGAACGTTCGCTTATAGACGAATGCCCTTTGGATTATGCAACGCTCCTGCAACCTTTCAAAGATGTATGATGTAAATCTTCGCAGATTTTATAGATAACATCATGGAAGTGTTCATGGACGACTTCTCTGTATGCGGGCAAAGTTTTGAAGGATGCTTATCGAACTTAGAAATGGTGTTAGAAAGATGTGTAAAAGTAAACCTCGTGCTTAACTGGGAGAAATGTCATTTTATGGTCAAAGAAGGAATCGTATTAGGTCATGTAATATCCGACAAGGGAATTGAAGTTGATAAAGCTAAGATTGAAGTCATAAAAGATCTTCAACCCCCTAAAACCGTTCGAGAAATACGAAGTTTTTTAGGACACGCCGGTTTTTACCGACGATTCATCAAAGATTTCTCGAAAATCACTAAACCTCTTACTGGTTTATTAATGAAAGACGCTGAGTTCATATTCAATGAAGATTGTCTTAAAGCATTCGAAACTCTAAAAACAGCCCTCATCACCGCACCAATCATGCAACCCCCTGACTGGAGATTACCTTTTGAAATCATGTGCGATGCGAGTGACTATGCTGTAGGCGCAGTTCTAGGCCAGAGGAAGGAAAAGAAACTTCATGCGATTTATTATGCCAGTAGAACCTTAGATTCTGCCCAGATGAACTACGCCACTACCGAAAAAGAATTGTTAGCAGTTGTCTTTGCGCTTGACAAATTCCGTTCTTACCTAGTTGGAGCGAAAATAATCATTTACACAGACCATGCTGCTATCCGATATTTATTAACTAAGAAAGATGCTAAACCAAGACTCTTGAGATGGATTTTACTCTTACAAGAGTTTGATCTAGAAATAAAAGATAAGAAAGGTACTGAGAACGTCGTAGCGGACCATTTATCTAGAATAGAAGGTATTAAACCCGAACAAGTGCCGATTAACGATGATTTTCCGTATGAACAGCTGATAGCACAATTAGGAAGCGACCTAGCTCAGTTAGATATAAATGAACCAAATCCGTGGAAACAATCCAGACAACTGTAGGACTGCCATGGTACGCTGACATTGTCAACTACCTAGCCGCAGGAGCTCTTCCACCCGATCTAACCTATCAGCAGAAAAAGAAATTCTTTCACAATCTGAAACATTACTATTGGGATGAACCATTATTGTTCAAAAGAGGACCAGATGGAATCTTTCGCCGATGTATTCCCGAAGAAGAAATAGAAGATGTCATTGCTCAATGCCATTCATCTCCTTATGGTGGACATGCAAGCACTTCCAAGACTTGTGCAAAAATCTTGCAAGCCGGCTTATTCTGGCCTAATCTATGGAAGGATGTCCACATCGCTGTTATAAATTGCGATCGGTGTCAATGCACCGGCAATATTTCAAGAAGAGATGAAATGCCTCAAAAAGGAATATTAGAAGTAGAAATCTTTGACGTCTGGGGAATAGATTTCATGGGACCATTCCCATCATCTTTCGGTAATAATTACATACTCGTAGCTGTTGATTGTGTTTCGAAATGGATTGAAGCTATAGCTTCTCCTACAAACGATACACGAGTAGTGATAAAGCTTTTCAAAAATATAATCTTTCCCAGATTTGGTGTGCCTAGACTCGTCATAAGTGACAGTGGCTCGCACTTCATCTCAAAAATCTTTGACAAATTACTATCTAAGTATGGAGTAAGACACCGTGTGGCTACACCATATCACCCACAAACAAGTGGATAAGTCGAAGTCTCGAACAGAGAAATTAAACAAATCTTAGAAAAGACTGTCGCCATATCTCGGAAAGATTGGTCATCTAAACTTAATGAAGCTTTATGGGCTTATAGGACCGCTTACAAGACTCCCATAGGAACTACACCTTTCAAATTAGTTTATGGAAAATCTTGTCACCTCCCGGTAGAACTAGAACACAAAGCTTATTGGGCGATTAGAACTCTCAATATAAACTATAATGCTGCAGGAGAAAAGCGAATCCTAGATGTCGCTCCCGACAAATGACACCGGGTCAGATGAAGGTACAAGCGCGAACGGTCGGCGAAGGGAACAGTGAGAACACACAGCCGTGAATTCACTGGAGAATGAAAAGAGTCGCCAGCTAGGCATTTTTATCCCGGAGGAAAGGCAATGCTGCATAGACCTAGAAAAAGATGGATAAGACGGTTTGCGAACCAGAGAGACTGAGAAAGGGGGTTGGTTACAACCTGGGAAGGTATTAGCACCCAGATTGTCCGTCGTACTCGACGGGATCCACGCTTAAAAGATTTGTGTTTTAAAGGGGTAGTGTCAGTGCAATCTGTGTGTCAAAGAGCTGGAAAAGAATGTACAGGTGTCAGTGTATAAGTGATGTGAAGTATGAAAGTGTCAGTGTAAGAAAGGAGTGAAATGCTCATGATAATGAGGCTAAAGAATGAAGCTGGAAGGAGGGGGAATATACAGAGACTTTTGTTCGATAACTGTTAAGTTATGCCTACGTATCCTCTCGTGCAATGAGGAAGTCAGAACACCGTAGTTCGACCCAAAGAGACTGAAAGGTGAATTGACTGATGAACTGCTTGCTTGTCTATGCTCAAGTGTATGACCTGTCTGGCTCAGGTGCTAACTGTCTTGCATTAGACGGAAGAAGCGAGTTCTCGATTGTGAGTGAAGGTGATGAGAAAAGAATCCCGGAGGAGACGATTATTGTTTGTTTTTGAGTTTTCAGTCTTTTATTGTTTTTGGAGTTTGTCATAAGATAATGAGCCTAAGCCTAAACCAATGGGTTAGTAAACTCATCACATCTTCCCTCTGATTAGGGGTAATGAGAATACCTTAAGTGTGAAGTCAGATTCTCACACTTAATCACCTTTGATGTAGGATTGAGATCACTAACCTACTTGTGATTATTTAGATGTTTTTGGTGTTTTGTTTAGTGTTGAGTAATGAGGTTAAGCCATAATCAAGGATTAAACAGACCCATTACACCATCCTAAAAGAAGGATAATAGATGAGAATGTTTAAGCTGAGGAAAACTCCTCAACTTAATCCATGATTAGGGATTAAACCCATGACAAAACAAACCTTTATTAAGTGGATTTTAGATTAATGATATGATGATGAAGTGATTTTTAGGGTTTGTAAGACAACTTGAGGGGGACTTGTCCATTAACACTAGGGTTAGTCCTTCTTAACCACTTAAGGAAGAATTAGAACCCTAATGCAAGGCCCAAGTTACAAGTGTAATGTCTTGATGATTATTAGATGAATTGATTAAGAGATTTAAACACCTTAAGGGTTTAATACTTAGGATTAAAGTTATACACTCCATCCTAAGAGAAGGATGCAGGCATAAGCTTAATCACAAAGTCTTAAAGCCTTTAGGGTTTAGTCCTTGATTATGAGGTGAGAAAAGGAGACTCAAAGAGAGACACAAAGGTAAAAACTATGAGGGGAGACTAATCAAAACCCTAATTCATTATCATGCTTGGTTGATCCTAAGGTTTGTGAGGTTTTTAAGAGAAATCTTCAGAGGAGCCACCAGGAAGCAGATGAACAGGATCAAGAGAAGCAAAGTGACTTGCTTCATTCAAGAAGTCAAGTCACTTGAAGAAAGAAAGTGGGAATAAGAAGAATGAGCAAGCTCAATCTCAAACACAAATAAAAATGCAGCAATGGATGCAAGAGAGATGAAAAGAAAAGGTATGAGAAGTGAAGGCAAATCCACTTCTCAAGTTTACTTACCACCTGCAATGTTAGAAAGAAAATGAAATGCAATGCAAGATGAGATGAAATGATATGATGCAAGGCAAGACCAGAAGCATGTTGATGGTGATTATGATGTTATGAGGTGCTGCAAACATGAGGCAAGACAATGGGGATGTTCATACAAGATTATGAATGCAAATGGTGCAAGCTAAGGAGCATGAACAAGCATGAAAGCTATGAATCATACAAGACAAATGACATGGCAAATATGGGATGCAATGATCAAAGATGCTTTATACATGTCTTAAGATGTCAAATGAATCATAAGCATGCACAAAATGCAAAGATAAGTCATGTTATGCAAGAGAATGCAAGAAGGATGCAAATGGAAGCCCAAATTAGGGTTTATGGATCAAACATCAAACACAAACCAAAAACAGAAGCAAAACCCTAAAGTAAAAATGGAAAATGACACTCAAAGAAACCCTAGGCCTATGATGAACCACTGCCCAAAGGGGAGCTCTCAACTCTCAACCAAACTCAAGATATGATTTTCACAAGTTATTAAGGTTTTTTAGGGTTCTTAACAAAACAAATGCCAAACAATTTGAAAATGCAAGAACAATTCATGGCCTTTTTATCCTAGGAACTACATGCTAAACACAAAACAATGCAAGAAGAATCAATGTCTCAACCTTCACCAATTGACAGAAATGAATTTTTGAACTTATGATCAAAATAATGCACAAAATATGATTTAATTCAATGAAAAATTCTTAAAATGCATCAAGATCAAAAAAGAAAATTGGTTTGAAGTTTGGACAATGTTTCTAAATGTCTTGGAACATTTCATGAATTTTTTTGTAATTTTTAAATACTTAAAAGTATTTTTAATTAATTAATTCTCATTAATCAATTAAAAATAATCTTTTAAATGTTTAAAAATACTTTTTTAATGATAAAAAATAAAATAAAAATATTTTTGTGTTCTGAAATTTAATAATAACTTGTACAAAAAATTTCAGATTTTTTTAATAAGTTTTGCTATTTTAAATAAATTGTGGAAGTTTAATGAAAAGAAAAATAAAATAAACAAAATAAAATGGAAAGTAATTAGAAGGAGAGGCTGAGATTGAATCTGGCAAGGAAGTTGTTGACTGCGCGCCAGATCTAGCGGTTGGTATTCAAACTGAGTTAAACATAATTAATTAATTTTTAAATCCTAATTAACAACTAATGATCTAATCTGGACCACACAACACGCGCGGGAGAGACAGATCCAATGGTCCACGTTTAAAGTTTGCCCTAACCCTAATTAAGTTGCTAATGACTTTCAGGTGGCCGGAAGTGACCTCCGGTCATCTTCTCCGGCCACACTCTCCCCTGAGAATCTCAATCTCACTCCCTAGGTATCTAAAACACAATCTTTCTGCCCAGAATTCATCCCCAAGCATCATACAACATGAATCAACAAACAAAATGCCTTTATTTTTCGTATTCAGGCTGAATCGAATCAAAAGGGATTTAGGTCAAAAAAATTCAGGGACATCATACATGCTCAAAACTCAATGATTTTCGAAGCCAAACATACCATCATGATCAGTGGAACATAGAGAACCAATTAAGAACTTAAAAAACAACTCCTGGGAAAAAAGTTCATGAAGCTCACCTGAACTGGAGCTCTGATCTCTGGAACTTTCTGGCTAGTTTCTTGGTTCAAACAAGTCATAATGATCCCCCTTTGAAGCTTTGGATGCTTGGTTAGAGTTTAGAAAGCCTCCTGAGTAAGTTTGCAGAAGCTCTGACCAAGGAAGTGTGAAAATCGTATTTGAGTTGTGGAGGGTTTCAGGCCAAAGTAATGAGTGGTTTCTGGTCAGTGAAGCAAGGTGAGTTGATGTGTGGAATTTGTTTGAGTGTTTATGGCTTGTAGAAGCAGATTCGAAGGCTTTTGCTTTATGGAGTGAAAATGGTGAAATGGAGTTAGGGCTTGTTTCAGGCCTGGTTCTTTGTTGCTTTGTGCTTAATGAGGCATGGTGATTTGATCTATGGACTTGGCTTTTGTGTTTGTAGGCTGAGGAAACAAATTCGAATGAAAATGCAAAGTGGTGTGTTTTGGTGTATGTGATGAATATGTCTGTTTCAGCCTTGCTTCTTTTATGTTTTGGCCAACATTTGGATAGTATAAACAATTGCAAGTGGCTGGGGGATGTGACATGTCCTGCTGTGATTGGGATGTTTACTTTTGCAAAATGTCAACTTGGTTGTAAGAGAGGCATGGGCTTGGTTCTAGGCAAGTACAAGGGCTAGGGCTGGCGCAGCATGGTGAGTGTGTGAGGCTGGCTTGATTCAAGGACCAATGCAGCAAGTTGGTGAAGCATGATCATGAATTTTGCAACTTGGTTACTTTGTGGATTTTCATGAAAAATGCCTTGTTACATGAACTAAACAACATGTGATCTTGGTTCAAACTTGACTTTTAGGACTTAGAGAATACTTATGTGCTGGTTTGATACCAATTAGAGGTTGCAATTTGACTTGGTATATGATTTTGCAAGTTTTCCCATTTGGTGCATAACTTGAATTTAAGTGATTTTTGCCAACTTTAACAAACCATAACTTTTGATCCAAGATGAATTAGATCATGTTCTTGTACTTTTTGAAAAGGGAAAGATGAGATCTACAACTTTCATGACCAAAGTTTTTCTATTTGAAGCATTTTTGGATCCAAAATCATGGCTTGAAAAATGACATAAAATGATGCATTCTTGAAAAGTCAACTATGCCCAAAAAGTCAACATTTGCAAAAACCCTAAATTCTTGATTTCTATGAACTTCAATCTTCTTCCATGATCAAATAAAGACCATACACACTCAAAATGATGAAGATCACCCATTGGTTGGGTCCTTGGGGGCCTCAGATGCCCTGATTTTGCACTGACTTGTCTGAAAAGTCAACTCTTGATCAGATGACTTCCCCATGGAATTTCTTCATGAAAATTGATATGCATACTCCCTATATCATATAGAGATCAATGGAAACAAGAATGACCAAAAAATTTGGAGTTATGGCCTCTGAAACCAAAACCCTAATTTTCAATCAACTGTGCAGTTCATCCTGGCTCTGCATCCACTCAAACCCTAGCTCTTGTGATTCCTCTGCATTTTTGATTTTGAGGAGATGGAATATGATATAAGAACACACATGGACCCCTTTGAGTTGATTAGTGGCCTTTGGAGTGGCTCAAGAGGCTTTGGGATTGCTCAGATCACAATCCCTAGGTGCAGATGCCTTAGAAACTATCCAGTGAATCAAAAATGAGATGTGAGATGATATGATTGTGTTTATGCATATGAGAATGATCACAAGCCATGGTGTGAATGGGTGAGGGCAAATTTGGGGTGTTTACAGCTGCCCCTATTCAAACATGAGTTAGCTGTGCAGGTTGTAAGCGACGGCTTAACAGGCGAACAAGATAACTTGTGGTTGAATACCAAAGACAGTCCAAAATTTGCACTCACAGAATGAAGAAGAAAAGGGATATAGATTGTAAAGGAAAATAAAGTGTATTGTAAAGTGGGAAACAACGCAATGACGGGGACGGCCGACATGCTGGGGATAAAAGGTAAAGCCAAGACGGGGACGGCCGACTAGCTGGGGAAAATCAAATATTATGATGGGGACGGCCATCAAGATAAAGCTGCAAAGTTCTCTGGGGATAAATGAAACATGACGGGGACGGCCATCAAGTTCATAAAGGTAAAGTAACCAACGATGGGGACGGCCATCGGGCTAAAAAGGAAAAGGGACCACGACGGGGACGGCCATCGGGTTAAAGAATAAATGAAATAAACAGATGACGGGGTACGGCCATCAAAGGTGAAGGACGATCACCTAGCAGGGGACGGCTGCTCTGTTGGGTATAAAAATGATGGGGACGGCCATCAAAGGTGGAGGACGATCACCTGGCAGGGTACGGCTGCCGAAAAAAAATCAACGATGGGGACGGCCATCGGATAGAAAAGGTCAACGATGGGGACGGCCATCGGACGAGCAAGATGGAGGACGACCATCAAGAAGTGGAGGACGACCACTCAGCAGGGGACGGCTGCTCTCAAGGTTTGTCATAACACAGGACGAGTGTTAGATAACCAAAATCAACAATGGGGACGGCCATTGGATAAAGTTGATGAAGGACGATCATCAAGAGGGTGGAGGACGACCACCTAGCAGGGGACGGCTGCTAAAATCAACGATGGGGACGGCCATCGGATGAGCATGATGGAGGACAACCATCAAGAAGTGGAGGACGACCACTCAGCAGGGTACGGCTGCTCTCAAGGTTTGTCATAACACAGGACGAGTGTTAGAAAAGAAAATTTGTTGGTGATCTACTGGGGATAATGTAAACACGGACGAGCGTTTACACCCAAGAAACAAAAGGTATAAGTGTTTGGTATTGTGTATAGATTAAAGATGCGGACGAGCATCCTTAAGACTATGATACGGACGAGTATCATGTAGAAACAAACTGACACATGTTCAGAGATGATGATACGGACGAGTATCAACTAGTTAACAAAGAACACGGACGAGTGTTGCATCTGGAAAGATTCTTCTGGGGGATAATAGACACGGACGAGTATCTATGTTCAAGAAGACACAAGTGTTTGACACGGTGTATGGATTAAAGACGCGGACGAGCATCCCTAAGACTATGATACGGGCGAGTATCATGTAGAAACAAACACTAGACGCAATGTTCTGAGATGGTGGTACGGACGAGTACCAACTGGCTAACAAAGAACAAGGACTACTGCCGAATCTGTGGGGATATGAGTGATGATGTATACAAGATACGGACGAGTATCTGTATAAGTGTACCATGAGTAGTGAGTATTGTATTGTACAGATGAGTGTTTTAACTGCTGGGGAGAGTGACACGGACGAGTGTCAAGAGAGAAAAGTATAATATTAACAAGTATCTGCTATACAAAGTCTAGGCGACTACGCTGGGGATATGACACGGACGGGTGTCAAGAAAGGTGTATATAGGTATATGAGTGCAAAAAGGATGTCTTTGGCTTTCTGCTGGGATATGACACGGACGGATGTCAGGACGTATCTGTAATGAGGGTGATGTTGTTTGTAGAGTGTATTCGGGCGACCTGTGGGGAAAGATGACACGGACGGGTGCCAAAAGGCGTATATGCTGGTGTCTGTGATTTGAAAGGGCAACTGCTTTTGCTGGGGCTTTGGTGGGGACTCTTGGGGAAAGTAATCTGTATTCACAAGCGTTCAATTCACAACATGACTTATGATTATGCTATGCATTTGATTTTGCCGTAATGCTCCGTATTAGACGGAATGCTACGCTCTGGGGAATAGTATGATGCGGATGCCATGATTATGCAAAGGGGCGCAGATCCGGGATTCGGATCCCGCTGCTGCGAAGATCTCTGGATGATCTGCTTGAAGTGGACATCCCAGCTGGGGATGAGATCATTGGTAGATCTAATGATGTATCTGCTTTGCTTGGGGATATAGGTCACTGGTTGACATATCCTTATAATATGGGACCCAGCTGGGGTTTGTAGAAGCTTCTGTACTCTGTTGTGACTTCTCCGTGCGTTGCTCTTCTGAATAAAGGCTTGAAGCTCTGTGGGGAGATGATTCCCTGATTTCTGTATTCTGTTGAGGAAGAATGGCAACTCGGCTGGGGAATTGAGAGGCAACTCAGCTGGGGAGAGCAACAAGAGGCAACTCAGCTGGGGATAGAGCATCTTGGATGCTGATATCTTTTGTTGATTAGCCAGCTTGCTGGGGGAAGCAATGGGGAGCAACTCAGCTGGGGAAATGGGCACCTTCTAGTGCCATGTGGAAGATAGACCGAGTTGATAATGATTCGCCTACTTGCTGAGACGTAACCTGCATGCCCCAGGTTGCGTTCTGGATATCTGCAATCCTGCAAAGATAAGGAAACGTACAAAAGGTCCCGAGGTATCCCTTACTGGATTCCGTCGTAGGAGGTAAGTACTTTCGAGAGTAATCATATTCCCTGCAAGCATGTGTTTTATTTTTAGAGAAAGGCATCTGTACTTATGCAATTGTATTTTTTTTAGAGATATCAGATAACTCTTTGCAAAACGTAAATGTAAAAACGAGACATGACTGAGAATCTGATTTTATTAATTCATGTGCCCTGAATTGGCAAGATACAGTCAAAGAAACATATCTCCTGAAATGAGGAGATTGTTACAAATTGAGAAATAAAGTGCTGGCGGTGTTGACAACGCTTTCAAGGAGCTTCCTCTTCTGCTATGACTCGTATGACAATGACGTTCTTCTCGTCTTGCTTTCTGGAGAGAGTTGATTCTGATTGAAGCTTGATCCTTTGGAAGCTTACCAAGTTGCAGGTGATACAGACGAACTCAGAATGCAGTTGTTCGCTTATTCCCTTATTTTGCATGGATCGCCCTTTCGGGTTTTCAATCCATCGGGATACCCATTTTTGCCTGAGCTGTCCAATGCGGCTTTTCAACTCAGCGGGTGTACGTTTTTTATTTATTTACCTTACTTTTGCCCGAGTCTTTTATTCTGTTTTTGACTCGCCGGGATGCCCTATTTTTGCCTGGACTTACATTCTGTTTTTATGTCCAGCGGGTCATTTTACGCGAAGTATTTTTTAACTGCATCTGAATTCACAGGGGACGGGAAATCTTCACCATCCATGGTGCTGAGCATCAGTGCTCCACCAGAGAAAACTTTCTTTACAACGAATGGTCCTTCATAATTTGGAGTCCATTTGCCCCTGTAGTCTGTATGAGGAGGGAGGATTCTTTTCAGCACAAGACCTCCTACCTGGTACTCTCGGTGCCTGACTTTCTGATCGAAGGCTTTCTTCATTCTCTTTTGATATAACTGCCCATGGCAGATTGCAGCCAATCTCTTCTCTTCGATCAGACTCAATTGTTCGTATCGGGACCGAACCCATTCTGCTTCACTCAGTTTAACATCCATTAATACCCGTAATGAGGGTAGTTCAACTTCAACAGGTAGGACTGCTTCCATACCATATACGAGTTGATACGGTGTTGCCCCAGTGGATGTTCTGATTGATGTGCGGTATCCATGCAAGGCAAATGGTAGCATTTCGTGCCAGTCTTTGTATGTGACTACCATCTTCTGCACAATCTTCTTGATATTCTTATTTGCTGCCTCTACAGCGCCGTTCATCTTTGGCCTGTAAGGAGAAGAATTGTGATGTTGGATCTTGAAGTCCCGGCACAGCTCTGCCATCATTTTGTTGTTCAAGTTGGAACCATTATCAGTAATGATTCGCTCGGGCACTCCATACCGACAGATGATATCTCTCTTCAGAAATCTGGCTACCACTTGTCTTGTAACATTTGCATATGAGGCTGCTTCAACCCACTTGGTGAAATAGTCGATGGCGACCAGGATGAATCTGTGGCCATTTGAAGCAGTTGGCTCAATCTTGCCAATCATATCAATGCCCCACATAGCAAAGGGCCAGGGTGAAGACATGATGTTCAAAGGATTAGGAGGCACATGCACCTTATCTGCGTAAATCTGGCATTTATGACATTTTCTGGCGTAAGCACAACAGTTTGCATCCATTGTGATCCAGTAATAGCCTGATCTTAACAACTTCTTAGCCATGGCATGCCCTCCAGCATGGGTACCGAAAGATCCTTCGTGCACTTCGTGCATCAACAGATCTGCTTCTGTCTTATCAACGCATCGGAGGAGTACCATATCAAAGTTCCTTTTGTATAAAGACCCATCAGTGTTCAGAAGGAAACTACCAGCAAGCCTTCTCAAAGTCTTCTTATCATTGGAAGATGCCCCAGGTGGGTATGTCTGATCTTCCAAAAAGCACTTAATGTCGTGGAACCAAGGCTTATCATCTTTTACAACATCCGCTGCAAATACATATGCTGGTCTATCAAGTCTAGACACTGAAATCTGGGGTACAAAGTTAGCAGCTTGAACTTTGATCATGGATGAAATGGTAGCAAGAGCATCCGCAAACTGATTCTCGTCTCGAGGGATATACTCAAGCTTGACTGTTGTAAAGAAAGTCAGTAACCTTCTCATATAATCCCTGTAAGGTATCAGATGATCTTGGTGGGTGTACCATTTTCCGTTGGTTTGATTGACTACCAAAGCTGAATCTCCGAATACAGTCAATGTCTTGATCCTGAGGTCAATGGCTTCCTCAAGACCCATAATGCAAGCTTCGTATTCAGCTTCGTTGTTAGTGCAGTTGAAAGTGAGTTTTGCCGAGAAAGGCATGTGAACTCCTTTAGGTGTAATGAGTACTGCACCAACACCACGACCATTCATGTTAACAGCCCCATCAAACATCATAGTCCATTCTTCTCTCGGGTCAGGCCCTTCGGTGTGAATAGGCTCCTCGTGACCTTTTGCTTTAATGAACATGATGTCTTCATCAGGGAAGTCAAACCTCATAGGCTGGTAGTCATCAATGGGTTGCTCAGCAAGATATTCAGATAGTACACTGCCCTTGATGGCTTTCTGAGATGTGTACTGTATGTCATATTCAGTGAGAATCATCTGCCATCTTGCAACCCGTCCGGTAAGAGCTGGCTTCTCGAAAATGTACTTAACTGGATCCATTTTTGAGATTAATAAGGTAGTGTGGGTCAACATATACTGTCTCAGTCGGCGAGCAGCCCACGCTAAAGCACAGCAAGTTTTCTCGAGCAGTGAATAACGCTGTTCACAGTCGGTAAACTTTTTGCTTAGGTAGTATATTGCATACTCTTTTCGACCAGACTCGTCATGCTGGCCCAGCACACACCCCATTGATTCTTCTAATACTGTCAAGTACATAATCAGAGGTCTTCCTTCAACTGGCGGCATGAGGATTGGAGGTTCTTGCAGATATTCCTTGATCTTGTCAAAAGCCTTCTGGCAATCTTCGTTCCACCTGACCGTTTGTTCTTTTCTTAACAGCTTGAACAAGGGTTCACAGGTTGCTGTAAGGTGGGATATGAACCGCGAGATGTAGTTCAATCGACCTAAGAACCCTCGAACTTCTTTCTCAGTTTTCGGCGCAGGCATTTCTTGAATAGCTTTGACTTTATCAGGGTCAACTTCAATCCCTTTCTCGCTTACAATAAAGCCCAGCAGCTTACCGGATCTCACCCCGAATGTGCATTTGTTGGGGTTCAACTTCAGTTGATACTTTCTCAGACGCTTGAACAACTTCAACAGATTCACCAGGTGATCTTCCTCTGTAAGGGACTTGGCGATCATATCATCCACATAACATTCTATTTCCTTGTGGATCATATCGTGGAACAATGTCACCATAGCCCGTTGATATGTGGCACCAGCATTCTTCAGTCCGAATGGCATCACTTTGTAACAGAATGTGCCCCAAGGTGTGATGAATGTTGTCTTCTCCATGTCTTCAGGTGACATCTTGATCTGATTATATCCTGAAAATCCATCCATGAAGGAGAATACCGAGAACTGAGCCGTGCTATCCACCAATACGTCAATGTGAGGTAATGGAAAATCATCCTTCGGGCTGGCTCTGTTCAGATCCCGGTAATCAACACACATTCTTACTTTGCCGTCCTTCTTAGGCACAGGTACTATGTTAGCAACCCACGGCGGATAGCTAGTTACAGCAAGGAACCCGGCGTCCCATTGCTTTTGTACCTCTTCCTTGATTTTCATAGCCATGTCTGGGCGAGTTCGGCGCAGCTTTTGTTTAACCGGTGGGCATTCTTCCCTCAGAGGCAGCTTGTGCACAACTATATCGGTATCCAACCCTGGCATATCTTGATACGACCAAGCAAACACATCAACATACTCTTGAAGCAGATCTATCAACTGTCTCTTCACTGAGTCTTGCAGGCAGGCCCCGATTTTAACTTCTTTCACATCTTCCTTCGTACCAAGATTGATCACTTCAACCTCCTCCTGGTGAGGAGCAATAACCTTTTCCTCCTGTCTTAACAACCTGGCTAGCTCTTCAGGAAGCTCATATTCTTCTTCAACCCCTTCATCAGCTTGATTGATTGGATTGTCAAAGTCATACGATGCCATAGCCGTGCTGTTGTCGGTGCTGTCAGGAAGGCACTCTCTGCAAGGGTTAAGTTTGTTCATTTTAGTGATTGATTTTAATCTTGCTTTAGAAAAAAGTGAAATGAAGTTATCATTTTGAAAACACCGCCATTTATTTTTGTACAAAAAGAAAAATGGAAAAACAGTGAGCATAAAAGAAAAAGACTCGTTTGCAAAAAGACGTCTGATATTTCATTAATTTAATCTTGTTTGCACAAAAGTACAGATGGCCCTGGTTACAAAATGAGTCTTGTCATCTTGGGCAAGATGCAAGACTTGGATGCATGCTATATAAAAATACAGGAAATAATAATTACTCTGCTCGAGTAACACTTATAATTTCCTGGGAAGACCAGTTCGAGACACTGCTCCCCGGGATCTTCGGACGAATCCAATTCTCCAGATTGCGCTCCTCTTCCAGCTCGTCTTCCAAACAGTTGATAGCATCGGGGGTAAGCATCCCCCCACTGACAAAACCAGGCTCTGCAGCAGCCCTTGCTTGATGTTGAGTTGGTTTGTAACCCAACCCAAATTTGTCCTTCTTCTCCTCCACAGATAAGACCTTGCCCCAGCCTAGGGCAGTTCCTTCTTCAACAACCTTCCGGGCTTGTTGGTAAGATGACATTGGAGTACCAGATACAGCAGATGCTTCGTTGACATTCAAGGCTTCAAAACCTTGGCTCATTGTTTCATGGATCTCTCCATCCATCTCAATGTATTTATAAGTAGCCAGATGGCTAACAAAAATGTCCTCCTCTCCACAGATTGTGACAACTTGACCTTCCCACTCAAATTTTAACTTTTGGTGAAGGGTAGACGTTATTGCGCCGGCGGCGTGAATCCAGGGTCTACCCAACAAACAGCTGTAGGCGGGCTGAATGTCCATCACATAAAAGATAGTTTTAAAGGTCTGCGGGCCAATTGTCACGGGCAGCTCAATCTCTCCCAGAACCGATCTCTTTGAACCATCAAAGGCTCGTACCACCAGGTTGCTGGGTCTCAATGCCAATCCATCATATTCTAATTTCACCAGAGCCTTCTTTGGTAAGACATTCAGGGAAGAACCTGTGTCCACCAGCACATGAGAAAGGACAGCTCCTTTGCATTCCATGGTTATGTGCAAGGCTTTGTTGTGATTGCGGCCATCCGCTGTCAAGTCAGAATTGGTAAACCCTAGCCCATTGCTAGCAGTAACATTTCCAACCACGGTTTCCAATTGGTTGACAGTAATCTCCTCAGGCACGTAAGCTGCGTGCAGGACTTTAAGTAGTGCATTCCGATGAGCTTCGGAGCACATAAGCAGTGAGAGGATGGAGATTTTGGATGGCGTCTGGTGAAGTTGATCCACAATTTTATAATCACTCTTTTTGATGATCCTCATAAACTCATCAACTTCCTGATCGAATGGAGTCTTCAGGGCTTCTTTGGCAGCTGGATCTTCCTGCACCGGGCCTTTTCCCTTTGCCTTGGCAGCAGCTTCTGCTTCGGCTGTAGGTCTTTGAACTTGTGAAGCAAAGAGACGTCCGCTTCGAGTGAAGCCTCTGCCTCCCCCCACATTATCTACTTGTGGTGCAGGTGTTGATGTTTCAAGAGTGATTCTTTTCCCTTCACAGTATACGTCAGAGCCATAGTGCCAAGGGATGGCCCTATTGCTTTCATATGGTACTGGTCCAGGCACCGTGACAGTGACTGGACTGATTGCTGCTGCTGAAGGGACTGTTACTGTTTGTGGATCATAAAAGATGGTAACTGGTGCTCTAGTGGGAGCAGCACCTTCTGAATGGTAAGCGGAATTATTTTCAGGATCGTAGAATATGGTGACGGTAGAGACATCTTCATGATTGATCGCTGGTGTTGTAGGAGGTACTGTTGGAAGGACTGTTGTTGTTGTTGATGGAGAGTCGAAATGGAATGAAGCTGAAGTTGTAGCAGGAGAAACTGTTGAAAACTGATCATTTGAAAGGACAGGTGAAGTACTTGTTGACGGTGCTGATGAATTGTCGGGAATAATAGTTGCTGTATTTGTAGGAGGGTCTGAAACCGTTGTTGATGAAGTTGCCGGATTTGTCGGGAATGATGTAGTGATCTGTAGCAAACCACTCTGAATAAGGCTGTCAATGCCATTCCTCAAATCTTCACACCCATTCCATGAAATATTGCAGTATGGGCACCCTAGTTCACACCCCGGAAATATCTGGTTTTCACGGAGCTGAGCTTTGATTTCCACCAATGGTGTCCTGATCTGATCCACACTGGTTATTAAATAAGACGGTTGGTCTTCTTCAATAGCGTTAATTCGAGGACCACCATGGTTTGGCATTGGGTTTTTATTGACGTTGGGCGGAGGTGCAAAATTCAGAGCCTTGGAGTCTACCAAGTCTTGTACCTTCATATGCAGAGCCCTGCATTTTTTTGTACTGTGACCAGGTGCGTTTGAATGAAAAGCACACCTAGCATTGGAGTCATAGTTCCTTGGTAGACTGTTGGGATCCGGAGGTGCCAACGTTCTTAGCTCAACTAGGTTGAGTTTCAGAAGTTGTGGCAGCAAGGCAGCATACGGCATTGGGATCGGGTCGATCACTCGGTTAGCTTGGGATGGCCTTTGTTGGAATGGCCTCTGTTGATTGTTGTTGTTGGAGTTGTTGTTGAAGTTCCTTGGAGGATATTGATAGACTGGCTATGGATGAGCTGGAGCAGGGATAGTGACTGCTGCTATTGACCTCTGGGCATATTGGGGCCTACCCCTGTTGGTGTGAATGGCATTGGTCTCGCCAGTTCTTCTCGGGCCTGCAAAAGGCTTTCTTGTACCACTGGACGAGCTTGCACCGTTATCTGAGATCTTACCCATTTTCAACAGGCTTTCAATTCTCTCCCCAGCTATAACAACATCCGCAAAGCTAGTGGAAGAGAAAGCAGCTAACCTGTCAATATAGGTTCCCTGAAGAGTGTTCATAAACATGTCTGCCATTTCTCTCTCAGACATTGGTGGTTGAACGGCAGCAGCCAATTGTCTCCATCTTTGAGCATATTCTCTGAAACTCTCCCTCGAAGACTGTGACATTCCCATTAGGAGGGTCCTGTTGGGTGCCATATCTAGATTATACTGATACTGTCTGATGAAGGCCTCTGCCAGGTCCTTCCAGCATCTTATAGTTGCTCTTGTCAGATGGGAATACCATTCCCTTGATGCTCCAGTCAAGCTATCTTCGAAGTAAAACATCCAAAGTTTCTCATCCATTGTATAGGCCTTCAGCCTTCCCAGAAATGATTGCAAATGAGTCCGGGGGCATGAAGTCCCATTATACTTTTCGAAACAGGGAGGTTTGAACTTGTGGGGGATCCTGACCCCTTCTACCAGACCCATGTCCATGACGTCGAACCCCAAAGAGTTTTGAGATTCCAGTGATCTCAACTTCTCAGCTATTTCTTCCAACCGTCTATCATAAGTTTCCTCCCCAGCACCCATTACTGTATACTGGTCCTCCTGAGGATCTTCTTGAAGTACTCTGCTGCTGTGGCTGTTCCTTGAACATTTGCAGGAATGTTAATCTCAGGATGTAGATGTGGACCGAACACAGGGGGGGTAACATGTGGTTGCACCCTTTCATTGTTACTGGTGCCTGCAGTCCCTACATGAGGCTCCTCTTGATTTTGCCTCTCCACCATGGCCCTCAGTCTCTCCTGGCTCTGAGCCATGTTGTTCATAACTTCCATGAACTGTGTCATCTGCGTTCTCATCTCTAACCTTTCGTTTGCCATCTGGTTTCTGACCTCTGTAAGGTCCTGCTGCATCTGATCCATCTGAATTCCCGGAAGGTTGTTTCTAGTTGGATACCTGTGTGGCCTGTTGAGAGGAAATACCCGGCGGCGAGCAATAATTCCTGAACATCACAACAGAGGTTAGCAACAACAAAACAAAAGCCTACAAAACAAACAAAAGGGTTAGCATGCAATGCAGTTATGCTTATTTGTTCTCAAGGTATCCGGTTTGGCCTTCAGTTTTGACCCTTCCAGACCCTTGAAGATAATGCTGTTGAAGTTGCTTTTGATGTGAACCCAGATAGAAACCAACACAGATATATTACAAAGGTGAAATAATACAATTTGTTCATTTTACAACACAAACCCTCAAAGGGGCCAAAATACATCACAAAAAGCAAAAGCACATGGAAAAGGAACAACAACAAGCAAATGATCAAACTCCAAGGCCAAACTCATCCTCACGAACTTCCTTGAGAAGTGCTTCGGTCACAGGATCAGCCGGATGCTCCGTAAGACTTCTGATGAGAAGGTTTCTTGTTGCAACAGCTGCAGTCAACTTCTTGCTCTGACTTTGGCCCTTTGACCTCTTCAATCCTGCTTTGATTTTCAGCTCTGATATTTCCTCCTGGGCTGCTGCCAGGGCTTTTTCCATCTGCTCCATCTTGTCTTGAGCTCTCTTGTCTTCTAGAGTGCGGGCCTCAGTGATCCGGACCCACCTGGCCTGACTCTCTTTCAAATACAAGTCTGTTCTTGCTCTTTGGAACTGGGCTTCTTTACAAGCATTCTTCAGAATCTGCTCACCAGCTTTAGACTTGTTGATATACTCCCCAGACTTCTCAATCTTAGTCAAGTGTTCTACCCTCAACTTCTCCAATCTCTCAATCTCCCTCACACCTTCACTCCTCTCCCTGAGGGTTTTCTGCAAGGCTTGAGTTAACTTCTCATTTCTTTCCTTCAAGCTCTCAAACTCTTCCAAACTAATAGTGGCAGGGGGTGGTGCTGAAGATGACTCAGGCATGTCTTCTATGGTGAAGGGCATTCCTGAGAATTGGGCCCTAGCATGGGACCACTCATAATATTGGACTGATGCCACATTATTGCACTTCCCCAGAATGGTGATTCCCTTAGTCTGAACATTATCCCAGGCCCAGGCAGCCTGCCTAACAGTTACCAGACTAATCTTGTTCTCACAGTAGAGGGTCTCAACTAGGTCCTGCTCCCTAGGAGTATGAACTAGTGCATAGCCCAATTGCCTCCTGAACAGCAGAGGGTTGTAATTGATACTTCCCTTGACTCCTATTAAAGGCACATTGGGAAAGTGCCCACAGCTGGTAATTATATCTCTGCCTTTGGTGCTCTGAGTGCACCATCTGATGTCTGCTGAAGTGAGAGTAGTGAGCCTCTTAGCCCAGTTGCTTTGCTGATGAGGATTTAGAAATGCATCTGTCCTGGGTAGATGCCTGAGAAGCCAAGCATGGAATAATGGAGCACAAATCCTCACTAGTCTTCCCCTCTGCTTCTCATTTCTCTGATGGACTGAGTAATAGAGATCACCCAGTAAAGTTGGCACAGGGTTCTTCAGGATGAACAAGTGGATTGCATTCTTGCTGATGAATCGAGGCTCATCTGCAAACAGCACAATTCCATATACACTTAAGGCCAACAGAGCACAAACAGCTTTCCACTCCCCCAGAGAGGCTTTCAAACTAGCTTGAGAAATCAGGAAGTCCAGATGAAATCCAGGGATCCTAGCTTTAGAGGTCAAGTGTTGTTCAATCAATACAGGTTCCAGGTGCAAAGCTTTTGCCACCTCTCCATTGCTAGGAAAGACCATTTCAGGGTTGAAAGGGATTTCTCTTTTGATGGGCAGACCAGTCAATGATGAGTATTCTTCCAGCAGAGGCCCCAACTGAAAGTCTTGAAAGGTGAAACATCTCAATGGGGGATCATAGAACTGAATGCAGGTGTGGATGAGGCTCCTCTGTGAAGGGTCCAGATCCATAACCATGTCCAGTATATCTCCATAACTCTCCCTGAACAAGGGTATGTGATCTGGAGTGATCAGGGTTTGGATCCTCCTGATGTCTGACAAGTCTGGTTGGAAGAAATGATAAGTGATGTTGCTTTTCTTTGGAGCCATGATGCTGAAGACTGAGTAGAATAAGTGCTGATGAAGATGCTGAGGAGAGGGCCACTGACTGGCTAGTGCAAGTAACTGAAGTATGTGGCTGGCAAACTGAAGCAAGTGCTGGTGGAGATAGGTCAAAACTGCAGATGGGGTCAAAACCAAAACCAGATGAGAAATGGATACCCTGAAACACAAATAAGCACATGTTAATATGATGCAATGAGTATGTATGCAAATGAAATGCAAGGGTTTGTGACTGAGCTGGATCTGATTAACTGCCTTGGTATAGATCCATGTGTGTTCAAAGATTCCAGAGGGAGGTCTAAAAATCCAGTAACCAGGGTGGGGGACTCAAATAAAGAGCCACATGTCCAGGGTTTAGAATCACAAGAACTGTCCAACATGGAGCATTCTTAACAAAGTCAAAGTAACAGGGTATTCTGAGGTCAAGGTACCTGCAAACCTGTAAACAGCCTAACCCCCTCACAGGTGGTGATCTAGAACAAGGATCCTCAGGCTTGGATCAGTTATGAGAAGTGTAAACACTTCTAACCCGGAGGTGCAGTGTTTACAATAACCATAACAATTCCTCCTCTAATTCACCTCAGTTTCTGAAGGTCAATACTAAAAGGTCATCCAGACTTAGCAGGCTTCCCAGATAGCCCTAGAATTGCAGGAAATCTGCAACACAGAGTTCTCAAGAAGAAACCCATATCTGAACCGTGTTTCATATTCCCGCACCAGACCGAAATGGAATGGGAAAGAATATGATTCACTCTAGCCTAGGTGTCACTCAGGTCCCAGGTATAGGACCTTAACTCTCAATGAAATACCCACCCACCAAAGAAAAACCAGATCCAGCCAGCACAGTATGACAGTATGAAAAATATAAAGCTATAAAGAAAGCAATAAATCAACTGTACATAAAGCAATAAATAAATACAAGCACATACAAGCACATAACACCCCAGTAAACACAAATCAATCAAGCGCTAGGAGGAACCCACAAAAAAGAACCAGAAGCCCTGGTTGCAGTATAAGGATCTCCCCAGCAGAGTCGCCAAGCTGTCGCTCCCGACAAATGACACCGGGTCAGATGAAGGTACAAGCGCGAACGGTCGGCGAAGGGAACAGTGAGAACACACAGCCGTGAATTCACTGGAGAATGAAAAGAGTCGCCAGCTAGGCATTTTTATCCCGGAGGAAAGGCAATGCTGCATAGACCTAGAAAAAGATGGATAAGACGGTTTGCGAACCAGAGAGACTGAGAAAGGGGGTTGGTTACAACCTGGGAAGGTATTAGCACCCAGATTGTCCGTCGTACTCGACGGGATCCACGCTTAAAAGATTTGTGTTTTAAAGGGGTAGTGTCAGTGCAATCTGTGTGTCAAAGAGCTGGAAAAGAATGTACAGGTGTCAGTGTATAAGTGATGTGAAGTATGAAAGTGTCAGTGTAAGAAAGGAGTGAAATGCTCATGATAATGATGCTAAAGAATGAAGCTGGAAGGAGGGGGAATATACAGAGACTTTTGTTCGATAACTGTTAAGTTATGCCTACGTATCCTCTCGTGCAATGAGGAAGTCAGAACACCGTAGTTCGACCCAAAGAGACTGAAAGGTGAATTGACTGATGAACTGCTTGCTTGTCTATGCTCAAGTGTATGACCTGTCTGGATCAGGTGCTAACTGTCTTGCATTAGACGGAAGAAGCGAGTTCTCGATTGTGAGTGAAGGTGATGAGAAAAGAATCCCGGAGGAGACGATTATTGTTTGTTTTTGAGTTTTCAGTCTTTTATTGTTTTTGGAGTTTGTCATAAGATAATGAGCCTAAGCCTAAACCAATGGGTTAGTAAACTCATCACATCTTCCCTCTGATTAGGGGTAATGAGAATACCTTAAGTGTGAAGTCAGATTCTCACACTTAATCACCTTTGATGTAGGATTGAGATCACTAACCTACTTGTGATTATTTAGATGTTTTTGGTGTTTTGTTTAGTGTTGAGTAATGAGGTTAAGCCATAATCAAGGATTAAACAGACCCATTACACCATCCTAAAAGAAGGATAATAGATGAGAATGTTTAAGCTGAGGAAAACTCCTCAACTTAATCCATGATTAGGGATTAAACCCATGACAAAACAAACCTTTATTAAGTGGATTTTAGATTAATGATATGATGATGAAGTGATTTTTAGGGTTTGTAAGACAACTTGAGGGGGACTTGTCCATTAACACTAGGGTTAGTCCTTCTTAACCACTTAAGGAAGAATTAGAACCCTAATGCAAGGCCCAAGTTACAAGTGTAATGTCTTGATGATTATTAGATGAATTGATTAAGAGATTTAAACACCTTAAGGGTTTAATACTTAGGATTAAAGTTATACACTCCATCCTAAGAGAAGGATGCAGGCATAAGCTTAATCACAAAGTCTTAAAGCCTTTAGGGTTTAGTCCTTGATTATGAGGTGAGAAAAGGAGACTCAAAGAGAGACACAAAGGTAAAAACTATGAGGGGAGACTAATCAAAACCCTAATTCATTATCATGCTTGGTTGATCCTAAGGTTTGTGAGGTTTTTAAGAGAAATCTTCAGAGGAGCCACCAGGAAGCAGATGAACAGGATCAAGAGAAGCAAAGTGACTTGCTTCATTCAAGAAGTCAAGTCACTTGAAGAAAGAAAGTGGGAATAAGAAGAATGAGCAAGCTCAATCTCAAACACAAATAAAAATGCAGCAATGGATGCAAGAGAGATGAAAAGAAAAGGTATGAGAAGTGAAGGCAAATCCACTTCTCAAGTTTACTTACCACCTGCAATGTTAGAAAGAAAATGCAATGCAATGCAAGATGAGATGAAATGATATGATGCAAGGCAAGACCAGAAGCATGTTGATGGTGATTATGATGTTATGAGGTGCTGCAAACATGAGGCAAGACAATGGGGATGTTCATACAAGATTATGAATGCAAATGGTGCAAGCTAAGGAGCATGAACAAGCATGAAAGCTATGAATCATACAAGACAAATGACATGGCAAATATGGGATGCAATGATCAAAGATGCTTTATACATGTATTAAGATGTCAAATGAATCATAAGCATGCACAAAATGCAAAGATAAGTCATGTTATGCAAGAGAATGCAAGAAGGATGCAAATGGAAGCCCAAATTAGGGTTTATGGATCAAACATCAAACACAAACCAAAAACAGAAGCAAAACCCTAAAGTAAAAATGGAAAATGACACTCAAAGAAACCCTAGGCCTATGATGAACCACTGCCCAAAGGGGAGCTCTCAACTCTCAACCAAACTCAAGATATGATTTTCACAAGTTATTAAGGTTTTTTAGGGTTCTTAACAAAACAAATGCCAAACAATTTGAAAATGCAAGAACAATTCATGGCCTTTTTATCCTAGGAACTACATGCTAAACACAAAACAATGCAAGAAGAATCAATGTCTCAACCTTCACCAATTGACAGAAATGAATTTTTGAACTTATGATCAAAATAATGCACAAAATATGATTTAATTCAATGAAAAATTCTTAAAATGCATCAAGATCAAAAAAGAAATTTGGTTTGAAGGTTGGACAATGTTTCTAAATGTCTTGGAACATTTCATGAATTTTTTTGTAATTTTTAAATACTTAAAAGTATTTTTAATTAATTAATTCTCATTAATCAATTAAAAATAATCTTTTAAATGTTTAAAAATACTTTTTTAATGATAAAAAATAAAATAAAAATATTTTTGTGTTCTGAAATTTAATAATAACTTGTACAAAAAATTTCAGATTTTTTTAATAAGTTTTGCTATTTTAAATAAATTGTGGAAGTTTAATGAAAAGAAAAATAAAATAAACAAAATAAAATGGAAAGTAATTAGAAGGAGAGGCTGAGATTGAATCTGGCAAGGAAGTTGTTGACTGCGCGCCAGATCTAGCGGTTGGTATTCAAACTGAGTTAAACATAATTAATTAATTTTTAAATCCTAATTAACAACTAATGATCTAATCTGGACCACACAACACGCGCGGGAGAGACAGATCCAATGGTCCACGTTTAAAGTTTGCCCTAACCCTAATTAAGTTGCTAATGACTTTCAGGTGGCCGGAAGTGACCTCCGGTCATCTTCTCCGGCCACACTCTCCCCTGAGAATCTCAATCTCACTCCCTAGGTATCTAAAACACAATCTTTCTGCCCAGAATTCATCCCCAAGCATCATACAACATGAATCAACAAACAAAATGCCTTTATTTTTCGTATTCAGGCTGAATCGAATCAAAAGGGATTTAGGTCAAAAAAATTCAGGGACATCATACATGCTCAAAACTCAATGATTTTCGAAGCCAAACATACCATCATGATCAGTGGAACATAGAGAACCAATTAAGAACTTAAAAAACAACTCCTGGGAAAAAAGTTCATGAAGCTCACCTGAACTGGAGCTCTGATCTCTGGAACTTTCTGGCTAGTTTCTTGGTTCAAACAAGTCACAATGATCCCCCTTTGAAGCTTTGGATGCTTGGTTAGAGTTTAGAAAGCCTCCTGAGTAAGTTTGCAGAAGCTCTGACCAAGGAAGTGTGAAAATCGTATTTGAGTTGTGGAGGGTTTCAGGCCAAAGTAATGAGTGGTTTCTGGTCAGTGAAGCAAGGTGAGTTGATGTGTGGAATTTGTTTGAGTGTTTATGGCTTGTAGAAGAAGATTCGAAGGCTTTTGCTTTATGGAGTGAAAATGGTGAAATGGAGTTAGGGCTTGTTTCAGGCCTGGTTCTTTGTTGCTTTGTGCTTAATGAGGCATGGTGATTTGATCTATGGACTTGGCTTTTGTGTTTGTAGGCTGAGGAAACAAATTCGAATGAAAATGCAAAGTGGTGTGTTTTGGTGTATGTGATGAATATGTTTGTTTCAGCCTTGCTTCTTTTATGTTTTGGCCAGCATTTGGATAGTATAAACAATTGCAAGTGGCTGGGGGATGTGACATGTCCTGCTGTGATTGGGATGTTTACTTTTGCAAAATGTCAACTTGGTTGTAAGAGAGGCATGGGCTTGGTTCTAGGCAAGTACAAGGGCTAGGGCTGGCGCAGCATGGTGAGTGTGTGAGGCTGGCTTGATTCAAGGACCAATGCAGCAAGTTGGTGAAGCATGATCATGAATTTTGCAACTTGGTTACTTTGTGGATTTTCATGAAAAATGCCTTGTTACATGAACTAAACAACATGTGATCTTGGTTCAAACTTGACTTTTAGGACTTAGAGAATGCTTATGTGCTGGTTTGATACCAATTAGAGGTTGCAATTTGACTTGGTATATGATTTTGCAAGTTTTCCCATTTGGTGCATAACTTGAATTTTAGTGATTTTTGCCAACTTTAACAAACCATAACTTTTGATCCAAGATGAATTAGATCATGTTCTTGTACTTTTTGAAAAGGGAAAGATGAGATCTACAACTTTCATGACCAAAGTTTTTCTATTTGAAGCATTTTTGGATCCAAAATCATGGCTTGAAAAATGACATAAAATGATGCATTCTTGAAAAGTCAACTATGCCCAAAAAGTCAACATTTGCAAAAACCCTAAATTCTTGATTTCTATGAACTTCAATCTTCTTCCATGATCAAATAAAGACCATACACACTCAAAATGATGAAGATCACCCATTGGTTGGGTCCTTGGGGGCCTCAGATGCCCTGATTTTGCACTGACTTGTCTGAAAAGTCAACTCTTGATCAGATGACTTCCCCATGGAATTTCTTCATGAAAATTGATATGCATACTCCCTATATCATATAGAGATCAATGGAAACAAGAATGACCAAAAAATTTGGAGTTATGGCCTCTGAAACCAAAACCCTAATTTTCAATCAACTGTGCAGTTCATCCTGGCTCTGCATCCACTCAAACCCTAGCTCTTGTGATTCCTCTGCATTTTTGATTTTGAGGAGATGGAATATGATATAAGAACACACATGGACCCCTTTGAGTTGATTAGTGGCCTTTGGAGTGGCTCAAGAGGCTTTGGGATTGCTCAGATCACAATCCCTAGGTGCAGATGCCTTAGAAACTATCCAGTGAATCAAAAATGAGATGTGAGATGATATGATTGTGTTTATGCATATGAGAATGATCACAAGACATGGTGTGAATGGGTGAGGGCAAATTTGGGGTGTTTACACTAGACATTAACGAATTAGAAGAATTAAGGCTAGATGCTTACGAGAATGCTAAGATATATAAAGAAAGAACTAAGCGATGGCATGATAAACGCCTATCTAGGAAAGAATTTAGTGTGGGAGACGTTGTACTCCTCTTTAATTCAAGACTTAGGCTCTTTCCTGGAAAATTAAAATCTAGATGGTCAGGACCCTTTGAAGTGATTAAAGTATTCCCGAGTGGAGCAATAGAAATTAAGGGTAGGAATAGTGAACCATTCATAGTAAACGGACAACGTTTAAAACATTATCATAAAGTTGAAAATAGAGATTATGCAAATAATCTAAGGCTTTTAGAATTGTCCACTGATTCCCCTGATTAATCTAATCCTAAGCATTACGTCAGGCTTTTGACGATAAAAACAGCGCTTAGTGGGAGGCAACCCATTTACTTATTTAATTATTTAAACTATTCTTTTTTAGCATATTGTTATTTATCGTTTTACTATTTGTTTATTTGTTTTGTCATTTTATAGTTTTATTTTATATTACTATTATTGCCATTACATTATGCATTTCATTTTCTTATTTTTATCTTAAATCACTTTTTACAGATTTTCTAAAAGTCTTTTCCAATTTCCTTCTTCCCCCGATTTGTTTCCTCCATATTTGCACTGACCATGGCTAATCAACCCATAAACCATATGGAAACCAAATTTAGAGGTAGGAACCAAAGAATGAAGTTTGAAGAGTTATCACAGAGGCAAATGGATTTGACCCTGTACCCGGATGATCGGACTATGGAAACCCTAGGTATACATGATAGCATCATGTACTTGTTTAACCGACTCGGATGGGAGAATGCATTGATCCAACATAAGTTTGTGACTTACCGCGAGCTCACCCTTGAGTTCCTTAGCTCCTTAATTTACCTACCTGAGCGCGGTTTTGGATTTAGGAAAGGATTTATTAGTTTCCGCCTATTTGGAATAGAATATGACTTTAACCATAAAGAACTAGATGACTTGTTAGGATTCCCTAGTGGACCATTTGCTTTTACTACCACACAGGTAGAATTGATGGATATTGAGCTAGATTTCTTTTGGGGAACTTTAACCGGAAACTACCACCCTGAACCAAATAGCATGAATAATGATGAGATCCATAACCCTGCTCTCCGTTACTTCCATAAATTCCTTGCCCACACCTTCTTTGGAAAAGAAGAAAATATTACCGGAGTTTCTAAAGATGAGATATTTATTATGTCATGTTTCACTAATGGACAGCCTGTTAATGGTGTACCTTTCATGATGCAAACCTTCACCCGTATCCAAGAAGAACCTGAATTACCTATATTAGTAGGAGGTCTTGTAACCATGATTGCTGATGCTTTAGAACTTAGGTACCAATTGCACAGGTGCAACCGTTTAGGTAACATCCGTCCTATGAATCTTAACTTCTGCTTTAATAGACATATCATAAGGAATTTAGGACATCCACCTTTTGAGTACCTAATCCGGAACGAGGTAGTAACCCTGTTCACATTGCCAAACCATGCTAGAGTAAGTGTTCACAATAAGGATAACTGGCTTTATGAGTTAAACCCACCTGATTATCCATCCACTCCTGAAACACCTCAGTCTTACAAGATAAAAGATGATACAATGACCGATGTCGAAACTGACCCTGAGACACCTCCTGGTTACCATGACATTGATCACACTGAAGAAGTACATGAAACCCCTGAAGTGAATCAAGGAGATTATGCTAACAACTTACAAAACATCATGAACACTCTCAATGCTTACCAAACTGACATTAACTTATTTAAAGAAGACATTAAGAGCATGCGATTGGACATTATAGGTTTGACTGACATAACCTGCGAACAATTCTATCACTTGAACTCCGCAATCGAAGACTTGAAGAAAGGCTTTTGAAAGTGCTATAAGTGATTTAGTTTGTTTTTCTCTTTGTTTTCGTTTCTAGTTAGATTTATTTTTCGCAAACAATTTCGTATCGTATTTTCATTAATGTAATTTCATTTTCAATTACCTTATGCAATGCATTTCTAATTCCAAAATTTTTCCATTTTAAGCAATTAATATATTTTTCATTCTATGTACTGTTATGCTTGCATTTATTCATATTATATACAATCTCTCATGCCATGCAAGTTAGTGAAGTACTGTGTTGAAATTATATACTATATGGTGTTTATAATTTAATATGAGTGATAAGTGAAGAAAATACCTTATATAAAGTATGTGAAATAAGTGAGAAAGTGTTTTCTGGAAATTATTCAACGAAGCAAGCCCTCACGGTCGTCACTCCCCCTAACGATCGTGACGTGCTCATTTAGCGTGTCACGACCGTCGCACCCCTGTCACGACCGTGACAACCCCTATTACAGGAATCATGAGAAACAAAACTGTTTCTCTTCGTGCCTCTTCTTCTTCTTCCTCCATAACTTCCAAAAAACTACCCATCTTCTCCATAACCTCCGTAACCCCCCCATTACCAACTTTAAACTCATTAACCCCCCATTATCACAACCTATCACATTCTCACTCTCCATTATTTATCCCGAATCATTATTTCTTTCATTTTACCATTTTTTTCACAAAACATCAAAAATCTTCATCCTTCACTCTAAGCTCTTGCATGCAATGGATACTATTACTTTTAGAGAAGGTGATGCTGGAGAAACCCAGAGAGAACGATTTCTCTGATTCCAAAACCGCGGTGTGCAACCTACACGTTACATCGACACTGTCTGTTTGAGGGAACTCGGAATGCTTGCCAGTGTTACGAGCCTGCTTCAAAAAGTCGGTCTGTGGGATCTTTGCAGTCAACCTCAGCCAACATTCGAGCTTCTGACATTGGAGTTCCTCAGCTCATTCCAGTACATCACTCCCGCCGGTTCTCAGAGTCAGCTCACCGGTTTCGCAAAATTCAGATTGCATGGCCAAGAGTTCAACCTTTCGCAAGACAGGATAACCGAGTTGCTAGGCTTCGATCACGGAACTGAAGCTCACCGCCGCGTGCCCGATAATTTTAGTGAACCCGCTTTCACTCTATGGCACGACATAACCAATACCCGTGCCTCAGCCTTCCAAAGCCTCAACGCTACGCACATTCACAACCCGGCAATCCGCTATTTCCACCAAGTCATTTGCAATACCATCTTCGCTCGAGAAAGCAACCATAAGCTCAATTCCAAGGAGCTTCTATTCTTACACTGCGCTCTTAATGACGAGCCGATCAACGCTGCCCCTTTCATGCTTTATCACATCCAGGCTATTGCACACAGAGGATCCACCCCGTTCTTCATAGGCGGCATTGTCACCACCCTCGCCATTCAGTTGGGGCTTGGTGACTTGGTCGCAAATCAGCCTCACCTAGCCGCAGAATTCCTCACCAAGAGTTATTGCAGGTCCGCTCACCTGATTGCGCAGCGAGAGGATGGCAGGTATAGCCCTGTTGTCCATGGCACCATATTTCACCATATCATTCTGCCGTCCCGCGACCGCATCGACCCATCCATCCGAGCCAACTGGCTCTTTCTTTTACCAGATGCTGCCGACCATGCTCCTATCCATGATCAGGAAGATCTCCCTGCGGATGAGATGCAGGACGCTATGGATGCAGCTGAGCCTGTCCAAGATATACCAGAGTCATCTACCCGACAGCCTCCTGCACAGGAATTCACTCTTGAGGACGTCCTCCGTGCGATTCATCAGCAGAACCAGATGAACGCCGCACTGAAGCGAAGGCAGAAGGAACAGTATGATGCTTTACTTGGCACTATTGCAGCAAACCAGGCGGCTACTAATGAGAGGTTTGGCGAGATTTTCAGCGAGTTAGAAGCCTTGCGTATCGACATCACTGGGACCACCAGCACCGGTTCTGATCCTGAAGCGACTCCTTCCAGACACCGCTCCCGCACCAGAAGCCGACCCCGCGGTCCTCAGCAGCCATAGATCTAGTTTTACTTCTGTTTGTTTTTCGTATTTGTCATTTGTACTGTACTTTTACCGCATTTATATCCCAACATTGAGGACAATGTCTGATATAGTGTGGGAGAGGTACCTTTCATTTCCGCATTTTTCCTTTTCGCACTTTTCCATTTCGATGTATTTTCAAATTCCGTTGTATTTCCTTTAGTAAGTTAATGAAGCGAGCAAAATCTTTATGATATTTTCTTTAGTTTCGAATTTTCCCCGTTTATTTAGCCATACCCGAAAAAAAATCTTTAATTATTCGCATTACCCGACTTACCTACGAAATCGTAATTAGGAAGCTGAGAACGATTAAACAAGACCAATACAATCTTGACACCTTTGACTTCCTACTTAAGCGATTCCATTCCGATTACCATTACGAGTACACTTTTAGTTTCAGTTCAAAAGTAACCCCTAGTAGTTTATACTAGCAGTCAGCACCGTCTGAACACAAACCACGTGGGGAGCCGATGAATATAAGCGTTTGATGCTTAATCAATAATGATCCTTCATATCTCGATGCAAAATGAAAAGAAATTGCACCAAAGTACACGGTCGCATATAAGAAACGAGAAATATGAGAAGGAGTCCATTGCGGGTTGGTTCAGAGGTACTGGTTCTGAACTTGGTAGGGCGTGCTACGGCTCGATCCCCCACAACCTCCAAATCGGATAATATATGTAGGGTTACCACACTCGTGTACCAGACCCCGTGCTCAAAAAGGATCAAAGTCGCTAACCGGCTACTCCACTACGTGCGTGCTAAGGCAAAGGGCTTAATGTGATTGCGCTAGAATGAAACTGGGCGAAATAAGATCGAAAAACTCTAGGTGAAATCGTAAAGCAATTGCCGATTGTTTCGTTTAACGGGAAGTCGACGACATAGCTTGTTGCTTGTGTCACTAGTGTATCGGTAGTGTTCTATCAAAGTACCGGATTATCCGACAAAACGATCCCTCGTATGATTTGTTATGTGTATGCGTGAATAAAATCTTGTCCGCCGATTTTCAACCGACTATTTGCTTGAGGACAAGCAAAGGTTTAAGTTTGGGGAAGTTTGATAACGAGAAAACGTATCGATTATATTGCTAGGTTTCATTGACGTTTTATCGAATAATCATCGTTTTAACACTCGATTTCTCGAGTTTTTCTTACTATTTTGCAGGTACATCATTATATGGAGCTAAATCATGATTTAAGAGAAAAAGGAACAAAATCAACCATAAAAAGATGAAGAAATGAAGAAGCCTGCAAAACTGCATATTTTGTTGCAGCCACGATCGTCACTAGGGTGTCACGACCGTGACACCCCAAAATCATCCATCACGACCGTAAGAGAGTTGTCACGACCGTGACACTTAAAAGCTACATAACACGAACGTGAAGACCTTGTCACGACCGTGACAAGGATAAAATTAGGTTTTTGACTCAGACTACGTCAAAGCACTACGTGAAGAACGTTTCCACCTATTTTGTTGCCACGTACCTACATTCTCTCCACCAATTCAGCAAGGCCCAAGCAACAAAGGTCCAAAATTCAGCCCATTAAGGATTCTATAAATAGTACAAGTTCTATGAACAATGTACAAAGCATTTTTTATTCGAATTTCTGCGGAAGCTCTGCCGAACTATTTTACGACCCTGTTTCTATTTCTGCTTTATTTTTAGTTTTCTTCTCGTTTTTATTGTATCCAAACCCGCCATATAACAATTTCCAACATCAGGAAATTATTATACATTTATTTTTTTCTAAACCTTCAGCCTTTGTTATTTTCGATTTCCGCCAACTCCAAGCTTTCCGGTCTGTGGAAGAAGGAGTCTGCTCTAATATTTGTTAACCAGGTTTTTTATTATATTTCAATTTAATTATTTATAATGTTTATTTATTTTTCTGCCATGAGTATTTTATTATTTAATTTTCTGTCTCTGTCTGGTTCAACATCGATGAGTAGCTAAATACCTTAGGGCGGTATGTAGTTAGAACAAACTTAATCGGTAAAATTTAATCGTAGGCTTAAAACAATTAATAACTTAACATTTTGGCTGACACTTTTTAATTAAAATCGACCTTTTCGTTACGAGAGTAAGAAAAGAGTATTAGGTTAGGTCAAGACCACGAGAGTGTGAGATTTTAACCAGATAGCTAAAGTTAGGCATTTAAATTAAACACAGCGAGAGCGCTTTAAAATAAATTAGAATTACTAAGTTTCCAAAAATTATCTCTAAACACTTATGGGCTAACGAGAGCAGGCATAGGGCTTTAGGGATAAGATCTGATATAAGACCACGAGAGTGTGAGTTGAGGGTATTTAAACTGGTGACCTCTACCGAATAGATTAAGTAAACACCTTTATAAGCCTAGGTTAGATTGACCCACCTAAGTTAGTATAATTACATACCGACCGCCTTAGTATAACTTTATTAAAACTTAAATTTAATTCCGCCTTTAATAGTCTTAAAAATCAACAAAAAATCGTGACAACCATTCGCCTTAGCTAAACTAGAAGTTCATCTAGCACTAAGTAACCATAGAATCCCTGTGGATCGATAATCTTAAATATTACTTCGATAGGCTGTGCACTTGCAGTTAAGATACCGCTAGACGCATAATTAGACACGTCTTTAGCCCATCACCTGTCGCATGACTTGATTCATGAAAGAGCTATGACTCTGGGACCCACTTTTAGAACCAGTTTCAATGTTAGCAGTTGCGTAGTGTTAGTCTCCGAGGACCCGCTCCTCATACGCCTAACATGAGAACTCCACTCAAGGTAGACTCTGTCGTTATTATCGTCATAATACAGCTAGCCTGTGGCAGGATGTTATTACGATTAGCGTCCGTGACCTTAAGTATCTTATCCATAACCGTATAAACTATCACGTGAGAGGTTTGTATGGGTAGAAAACTTAGAACTATCCTTCTAGTGCCTGCTTGTAAAGTTCCCTTTTTATCATAGATTTTGGTTGCTCTCTCGTTTTGGTGATTAATTTTGGAATTTGATTTATCATCCTTTGAATTACAACTACTCATTGCATCTTATTGCATTCATATTCGCATTTTGCATACATCATAGTCATTCATGTTCATCCGTTCTCATCTTCAGAGTTGTTGAGTACCCGTCAAACTGTTTTCTAAGCACAAATTCGGAACTGAAGCCATCATCGGAAAAAGAATGGAAAATCAGGAGCAGCATAACAGAAGGGTTATAGAAGACCTCAATGAGTTGAAAGGAAACGTGAATATACTCATGGAGATTATGCAAACATTGTTGGCTAGGGAAGCTCAGTCCCAGAGGATTGTCATACCTCAAATTAATGTTACCCCTACGGGTATTGTTTCCCAAGTTGTTTATGAGAATCCTTACTTTTTGCACCATGATGCTGAGTCTTCAGGAAAGTCCTCTGAAAAGCTTCAAAAGAGGAAGGAGTTTGTGACAAAAGCTGAAGGTAGGGCTCCCCCACAAAGGAGTGCTCGTCAGAGTAGGACTCGTAATCCTAGGCCTAGAACTCTGATTGATCCTATTCCCATGAAATATGCTGAGATATATCCTTACTTGGTTCTGAAAGGCCTTGTCACAACTAGAGCACTTACTCCTCTGAATATTCTTCCAGATGGGTTCAGAACTGATCTTCATTGCCTATTCCATGAAGGAGCTGCAGGTTATGATATTGAAATTTGTTATGCTTTCCAGTCTCGAGTCCAGGATTTGGTCAGAGGAGATGTGATCACTTTCACACCGAGAGGGATTCCCCATGTTGGCAAAGATCATATGCCAGAACAAAGTGACTGAAGATTTGGTCGAAGAATCACAATTACTACCTAAAGCCAGTGGGTCAGATGATAAAGCTCATCCTTGCTACTGATTAGACATTAGGCCTTGTTTATTTTCAGTTTTAATTTCCTTGTTTGTATTATGTGTACTTGTTTAAAGACTTTGTTTGTTCTTTAATGGTAATGTTAATGAAATGAGCATCGCATGTTTTTGAATCAATTCATTCACCTTCATATTTATGCGTATTCATGCTTTTCATTTTAAAAAATTCCAAATATATATATATTTATATATATATATATATATATATATATATATATATACCATTGTTTCCCTTATTCATCTGTTGTATAAGCAATGATTGGAGGGAGGATGACTAATACGAGATACCCAAATTGTTGAACGGTATGCTTTCAAAATAGAACCTTCCTGATGATATACAAGCATTGTTTCAACTCCCAAATACTGGAGAAATAAGGAAATTAATCCATTGTAAACCCCTTTGAGCCTAGAAGTCGAAGTTTCTTTCTACACGAAAAAACCGTAATCTTATCCCGGGGCAGGGTAGTTCTCAATTAACTCTGTGGGGAAATGGGCATTCGGTTGCTTGATAGGAAAACTTTCTTGCCGACTCCGCCCTGTCACACTGGCCAAAAAATAAATTGGCGGACTCACTGGGGATATTTCAATGATGATTGCGAAACCCGAACATGGACTCTATGGGGAATCGGGCATTCAGCTGCCTGCTGGGCATACTTCACTTGTGGCAAGATAATCCGCTTGGGGATGAAAGCTCTTCAACTAGCCTTGGAGTTCTGCTGGAGATTCCATCTGCTCTCACTCAGTTGGGGAATATTCAGCTTGAGAAAGTGTGATAACATCCTACAAAACCTGCAATAGCGGAAAACACACATGTGCCCCGGGGACTCGCATGGTATGATTTGTTCATCCATTGTCACCCGGCGCTCAAAGATGGTTTTTAAATGCTTCCCTGCAATGTCATTATTTAGAAAAATCACCATGTTTCAAATGCAGTGTCATTTTTGCCAAAAAATTTCAGGATATTTTTGCAAACAAAGTAAACAAAACACAACACAACTTTTGACTGAATATTCATTTATTGAGAGGCCTCTGAATAGGCAAAATTTTTTACATCAGGAAGCAACTACCTAGAAAGAGGTAGCTACCATAAAATTGATAAAATAAACTATCCTAATGGCAATGGGCACGACATCCCAATGAGTTTCCTTCTTGCTATGACCAGCACGTCTTCAAAACTTTCCATTCTTGCCTTTACTTTCTGAAAAAGATGAGGAGACTGATTCCTATCCTTCTGATATTGTCAGATTGTACGAAATGGTGATTTGGTTTAGATTACCCAGATCGCAGTTGTTCGCTTATTCCCTTGTTTTGCGTGGATCGCCCTTTCGGGTTTTCAATCCACCGGGATACCCTTTTTTGCTTGAGCTGTCCGATGTGGCTTTTCAACGCAGCGGGTGTACATTTTTTTTATTTTCCCTAACTTTTTCCCGAGCTTTTTAATTCTGTTTTTGTGTCCAGCGGATCTTTTTAATTGAAGTATTTTTTAACTGCGTCTGAGTTAACAGGGGATTGGAAATCTTCTCCATCCATAGTGGTGAGCATCAGTGTTCCTCCCGAGAAAACTTTCTTCACTATGAATGGGCCTTCGTAGTTTGGCGTCCATTTGTCCCTGTGATCTGTACCTGGAGGAACGATCCTCTTGAGCACAAGCTCGCCTACTTGATACTCCCGAGTATGTACTCGTTGGTCGAATGCTAAATTCATCCTCCTCTGATAAAGCTGACCATGACAGATAGCCGTTAATCTCTTTTCCTCAATTAGACATAACTGATTGTATCGAGCACGTACCCACTCAGCCTCATCTAGCTTCACATCCATCATCACACGTAATGAAGGAATTTCTACCTCGACAGGCAAGACTGCCTCCATACCATATACCAGTGAGAAAGGAGTTTCCCCAGTTGACGTCTTGACTGACATTCTGTACCCATGCACAATCTTTTGCACAATCTTCTTGATGTTCTTGTTTGCCGCCTCTACTGCACCATTAATTTTTGGTCAGTAAGGAGAAGAATTATGATGCTGAATCTGGAAGCCCCGACACAATTCTGCCATCATCTTGTTATTCGAGTTAGAACCATTGTTAGTAATGATTCACTCGGGCACTCCGTATCGGAAAATAATGTCTCTTTTCAAAAACTTGGCTACCACTTGACGGGTGACATTGGCATAAGATGCTGCTTCAACCCACTTAGTGAAGTAATCAATCGCGACCAAAATGAAACGATGACCATTTGAAGCAGTAGGCTCTATATTCCCGATCACGTCAATGCCCCACATAGAAAAGGGCCAAGGAGATGACATGACGTTGAGCGGGCTGGGAGGAACATACACCTTGTCTGCATAAATCTGGCACTTGTGGCACTTACGGGTGTACGAACAACAGTCTGCATCCATTGTTATCCAATAGTACCCTGATCTCAACAACTTTCTATCCATTGTATGTCCTCCTGCATGAGTACCAAAAGACCCCTCGTGAACTTCTTGCATTAACAGGCTTGCTTCGTGTCTATCCACGCATCTGAGCAAGACCATGTCAAAGTTCCTCTTATACAAAACCCCATCTGTATTCAAGAAGAAGCTAGCAGCAATTCGTCTTAAGGTCTTCTTGTCGTTGGATGATGCCCCAGCTGGGTATTCCTGTTTTTCCAGGAAGAGCTTAATATCAAAGTACCAAGGTTTCTCATCAGACACTGCGTCTACAGAGAAAGCATAAGCTGGTGCGTCAAGCCTGGAAATGTCAATCCTGGGTACATAATTCCAACACAAGACTTTGATGGATGAAAAAAGAGTAGTCAACTCATCGGCAAATTGATTTTCGTCTCGTGGTATGTATTGAAGCTTAACCGTTGTAAAGAACGTCAACAGTCTTCTGGCATAATCCCTATAAGGAACTGAGTGTTCTTGATGTGTATACCACTTGCCGGTAATCTGATTGATAATGAGGGCTGAATCTCCGAATATATCGAGGGTCTTAATCCGAAGATTAATAGCCTCCTCTATTCCCATTATGCACGCCTCGTATTCCTGTTCATTGTTAGTGCAGCCAAAAGTAATTCTGGCAGCGAAGGGAAAGTGAACACCTTCAGGAGTGATAAGAACAACACCAACTCCACGTCCGTTGATATTGACTGCCCCGTCAAACATCAACTTCCATTTGGATTCAGGGTCTCGCCCCTCCTCCGAAAGTGGTTCCTCGCAATCTTTTGCTTTGAGATACATGATGTCCTCATCAGGGAAATCAAATTTCATTGGCTGGTAGTCATCTTCTAGTGGCTGCTGTGCAAGATAATCTGACAATACACTTCCTTTGACGGCTTTCTGAGAAGTATATTGTATATCATACTCTGTTAAGATCATTTGCCACTTTGCAACCCTTCCAGTTAACGCTGGTTTCTCGAAAATATACTTGACAAGATCCATGTTTGAGATTAGCATTGTGGTATGGGTCAACATATATTGTCTCAATCGGCGAGCAGCCCATACCAAAGCGCAACAAGTTTTCTCGAGCAGTGAGTAACGGGATTCACAGTCGGTAAACTTTTTGCTAAGGTAGTAAATAGCATACTCTTTTCGACCAGACTCGTCATGTTGGCCTAGAACACACCCCATCGACCCTTCTAGCACAATCAAGTACATGATAAGTGGCCGTCCTGGAACTGGAGGAATTAGAATCGGAGGTGTCTGCAAATATTCTTTTATCTTTTCAAAGGCTCTTTGACAGTCCTCATTCCACCTGACCGTTTGTTCTTTTCTCAACAATTTGAATATTGGCTCACACGTGGCAGTTAGATGAGATATGAACCGTGAAATGTAGTTCAATCTCCCTAAAAACCCGCGCACATCTTTTTCTATTTTCGGTGCAGGCATATCTTGTATTGTTTTTACTTTTGCAGGATCCACCTCGATTCCTTTCTGGCTAACAATAAAACCCAACAATTTTCCGGAACGCACTCTGAAAGTACACTTGTTTGGATTCAACCTCAGCTTATACTTTATCAACCTATCAAACAACGTTTTGAGATTGACCAGATGCTCTTCTTCGTCTCGGGACTTGGCAATCATGTCGTCCACATAGCATTCAATTTCTTTGTGTATCATGTCGTGGAACAATGTGACCATAGCCCGCTGATACGTTGCCCCGACGTTCTTCAACCCAAAAGGCATAACCTTTTAATAGAATGTACCCCACGGGGTAATGAACGTTGTTTTCTCCATGTCTTCCAGTGCCATCTTGATCTGATTATACCCGGAGAAGCCATCCATGAAAGAAAATACCGAGAACTGAGCGGTGTTATCTACCAGCACATCAATGTGAGGTAATGGAAAGTCATCCTTTGGACTTGCTCTGTTTAGATCCCGATAATCAACGCACATCCGAACTTTGCCGTCTTTCTTTGGTACATGCACAATATTAGCTACCCAAGGTGGGTAACTAGTTACGGCAAGGAATTCGGCATCCCACTGCTTTTGGACTTCCTCCTTAATCTTCATCGCCATATCAGGACGAGTTCTTCTCAGCTTTTGCTTCATTATAGGACAATCTTCTCTTAGTGGCAGCTTGTGCACAACAATGTCAGTATCTAGTCATGGCATATCTTGATACGACCAGGCGAAGATATCTACATATTCACGTAGCATACCAATCAACTCTTTCTTTACCTCGGCCTACAGACTGGCCCCAATCTTTTATCTCTCTTTACATCTTCAGTCCCGATGTTGATGATCTCTATCTCTTCCTGATGAGGCCGAATCACCCTTTCCTCTTGTTTCAACAACCTGACCAATTCTTCGGGGAGTTCACAGTCTTCCTCAACCCCTTCATCAGCTTGGTAGATAGGATTGTCTAAGTCATGCATGGTCATAGCAGGAACGTTATCACTAGAATCGGGATGATCAACGCTGCACAGATGATGTGCTTATTTCAGAATCTGTTCTTTTTAATAAGAGATGCAAACACACAAACACAAGAAAAGGAAAAACATTGCCATTTTATTTTTTGTGAAAAATTTTAAAACGAAAGAAAGAGAACACAATTTGTTTGAAAAATGTCCTTTATTTCATGGAAAAAGATAAATGCATTAAAAGCATGGTGGCCCTACAAATGGATCTGTGCACCTTGGGAAGAGTGCAGGATTGACATGCAGCATGATAAAAAGGAAACAAGTAAATTACTTTGATTGCCAGGTAACTTGAACGAAATCCTCGGTAGACCAGTTCCGGAGCTCCTCCCCAGGTGCACATGGGTGAATCCAGCTATCCCAGTCGCAGTCATTGTCCCCTTCTTCATTAGTTGCACAGATATTGTTGCGATCGAGCATTCCGACACTTGTGAAAGTTATGGCTCTACCATCCTGAGGCCAGTTGGACCCACCAGGCTGGTAACCAAGACCAAACTTGTCATCCTTCTTTTCCATCTCTAGCAACTTTCCCCAACCCTGGGCACTTCCGGATTGGACCACTTCTTTAGCTTGCTTATAGGAGTAGATAGAGGTCCCTTCCTTCTCGTTGTTCCAATCTGCCAGAGCCAAAATGCTAACATTGACCGCTTCAAAAGCTTGACACAACGTTTCATGAATTTCTCCATCCATTTCCACGTACTTAAAAGCTGACAGATGACTCACAAAGATATCCTCTTCTCCACACACAGTAATCACCTGACCATCTACCACATACTTCAGCTTCTGATGCAACGTGGATGTCACTGTGCCTGCAGCATGGATCCAGGGACGTCCCAGCAAGCAACTGTAAGCCGGTTGAATATCCATGACATAGAAAGTACTCTTGAACACTTGAGATCCTATCTTCACATGTAGCTCAACCTCCCCGAACACAGATCTCCGGGACCCATCAAAGGCTTTAACAATTAAATCACTGGGTCTCAAAACAATGCCATCAATATTCAGCTTCATTAAGGCCTTCTTAGGAAGCACATTGAGAGAAGAGCCTGTATCAACCAGGACATGTGACAAGACAACACCCTTACACTCCATGGTGATGTGCAGGGCCTTGTTGTGATTGCAGCCTTCAGAAGTAAGATCTCTATCCGTGAAACCCAGCCCATGGATGGCGTTTACGCTGCCTACTACAACCTCCAACTGATTAACAGTTATCTCTTGTGGTACGTATGCCATCTGCAAGACTTTCAATAAAGCTTCCCTATGAGCTGGAGAATACATTAACAGTGACAGGATGGATATCTTGGACGCAGTTTGATTCAGCTGTTCCACTACTTTATAGTCTCTCTTCTTTATTATCCTCGTAAACTCCTCAACTTCCTTTTCAAAAGTACCTTGCCCGGCAGCAGGAGTTGTCACTTCTTTGGTTGCTATCTGTTTGCCCTTAGCCTTTGCAGCAGCTTCAACTTCAGGATCTCCTCTAAGAGCTTAAGGAGCAAAAAGACGCCCGATTCTTGTAAATCCACCAACTCCTCCGACATTCACCACAGTCGGTTCAGTTGTTACTGCTTTACTTTCCACCTTCTGACCTTCTACATACACATCCGAGCCATAGTGCCATGGGATGGCTTTGTCATCAGCATAAGGAACTGGTCCTGGAACAGTAATGTTAATAGGACTAACCTCTGGAACATAGATAGTCACAGGCTCCCTCCGGACAGGAACTTCAGCAGGATCAAAGTAAATTGTTATGGTTGCCACACAATCACTTCTATCATCAACCCTGTCAAACTGTAGCGACCCCTCGTCAATCAGATGTTGTAACCCAACCTTCAAGTCTTCACAGCCATTAACTGAAATCAGACACCCTTCACAGTCATAACCACACCCTGAGAATACTTTCCCTTTCAACAATCTGTCTTTCATCACCAGCAATGAAGTCTTCACTTCCTCCACCTTCAAAATCAAGCTTAACCTCTCACCACCATCCACATCATTTATCCTTGGCCCTCCGTGGTTTGGAATGGGATTTGATGTAACATTAGGAGGCGGTGCAAAGTTAATCGCCTTTGAATCATTCAAGTCTTGAACTTTATGCTGCAATGCCCTGCACTTCTCTGTTGAGTGATCGGGAGCTCCTGAATGAAATGCACATCTTTTGTTAGCATCATACCCCACTGGAAGCTCTCCAGGTGGAGGTGGTGCTAATGTCCTCAATTGAACGAAGTTCAAATCTAACAACCTTTGAAGTAGTGTCGTGTACGTCATTGGAATGGCTTCAAGCACCCTGTTAGCTAGACAAGCTTGTCTCTATTGATAGGGTCTTGGCTGATAATTATTGCGCGGAGGCTGTTGTTGTTGTTGCTGTGGTTGAGTTTGTTGCACAGGACTTACTGGAATAGTGACAACTGCAACTTGCTCATATGATGATCCTCTGTATCCCCGACCCCGACCTCGGCCGTACACAACATTAGTTTCTCCCTCTCTTCTTCTCGGAGGTCCATTAAAAGCTTTCCTCACACCACTTGAGCTACCTGCACCGGTGTCCTGAATCTTCCCCATCTTCAAAAGAGTTTCAACCCTCTCTCCAGCTATCACAATGTCATTGAACTTGGTTGCTGAACAAGATGCCAACCTCTCAATAAACACCCCCTATAGCATTCCTATGAACATGTCCGCCATTTCATTTTCCAACAAGGGAGGTTGTACTCTAACAGCAAGCTGACGCCACCTCTGAGCGTACTCCTTGAACCCCTCTTTAGCATTCTGAGACATGGTCTGCAACTGAGTACGATTTGTAGCCATATCCAAATTGTACTGATACTATTTCACAAATGCCTCTGCTAAATCCTTCCAGCTTCGAATATTAACCCTGCTTAGCTTCATGTACCACTCCAAGGAGTCTCCCACAAGGCTATCCTGGAAGTAATACATCCACAGCTTCTTGTCATCTGTATGTGCAGCGATTCTTCCGACAAAAGACTGGAGGTGAGTCTTCGGGCAAGCTGTGCCATTGTACTTGTCAAAAGTAGGGACCTTAAACTTGTAGGGAATTCTAACCCTTGGCACCAAGCCCAAGTCAGTGATATCAAACCCCAGAGAACTCTGAGATTGAATGGCACGAATCTGCTCAGCCATCTCTTCAAACTTTCTATTCATGTCAATTCCTTGGCCTTCTGCCTCATCCAGCAAAGTAAACTACTCATCTTGCCTATCCATCTGCATGTTGTTCACTCCATCATTGACAATAGTGACCCCTGGTTGCACCACAGGGATTTCAACTTGACGGGCGCCAACCCCATTGCAATTACCTCCATCTTCTGCCCCATTGTTCCTGACTTGGTTGTTTTCCACCATCTCGCGCAAGCGCTCCTGAGTTTGACCCATCCCAGCCATGAGGGTCATGAATTTTTCCATTCTTGCTCTCAAGTCAGCCTGATCTGCTTGCATCTGCTCCATTTCTCTCTGTTTGTTTACTTTCGTAGGGTATCTATGCACGGTTGGCTGTTTCTGAGATATAGTGCCTGAAAGGACATAAACGTTAGAAAACTGATGGACTACCTGCAAAACAGCAAACACGTTATATGCATGCAATGTAACTATTCGTGCTCCCAAGTTTAGGCATTTATATGCCCCAACTCTGGTATTTTCTCCAGATTGCCCCTTTGAGCATTAATTTTCAAACTCTCCCTTTGAAGAGTGTTCAGATCTCAACAGTCTCAAACAAACAAGCTTTGCGTACTCAGAAATGGCAACTGAAATTTAACATTGCATATCATGGATAACCCACTGGCAGCCCAAAAGTTAGAGCACAAACAAAATCCCCGAAGGGTTACAAGTCAATACATGAACAAAAAGATAAGGCAAGACTCCTACAACAAGCTTGTAGGTAGTCTGAACAACAATAAACCAAAATCCTAGACTAAAGGAAAGACTCGGGTTCTTCTTCTGCAGCTATCACCTCTGTCCGGTTCTTTTTCATGCCTGCTCTCAGCTTAAGCTCTGCAATCTGTTTCAATGCCTCCTCCAAGGCCATCTGGCTCTGTGCCAATTGTTGAGTCTTCTCTCTTCGTATTTTGTGAACTTGTTCTACTTCTTCTTTCTTGAAGGCCATCTGTACCTCGAAAAACTCTTCCTTTTCTTTATAATTCTTCTGCTCCTGTTCCCTTTGGCCCTGTAACCAAACAATGGACTGGCGAGCTTCCTTAAGATTCTTCAAATTCTTCTTACGCTCCGCTTCTCTTTTTGATTCCATTAGACCCAATCTCTGAAGATGAGCTTCTCTTCCAACAAATTTCTTTTCTTTAGCTTCTAAGGAGACCTGCATCTTCTGTAGCTTTTCCTCTACTTCGTTCTTAGCACGATTGGCCAGATGGTACAGGTTAACCATTTCAGCATTCTCTACCCGAACCTCGTGCAACTGAGCTTCCAACTTCTTATATTCTTCAAGAGAAACAGTATTCTGACATGGCACCTTTTTGGGATACAATGGAGCCTCCACTGAAAATGGCATGAGCACTTCCTCTACCCGCTTCTGCAACCATGTAGCAAAAGGAGGATATGTATTGGGATCTACCCTTCCAAAATCCTTCTTTCCTTTCTTCGCCCTGTGAGCCCAAGCCTAGGATGCTTGTATAACTAACTCTTTGTTTCCCTCCACAGAAAAGTACAAAGACCCAGCTAAATCTTCTATACTTGGTGGATCCCTCAGAGGATAACCAAATTGTTTCCTAGCTAAGACTGGATGGTAACTGATCACACCCTTTCTCCCTAGCAAGGGCACATTAGGAAAACTCCCACAACTAACCAGTAACTCTTTTCCCAACAAATCCCTGTTATAACCCCAAGCTATATCCTCAGAAGTTAGTCCCATTAGCCTCCTGGACCACCTCCATTCATCTCTCATCTCTTTGAAAGGGCATGACTTTGGACATTGCTTGGCAAACCAATAAGAAAATAATGGAGCACAACAACCCACTGGTCCACCTCTGCCTTTCACATTCCGGTAATGAAAGTTGTAGTAGAAATCTCCCAACAAAGTTGGTACAGGATTACCTTTAGCAAAAATGGAGATCACCTCCAAACTCACAAACTCCTTTTCTCCCGGGAAAAGACTAGATCCATATACCATAAGGGCCACCACAACACCAAAATCTCCCCACTTACTCTCTTTGGCATACTCTTCAGCTTCTGGTATAAGCACATCCCAGGGAAGTCCTCTACCCTCACTGTCCTTCAAAGCTTTCTTGACCTTAGCAACTGGTGTACGACAGACTCTGGATATGTCTTCTTCCTTGAGAGCTATCTTCGATCCATAGTAAGGAAAAGTATCTCTGACAGGAATACCCAAAATGCTAGAAATCTCCTCCAAGGTAGGAGCCAAGATATAATCCAGAAATACAAAACATCGCAACAAGGGATCATAGAACTGAAGCAAAGTGTGCAAGCTATCCTTCTAGTCTGCAGTAGGTTTATCCACATACTTCAAAATCTGACCACACCTCTTTCTGAAGTTCCCTGAAACTTGATCATTCATCAGCCCTGCTAGTCTCTGAACACTCTTGACTTCTGGTTGGAGAAAAGTATAATGGACATTCTTCTTTCTTGTAATTTTCTTAACTTCTGCCATCTGGAAAGCTTACAATTACCAGAACTGGGTGCTAAACTGTAAACAAAACCTGAAAATGGAAACATAAATAGTTAATGCGAGTATGATGCGATGTAAATGCAATGCAGGCATATGATCAATTCAGGACCATCTGGATACTGGATATTGGGACCCCCAAATAACTGAAAACCAAGATTCTCTGAGAAATAACCATCTGATAGAAACCCTCAGAACCAAAAGATTAAGAAATCCAGAACCATAATGACCAAATCATAACAGAGACCATACTGATAATGAGGGTATGTGGAGGCCAAAGGTTCCTGCAAACCTGTAACCCCTCCCAATCTCACTGGTGTGCTTCGGGTCAAACATCACGGACTCTCAAAGCTGAATAGCAATAATACGTTCACCATTTCCGAGAAATGGCTCATGACCAAATCAGGGAATCGGTTTGGCTTTATGTACTACTCAGGGAGGCCTCAACGTGAGTCCGGGAAAACAAGGTCATCCTATGTGAGTTCCAGGTGGGCCCTCGGGTGCGAATGGGTTTGCCACACAATGTGGTCTGCCACTGTCACCACTAAAGAGGGATGTTTCCACAAGGTTCTCAGTGATCGGGCCCCAGCTGCACATAATTATCAAGGTTATGAAATGAGAGAGGAAGATCCCCAAATCAAGACATTTCCAAGACAGTCGCAAATCTGGGCGTGGAACTCACTACTACCCCCATGACAAGATCTCATGAGGCCAAAGTGGAACCACTCTAAGTCCTAAGGTGCACTCGAGCCTTGGTAATGAGCTCATCTCATAGTAACAGTATCACCCAAGTCCCACCAAACAGAAAAATATCCAGTCCAGACAGTCCAGTATAATATGATGCAGGAAAATAAATACTGAAAACTGTAAATAAAGCTGTAAATAAATTGTAAATAAAACAAAAGTAAAATATACACACAATAGCAAACAATTAACACACAAAGAAACAGAAACACGCAAGCGCTAGGAGAGACTCTCAAGGGAACCATAGATTCTGGGTTCGATCCCCAACATAGTCGCCAGCTGTCGCTCCCCGGATTTCCATCCTGGTACAAATGCGAAAGTGGCGCAGAAAAGGTTAGAGTCGCCAGCCAGACATTTTTATCCCGAAGGAATGGGAATGGTAATGCTGCACAAACCAGAAGAAAATAAAAGGAAGGACACGGGTCGTGCGAACCAAAGAGACTGAGTTTGGGAGTCGGTTACGACCTGGGAAGGTATCAGCACCCCAGATCGTCCGCTGTACCCAACGGGATCCACGCTTGCAAATAAACTATTTCAAAGGGTGAAGAAATGAAAGCTGCTGCAAAGAAAATGAATTGAACTGGATAAAAAAACGAAAAGGGAACTGAAAAAAGAAATGAAAAGGAAAAATGTAGGGAAAATAAAGATTGTGCTCGAACGGGCCCTACCCCGCTGCCTACGTACCTCATTTGGACAATGAGGATCAGAGTCTCCGTAGCTCCCCTAACTAGGGATGGAAAGGATTGCTTATGTCTTAAGGCTTGAACTGCCTATGTCAATGCTCAGGTGTTGCAGGCTTGGACGACGAGTGCGTTACCGTCTTGCAAAATGACAAGTAGGAGCAAGTTCGCGGACGGAGCGAAGGAGATGAGAAAAGAATTCCCGAAGGAGAGACGCTTATTGTTTGTTTGTGTTTTTTAGAAGCTTTTTTATGAGTGTGGCACAAGGAAGTGAACTCAAGCTCCTTTCTATGGAATGTGTACTTGCCACTACATTCAAGGATGGAATAATAGAACAAGCACACTCAAGTAAGGAGAAGATCCCAAAAACTTGATTGCAGAGATTAGGGCCTAAGCTCACTAACTCGTTGAATTTATTAAGTGTTTTTTTGATTTTTGATGAAGAAGCGTTTTTTTTGTGATTTTCTTTGTGAAGATGGTTTCATGATCAGACTTGTGCATCATGATAAACAAGCTTGTACCATCCCAAGATGGGAAAACTACAAGTGTTTAATGGAATAAGGCAATTGCACATGAGCCCACTTCAATCCTTATTAAATATTTATTATGGTTTTTTGTTTTGGGATGAGAAGATAAGAGAAAGAAAAGGATCTTAAAAGTAAAAGTCTAATGGGGGACTAACACTTATTGTTATCATGCATAAAAAATCCTAGGTTAGTGAGGTTTACTATCCTAACGGAGGAAGAGATAAGAATAGAAAGAGGAGAAAGAAGAAAAGAATAAGAAAGCTAGAGAGGAGAAAGAGAACCACATGATGGCACAAAGCACATCAAAACTCAAAAAAGCAAAAGCAAAGTAAAAGAGGAAAGATGAAGAGTTGAAATGTGGATAAACATCCACACTTCTTTTACCATGAGCCCCTTAAATGTTAGCAAAAATCCAGCAAATTGATCAACACAAACATGGAATTAACATGCTCAAAGGTTCTAGCAAACAAGGATCAAACAACATGTCAAGCATTGCAAATATACGACTTACGCGTCGAAAACATGAAAGCATACATCAACCAGCAAGCAAATCACCCTAAAATAGCATGTTCAATGATCATATAATTATCCATGGAAATTAAAACAAGCAAGGGGATCAAATAAGCTCAAAACAGCCCCAAGAGTTAGAAGTGATTTTGCATTTTTCCAACTTTGTGAATTCTTGAAGAACAAGTCATGAAAACCCTTGGTTCTTGGCATAATTATGGTCAAGGTAAGTTACATTATGTTGTTATGATATGTAGAAGTGCATTAGAGGTCATGAGAAGTCTTGGAAAGAAAAATTCACATTTCCCTCTTTGGCATGAACTTGAAAATTATGTGATTTTTGCCAACTTTGATCCATCATAACTCGAGTTCTAGGATGAATCAAGAGGAGTTCTTGTACTTTTTTAAAATGGGAATATCCAATATACAACTTTCATGTTTGAAAAAACTTGATTTGAAGCCTTTTTGATCAAGAAAGAGGAGGTTGAAAATCTTTCCCAAAATGGAAAGTTTACATTACATGTCATGTCCAAAAATGGAAACTTTGAAAATGGCTCAAAATTCTCCAATCTTGTGAACTTATAACCATTCCCATGATCTAATAAAGATCATAGGAACTTAAATTGATGAAGATGACCCTTTGGTACCCTTGATGGAGGCCTCAGATGCTCTGATTCTGACTTTTCTTGCACAACAAGTTACCATTTGATTAGATGACTTCCACAATGAATTTTTGCTTCAAATTTGATACACATGCTCCTTGTAATATATATAGACCAATAGAATCAAGAATGGCCAAAAAATTTAAGTGTAAGGGCCTCAAACCCAAAACCCTAATTTCTGGTCATCTGTGTAGGAAACCCTAAGCCTGCCTGGGTAGTTGTGCAATCTTCTGAGGTTTTGTGACTTTAAAGCAAACTTGAAGGTATAATATGATCATAGAACACTCATGGACCCTCTTGGCATGCTTCATGGCCTCTGAGATAACTCAAACCACTTGTAAGATTCAATTGATCACAAACCCTAGTTATGCAACTTATGCAGTGAAATAACTATGCAGTGTGAGATGGTATGCTTATGTAATGCAATATGAAGGATCACAAGCCAAGGTGTGAGAAAAAAGAGAGGGAAAATTTGGGGTGTTTACAGTATCAAGCAAGAGCCTCTAACTGGCATACCTACTACAGATACTAATCCTGATATTGACAATATTTTGGGACTAGTATGGTTACTAGGAGTGGAATAATTTTCTCTCCAGAAGACACTTCAAACACTGCTGCTGCTCTAGCTCATATCTCCAACCCCAGGCCTAGTACTGAAGCTTGGGGAAACGGACCACTGATTGAGCCTGTTCAGGCTGAAACACCAGCTACTGAAGATCTCTCTAAGTAGATGGATGAAGTACTGAAGATCATCCGCAAGAGTGATTATAATATTGTTGAACAATTGGGGCATACTCCCTCCAAGATCTCTATGTTATCTTTGTTGTTGTGCTCATAAGCACATTCTAAGGCTTTAGTAAAGTTCTTGACGGCTTCTCATGTACCACATGAAATCTCTGTGGACTAATTCGAAAATTGTGTTGCAAACTTGACAACTGATAATATCTTAGACTTTTCTGATGCTAATCTAACTCAAGCCAAAAGAAACCACAACAGAGCTCTGCATATCTCCATTGAGTGTAGGGGAACTACTATGTCTCATGTTTTGGTGGATAATGGTTCTTCAATAAATGTGTTACCGAAGGATGTTCTGGACAAACTCAACTTTGAAGATATTGTGCTAAGACCCAGTAATGTGGTGGTGAAAGCCTTTGATGGTTCAAGAAGAATGGTGCATGGAGAAGTTGACCTCCCAATCAAAGTGGGTTCTCAAGTCTTTGATTCTACTTTCTATGTGATGGATATTCGTCCTTCCTATTCCTGTCTGCTTGGGCGTCCCTAGATACATGGGGCCGGTGTTGTGACTTCCACTTTACACCAGAAGCTGAAATATCTAGTGAAAAACAAGATTGTCATTGTTTATGGTGAATAAGAGTATATGGTCAGTCATGTAAACAATTTCAAGTATGTGGAGATGGAGGGTGAATTTGTTGAGACTCCTTGCCAAACATTTGAAGTGGTTCCTCAGGTTGTTCCTGCTACTGAGTCTATCCCTGCTGCTAAACTAGTCCCTGCTGCTACCAGAGTACCTCCTACAATGGCCTCTCTGAAGGATGCTAGAGCTGTAGTTGAAGAAGGTGATTGTACTATTTGGGGTCAGCTTCCTGACATTCCTTACAAGTCTGACAAGTTTGGTTTGGGTTTTACTACATCTCAGAAGGTTGTTTGTCGTGCTCGTGCTATTCGTATCACCAACAAGGGAATTCAAAAGGATCAAGTCAATGATGTGGAGGATTCTGATGAAGACTACAACTTGGATAGCTGGATCTTTCCTACCATTGGCAGTGGGCTCAATATTTGGAAAGCTAAAGATGTTATTCCTATCTCCTTTAGTCAGGAGTAAATGTTATTACTGTTTTTCTTATTTTTAAGTTTGTAATTTTGAACAATTCAACTTTTAAGCCTTGTGCCTTGCCCGGGGCACTATGGTATGCTTGTTAGGGATGTCATTTCATTTGCATATTTTCATTCAATAAAATCAATGGACGTTTTTTTTCTTCGTAAATATTGCGCTCTTTGTCTTTCTTTTATTTTTCCTTTATCAAAAGCTATGTGTTATTACACACACCCACATCACTAAAATGCAGATCCTCATCAACTCTTGATCCTGTTGATAAAAATTCTGCTATTGCCAATTATAACTTCGAGAATCCGATCTATCAAGCCGAGGATGGAAATGAGGAAGATTTTAAAGTGCCTGTAAGAAGAGAAAGTTACACAGCCGCATGAAGAACCAATTAAAGTTGTGAATTTGGGAACTGAGAAAGACAGGAAAAAGGTAAAGATAAGAGCTGAATTAGAAGACAGTGTTAAGAACAAATTGATTCAGATGCTACATAACTATGTGGATATCTTTTCTTGATCTTATGAGGATATGTCGGGACTTGATATTGATATTGTGGTTCACCGTATGCGACCTGAAATGTCAGAAAAGATTAAAGTAGAAGTGATGAAACAATTTGATGCAGGGTTCCTAGTTGTCACTTCCTATCCTCAATGGGTTGCAAATGTGGTGTCGGTGCCTAAGAAAGATGGTAAAGTACACATGTGTGTAGATTACAGGGATTTGAACAAAGCCAACCCCATAGATGATTTTCCGCTTCCATATATTGATGTTCTGGTAGACAACACTGTTCAACATAAGGTATTCTCTTTTATGGATGGTTTCTCTGGTTACAATCAGATTAAGATGGCACCTGAAGATATGGAGAAGACTACGTTTGTCACACAATGGGGCACCTTCTGTTATAAGGTAATGCCATTTGGTTTGAAGAACACTGGGGCAACATATCAACGTGCTATGGTAGCTTTGTTCCATGATATGATTCACCATGAGATAGAGGTATATGTTGATGATATGTTAGCCATATCTCAGACTTAAGAAGAACATCTTGATCATCTGCACAAGTTGTTTGAGAGGTTGAAGAAGTTCAAGATGAGATTGAATCCAAACAAATGTACCTTTGGAGTTAGATCTGGTAAACTTGTGGGTTTCGTTGTCAATGGTAAAGGTATTGAAGTTGACCCTACAAAGGTAAAAGCTATACAAGATATGCCCACTCCCTATACTGAGAAGGAAGTCAGAGGTTTCTTGGGACTCCTGAATTACATTGCAAGATTTATTTTCCAATTAACCACTACTTATGAACCAATCTTCAAGTTGTTGAAGAAAGACCAAGTAATGGAATGGAACGACAAATGCCAGGTAGCTTTTGATGAGATCAAGAAATACCTCCAGGAACCTCCAATATTGATGCCACTAGTTGAAGGAAGACCCTGATTATGTATATGATATTATTGGACAACTCAATGGGGTGTGTGTTGGGACAACATGACGAGTCTGGTCGAAAAGAGCAAGCAATATACTACCTTAGAAAAAAGTTTATCGACTGTGAAATAAGATTCTCACTACTCGAGAAAACTTGTTGCGCTTTGGCAAGGGTTGTTTGCCAACTAAGACAATATATGTTTACTCATACCACTTTATTAATTTCAAAAATGGATCCTATCAAGTACATATTTGAGAAATCTACTCTCTTCGGACAAATAGCAAGATGGAAAATGATTTTGACATAATATGACATATAATATACTACTCTGAAAGCAATTAAAGGAAGTGTGGTAGCTGATCATTTGGCTCATCAAGTAGTGGATGACTATCAGTCTATGAAATTTGAGTTTCCGGATGAAGATATTATGTTTGTTGTTAAAGAACCTAGACAATATGAAGGACCTGAACAGGGATCCCGATGGACTATGGTTTTTGATGGAGCTTCTAATGCACTCGGTAATGGTGTTGGTGTTGTGATTATCTCTCCCGAGGGTTGTTATACACCGTTTACTACTAGACTTTGTTTTGATTGTACCAACAATATGGCTGAATATGAAGCGTGTATTATGGATATCAAGGCTGCCATTGAGACGAAGATCCAGTTTTTGAATGTGTATGGAGATTCAGCCCTGGTAGTTAGTATGGTTAAAGATGAATGAGATACAAAACATCCAAATATCATTCCTTACAGAGAGCATGTGTTGTCTCTGATCCCATACTCTGAAGAGATTACTTTTGTACATATTCCACGAGAAGAGAATCAGTTGGCAGATGCATTAGCCACTATGTCATCTATGTTTGAAATTAGTTGGGATAATGAAGCGCCCATAATTACTATTGATCGATTAGATGAACCAACATATTGTTATGAGGTTGATACTGAAGGGGTGGAATAGAAAACTTGGTTATATGAAGTGAAAAGATATCTCGAATCTCAGGAATATCCTGAAGGGGCATCTATCAATGAAAAGAAGTTTGTGAGGAGATTTTCTGCCAAGTTTTTCCTGAGTAATGGAATTTTGTACAAGCGCAATCACGATTCGACTTTGCTTCGTTGCATGGACAAGAAGGAAGAAGTAGAGATTATGGAAGACATGCATGAGGGGATCTTTGGTACTAATTCTAGTGGGCATACAATGGCTAAGAAGATTTTGAGAGCAGGTTGCTATTGGTCTACCATGGAAGCTAATTGCTATCAGCACTTCAAGACTTGTCATAAGTTCCAGATCTATGCTGACAAAGTGCATGTACCTCCAGTTCCATTGAATGCTCTAACTGCTCCTTGGCCTTTTGCCATGTGGAGCATTGATATGATTGGTGATATCAAACCTACTGCTTCCAATGGACATTGTTTCATCATTGTTGCAATTGATTACTTTACAAAGTGGGTAGAGGCAACCTCGTTTTCTTCTGTTACTAAGAATGTTGTGGCTCGGTTCATCAAACATAATCTCAAATGTAGGTATGGCATCCCCGAAAGGATTATCATAGACAATGGTACTAATCTGAACAATACTTTGATTACTGACCTCTACACGTAGTTTAAGATTAAGCATCACAATTCTTCTCCATATTGACCAAAGATGAATGGCGCAGTGGAAGTCACTAACAAGAATATTAAGAAGATCTTGCAGAAGATGACAGTTACGTATAAAGATTGGCATGAGATGTTACCATTTTCTCTTCATGGTTATCATACCATAGTACGCACTTCAACTGGGGCAACCCCATTTTCTCTTATCTATGGTATGGAAGCAATTTTACCTATTGAAGTTCAGATTCCCTCCTTGAGAATTATGAAGGATGCAGACTTAGATGAAGATGAATGGATTCAGACTTGACTTGACCAGATAAACTTGATTTATGAAAAGAGGCTTGCAGTTGTTTCTCATGTCAGATGTATCAGAAACGTATGATCAAAGCCTTTAATAAGAAGGTCAAGCAACAAATATATCAGGCTGGAGACTTGGTAATCAAGCGTATCATATTACCACAGGGTGATCCTAGGGGAAAATGGAATCCCACATATGAAAGGCCATTTGTAGTCAAAGGGGTATTTTCTGGAGGTGCTATGATGCTTACTACTATGGATGGTGAAGACTTCCCGCAACCTATGAATGCAAACATAGTAAAAAAATACTACGCATAAAAAGAGACTCACTAGGTTGACTAGCCAAGGCAAAAATAAGGGCATCCCGGCGAACCAGAAGGGTTCGGGGAAAAATTAGGGATATATATATATATATATATATATATATATATATATATATATATATATATATATATATATATAATTGTACACCCGACAAGTCGAAAACCCGAAAGGGAGGCTTGGGCAAAAAAAGGTATCCCGGTGGAGTGAAAACCTGAAAGGGCAGTCCAGGCAAAAGTTAGGGATTAAAGCGTACGACTATGTATCGTTGGATAACCCATGTAACCTCAACTGGTTGTACTACCTATATCAAGTTCAAACAGGTGCAGATCAGTCCAATCAATTATATTCCGACAGCGAGGGATGATATACTTGAAGATAATGGAAATAGTAGAGTTGAAACTCAATAGGATCACTTACACATAGCTATGTTTCCTTGTGTTTTTGTACTCTTTTAAAATTTCTATGACGAATTCCTCTTACTAGGATTTCTGTCTCCTTGTTCAAACATTCCTGTTTATAGGCCACTTTCTAAATAAATACAATTCTATTTTCGAATTCAGGTTTACTTTTCCCTTTTTACTTAAGCAAAAACGTATGTTGATCATGTTTGAATGTATATATTCTTTTGAATATGATTGATGTTTACCAGAAATGCATAAAACCCAATAATAGCACTTACTAAAGACGAGCGGAGGTAGGAATCTAACGAATCTTCGTCGATTCATCCCCACAGAGTAATCTTTACGGATATATTGTAACGAAACACTTCAAGTAGCCTCTTATACTTCCAATTCTACAAAATCTTCAAGCAGATTGCTTTCAAGTCTGATATCCTCCGAAGAATTGATACTTGGCCAGATAAATATCCCATGGGAATGTCCATCTCTTTTATCCTAAGTCAGGGTATTCAGGAATATAATCCTTCAATAAGAAGTACGACGAACGGAAAACGGAAGGTCCTAAGTACGATATTCCAAAACAAGACGGGAACAAAGTTTTCATATTCCTCATCAACGAACCAAGATCTATTTTCCCCAGCTAGCAGTTATTACAAGGAGCTACTAATAAGCTTTAATTACATAATTCTTTCATACATCATTCACATCATATCATGGCATACGCATCCATAATGCATATGATATCTTCATTTATATTTCATGAGATGCAATCTTGCATAAACTAATCTTTCTTTTTCAGGATAGTTTACAGTCAGATAAATGTTACCAAGTCCTTGAGAAAGTTCAGAGATGATCTATACGAAGATCTAGTGCTAATACTTAGTGCATGATATCTTTTTCTCCCTGAGACAGTTCAGAGACGATCTATACGAAGATCTAGTATTGACACTTAGTGCAGGATATTTTCAGAGATTTACTTTTGATACTTCAATCAAGATATTTTCCCGAGACAGGTCAGAGACGATCTATACGAAGATCTAGCACTGATACTTAGTTCAAAATATTTTTTTCCCAGAGACAATTCAGAGACGATCTACACGAAGACCTAGTGCTGATATTTAACTCAGTCATGTTACAGAGACAATTCAAAGACGATCTATACGAAGATCTAATGCTGATACTTAGTGCAGTAACAACATACAGATACTCCTACCTTTTGGTATTTTGGATGGAATCTATTACCCCATCTTCGAATACTTCGAATGACATCTCTAAGCCCATTCAAGCAATATAGCCAACCAACAGTGTTACTTTGCGCACCGGCGAGTGCAAAATTTTGGGTTTTAATGTTCAATCCCATTCAACCTTCAAGTCACGAATGTCATATGTGCCAATATAACTCCTCAGGTTTTAGAAAATTGAATAGGGGTAGCTGTTGTACCCCAAAATATTCCCTCACATGTTCAAGATAATGTGTCTCAAGAGGTCTATCAATAGTCACAAGATTCTCAATTGGTCAAAGGGATTGGAGTTCTCACCAAACAAACCTTCCTCCTGAACAATAGATCTTAGAACTAAGGTTTTGAGTTTCCCCAAGCAAAATGGACTTCCAAAGCCTCAAGTGGACTTCATAACATCCCTCATACCTTAAAGAATCCTCAGGTCAAGTTTCAAAGCTTTCCCAACAAGTTTGGCCAGTCAGATGCTCAGATACCTAAAGTCAACCTAAAGTCAAACTTCAATTTTTTTTGTCAACATCAATATTATGAGGTGAAATTCATCATTTTATCAAGGGTAGATCATGATTCATCAAGGAAACCTAGAATCATAAAAAATACAGAGTTACTAAATTAGGGTTTTGTGAAGGAAAAGTCAACTGAACTTTGACCAGCCATAACTTTCACATACTTCATAAAATATTTCACATCCAAAGTTAATTTTGAAGGAAATCCAATTATCTACAACTTTGTGTCTCACAAGCCAAGTCCAAAAATGATTCATTTGAAAGATATGAGCTAAAACATTATAGGTCTTTTTGAAAGTCAACAAAAAGTCAACTTTTTCCAAAGCTCATAATTTAAAAATGGTAAATGATATGGACATGGGACCAAAAGGGTTGATTAGAGGACACTTTAAGCTTTCTAAAAAGTCCTAGAACACCTTCATGTGATCAAGATTGAGGAAGTTATACATTGTGGAAGTTGGACAATATTTAGGAGGTTTATGAAGCAAAAAAGGTCTAAACTCAAGATTTTGTCAAACGTCCCCATAGTACTCCAATCCAAATTTAAAGATGAGGTCATGCACGACCCAATGACCAATTTTTCTGATTTTTATTATTTATTTTATATTATTTTGGATTTTAATCATTAAAATTCAATTTTAATTGAAATAAATAATGAAAATGAAATATTTGATCTAATACCTATTTTTGGATCAAATATTTTGTGATTAAGATTATTGAAATCATTCAAAATTTGTGCAAGACCATTATAACATGGATATATTTGATTTTTTGAAAAATTTGGAAAGGTGGTTTCTTCACAATCAAACAACTCCAATCCATTGCCAAAAAGCCTAAAATTTAAACCTAATTCATTCTATTGTATATACACAACAAAGGCATAAGTGTTGCACACGAATTCTGAGGCAAGAGAGACACTTTCATATTCAATTTTTTTCCAGAAAAATCAATTTTCGATTTCACAATTTTAGGCCTCTTCAAAGCATTCTAAAGGTTGCAATAGCTTCCTTGAGGTTCCCTGATCATGTCTCAATCATTACCATCATCAAAATCATAGCAAAACGCATAATAAATTGAATTTGATGCTTAGTTTGTGTTTGTTATGATGCAAGGATGCTTTCTGGATGGTTAGTTCAAAGATTCATGGCTAATCCGTAAAACGCCATTGTTAGGGTTTTGACGTTCGATTTGGGGATACGTAATATAGACCATTTAAATACCTTTAAAGAACATATTTGTATTGTATGAACTGTGGGGATCAACTTGATGTGATCAATTTGTAAAAATTGTACATTGTTTGCATATTATGATGTTTGCAGGTTTACCTACGAAAACAAAATTCGCAGGTAATGTCACAACAATTTTTTAGGGAAATTGGTAAGTTCAGAGGTAGAGGATGAAGCTGATGGCCCGCTTCTAAAATTCAAAATTTTGTTTTAATATTTTATTTAACTTGTTGGTATTATAATCACCAACACACGCTTGGTCTGATGGTTGGGAGCGTATTTTGTAAACTTGAGGGCATGTATTCGAACCCAGCCACATGTGTTTTTTTGCTTTATATTCTTTTTGTAACTTTATTATATAATATGTATTTGCTATGTATATTCACAGGACACGCGCGCAACCCAATGGCAATGGCTGGAGGATGGGAACCCAAGGGCCAGGTTCAACTCTCTCCCCTATGGCATTTTTACCAAATTTGGTTATTTCTGTCTTTTTTCTTTTTAAAAATTGATTATATATTTTATTTTCAATTAAAATCTTAATATTTTTTAATTAATTCTTAACCTAAAAAAGAAAACCTTTTTAATAACCCTTCATTATTTTCTTAAAAAAATTATTAGATTTAGGTTAACATTTTATAAATAAAAATTATTATTACTTTGTTATATTTAGGTTGATAATCAAACCTTAAAATTTTCCTTTTAAACCTAAAACCTAATTATTTTCATAAACCTTAATTTTTTATAAACCTTGCAAATTTTCTAAATCTAAAATTTTTATAAACCTTAACCCTAATCGGCAAACCTTTTTTTTATTTCCTATTTTCACTCATATTTATATTATTCATACAATGTTTGCCTATGTAACTGCTTCGCCTTTGTAATAATTAGGTTTTTATTTTTCGCCTTTTTTATTATGTAACTGTCCCGAAGCCGTGTAATAGTTAGAGATTTTATTTTCTGCCTTTTATTCTCTGCCATTATTTTTATATTTACTGCGTGGTTAGTTACATAGGGATTGCCAAAATTAAATGATCGCATACGTAAGTCGATCATTCTATGATCGCCATACGTAAGTCGATCATTCTATGATCGCCATCTGCACTTTCAAGATAAATATTTGAAAATAGGATTCACATACGTAAGTCGATCATTCTATGATCGCCATCTGCACTTTCTAGGGTTCCTCTCCTGGTTACCTTTAATATGGTCAAGTCCCTCAAAAGGGGGGGTGTCTTGAAAGCAAAGTCCCTTTAAATAAAGAAATCATCAAGTCCCTTAGAAGTTTCCTACGAAATAATGATCTCGTCCCTACAGAATAAATGATGATAGTCCCTACAAATTGGTAAAGACACCCTTACAAGTTGCCTTCATTGACCATACGATGACCCTACGCTCGTGCCTCAATAAATCCAAGGTAATGACTACCTACTCCTTAATAGTAGGGTCAGTCTTACCCTTGAAAGGAAATAAAGAAACATGAAAGACCAGTCTAGGGTAGGTAGTTCTTAGTTACTTGCTCATATTTGAAAACTCTTTTTCACACCTCACTTTCAAACAATTTTCAAAAACTCAAAGCTTCGTATACATCTATACGAAGATCATTACAAAGACTTATGAAAGTTTCTAAACACATACTTCACATTTATTTTCAAACAAACAAGTGAGGTAAGTAACTAAGAGCCCATGGATAACCATGGATATAGAGGGTGCTAACACCTTCCCTTTATATAAACTACCCCCCGAACTCAAATTTTTTAAAAGGTCTTTCATGTTCTTTTATAACCTTTCCTATTGGATAAAATAAAAGTCGGCGGCGACTCTTTCTATCCGCAACATAAATAAAAAGTCAGTTCTCCCACCGTGTTACACAACTGTAACACCCTAATTTTTCCCCCTAAGTTTGTGTTTGCATTTGCATCATTTTGCATACAAACAAGATCACGCGCTGGTTCCTCGGTCCTTTTTGGTTGTAGGTTTATGCCTCACAAGGGATCATCATTGCTTTTATTTTCTTTTATTTGTTTATGTTTAATAACCATTATTTAAAATCGAAAAAAGTATTTTGTTTTTCTTTTACTAACATTTTTAGGAGAAGAACAGGTAAAAAATGCCAAACATAGCAGTCCCGCAACTCGAATGAATTTTATAGATAAGATTCGAAGTTGATCTGCAAACAATTCAAATTTATCTCTTCAAAGATTTCCCAAGTTTTAATTGATTTATTCAAGGAATTCCAAGGTTCATGTGTTTATTTCCATGCCTTCTTCGACGCGTATAAGAATAAAGCTGAAATAACCAAGCAATAAAAAATGAACAAAATATTCAAATTTTGACTTGGTTAACCGGTTAACCAATGTGTTGACCGATTAACTAGTGCAAAATTTGAATAATTTGTTCAATTTCAGCATATCCTAGCCCTTGATCTCATTTGGAACACTCTATATCCATTCCACTTTTATTCCTCTATGTCACTTTGTTCATTTCCCACCATAAATTCTCACTAATCACCACTCTTTTATGAATTTCCCTCCAAATTTGATTTCCAAACTTAATTTTGATTTTCCAAATCAATCTCCATTCCACCAAATTCCCATAACTCAAGTCTTCAAATAGCACCCTCATTTCATTCATTTCACATGCTTTTAATAGCAAAAAATCCATTGCAAAATATCTTTCCAAACCACAAAATTCACCAAAGCTCATTTCCCTATTTTGAAAGTTATCAAGAATTTACATTGAATTCTTGATTAACTTTGAGCTAAACCTTCATCCTTTTCATTTTTATTCATCAATTTTAGTAGATCAAGCTTGCTAGTGGAATAATTTGAAGTTTGATCTTAGTAATTCATCTTCCTCCATTGTTACACCTTCATCACCATCATTCAAGATGTAGAGCTTTGGTGCTTTTGGTTGTTGGTCCTTTGGACCATAAATTGTTGTTTGATTGCAGGGATTCCACTAATTTTTCACTTTAAAATTCGTTCTATTTCAGTTCATGATCATAAGGCGTTTGAAAGTTGTTTTAAAAGAGGATCATGGTAAATTTTGGCCAATTTTTTCTACGGTATAAGCGTTAACTGATTAACCATTTTCAGTACAAAATGGTTAACCGGTTAACCAGTGTAAATTTGCACAGAAATTCAAAATTTAGTTGTGTTAACCTGTAACACCAAAATTACCCCACAAAATTAATAATAAAAATAAGAGTAATTAAATTACACCGAAAATATTTGAGTGTCACAATTCAACTAAAATAGTATTTCAAAATACAAATTGTTTTCTAAATATAAATGAACAAGCAACAACTATTATCCCGACACCCAAAGCACGTATCAGAGCCGAGTCCTAAAGACTTGAAAAACACCGACTTCACTGATCACCAATCGACTTATCCGGATCACCTGCACATTACCAACATAAGGGTAACATTCAAACAGAAGGGGTGATATACTTACACCACAAAAGAGAAAATAATAAGAATAAGCAAGGGTCATTAATTAGTCCCCTACTTCTAAACAACAACAATTACACAAGCACATCACAACTCATATCAACATCATACACAACAACAATTTATGTAATGAGACTCTACTTGACTCTATGCATGCGGTACCATAACCCGATCTCTATTTCAAGATCCAGTTCCCGTCGGAACTCTCGACCCCTCTTTCATGCTCCAATATCATCCCTATTTCATGATCATACCCTCGACCCCTATTTAATGGCCACATACAATCCCTATTTGATGACCGCAACAACATCACAACGATTCCACTAGGATCCAACGAACATACCCTACCTTGGTATATTGTTCCTACCATGCTTATGTCGTGCAACATCAATGACAATCATGCATATTTACAACAACTAAATCTTACAACTCAACATCAACAACTAACATACAACGACTCATCATAATAACAAACATCATCAATATCATGCATAATTGCATACAACAACATATCCTAACATCAACCAACACATACGCGTCAACACCACATACAACAACATATATTACATACACATGTATCAACAACAATGTTATGTAACTACAACAACAACAAATGGAAATATCAACTATTAACAAACAATCCCACTTCTGTTTATTCCGAGTTATGCTAATTACACTTCTAATTGAGCTCACAACTCGTCTCTAACTACCTCTAACCATACCAATTCAATTCCAATCCATTACTATGTTATTTAGATAATTTTAAGGAATTTTTCAGAAATTAATCTTGCTATTTTTTCACTCCAGGTCTCCCTAAGCGAGGGGGCTTGTTCACTACGAGATAAACTCTCTGTATTTTGATCTCTAAATTTTCCACATGCTCGCTAAGCGAGCTCTGCAATTTTCGCAGTCCTCCCTTATGTGATCAGACACCACCTTCTACAAAAATAGACATCCAAAATTAATCCAATCACCAGAAAAATGCAGAATTAACTCAACTGAATGCTTAATTTATACACTCAACATACAACAACAAATTATCAAATATTTCATCCAATTTCATCAAAATCACCAAACCCCAAACCCTCTAATCAACAACACTACCTAATTCATATTATAAAACCCTTAAGAGACTGGAGAATCTCACCCTTACCTTAGTTTCAATGAGAATTATCTTCTTCTCTGCGGGTTCTCTGCAAGTCTTTCACCTTATCCTTCTTCTTCTCTCTGGTTTTCACAATCTATCTTTCGCTTTCACAAAACCCTCATGTTTTCCTTATTCCACCATAACCCCTTAGACCCAACCTATGACCTTCCACATTTACCTTCACTATTTTCACCAAATGACCACCTTACCCTTATCTCTTTATTTCCAAATATTTAATTATTCACCACATAATTATTCAATATAACATAATACAATTAATATAATTAAATATCATATTGAATAATATTTCTTTCCTCCACACATAAAATGCAACAATTCCAAATAATTATTTAAATAAAATTGGGGCGTTACAACTCTCCCCCACTAAAAAGGTTTTCGTCCTCAAAAACTTACCTCATGCAAACAGATTCAGATACAACCCTATCATCCTGCTCTCCAATTCCTAAGTTATATGCCCATCGACAGCTCCTCCCAAAACCACCTTCACCAGAACAATCTCCTTGCCTCTCAACTGCTTTACCTTACGATCATCGATTTGTTCTGGTAATGCTTCAACTGTAAGATTATCTCTTACCTCAACATCGTCCATCGGTATCACATGAAACACATCATGCAAATTGGACAATCTCGGTGGCAACGCCAATCTATAAGCAACAGGTCTAAATCTTGTAGAAATCTGGTACATACCAATAAATTTAGGAGTAAGCTTTCTCGACTTCAAATCTCGTCCAATACCGGTCACCAAATTAACCCTAAAAATACATGGTCTCCTTCTTGAAACTCAAGATCTTTCCTTCTCTTATCATGGTAACTCTTTTTCCTGCTCTGTGAAGTTTTCATCTTATCTCGAATCAACTTCACCATCGTAGTGGTCTGCTGCACAATATCAGGTCCAAGTACCACACTATAACCTAATTCATTCTAACAAAAAGGTGTACGACATCTTCAACCATACAAAGCTTCAAACGATGACATATCGATACTGGAAATGTAACTATTATTATAAGTAAACTTGATCAATGACAAATGACTATCCCAAACACCTCCTTTTTCAAGCACACAAGCCCTCAACAAATCTTCCAAAGATTGTATCATCCTCTCTATCTGTCCATCAGTCCGAGGATGATAAGATGAACCAAAATTCAACTTTGAACCCAATGCCTTTTGTAAACTCTCCCAACATATTGAAGTAAACTGCAGATCTCTATATGACACAATACTCAAAGGTATCCCATGCAACTTCACAATTACACCGACATATATCTCTGCCAATCTCTGTAAAGAATAAGTAATAGAAATCGAAATAAAATGCACTGACTTAGTCAACCTATCAACAATCACCCAAATGGCATCATGCTCTCTTGGTGTAGTAGGTAACCCCATAACAAAGTCCATTGATATATTATCTCATTTCCACTCCGGAATATCCAACGGTTGCATCAAACTAGCAGGTTTCTGGTGTTCCACTTTCGACTTTTGACAAGTCAAACATGCATAAACAAACTGAGGCACATCACGCTTCATACCAGGCCACCAAAATATCTTCTTCAAATCCTGATACATTTTCGTCGCTCCCAGATGAATACTCAAACCACTTCTATGCCCTTCTTCAAGAATAATTATCTTCAATTTAAGATCGTCGGGAATATAAATATGATCTCGGAATCGAAGTACTCCTTATTCATCAATTTGAAACTCATTAATTCCAACTCGTTCATCATTGACCATCAAGTCCACCAGTTTCAAATCTGACTTATGACTCTCCCGAATATGATCAAGAAAATCATTATTAACTTTCAACATTCCCAACATCACACTATAGGTGTCTGTTCACAAACCAAACTCATATCTCGGAATTGTTCAATCAACTCCAAATCTCTAGCCATCATGATCAATATATGCAATGTCTTCTGACTTAAGGCGTCAGCTACAACATTAGCATTACCGAGATGATAGATCAAACTAAAATCATAATCCTTAAAAAATTCCAACCAACGTCTCTGCCTCATATTCAACTCTTTCGAAACAAACAGGTATTTCAAACTCTTATGATCACTATATACCTCAAATCTCAAACCATAAAAATAATGCCTCCAAATCTTTAATACAAAAACCACAACTGCTAGCTCCAAATCATGAGTAGGATAATTCCTCTCATGAATTCTCAACTAACGCGAAGCATACGCCACAACCTGTCCATCTTCCATTAATACTCCACCTAAACCCATCAAAGAAGCATAACAATACACCATAAACGGTTCATCTGCTTTTGGACAAATTAAAACTGGGGCAGTAGTCAACTTCTTCTTCAGCTCAACGAAACTCTTCCGCACTGGGAATCCCACACAAATGATTTATCCTTACAAGTTAATTGGGTAAACGGAAGTGCCAACATTGAAAATCTTTCAATAAATCTTCGATAATAACCAGCTAGTCCCAATAAAATTCTTATTTATGTCACTGACATCGGAGTCTCCCATTGTAGCACTACATCTACCTTGGATGGATCCACAACAATCCCTTTTTCCGAAATCACATGACCAAGAAAACTCACCTCCTTTAACCAAAATTCACACTTTGACAATTTAGCATTCAACTTCTTCTCTTTCAACACTTGCAACACGATTGCAAGTGTTCAACATGTTCTTCTTCTGACTTAGAGTAAATCAAAATATCGTATATTAAAACAACAACAAATTGATCCAAATAATAATGGAAAATCCGATTCATATACTCCATGAATACACCAGGTGCATTAGTAACTCCAAATGGCATCACTACATATTCATAGTGTCCATACCGAGTCCTAAAAGCGGTCTTTTACACATCTTCATTTTTCACTCTTATTTGATGATAACTCGATCGCAAATCGATCTTACTAAACACACGAGCACCAACCAACTGATCCATCAAATCATATATCCTTGGAAGCAGATACATGTTCTTAATAGTCCCCTTATTCAGTTGCTTATAATCAATACACAACCTCATGCTACCATCTTTCTGCTTCACCAATAATATCGGGGCTCCCCACAGCGACACACTCGGTCTCACAAACTTCTTTTCTAACAGTTCCTCTAACTGCTTCTTACATTCAGATAACCCGAAAGCCGACATATGATACGGTGCCATCGAAATAGGTCTTGTTCCTGGCACAAGATCAATACTGAAGTCCACTTCTCTCTCTAGCGGCACATGCACAACATCATCTGGAAATACTTCCGGGAAATCTCTAACCACTTGCAATTCACTAATTTCCATATCATTCTCCATCGACAAAGATGCAAACAATGCCAAAACTTGCACTTCATTATTCAAAAGTTCTTTCATCTCTCGAGCAGATAAATATTCAACTTCTTCTTCCTCTTTACTAGGAGTAAGAAACCTAACTTACTTACTGTAAACACCCCAAATTTTCCCTCACTTTTTATCACACCATGGCTTGTGATCTTTCGTTTTTGCATTTACATAAGCATTACATCTCATATTGCATATTTGTTTCACTGCATAGTTCCATTTTCATCTGCATCTAGGGTTTGTGATCTGAGCAATCCAAGAATCAATCTGAGCCATCCCAATGGTCTTTAAGATTTCCAAGAGGGTCCATGTGTGTTATATGACCATAAAATACTCCCCAAAGTTCATGAAAGTCAAGAGATCACAAAGAATGGCAAAGGCGTGGAAGCAGAGCTAGGGTTTTCCTACACAGATGACCAAAATTAGGGTTTTGGTTTCAGAGGCCTTAACTCCAAATTTTCTGGTCATTCTTGTTTATAATGGTCTTAATATGTTATAAGGATCATGTGTACCAAGTTTGATGAAGAAATTCATTGTGGAAGTCATCTGATCATTGGGTAACTTCTTGAGCAAGTAAAGTCAAAATCAGGGCATCTGAGGCCCCCAACAAGGGTACCAAAGAGTCATCATCATCATTTTGAGTCTCTATGATCTTTATTTGATCTTAAAAGTGGTTGAAAGTTCACAAAGTTGAATAATTTTGAGCCAAATGAAAAATTGCTATTTTTGGAAATGACTTGTAATGGAAACTTTCCATTTTGGGAAAGATTTTTAACCTCCTTTTTCATGACCAAAAAAGCTTCAAATGAAAAATTCTTGGACATGAAAGTTGTATATTAGGTCTTTCCTTTTTAAAAAAGTACTAAAACATGTCTTGATTAATCCTAGAACTCAAGATATGGCTTTTCAAAGTTGGCAAAAATCCTATAATTTTCAAGTTCATGCCAAAGAGGATTTTTTGCAAATTCAAGTTCCAAGCCATTTCATGACCTCTAATTGATTTCTAGGCATCATACAAACATAGTGCAATGCATTTGAACCAAAATTGTGCCTTGGATTGCAAGTTTCCACAAGACATTTTTATGAAATTCTCAAAGAGGGAAAAGTTGCAAAACCTCTTGAAACCTTCCCTCCACTTGTGCCAGCTGCATAAAACCAATCCTATGGCCCTCCATGAATCTTGCTGAGGCCAGACACCCCTTGAAACAAGCTCTGCCATGGCCCATACCTCCAAGTACACAAAATTGACTTTTTTGCAAAACCTCCCATACCAATCAAGCTGAGCCACAACAACTCTTCTGACCAATCAAGACATCACATACAAGCCTCATGGACCTTATTTCATATCTTCTTGGAGCCTAAAACACAACACAAGTTAGATTGCATAAAATCCACCAAAATCTTCATCTCTTCGATTCTCTCAATACAAACCACAAACCTCAAAACTCTTTGCACCATTCAATCATACACATCTTCAGGATCACAAAGCAACCCTCACAATGAACTAAAAGCCTCTAAATCAAAAACACGATTACTCACCTCTCAAAACTGAAACTCACAAAGGAGGCCATTCAAACTTGTTCCAAGCTTCTCATTAGCTTCAGGGAGTCCATTGGAGTTGATTTGCATCAAAGAAAAGGTCAGAACGTTCCAAACTGAAAAGCTTCAACTCAGGTAACCATGAAGAACAATTTTTCCAAAACATGTTTTTTAAGTTACAAATTGATTCTACACGATGCACTGATCATCCTGATATGTTTACTTTTGAAAATGGATGAGAAATAAGCATTTCATGATGTTCTGAAACTTTGCTCGTAAATTTGTTTTTGATTCGATTCGCATGATTCTTGTGATATAAATGATGTTTGATGGGTGATTTTGATTGTGTAAGGCATGGGGATCATTTTTGGGCAGTTAGTTTGGTCTGGGGTAGCTTAGAGAGAGATGGCATGAAGGTGTGGCCGGAGAAGATGACCGGAGCTTGCTCCGATCACTTAAGATTAATTAGGGTTTTGATTTCCAGTTTCATTGTGAGCCCTTGGAATGAGATTAGATTAAGAAGCGTACGGTCCAGATGAGGTCATTTACCCTAAACATTAATTAATTAGTTTAATTAGGTTTAGTTGAATTAATTTAATCAGAAGTGATCCTGGCCTTTAAAACGCGCGTGTAGTCAATGCCTTCCCGCTGGGTTTGAATCCTGGCCCTCAGATCCGTTGACTTCCATTTAATTTAATTTTTATTTCATTTTTCTTTATTTCTTTTGCATATTTTATTTAAAATAGTAAAACACATCACAAAAATATAATATTTTGCATTTCTGATCCAAATATTTTTCTCAACCCAAATATGATTTTTTTTTTTATTTTTTTTTGCATTAAAAAAGTATTTTTAAAATATTTAAATGTTACTTTTAATTAATTAATGGATTTTAATTAATTAAAAATGCATTTAGGTTTCTAAAAATCACCAAAAATTTCATGAACCATTCCAATACATTTAGAAACATTTTCAAACACATCATACAAATTTCTTTTTAGGTTTGATCATAATTTCACAATTTTCTTTGAATTAGGGTTCTTAAAAATCACATTTTTCTAACCCTAACTTGAAAAATTCATTTCTGCCTAACCATGATGAGTTTGAACTTGATTCTTTTTACATTGTTTCAAATATTGCATGTAGTTTCTAGGTTATGTTTCTCATGAATTTATCTTGCATTTTCAAATTGATTTGCATTTCCCTTGAGAATCATCCAAAAACCCTAGCAAACTTAGAAAATTCATAACTTTCAATAGGGTTAGATTCTGACCTTCTCCTTTGGGGTTTTACCTTGTATGGGTTTAGGGATTGATTGAGCTTGATTTCAATCTTTTATCATGTTGTATGCTTCTGTTTTGGTCATTTGCATCTCATACATTCATAAAACCCTAATTTCTCATTTGCATTCATCTTTGCATATCATCATCATATGAACTTTCCATGACATTTCAAGCATTTATATGACATATTAGACATCTTAGGACATGTTATAAACTTGCTTGATCATTTCTTCATTCATTTTCTATGTCTTGCATTCATTGCATTTCATAAACATTCATGTGTTTTCAAGCCTCTAAGCATGATTCCCTTGCATCTCATCTTTGTATGAATATTCATATGCACATTGTATGACTTTGCATCATCTCATATGCCATTTGTATTGCATAATCACTTCTGACTTTGTTCTTTGCATCTTATTTCAATTCATTTCCTTTTGCTTTATGTCTTATGCATTCATACTAACATTTTCATGATTTTTTGGTAAGTTTATTTGGGAAGTGGATTTTCCTTCACTTCCCACCTCTTCTTATCTCATTCATATGCATTTTTACATGTCTTTGAAGGGAATCTAGTTCACTTATGTTCCATCCTTCTCACTTTCTTTCTTTCAAGTTACTTATCTTCTTCAGGAAGTAAGTAACTTGTTCTTTTTTCTCCTTCTCTTTTCATCTGCTTCTTCCATTGGTGGCCTTGAAGATCCTTTCTCTTAAGCTTAACAAACCATAGGATACCCAAGCATGATAACTTTTAGGGTTGTGTATAGTCCCCCCTTAGTCTTTTACCTTTGAGTCTCTTTGAGTCTCTCTTCTCATCTTAATAATGAGAGAATAAACTCTTAAAGCTTTAGGACTTTGAATTAGGGTTATGCATGCATCCTTCTCTTAGGATGGAGTGTATAACTTTAATCCTAAGTGTTAAACCTTTAATTTGTTTACACCTCTTAATCAAAACACATTAATAATCACCAAGATTTTATCTTGTAACTTGGGCCTTACATTAGGGTTCTTTCTCTTCCTTATGGTTAAGAGGGACTAACCCTAGTGTTTAATGGACAAGTCCCCCTCAAGTAGTCTTACAAACTTAAAATCCACTTCTTAATCCCACCTTTAATTAAAATACACCTTAATAAAAGCTTGTTATAAAATGAATTTAATCCCTAACCATGGATTAAGTTGAGGTATCTTCCTCAGCTTAAGTGTGCTCATCTATTATCCTTCTATTAGGATGGTGTAATAAGTTCACTAATATGTGATTAGAGATTAAACTCATTACTTAACACTAAACAAAATCTAAAAACATCTAAATAATTACAAGTAGGTTAATGATCCTAATCCTACATCATCATGGTAATTAAGTTGAGATGCTTATCTCATACTTAAGTAAGCTCATTATCCCTAATCAGGGACGATATAATGAGTTTATAACCCTTGATTTAGGCTTAAGCTCATAATCCTATGCAAAACACCAAAACAATAAAAATTGAAAACACACAAAAATAAACAATAATCATCTCCTTCGGGATTATTTTCTCATCACACTCATTCATAAACGAGAACTTGCTTCTTCTGTCTAATGCAAGACAGTTAGCACTCGAGCCAGACGAGTCATACACTTGAGCATAGACTAGCGAGCAGTTCACAGTCAATCCATCCAGTCTCTTTGAGTCAAACTACGGTGTTCTGACTTCCTCATTGCACGAGAGGATACGTAGGCATAACTTAACAGTTATCGAACAAAAGTCTCTTTGTCATCCCCCTCTTTCAGCATTCTTTTCTAAGCCTTAGTTCCTGAGCAATTCACTTTTTGCACTGACACATGTACATTCATTCTTAGCTTTTGCACACAGATAGCACATACATCTACCCCTTTTAAACACAATCTTGTAAGCGTGGATCCCATCGAGTACGATGGACAATCTGGGTGCTAATACCTTCCTAGGTTGTAACTAACCCCCTTTCTCAGTTTCTCTAGTTCGCAACCGTCTTATCCATCTCTTTCCATGTTTATGAAGCATTACCTTTCCTTCGGGATAAAAAGGCCTAGCTGGCGACTCTATTCAGTTTATTTCACTTTCTCCTTTTGCCGACCGTTCGCGTCTGCATCGGGATGCAAATCTTCGGGAGCGACAGCTTGGCGACTCTGCTGAGGATTCTTATCTTGCAACCAGGGCTTCTGGTTCTTTTTGTGGGTTTCTTCTAGCGCTTGTTTGATTTGTATTTATGGGGGTGTTATATGCTATATGTGCTTTTTGTTTATTGCTTTATTTATTGCTTTATGTACAACTTTATTTATTGCTTCATTTACTGTTCTATTGCATTCCATACTATTGTCATCATATCATTGTGTTGGATATGTTGTTTAACTTGGTGGGAGGGATATTCAGTGAGTAAGGTTCCATACCGGGAGCCTGAGTGACACATAGGATAGAGTGGATTCATATTCTTTCCCATTCCATTTCGGTCTGGTGCGGGAATATGAAACACGGTTCAGACATGGGTTTCTTCTTGAGAACTCTGTGCTACAGATTTCTTGTAGTACTAGGGCTATCTGGGAAGCCTGCTAAGTCTGGATGAACTTTTTAGATGACCTTCAACATCTTAGGTGAATTAGAGGAGAATCCTTTATGATTAATGTAAACACTGTACCTCCGGGTTAGAAGTGTTTACACTTCTCATAACTGATCTAAGTCTGAGGATCCTTGTTCTAGAATAATACCTGTGAGGGGGTTGGGATGTTTACAGGTTTGAAGGAACCCTTGGCCTCATCATACCCTATTACTAGATTTGTTTTAAGGTTACATCATTTTAGAGTGATTATATGAGACCCCGGACTTGTGACTCTTTATTTTAGTCCCCCACTTGGTTACTGGTTCTCTAAGCCTTCATCTGGACTTATGAACACACATGGACCTTATCAAGGCAGATAACATATCCAACACCTGATCACAAACCCTTGAATATCATTCTGCATACATCATTTTTCATCATTTTAACATTTGTCTATTTGTTTTATAGGGTATCCACATCATCTCTGGTTTGGTTTTGACTGTTCTTCTGCTCAGATATCTTCATCAGATATATTCATAAGCCATCTTCATCAGAGATTCTCTTCAGCACCTTCATCAGTTGTCTTCATCAGTTTTTCTCCTCAGATTATCTTCATCAGCATCCATTATCAATATGGACCCATCCAGGAAGAACAACATTACTTATCATTTCTTTGAACCTTCCCTAGCAGGCATCAGGCAGATTCAGACACTCATCACTCCTGATCATGTCCCTTTATTCAGGGAACATTGTGGTGACATTTTGGACATGATCATGGACTTGGATGCATCATAGAGGATCATGATTCACACTTGCCTCCAGTTCTATGACCCTCCTCTCAGATGTTTTACCTTTCCAGACTTTCAGTTGGGCCCTTTGTTAGAAGAATTTTCCATGTTGTTGGGTGTCCCCGTCAGGAGAGGGATTTCTTTCAACCCTGAGATGACAGCTCCCAGGAATGAGGACATAGCTAAGGCTCTGTATTTGGAAACCACCATCATTGATCAGAATATGACCACCAAGGCTGGAATCCCAGGCCTCCATTTAGACTTCTTGATTACTCAAGACACCAGTCATGCTGCAGCAGGGAAGTGGGACACTGTTTGTGCTCTCTTGGCCCTTAGCATATATGGTATCATCTTGTTTGCAGACGAGCCTATGTTTGTAAGAAAGAATGCTATCCATCTCTTCTTGCTGAAGAATCCAGTTCCTACCTTGCTCAGGGATTTCTATCACTCAGTGCATCAGTGAAATGAGAATCAGAGGGGAAAATTAGTCAGATATTGTGCACCTCTTTTCTACTGTTGGTTATTGATACACTTGCCGAAGACGGAAGCTTTCTTGAATCCTCATCAGTCAAGAAACTGGGCTAAGAGAATGATTGCCCTTACATCAGAAGACATCGGGTGGTGTACTCAGAGCACCAAGGGGAGAGACATAATCCCAATGTACCTCTGATTGGAGTGAAGGGTTGCATCAACTACAATCCTTTGCTGTTCAAAAGGCAATTAGGGTATGCTTTAGTACATCCACCAAGAGAGCAGGATTTAGCAGAGACCCTTTACTGCGATATTCAGAATAATCATGCCATCACCCTACAAGCAGCCTGGGCTTGGGATAACATTCAGACAAAAGGGACTGCCATTCTTGTCAAGTGCAACAACATAGCTTCAACCTAGTATATTGATTGGTCTCGTATCAGAGGACAGATCACCTACATGCCATTCACTCTGGAGGATGTTCCAGGACCATCAGCAGTAGAGCCTGTGGCTATGGTCAGTTTAGAGGAATTTGAGAAGTTGAAAGAGAGGAATACTCAGCTTTCTGAAGCTCTAAAGAAGACCCTCTAGGAGAGGAATGATAGTCGTCTGGAAAATGAAAGGTTAGAGAAGCTCCGGATCGAGCATATGACCAAGATTGAGAAGATAGATGATTACATCAGAAGAGCCCGGGCATGGGAGTTGGTATTGAAGAATGCTTGCAAAGAAGCCAAGATTCAGAAGGCCAGAGCTGAGCACTACTTGGAAGAGAGTCAGGCTAGATGGATCAGAATTACTGAGGCTCGTTCACAGGAAGCTAATGAGAAGAAGAGTCAGGAAGCCTTGTTAGCAGCACAGAAGGAAATCTCCGAGCTGAAACTCCGGGCGGGGTTGAAGAGATTAAAAGACCAAGACAAGTATAAGAAGTTGAAAAGTGCCATTGCCACCAGGAACCTTCTTATCAGGACCATCACATAGCACCCAGTTGGACCAGTGACTGATGCTCTCCGGAAGGAAGTCAAAGAAGATGACTTTGGGCTGGATGTCTGATTTCTTTGTATTTGTACTTAATTTTGTTTGTACTTTTGTTTATTTTGTTGTATTTTGACCCATCATGGGAACTTGTTGTAATCATGAACTATGTATCTTTACATTTTGTAATATATGGTTTGTGTGTTATCCTTTGGGCTTCATTTCTCTTCAACGTCATCATTCCTTGAGGTCTGGAAGGTCAAAACCAAAGAACCAAACCGGATACCCTTGGAAGACAAATAGACATATTGCATTGCATACTAACCTCATTCTTTGTTTTGTAGGTATTTTTGTTGTTGTTTTCTCACTTTGTTGTGGTTTTAGGAAATGTTGCTTGTAGGAGGGTCTTCCCCATCAACAGAGTTCACCGGTATCCTACAAGAAACAACCTTCCGAGCTTATAGATGGACAAGGTTCAGGAAGATCTGACTGACGTAAGAAACCAGATGGCTAATGAAAGAACTGAAATGAGGGCTCAGATGAACCAGTTCATGGCAGTAATGACTGGATTGGCCCAAATCCAAGAAAGATTAAGAGAGTTGGTCGAGCGGCAAACTCCTGAAGAAAATCACCCAGGTACAGGGGGTACCAGCAACAATGATCTTGTACAACCACGTATTGACCCCCCGGAGTTTGGACCTCATCTTAACCCTGAAGTTAATGCTATCAAGAATACCCAAGGTAATACTGGAGGGTGGGCCTTGCAAGAGGACCCTCAGGAGGAACAGTTCACTGTAGTTGGAGTAGGAGATGAAGTCTATGATCATTGTCTGGAAGAGATAGCAAAAAAGCTGAGATCCCTGGAGTCCCAAAACTCTTTAGGATTTGATGTTATGGATATGGGGCTGGTGGAGGGAGTAAGAATTCCTCACAAATTCAAACCTCCCTTCTTTGAAAGATATAACGGTACCTCTTATCCTCGTACCCATCTTCAATCTTTTATGGGAAGATTAAAGGCTTACACTATGGATGAAAAGCTATGGATGTTTTATTTTGAGGATAGCTTGACTGGGGCATGTCGTGAGTGGTACTCTCATCTGACTAGGGCAACAGTCAGAAATTGGAAGGATTTGGCCGAGGCTTTCATATGACAATATCAATACAATTTAGACATGGCTCCTAACAGAACTCTCCTAATGGGTATGTCACAATCCTCCAGAGAAAGCTTCAGAGAGTATGCTCAGAGATGGAGACAGTTAGCTGCTGCTGTTCAACCTCCAATGTCGGAAAGAGAAATGGCAGATATGTTCATGAACACCCTACAGGGGACATACATTGATAGGTTGGCTACTTTCTCTTCCACTAGCTTTGCTGACGTGGTCATAGCAGGAGAGAGGATTGAAAGTTTGTTAAAGATGGGTAAAATTTCTAATAACGACGCCAGCTCCAGCAGCACAAGGAAACCTTTTGCAGGGCCTCGCAGGTCGGGTGAAACCAATTCAGTACACATGGGAAGAGGTAGGCCCCAGTATATGCCAAGATCAATTACCGCCGTCACAATTCACACTCCCCCACCTAAACAACAATACACTCTGCAACCACAACATTTCCCTCAGTAGCAACATTTTCCTCAACAAAGGTCCTACAACAATAACAACAACCAACAACAACGTCCTTTCCAGCAAAGGCCATCTCATGTCAACAGGGTAATCGATCCTATCTCGATTCCCTATGCCACTTTACTACCACAACTTTAGAAGCTTAATCTTGTTGAATTAAGGACTCTGGCTCCACCAGATCCTCAGAACCTTCCAAGGAATTACGACGTCAACGCCAGATGTGCCTTCCATTCCAATGCACCTGGCCATACCACAGAAAAGTGTAGAGCTTTGCACATTAAGGTCCAGGATCTAGTTGATTCAAAGGCGTTAAACTTTGCACCTCCTCCTAACGTCACAAAGAATCCTATGCCTAGCCACGGTGGGCCCATGATAAATGCAATTGAGGAGGATCAACCCATAAACCTAATTGAAGATACTGCAAGTATTCAAACACCTCTGGCAGAGGTTAAAGCCCAGCTTTTAAAAAGCCAGGTGTTCCCAGGTTGTGAGGTCTACTGTGAATCTTGCAAAGTTTCTGCCAATGGTTATGCAAGTTTAAGAAGTGGCATCAATGGCCTTATAAGAGAAGGTATCTTGCAGATAACATCAACGGTTTCAGCGTCTACAACATCAGTAATACCTCCTACAACAACAACAAGCACCCCTCTCACAACTTCAAAAACAATTGTTCTGACATACTCTGCTACAAAGTCATCAATCATCTCTTATACTACTTCAACATACATTAGTTCAATCGCATCCGCTTCTACAACTACAACAACCATTAATAATGACATCTCCACAGTCACCATATATTACGACCCGACAATCGTCCCTGATTCCAACAATTTTCAGCAACAATCTCAACAATAACCCAGCTTCAGTATTTCACCACCACCACCAGTCAGAAATTCTGTTACCATTTATTACGATCCACAGACAATAACAGTTCCTACTTCCGCTACAGCTAGTCCAGTCACCATCACGATACCTGGACCCATTCCATATTAAAAAGATAATGTTGTGCCATGGCACTATGGTTCAGACCTCTACTGCAACAGAGAAAGAGTCGCTCTTGATTCTTCAACTCATATACCACAGGTCGATAATGTCGGGGGAGGCGGAGGCTTCACTCGAAGTGGACGTCTCTTCGCGTCACAAGTTCCGAGAGTTAATGCTGAGGCAGAGGCTGCTGCCAAGGCTAAAGGCAAAAATGTGGTGCCTGAAGAACTAATGGCAAAAGAAGCTCATAAAACGTCCTTTGATCAAGATGTGGATGAATTTATGAGGATAATCAAGAGAAGCGATTATAAGGTTGTGGATAAGCTCCACCAAACTCCTTCCAAGCTCTCTATTTTATCCCTGCTATTGTGTTCCAAAGCTCATCGGGATGCATTACTTAAAGTCATGCACGCAGCCTACGTGCCTGAAGAGATCACGGTGAATCAGCTAGACACAGTGGTTTCGAATGTTAATACTAGTCATGGGCTAGGCTTCACCAACACTTATTTGACTACGGAAGGTCGTCATCATAATAAAGCTTTGCACATCACTCTAGAGTGTAAAGGAGTTGTGCTTTCACATGTTCTAGTTGACACTGGGTCCTCACTCAATGTCTTGCCAAAGAAAGCCTTTGTTAAGCTTGAATATGATGGTATAGCTCTCCGACCAAGCAATCTGGTGGTAAGAGCTTTTGATGGTTCCAAGAGGCCTGTTCTTGGAGAAGTGGAGCTGCCTGTGATAATTGGCCCGCAGGTCTTTCAAACTACTTTCTACGTGATGGAAATCCAGCCGGCCTACAGCTGTTTGTTGGGTCGACCATGGATTCACGCCGCTGGTGCAGTTACGTCGACCCTTCACCAGAAATTAAAATACGAGTGGGAAGGGAATATTATCACAATCTATGGTGAAGAGGACATTTTCGTTAGCCATCTGGCTACCTACAAATACATTGAGATGGATGGTGAAATCCACGAGACCATGAGCCAAGGTTTCGAAGCACTGAACGTCAACAAGGCGACAACTGAAGTATTTGTTGCATCCCAAGAAGATAGATGGGTACTTCAATTGTCTCCTATCAACAAGCTCGGAAGGTTGTTGAAGAGGGAAACGCCCAAGGTCGGGGCAAGCTGCTACCGGTGGAGAAGAAGGAGGAAAGATTCGGTTTGGGTTACAAACCATCCCGACAAGATCAAGCAGAGGCTGCTAAGGAGCCCAAGTTCGTGAGTGGGGGAATGTTGACCCCAGATGCTGTCAATAACGTGGAAGTCGAGGCTGAAAGCGACCTCAACTTGGAGAGCTGGATTCGTCCAAGGATCCCGGGCCAACAAGTCCTTAACTGTTCTTCCCAGGAAATTATAAGTTACTCCTGCAGAGTAATTATTATTTCCTGCTTTAGCATGCATCAAGTCCTGCATCTTGCCCAAGGTGTCAGGACTCATTTTGTAATAAGGCCATATTTGTATTTTTGTGCAAATGGAATATCAATGAACAATGGACATCTTTTGCAAACAATTTTCTTTTTCGCTCACTGTCTTTTCATTTTTGTTAGTTTTCGCACAAAACAATAAATGACAATGTTTTCAAAATAATAACTTCATTTACACTTTTTCTAAACAAGATTAAAATTAATCACTAAAAAGAACAAATCTCAACCCTTTCAGAGATAATCCTCCAGATTGCACCGACAACAGCACTGCTATGACCTTGTATGACTTCGACAATCCAATTAATCAAGCAGATGAAGGGGTTGATGAAGACTATGAGTTGCCTGAAGAGTTGGCCAGGTTGTTGAGGCAAGAAGAGAAAGTGATTACTTTTCATCAGGAGGAAATTGAAACTGTTAATCTTGGTAACGAGGAAGATATGAAAGAAGTGAAAATTGGGGCCAGTCTGCAAGCTCCAGTAAAGGAACAACTCATCAATATGCTTCGGGAATATGTCGACGTCTTTGCTTGGTCCTATCAAGATATGCCAGGTCTGGATACGGATATTGTCATGCACAGGCTACCCTTGAAAGAAGATTGCCCTCCAGTTAAATAGAAGTTGCGCCGCACTCTCCCAGATATGGCCATGAAGATTAAGGAAGAAGTACAAAAGCAGTGGGACGCCGGTTTCCTTGCTGTAACTAGTTACCCGCCATGGGTTGCTAACATTGTACCCGTGCCTAAGTGGGATGGCAAGGTGCGTATATGTGTGGATTATCGGGACCTGAACAGAGCTAGCCCGAAGGATGATTTCCCATAACCTTATATTGATGTATTAGTAGACAACACATCTCAGTTCTCGGTATTTTCTTTCATGGACGGATTTTCTGGGTACAATCAGATCAAGATGTCACCCAAAGATATGGAGAAGACAACTTTCATCACACCTTGGGGCACATTTTGTTACAAGGTAATGCTATTTGGACTAAAGAATGTCGGCGCAACGTACCAACGGGCTATGGTAACATTATTCCATAATATGATCCACAAAGAAATTGAATGCTATGTGGATGATATGATTGCCAAGTCCCTTACTGAAGAAGACCATCTGGTGAATCTGCTGAAGTTGTTTAAGCGTCTGAGGAAGTATCAGCTGAAATTGAACCCCAACAAATGCACATTCGGGGTACGTTCCGGTAAGCTGCTGGGTTTTATCGTAAGTGAAAAGGGAATTGAGGTTGATCCCGACAAAGTCAAAGCTATTCAGGAAATTCCTGCACCTAGGACTGAGAAAGAAGTTCGAGGGTTCTTAGGTAGATTGAACTACATCTCAAGGTTCATATCTCACCTCACTGCAACCTGTGAACCCCTGTTCAAGCTGTTAAGAAAGGAACAAATAGTCAAGTGGAACGACGATTGTCAGAAAGCTTTTGACAAGATTAAGGAGTACCTGCAAGAACCTCCAATTCTCATGCCTCCAATTGAAGGAAGACCTCTAATAATGTACCTGACAGTATTAGAAGGGTCAATGGGGTGTGTGTTGGGCTAGCATGACGAGTCTGGTCGAAAAAAGTATGCAATATACTACCTAAGCAAAAAGTTTACCTACTGTGAACAACGTTATTCACTGCTCGAGAAAACTTGTTGTGCTTTAGCGTGGCCTGCTCGCCGACTAAGACAGTATATGTTGACTCACACTACTTTGTAAATCTCAAAAATGGACCCCGTCAAGTACATATTTGAGAAGCCAGCACTTACCGGAAGGGTTGCAATATGGCAAATGATTCTAACGGAATATGACATTCAGTACACCTCTCAGAAAGCCATCAAGGGCAGTGTATTGTCTGATTATCTGGATGAGCAACCCATTGATGATTATGAGCCTATGAGATTTGACTTCCCGGATGAAGACATCATGTTCTTAAAAGAAAAATATTTTGAAGAGCTTGTTCACACTGAAGGGCCTGATCCAGAAGAAGCATGGACTATGATGTTTGACGGGGCTGTCAATATGAACGGTCGTGGAGTTAGTGCAGTACTTATCACACCTAAAGGAGTTCATATGCCTTTCTCGGAAAAACTCACCTTTGACTGCACTAACAACAAAGCGGAATACGAAGCTTGTATAATGGGTCTTGAGGAGGCCATTGACCTCAGGATCAAAACCTTGAATGTATTCAGATATTCAGCTTTGGTACACTCATCAGGAGCATCTGATTCCATACCGTGACTATACGAGGAGATTATTGACTTTCTTCACAATAGTCAAACTTGAATACATCCCTCGAGACGAGAATCAGTTTTCAGACGCTTTAGCTACCATTTCCCCCATGATCAAAGTACAAGCTGCCAATTATGTGCCTCGGATTTTGGTATCCATACTGGACCGACCAGCATATGTATTCTCTGTGGACACTGCTAGTGATGACAAGCCTTGGTACCACGACATCAAATGCTTCTTAGAGAATCAGACATACCCACCTAGGGCATCATCTAATGATAAGAAGACGTTAAGAAGGCTGGCCGGAACTTTCTTCCTCAATGTTGATGGTTCATTATACAAGCAAAACTTTGACATGGTCCTGCTCAGATGTGTTGACAAGAAGGAAGCAGACCTGCTGATGCACGAAGTACATGAAGGTTCTTTCGGCACCCATTCCGGAGGACATGCAATGGCAAAGAAGTTATTAAGATCAGTTTACTAGTGGATCACAATGGATGCAGACTGTTGTGCCTATGCCAGAAAATGTCATAAGTGCTAGATCTACGCAGATAAAGTGCATGTGCCTCTGAATCCTTTGAACGTGATGTATTCACCTTGGCCCTTTGCCATGTGAGGCATTGGCATGACTGGAAAGATTGAACCGAATGCCTCAAATGGCCACAGATTCATCCTGGTAGCCATTGATTACTTCACCAGATGGGTCGAAGCAGCTTCGTATGCAAACGTCACCAGACAAGTGGTGCTAGATTTCTGAAAAGGGATATCATCTGTCGATATGGAGTCCCCGAGCGAATCATTACTGATAATGGTTCCAATTTGAATAACAAGATAATGGCAGAACTTTTCTGGGACTTTAAAATTCAACATCACAACTCTTCTCCTTATAGGCCAAAGATGAATGGCGCTGTTGAGGCCACTAACAAGAACATCAAGAAGATTGTGTAGAAGATGGTAGTTACCTACAAAGACTGGCACGAAATGCTACCATTTGCCTTGCATGGGTACCGAAACTCAATTAGAACATCTACTGGGGCAACGCCTTATCAGCTTGTGTATGGTATGGAAGTTGTCCTTCCTGTTGAAGTTGTCCTACCTGTTGAAGTTGAGCTACCCTCCTTACGGGTAATGATGGATATGAAACTGGATGAAGCAGAATGGGTCCGGTCTCGATACAATCAACTGAATTTAATTGAAGAGAAAAGATTAATTGCCATCTGTCATGGACAGTTATATCAGAAACGAATGAAGAAAGCCTTCGATCAGAAAGTCAGACCTCGGGAATACCAAGTGGGAGAGTTTGTTCTGAAAAGAATCCTTCTCCTCATACAGACCACAGGGGACGTGGACACCAAACTCTGAAGGTCCCTACGTGATAACTAAAGTCTTCTCGGGTGGGGAACTGATGCTCGTGACCATGGATGGTGAAGACTTCCTGTCTCCTGTGAATTCAGATGCAGTTAAAAAATACTTCGCATAAAAAAGACCCGCTGGACATAAAAACAGAATGTAAGTCCAGGAAAAAATAGGGCATCCCGGCGAGTCAAAAACAGAATAAAAAACTCTGGCAAAAATAAGGTAAAAAAAAAAAATGTACACCGGCTGAGTTGAAAAGCTGCATTGGATAGCACAGGAAAAAATGGGTATCCTGGTGGATTGAAAACCCGAAAGGGCGATCCACGCAAAATCAGGGAATAAGCGAGCAACTGTATTCTGAATTCGTCTGTATCACTAACAACATGGCAAGCTCCGAAAGGACAAAGTGTCAGTCAGAATCAACCTTCTTCAGAAAGCGAGATAAGAAGAACGTCAAGGTCATACAGGTCATAGAAAAGGAAGCTCACTGGAGCGTCATCTTTAACATTGCCAACACCTTTATTTTCTCAATTTACAGCAATCTCCTCCTTTCAGGGGATTTGCTTCTTTGACTGTACTTGCCAATTCAGGGCACACAAATTTAGAAAATCAGAGTTTTCAGTCACACTTTGCGTTGAACTTTTTTGTTTCGTTTGCGAAATGTCCAATGTTCATGATACAACACTTGCATAAAACATATGAGCCATTTCAATAAATTCTTGCAGGGAATATATTACTTTCAGGTAAATCTAACTCCTATGACGGAATCCGGTTAAGGATACCTTGAGACACTTGTGCGTTTTCCTTTGTCTTAACAAGTTGTAGGTACTCAAGACAGACAATCTTTCGCGACATGGGGCATATCAAGCATTGAACCCCCAACACACTACTTCCCGGAAATTATCTCCTCCCCGAGCGGGATCTCCCGAGCAGTGCCTGATAGCCTCTTCCACAACAAAGTGGTCAAAGAACTTTCTATTCCCTATCAGAATTTCCAGAATTCTCTCATCCTCTGCAGAATTGGTGGAATTGTTCCCCCACAGAGTTGCCTCCCTAGTAGAGCAATGCTTGAAACACGTCCCCAACGGAGTTGCTAAAACTTCCGCATCCCCATTAAGAGTTCTCCCTCCGGACAGATCAATCAATGATGTTTATCCCTAAGGTGAGTTCCCCCTCCAGATAGATCGCCCAGAGATCTTTCTCCCCACAGGATCTGAATCTTGGATCGGGTTTCTCATTTGCATAAACATAGAATTCGCATCATATTCACTGAAATAAGCGTAGCATTCCGTCTAATACGGAGCATTACGGCAAAAATCAAACATTTGCATGATCATAAGCCAGGTTCGAACCAGTCACCTACAAATACCATCAATATTTCACTGGCCATATACAAAACTCATATCCCCTGCAGATAAAAGCCGAAGCATCCCCTTTGCACTCTCAAAACAGATGCCGTTTTATATACATACATGCTCTTTTCGACACTCGTTCGTGTCATCCTATCCCCCGCAGGTCGCCAGAATACCTTTTGCACTCTCAAATACAGATATTGGTTCATAGTTTGTACATATTCTTTTTTGGAACTCGTCCGTGTCATGCTTCCCCAGCAAGTCAAACACTCGTTCGTGTCCCTCGCCCAATCTTTCGACACTCGTCCGTGTCTTGCACATACTTCACCAGCAAGTCTTACTTGTACATACTTATACATAAGTCATTGATACTCGTCTGTATCTTATATATATCACCCCTTAACATATCAAACACTCGTCCGTGTTCCTTTCTTAACCATTTGATACTCGTCCGTATCATCATCCAAAAACACGTGTCAGCATTTGTTTCTATCGATATTCGTCCGTATCGTGGTCCTAAGGATGCTCGTCCGTATCTTTGATCTATGCACACTGTCAAAACACTTATATCTTTTATTTTTAAGGACGTAAGAACTCGTCCATGTTTACCACTCCCTAGTAAGTCACAAACAAAACAACTTTCTTCTATCCGACATTCGTCCTATGTCATGATATTTTTAGAAGCCGTCCCCTGCTAGGTGATTGTCATTCACCTTTTGATGATCGTCCCTCATTATTTATCTGATGGTCTTCCCAATCGTTGATCTTTCTTATCCGGCATTCGTCCTATGTCGCGATAATCCCCAGTAGCAGCCGTCCCCTGCTAGGTGATCATCCTTCACCTCTTGATGATCGTCCTTCATCATGCTTATCCGATGGCCGTCCCTATCGTTGACCTTTTCTATCCGACATTCGTCCTATGTCGTGATATTTTCAGCAGCCGTCCCCTGCTAGGTGATCGTCCTTCACCTTTGATGATCGTCCCTCATCATTATTTCATTTATTCTTTAACCCGTGGCCGTCCCCATCGTTGTTTACTTTACTTTCCAAGCCTGATGGCCATCCCCATCTATGCTTGTCTAAATCCCCAGAGAGTTTTATTTCATTACCCAATGGTCGTCCCCGTCGCGGTTTCTTCATTTCCCCGGCTTGTCGGTCGTCCCCGTCATTGCTTAGCTTACCGTTTACCCTCCAGCAGTCGTCCTCTGCTCGATGGCCGTCCTCCATCGCTTTCATTTGATAATCATACTATGCTACCTTTTACAATTTATATCCCTTTTCTTCTTCTCCCCAGCGAGTGCAAATTTCGGACTGTCTTTGGTATTCAACCACAAGTTATCTTGTTTGTCTGATAAGCTGGGCGCTTACATCCTGCACAGCTAACTCATGCTTGAATAGGGGCAGCTGTAAACACCCCAAATTTTCCCTAACGTTTTCTCACACCATGGCTTGTGATCTTTCATTTTTGCATTTACATAAGCATTACATCTCATATTGCATATTTGTTTCACTGCATAGTTCCATTTTCATCTGCATCTAAGGTTTGTGATCTGAGCAATCCAAGAATCAATCTGAGCCATACCAATGTTCTTGAAGCTTTGAAAGAGTGTCCATGTGTGTTCTATGACCATAAAATTCTCCCAAAAGTTCATGATATTCAAGAGATCACAAAGAATGGCAAAGGCATGGAAGCAGAGCTAGGGGTTTCCTACATAGATGACCAAAATTAGGGTTTTATTTTCAGAGGCCTTAACTCCAAATTTTTTGGTCATTCTATTTTCTAATGATCTTAATATGTTATAAGGATCATGTGTACCAAGTTTGATGAAGAAATTCATTGTGGAAGTCATCTGATCATTGGGTAACTTCTTGAGCAAGTAAAGTCAAAATCAGGGCATCTGAGGCCCCCAACAAGGGTACCAAAGGGTCATCATCATCATTTTGAGTCTCTATGATCTTTATTTGATCTTAGAAGTGGTTGGAAGTTCACAAAGTTGAAGAATTATGAGGAAAATGCAAAATTTCTATTTTTGGAAATGACTTGTAATGGAAACATTCCATTTTGGGAAAGATTTTTAACCTCCTTTTTCATGACCAAAAAAGCTTCAAATGAAAAATTCTTGCACATGAAAGTTGTAGATTAGGTCTTTCCTTTTTCAAAAAGTACTAGAATTTGTCTTGATTCATCCTAGAACTCAAGATATGGCCTTTCAAAGTTGGCAAAAATCCTATAATTTTCAAGTTCATGCCAAAGAGGATTTTTTGCAAATTCAAGTTCCAAGCCATTTCATGACCTCTAATTGATTGCTAGGCATCATACAAACATAGTGCAATGCATTTGAACCAAAATTGTGCCTTGGATTGCAAGTTTCCACAAGACATTTTCATGAAATTCTCAAAGAGGGAAAAGTTGCAAAACCTCTTGAAACCTTCCCTCCACTTGTGCCAGCTGCATAAAACCAATCATATGGCCCTCCATGAATCTTGCTGAGGCCAGACACCCCTTGAAACCAGCTATGCCATGACCCATACCTCCAAGTACACAAAATTGACATTTTTGCAAAACCTCCCATACCAATCAAGCTGAGCCACAACAACTCTTCTGACCAATCAAGACATCACATACAAGCCTCATGGACCTCTTTTCATATCTTCTTGGAGCCTAAAACACAACACAAGTTAGATTGCACAAAATCCACCAAAATCTTCATCTCTTCGATTCTCTCAGTACAACCGACAAACCTCAAAACTCTTTGCACCATTCAATCATACACATCTTTAAGATCACAAAGCAACCCTCACAATGACCTAAAAGTCTCTGAATCAAAAACACGATTTCTCACCTCTCAAAACTGAAACTCACAAAGGAGGCCATTCAAAATTGTTCCAAGCTTCTCATTAGCTTCAGGGAGTCCATTGGGGTTGATTTGCATCAAAGAAAAGGTCAGAAAGCTCCAAACTGAAAAGCTTCAACTCAGGTAACCATCAAGAACAATATTTCCAGAACATGTTTTTTTAAGTTACAAACTGATTCTACATGATGCACTGATCATCCTGATATGTTTACTTTTGAAAATGGTTGAGAAATAAGCATTTCATGATGTTCTGAAACTTTGCCCGTAAATTTGTTTTTGATTCGATTTGCATGATTTTTGTGATATAAATGATGTTTGATGAGTGATTTTAATTGTGTGAGGCATGGGGATCATTTATGGGTAGTTAGTTTGGTCTGGGGTAGCTTAGAGAGAGAGATGGCATGAAGGTGTGGCCAGAGAAGATGATCGGAGCTTGCTCCGGTCACCTGAGATTAATTAGGGTTTTGATTTCCAGTTTCATTGTGAGCCCGTGGATTGAGATTAGATTAAGCAACATATGGTCTTGATGAGGTCATTAATCCTAAACATTAATTAATTAGTTTAATTAGGTTTAGTTGAATTAATTTAATCAGTCAATGCCTTCCCCATGGGTTTGAATCTTGGCCCTCAGATCAGTTGACTTCCATTTAATTGCATTTTTATTTCATTTTTCTTTATTTCTTTTGCATATTTTATTTAAAATAGTAAAACACATCACAAAAATATAATATTTTGCATTTCTGATCCAAATATTTTCCTCAACCCAAAAATGATTTTTATTTTATTTTTTGCATTAAAAAGTATTTTTAAAATATTTAAATGTTACTTTTAATTAATTAATGGATTTTAATTAATTAAAAATGCATTTAGGTTTCTAAAAATCACCAAAAAAATTCATGAACCATTCCAATACATTTGGAAACATTTTCAAACTCATCATATAAATTTCTTTTTAGGTTTAATCATAATTTCCCAATTTTCTTTGAATTAGGGTTCTTGAAAATCACATTTTTCTAACCCTAACTTGAAAAATTCATTTCTGCCTAACCAAGATGAGTTTAAACTTGATTATTTTTGCATTGTTTCACATATTACATGTAGTTTCTAGGTTATTTTTCTCATGAGTTTATCTTGCATTTTCAAATTGATTTGCATTTTCCCTTGAGAATCACCCAAAAACCCTAGCAAACTTAGAAAATTCATAACTTTCAATAGGGTTAGCTTCTAACCTTCTCCTTTGGGGTTTGACCTTGTATGCGTTTAGGGTTTTATTGAGCTTGATTTCAATTTTTTATCATGTTGTATGCTTCTGTTTTGGTCATTTGCATCTCATACATTCATAAAACCCTAATTTCTCATTTGCGTTCATCTTTGCATATCATCATCATATGAACTTGCCATGACATTTCAAGCATTTATATGACATATTAGACATCTTAGGACATGTTATAAACTTGCTTGATCATTTCTTCATTCATTTGCTATGTCTTGCATTCATTGTATTTCATAAACATTCATGTGTTTTCAAGCCTCTAAGCATGATTCCCTTGCATCTCATCTTTGTATGAACATTCATATGCACATTGTATGACTTTGCATCTTCTCATATGCCATTTTCATTGCATAATGACTTCTGACTTTGGTCTTTGCATCTCATTTCAATTCATTTCCTTTTTCTTTATGTCTTATGCATTCATACTAACATTTTCAGGATCTTTTGGTAAGTTTATTTGGGAAGTGGATTTGCCTTCACTTCCCACCTCCTATTATCTCGTTAATATGCATTTTTACATGTCTTTGAAGTGGATCTAGTTCAATTATGTTCCATCCTTCTCACTTTCTTTCTTTCAAGTTACTTATCTTCTTCAGGAAGTAAGTAACATGTTCTTCTTTCTCCTTCCCTTTTCATTAGCTTCTTCCATTGGTGGCTTTGAATATCCTTTCTCTTAAGCTTAACAAACCATAGGATACCCAAGCATGATAACTTTTAGGGTTGTGTATAGTCCCCCCTTAGTCTTTTACCTTTAAGTCTCCTTGAGTCTCTCTTCTCATCTTAATAATCAGAGACTAAACTCTTAAAGCTTTAGGACTTTGAATTAGGGTTATGCTTGAATCTTTCTCTTAGGATGGAGTGTATAACTTTAATCCTAAGTGTTAAACCTTTAATTTTTTTACACCTCTTAATAAAAAAAAATTAATAATCACCAAGACTTTATCTTGTAACTTTGGCCTTACATTAGGGTTCTATCTATTCCTTATGGTTAAGAGGGACTAACCTAGTGTTTAATGGACAAGTCCCCCTCAAGTAGTCTTTCAAACTTAAAATCCACTTCTTAATCCCACCTTTAATTAAAATCCACCTTAATAAAGGCTTGTTATATAATGAATTTAATCCCTAACCATGGATTAAGTTGAGGTATCTTCCTCAGCTTAAGTGTCCTCATCTATTATCCTTCTATTAGGATGGTGTAATGAGTTCACTAATATGTGATTAGAGATTAAACTCATTACTTAACACTAAACAAAATCCAAAAACATCGAAATAATTACAAGTAGGTTAATGATAATAATCCTAAATCATCATGGTAATTAAGTTGAGATGCTTATATCATACTTAAGTAAGCTCATTATCCCTAATCAGGGAGGATATAATGAGTTTATAACCCTTGATTTAGGCTTAAGCTCATAATCCTATGCAAAACACCAACACAATAAAAAACTGAAAACACACAAAAACAAACAATAATCGTCTACTTCAGGATTCTTTTCTCATCACACTCATTCATAAACGAGAACTTGCTTCTTCCGTCTAATGCAAGACAATTAGCACTCGAGGCAGACGAGTCATACACTTGAGCATAGACTAGCGAGCAGTTCACAGTCAATCCATCCAGTTTCTTTGAGTCGAACTACAATGTTCTGACTTCCTCATTGCACGAGAGGATACGTAGGAATAACTTAACAGTTATCGAACAAAAGTCTCTTTGTCATCCCCCTCTTTCAACATTCTTTTCTAAGCCTCAGTTCCTGAGCAATTCACTTTTTTCACTGGCACCTGTAGATTCATTCTTATCTTTTTCACACAGATAACACATACACCTACCCCTTTTAAACACAATCTTGTAAGCGTGGATCCCGTCGAGTACGAAGGATAATCTAGGTGCTAATACCTTCCCAGGTTGTAACCAACCCCCTTTCTCAGTTTCTCTGGTTCGCAACCGTCATATCCATCTCTTTCCAGGTTTATGCAACATTACCTTTTCTTCGGGATAAAATTGCCTAGTTGGCAACTCTATTCAGTTCATTTCACTTTCTCCTTTCACCGACCGTTCGCGTCTGCACCGGGATGCAAATCTTCGGGAGCGAAACTTACCAAAAGAATTAATATGAACATGGTTGTACTCCAACCAATTCATACCCAGAATCACATCCAAACCTCCTAACGGCAAGCAAATCAAATCTACACCAAAATCCTTACCATAAATTATTAACATACATTTCAGACATACGAGAGAAGTAGTTAACGACCCATCAGCAGGAGTCTTGATAACCATCTCTCCTTTCATATGGGAAACAACAAGTCCTAATCTCCTCACAAAATAAATTGAAATAAAACATTGCATAGCACCTGTGTCAATCATAGCAATAAATGGAATATTATTAATATAAAAGTACCTTTGATCAAACGATCCTCACTGGAAGTCTGCCTCCTTGCCAAAGTGAACACTTTTCTTCCAGTTGCAGCTTTCTTCTGCTTCTGACAACGAGTACTGATATGAACTTGCTCCCCGCAGTTGTAGCAAGTAACCAGATTAGTCTTGCACTCAGCAATCAAGTGTCTAGGCTGACCACACTTGAAATATCTCTTCACGTCACTCGTGCACTCTGTAGCGGTAAAAACATGAGTGTAAACTATTAACTAGTTTAACTCAAAATAAACAGAGTCGCCACCGCGCTTTTATTTTATTCCAAGAGGAAAAGGATAAAAGAGCAAATAAATCGTAATGAATCTAAAAGAAAAACAGCTAAGGAAACACAACAGAGAAACAAGTAAGGGGATAGGTTACCCACAAAATGCAATGCAAGATCAAAACCCCTTAGTTCGTGGTACAAATAGTTAAAAAGGTGGGTTATGATTAATTTTATTAAGTGAAGAGAATTTGTCATCTTCAAGTGGATGGCCAAACAAACTACCATGAGAATGAAGGCATGGACTCATACATCATTATGGGGAGGATGCCAACTCGGATAAAATCAACGAGTATGCCACTAAACCCCCACAAAATACAAGAGACTCAATTACATCAAATTACAACCATGGAGATTGAAAGACTAGCACCCGACTAAAGAATAATGACTCATAATCGGCACTCTTTAAAAAACAAAAGTGCACAAAGGCACAAAACAACTTGAATGAGTTTGATTCTTTTTTTTATAATTAAAGTCAACATAATTAGATTCATTGATTTTAAAAGAAAAGAAAAAGAGTAAAAGCCACTTGACAAAAGTCAAGGTTTTGTTTATTAAAGAGGTGATGATTTAAAAAAAAAAGAATCCTTTGAAAAAGGGAGAAGGTTTTGAAAATTAAAGAATGGGAGGAGATGAAGGGACTATCCTAAAAAAACAAAGGAGATAAGGGAAGAAAGATCTAACCAAACTTGATGACATTCCAAATTATGAGCATAAGAGTTCCATCCTTATAAGCTAGCAAATGGCCAAATAAAGGCTAAATCCAACTTCATGAAGATCAAAGCAAGGGGAAGGGATCCTAAAATCTAAGTCCAAAATCTCCATTCCAATGCCAAGGATAGTAACCAAAATTCCACAAATTAAAGTCACGAGTCTTTTAGAAGTTTAATCCTTTATTAATGTTTTTGTTCCAAATGGACAAAAGGAAAATCAACAAAACAAGAGCAAATAATAAACATGATATGGATGAATAAAGCAAAATATAATAAAGGCAATAAAAGTACAAGAAATTAAATGTTAGTAACTAAAGAAATTAAAGTGCAAGAATCTAAATATTAAAAATAATAAAAGTATAATAATATTCACATAATAATGGTATGGTGAACTTAATCAACCACAACCAAAAAGAAAGAGTAGCCAAAATCAAAGGCAACCGGATCCGTTTAGCATCTTACACTATAGCGATTAATCAAGGCAAACCGAACCGAATTCAATGAAATTTGAAAGGTGATTGGGAGACCCAAAGCACCTACATATCAAACATTCATAAGTCTTGATTCTTAATGCAATATGATTAACCACCCCGGGATTACGCGATCAACAAGAGATCCGGTCCACGAAAGTGCAAGTACCCAATTGGATTTTTATTCCGAATTAAGGACAAATTTAGATATATGTTAAGCAATCGCCGAGTAATTTACGAAGTAATTACCCTACAAATGAGGTCGGCCACCACCAATTAAGGTGCATAATGTTAGTGCTAATGCATGCGAGATAAACGATGTGTAAATCGTTATCCGGACGCGATACCACACAAAACTAAAGGTGAATACCAAATTGAGCCGCACTTATGGTATTCTTCCATCCTTAAGTTCAATGACTCGTCTTGGTGGATTCAAGCATGAAAATGTATCACTAATGCAAAGTACCTTAAATGAATTGAATAATACATTAAAAGGTAGTTTTGAATTAACGAACATTAACTACTCTAATCTACACCCAAAGTTCATTGAAATTAAGGAGAAATCACTCCCAAAAGTGCTTCCCAAGGTAAAAATAAAAAGGTGGAAGAAGAAGAAGAAAGAGGAATCAAAAAGGGCTTGAAACAAGCCAAGAATTAAATTCTGACTTGCGTTAACCGGTTAACACATATGATTAATTGGTTAACGCTGAAGCAGCAGTAGAAAATATGCAAAAATTCAGCATTGATCCATTTCCAAAACTCTTTCAAAACATTTAATGATCATGATCTGAATTTGCACGAATTTTAAAACCAAAATACAGTGGAATCCCTACAATCAAACAACAAATAAAGATCCAAAGGATCTAAGAAAAAAAATACCAAGGATCTACATCTTGAATGGTTGATGGTGAGTATGGGTTTGTGGAAGGAGAGGAATTACCAAAAGCTTTTCTTCATATTGGACCAACACAAGCTTAAATCTACTGAAATTGATGAAGAAAAGAATGAAAGGATGAAGGTTTAGCTCAAGTTAATCAAGAATTCAATGTGAATTCTTGATCACTTCAAAAGAAAGAAAGTGAGCTTTTAAGAATTTTGGTGTTAGGGGAGTAATTTGCAAGAGGTTTTGTGGCTATCAAAAGCTTGTGGAATGAATGAAATTGTGGTCCTATTTAAAGGCCTTAGGTATGGAAAGTTGGTGGAGTTGAGTTTGCTTTGGTAATTTGAATTTAGGTTTGGTAATTGGAATTTTGGTGGGAAATGGAAAAGAGTGGTGATTAATGAGGGTTTATGGTAGGAAATGATCAAAGTGATGTAGAGAAATCAGAAACCAATGGATCTAGAATATTCCAATTAAATCAATGGTCTTAATGGTGATGAATTTGAATAAAAAATTCAAATTTCGCACTGGTTAACCGGTTAACGCATATGGTTAACCGGTTAACCAAGTCAAAATTTGAATACTTTATTCAAAGGTAATGGCTCGATTGTTGTGGCCCGATTCTTCTTGTACGTCGAAGAAGTAAACACATGAACCATGGAAATCCTTTGAGTGAATCAATTAACTTGGGAAATCCTCGACCTGATAATTTTGAATTATTTGCGGATTAACTTCGACTTTTGTCTGCGAAATTTACTCGAGCTGCAAGACTGCTATTTTTGGCATTTTCAATGGTTCCTCTTCCTGAAAAAAGGTTAGTAAAAGGAAACAAAATATTTTTGGATTTTCATTAATGGTTAGTGAACATAATTAAATAAAGTAATTAAAGACAACAGTGATCCCCTGCAAGGCATAAACCTAACCCGGGAAGAATCGAGCAACCAGTGCGATCTTGTTTGTATGCAAGATGAAGATGAAAATGAGAAGAAAACTTAGGGCAAAAATTAGGGCGCAACAGCTGCCCCTATAAGTTTCTTCAATCTGAAGATATGAAGATTGACATCTTCGTCTCTGCAAGATGGGAGAGACTTAAATACATAAAACCCAAATTTTTGTCCTAAGAGAACATGATATGAAATGGTATGAAATGCAAACCCAATATCTCTGTGGGGGAAAACACGACCATCAGAGAGAAGAAAAAAGCTTGGGGACCCAAAAGAAAATTCCGCTGGGGAAAACAAAAGACACCAAAAGAGTTACCAGGAAAATAAATCACTGGATAACCAACTCCACATGGGGGAAAGAAAATAATATAATCAAGGTAAAAGGGTTCAACGAGAAAGAGTAAACACTCTTCCAGGGAATAATAACCAATCAAAGTATTCGAGTCCAAAAATGTAGGAATACTGAGTTGGAACAGAATCATCAACTACCGGTTTACTAGGTAGGAAAAATATGGGACTCGACTATCAATTTACTGAATAGGAGCAAAACAAGGAGGGATAACTTCCACTACCTTTTTACTGGGTAGAAAAATTCTCAACTACTTGATTTACTGGGTAGGAGCACAACAAAGGGAAACAACTTCTATTACCTTTTTACTAGGTATGAAGAAGAACTCTCGACTACCGGATTTACTGGGTAGGAGTACAAGCAAAAGAGCTTGATTAATTTGGTAATATTACCCACTATCAAAAAATGGATAGCTTAATTCCAAAGTAATATACTCAAGCTGGAGAAAATATTGCCACTATCAAATAATGATAGCTTAATTCCAAAGCAAATATTGACTCACCAAAAGGACCAAACTTCAATCCAAGAATAAATTGGAGAGAAACGGTCAAACATGACTTATCCTGAGGAGGAAATATCTCAACTGGGGAAATTCCATCCAGATAATAAATTGGGGAGGCAACTGAATCAAAATCATCCACGAGAAACAAACTCAGTGGGGAAATAGAAAGGATAAACATTTTTTGCTTAAGGGTTGACACTCTAAACTTGAGAGGAAGACCACACACACACTCTGTGGGGAAAAATCACACCAAAGAGCGGGGAACAAAGATAAATGCAAGAATGCAAGCAAACCATGCTATGCTTATGCGTATGGATATGCGTATGAATATGCTGACAAAACAGACATAAAGATAAGCAACGGGTGACAAACACCACAACAACCAGATACTCTGCTAATCAAGGCAACAAGGCCAGGAAACATGCTGGAGGTTTAACTTGACATCCTGCAGGGGAACATCAAAAGCCATCAAAGGAAATAAAATCCTACTACAAGGCATAATATCAGACTGGGGGAAACAACTGATAGGGATCCAATCCACAAAGCAATCTTCAAAAATCTGTAAAAGGATAACATCAGAAATTCCACTATGAGAGGATAACATGTCGGAGATACCTCAACAACACAAAATCTTCCATACTTTGGGGAAAGAGGGAAATGTCCATGTCAAACTCTGATGGGGACAAATATCTTCATAACTTTGTTTGGGGAAATGAAGTAAAGATCTACCAGTGATGCAAATACAACATAATTTAATTTGATATCAACTCTGCATAGGGATACCACCCTACTGAGGAAGGGTAATGATCTGTCGGGGATGGGGAATACTTCCACGATCCATGTTGGGGACATAAATGTTCTTAATCAAACTCCTGTAGGGAATAATCATCACATTATTCCTACACCACTTGGGGAAAGAGTTATACCACTCTCACTCTGCTTGGGGAAGGAGTTAAGCCACTCCTGCTCTGCTTGGGGAAAAAGTGTAAAACTTGCTAAAGATCAAAAACGAGAAATCTGCTGGAAACCATCACGCGCAGGCCTACTGGGGATCTAAGGAGATCATTCATCACTGAACGTTTGGACTTTTCGACCCATGTGGGGATACCAGAAGCTAACATCATAGCAAATCACAGTTACGAGGGATTTTAAATCAATAATCACCAACAGGTGAAAGAAAACCTCTAAACTAATTGATATACCAATACTTCTGCTGAGGGATGCAACCAACTTATGCTGAGAAGAAAAGACTCGGCCGAGGGCTTCCAAGACTTTTCAAGTCAAGGGTAAACTGCTGAGGAAGAGATCAAAACTCAATTGAGGATTTTCTAGGATATACCTTCCAACAACTCTTCTAGGGGAAGGGAACAAAATTAAGAGTATTTAAAATCCTTGCTCATGTTGGTTGTTGGGGAACAAAACATCATTAATATCAACATGCCAGGACCAATCAGGAATACCATAAGGACACAAACAGATCAAACTCTGCTTTTGGGAGAAACAAGTTACACACATCCAGACTTTACCATCCTTGGAATCACTATTGATATCCTTTCTTTGTTCACAAATCAAGAGAAAATGTTTTTATAATCTTCAAAGATTAAATTTATTAAATTTGTTTCAAAAATCATCATCAATAATAAATTGAAGTTTTGTAAGCAGAAACAATATAAAGAGTTTCCAACAATTGGATAAAAGCTCAAATTCATTGATAGAATGGTAGTCAGCAAATGGCATGACTCCATGGATCATTACAAGTTTGAAAAATGGTAAATACATGGAAAAAGGGCTACATCGAAATAAAATGATCACTATTCTCCCTATCAACTTTGAACTCCATTGTGTATGAAACATCAGTCAAGGATAAGTGAATAAGAATCTTTGATGGGCAATTCTTCTGAGGGATAGAATCTGAAATCCTCGGTCGTTACAAGTGAACCAGTCTGTCGACGCAGTTACATGCCATGATCCCTAAATTTTTCCTAGATTTCCTTTTCGGGTTTTCAATCTACCGGGATAATTATTTCTGTTTATGTCTCTAATTTTTGCCTGGACCGCCTTTTTGGGTTTTCAATCCACTGAGACGCTCAGTTTTGCCTAAGCCGCACTTTTGGGTTTTCAACTTAGCAAGCTGTTCTTTTATTTTTTTTAGGCAGAGTGTTTCTTGATTGCATTCGCATTCACATGAAGAGTGATCTCCTCACCATCTATAGTTGAAAGAATTAATGAACCGCCAGAGAAGGCTTTCTTGACAACATATGGGCCATCATAGTTCGAAGTCCACTTGCCTAGATAATTTGTAATGAAATACTGGATCTGTTTTAGCACGAGGTCGCCTTCTCTGAATACACGAGGTTTGACCTTTTTGTCAAAAGCTTTCTTCATTCTTTGCTGGTACAAATGACCATGACACAAAGCTGTTATTCTCTTTTCCTCAATCAAATTCAACTGGTCAAATCTACTCTGACACCATTCAGCCTCAGTCAACTTAGCTTCCATCAGAACTCTCATTGATGGGATCTCAACCTCAACGGGGAGCACTGCTTATGTACCATAAACAAGTGAGAAAGGGGTTGCCCCTGTTGAAGTGCAGACAGATGTACGATACTCATGCAAAGCAAAAGGGAGCATCCCATGCCAGTCCTTATATGTCACAACCGTCTTCTGAATGATCTTCTTAATGTTCTTATTCGCAACTTCAACATCCCCATTCATCTTCGGTCTATAAGGAGAAGAATTATGGTGTTGAATCTTGAATTCTTCACAAAGATCTTTCATCATCTTATTATTCAAGTTCGAACCATTATCAATAATGATTCTATTCGGAACACCATATCTACAGATAATGTTATTCTTGATAAACCGAACCACAACTTGCTTGGTCACATTAGCATACGATGCCGCTTCCACCCACTTGGTGAAGTAGTCTACTGCCACAAGAATAAAACGATGTCCATTTGAAGTCTTGGGTTCAATCATACCAATCATATCAATTCCCCACATAGAGAAAGGCCACGGGGAAGAAATTACATTGAGATGAGTTGGTGGCACATGAATCTTATCAGCATACACTGTCACTTATGGCACTTTTTCACGTACTTGCAACAATCAGATTCCATTGTCAGCCAATAGTAACCTGCTCTCAACATCTTTTTAGCCATTGCATGCCCATTAGCACGAGTACCAAAAAATCCTTCATGAATTTCTTTCATTAACATGTCTGCTTCGTGTCTATCCACACATCTGAGCAAGACCATGTCAAAATTCCTCTTATAAAGCACATCCATTTAGGAAGAAATTGCCTACCAATCTCCTGAAAGTCCTCTTATCTTTATCGGATTCCCCAAGTGGGTATTCCTGACTCTGGCGAAAACATTTAATATCATGATACCAAGGCATGTCATCATGAACCTCTTCAACTGCAAACACATGAGCTGGTCTTTCAAGCCGCATCACTCTGATCATAGGAGCATCATTCCACTGGTGCACTTTTATCATAGAAGTTATAGTTTCCAAAGCATCTGCCATCTTATTTTCATCACGAGGCACATAATGAAACTAAACTTTAGTGAAGAAAGTTGATATCCTCCTGGCATAATCTCTATAAGGGATCAAGTGAGGTTGATGAGTTACCCACTTACCCTTGATCTGATTGATTACTAAGGAAGAATATCCATACACATCAAGATGCTTAATCCTCAGATCAATAGCTCCCTCAAGACCCATAATACATGCTTCATACTAAGCTTCATTATTGGTACAAGGAAAAGTCACTCTTGCCGCAAAAGGAATGTGTGAACCATGGGGAGTAATGATCATTGCCCCAATTCCTCTTCCATGTGCATTCACAGCACCATCAAAAACTAAACCCCATCGAGATCCAGGCTTCGGCCCTTCCTCAATCAAAGGTTCATCACAATCTTTCATTTTCAAATACATCACATCCTCATCTGGGAAATCAAACTTGATAGGATGGTAATAATCAATCGGATGATATGCCAAATGATCAGCCAAGATACTACCTTTTATAGATTTTTGAGCTTAGTACTCAATATCATATTCTGACAATAACATTTGCCAACGAGCAATCCTCCCAGTCAAAGTAGGCTTTTCAAATATATACTTGATCGAATCCATTTTAGAGATCAACCAAATTGTATGATTCAGCATATACTGGCGAAGACTCTTTGCAGCCCAAGCTAAGGCACAACAAGTTTTTTCAAGCATGAAGTATCGAGTCTCACAATCAGTGAACTTCTTACTCAAGTAGTAAATTGCATATTCTTTTCTTCCAGACTCATCTTGCTGACCAAGCACACAACCCATGGAATCTTCTAGCATAGTCAAGTACATAATCAATGGTCTACCTTCCACCGAAGGAGACAAGATAAGAGGTTCAAGTAGATATTCTTTGATACTTTCAAACGCCTTCTGACAATCATCTATCCAGATACAACCTTTGTTTTTTTGAAGCAACTTGAAAATCGGAGCACATGTGGTAGTCATGTGAGAGATAAACCTCGGAATATAATTTAAACGACCCAAGAATCCTCTTACTTTCTTTTCAGTTCTTGGAGCAGGCATTTCCTGAATAGCTTTCACTTTATCAGGATCAACTTCAATGCCTCTTTGACTGACAATGAAACCTAACAACTTTCCAGAACGTACAACAAACGTGCACTTATTCGGATTCAAACGAAGCTTAAACTTCCTTAACCTCTGAAACAACTTCAGCAAATGCTCAACATGATCCTCTTCAATCTTCGACTTAGCGATCATATCATCAACATATACCTCAATTTTTGTGTGTATCATATCATGGAAAAGTGTGGTCATAGCTCTTTGGTATGTCGCACCAACATTCTTTAATCCAAAGGGCATCATATTGTAGCAAAATGTTCCCCATGGTGTAATAAATGTGGTCTTTTCCATGTCCTCGGGTGCCATCTTTATTTGATTATAACCATAAAATTCGTCCATAAAAGAGAACACATCAAACTTAGCCATTATATCTACCAACACATCAATGTGTGGTAATGGAAAATCATCTTTTGGACTAGCTTTATTCAAATCTCTGTAATCAACACACATTCGGACTTTTTCGTCTTTCTTTGGGACATGCACAATATTAGCCACCCATTGAGGATAATTAGATGTCACAATAAAACCTGCATCAATATGCTTTTGAACCTCCTCTTTGATCTTTACTGCCATATCAGGATGAGTTCTTCTCAACTTTTGCTTCACAGGTGGACATTCAGGCTTCAGCGGCAATCTATGCTCCACAATACCAGTATCAAGACCTGGCATGTCTTGATAAGACCAAGCAAACACATCAACATACTCTCTAAGAAGCTCTACAATCCTCTTCTTAACATCAGGACCAAGCAATGCTCCAACTTTGACTTCTTTCTTATCATCTTCAGAACCCAAGTTGACTATCTTTATAGACTCTCCATGAGGCTGAATAACCTTCTCCTCGTGCTCAAGCAACCGATAAATCTCATCTATAATCTCTTCAACATCCTCTTCCTCAGCTTCGAACACAGGAAATTCAAAGTTGGGAGTGGGCATATGATTATTGTTTTCAATGGGTTTATCAATCAATCTGCACAATGATTTTATTTTTATTTTAGATTATGAACAACAATGCAAACATTATGCAGATAAACAGTTATTTTTATTTTTGGGTTTTTTATGTTACCATTTTTCAGAATAAAGCAAAAAGGAAAAAAAAAACACATATGGAAATAACAAAATAACATTTTATTGATGATGATAAAATTTGAAACAAAGCCCGGAAAACATCACATTCACCTTGCGCAGAGTGAAAGGATTTTTGAAATAAAATAAAACAAATTACTTTGATGCATGAACATCAAAAGGAACATCAACAGCAATCCAATTCTTGCAAATATTTCTGTGCGTAACAAAGTTAGGCATTTCTTCATCTTCATCATCTTCAATGATGGCAGCAGCGGAATGATTGTTGATAAACCCAGCACTTCAGAATCCTTCTTGAATAGTTTTTGGGTCATTGAGAACCAGACCTGGTGTAAAACAAATACCAAATCAATAACTCGTCCCAACCGTCAGATTGACCAGTTTCGAGTACGTGCAGAGCATCCTTGAGAGAAGAAATAGGCATAACATTCTTCTTAGCAACATTATCAACAACATAAAGAGCCTGGAATGAAGTTCCCACCTCTTCTTCAGCATCAATGTAGGAGAAAGATGACAGATTGCTTACAAGCATCGCCTGTTCACCGCCAATAGTCACTAATTTCCCATCTTTCACAAACTTCAGCTTCTGATGGAGAGTAGATGTCACAGCTCCTGCCTCATGAATCCAGGGTCTTCAGAGGAGACAACTGTAAGCGGGACGTATATCCATTACTTGAAAAGTAATTTGGAATATAAACAGTCCAATTAGAACAGGAAGATTAACTTCACTAATCACAGTCTTCTTCGATTCGTCAAAAGCTTTCACAATAATCCCACTATGCCTCATGGGAGCTCCTTGGTACGCAAGCCTTGACAAAGTCGACTTCGACATCACATTCAGAGAAGAACAGTATCAACCAACACCTTAGACATATTATCTTCCTGACAATTCACTGAAATATGCAGAGCCAAATTATGGTTCCTTCCTTCTTCAGGAAAATCATCATCATAGAAACTCAGATTGTTGCACGATGTGATATTAGCCACAATACTATCAAACTAATTAACAGTCACATCATGGTCAACATAAGCTTGATCAAGAATTTTCTACAAAGACTTCCTATGAGCCTCAGAGCACATCAAGAGTGATTAAACTGATATTTTCGACGAAGTATGCAACAACTGCTCAATAATGTTGTACTCGCTTTTCTTTATCAATTTTAACACCTCATCTTCACTATCACCAAACTGGCCTGATCAGGCAACAACATCCATAATCTGTTTACTCGCACTTATATCTTCAACTCTCTTTGGAGGATCCAAAGCATAAACTCTACCACTTCGAGTAACCTTTGCCACATCAGCAATGCTAACCACATACTTTGGAGAAGGAATAGGAACTTCCTTACCATTTTCTATCATTGTAGAATTATACTGGTACGAAACAGCTTTATCAGACTCATATGGCATCAGACCAGGCAAATTGATCACCAAGGGAGTAACAACATATTTGTGGCTATCAAAAGAAATAACCACCTTCTCAGGAACAACCTTCTCAGGAATGTTGAACTAAGGCACAATAACATTCACTTCATTTTCATACTCATCACTTTTTGTTGTCACTTCAATCAATTTATCATCCATCATCTTTTGAATGTCTCTCTTAACAATCACGCAACCACGAGGGTTCACCGAACAAATATAACAACCAGCATAATCGTGATCAATATCATGATATTCACTTAAGAAAGCATGCATCTTAACCAAAGACCTTCGAATATGGAGGACTTCATAAATCTTGAGCAAACCAGGACAACCATCAACCATATTCACAGACATATGACCATGCTTCGAAAGCGATTTGTCTTCACATTTGGATTAACATCATTGAAAGACAGAACATTGCTCCTTATCAATTTTTGTACTTCAAACTTCAATGGATAACAATTCTCAACATCGTGCCCTGGGGCACCTTGATGAAAAGCACAGTGAGCCTCTGGCTTATACCACCATGGGATAGACTCTGAAACTGGATGTGGAGAACGTGTTTGCACAAGATTCTTCACAATCAGAGATGGAAGCAAATCCGCATACAACATTAGAATGGGATCAAAACTCGGCATAGCACGAACCTGTTGATTACCACCCTATTGTACAAAATGTTGTTGATAAAAAGACTGATACTTTGAAGCTGTTGGCACAGCTGAAGTCACATTAACCATTGGAGTTACAGAAGCTACATGTTGCTGATGATGATTCTCACGACCACGAGGTCTTCAGTAACTTTCAAGAGACACAACATTAGTCTCATCTTCTTTCTTTTTACCAAAGTTGAATCTCCTAGAGCTCGAACCATTTCCACTCTCTTGGCTCAACCGTCCCTCACGGACACCTTCTTCTAGTCGCATCCCCATACTCACCATTTCAGTGAAATCAGAAGGAGCACTAGCTATCATCTTCTCATAGTAGAAAGAACCTAAAGTCTTCAAGAAGATCTTTGTCATATCTTTCTCTTCCAGAGGAGGAACAATCTGAGTTGCTAGCTCGCGCCATCTCTGTGCGTACTCTTTGAAAGTCTCTTTGTCCTTCTGGGACATAGCACGGAGTTGATCTCTGTCTGGTGCCATATCAACATTATACTTGTATTGCCTAACAAAAGCCTCTCCCAAATCATTGAAAGTCTTGATTTGGCTATTATCCAAACTCGTGTACCATCCCATGGCTGCACCAGTCAAACTATCCTGGAAATAATGAATCAGCAGCTGATCATTGTCTGTCTGAGCAGACATCTTTCTAGCATACATAGTCAAATGACTCAGAGGAAAAGTGTTGCCTTTATACTTCTCGAACTCAGGCAACCTGAACTTGTATGGAACTTTGACATTAGGAACCAGACAGAGATCATAGGCATCTTTTCCAAACAAATCCTTATGCTTCAAGGCTCTCATCTCCTTTTATATCTCAACAAAACGTACTTGAAAATCATCAAGTCTTTCAATCACACCAGCACCTTCACTGGGCTCAGCATGGTAAATCACTTCATCATGGTGCGGAATAGTGTGCATTACAGGTGGTGCAGTAGTCATCACTGTCGGAAGAGTATTAAATGCATCAATATCAGGAGGAGGAGGATGATAACCAGCAGGAATGAAATCAACTGGCATGCCCCACGGTGTACTAGCAGGCATGTGATAGCGAGGAGAAATGACAATTTCAGCAGGAATTGATGCATGACAATCTCAGAGATGACTGTGTTCTGAATAGGAGAATTAGGAGGAGGTGGCTGATTTTGAGCAGCCACCAAGCTTTCCATCATGGTTGTAACTCTTTCCAAGCTTTCCCTTAGATATGCAACTTCTTCGCGCAGCTCGTGATTCTCTTGTTGTAAGGTTTCCGACATCTTCTTCCGATTAGCTCGAGTATCAACTTTGTGAGTCAGCTTGACAGGAGAACTTAATGAAGACCAAGAAACAACATAAGATCCCTGGACAACACTCAAAAAGCAAGACCAATGCAAGCATGATGCATGGTATGCGTATGCAAATGCAAAGATTTCAAAGGACTATAAGATAAATTACAATATTTATAAAGAAACATTTTTTGAAGTACTTAAAAACTCATTCTTATTAAAATCAAAGTAAGGATTACAGGTGAAGTACAAGCCTCAACAATCCTAATACATGAGAGAAAAAGTAAACTAGGCCTAGGGGATCACATCCGAAGAAGATCCGAATCCCGGCTGGTACTTCATGTGAATCCTCTTAATCTCTTTCTTGTACCGATTCTCCATGTCTTCCTTATCCTTCACCAACTGGTCAACAATGGCCTTCCAAGTGCCGAATGTAGGAGGAATGGTAGATGGAGTACTATAGGAAAATAAATCCTCTCTTGGCCTCTTCATAACACACCGCTCAAGTAACTCAATGAGATCATCCTTCACCTTTAGTTTCTCTTGCATCATCGTCTTCTCAAGTAGCCATTCTTCTTTATCTTTCTTCATCTTGTCCAACTCTTCTTGAAGAGCAACCTTCTCATCAACGGGAGGAAGAAAAGAGGATAATTGTAGTATAGGAAATAAAGGCTCCTTAGGTGGATAAGGCATCTTGAGCTTGGAAGCCCTAGATCGAACCCACTGGATGTAACACTCAGAGGGAGCAAGGTGTTGTCTTCCCAATTGACCCTTCTCTTTCCGATGAACCGCATGCCAAGAATGAGCAGTCCCTTTCTTCATTTATACATGATCTGCACCATTAAGAAAGAAGAAACTGGATAAGGAAAGGTTGTTTGGTATGTCCTTCAAACAATGTCCCAACTGTCACCTAGCAAGAATAGGGTTGTAACTAATTCCCCCACGTGTACCAAGAAGAGGTACGTTAGGAAATTCTCCACAACTGTCAATAAGCACTCCAATATCATAATAGGAACAATACCAAGTCATATCCTTATGAGAAAGAGCCATAATCCTTTGAGACCATCTTCGCTTCTCTCTATTATCCTTGAAGACGTCATACTTTGGTAGGTGCAAAATAAACCACCTGTAGAGAAGAGGCGCACAACACACTATCTCTCCATCACCCTTGGAGGTCCTATAATGAAAGGCATGATACATGTCTCTAAGCAAAGTAGGTACCAGATTCCTCTTCAAGAAAATCTGAATGACATTCTCATCCACAATACCATCTAAAAGTTAGGAAACAAGACGATCCTATAAATGAGAAAAGCAAGAAATCCTCAAATGCATCCTTATGACCCAAAGTAAGAGAAGTAGAAGCTTTCCCCATCAAAAACATAGCATTAATACCACAGACACTCCCTTTTGGAAGAAACTTCCCATTAAGATCGGACTCCTTGAGAAAAAGGGCTTTGGCGATGACTTTGGTCGTAAGCTCCTTCTCTAAACCACAGAAAAGAATTTCCATGTCTAAATAAGGTAAACCCATCCAATGAGAGTACTCCTCCAAGGTCGGCACAAGATGATAATCTGGAAAGATGAAACAATGATGCAACGAATCATAAAACTGAGCTAAGGTAGGGAGAATCCCCTCTGGTACATCAGTATCCAAAATAAACAAGAGCTTTCCATAACATTTCTGGAACTCCTGGGTGTCAACCACCAATGCTCCTAGCTTTCTCAGCTCTATTATATTAGGATTCTTGAAGGTGTACTTCTTTGTGTTCCTCCTTTCAAAATTCATAACCATAGACATCTGAAATTTTGCAATAGTATCTTATGAGTCCCTTGAAATCTTAAAAACAATGCTCATGAATGTATGATTCCATGTATGCAACAACCACAAACAAGATCACACAAAGCACACGAGTTTAGGTTCCGAGTCACGAGCATGAAGTCAAGGTAACATAACACCAACCCACACAGGTAAGTACTAAGGTTTTGTCTTCATTGTACATGCAGAAAACCAAAAGGGTGCTAATAGAGGTGCCTGAAGTTAACAGACAATTTTAGAATATTATCGGTACGTTGGATTACTCCCTAACCGATAACATTCTTAAAATAGACCTCGTCTGAGTGTAGTATCGCGTGACAACCACCTTAGGCTTACACCCAGATGGTTTCCGCACTACGTTCCTAAATTGGCTTGGATGGGTTAAGGGTTCTACGGTCCTCAGTATGATCAGCTCAAGGTCGGAATATAATGCCACATATGATTACTCATCATGACATTGATAATCCAAGAGAGCCTAACGGAGTGGAGATTATCAAATTGATATAGCTTTGGACTACTCCATCACTTATTGCTTCGAATATCGTCGTCCTATCATAAGTTCAACTCAGATCCGGGTTAGAATCTATCTCACTCACATAGGATCACAAAACCCGAAACAGAACAAATTGATATGGGTTTGTGGAAGGAGAGGAATTACCAAAAGCTCTTCTTCAAATTGGACCAACACAAGCTTAGATCTACTGATATTGATGAACAAAAGAATGAAAGGATGAAGGGTTAGCTCAAGTTAATCAAGAATTCAATGTGAATTCTTGATAACTTCAAAAGAAAGAAAGTGAGCTTTTGAGAATTTTGGTGTTGGGGGAGTAATTTGCAAGAAGTTTTGTGGCTATCAAAAGCTTATGGAATGAATGAAATTGTGGTCCTATTTAAAGGCCTTAGGTATGGAAATTTGGTGGAGTGGAGTTTGCTTTGGTAATTTGAATTTAGGTTTGGTAATTGAAATTTTGGTGGGAAATAGAAAAGAGTGGTGATTAATGAGGGTTTATGGTAGGAAATGATCAAAGTGATGTAGAGAAATCAGAAACCAATGGATCTAGAATATTCCAATTAAATCAATGGTCTTAATGGTGATGAATTTGAATAAAAAATTCAAATTTCTCATTGGTTAACCGGTTAACCAAGTAAAAATTTGAATACTTTATTCAAAGGTAATGGCTCGGTTGTTGTGGCCCGATTCTTATTGTACGTCGAAGAAGTAAACACATGAACCTTGGAAATCCTTTGAATGAATCAATTAACTTAGGAAATCCTCGATCTGATAATTTTGAATTATTTGCGGATCAACTTCGACTTTTGTTTGCGAAATTTACTCGAGCTGCAAGACTGCTATTTTTGGCATTTTCAATGGTTCCTCTTCCTGAGAAAAGGTTAGTAAAAGGAAACAAAATATTTTTGGATTTTGATTAATGGTTAGTAAACATAAAAAATAAAGTAATTAAAGACAATGGTGATCCCTTGCGAGGCATAAACCTAACCCGAGAAGAACCGAGCAATCAGTGCGATCTTGTTTGTATGCAAGATGCAGATGAAAATGAGAAGAATACTTATGGAAAAAATTAGGGCGCAACACATTTATTGACACTATGACCCAACTTTCCACATCTGTAACACTTCAGCGAAGTAGGAGCACCTCCCCTACTTGGACTTTTGCCTTTAACCTATTTCTGTTTACCCTTATCAGCATGAGCTACATAAGGTTTTCCATGGTGCATCTATTGTTTTCCTCTTCTCTTAACCAAACCTTTGAAATGCTCAGATCGAGCCTTGTTGTCTTCTTCATAAATCCTACAACAATCCACCAATTCCGGAATTATTTGGATTCTCCGATAACCAATCGCCTGCTTAATCTCTGCCTCAAACCATTCTCGAACTTGTCGCATTTCAAGAACTCAACAGCCTCCTCACTATAATGCAGATAAAACTTTTCCAGATCAGTAAACTTGGCAGCATACTCAGTCACTGACATACTTCCTTGTTTCATCTCCAAGAACTCAATCTCTTTCTTTCCCCGAACATCTTCAGGAAAACACTTCCTTAGAAATTATCTCCTAAACACAACCTAGGTGGATGCCTCACCAGACGCATCTAACCGTTGCCAACCCACAAATCATCTACTTAAACTACCAATCTGTGTGCTCCAAACTACACCTTACATCCTTCTGAACACTCCATCACCCTAAAGATCCTCTCGATATCCTTGAGCCAATCATGTGCTCCATCAGGCTCATACTCTCCCTTGAATGTAGGCGGATCATTCTTCCGGAACTCATCACTTTCATGATCCCCAACATTCATTGGGTTTTGCACAGCCTGTGCCATTGCCTGCATAGCATCGACAAGTGCAACATCGTTTCTCCCAACCATTATAAATCTATGACACACAACAATAATCCAACAATGATTTAGAATAAAAACCAATGACAACACTTAGCACTCAACAACGACACAACGACTCAGCGACTCAACGACTCAACTATTTGGTCGGACGAACCGACCTTCTATAATACCATTATGTAACACCTAAATTATCCCACAAAATTAATAATAAAATCAGAGTAATTAAATTGCATTGAAAATATTTGAGTATCACAATTCAACTAAAAACCATGGCTCAATAGATACGTGTTACAAAAATATTTCACCTCGCAGCGAAAAACATTCAAAACAAAATAAAATAGTATTTCAAAATACAAATTGTTTTCTAAAAATAAACGAACAAGAAACAATTATCGCCCCGACACCTAAAGCACTTATCAGAGTCGATTTCTAAAGACGTGAAGTACACCAACTTCACTGACCACCACTCGACTTATCCTGATCACATGCACGTTACCAACGTAAGGGTAACATTCAAACAGAAGGGGTCAAAAATAATAAGAATAAGCAAGTATCATTAATTAGTCCCCTACTTCTAAACAACAACAATTGCACAACAATATCACAACACATATCAACATCATACACAACAACAACAACTTATGCAAGGAGACTCTACTTGACTCTATGCACGCGGTACCATAATCTGATCTCTATTTAAAGGTCCAGTTCCCGTCAGAACTCTCAACCCCTCTTTCATGGTCCATTATGATTCTTATTTCATGATCACACCCTTGACCCCTATTTCATGGCCATGTACGACCCTTATGTCATGACCGAACCAACATCACAATGATCCCACTAGGATCCAACGAACATACCCTAACTTGATATATTGTTCCAACCATGCTCATGTCATGAAAAATCAATGACAATCATCCATATTTACAACGACTACATCTTACAACTCAACATCAACAACTAACATACAACGACTTACCACAATAATGAACATCATCAACATCAGGAATAATTGAATACAACAACATATACTAACATCAACCAACACATATGCGACAACACCGCATACAACAACATATATTACATACACATGTATTAACAACAATGTTATGTAACTACAACAACAACAACAACAACAACAAATGTTAGCATCAACTATTAACAAACAATTCCACTTATGTTTATTTCGAGTTATGCTAATTACACTTCTAATTAAGCCAATAACTCCTCTCTAACTACCTCTAACCACAACAATTCAATTCCTATCCATTACTATGTTATTTAGATAATTTTAAGGAATTTTTCAGAATTAATTCATGCTATTTTTCACTCTCGGACTCGCTAAGCGAGGGGGCTTATTTGCTAAGCGAGCACCTCTCTGTATTTTGATCTCTAAATTTTCCACATGCTCGCTAAGTGAGCTCTGCGATTTTTGTAGTTCTCCCTTCTGTGATCAGACACCACTTGCTATGAAAATAGACATCCAAAACCAGTCCAATCACAAGAAAAATGCAGAATTAACTCAACTCAATGCTTAACTCATACACTCAACATATAACAACAACAATAAATTATCAACAATTTCACCCAATTTCATCAAAATCACCAAACCCCAAACCCTATAATCAACAACACTACCTAATTAATATTATAAAACCCTTAAGATACGGAAGAATCCTACCCTTACCTTAGTTTCGATGTGAATTCTCTTCTTCTCCGCGGGTTCTCTTCAAACCTTTCACCTTCTCCTTCTTCTTCTCTCTGGTTTTCACGATCGTTCTTTCCCTTTCACAAAAACACCCATGTTTTCCTTATTCCAACATAACCCCTTAGACCCAACCTATGATCTTCGACATTTACCCTCATTATTTTCACCAAATGTCCACCTTACCCTTATCTCTTTATTTAAAAATATTTAATTATTCACCAAATATTATTCAATATAACATAATACAACTCATATAATTAAATATCATATTGAATAATATTTCTTTCCTCCACACACAAAATGCAACAATTCCAAATAATTATTTAAATAAAATTGGGGCATTACATAACCGATTAACACAGAGTAGCGATTTTTGGCTTGTTTTTTACCTATTTTTGGTTCCTTTTGCTTCTTCTTCTCCCTTCTTATTTTTACCTTGAGAGACATTTTTGGGACTAATTTCTCTTTTAAATTCAATAGACTTTGGGTGTAGATTAGAGTGATTAATATTCATTAGTTCAAATCTACCTCTAAGTGAATTATTTAATTCACTTTAGGTACTTAGCATTTGTGAGATATTTTTATACTTGAATCCACCAAAATGAGTGATTGAACTTAAAGATGAAAGAATACCATATGTGTAACTCAATTTGGTATTCATCTTTATTTTCGTGCGGCATTGCGTTCGGATGATGATTTAAATATTGTTTATCTCACATGTATTATCACTAATGTCGTTAACCTTAATTGGTTTTGGCTGGCCTCATTTATAGGGAAATTACTCTATAAATTACTCAGTGATTGCTTAACATAGACCTAAATGTGACCCTACTTTGGAATAAAAATCAAATTGGATACTTGAACTTTCATAGACCGGACCTCGTGTTGATCGCATAATCCCAAGGTGGTTAATCACTTGCGTTAGATCCACGACTTTTGAAGCTTGATGCGTAGTTGCTTTGGGTATCCCAATATTCTTTCATGTTTCATCGAGTTTGGGTCTAATCGTATCGGTTAATCACCATAGTGTAAGATACTAAGCGGAACCGGTTGCCTTTTCGGTTTTGGTATTAAATGCCTTGTTACTCTTTTGGTTGTGGATGATTAACTTCACCATACCATTATTTTTTGTACATATTATTACTACTATTACTATACTAACATTTTAATTTCCTATTGCACCTTATTCTCTTTATTTTTCGTTTCTTGCTCCCTTATCTCCTTTACTTATTTTATGCTTTTATTATGTTTTATCATCCATTATCATGTTTATGTTCTTGTCATTATATCCTTGTGCTTTTTCTTTTGTCCATTTGGACACAAAAATATTAATAAAGGATTAAACCTCTAAAATCCGTGTGATCTTGATCTTGGACTATGGCTACTATCCTTTTCATTAGAATTGAAGTGTTGGACTTAGATTCTAGGAAACCTTCCCTTTTCTTTGATTATCATGGAGTTGGTACTTTAGCCTTTATTTGGCCATTTGCTAGCTTATGCTTTTGAGGATGGAACTCTTATGCTTATGTCTGGAAGTCATCAATTTGGTTAGATTTTTCCTCCTTTATCTCTTTTATTTTCTTTTTAAGGATAACCTCTTCATCTCCTCCCCTTTTTCAATTTTCAAAACTTCCTTCTTTTTCAAAGGATTCTAGTTCTTAATAACCATAAACTTTTTAATAAATAAAACCTTGACTTTTTGTCAAGTGGATTTTTACTTCTTCTTATCTTAAATAAATGTCAATGAACTTAATCATCTTGACTTAATTTATAAATAAAAAGAACGGAATTCACTCAAGTTGTTTTGTGTCTTTGTGCATCTTTGTTTGTTTTCTTTAAAGTTTAGATTACGAGTCATTCTTCTCTAGTCGGGTGCAAGTCTCTCAATCTCCATGATTGTAGTTTGATGTAATTGAGTCTCTTGTCATTTGTGGGGGTTTAGTGACATATTCGTCGATTTTATCCGAGTTGGCACCCTCCCCATAATGATGTATTTGTCCATGCCTTCATTCTCATGGTAGATTTGTGAGGTTATCCACTTGAAAATGAAAAATTGTTCCACTTAATAAAATAAATCAAAACCAACCAATTTTCATTATTTGTACCGCGTACTATGAGGTTTTGATCTTACATTACACATTGTGGGTACGTAGGCATGAGGTGGTAAACCTTTCCAAATTCAAAAACATTAAAAAATTAATTCTTTTCTCATCTCCCCATTCTCATTTAAACTAACCATTTTCAAATCAAAAACAATAAATTTTTCAAAGGGCTTCCGTGGAGTACCACGGAAATTTGGGTGCTTAAAACTTTCCCATTTTGTAACCTATCTCCTTACCCTCTCTCTGTTTGTTTCTTTAGTTTTTTTTCTTTTAGATTCATTAGGATTTATTCGCTTTTTTTCTTCCTTTTCCTCTTGGAATAAAATAAAAGCGTGGTGGAGACTCTGTTTACTTTGAGTTAAGTTAACCAATAACTTACACTCATGATTTTAACCCTACAGAAAAGTGGCAACTCTGTTGGGGAGTAATCTCTAAGTGGATTTAGCTTACTTTGAGTTATTACTACTTTGGTTTGATTTGTTTTTTATTGCTTGTTCTGTTTCGGTTTGGTGATCCTCTATGAGTGAGATAGATCTTGTACCCGGATCTGAGTAAACATACAATAGGACGACGATATTCAATAGATACAAGGCGGAGTAGTCCAATGCGATATCAATTCGATAATATCAACTCAGTTAGGCTCTCTCGGATTACTGATGTCATGGCGAGTAATCGTATCATGGAATTACTTTTTCGACATGGAACTGATCATGCTGAGGGCTGTAGAAACCTTAACCTATCCAAGCCATTTTAGGAATGTAGTGCAGAAGCTATCCAGGTGTAAACCTAAGGTAGTTATCACGCGATACTACACTCGGACAATGTCCTCTTGAGGAAATTATCGGTTGGGGAGTAGTTCAACGTACCAATGATATCCAAAGGAAAACTGCTAACTTTGGGAACCTTTGTTAGAACCCTTTTGGTTTTCTATAGGTAGAATGAAGACAAAACCTTAGTACATACCTTTGTGGGTTGGTGTTTTTATCCCTTGACTTCATGCTCGTGACTCAGAACCTTGATTTGTGCGCTTTGTGTGATCTTGTTTGTGTTTGTTGCATACATGCGCTCATGCATTCATGTGCATTGTTCTCAAGATTTCAAGGGACTTATATGTACTTTTGCAAATATTTTAGATGCCAATAACTTTGAATATCGAAAGGAGGAATACCCGGAAGTACAATTTCAAGAGTCCTAATTTAGGAGAGTTGAGAAAGCTCGGAACTTTGGTGGTTGATACTGATGATTTCTGGAAATGTTATGGTAAAGTTTTGTTCATTCTGAAGACCGATGTACTGGAAGAGATTCTTCATACCTTGGTTCAGTTCTATGATTTGTTGCATCATTGTTTCAGTTTTCCTTATTATCAGCTTGTGCCGACCTTAGAGGAGTATTCCTATTGGATGGGTTTGCCGATTTTGGGCAAGGAGTTTGTTTTCAGTGGTTTAAAAAAGGAGCCTACGACCAAAGTTATTGCCAAAGCCCTTTGTTTTAAGGATTCCGATCTTAATGGAAAGTTTGTTCCAAAAGGGGATGTTCGTGGAATCAATGTTAAGTTCTTAATGGGTAAAACTTCTACTTCTCTTACTTTGGGTAATAGGGATGCATTCGAGGCCATTCTTGCTTTGCTCATCTATGGTATTATGTTGTTTCCCAACCTAGATAGTGTTGTTGACAAGCATTCTATTTAGAATTTCTTGAAGAGAAATATGATGCATACGTTTCTTGGAGATATGTATCATTATATTCACCATAATACTTCCAAAGGTGATGGAGAGATTGTTTGTTGTGAGCCTCTTCTGTATAGGTGGTTTATTTCTCACCTACCAAAATCTGGTGTCTTCACTAAGAATAGAGAGAAGCGAAGATGGTCTAAAAGGCTTATGTTTCTTACTCATATGGATATTAATTGGTATTGCTAATATTATGATACTAGAATGCTTATTAATGGTTGTGGAGAGTTTCCCAACGTACCTATTTTTGGTACACGTGGGGGAATTACTTATAATCCTATTCTTGCTAGACGACAATTTGTATATTGGTCAAAGGAAGTAATAAGAAATCTTTCACTATCGAGTTACTTCTTTCTTAATGGTGCAGATCATTTAGAGATGAAGAAAAGGATCGCTCATTCTTGGCATACTGTTCATCGGAAAGAGAACGGTCAGTTGGGAAGACAACACCTTGCTCGTTCCGAGTGTTATATTCAGTGAGTTTGATCTAGGGCTTGCAAGCTCAGGATTCCTTATCCACCTAAGGAACCATTGTTTCCTATATTGCCTTTATCCGCTTTTCTTCCTCCTATTGATGTGAAGGTTGCTTTTCAAGAAGAGTTGGATAAGATGAAGTGAAAGAAAGAAGCATGGTTACTTGAGAAGTCAACTATGCAAGAGCAACTAAAAGAGAAATATGATATCATTGAGCTACTTCAACGACATGTCACGAAGAGGCCAAGAGTGCAAGAGGATTTATTTTCCTCTAGTATTTCATCTGCTATTCCTCCTACTTTCGGTGCTTGGAAAGCTATTGTGGACCAACTTATAAAGGATAAGGAAGACATGGATATTCAATACAAGAAAGTGATTAGAAGGATTTGTACGAAGTACCAGCCAGGATTTGGAGCTTCTTCAAATATGATCCCATAGGCTTAGTTTTCTTTTTTTCTCATGTATTAGGATTATTGAGACTTGTACTTCAAAATTGTAATCCTCTTTTGATATTAATGAGAATGAGTTTTCAGTATTTCAAAAATGATTTTCTTTTATAAATATTGCAGTTTACCTTATAGTCCTTTGAAATCTTTGCATTTACATTTTCATACCATGCATTATGCATGCATTGGTCTTGCTTCCTGAGATTTTTACAGGGTTCTTATGTGTTTCTTGGTCTTCATCCATTTCCCTTGGCAAGCTGACACATCGTTACGGTACTCGGGCTAATCAAATAAAGATGTTGGAAGCTCTACAAAAAGAGAATCGCGAGCTCCGCAAATAAGTCACAACTATGAAGGATAGCTTGGAAAGGATAACTTCTATGACGGAAAGTATGATGGCTGCTCACAATTAGCCACCCCTCCTCCTAATTCTCTGATTCAGCATACAATCATCTCTGAGATTGTCACTACATTGATTCCTGTGGAAACTGTCATTTATCCTCGTTACCGTATGCCTGCTAGCACACCATGGGGTATGCTGGTTAATTTCATTCCCGAGGGTTATCATCCTCCTCCTCCCGAGATTCCTGCATTTGCTCCTCTTCAGCCTGTGATGACTACGACATTTCCTGTGAATCATACTACTCAGCATCTTGATGAAGTGATTTACCATGATGAGCCTAGTGAAGAAGTTGGTGTGAATTAAAGGCTTGATGACTTTCAAGGCCGTTTTGTTGAAATTCATAATGAAATGAAGGCTTTGAGGCATAAGGAGTTATTTGGTAAAGATGTTTATGATCTTTGTTTGGTTCCTAATGTTAAGGTTCCTCACAAGTTCAAATTTCCTGAGTTTAATAAATAAAAAGGTGATTCTTGTCCTCTAAGTCACTTGACTATGTATGCAAGGAAGATGTCTGCTCAGATAGATAATGATCAACTTCTGATTCATTAGGTCCAGGACAGCTTGACTGGTGCATCATTGAGATGGTATATGGGTTTGAACAATAGCCAAATTAAGACTTATAATGATATATTACAAATATAATGTTAATATGGCACTGGATAGAGATCAACTTCGTGCTATGTCCCAGAAAGACAAAGAAACATTCAAAGAATACGTGCAGTTAGGGAAGTGAAAGAGATGACAAAGATCTTTTTGAAGACTTTAGGTTCTTTCTATTATGAGAAGATGATTGCAAGAGCTCTAAGTGATTTCACTGAGATGGTGAATATGGGGATGCGGTTAGAAGAAGGTGTTTGTGAGGGACGGTTGAGCAAAGAAAGTAATATTGGTTCGAGTTCTAAGAGGTTTGGCTTTGGTAAGAAGAAAGAAGGAGAGACTAATGTTGTGTCTCGTGAAGGTTACAGAAGACCTCATGGTCAAGAAAATCGTCATCAAAACCATATAGCTTTTGTAACTCTAGTGATTAATATGACTCCAACTGTGCCAGTATCACCAAAGTATCAGCCTCGTTATCAACGGCCTTATGTGCAACATAATGGTATTCAACAAGGTCATGCTAAGCCAAACTTTGATCCCATTCTGATGCCGTATGCAGAATTGTTTCCATCGTTGATTGAGAAGAATCTTGTTTAGACATGTTCTCCACCTCTAGTTCCAGAGGTTATCCCATGGTGGTATAAGCCAGAATCTCACTTCTGTTTTCATCAAGGTGCCCCGGGGCACAATATTGAGAACTATTATCCATTGAAGAGTGAAGTGCGGAAATTTATAAGGAGTAACATTTTGTCTTTCAATGACATTAAACCAAATTTTAAGACAAATATGCTTCCTAACCATGGTAAGGCGTCTGTGAACATGGTTGATGGTTGTCCAGGTCTGTTCAAAATTTATGATGTCTGCTGGATAGGAAGATCTTTGGTTGAGATGCATGTTTTCTTAAGTGAATATCACGATATTGATCATGATTATGCTGCTTGTTGCATTTTCTCGGTGAATGCTCGTGGTTGCGTTATTGTTAAGAGAGATCTTCAGAAAATGATGGATGATAAGTTTATTGAAGTAACAACGAAAAGAGATGAGTACGAGAATGAAGTGAATGTCATTGTGCCTCAGTTTAATATTCCTGAGAAGGTGGTTATCTCTTTTGATAGTCACAAATCTATTATTACTCCATTGGTGATCAATTTTCCTGGTCCAATGCCATATGAGTTTGATAAAGCTATTTTGTACAGATATAATGCTATAATGATAGCAAATGGATATGAAGTTCGTATTCCTTCTCCAAAGTTTGTGGTTAGCATTGCTAATGTGACAAGGGTTACTCGAAGTGTTAGAGTTTTTGCTTCGGATCCTCCAAAGAGAATAGAAGATACAAGTGCGAGTAAACATATTGAGGATGTTGTAGCATAATCAGGCAAATTTGGTGATTCCAATTTGAAATATATTAAAGATGAGGTTTTAAAATTGATAAAGAAGAGTGAGTACAACATTGTTGAGCAACTGTTGCATACTCCGTCAAAGATATCAATTTTGTCACTCTTGATGTGCTATGAGGCTCATAGCCAGTCATTGTAGAAGATTCTTGAACAAGCTTATGTTGACCATGATGTGACTATTAATCAGTTTGATAGTATTGTAGCTAATATCATATTGTGCAACAATTTGAGTTTCTATGATGATGACTTGCCTGAAGAAGGAAGGAACTGTAATTTGGCTTTGCATATTTCAATGAATTGTCAGGATGATGTTATGTCTAAGGTGTTAGTTGATACTGGATCATCCCTAAATGTGATGCCAAAGTTGACTATATCAAGGCTTGCGTACCAAGATGCTCCCATGAGATATAATAGGATTGTTGTGAAAGCTTTTGATTGTTCAAAGAAAATTGTGATTGGTGAAATTGATCTTCCTATTGTGATTGGACCGTTTATATTCCAAATTACTTTTCAAGTAATGGATATACGTCCAACTTATAGTTGTTTCATTGGAAGACTTTGGATTCATGAGGTAGGAGTGTTGACTTCCATGCTTCATCAAAAGCTAAAGTTTATGAAAGATGGGAAATTAGTGACTGTCGGCGGTGAGAAGGCTATGCTAGTGAGAAATTTGTCATCATTTCCTATATTTATACTGATGAAGATGTGGAAAATTTGTTCCAAGCTCTTTCTGTTGCTGATGATGTTGTTAAGAAGAATGCCATGCCCATGTCTTCTCTCAATGATACTTTGCGTGTGTTAGAAACCGGTTGGTATGACGATCGGGGATGAGTTATTTATGCTTTTGACAACAAAGAGGGATTCGGTTTCGGTTTTACGCCTGTCGCTCCCCGGATTTCCATCCTGGTACAAACGCGAAAGTGGCGCGGAAAAAGAATAGAGTCGCCAGCCAGACATTTTTATCCCGAAGAAAGGGAATGATAATGCTGCACAAACCAGAAGAAAGAAAAGGAAGGACATGGGTCCTATGAACCAAAGAGACTGAGTTCGGGAGTCGGTTACAACCTGGGAAGGTATTAGCACCCAGATCGTCCGTCGTACCCGACGGGATCCACGCTTGCAAAGAAAACTGTTTCAAAGGGTGAGGGTATGAAAGCTGCAGCAAAAGAAACGAAAATGAAAAGAAACTGGAACTGGAAAAGAAATGAAAAAAAGGAAGCAAAGAGAAAAATGTAGGGAAACAAAGATTGTGCTCGAACGGGCCCTACCCCGCTGCCTACGTACCTCATCGGGATAATGAGGATCAGAGACGCCGTAGTTCCCTTAACTAGGGGTAACAAAGGAAAATTGCTTGTGAATTAAAGGCTTGAACTGCATATGCCATTGCTCATGTGTTGCAGACTCGGACGACGAGTGCGTAACCGTCTTGCAAAATGACAAGTAGGAGCAAGTTCGCGTACGGAGCGAATGAGATGAGAAAAGAATTCCCGAAGGAAAGACGCTTATTGTTTGTTTGTGTTATTTAGAAGCTTTTATGAGTGTGTCATAAAGAAATGAACTCAAGCTCTCATCAATGGAATGTGAACTTGTCACTACATTCCAAGATGGAATAATAGAACAAGCACCCTTAAGTAAGGAGAAGATCCCAAAAACTTGAACCCAAAGATTAGGGCTTAGGCTCACTAACTTGTTTACTTATTAAGTGTTTTGGTATTTACAATGAAGAAGTGTTTTTTATGCTTTTCTTTTATGAAGAAGATACCTTGATCAGACTTGTGCATCTCAAGGTAAACTTGTACTATCCCAAGATGGGAAGACTACAAACATACCTCATGGAATAAGGCTATGGATCAATGCATCACTTCACATTTATTAAAGTGTTTTTTAGAGTTATGAGATGAGAAGAGAAGAAGAACCAAAAGGATCTCAAAAGGCAAAATTCTAAAGGGGGACTAAAATAATCCTAAGTGGTAGCATGCATGGGTGTCCTAAGGGTTAGTGAGGTTTCTACCCTAATGAAGAAGAGAAGAAGAAGATAGAAGAAGAGATGAGAAAGCTAGAAAGGGGAAGGAGAACCACATGATGGCACAAAGCACATCAAACGCCACAAAGAAAAAGCAAAGCAAAAGAGGACAGATGAAGAGTTGAAATGTGGATAAACATCCACACTTCTCTTACCATGAGCCCCTGAAATGTTAGCAAAAATCCAGCAAATTGACCAACACAATCATGGAATTAATCATGCTCAAAGGTTCTTGCAAACAAGAATCAAACAACATGCCAAGCATTGCAAATACACGACTTACGTGTCGAAAACATGGAAGCATACACCAACCAGCAAGCAAATCACCCTAAAATATCATATTCAATGACCATACAATGATCCATGGCAATTAAAACAAGCAAAGGGAACAAACAAGCTCAAAACAACACTAAAAAGTCATTCTGCTTCAGTGTTAACCGGTTAACCAAATGCGTTAACCGGTTAACCAGTTCAAACCTGCACAAAATACGCATAAAACAGGTGCGTTAACCGGTTAACCATATGCGTTAACCGGTTAACACTGTTAAAACAGCAGCAAATCCTGCAAAAAAACAGCAACTCAAACCAGCTTATTTAAACAATCTCACACCAAACCAGCACTCAATTATACATGGAAAAATAGATCAATTCACATTAATTCCTATCATTAAGCTCATGAACAATAACAATCGGATCCGGTTACAAATCAACCAATCAATTCATGCAACACAAGCAAATATGCAAACACATGGTAGATCTAGAGCACAAGCATGCAAATAAGCTAAAAAACAGAGCTAGATCTGAAATTAACCAACCTACAAAGCTAAGGTATGCTTTGGTAATTGTTGATTGAGCTGAAAATGGTAGATCTCACGCAAAACTTTGAAGATCCGATGCTAAGCTCCACACTCCATGCAAAATAAATGCAAGAACTAGCTCTTGATGCAGAATTTTGGATCCAAAAGCACTTCTAGATCTCAAACCAGATCTGAATCTCCAATAAAACCAGCAAAAAGATGCAAAGAAGCTATGAATGGAGGTTTAGTTCCAAGATCTACACACCTGAAGGCAAGGTTATGTGATCTTCAAAGAGGAACTTTGAGTGATTTGGAAAATTGGGAGAGAAAAGTGAGAGAATTGTGAGTGAAAAGAATGAAAATTCAGAAAATGAGAGTCAAAAATGAGGGAGAGATCCCTTGGTTTGGAGGGAAATGGAATAAATATGGTTTAGGTTTGGGGCCCAAAATTTTGGTTTGGGATCCAAAAATATGGCTTGGCACTAGCTTAGAAAGTGATTTGGATCTAGCATTGGAACTAGGCTTGGATAAATGCCCTAGATCCTTCTCCCAAATTCAAATTAATTCAAATGAATAATAATCAGAAAATTGGAAAATGGAGCCAAAACACACATGCTGAACTTGTTGCTGGAAATTCAAATTTCGCAGCCGTTAACCGGTTAACCATATGCGTTAACTGGTTAACGTAGGAAAATTTTGAATTTCCCTCCTTTTGGTGGGAGCCCTCAAGAATAGACCGACACCAACCGTTTCAAGCAAATTTTGATCCTCCCTCTCTTTTTAGGGCTCTGAAATTGATACCAGGCTTGCAAAATGATCCTGTGAGATTCTTGCCAGATCACCATGCTCTTGATTTTGACTTGCAGGTTCAGATTTTCCCGGATGACCGATCATATGCCTTATGCTAGAACATGTGAGTGCTATGCTTCATTTTCCCATGCAAAATGCTAAGGATATGGTATGCTCATGATGATTATGATATGATAATGATGCTAAACAATAAGAGGGAAAATTTGGGGTGTTACTGCTGCCCCTATTCAATCATCAGTTAATCTGAAAAAGACGATAGTACGGGCTATCGACCACTCAAGATAAACTGTGGTTGAATACCAAGAAGACCAGAAATTTGCACTCCGACGAAGAATGCAACACCGGGAAATAAACCCAACCAGATGATGCTATGGGGACTACAAGGGAGAAAGAAGCAGACGAGCTTCTTCCAAGTTGAAACCGATATCTGGAATAAGAACATGTTGACAGACGAGTCTTCAAACAATCCTGTGACGCCAGGAACCGAACATACGAGTCCTCAAATACTTCAAGAACATAATCTAAGACAGACGAGTCTTCAAACCATCCTGTGACGCCAGGAGCTGGACATACGAGTCCTCACACGCTGCACACAGCATGAGACAGATGAGTCTCCGTCGGATTTAACCTGTTACGCCAGGACCGGTAACCATTTTGACATTAATTCCCACTGTCAGGATTTGAAACCTCTTCAATACAGACGAGTATTGGATGATCATCAAGATGACACAGACGAGTGTCGGGGCCAATGATACAGACGAGTATCAGACGATGATCCGAGAAACACAAATGAGTGCTTCAGGCAATGATACAGATGAGTATCAGCCACTGGTACAGACGAATACCAGAAATTCAAACACATACGAGCATTTGAAGTAGCAATACAAAAATACCAGGGTAAACAGCAAATCCTCACATACAGATGCAAGCTAACACAGACGAGTGTCGGGGACGATACAGATGAGTATCCAAGCAAAGCAGACGAGCTTCAGAACACAGGCGACTTCTGGGGAGTAAAAGCAGACGAGCTTCAAACTAGCACAGACGAGTGCTGGACAGTTGCAGACGAGTAAAAGCAGGAAATACATATCAAGGCACAGACGAGTGCATCAAAGGATCCGATACCAAACACATACGAGTGTTGGGAAATTGCAGACGAGAAACAAAAAATATCATATCAGAACACAGACGAGTGTTGAGAATTGCAGACGAGCAATAACAGATGAAGTATCACAACACAGACGAGTGCTGGAAATTGCAGACGAGCAAAAGTAGGAAATACGTATCAAGGCACAGACGAGTGCAGCAAAGGATCTGATACTAAACACAGACGAGTATTGGGAAATTGCAGACGAGCAATAACAAATATCATATCAGAACACAGACGAGTGTTGAGAATTGCAGACGAGCAATAGCAGATGAAGTATCACAACACAGACGAGTGTTGGAAATTGCAGACGAGCAAACAGCAACTGATATAACCAAACACAGACGAGTGTTTGAAATTGCAGACGAGCAAAATCAAGGTAATCATAAACCACTGCTGGGGAAGCAAACGAGCAATGCCGAAGTAAAAACACAGACGAGTGCTGAAAGATGCGGACGAGCAACAATAAGGCAGTAATATGTCCCTGCTGGGGGAAACTCCGCTTAGGGATAACACAAACGAGTGTTGAAGATTGCGGATGAGCAACAAACGAATTCCTGATTGGCAACAAGATATACAACTCTGCAGAGGAAGACAAGTCAAGAGGTCTGGATACCCACTCTGACTGAGGTGATGAATACCTGACTGTATCATCAAAAATACCCAAAAGTATGGAAACTTCGCTGGGGAAGATTTCACTGACGGAAGTGAAAATCCAATATGAACTCCGTGGGGAAAGGATCATCTTCAGACTTGGCTGGGGAAGATGCTTGAACAATACTCTGGCTTGGGAGAGCATCTGCTGATTCAAGATTCTGAGGGGATATCAGACTTTTAGTCCCACCTGCTGGGGAAGGACTCTTGCTGAGGATAGAATACTGGTAATTCCAACTATGGTGATGTCAGGCTTTCAGATATCTGTTTGGCATACTCCACTAGGGAAGAAGAAACTGCTTGGGCTGCTGCCAAGGCTTAGCTGGAGAAAATCTCTGCTTGAGATGTCAGGCTTCAGATACCTGCTGGGAGAAGAAATCTCTGCTTGGGGAGATACTCTATTGGGGAAGAGCAATTTGCTTGGGAGAATGTGAGGCCATCCTGCAACCTGCAACAAAAGAAAACACAAGTGTGCCCCGGGGATTTGCATGGAATGATCTGTTCATCCATAGTCATCCGACACTCAAAGAGGGTTACAGTTTCCCTGCATGTCAGTTTTCTTTTCACAATTATCACCATGTTTAGATGCAATGCTATTTTTGCCGAAAATTCAGGACATTTTGCAAACAAAATAAACACACACAGCTTTTGACTGAATATTCTTTTTATTGAAGGGCCTCTGAATAGGCAAAGATTTTACATCAGGAAGCAACCACCTGGAAAGAGGTAGCCACTATAAAATTGAGAAAAAGAAACTATCCTAATGGCAATGGACGGCATTCTAAGGAGTTCCATTTCTGCTATGATCAGCATGTCTTCGAGACTCTCCATTCTGCTTTGGCTTTCTGAGAAGATGAGGGGACGGTTTCCTACCCTTCTGATACTATCAAGTTGTGTGAAGCGATGATGTGGTTCAGATAACTCGGATCACAGTTGTTCGCTTATTCCCTTGTTTTGCGTGGATCACCCTTTCGGGTTTTCAATCCACCGGGATACCCTTTTTTGCCTGAACTGTCCAATGCGGCTTTTCAACTCAGTGGGTGTACACATTTTTTTATATTTATTTCCCTAACTTTTGCCCGAGCTTTTTATTCGGTTTTTAGCTCGCCGGGATGCCCTTTTTTTGCCTGGACTATAATTCTGTTTTTGTGTCCAGCGGGTCTCTTTATGCAAAGTATTTTTTAACTGCGTCCGAGTTAACAGGGGACTAGAAGTCATCTCCATCCATAGTGGTGAGCATCAATGCTCCTCCTGAAAAGACTTTCTTCACTATGAATGGTCCTTCGTAGTTTGGGGTCCACTTACCCTTGTGATCTGAACCTGGAGGAATGATCCTCTTCAATACAAGCTCTCCCACTTGATACTCTCGAGTACGTACTCGTTGGTCGAATGCACGCTTCATTCTCCTCTGATAAAGCTGACCATGACAGATAGCCGCTAATCTCTTTTCCTCAATTATACATAGCTGATTATAACGAGCACACACCCATTCAGCCTCATCCAACTTGACATCCATCATCACGCGCAGTGAAGGAATATCTACTTCAACAGGCAGGACTGCTTCCATGCCATACACTTGAGAGAAGGGAGTTGCCCCTGTTGACGTCCTGACTGATGTACGGTACCCATGCAAAGCAAACGGTAACATCTCATGCCAATCTTTGTAGGTGACAACCATTTTCTGCACAATCTTCTTGATGTTCTTGTTTGCCGCCTCTACCGCACCATTCATGTTTGGTCGGTAAGGAGAAGAATTGTGATGCTGAATTTTGAAGTCCCGACACAAGTCTGCCATCATCTTGTTGTTGAGATTAGAACCATTATCAGTAATGATCCTTTCGGGCACTCCATATCTGCATATGATATCCCTTTTCAGAAATCTTGCCACCACTTGACGAGTGACGTTGGCGTAAGATGCTGCTTCTACCCATTTGGTAAAGTAATCAATCGCGACCAGGATGAAGCGATGACCATTTGAAGCAGTTGGCTCGATCTTTCCGATCATGTCAATGCCCCACATAGAAAAGGGCCAAGGAGATGACATGTGGCATTTACAAGCGAATGAACAACAGTCTGCATCCATTGTCATCCAGTAATACCCTGATCTCAGCAATTTCTTTGCCATAGCATGCCCTCCTGCATGGGTACCAAAAGATCCTTCGTGGACTTCCTGCATCAACAGGCTTGCTTCGTGTCTATCCACGCATCTGAGCAAGACCATGTCGAAGTTTCTCTTGTACAAAACCCCGTCTGTATTCAAGAAGAAGCTAGCAGCAAGTCGCCTCAAGGTCTTCTTGTCATTGGAAGATGCCCCAGTTGGGTATTCTTGCTTTTCCAGGAATAACTTGATATCAGAATACCAAGGTTTCTCATCAGACACGGCGTCTACAGAGAAGGCATGAGCTGGAGCGTCAAGCCTGGATATGTCAATTCAGGGCACATAGTTCCAATGCAAGACTTTAATTGACGAAGAGAGAGTGGCCAATGCGTCGGCAGACTGATTTTCATCACGTGGTATGTATTGAAGTTTAACTGTTGTGAAGAACGTCAACAATTTTCTAGCATAATCCCTGTATGGAATTAGATGCTCTTGATGCGTATACCACTTGCCGATAACTTGGTTAATGACGAGGGCTGAATCTCCAAATATATCGAGGTTTTTAATCCGAAGATCAATTGCCTCCTCTATTCCCATTATACACGCCTCGTATTCCGCTTCATTGTTGGTGCAGCCAAAAGTAATTCTGGCAGCGAAGGGTAAGTGAGCACCTTTAGGAGTAATGAGTACGGCACCAACTCCACGACCATTGATATTGACGGCCCCATCAAACATCAGCTTCCATTTGGATTCAGGGTCTGGCCCCTCCTCCGGAAGTGGTTCCTCATAATAGTTTGCTTTGAGGTACATGATGTCCTCATCAGGGAAATCAAACTTCATTGGCTGATAATCATCCTCAAGAGGTTGCTGTGCAAGGTAATCCGACAATACACTTCCCTTGATGGCTTTCTGAGAAGTATACTGGATGTCGTATTCAGTTAAAATCATCTGCCACCTAGCAACCCTTCCAGTCAATGCTGGTTTCTCAAAGATGTACTTGACAGGATCCATTTTGGAAATGAGCAGTGTGGTATGAGTCAACATGTACTGCCTCAGTCGGCGAGCAGCCCATACCAAAGCGCAACAAGTTTTTTCGAGCAGTGAATATCGGGATTCACAGTCGGTAAACATTTTGCTAAGGTAATAAATGGCGTACTCTTTTCGACCAGACTCGTCATGTTGGCCTAGTACACACCCCATTGACCCTTCTAGCACAGTCAAGTACATGATTAATGGTCTTCCTTCCACTGGAGGCATTAGAATTGGAGGCTCCTGCAAATATTCTTTTATTTTGTCGAAAGCTCTTTGGCAGTCATCGTTCCACCTGACCGTTTGCTCTTTTCTTAGAAATTTGAATATCGGTTTGCATGTGGCAGTTAGATGAGATATGAACCGAGAAATGTAGTTCAACCTCCCTAAAAACCCGCGCACTTCCTTTTCTGTCTTCGGTGCAGGCATATCTTGAATAGCTTTTACTTTAGCAGGATCTACCTCAATTCCCCTTTGACTTACAATGAAACCCAACAGTTTCCCGGAACGCACTCCGAAAGTGCACTTGTTCGGATTCAACCTCAGCTTGTACTTGATCAGTCTATCAAAAAGCTTCTTCAGGTTGACCAGATGCTCCTCTTCGTCTCGGGACTTAGCAATCATATTGTCTACATAACATTCAATCTTCTTGTGGATCATGTCATGGAACAATGTGACCATCGCCCGTTGATAGGTTGCCCCGGCGTTCTTCAAACCAAAGGGTATGACCTTATAGCAGAATGTACCCCACGGGGTAATGAACGTTGTCTTCTCCATGTCTTCCGGCGCCATCTTTATCTGATTATATCCGGAGAAGCCATCCATGAAGGAAAACACCGAGAATTGAGCAGTATTGTCCACCAACACGTCGATGTGTGGCAACGGAAAATCATCTTTTGGGCTTGCTCTGTTCAAATCTCGATAGTCAATGCACATCCGGACCTTGCCGTCCTTCTTAGGTACAAGTACAATGTTAGCTACCCAAGGTGGGTAACTAGTTACAGCAAGGAACCCGACATTCCACTGCTTCTGAACCTCCTCTTTAATCTTCATCGCCATGTCAGGACGAGTTCTTCTTAATTTCTGATTCACAGGAGGACAGTCCTCTCTCAGAGGCAGCTTATGCATCACGATGTCAGTATCTAAACCAGGCATATCTTGATATGACCAAGCAAAGATATCCCACATACTCTCTCAGCATACTGATTAGCTCTTTCTAGACGTCGACCTGCAGACTGGCCCCGATCTTGATTTCCTTCTTTGCATATTCACTACCAATGTTGATGATCTCAATCTCTTCTTGATGAGGCTGAATAACTCGTTCCTCTTGTTTCAACAATCTGGCCAATTCTTCAGGGAGGTCACAGTCTTCCTCAACCCCTTCATCAGCTTGGTAGACTGGATTGTCAAAGTCATGCATATTCATAGCAGGAACGTTATCCGTGGAATCCGGATGATCAACACTATACAGATGATGTGCTTATTCAGAATCTGCTTATTTTGAAAAAGAGACGCTAACACAAAACAAAAAGGAAAACACATTGCCATTTTTATATTTTTGTGAAAAAGTTTAAAAAACAAAGACATGGAACACAGTTTGTCTGAAAATGTCCTTTTATTTCATAGCAAGATAACGATGCAATACAAACATGGTGGCCCAAAACAATGGATCCAAGCATCTTGGGCAGAATGCTGGATTTGACAATGCAGTATGCTAATAAAAGGAAACAAAATAATTACTCTACGAGCCAGGTGACTTGAACAATGTCTTCTGCAGACCAATTTCCTAGCTCAGCGCCGGGTGCACACGGGTGGATCCAATTGTCCCAGTCTCCGTCACTATCCCCATCTTGGATTACTGTACAGATCTGATTGTGGTTGAGCAACCCAGCACTTGTGAACGTGATAGCCTTACCACTTGGAGTCGATCCACCAGGATGATACCCTAAGCCGAACTTATCATCTATCTTTTCCAGCTCCAACTGCTTGCCCCAGCTTTGGGCACTGCCTGATTGAACAACCTCTTTCGCTTCCCTGTAGGAATGGATGGATGTACCCTCCTTCTCGATGCTCTTCTCCACAGGAGTCAATATGCTGGCGTTGACTGCTTCGAAAGCTTGGCATAAAGTCTCATGGATTTCTCCATCCATCTCTACGTACTTGAACGTCGACAAATGGCTGACGAATATGTCCTTTTCCCCACAAACTGTGATGACCTGGCCGTCAACCACGTATTTAAGCTTCTGATGTAGGGTTGAAGTAACGGCCCTAGCAGCATGTAATCACGGCCATCCCAACAAACAGCTATAGGCAGGCTGGATATCCATAACATAGAAAACGCTTTTGAAGACTTGATAGCCTATCTTGACGGGCAACTCAACCTCTCCAAAAATTGATCTCCTCGAACCATCGAAAGCTTTAACAACTAGATCACTTGGCTTCAGGACAATCCCATCAATATTAAGCTTCATCAGTGCCTTCTTCGGAAGCACATTTAAGGAAGAGCCTGTGTCTACAAGAACATGAGACAGCACAGCGCCCTTGCACTCCATCGTGATGTGTAGTGCTTTTTTGTGGTTTCTGTCCTCCGATGTGAGGTCTCTGTCAGTGAAGCCTAAGCCATGGCTTGCATTGACACTTCCTACAACAGCCTCAAGTTGGTTGACGGTGATCTCCTGAGGAACGTAAGCCATTTGCAGGACTTTCAGTAAGGCTTCCCGGTGTGTGGGAGAGCACATCAACAGTGACAAGATGGAAATATTCGAAGGTGTATGGTTCAGTTGATCAACCACCTTGTAGTCACTTTTTTTAATGATCCTCATGAATTCTTCGACCTCTTTTTCAAACGTACCCTGCCCAACAACAGGAGTAGTTGATTCATCATTCACAACATGCTTTCCTTTGGCTCTGGACGAAGCCTCCGCCTCAGGATCCCCTCTCAGCACAGGAGGAGCGAACAAACGACCACTTCTGGTGAAACCCCCAACACCTCCGACATTCTCTACAGTCGGGTCATCAATAGATTTGTTCTCAATCTTCTGTCCAGCTACATATACGTCTGAGCCATAATGCCAAGGAATGGCTTTATCATCTGTGTATGGAACAGGCCCAGGTACGGTGATAGTCACAGGACTATTCTGAGGAGTATAAATTGTTACAGGCTCTCTCCTGACAGGCATGTCAGCTTCATCATAAAATATGGTAATGGTTGACACATCATCAGCCTCTTCGTTACCAACTTTACTGAACTGCAAGGATCCATCATCAATCAAACCCTGCAAACCCATCTTCAATTTCTCACAGCCATTCTCAGCATTCATACAGTCTTCACAATCAAGACAGCAACCAGGAAACACTTGACCATTCAGCAGTCTATCTTTCACTACCCTCAAAGGAGTCTTCACTTCATCGATACTCAGCACAAGACTCAACTTGTCATCACCCTCAACAGCATTAACTCTTGCCCCTCCATGATTCGGCATAGGGTTTGAGTTAACATTCGGCGGTGGTGCAAAGTTGATTGCCTTAGAGTCTACAAGATCCTAAACCTTGTGATGCAAAGCCATGCACTTATCAGTCGAGTGCCCGGGTGCTCCAGAGTGGAAAGCGCATCGCGTGTTGACATCATAACCCATTGGAAGCTCTCCAGGAGGTGGTGGTGCCAACGTTCTCAGTTGAATCAGGTTTAAATCTAACAATCTTGGAAGCAAAGCAGCATAGGTCATAGGGATAGCCTTAATCACCCTATTAGCCGGGCGAGTCTGCCTTGGCTGATACGGTCTATGCTGATAGTTGGTACGAGGTTGTTGTTGTTGTTGATGTTGTTGTTGAGGTAGCATATGTTGTACTGGAGCTGCAGGAATTGTGACAGCAACCACATGCTCATAGGATCTTCTATATCCACGGCCCCGACCTCGGCCGAATATAGCATTCGTCTCGCCCTCTCGTCTTCTAGGAGGTCCACTAAAAGCTTTCCTCTCTCCATTAGAGCTGCTAGCACCAGGATCTTGTATCTTCCCCATCTTCAGCAATGTTTCAACTCTTTCACCAGCGATAACAATGTCGTTGAATTTAGTAGCAGAACTAGACTCCAGCCTCTCAAGAAAAACACCCTGCAGAGTGCCCATAAACATGTCAGTCATTTCATTCTCAAGCAGTGGTGGTTGAACTCTAGCAGCGAGCTGGCGCCACCTCTGTGCATACTCTTTGAAACCTTCTTTAGCCGTCTGAGCCATGTGCTGCAACTGCGTGCGATTCGGAGCCATGTCCATGTTGTATTGATAGTGCCTCACAAAGGCTTCAGCTAGATCCTTCCAACTCTTGATATTGACCCTGCTAAGCTTCATGTACCATTCCAGCGAAGCTCCAACCAAGTTGTCTTGAAAATAATACATCCAGAGCTTCTCATCATCCGTGTGAGCAGTAATTCTCCCAACAAATGATTGAAGATGGGTCTTCGGGCATACTGTGCCATTATACTTCTCAAAGGTTGGAACTTTGAACTTGTATGGGATCCTGACCCCGGGAACCAAGCCCAAATCTGTTATGTCAAATCCCAAAGAACTCTGGGATTGAATAGCTCTGCTCCTTGACCTTCAGCTTCATCAAGTAGAGTGAACTGGTCATCATGATTGTCCATCTGAATGTTATTCAAACCAACGTTGATGATTGTCACTCCTGGTTGAGCAATAGGGATTTCGACCTGACGTGCGCCCGCACCGGTACGATTATCAGCAGTAGCAGCAGCAGTGTTCCTGGGTTGACTATTCTCAATCATCTCCCGCAGACGCTCTTGGTTTTGCCCCATGCCGGCCATCACTGTCATAAAGTTATCCATTCTCAGTCTCAGATCTGCCAAGTCCGCTTGCATCTGGTCCATGACTCGTTCTCTGTTGATCTTGGTTGGATATCTATGTGCTGCTGGTTGTTCCCGAACTTTTCGGGGAGCTATAGTGCCTATAACACAAAACACGTTAGTAACTGAGACAACACCTGCAAAATAAGCAAACAGGTTATATGCAATGCAATGTAATTGTTCATGTTCGCAGGTTTAAAGCATTGGGCATGCCCCAGTTCTGGCATCTAATCTCAGACAATCACTTTCAGTATTTGCTTTCAAACTTTCTCTTTGATAAGTGTTCAGACATTAGCAGTATCCAGACAAACGAATCTTGCTCATTCAAAATGACGACTTGCACATTAATACTGAATATGAACAAATCACTGTAGGCTAAAAGTCAGAATACAACCAGAAATATTCCCCGAAGGGTTACATATCAGTACATAAAATAAAGACAAAATACAAAACAAGCAAGACTCCTACAACAAGCCTGTAGGTAGTCTGCAACAATAAACAACTAAGCTAAGGACCCAGGATCTGCCACCTCTGCCCGGCTCTTCTTGACACCCGCTCTCAGCTTGAGCTCTTCAATCTCTCTCCTTGCTTCCTCCAGAGCTAACTGATTTGGGCTAGCTGTTGGGTCTTCTCCCTCCGGATGGTATGGACTTGCTCCACTTCCTCCTTCTTGAAGCCCATCTGAACTTCAAAGAACTCTTCTTTCTCTCTGAATTTCTTCTGCTCTTCATCCCTTTGGCCTTGCAGCCAAGCAATGGATTGACGAGCATCTTTGAGAGTCTTTAAAGTCTTCTTGTGCTCAGCTTCTCTTTGAGCTTCCATCATGCCCAACCTGTGGAAATGGGCTTCTCTACCAGCAAAGTCCTTCTCTTTGGCTTCTAGAGAGGCTTGGAGCTTCAGCAGCTTGTCTTCAGCTTCATTCTTGGCCCTGTTGGCTTGGTGGTACAGGCTTACCATCTCAGTATTCTCCACTCTAACCTCATGCAGCTGAGCTTCTAGCTTCTTGTAATCTTCCAAGGAAACAATACTGCTCTGACTAGGCACCTCTCGGGGATAAAGTGGAGCCTCAACTGAAAAAGGCATGAGAACTGACTCTACATGGCTTTGCAACCATGCATCATATGGTGGATATGTCTTGGGATCAACTTGGCCGAAGTCCTTCTTACCCTTTCGTATCCTGTGAGCCCAGGCTTGGACTGCTTGTTGAACTAACTCTTTGTTCCCTTCAGCAGGAAAGTACAAAGATTCAGCAAACATTTCCATCTGAGGAGGATCTTTCAAAGGGTAGCCAAACTGTTTTCTGGCTAATGTTGGATAGTAACTGATGAAACCTTTCCTTCCCAGCAAAGGTACTCCAACAAACCTTCTGCAACTGACTATCAACTCTTTACCTAGCAAATCCCTGTCATAACCCCAGGCAATGTCTTCAACAGTCAACCCCATCAGTCTTCTGGACCACCTCCATTCATCCCACATCTCCTTGAAGGCACCTGACTTAGGCAACTGTCTAGCAAATCACTCAGCAAACACAGGAGCACAGCAAACTACTGGACCACCCCTTTCCTTCTCATTTCTGTAATGAACACTGAAGTAGAAGTCACCCAATAGAGTAGGCACTGGATTGCCTTTTGCGAAGATTGAGACCACCTCTAAGCTGACAAACTCTTTCTCTCCAGGGAACAGGCTGGACCCATATACCATCAATGCAAGAAAAGCACCAAAGTCATTCCACTTAGCCTCTATAGCATATCTCTCAGCTTCTGGAATAAGCACACTCCATGGTAGACCTTTACCTTCACTCTCTTGCAAAGCCTTCCTGACTGAAGCAGCTAGCAACCTACAAACCTTAGCTATATCTTCATCCTTGAGCACAACCTCTGACCCATAGAACGACAATGTCTCTCTGACCGGAACATTCAGCATGTTGGAGATCTCTTCCAATGTCGGAGCTAAGATGTAACCTGGAAAAACAAAGCAACGCAGCAAAGGGTCATAAAATTGCAACAGGGTATGCAGACTGTCCTTCTGGTCTGCAGTGGGCTTGTCCACAAACTTCAGTATCTGGCCATATCTTTTCTTGAAATTGCCCAAGACTTGATCATTCATTAGACCTGCTAATTTCTGAACACTTCTAACTTCAGGCTGAAGAAAGGTATAGTGAACATTCTTTTTTTCTCGGAACTCTTCTAATTTCTGCCATGGAGACTAGACAACAAGAACTGGGAACAGATGAAGAACAATGACCTGAAAAATGGGAAACATAAACAGTTAATGCAAAGAATGATGCAAATGCAATGCAATGCAAGCATATGATCAACTAGGACCATCTGCACCGGATCAATGACAAGGGCCCCTCTGAATAACTGGAAAACCAAAAGTCCACTGAGTCACACTCTCTGATTATCACAACTCACTGAAGAAGATCTCAGGACCACAGTACCAAGAAATCCAGAACAAGAAATCCAAAAAACCAGTATCCGAAAACCAGAACTCAGGAACCATAGGACCATAAAACCAAAGATCATCATCATAGGACCACAAATCATAACAAGAACCACTGTATAGATGAGTGTATGTTGAGGCCCTGGGTTCCTGCACACCTGTAAACATCCCCCCACTCACTGGTAAAAGGCTCCGGGTCAGACATCACAGACTCTCAAATCCACATAGCAATAATATTGTCACCATCTCCGAGAAATGGCTCATGACCAAATCAGGGAATCGGTTTGGCATTATATACTACGCAGGGAGGCCTCAACTGAGTCCAGGACACAAGGTCATCCTATGCGATCCCCAGGTGGGCCCTCGGATGCGAATAGGTTTGCCACAAAATGTGGGCTGCCACTGTCATCACTAAAGAGGGATGTTTCTACAAGGTTCTCAATGATCGGTCCCCAGCTGCACATAACTGTCAGGGTTATGTAATGAGAGAGGAAGATCCCCAAATCAAGACATTTCCAAGACAATCGTAACCTGGGTGTGGAACTCACTACTACCCCCATGACAAGATCTCATGAGGCCAAAGTGGAACCACGCTAAGTCCTATGGTGCACTCGAGCCGGGTACTTGGCTCATATCTCTCAAGAACAAGTAACACCCATCCCACCAAAGAAAACCAGTCCAGACAGTCCAGTATATACATGATGCAGTAAATAAAGACTGAAAATTGTAAATAAAGCTGTAAATAAAGCTGTAAATAAACAACAATAAAATACAACAAGCCACAACAAACAAACATCACCCAATGAAACAGCAACACACAAGCGCTAGGAGAGACTCACAGGGGAACCAGATACTCTGGGTTCGGTCCCGAGCAGAGTCTCCAGCTGTCGCTCCCCGGATTTCCATCCTGGTACAAACGCGAAAGTGGCGCGGAAAAAGAATAGAGTCGCCAGCCAGGCATTTTTATCCCGAAGAAAGGGAATGGTAATGCTGCACAAACCAGAAGAAAGAAAAGGAAGTACACGGGTCATACGAACCAAAGAGACTGAGTTCGGGTGTCGGTTACAACCTGGGAAGGTATTAGCACCCAGATCGTCCGCCGTACCCGACGGGATCCACGCTTGCAAAGAAAACTGTTTCAAATGGTGAGGGTATGAAAGCTGCAGCAAAAGAAACGAAAATGAAAAGAAACTGGAACTGGAAAAGAAATGAAAAAAAAGAAGCAAAGAGAAAAATGTAGGGAAAAAAAGATTGTGCTCGAACGGGCCCTACCCCGCTGCCTACGTACCTCATCGGGATAATGAGGATCAGAGACGCCGTAGTTCCCCTAACTAGGGGTAAAAAAGGAAAATTGCTTGTGAATTAAAGGCTTGAACTGCATATGCCATTACTCAGGTGTTGCAGACTCGGACGACGAGTGCGTAACCGTCTTGCAGAATGACAAGTAGGAGCAAGTTCGCGTACGGAGCGAATGAGATGAGAAAAGAATTCCCGAAGGAAAGACACTTATTGTTTGTTTGTGTTTTTTAGAAGCTTTTATGATTGTGTCACAAAGAAGTGAACTCAAGCTCTCATCAATGGAATGTGCACTTGTCACTACATTCCAAGATGGAATAATAGAACAAGCACCCTTAAGTAAGGAGAAGATCCCAAAAACTTGAACCCAAAGATTAGGGCTTAGGCTCACTAACTTGTTTACTTATTAAGTGTTTTGGTATTTACAATGAAGAAGTGTTTTTTATGCTTTTCTTTTATGAAGAAGATACCTTGATCAGACTTGTGCATCACAAGGTAAACTTGTACTATCCCAAGATGGGAAGACTACAAACATACCTCATGGAATAAGGCTATGGATCAATGCATCACTTCACATTTATTAAAGTGTTTTTTAGAGTTATGAGATGAGAAGAGAAGAAGAACCAAAAGGATCTCAAAAGGCAAAATTCTAAAGGGGGACTAAAATAATCCTAAGTGGTAGCATGCATGGGTGTCCTTAGGGTTAGTGAGGTTTCTACCCTAATGAAGAAGAGAAGAAGAAGATAGAAGAAGAGATGAGAAAGCTAGAAAGGGGAAGGAGAACCACATGATGGCACAAAGCACATCAAACGCCACAAAGAAAAAGCAAAGCAAAAGAGGAAAGATGAAGAGTTGAAATGTGAATAAACATCCATACTTCTCTTACCATGAGCCCATGAAATGTTAGCAAAAGTCCAGCAAATTGACCGACACAATCATGGAATTAATCATGCTCAAAGGTTCTTGCAAACAAGAATCAAACAACATGCCAAGCATTGCAAATACACGACTTACGCGTCGAAAACATGGAAGCATACACCAACCAGCAGCAAATCACCCTAAAATATCATGTTCAATGATCATACAATGATCCATGGCAATTAAAACAAGCAAAGGGAACAAACAAGCTCAAAACAACACTAAAAAGTCATTCTGCTTCAGTGCTAACCGGTTAACCAAATGCGTTAACCGGTTAACCAGTTCAAACCTGCACAAAATACGCATAAAACAGGTGCGTTAACCGGTTAACCATATGCGTTAACCGGTTAACACTGTTAAAACAACAGCAAATCCTACAAAAAAATAGCAACTCAAACCAGCTTATTTAAACAATCTCACACCAAACCAGCACTCAATTATACATGAAAAAATAGATCAATTGACATTAATTCCTATCATTAAGCTCATGAACAATAACAATCGGATCCGGTTACAAATCAACAAATCAATTCATGCAACACAAGCAAATATGCAAACACATGGTACATCTAGAGCACAAGCATGCAAATAAGCTAAAAAATAGAGCTAGATCTGAAATTAACCAACCTACAAAGCTGAGGTATGCTTTGGTAATTGTTGATTGAGCTGAAAATGGTAGATCTCGCGCAAAACTTTGAAGATCCGATGCTAAGCTCCACACTCCATGCAAAATAAATGCAAGAACAAGCTCTTGATGCAGAATTATGGATCCAAAAGCACTTCTAGATCTCAAACCAGATCTGAATCTTTAATAAAACCAACAAAAAGATGCAAAGAAGCTATGAATGAAGGCTTAGTTTCAAGATCTACACACCTCAAGGCAAGGTTATGTGATCTTCAAAGAGGAACTTTGAGTGATTTGGAAAATTGGGAGAGAAAAGTGAGAGAATTGAAGTGAGAAGAATGAAAATTCAGAAAATGAGAGTCAAAAATGAGGGAGAGGTCCCTTGGTTTGGAGGGAAATGGAATAAATATGGTTTAGGTTTGGGGTCCAAAAATATGGCTTGGCACTAGCTTAGAAAGTGATTTGGATCTAGCATTGGAACTAGGCTTGGATAAATGCCCTAGATCCTTCTCCCAAATTAAAATTAATTCAAATGAATAATAATCAGAAAATTGGAAAATGGATCCAAAACACACATGCTGAACTTGTTGCTGGAAATTCAAATTTCACAGTCGTTAACCGGTTAACCATATGCGTTAACCGGTTAACGCAGGAAAAATTTGAATTTCACTCCTTTTGGTGGGAGCCCTCAAGAATAGACTGACACCAACCGTTTCAAGCAAATTTTTATCCTCCCTCTCTTTTTAGGGCTCTGAACATGATACCAGGCTTGCAAAATGATCCTGTGAGATTCTTGCCAGATCACCATGCTCTTGATTTTGACCTGCAGGTTCAGATTTTCCCGGATGACCGATCATATGCCTTATGCTAGAACATGTGAGTGCTATGCTTCATTTTCCCATGCAAAATGCTAAGGATATGGTATGCTCATGATGATTATGATATGATAATGATACTAAACAATAAGAGGGCAAATTTGGGGTGTTACAACGCCATGATTGATTGCCAATGAACCAAAGAGTACTCAAGAAAGATTTTGATGTGGTTGGTTTATCAATGTCAAATATCATTCTGGTGCTGCCATCATTGAAGATGATGAAGATGAAGAAATGTATAACTTTGTTACGCATAGAGTAATTTTCCAGAACTGGATTTTTGTTGATGTTCCTTCTATTGTTCATGCTACAAAGTAATTTTTTTTATTTTCTTTCAAAAATCCTTTCACTCCGCCCAAGGTGAAACTGATGTTTGTCGGGCTTTGTTTCAAACATTTATCATCATCATCAATAAAATGTTATTTTTTTATTTCCATATGTGATTTTCCTTTTTGCTTTATTATGAAAAATGGTAACATAAAAAACCCAAAATAATAAAATAATAATAATCACTGTTTATCTGCATAATGTTTGCACTTTTATTCATAGTCTAAAATAAAAATAAATCATTGTGCAGATTGATTGTTAAACCCATTGAAAACAATGATCTTATGCCCACTTCTAACTTTGAATTCCTTGTGTTTGAAGCTAAGGAAGAGGATGTTGAAGAGATTCCTGATGAGATTTCTCGGTTACATGAGAACGAGGAAAAGGTCATTCAGTCTCAAGAAGAGTCTATAGAGATGGTCAACTTTGGTTCTGAAGATGATAAGAAAAATGTTAAGATTGGGGCAATTCTTGGTCCTGATGTTAAGAAAAGGATGGTAGAGCTTCTTAGAGAATATGTTGATGTGTTTCCTTGGTCTTATCAAGAAATGACGGGTCTTGATACTAATATCGTGAAGCATAGATTGCCGTTGAAGCTTGAATGTCCACCTGTGAAATAAAAACTGAGAAGAACTCATCTTGATATGGCAGTAAAGATCAAAGAGGAGGTTCAAAAGAAGATTGATACATGTTTTCTTGTGACATCTGATTATCCAAAATTGGTGGCCAATATTGTGCCTTTTCCAAAGAAAGATAGAAAAGTCCGAATGTGTGTTGATTATAGAGATTTGAATAAAGCTAGTCCAAAAGAAGATTTTCCATTACCACACATTGACGTGTTGGTAGATAATACAAATAAGTTTGATGTGTTCACCTTTATGGATGGATTTTCCGGTTATAATCAAATAAAGATGGCACCTGAGGACATAGAAAAGACAACATTTATTAAACGATGGGGAACATTCTGCTATAGAGTGATGTGCTTTGGATTGAAGAATGTTGGTGTGACGTACCAAAGAGCTATGACTACTCTTTTCCATGACATGATGCATACAAAATTGAGGTATATGTTAATGATATGATCGCTAAGTCGAGGACTGAAGAAGATCATGTTGAACATTTGCTGAAGTTGTTCAAAGGTTAAGGAAGTTTAAGCTTCATCTGAATCTGAACAAGTGCACTTTTGGTGTTCATTCTAGAAAGTTGTTAGGTTTCATTTTCAGTCAAAGAGGAATTGGAGTTGATCCTGATAAAGTGAAAGCTATTCGAGAAATGCCCGCACCAAGAACTGAAAAGCAAGTAAGAAGATTCTTAGGTCGTTTGAATTATATTTCGAGGTTTATCTCTCACATGATGGCCTCATGTGCTCCGATATCTAAGTTTATTCGAAAAGACCAAGGTTGTGTGTGGACAAATGATTGTTGTAACACCCCAAAAAACTAAATTTAATTATTTACTTAATTGATTTAGAAAGAATTTAGAGGTTTTGGGTAAATGTGGAGAATTTTGGGAGAAAAAGAGTATTTTTATATAATATAAATAATTGGTGTATTATTATACTATTCTTATTATTATTATTAATAATAATATATTGAAGGAAGAGCAAGGTGGTCTTTATGAAATAAGAGTAATGATAAATTTGGAAAAACATAAACTAGGATAGTTTTATCAAAAAGGAGAATACAATCAAAACTCTTATTTTAAAGTGTTTTTGGTAAAAAGCTCTGAAGTAAGGAAAAGAATGAGAGGAAGCTTAGAGTCATGAAGTTGTGAAGAACCTTGGAGAAGAATGTCAATCTACGGAATTCTCTAAGGTATGGGGAGTTTTCATAATTTATTATAGTTTTATAGGAATTGGTTTATGAATAGATTAGGTTTTGTATGATTTTGGTGATTGTTAGGTTTGATGACATATATTGAGTTATAAGAGTATGAATTGAGGAATTAGGATTGATAGGATGATTTAGAATGGTATATTTGATGTTTGAAATGTTGCATTGTTGTTGTATATGTTTGATATTTGATTGGAAGGAGTTTTTGGGTGCAATGGGGTGAAATTCGTATGAAGCATTTGAGGGGTTTTCGTTCTGAATTTGTAAAACAACAGAGAATTTGCTGATACGCAAGCGTTAACCGGTTAACCCCAAGCGTTAATCGGTTAACCAGTGGAAATTATGCGTGTTTTGGGAGAAAAATGAAGTGTTAACCTGTTAACTCCGAACGTTAACTGGTTAACACTGTAACCAAGGCAGATTTTAATTTTTGAAAAAATTCATAACTTTTGATCCGTAACTCTGGTTGAGGTTCCGTTTGAAGCGTCAGAAAGCTAACAAGATGAAATTTATTTTGATGAAATAAAATGAGTGATGTGAGATATTTTCAAGTACTGAATTTTTAGTGGGCTCCCTTGTGGAGAGTTGATGGCCAGTGCCCATCACATGGAGAAAATCGGTACCACATGCATGTTGTGCGTTTCATTATAGTTGACAACGCATTTAAAAGAATGTATTTGTGATTGTGTTGTGCTGAATTTTGTTATTGATGATGTTATGATGGTGATGTACTTAGTTTATTTAAATTCCATATCCTTATATTATTATAATGAGTTATGATTTCTCACCCCGCCTTCTTGGAAATGTTGCCTCTTACGTGGGTAACTTGCAGATGATAAAGAGTAGTTCCGCAATGCTAGAAGTTTCAGAGTCTTGGAGTGTGTCTTTTATTATTATAGGAGTTATGTCCTGCTCTGTGTCATGTTACATCGGGTTGAGATTAGTTGCGAATTTTGTTTTCCTTTTTATTTTATGATGAAAGACCTTTTGAATTATGAAACTATTTTGAATGAATAATTTTATTTCAAGAAGTGAAAAGTTGTTTTGAATTACCATGAATGATTCCGCTGTGCAATTGCATATTTTGGTTATGTTGATGGTGTAACCCGTGTTACGGGACAGGACAATGATTGATTGATGTTTTGAATAATGTGTGACACCTTTCTAGTTGATGTACTCTGATATTATTTTATATGAATTTCTTGTGGGGTAGAAAGGTGTTACATTAGTGGTATCATAGCAGGTCAATCTATCTAGCTAAGTCTTGTTGTTGTCAATCTGTTGTCAGTCGTTATTTATTAACGATTATTCTTTTATGATGTGGTGAGTGTTGTGCAAAATGGCTAGAAATAACACGCGTGCTTTTGCTGACGCTATTAAAGCTCTTGCTTAGACTACTGCTCGAAATAATGCTCATGATGAGTTTCATTCCTTGGAGAAGTTTCAGAGGAATAACCCACATGTTTTTGAAAGAACGCATGATCCGACGAGCGCGCAGTAGTGGCTCAAGGTGATTGAGAAGATTTTTAGGGTGATGGCATATGCTAATGGCAGTAGTGGCTCAAGGTGATTGAGAAGATTTTTGAAGGAACTCATATGTTGTCTGAGGAAGCTGAAGACTGGTGGGACAATACTGGTCAGCGTTTGGAAGATGAGGGTGTTGTGGTGACTTGGATTATGTTTTAGACAAAGTTCCTTAAGAAGTATTTTCCTGAAGATGCTCGTGGTAAGTTGGAAGTGGAGTTCCTTGAATTAAAGCAAGTGAAGATCACGGTAGCAGAGTATGCTGCCAAATTTGAGAGGCTGGTGAAGTTTTGTCCTTACTACAATAGGGCATATGTTGAACTTTCTAAGTTTCTTAAGTTTGAGAATGGACTGAGACCAGAGATTAAGTAGAGAATTGGATGCCAACAATTTCATAAATATGCCGAGTTGGTGGATAAGAGTCGCATTTATGATGAAGATAGCCGAGCTCAATCTATTCACTACAAACATATGAGTGAGAAGAAAGACAAGGGCCAGTTTAGAGGGAAACCTTATGTGACTACATGTGATAAAGGGAAACAGAAGGTATCAAATGAGAAGAAGAGAAGTAGGGGATCTGCTAATGTACCTATTAAGTGCTATAAGTGTGGAGAGTTAGGTCACCAGGATGATGTGTGAAACAACAGGGTTCTGAGATGTTACCGCTGTGGTAAGCCTGGGCATATGATTCGTGATTATCCGAATTAGGGTCCAACCTATTACAATTGTGGTGAACAAGAGCATATCAGTACTCAATGCCAGAAACCAAAGAAGACTACTGCTGCTACTCATAATGCTGGGAGAGTATTTTCTTTAGCTGGTTCGAAGGTTCCGAAGAAGGACAACTTGATTAGAGGTACTTTCTTTATTAATAATGTTGAGTTGATTGTTATTACTGATAATGGAGCTACATATTCATTTATCTCTCTTGAGTGTGCTAATAGATTGGGTTTGAAATTATCTGACATGAATGGTAGTATGATAATAGAGACTCCTGCTAATGGTTCTGTAACTACCATGCTTGTTTGTTTGAAGTGTCCTTTGACAATTTTTAAGAAGAATTTTGTGATGGATTTGGTGTGCCTACCTTTGCACCAAATTGATGTTATCTTTGGTATGAATTGGTTGGAATTCAATTATGTTCATATTAATTGTTTTAGTAATAATGTGAGGTTTCCTGAACTGAGTGAGAATGGCGAGATGATGTTCCTATCTTCTAAGCAAGTGGATGAACTTTTATCAGATGAAGCCTTGATGTTTATGGTGTTTGCATCGTTGCAAGTTGATGATAAGACCGTCAGTGCAGAGTTGCTTGTGGTTTGTGAATTTCAATATGTGTTTCCTGATGATATAAGTGACTTACCTCCAGAACGTGAAATTGATTTTTCTGTGGACTTGGTACCAGGTATGAGTCCTGTCTTGATGGCTCCTTATAGAATGTCTGCTTCAGAGTTGAATGAGTTGAAGAAACAATTAGAAGAATTGTTAGAGAAGAACTTCATTAGACCCAATGTTTCTCCATGGGGTGCTCTGGTGTTTCTTGTTTAGAATAAAGATGGTAGCATGAGGTTGTATATCGATTATCGATAGTTGAATAAGGTAAATATCAAGAATAAGTACCCGCTTCTGAGGATTGATGATTTGATGGATCAACTGGTAGGTGTTTGTGTGTTTAGTAAGATTGATTTGAGGTCTGGTTATCATCAAATTCGAGTTAAAGTTGATGATATTCCAAAGACAGCTTTCAGAACGAGATATGGTCAATATGAGTATACTATGATGTCCTTTGGGGTTTCTAATGCACCTGGTGTGTTTATGGAATATATGAACACGATCTTTCATGAGTATCTTAATAAATTCGTGGTGGTTTTCATAGATGATATCTTGATATATTCTAAATCAGAAGAAGAACATGCTGAGCATTTGAAGATTGTGTTGCAAGTATTGAGGGAAAATAAATTGTATGCTAAGTTGTCCAAGTGTGAGTTCTGGTTGAAAGAAGTGAGTTTCCTCGGCTAGGTGATTTCAAGTGGTGGAATTTATGTAGATCATTCAAAGATTGATGTGGTATTGCAGTGGGAGACTCCAAAGTCTGCTACTGAGATTCGTAGTTTTCTTGGATTGGTTATTTACTATCGTAAGTTCATTGAGGGTTTTTATAAGTTAGCTTTACCGTTGACGCAGTTGACTGCACCGATGTTGGTTTTGCCAAATCCAAATGAGTCCTTCATGGTTTATTGTGATGCTTCCAAGATGGGTCTTGGTGGAGTTTTGATGTAGAATGATAAAGTGGTTGCTTATGCTTCTAGACAGTTAAGAGTTCATGAGAGGAATTACCCTACTCACGACTTAGAGTTGGCGGTTGTGGTATTTGTGCTTAAGATTTGGAGGCACTATTTGTTTGGTTCGAAATTTGAAGTATTCAGTGATCATAAAAGTTTAAAGTACTTGTTTTATCAGAAACAATTAAATATGAGGCAGAGAAGGTGGCTTGAATTATTATAAGATTATGATTTCGATTTGAATTACCATCCTGGTAAGGAAAATGTAGTGACTGATGCTTTGAGTAGGAAGTCGTTGCATATTTCGATGCTTATGGTGAGGGAACTTGAAATGAATGAGCAATTCAGAGACATGAGTTTGTTGTGCGAGACGACTATAAATAATGTGAAATTCGGTATGTTAAAGCTGACTAGTGGAATTTTGGTAGAAATTCGTGAGGGTCAGAAATTTGATTTGAAATTAGTTGATCAGTTGATTTTGGTTGATCAAGATAATGCAGGTGAGTTCCAAACCGATGAAGATGGAGTTTTGAGATTCCGAGATAGAGTATGTGTTCCGGATATTCCAGGAATTAAAAAGAGTATTTTAGAAGAGAGACATAAAATTCGACTGAGTATTCATCCTAATGCTACAAGATGTATCAAGATTTGCGTAGGTTATTTTGGTGGCCAAGTATGAAAATAGATATTGTGGAATTTGTATATGCTTGTTTGACGTGCCAAAAGTCAGAGATTGAACATCAGAAACCTTCAGGTATGATGCAGCCTTTGAATGTTCCTGAGTGGAAATGGGATAGCATTTCCATGGATTTTGTGACTGGATTACCTAAGACTACAAGAGGTAATGATTTGATTTGGGTGATTATAGATCAGTTAATTAAGTCGGCTCATTTCTTGCCAATGAAGATTTATCATTCTATGCAAAGGTTAGCTGAGATTTATATTGATGAGATTGTGAAGTTGCATGGTGTACCTTCGATTATCATGTCGTATAGAGATTCACAGTTTACATCAAGGTTTTGGAAGAGTTTGTAGGATGCTTTAGGTACTAAGTTGAGGATGAGTTCTGCTTATCATCTGCATACGGATGGTCTGGCAGAAGAACAATCCAATCTTTAGAAGATTTGCCGAGAGCTTGTGTGCTGGATCAAGGAGGATCTTGGGATGTCACTTGTCGTTGGTTGAGTTTACGTATAACAACAGTTTTCATGCTAGTATTGGAATGGCTCCATATGAAGTGTTGTATGGTATACATTGTCGAACTATGTTGTGTTGGTATGATTCCGGAGAGAGTTTGGTGCTTGGACCTGAGATTGTTCAAGAAACAACAGAGAAGATAAAGATGGTTCAGGAAAGGATGAAGACGCCGCAGAGTCGTCAGAAGAGTTACCATGATAAGAGAAGAAAAACACTTGAATTTCAAGAGGGAGATCACATGTTCTTAAGGGTTACTCCTATGATTGGTGTGGGACACGCTTTAAAGTCTAGAATGCTAACTCTGTGTTTTGTTGGGCTGTATCAGATTATGCAGAAGATATGAGAGGTTGCTTATCGAGTGGCTCTATCGCTGTAACTTGTGAATTTGCATGATGTGTTCCATGTGTCGCAGTTGAGGAAGTATATTCCGGATCCGTCACATGTAATTAAGGTGGATGATGTTCAGGTGAGGGATAATCTGACAATTGAAGCTTTACCTATAAGGATTGATGGCAGAGAATTGAAGCAACTGTGAAGTAGAGAGAATGCCTTAATGAAGGTATTGTGGGGTGGACCGACTGGAGAGAGTTGGACCTGGGAGCGGGAAGATCAGATGAAGGAGTCGTATCCGACTCTGTTTACTTCAGGTAATTTTTTAGGACGAAATTTTTTAAAGTAGGGGAGAGTTGTAACACCCTAAAAATCTAAATTTAGTTATTTAGTTATTTATTTAATTGATTTAGAAAAAATCTAGAGGTTTTGGATAAATGTGGAGAATTTTGGGAGAAAAAGAGTATTTTTATATAACATAAATAATTGGTGTATTATTATACTATTATTATTATTAATAAAAATATATTGAAGGAAGGGCAAGGTGGTCTTATTTTATTGTGTTTTTGGTAAAGAGCTATGAAGTAAGGAAAAGAAGGAGAGGAAGCTTAGAGTCTTGAAGTTGCGAAGAACCTTGGAGAAGAGTGTCAATCTATGAAATTCTCTAAGGAATGGGGAGTTTTCATAATTTATTATAGTTTTATAGGAATTGGTTTATGAATAGATTAGGTTTTGTATGATTTTGGTGATTGTTAGGTTTGATGACATAGATTTAGTTATAAGAGTATGAATTGATGAACTAGGATTGATAGGATGATTTAGAATGGTGTATTTGATGTTTGAATTGTTGCATTGTTGTTGTATATGTTTGATGTTGGATTGGAGGAGTTTTGGGGTGCAATAGGGTGAAATTCATATGAAGAATTTGGGGGTTTTGGTGCTGAATTCGTAAAATAGCAGAGAATTTGCTGATACGCGGGTGTTAACCGGTTAACCTCAGGCGTTAACTAGTTAACCTATGGAAATTAGCGTGTTTTGGGAGAAAAATGAATTGTTAACCTGTTAACCCCACGCGTTAACCGGTTAACCTGTAACTAAGGTAGATTTTAATTTTTGATAAAATTCATAACTTTTGATTTGTAACTCCGATTGAGGTTCCGTTTGAAGCGTTGGAAAGCTAACAAGATGAAATTTATTTTGATGATATAAAATGAGTGATGTGAGATAATTTCCAGTACTGAATTTTTAGAAAACATTAAATTAGCCTTATGATTTTAATCATAATTGAGTTATAAATTGATGTTTTGGAGTTGTTGATGAACGGAGGTTATAGGTGTGTTGTTACGATGAAAAACCTGATTATTTGATTATTATTTTCTCAACATGAAATAAATGATGCACTTGTTGATTTTTGGTGATTATGTGGAGTATCACATCGTTGCATTTCATGACATATTTTGGTGGGGCTTCGGCATATTGGTAGCTTCAATCCCATTGTGTGGATTGAAGTGATTTGGTGTGCTCCCTCGTGGAGGGTTGATGGCCAGTGTCCATCGCATGGAGAAAATCGATACCACATGCATATTGTGCATTTCATTATAGTTGACATCACATATAAAAGAATGTATTTGTGATTGTGTTGTGCTGAATTTTGTTGTTGATGATGTTATGATGGTGTTGTACTTAATTTATTTAAATTCCATATCTTTATATTATTATAATGAATTATGATTTCTCACCCTGCCTGCTTGGAAATGTTTCCTCTTATGTGGGTAACTTACAGATGATAAAGAGTAGCTTCGTAGTGCTAGAAGATTCAGAGTCTTGGAGCGTGTCTTTTATTATTATAGGAGTTATGTTGGATTTTTGTCCTGCTTTGTGTCATGTAACATTGGGTTGGGATTATTTGCGAACTTTGTTTTCCTTTATATGTTATGATGAAAGACCTTTTGAATTATGAAACTATTTTGAATGAATACTTTTATTTCAAGAAGTGAAAAGTTGTTTTGAATTACCAAGAATGATTTCGCAGTGCAATTGCATATTTTGCTTATGTTGATGGTGTAACCCGTGTTACGGGACAAGAAAATGATTGATTGATGTTTTTAATAATGTGTGACACCTTTCTAGTTGATGTACTATGATATTATTTTATATAAATTCCTTGTGGGTTAGAAGGGTGTTACAATTGTCCTAAGGATTTTGAAAGTATCAAAGTATATTTGCTTGAACCTCCTATTTTGTCTCCTCCAGTGGAAGGTAGACCGTTGATTATGTACTTGACTATGTTGGAAGGTTCCATGGGTTGTGTGCTTGGTCAACAAGATGAATCTGGTAGAAAATAATATGCTAACTACTTTTTGAGTAAGAAATTCACTGATTGTGAGTCTCAATACTCCATTCTTGAAAAAACATGTTGTGCCTTAGCTTGGGCTACAAAGCGTCTTCGCTTGTATATGTTGAATCATATGACTTGGTTGATATCCAAAATGGATCTGATCAAGTATATCCTTAAAAATCCTTCTTTAACTGGGAGGATTGCTCGTTGGCAAATGTTGTTGTCAAAATATGATATCGAGTACCGAGCTCAGAAAGTTGTAAAAGCTAGCATCTTGGTTGGCCATTTGGCACATCAATCGATTGCTGACTACCAGCCTGTCAAGTTTGATTTCCCGAATGAGGATGTGATGTGTCTTTGATTGAGGAAGGTACGAAGCCTGGATCTCGACGGGGTTTAGTTTTTAATGGTGTTGTCAATGCACGTGGAAAAGGAATTGGGGAAATGATCATTACTCCCAATGGTTCACATATTCCTTTTAATGCAAGATTGATTTTCCCCTGTACCAATAATGAAGCTGAGTATGAAGCCTGTATTATGGGTCTTGTGGAAGCTATTGATTTGAGGATTAAGAATATTGATGTGTATGGAGATTCAGCCTTGGTAATTAACCAAATCAAGGGTTAGTGGGTAACTCATCAACCTCACTTGATTCCGTATTAAGATAATTCCAGGAGGATATCAACTTTCTTCACTAAAGTTGAGTTTCATTATGTGCCTCACGATGAGAATCGGATGGAAGATGCTTTGGCAACTATAACTTCTATGATAGAGGTGAATCAATGGAATGAAGTTCTTATGATTAGTGTGATGCAGCTTGAGATACCAGCTCATGTGTTTGCAGTTGAAGAGGTCCATATTGATAAGCATTGGTATCATGATATAAAATGTTTTTTCCAGAGTCAAGAATACCCATTTGGGGCATCAAGTAAAGATAAGAGGACTTTGAGGAGATTGACAGACAATTTCTTCCTTACTGTCAATGTGCTTTATAAGAGAAATTTTGACACGGTATTGCTCAAATGCGTGGATAGACAGGAAGCATACATATTAATGAAAGAAATTCATGAAGGATTTTTTGGTACTCATGCCAATGGGCAAACAATGGCTAAAAAGATGTTGAGAGTGGCTTACTATTGGCTGAAAATGGAATCTGACTGTTGTAAGTATGTGGAGAAGTTCCATAAGTTCCAAATTTATGCTGATAAGATTCATGTACCACCGACTCATCTCAATGTTATTTCTTCCACATGGCCTTTCTCTATATGGGGAATTGATATGATTGGTATGATCGAGCCCAAGGCTTCGAATGGGCATCGTTTTATTCTTGTGGCTATTGATTACTTCACCAAGTTGGTAGAAGAGACATATTATGCTAATGTGACCAAGAAAGTTGTGGTTCGGTTTATCAAAAATCATATTATCTACGAATAAGAACATTAAGAAGATCATTCAGAAGATGGTTATGACATACAAGGACTGACATGATATGCTCCCTTTTACTTTGCATGGGTATCGTACATTTGTCTGCACTTCAATAGGGGCAAACCCTTTCTCACTTGTTTATGGTACAAATGCAGTGCTCCTCATAGAGGTTGAGATCCTATCAATTAAAGTTCTGGTGGAAGCGAAGTTGACTGAGGTTGAATGGTATCAAAGTAGATTTGATCAGTTGAATTTGATTGAAGAGAAAAGATTAACATCTTTATGCCATGGTCTATTGTGGCAGCAAAGAATGAAGAAAGCTTTTGACAAGAAGGTCAAACCTCGTGTATTCAGAGAAGGCGACCTCCTGCTCAAAAAGATCCAATATTTCATTAATGATTCTAGGGGCAAAGGGACTCCAAATTATGATGGCCCATATGTTTATAAGAAAGCTTTCTCTAGCGGTTCATTGATTCTTACAACCATGGATGGTGAGGAGATTACTCGTCCTGTGAATGTTGATGCAGTCAAGAAATACTTCGCCTAAGAGAAATAAAAGAACAACATGCTAAGTTGAAAACCCAAAAGGGCGGTTTAGGAAAGAATGAGCGTCTCGGTGGATTGAAAACCTAAAAGGTCGGTCCAGGCAAAAGTTAGGGACATAAACAAAAATAATTATCTCGGTAGATTAAAAACTTGCAAGGGAAATCTAGGAAAAAGTTAGGGATCATGGCAAGTAACTGCCTCATATCAGATTGGATCACTTGAAACAACCGAGGATTTCAGATTCTATTCCTCAGTAGAGTTTCCCATCAAAGCTTCTTATTCACTCATCCTTGACTGAAGTTTCATACACAGTGGAGTCCAAAGTTGATAGAATAATAGTGATCATTGTATTTCAATGTACCCATTTTCCATGTATTTACCATTTTTCAAACTTGTAATGATCCATGGAGTCATGCCATTTGCTGACTACCATTCCATCAATTATATTTGGGGTTTTATCCAATTGTTTGCAATTCTTTATGTTGTTTCTTTTACAAAATTTAATTTATTTTTGATGATAATTTTTTGAAAGAAATTTAATAAAGTGAATTTTTGAAGATTATAAAAACATTTTTCTTTTGATCTATGAATAAGGAAAGAATATCAACAGTTATTCCAGGGAACGTAAGGTTTTGACGTGTGTAACTTGCCTCTCCCAAAGCAGGGTTTGATCTGGTTTGTTCCAAACAGAATTTCCAAACAGTCCTGGCACTTTGAAATATTAGTAATTTTTGCTTCTCCAACAACAAGAAGGATCAAGGATTGTTTTCTACATGAGTATCCCTAGTTGAGTTTTTGATCTCTTCCTTAGCAGATTATCTTTGACTTGATAAGCAATGTTTATGTAGGGGAATCCTCAACCGAGTTTTGTTCCTCAGCTTGAGTCGGTTACATCCCCTAGAATTAGTATTGATTTAGCAGTAAGTTGCTAGGTTTTCCTTTACCTAGTGGTAGGTATTGATTTAAAATATCTTTCAATTGTATTTTGCCAATGATGTTAATTTCTAGTTTCTCCATGTGGGTTGGCAAGTCCGAAATTTCTAGTGAAGAATGATCTCTATAGGTCTTTCTCTAAGATCGCTTTCGCAATGTGAAAAACAACTGGCGCAAAACGGAAGAGTCACCATCGATAGGTTTTTATCCTGACAAAGGAAAGGAGAACAATCGAAGAAAACCTAAGGGAAATGGAAAATATGAGGTCATCACAACCAAGTCTAGGTTCGGGAGTCGGTTACATGAAAGGAAGGTATTAGAACCCATTCATGTCCATCGTACTCGATGGGATCCACACTTGCTTGTACTGCTCAAAGGGTGTTGTAATCTGCTGCAACCACTACAACTTCTACTGGAAAGAACGGGAACAATGTAGGGAAAAGAAATAAGTGTGCTCAAATGAGCCCTACCCCACTGTCTATGTATCTCATCGAGAATGAGAATAAGAGTCGACGTAGTTCCCCTAACTAGGGATGAAATTTGTTTGTTAGTGTGTTTTATGGTGACGTTGCCTTAGTTCTAACTAAGGTGATGTGGGCTCGCTGAATCGAGTGAGTTACCGTCTTGTCATTGAACTGTCGAGACAAGTTAGAAACGTCCACAAAGGAGTGTGAGATGAGAAGAGAAAACGTGTTGTCTGTTTATTTTTTTCCAGAAGAAATATTTTGATTAATTGTTTGTCATATGCATAAAACTAAAGACTATAATACATGAACAAATACTTTACAAGGTCGTCCCCAATGGAACGTTTGCAAAGCATTCTAGTAGAGTGAAGGAGACCTCCACTAATAATTTCTTATATATCTTAAGGTTTGTGGCACACTTTGCACACTCTTGTTATTAAGTGTTTTGGTTTTCTTTGAAGGGAAAAGAGAGACTCAAAGTTTAAAAAAAATATATAAAGGGGACTAGACCTTTGCCATAATTGTTAGCATGCAAGATTGATCTTATGTTAGGTTTTTATTCCTAAAGAAAACATGAAATAAAAGTACAAGTAAACAAAAGTGTGAATGAACTTCTGAACTTCTGAATTTCTATGTTATGGTAATGGAGATGTATGATGATTCAAAAGGATTGATGAAGTGGAATGGGATAGGTCGGTTGTGACGTGCAAGACGATCGACTTATGGTGCAAATCATATAAGGCGTGCAAGGTTAATGGGGTGGGTGATGTTTTGAATGATGGGAGATGCGTGGAACCCTAAAGTGGAGCATACAAATTTGGTTTATTTACTTTAAAAAGTATCTCGATGTTGAATCGAGTTTTAATTCTTTTTGTTCTTTTGAGATTCTAGTTTTCTAGCGATTATATTTATCTTCTCTACCTTATTAACATACAAGCATACAATCACTATTACATCATAGGAGGAGTACAAACTAAACCCACCAAGGGGTGACCTAAAACTAGAAAGCGATAAAACCACAAAATACATCTATAATGATAATCCGAGTCTATAAGCTAAAAATTCTCAAGCAGTGCCTCACAAAACAAGGAGAAAATGCATGAAAAATGTCATGAGAAATTGAATCGAAATGATTAATATATGGATATAAAAAATTAACTAAACATATACAAATCAAAAAATCAGAATTAAATGCAAAAATCGAGAAATCGGAAATTAAAAATTACTAAAAATTATTTAACATGCTAAAATACTAACATGAATTTTCTGGAATATTTTCATGAAGGAAACTATTTTTAAAAATGATTTTTGAAAGAATTATTAAAGAAATAAGGAAAATTGAATATGAAGTCGGGGGTGTTGGAAAAGTAATTCTGCAGTTAAAAATATTAATGGGGTAGACAATGGTGCAAATAACGTCTCTGGAAAGCCATTGGCGCATGGGTCTAAAGGAACATAACATAGTCTCTAGTCAAATTCGTTGACCCATATCAATCGTTAGATCTAGAGGTTGAACCTGGTATGTTGATCAAAGGGGTGAAAACGAAAGGTGTATGGTTGTTATGGTAAGGGTACACACATGCGATTTCCAATTGGTCCTACCATATGGTGACAAGTGTCACCTCCGGTGTGGACCGAAAATCCAACCCTATCCTCAGTAGCTTTTATACTATTACAAGAAAAAGCATCACATAAATCAAGAGCATAAGGTTTCATGTTTACTCCTCTATGCCTTCCTCTCTTCCTCTCGTTAATGCTCCTTTTTTTTCTTCTTCTTAACCTAGCCACTAGAGAAGGCGGTGGCACCGCCGCCTTCTCCGGCCATCCACCATCCCAAATCACTATGGTTCCAACATAAACCCCCTCTTTTTCCGTCTTAATTCCAAATTCGACGCTAGTTTAACCTAATTTTTCCCCAATCACTCAGAATCGAACTTGACAAAATCCAAAAGCAACAACATACAAAACAAACGCGAGGCCTCTTAATCAAGTTTGAGAGTTGATAATTTAGCTGGCGCAATGAATCATGTATTGCGTTTCGACGAATCTTGCAGGTGATACTTCTTGTGTGCATTATATTTCTCCGAATTCTTCTTGTTTTTTTCTTTACGGCTCTGACCTAAGTTGCGGTTGAATGATGTGGTGATCTGGAGCCTTGATGTGAAATCTACATTTCATTGTTGTTTTTGTTGTTGTTGATTGTTGAAAGTTGCAGGTACTGTTGATAAAGGAAATTGATGAAGATTCGTTGAGTTGATGAAGTTGATGCGTGAATTGAGAAAGAAAACGTGTTGAATTCGGTTTGAAGATGATGATGAAGACTCTACATATTATGATGCGAGTAACGTTTTTGTGTTTGTTGTGGAAGAGTTGACTGTGATGGAGAGTTCTAGGATTGGTGAAGGTTCTTGGATATTCCAAAAGGGTTTTTTCAGTTAGAGTTTTTCTATTTCTGCTATGTTTTCAGTTATGAGGATTGAAGAAGAATGTATAGTTGAAGAGAAATTGAAGGGAGAGTTAGAGTAAATCTTGAAAAAAGGAAAGAGAGGTTTGGTAGAGTTTTTTTTCTGCGTAAATGAATTTTTTTCCTTGTGGATTCATAACCAATTTGGTTATGATTTGGAGAGTGATCTGTTGGTAACTGATTTTTCAGTTCAAATTATCTTCTCTCTTTTTTTTTCCAATTATGTGTTTTTCTGAATTTTTTGTTATGGATTCATTTTATTCGTGTATGTGTATATCATGCGTTTTCCATTCATTCTCACTTCTAAGAACCTCCATTTGCATTTTTCTCAGAAATTGGGATTCACTTGTGCTCAGTATATACCATGCGTCTCACATTGATGGCCCCCTTGTAAAGTGTTTTTTAGATGTAGTGGACCTACATTTGACTTAATGTGGAATAGGACAATTAGTGTTAATATGGAATTAATTTAAATAAATGGATATGGTTTAAAAATCTAAATGGGCCTAGAATGGTAATTGGTTTATTGAATGAGGTTAATGAACATGGTTTAGCAATTTGACAAACAAGGACTTGGAATTGAGAATGAATTAGGATTAAAGTGATATGGATACAAAATGAAGATTTAGAATTGATGTGGTTTAAATATGGAAAGGCATATTTGAATCTTGGAATTTAAATTTGAATATGATGAATGGAAAAAAGATCAAAATGTAGAGACAATGTGTGTGAATTAAAAGTTATGAACATCATATATGGAAATGGATTATATCAGCCTATATTAAAAGAACTTGGATATGGAAATGGATTAAATCGGCCTTTATTAAATGAACTTGGATATTCGAATGAAGAAACAAGTTTAACAATGACATTATTCTCCAATTAATCCACATGACCAATATCGACCCACTTAGTCAACACTAAAACCTCAAATTCAAATCAAATTGGTGTTTTCCGTCCATCTCTAACTTCAATAAAAAACTATGTTAACCTGAACCGCAAGCAACAATCCATTGATAAGACATTAATGCCATGAGGACTCCATGAAACATATTCTTGACATGAAACCTTCATCTTATGATCTTCAATTGATGAATATTTAACAAACTCAATTATGATGAGTAACAAACCATAATCTTCTTCTTGAGATCAATATTAAATGATGATAGTTCATGATGTAAAGAATCAACAAACTTAGCTCAAATCCCTTTCAACTAAAATCCATGACACTTTGATAGGAAAATACTCACGATATTGGGAACTCAACCTTTGTCCTAATCTCGAATTTACTAGCCAGATAAATCACATTTGAATAGGAAAATTCAGATCACCAGAAAATGCTTTGTATCACAAACCTTAATTTTGAATTGTTCTTGTTAGGAGGTGATGCACTAATAGAACTTCTTGATCAATTCACCTCTTCTAATGGCTTGAGGAATGATTTGAAATGATATGAGGCATGAGAAACCCTTGAGGCTTGTAATACCCATATACAAAGACATACATAAAGCATATTTTTCCCATATAATATTAGAAATTTGGTACTGAAATACAAATAAGTTCTTCGCAACACATTGTAAAAATATAGCCACTACAACATATGGTACTAAACAAGGCTATAAAATAGTACAAGATGTTCAACTACAAAAAGATCTTAGAACTAGATCCGAAGATCTCAAAATCCATAGTGGAAGACAAGCCATCAACTAGTAGGGATAATCAAGTCGCCTTATCCATACCCTTAACGGAACCTGAAGTACCTGAAATAACAACATCAACATGGGGTGAGATAAAATGTCTCAATGGATTACCTATCTTATAATTCTCTCGGCTCTAAGGGTTATTCTCAAATGAAACTCGCACGTTTCACAAACCAACTCACACAAGGACCAAGAACATAGGGGAAATTAAGGTCCACACACAATCTAAAAATACGAGAAGGGAAATGTCTACCTCAAGTCCTTATGGATGCTCTAGTGAAACACATAGTAACCACATTGAGACTTACACAAGACCTTACAGAGGGATTGACATAGCACGCTCTTCAATCTTTACGGATGCTTTCCGAGGGACTAAAGGTAACCCACCTCAAGACTTACTCAAGATTGACAGATAACTAGCATACCACTTGCCTCATGTCCTTACGGATGCTTCACGTGGGACTAAGGACAACCTACCTCAAGGCTTACTTAAGACCTTACGGAGGACTTATAGTCTACATATCTCAAATCAACGCCCATGTATACACAATGGATACCTCAAGTCATTACGGATACTCTAGTGAAACACATAGTAACCACATTGAGACTTATACGAGACCTTACAGAGGATCCTAAAACAAAACATAATTCATGATTCATTCGAGTTTAAGGGGAACCTAGATACCTCACAAGTAGTACCTTTCTCTATTTCCATTAACTCACACTTTCCATTTTATCAAGTTTTGGTCATTTGAAAAAGTCGGGTAAAAGTCGGCTCAAAAATAATGTTTATTGATCTTAATAGATATATTATGTCATTAGCTTCAAAACGATATGTGGAATGATAGAAACCGATACCTGGATCAGAAGTTACGAATTAAATATCAAAGTTGGAACCTACAGGTCTTGCTGAGCGAAAAACTTCCTGGAACTTTCGCTGAGTGAGGTCTGCTCGCTGAGCGAGCTATACCAGTTCAGGATGTTCCAGCCTCACGGGAAAACACTTCTCCCACACAAAATCACTTCCAAACATTAACCAATGCAGAAAAACATAACCAAACATGTTCGTAAAAATCATATGAGTATTTTAGTTAGGTTTTTCTCGAGTTTAAACCGTTAAACTTTCGATTTTCTTAGATTTTCCAAATAAACCCTAAACCACAAAATCTCTATAACTCAACCAAAATCAAAGATAAAAATTTCTAACTAAGAACCCACCTCAAGAGATGAAGATTGGCGGAAAGATTGAGTCGATTTGACGGATGGATGATCGAGAATGAGGAAATGAAGCTTTTGGGGTTTTTCTCTCTTCTTCTCTTTTCCTCTCCTTTTCTTCTTTTCTTCTTTTCTTACTATCTTTTTCTCCTTCTCATATTCTTTCTATATATAAAAATATATAAAAATTTATATTTTTACCAATGGGTCAAAAATTAGAGAGTATCCAAAAATGTCTCTCAATCTGATATTTATTAAACCTCTGAGTCAGCTAATATCAATTAATAAAATAATATCCCGTGGATTACTCTATTTAGTTCCGTTAAAATTTCCTAAAGTATTCCAGAATAATATTATTACCAATTAATATTGTTCAGAGATTTAAATAAAATACGGGGTATTACATCCTCCCCCCTTAAATAAAATTCGTCCACGAATTTAATGGATTACCTGAACAGGTGAGGATATGATTCCCGCATTTTTGATTCCAATCCCCACGTAGCATCGCCCGGATGTGTCTCGTCCCATTGCACTTTAACAAGTGGTATCTCTTTATTTGTCATCACCTTGGTTTCTCTCCCAAGAATACGACTCGGTTGTGGTTCAAAAGTCAAATCCGCTTCTATCTCTATAAAATCCGGTAGAATAGGCTGAAGAGGATCGGGAATGAACCTACGAAGTTGGGATACATGAAAAAAATCATGCATTTCAGATAGAGAGGGCGTCAAGGCTAAACGGTAAGCAATTGCACAAATCCTTTCTAGAATCTGATACGGTCCTACGTATCTCGGACTTAACTTACGCGACTTAAACGGTCCTTTCAATATTAATCTCGGAGTGACTTTCAAGTACACATGATCGCCTTCATCGAATTCCAAAGGCCTCCTTCGATTGTCAGCATAACTCTTCTGACGATCTTGGGCTTGTTTAATCTTTTCTCGGATCATACAAATCTTTTCCATAGTCTGTTGAATAATTTTCGGTCCTAAAATCCTGTCTTCACCCACTTCCGACCAACACAACGGTGTTCTACACTTTCTTCCATACAAAGCCTCATACGGAGCCATACCGATGCTCGCATGATAACTGTTATTGTAAGAGAATTCTATCAACGATAAAAGTTCTTTCCAACTTCCTTTACTTTTCAAAACACATGCTCTCAACATATCGTCCATCGTTTGAATCGTACGTTCCTTCTGACCATCCGTTTGAGGATGATTATAAGTACTCAAACGCAAATTCATACCCATGGCATGTTGGAACACCTTCCAAAATCTCGAAGTGAACTTCAAATATGTATCCGATACAATATTGGATGGGACACCATGCAATCTCACAATTTCAGCGATAAACAACCTTGCAAGTTGACTTTCCTTATATATAGTCTTCACGGCTAAGAAATGCGCATATTTCGTTAGTCGGTCCACAATCACCCAAACAGAGTCATATCCACCTTGAGTACTTGGTAAACCTACCGCAAAGTCCATAGAGATACTATCCCATTTCCAATTTGGGATGTCCAAAGGTTGTAACAATCCACCTGGCCTCTGGTGCTCAATCTCCACTTGCTAACACACCGCACATTTTGACACAAATACCGCAATGTCCTTTTTCATTCCGGACCACCAATACTCCCTCTTCAAGTCTTGATACATCTTCGAAGAACTCAGATGTCTCGTGAAATAACCTTTCTGTGCTTCTTCCAGAATCTTCCTCTTTAACACATCATCATTCGGAATGCAAATTCTTTGATTAAATAGGATGCTCCCATCTAATGCTCTCACGAAACCCGGTTGGAGTAACAATCCTTGAAACTTCTCATCTAAAACTTGCGCTTGTTGAATATCATTCCTCAAGGTCGAATTAATATTCAAGTTTCCCATGATTACACCATTCAGAGTCTAAAAAAACTGAAGATTAAGATCTCGAAACTTTTCTAACAATGCATACTCCAACACAATCAATTCGACATTATGAATCACTTTTCTACTTAAAGCATCATCCACTTTATTCACTTTTCCTGGATGATATTTCAACTCAAGGTCATAATCTTTCAAATACTCCATCCATCTCCTTTGTCTCATATTCAGTTCCTTTTGATCAAAGAGGTACTTCAAACTCTTATGATCACTAAACATCTCAAAATGCACACCATACAAATAGTGCCGCCACATTTTCAAGGTAAACACCACGACCGCTAATTCCAAATCATGCGTAGGATAATTCTTTTCATGAACTCTCAACTGTCTGGAAGCATACACCACTACCTGACCTTCTTGCATGAGAACACCTCCTAAACCCATCTTTGAAGCATCGCAAAACACTTCGTAAGATTTGTTAGGATCGGGAATAATCAAGACTGAAGCAGTTGTAAATTTCTCCTTCAACCACACGAAACTTTGCTCACAACTTAAATTCCATTCATAAGCGAAGTCCTTCCTAGTGAGTTTAGTTAACGGTAACGCCATCTGAGAAAAGCCTTTAATAAACCTTCTGTAGTAACCTGCCAAACCTAGGAAGCTTCTTACGTCGGTAACATTCTTCGGTCTCTCCCAATTAATTACAACTTCTATCTTTGATGGGTCTATAACTACACCTCCCTGTGATATAACATGTCCAAGGAACTTGACTTCTGACATCCAGAACACACGCTTACTAAACTTAGCAAAAAGTTGATTTTCCTGCAATATCGATAAGACAATCTTTAGATGTTCTTTGTGCTCTTGCAGAGTACGAGAATAGATAAGAATGTCATCAATAAAGATCACCACAAATTTATCCAAATAATTCTGAAATATTCGATTCATGTAGTCCATAAAAACAGCTGGAGCATTCGTCACACCGAAAGGCATCATTAAGAATTCGTAATTACCATAACAGGTTCTGAACGCAGTCTTCGGAACATCAGAACTCTTCACACGAATCTGGTGATAGCCCAATCTCAGATCAATCTTCGAGAACACACATGCTCCTTTCAATTGATCTAGGAGACCTTTTATCCTTGGTAAGGGGTATTTATTCTTGATTGTAACCTTGTTCAACTTATGATAATCAATGCACATCCGCATACCACCATCATTCTTCTTTACCAATAACACAGAAGCTACCCACGGTGAAACACTAGGCCTTACAAAATTCTTTGCCATCAAATCCTCCAACTGATCCTTCAACTCTTTCAACTCGAGTGGCACCATCCGATAAGGAGAAACAGATATAGGAGCTGTTCCTGGTATTAGGTCGACTAAGAACTCAACTTCCCTCACCGGAGGTAAGGAACTGACATCTTCAGGAAAATCATCGGGAAATTCAAAAACTATCGGAATGTTCAAAACTTGCTGATCATTACTCTCATCTTTAGTAAGGACAAGCAAAACATATTTCTCTCGCTCAAACAGAAAATTTACCATTCCAACCGTACCTTCTAAGATCATTGTCAAAACATCTTTCGGAGGCACTTCTACGGAGGGAATGAGGATCAACTTTTCTTCACATCCAATTGTCGCTCCCAAAGATTTGCATCCCGGTACAAGCGCGAACGGTCGGAGAAAGAGGACATGAAGATGAACTGAAAAGAGTCGCCAGCTAGGCATTTTTATCCCGAAGGAAAGGTAATGCTGCATAAACCTAAGAAAAGATGGACAAGACGGTCGCGAACCAGAGAAACTGAGAAAGGGGGTTGGTTACAACCTGGGATGGTATTAGCATCCAGATTGTCCGCTGTACTCGACGGGATCCACGCTTGAAAGTTTGTGTTTAAAGGGGTAGTGTCAGTGCTATTTTGTGTGCAAAAACTGGAAAAGAATGCAAGTGTCAGTGCAAAAGAAATGTGGAGTGAAATGAAAGAGTGTCAGTGTAAGGAAAGAGTGCAAAGCTCAAGACTATGAGGCTCAAAGAGGTAAAGCTAGAAGAGGGGGAATGTACATAGACTTTTGTTTGATAATTGTTAAGTTATGCCTACGTATCCTCTCGTGCAATGAGGAAATCAGAACACCGTAGTTCGACTCAAAGAGACTGAAAGATAAATTGACTTGTGAACTGCTTACTTGTCTATGCTCAAGTGTATGACCTATCTGGCTCAGGTGCAAACTGTCTTGCATTAGACAGAAGAAGCGAGTTCTCGTTTGTGAGTGAATGAGATGAGAAAAGAGTCCCGAAGGAGACGATTATTGTTTGTTTTTGGTGTTTTCAATCTTTTATTGCTTTTTGAAGTTTGTCATAAGAAAATGAGCTTAAGCCTAAACCAAAGGTTAGTAAACTCATCACATCTTCCCTCTGATTAGGGGTAATAATAATACCTTAAGTATGAGATAAACACCTCACACTTAACCACCTTGATGTAGGATTAAGATCATTAACCTACTTGAATTTATTTAGATGTTTTTGGAGTTTTTGTTTAGTGTTAAGTAATGAGTTTAAGCCATAATCAAATATTTAATGGACCTATTACACCATCCTAATAGAAGGATAATAGATGAGAAGGCTCCTCAACTTAATCCATGATTAGGGATTAACCTCATGACAAAACAAACCCTTTAGTAAAGTGGATTTTAGTTAATGACAAGATTAAGAAATGGATTATATGGTTTGTAAGACAACTTGAGGGGGACTTGTCCATTAACACTAGGGTTAGTCCTTCTTAACCAATTAATGAAGAATTAGAACTCTAATGCAAGGCCCAAGTTACAAGCTTGATGTCTTAGTGATTATTAAATGGATTAATTAAAGTATTTAAACACATTAAGGGTTTAACACTTAGGATTAAAGTTATACACTCTATCCTAATAGAAGGATGCAAGCATAAGCTTAATCACAAAGCATTAAAACCTTTAAGGTTTAGTCCTTGATTAAGAGGTGAGAAGAGAAGACACAAATATGACACAAAGGTAAAACTAATGGGGAGACTGATCAAACCCTAATTGTGATCATGCTTGGGTATTCCTAGGGTTTATGAAGTTTGCAAGAAGATCTTCAAGAAGAGCCACCAAGGAAGAAGCAGGATGAAGGAAGGAGAAGCAGAAAGAAGCAAGTCAACTTACTTCACTTAAGAAGATAAGTTTCTTGAAGAAAGAAAGTGAGGAAGGAGCATGAATGAGCAATCCCACTCTAATACAAAAGTAAATGCAGTAATGATGCATAAAAGAGATGAGAAGAGATTGTGAGAAGTGAAGGCAAATTCACTTCTCAAAGTACTTACCACCTGAAAAGTTAGCATAAGGAACATGAAATGAAATGAAAATGAAATGAATGCAAGGATGCAAACCAAAACCAGAAGCATATTTATGATGCAAATGATGTTATGAGATGATATGAAAGCATGTCAAGAGATGTGAATGATCACACAAAGGATGGGAATGCAAATGAGACATGTAAGAAGCATGAAAGTTCATGAATGTTCATGGGATGAAATGAAAGAAAAACATGGAAAATGGATGATACAATGATCAAACATGATTCTAATATGTCATAAGATGTCTTATATGTCATGTGGATGCACAAAATGTCATGGCAAGTTCATGTATGCAAGCTTATGTGGGATGGATGCAAAGGAAGATGTAAATTAGGGTTTATGCACAACATGAGATGCAAAATTCAAAATCAGAAGCAAATGGTAAGATAAAAAAATTGAAAATGGAATCAAAGGGACCTTAGACCTATACAAGTTCACTGTCCAAAGGAGGAGGTCAGAAGCTTAATCTAGAAGGACTTATGATTTTTCTAAGTTTCTAAGGTTTTAAGGGTGATCCTAAAGGGAAAATGTCAAATAAATTGAAAATGTCAAATAAATTGAAAATGCATTATAAAAATGAATTAAAAATGTTTTTAGATGCTTTAAAGTATGCATAACACAATGCAAAAATAATCATTCACAAACTCAATTTGGATCAAAAGTTATGAATTTTTGAAGTTAGGGTTAAAAATATTCAAATTAAAGAACACTAATTCAAATGAAAATTGTCAAAGTGTGATCAAAACCAAAAAGAAATTTGTGTTGTGAGTTTGTAAATGTTTGTAAATGTTTGAAAATGTTCTCTGAATTTTTTTTGGATTTTTAAATACCTAAATGTATTTTTAAATAATTAATTCTCATTAACTAATTAAAAATAACCATTTAAATGATTTAAAAATATTTTTTAATGCAAAAAATAAAAATAAAAATATTTTTGGGTTCTGAAAATTAATTAGAGCTTGGATAAACAATTTCAGAATTTTTGAAGTCTTTTTACTATTTTTAAAAATTTGTAGAAATTAAATGAGAAAAAATGAAATAAAAACTAATTAAATGAAAAGTATGCTGATCTAAGGGCTGGAATTCAAATCTGGAAAGGGAGGGAAAGACCATGCGCGCATCTGGACGGCTGACATTCAAAATTTCCCTAATTACGTAATTAAACCCTAATCTGAACCCTAATGACTTTCAGATGACCGGAACAGTGTTCCGGTCATCTTCTCCGGCGGCTCTCTCACTCAATCTCTCTCAATACGCCATGAAACCTCACTAAACTCTCCAGAATCAATCATTAGACAACTCTAAACAAGAATCCAGCCACCAAAATCATTTATTTTCACTCAAGATCAAGAATCAAAGGCAAACGGAAAACACGCAAAAATTTCAGAAGCTTCATACATGCTTGTTTCTTACTTATTTTCAAAACTAAATAGATCATGATGATCAGCAAAGCATACAGAACATTTCTATGACAAGAAATTACATTTCTGGAAAATTTGTTCTTGAAGTTACCTGAACTGGAGCTTTCGAAAATGGCACTGTCTGGACCTTTCTTTGGTGCTTTTCCCCTTCTTTTGACTCCCTCTTGCTTCTGGAATGCTTGGCTGAAGCTTTTTTGGGCTCCTCTTGAATATTGATGAAGTTCAGTTCAAAGGGGGAGGGAAATCATGTTTTTGATTTGGCTGCTTTTAGGGCAAGATGATGGGTGGGAAATGATCAGTGGTTGATGGTGAGTTGTTCTATGAATTTTGTTTGAAGGTTTGTAGCTTGTGTGATGAGTTTCGAAGAAAAATGCAAAGAGGGGAGTTTTTGTGAATGCTGACTTGTGGGAGGATTTAGGTTCCAAGCTTATGTGAAATGGCTTGCCTTTGGTACACATATCAAGTCTTGATAGGTCAGAGAGATATTGGTGGCCTATGCTGATTGGTATGGTTCAATATGCAAGAAGTCAACTTTTGTGTAAGTGAAGGCATGGGCTGGTTCAGGCATGGTACAAGGGTATGGCTCGAGTCAGCTAGCTTTAAGGAGGTCCATGGAAGTCATATTTTGTAGCTGGCACAAGTTGCTGAAGAGATTTGATCCATTTTGCAATTTTGAAGAAGTTTGGCCCCTTTTGAATTACTTGAAATTCAAGGCATGGAATGGAATGATTCAAGGCACAAATATGATCTTTAGAGGTCACATGAGGATGTTGTGAAGTATTTGTGCATATTTGAAGCCTTTAGAATGTCTTATCATGCCATTTTGCAAAATGCCTCTTTGGTGCAAAAGTGAATTTTATATGATTTTTCCCAACTTTGGAAAGCCATAACTTGAGATCCAAAATGAATTAGATCTTGTTCTTGTACTGTTTTAAAAGGGAATGATCCAATCTACAACTTTCATGACCAAGAATTTTCCATTTGAAGCATTTTTGGTTGAGAAAGAGGAGGTTGAAAAACTTTCCCAAAATGGAAAGTTTACATTACAAGTCATTTCCATATTTGGCAACTTTTGGTTTTGTCCACTATTCTTCAAATTTGTGAACTTCAAAGCACTTCAATGAACAAATAAAGATCATATTACTTCATTTTGATGAAAAAACCATTTTGGTTCCATGTTGAGGGGCCTCAGATGCCCTGATTTGGCTCTGACTTGCTCATGAAGTTACCCAGTGATCAGAGGACTTCCACAATGAATTTTTCCATCAAACTTGGTATGCATGATCCTTATATCATATAGAGACCAATAGAAACAAGAATGAGCAAAAAATTTGGAGTTATGGACTCTGAAACCAAAACCTTAATTTTAGGTCATCTGTGCAGTTAAACCCTGGCTCTGCTTCCATGCCTTGCCAGTTCTTGTGATTTTCTGACTTCCCTGATCTTGGGAGGATGTAATATGAGGATTGAACCTACATGGACCCTCTTGAGATGATTTAAGACCTTTGGAGTGGCTCAGAAGGCTCAGGGATTGCTCAGATCACAAACCCTAGATACAGATGACTTTGAACCAATGCAGTGAAGTAAAAATGCAATATGAGATGATATGATTGAACCTATGAAAATGAAAAGATCACAAACCATGGTGTGAACTTAGTGAGGGAAAATTTGGGGTGTTTACAGTTTCCCCTATTCAAACATGAGTTAGCTGTGCAGGATGTAAGCGACGGGCTTAACAGGCAAACAAGATAACTTGTGGTTGAATACCAAAGACAGTCCGAAATTTGCACTCACTGGGTGTGAAGAAGAAAAGGGATATATATTGTAAAAGGAAATAAAGTATAATTATAAAAATGCGTGCGATGAAGGACGACCATCGAGCAGAGGACGACTGCTGGGGATAAGGCAATGACGGGGACGACCGACATGCTGGGAAAATAAAGAGATCATGACGGGGACGACCATCAAATAAAATAAACAAGGTTCTCTGGGGATTTTAAAGGTAAAGTCAATGATGGGGACGACCATCAGGTTCGTGAATGATGAGGGACGGTCATCAAAAGGTGAAGGACGATCACCTAGCAGGGGACGGCTGCTCTGTTGGGGATAAGGATGAGGGACGGTCATCCAAGGTGAAGGATGATCACCTGGCAGGGTACGGCTGCCGAAAGTATCACGACATAGGACGAATTCCGGATAGAAGGAGTCGACGATGGGGACGGCCATCAGATAAGCATGATGAAGGACGATCATCAAGAGTTGAAGGACGATCACTTAGCAGGGTACGACTGCTCTCGGGGTTTATCATGACATAGGATGAATGTCATATAACAAGATCAACGATGGGGACGACCATCGGATAAAATGATGAAGGACGATCATCAAGTGGTGAAGGACGATCACCTAGCAGGGGACGGCAGCTAAAATATCACGACATAGGACGAATGCCGGATAGGAAAGGGTTCCAATAATGGAGACTCCGCTGGGAGAAGGATGAGGGACGGTCATCCAAAGGTGAAGGACGATCACCTGGCAGGGTACGGCTGCCGAAAGAAGGAAAAGGTATAAGTTTTTGACGCGGTGTATAGATTAAAGATGCGGACGAGCATCCTTAAGACTATGATACAGACGAGTATCAGTAGAAACAAACGCCGACGCATGTTCAAATATGATGATACGGACGAGTATCAACTGGTTAACAAAGAACACGGACGAGGGTTGAATCTGAGAAAAGATAAGTGGTGTATACAAGATACGGACGAGTATCTCTATGAGTAAAAAGTAAGCATGAGTGAGACACAAACGAGTGTTCAACTTGCTGGGGAGAGTATGATACAGTCGAGTATCATAAGAGGAAGTGTGTAAGTTATGTACTTATGAGTGTAAAAGATATTTTGGTGATCTGTGGGGATAAAATGACACGGACGGGTGTCGAAAGAAGTGTATTATAAACAAGTGTTTGGTTTACAATAAGTGTTTAGGCAACCATGCTGGGGAAAGGTGACACAGACGAGTGTCAAAGGATATTTGTTTGTGGTTTATATCTACAGTGGAGTAATGTGACACGGACGGGTGTCGAAAGGAGTATATAAACAAGTATATGTATCGGAGAGTGCAAAGGGGACGCTTTGGCTTTCTGATGTGACTGTGAGTCTTCGTATACATTGTTGATGGAATGTTGGTATATACAGGTATTTGATTCAAAACATGACTTGTGATTATGCAATATGTTTGATTTTTTCCGTAATGCTCCGTATTAGACGGAATGCTACGCTCTGAGGGGAAATATGATGTAAATGCTATGATTATGCAAAAGATACCGATCCGGGATCCGGATCCCGTTGTTGTGAAGATCTCTGATTGATCTTGCTTGAAGGAAAATCCCAGCTGGGGATGAGTTCATTGGTAGATCTGATATATATGATTTTGTTTTGGGGAAATAAGTTACTGATAGACCTATCTTGGTAATGAGGGACCCAGCTGGGGTCTGCGGAAGCTTTCGTCACTTTGTTGTGAGATCTTCAGACATTGCTCTTTCGGAGAGAGGCTAGAGCTCTGTGGGGAGATGGTTCCCTGTCTAGCACTTGGCTGGGGGGAAGAAAGATCACTAAACGATCTTCCTGAAGATTTCTATATGGATCCTGCTGAGGATGATAACATCTGTCAACTCAGATGGGGGGTGAACACTTTCTGATGCTATTCTGACAGATGTGCTGGGGAAGTGAGCCCCTCCTAGTATTGTTTTGAAAGACGTGTTGGAGAAATGATGCCCGACAATTCTGATGGGGAGAAAACACTTTTGAAGTTGTTTGGAAGATGTGCTGAGGAAATAATGATTTGGCAGCTTGCTGGTGTAGCGGTAAAATCGTGAGTGTGAACTATTGATTAACTTAACTCGATGTACACAGAGTCGCCACCGCGCTTTTCTTTATTTCCGAAAGGAAAAAGGTAAAAGAACGAATAAAAACCTAGGAGTCTAAAAGCAAAAGCTAAAAGAAACAAACAGAGAACGGGTAAGGGGATTGGTTACGAACCGGGAAGGTTTTAGGCATCTGACTCGTCCGTGGTACTCCACGGGAGCCCTTTGAAATATTTATTGCTTTTTTTTTTGGCTTGAAATTGGTTTGTTTAAAAATGATTGAAGAGATGAGGAGAAGAATATTTTTTAATGATTTTGTGTTTGATAAGGTTTTAACGCCTTATGCCTACGTACCCACAAAGTGCAATGCGAGATCAAAACCTCGTAGTTCGTGGTACAAAATTCGGAAAGAAACAAATGGGTTGAATTGATTTTAAAATGTAGAGATAAGTCGTCATCCTTTAGCGAATAATTCCGCTAGAAAAGATGAATCATATCTAAACATATGAAAAGGAAAAGGTGCACGAAGCACAAAATCAATTGAGTGAGTTTTGAGTTTTTTTTAAAGTATGTAAGAAAATGGTTTTGATATATTTACATGAATTAACATTTGTTTAAGGAAATAAAGTGAAAAGATAAAAAAATCACTTGACCTAAGTCAAGGTTTGTTTATGAAGGTGTTTGAAGTTTGAAAACAAGAAGGTTTTTGAAATAGGGAGAAGTTTTGAAAATTAAAGAATGGGGAGGAGATGAAGGGACTAATCCTAATGCTTGAATTAAAAGTTAAGGAAAGAGTTTACCAAACCATAATATGCACGATTCTTCAAAATTCGGAATTCCCTCTTCAAAGGCTAATGAAATAATCTTGAGGCCGAGGTTTCTAATCCATTCCAACTTGAGCAAGGGGGAAGATCTTAAGGTCTAAGTCCATTCTCCAAAAAGCTCGGGATAGTTAACCATTAGTCCAAAATTAGAAGTTACAAGTCTTTTAAGTGTTCAATCCTTTATTAAGTGTTTTGATATCCAAATGGACAAAATAAAAAAAAACAAGCACAATATGAATATAAACAAATGATATATGATATAATATGATAAAGCAATATAAAGAGATAAAGGAGAAAGAGATTAAAATAAAAGGATAAGGTGCTAGAGGTTAAATTTAAACAATTATTATATTCACAATATTATAATATTTACAATATAAGTGGTATGATGAACTTAATCAAGCACAACCACAACAAGGAATAATAAAATCGAGGCAACCGGATCCAAGTGGATCTTAATTCGAATCGGGACAACTTTAGGTCTATGTTAAGCAATCGCCGAGTAATTTACGAAGTAATTACCCTACAAATGAGGCCGGAAACCACTAATTAAAGTGGAAAATATTCGTGTTAATACATGTTAGAGAAACGATATAATGGATCGTTCTCCGAAAACATGCCACACTAAAAGAAAAAGGAAGGTCTAATCTTAATCGAGATTTTCGTTGAATTTCATCGAAAAGCAACCTATCACGATCCCAAAGTATGGAGAATGATCCAAATGATCATTCATCCATAGATTTGAAATAATGAAGGTTAAACTTAATCGGAAATCAACAATCTACGAATCGGAGATTGTCATCGACCAAAAATAAAAGAAGATGAAGAAAAGATGGATCTAAAAATAAATCCATAAAAGGAATAGAAATATATTTTTAAAATTCTTTTCTAAAAATTCTTTTCTAAAATCTTTTTTTAAAATATCTTCCTCTAAAATAATTTCTAAAATATTTTCCCAAATTGTTTTCCTAAAACATTTTCCCTAATTCTCTTTAAAAACATTTTCAAAACCTTTTACCTCAAAGTAATATTTTAAAACCAATTTAAAGAAACAAAAGCTAAATAATATAAAAAGAATTAAAAAAAACACAAGAGGGGGAGGGGGAATGTTGAAACACGCGGGTGGGTAGTAGGATAGTAGATCCAAACGGATCTGGCCATTAAGGCCCAACACCAACACTCTTTTTCTTAAAACAAAAATAAATAAAGCAAATTAATAGAAAAAAGAAAGAAAAATAGAAAAACAGAGATAGATATTCTTCTTCTTCTTCTAACGCAAACGAAAAACAGGGGAGAAGCAAATTCAATCCCACGGCCTCACCTTCGAAACAATCCGCAAGAATCAAAACAAATAAATCACTCTTCCTCTTCCACGGTCCTCTTTCTTTCTTTCTTCTTCTTCTTCCTATTTTCGGATTTGGTTTGTGTTAGATTTTAGGGATTTGAGAAATTGATTGAGGATTTGAAGCTTTTGAAGGTAAAAGATTGATATAAGAATGAAGGTGGAAAGGGATTTAGGGATTTGATAGAAATAGAATTGGGCAGAGATTTGGGAGGCTATGCAAGCTTGATTTCTGAATGAGAGAGGAGTTGTTTAAATAGGAAATGAATGAGGAGTGAGGTTTGCGTTTTATTTTCAACTCAGATGCGTTTTGATACCTCACGGATGTCTCGTGTGCTTTGAGTTTCAATTTTGTTCTTGCTGCGTTTTGTATTGCTGCCGCGTTGCGTTTTGATCGTTTTGATATTTTTGCGTTTTGTTTTGTGGCTTTCAGGTATATTCCGCGTGCTTGTTGCTTGATGATGTGAAGGAGTGAGGCACGTGAAATGTTTGCCGTGCGTGTGATGGATGAGTGTGTTGCTGTGCGGCGTAACAGGCTTTGTGCATGTTGGCTTCGGGTTGAGAGTGTTGCCGCGGCTTGTTCGCGTAAGGGCTTGCGGGAAGCCTGGCTGGGCCTGAATACTTGTTTCGTATGGCTGCGGATTGATGCGCAAGTTGGCTTGAGATGTTGTACGGTTTGTTTTTGGCTGTTGCTGCGTTAGCTTTGATGGCTTTCGTACAGCTTGGTGATATGTTGTTGTGGGCCAGGCCTTGACTGTGTTGTTGTTTGATGTGCGTGAGGCTTAGGAAATGAGGCTTTGGAGTTGTTGTTGTGCTGGATTGGTGTGCCGTTGTGAATGACAAGCCAAGGCTTATTGTTTGGCTTGGGCATATTGGTTTTGGCTGAAATGTTTTTGTTGTGGGCCAGCCTGGGAATTTGGGCGTACGGCTGAATTATTTGCAGGTTGGATATTGGCTTAGTGATTGGCAAGCTGTTTTGACTTGATGTGGCTTGAAGTGTGGGAAAAAAAAAAGAAGTGACTTGTGGGAATTGGTGGCTTTTGAGGCTTATGTTGATGAAGTGGGAAAGGCTTGCAAGTTGGGCAGCTTGTGGGGCCAGGCGTACGGCTTGCAAATGCTTGTTGAGTGTTTGAGGTGATGTAGGATGGGCCAATGGGCTTAACTAAATTTTGTAATGTAAAAAAAATATGGAGAAATAAAATAAATTGGAAATTAAAATGATTTGATTAGATTTTTTTTATGTTTATTATTTTGGTAAAGAAATAAATAATGGAAGTGATAAGAAAAATTAGAAAAACAATAAAGATATAAAAAGGAAGGATAATGGATTTTAAAAAAAAGGAAAATATTTGGAAATGATTATATGGAACGATTTAGTCGGATAAAAAAAATGGATAACGGACATATGGATAATATTTGGATAATATGATTTGGTAAAAAAATCGAAAAACAATGGATAATGAAAAATGGTCATAAAAAATATACGGATGGATAAATGGATACAAAAAAAATGGTTTAATCGGAAAGAAAATGGATAAAGGATGGAATTTGGTTTTTCAAGCCCACAACAAAATCTGATTTTTTTCTTGCACAAGCCTCTGATGCAAATGAACACAGCCAACACAGACCCAACTGAATATTTCTCAACTCAAGCCAACTGTCATCTGAAAATTGTCTGATTATGCCCTGATGATTCGAAACCAAACTGAGGAAAATAAATCCTCAGATGAATCGCTGATGAACTAATAAACACTTGAAAATTCAAACCACAACACACTGTCACGCAACCCAACTTGTACTTTGAAAACGCATTGCCTGAGGAATAAACCACTGGCACACACAACTGGCAGTCAACACAATCTTTTGATAGTTTGACCAATAGTAGGTCAAACATCCACTTGAAATTGAATTGCGACTGAACAAACGCATCTGAATTAAAATCATTGCCCTGTCTTTGAAATCCTGCAACACGGAGAAGAAGAACACTGCAACATATTTTTTGTATTTTGGTTAGTGATCAGTAAATATAAACAAATATAAAGAAATAAAAATAATGGTGATCCCCTGCGAAGCATAGACCCTAGATCTGAGAAGAAACTCGAAACCTGTGCGATCTTGTTTGTATGCAAAATGCAGATGAAATGCGAAACAATCTTAGGGAAAAAATTAGGGTGTTACAGCTGCCCCTATTTAAGTTTCTTCAATCCGGAGATATGAAGATTGACATCTTCGACTCTACAAGATGGGAGAGACTTAAATACAGAAAACCCAATTTTTGTCCTAAGAGAATAAAATATGATATGAATATGATATGCAAACCCAAGATCTCTGTGGGGAAAATATGACCACCAGAGAAAAGCAAAAACTTGGGGACACAGAAGAAAATCCCGCTGGGGAAACAACAACAAACAATCAAAGAGTTACTAGGAAAATAAATCACTGGATAACAGACTCCACTTGGGAAAAGATATGAAATAACCAGAGAACCGATTCAACCAGGGAAAGATAAACACCCTGCAAGGAAAATCAATCGAACAAAGTATTCGAATCCAAAATGGAGAAATATTGTGTTGGATAAGAATCATCAACTACCTGTTTACTGGGTAGGAAATATAACAGACTCGACTATCAATTTACTGGATAGGAGCAAAATTCGGAGGGATAATCTCAATTACCTTTTTACTGGGTAAGAAAAATTCTCAACTACCTGATTTACTGGGTAGAGAAAATAAAGGACTCGACTATCGATTTACTGGATAGGAGCAAGATAAAGAGGGATAATCTCCGCTACCTTTTTACTGGGCAGAAAAATTCTCAAACTACCTGATTTACTGGGTAGAAACTCAATCGAATGGAAACAGCTTTTATTACCTTTTTACTGGGTAAGAAGAAAATATCTGATTCTATTACCTTTTTACTGGGTAAGAGGAAAATATATGATTTTATCACCTTTTTACTGTGTAAGAGGAAAATAACTTGACTACCGGATTTACTGGGTAGAACAAATTTTAAACTACCTGATTTACTGGGTAGGAGCTAAATCAAAGAAGAACAAACTCTATTACCTTTTTTACTGGGTAAGAGACTGAAATCTCGACTACCAAATTTACTGGGCAGGAGTACAAGTACAAGAACTTGATCAATTTGGTAATATTACCCACTATCGATTTACTGATAGCTTAAATCCAAAGTAATATACTAAAGCTGGAGAAAATGTTGCCCACTATCAAACAGTGATAGCTTAATTCCAAAGCAAATATATCCACAAAAGGGGACCAAAGTTCAATCCAAGAACAAATTGGAGAGAAACGGTCAAACAAGACTCATCCCGAGGAGGAAATATCTCAACTGGGGAAAATTCCATCCAGATAATAAACTGGGGAGGAAACTGAATCAAAGTCATCCACGAGAAACAAACTCAGTGGGGAGTTAGAAAGGATTAACACTTTCTGCTTAATGGTTGACACTCTAAACTTGAGAGGAACACGACACACACACTCCGTGGGGAAAGTCCACACCAAAGAGCAAATAACAATGATAAACGCAAGAATGCAAGCAAACGATGCTATGCTTATGCATATGAATATGCTTATGAATATGCTGACAAAACAGACATAAAGATAAGAAACGGGTGACATGAACACCACAACAATCGGATACTCGGCTAATCCCAAGGCAACAATGCAGGGAAACAACTAGAGATTCAACTTGAAATCCGCAGGGGAATATCATAAGCCATCAAAGGAATACAATCCTACTGCAAGGCTCAAATCATGATGAAACAGCATCTGCTAGGAATATCATCCTGCTGAGGAAAAGGTAATAATCTGCTGAGGATGAAAATATTCTTGATAAAAATCAAACTTCACGAGGAATAACTGTCATACTACTCCCGCTCCACCTGGGGGATAGAGTGCAAGACCTGCTAAAAATCACATAGGAACCTGCTGGAAATCAACACATGCAGTCCTACTGGGGATCCATATGGGGATATCAGAAATTAACATCATAGCCAAAACACAGCTACGAGGGATTTTAAGTCTATACCCAACATCGGGTAAAAGAAAACCTCTAAACTGACTGCTATATCAATACTTCTATATTCAAGGATGCAAACAATCAAACTGAGGAACATGAACTCAGCTGGGGATTCCCAATACTTCTCAATTCAAAGATAACATGTTGAGGAAGAGATCAACACTCAGTTAGGGATTCTTAAGAACATCCCTTCCAACAACTCTTCTGGGGAATACATACAATCTCCATTCATGCTTATCGTTGGGGGAACAAAACATCATTAACATCAACCTGTCAAGACTATCCAGGAACTTCGCATGGACACAACCGAATCAAACCCTGCTTTGGGAGAGACAAGTTACACATATCCAGACTTTACCATTCTTGGAAGCACTATTGATATCCTTTCTTTGTTCATATATCAAAAGAAAAATGTTTTTAAAATCTTCAAAGATTAAATTTATTAAATTTGTTTCAAAAATCATCATCAACCATAAATTGAAATTTTGTAAACAGAAACAATATAAAGAATTGCGAACAATTGGATAAAAGCTCAAATTCATTGATAGAATGTTAGTCAGCAAATGGCATGACTCCATGGATCATTACAAGTTTGAAAAATGGTAAATACATGGAAAAGGGCTACATTGAGATACAATGATCACTATTCTCCCTATCAACTTTGAACTCCACTGTGTCCGAAACTTCAGTCAAGGATGAGTGAATAAGAATCTTTGATGAATAATTCTTCTGAGGGATAGAATCTGAAATCCTCGGTTACTACAAGTGATTCAGTCTGTCGACGCAGTTACTTGCCATGATCCCTAACTTTTGCCTAGATTGCCCTTTCGGGTTTTCAATCTACTGGGATAATTATTTCTGTTTATGTCTCTAATTTTTTCCTGGACCGCCCTTTCGGGTTTTCAATCCACCGAGACGCTCATTTTTTCCTAAGCCGCCCTTTCGGGTTTTCAACTTAGCGAGTTGTTCTTTTATTTTTAGGCGAAGTATTTCTTGACTGCATCCGCATTCACGGGGCGAGTGATCTCCTCACCATCCATAGTTGCAAGAATTAATGAACCGCCAGAGAAGGCTTTCTTAACAACATATGGGCCATCATAGTTCGGAGTCCACTTGCCCCGAGAATCTTTAAGGAAAGACTGAATCTTTTTGAGCACGAGGTCGCCTTCTCTGAATACACGAGGTTTGACCTTCTTATCAAAAGCTTTCTTCATTCTTTGCTGGTACAACCGACCATGACACAAAGCTGTTATTCTCTTTTCTTCAATCAAATTCAACTGATCAAATCTACTCTGACACCATTCAGCCTCAGTCAACTTGGCTTCCATCAGAACTCTCATTGATGGGATCTCAACTTCGACGGGGAGCATTGCTTCTGTACCATAAACAAGTGAGAAAGGGGTTGCCCCTGTTGAAGTGCGGACAGATGTACGATACCCATGCAAAGCAAACGGGAGCATCTCATGTCAGTCTTTGTACGTCACAACCATCTTCTGAATGATCTTCTTAATGTTCTTGTTCGCAGCTTCAACAACCCCATTCATCTTCGGTCTATAAGGAGAGGAATTATGGTGTTGAATCTTGAAATCTTCACAAAGCTCTTTCATCATCTTATTATTCAAGTTCGAACCATTATCAGTAATGATTCTATTCAAAACACCATATCTGCATATAATATTGTTCTTGATAAACCGAACCACAACTTGCTTGGTCACATTCACATACGATGTCGCTTCAACCCACTTGGTGAAGTAGTCAATTGCCACGAGAATAAAACGATGTCCATTCGAAGCCTTGGGTTCAATCATACCAATCATATCAATTCCCCACATAGAGAAAGGCCATGGGGAAGAAATCACATTGAGATAAGCTGGTGGCACATGAATCTTATCAGCATACACTTGACACTTATGGCACTTTTTCACATACTTGCAACAATCAGATTCCATTGTCAGCCAATAGTAACCTGCTCTCAACATCTTTTTAGCCATTACATGCCCATTGGCATGAGTGCCAAAAGATCCTTCATGAATTTCTTTCATTAACATGTCTGTTTCGTGTCTATCCACGCATCTGAGCAAGACCATGTCAAAATTTCTCTTGTAAAGCACATTTCCATTCAGGAAGAAATTGTCTGCCAATCTTCTCAAAGTCCTCTTATCTTTATCGGATGCCCCAAGCGGGTATACCTGACTCTGGAGAAATTTTTTAATATCGTGATACCAAGGCTTGTCATCATGGACCTCTTCAACTGCAAACACATGAGCTGGTCTTTCAAGTCGCATCACACTGATCATGGGAACATCATTCCACTGGTGCACTTTTATCATTGAAGCTATGGTTGCTAAAGCATCTGCCATCTAATTCTCATCACGAGGAACATAATGAAACTCAACTTTGGTGAAGAAAGTTGATATCTTCCTGGCATAATCTCTATAGGGGATCAAGTGGGGTGATGGGTGACCCACGTACCCTGAATCTGATTAATTACCAAGGCAGAATCTCCATATACATCAAGATATTTAATTCTCAGATCAATAGCTTCTTCAAGACCCATAATGCAGGCTTCATATTCAGCTTCATTATTGGTGCAGGGAAAAGTCAATCTTGCGGCAAAAGGAATATGTGAACCATGGGGAGTAATGATCATTGCCCCGATTCCTCTTCCACGTGCATTCACAGCACCATCAAAAACTAAACCCCATCGAGATCCAGGCTCCGGCCCTTCCTCAATCAAAGGTTCATCACAATCTTTCACTTTCAAAAACATCACATATTCATCTGGAAAATCAAACTTGATTGGTTGGTAATCATCAATCGGTTGATGTGCTAAATAGTCAGCCAAGATACTACTTTTTATAGCTTTTTGAGTTCGGTACTCGATATCATATTCTGATAATAACATTTGCCAACGAGCAATCCTCCCAGTCAAAGCAGGCTTTTCAAAGATATACTTGATTGGATCCATTTTAGAGATCAACCAAGTCGTATGATTCAGCATATACTGGCGAAGACGCTTTGCAGCCCAAGCTAAGGCGCAACAAGTTTTTTCAAGCATGGAATACCGAGACTCACAATCAGTGAATTTCTTACTCAAGTAGTAAATTGCATGTTCTTTTCTTCCAGTTTCATCTTGCTGACCAAGCACACAACCCATGGAATCTTCCAACACAATCAAGTACATAATCATCGGTCTACCTTCTACCGGAGGAGACAAAATAGGAGGTTCAAGCAGATATTCTTTAATACTTTCAAATGCTTTTTGACAATCATCTGTCCAAACACAACCTTTATCTTTTCGAAGCAGCTTGAAGATCGGAGCACATGTGGCAATCATGTGAGAGATAAACCTCGAAATATAATTCAATTGGCCCAAGAATCCTCTTACTTGCTTTTCGGTTCTTGGAGCAGGCATTTCCTGAATAGCTTTCACTTTTATTAGGATCAACTTCGATGCCTCTTTGGCTGACAATGAAACCTAGCAACTTTCCAGAACGTACACCAAATGTGCACTTGTTCGGATTCAAACGAAGCTTATACTTTCTTAACCTCTGAAACAACTTCAGCAAATGTTCAACATGATCCTCTTCAGTCTTCGACTTGGCGATCATATATCAACATATACTTCGATTTCTTTATGCATCATGTCATGGAAAAGTGTGGTCATAGCTCTTTGATACGTCGCACCAGCATTCTTCAATCCAAAGGGCATCACTCTGTAGCAGAATGTTCCCCATGGTGTAATAAATGTGGTCTTTTCCATGTCCTCGGGTGCCATCTTTATTTTATTATAACCGGAAAATCCGTCCATAAAAGAGAACACATCAAGCTTAGCCATATTATCTACCAACATATCAATGTGTGGCAATGGAAAATCATCTTTCGGACTGGCTTTGTTCAAATCTCTGTAATCAACGCACATTCGGACTTTTCCGTCTTTCTTTGGAACAGGAACGATATTGGCCACCCATTCAGGATAAGTTGACGTCACAAGAAAACCTACATCAATCTGCTTTTGAACCTCCTCTTTGATTTTTACTGCCATGTCTGGATGAGTTCTTTTGAGCTTCTGCTTTACAGGTGGACATTCAGGCTTCAGCGACAATCTATGCTCCACAATATCAGTATCCAGACCTGGCATGTCTTGATAAGACCAAGCAAATACATCAACATATTCTCTGAGAAGCTCTACAATCCTATTCTTAACATCAGGACCAAGCAATGCTCCAACTTTGACTTCTTTCTTTTCATCTTCAGAACCCAAGTTGACCATCTCTATAGACTCTCCATGAGGCTGAATAATCTTCTCCTCGTGCTCAAGCAACCGAGAAATTTCATCTGGAATCTCTTCATCATCCTCTTCCTCAGCTTCAAACACAGGGAATTCAAAGTTGGGATAGGGCATAGGATCATTGTTTTCAATGGGTTTATCAAGCAATCTGCACAATGATTTTATTTTTATTTTAGAATATGAACAAAAGTGCAAACATATGCAGATAAACAATCATTATATTTTTTGGGTTTTTTTTATGTTACCATTTTTCAGAATAAAGCAAAAAGGAAAAAAAAACATATGGAAATAACAAAATAACATTTTATTGATGATGATAAAATTTTAAACAAAGCCCGACAAACATCACTTTCACCTTGGGCAGAGTGAAAGGATTTTTGAAAGAAAATAAAAACAAATTACTTTGAAGAATGAACGATAAAAGGAACATCAACAGCGATCCAGTTCTGGCAAATCTTTCCATGCGTAACAAAGTCAAGCATTTCTTCGTCTTCATCATCTTCAATGATGGCAGCAGCGGAATGATCGTTGATAAATCCAGCACTTCGGAAGCCTTCTTGAATAGTCTTTGGTTCTTTGATAACTGCACCAGGTGCAAAGCCGATACCGAAACCTTCCTTGTTGTCGACAGCATCAATAATTCTTCCCCAACCATCGGACTGACCAGCTTCCAGCACTCGCAGAGCATCCATGAAAGAGGACATGGGCATGGCATTCTTTTTAACAGCATTATCCACAACAGAAAGAGCTTGAAACGACGTTCCCACTTCTTCCTCGGCATCAATATAGGAGAAAGAAGACAAGTTGCTCACAAGCATCGCCCTCTCACCTTCAATGGTCACCAATTTCCCTTCTCTCACAAACTTCAACTTCTGATGAAGAGTGGATGTCACAGCTCCAGCTTCATGGATCCAAGGTCTTCCGAGGAGACAACTATATGCGGGACGTATATCCATTACTTGAAAAGTAATCTTGAATATAAACGGTCCAATAAGAATAGGAAGATCCACCTCTCCAATCATTGTCTTCTTCGACCCATCAAACGCTTTCACTATAATCCCACTGTGCCTCATGGGAGCACCTTGAAACACAAGCTTTGACAAAGTCGATTTTGGCATAACATTCAGCGAAGATCCGGTATCAACTAGCACCTTGGACATGGCATCTTCCTAACAATTGACTGAAATATGCAACGCCAAGTTATGATTTCTTCCTTCTTCAGGCAGATCATCTCACAGAAGCTCAAATTGTTGCATGACGTGATATTCGCTACAATACTATCAAATTGATCAACAGTCACATCATGGTCAACATAGGCTTGATCAAGAATCTTCTGCAATGACTGCCTATGTGCCTCAGAACTCATCAAAAGAGACAAAACTGATATCTTCGATGGAGTCTGCAACAACTGCTCAGCAATATTATACTCACTCTTCTTTATCAGTTTTAGCACTTCATCATCACTATTACCAGCTTGGTCCGATTGGACAACAGCATCCATAATCTGCTTACTTGCACTTGTATCTTCAACTCTTTTCGGAGGATCTGAAGCATACACTCTACCACTTCGGGTCACTTTCGTCACATCAGCAATGCTAACCACAGACTTTGGAGTAGGAAGAGGAACTTCCCTACCATTCTCTATCATCGTAGCATTATACTGGTACGGAACAGCTTTATCAAACTCATATGGCATTGGACCAGGCACATTAATCACCAATGGAGTAATAGCAGTCTTGCGACTATCGAAAGAAATAACCACCCTCTCAGGAACAACCCTATCAGGAAGATTGAACTGAGGCATAATGACATTTACTTCATTCTCATATTCATCTCTCTTTGCTGTTACTTTGATCAGCTTATCGTCCATCATCTTTTGAATATCCCTTTTAACAGTCATGCAACCACGAGGGTTCACCGAGCAAATACAACATCCAGCATACTCGTGATCAATATCGTGATATTCACTTAAGAAAGCATGCATCTCAACCAAAGATCTTCGAATATGACGGACCTTATAGATCTTGAATAAACCAGGACAACCATCAACCATATTCACAGACGCATTACCATGCTTCGGCAACGGATTCTTCTGCACATTTGGATTAACATCATTGAAATACAGAACATTATTCCTCATCAACTTTTGTACTTCAAACTTCAGTGGATAACAATTCTCAACATCATGCCCCGGGGCACCTTGATGAAAAGCACAGCGAGCCTCTGGCTTATACCACCATGGAATAGTCTCTGGAACTGGAGGTGGAGGACGAGTTTGCACAAGATTCTTTGCAATCAAAGATGGAAGCAAGTCCACATACGACATCGGAATAGGATCAAAAATTGGCTTAGCCCGAGCTTGTTGATTACCACCTTGTTGCACAGAAGGTTGTTGATAACGAGGTTGGAACTTTGGAACTGCTGGCACAGTTGGAGCCACATTGATCATCGGTGTTACAGAAGCCACATGCTGCGAATGGTGATTCCCACGACCGTGAGGTCTTCTATAAATTTCACGGGATACTGCATTAGTCTCATTTTCCTTCTTTTTCACAAAGTTGAACCTTCTAGAGCTTGAACCATTACCATTCTCTTGACTCAACCGTCCTTCATGGAAACCTTCTTCTAAACGCATCCCCATACTCACCATCTCAGTGAAATCAGAAGGAGCGCTTGCTATCATTCTCTCATAATAAAAAGAACCCAACGTCTTCAAGAAGATCTTCGTCATTTCTTTTTCTTCCAGCGGAGGAACAATCTGGGCTGCCAGCTCTCTCCATCTCTGCGCATATTCTTTAAAAGTCTCTTTGTCCTTCTGGGACATAGCACGAAGTTGATCTCTATCTGGCGCCATATCAATGTTGTACTTGTACTGCCTCACAAAAGCTTCTCCCAAATCATTGAAGGTCTTGATTTGGCTATTATCCAAACTCATATACCACCTCATGGGCGCACCGGTCAAACTGTCCTGGAAATAGTGAATCAACAGCTTATCATTATCAGTCTGAGCAGACATATTTCTTGTATACATAGTCAAATGACTTAACGGACAAGTGTTGCCTTTGTACTTCTCAAACTCAGGTAACTTGAATTTGTAAGGAACTTTAACATTTGGGACCAGACAAAGGTCATAGGCATCTTTTCCGAACAAATCCTTATGCTTCAAGGCTCTCATCTCCCTCTAGATCTCAACAAAGCGTCCCTGGAAGTCATCAAGTCTTTCAGCAACTCCAGCACCTTCACTAGGCTCAGCATGGTAAATCATTTCATCATGGTGCGGAATATTATGCACCTCAGGCGGTATAGTAGTCACAACTGGAGGAAGAGTAGTCCAAACTGGTGGTGGGAGAGTATTAAACGCAGCAGTCTCCTGATGATGAGGAGGACGATAACCAGCAGGAAAAAAGTCAACTGGAATGCCCCAAGGTGTGCTAGCAGGTATACGGTAGCGAGGAGAAATAACAGTCTCAACAGGAATTGTTGCGGTAACGACCTCAGAGATAACAGTTTTCTGAACAGGAGAAGGAGGTGGCTGATTCTGAGCAGCCACCAGACTTCCTATCATATCAGACACTCTTTCCAAGCTTTCCCTCAGATAAGTAACCTCTTCGCGCAGCTCGCGATTCTCTTGTTGTAAAGTTTCCATCACTCTTCTCCGTTTATCTCGAGTATCAAATCGATGAATCAGCTTGACAGGAGAACTGAATGAAGACCAAGAAACAACAATAAGATCCCTAGAGAACACTCAAAAAGCAAGACACATGCAAGTATGATGCATGCTATGCGTATGCAAATGCAAAGATTTCAAAGGATTATAAGTTAACTTGCAATATTCATAAAGAAACATTTTTGAAATACTTAAAAACTCATTCTCATTAAGATCAAAGTGAGGATTACAAATGAAGTACAAACATCAATAATCCTAATGCATAAGAGGAAAAGTAAACTAGGCCTAAGGAATCATATCCGAAGAAGCTCCGACTCCTGGCTGATACTTCATACGAATCCTCTTGATCTCCTTCTTGTACCGCTCTTCCATATCTTCCTTATCCTTCACCAACTTGTTGACAATGGCCTTCCAAGCACTGGAAGTAGGAGGAATAGTAGATGGAGTATTAGAGGAAAATAAATCCTCTCTCATCCTCTTCGTGACACGCCGCTCAAGTAGCTCGATAAGATCATCCTTCTCCTTAAGCTGCTCCTGCATAGTAGTCCTCTCGAGTAGCCATTCTTCTTTCTCTTTCTTCATCTTGTCTAACTCTTCTTGAAGAACCAACTTCTCATCAACGGGAGGTAGAAAAGCAGACAAAGGCAATATGGGAAACAGAGGCTCCTCAGGTGGATAAGGCATCTTGAGCTTCAAAGCTCTAGATCGAACCCACTGAATATAACAATCGGAAGGAGGAAGGTGTTGTCTTCCCAATTGACCCTTCTCTTTCCTATGGACAGCATGCCAAGAATGAGCAATCCTTTTCTTCATCTCTATGTGATCAGCACCATTAAGAAAGAAGAAACGGGATAAGGCAAGATTGTTTGGAACATCCTTCAAATAATAACCGAACTGTCGTCTAGCCAAAATGGGGTTGTAGCTAATTCCCCCACGTGTACCAAGAAGAGGTACATTAGGAAATTCTCCACAACTATCAATAAGAACTCCAGTGTCATAATGAGAACTATACCATGTCATGTCCTTATGAGAAAGTGACATCAACCTTTGAGACCATCTTCGATTCTCTCTATTGTCCTTGAATACATCCGACTTCGGTAGGTGCGAAATAAACCACCTATAAAGAAGAGGCGCACAACATACAATCTCTCCATCACCTTTGGAGGTCCTATAGTGAAAAGCATGATACATATCTCCAAGCAAAGTAGGAATCAGGTTCTTCTTCAAGAAGATCTAAATAGCATTCTCATACACAATACCATCCAGTTTCGGAAACAAGACAATCCCATAGATAAGCAAAGCAAGAATAGCCTCAAATGCAACCTTATGACCCAAAGTAAGTGAAGTAGAAGCCTTTCCCATCAAGAACTTAGCATTAATACCACAAACACTCCCCTTTGGAAGAAAATTCCCATTATGATCGGATTCCTTAAGAAAAAGTGCTTTGGCGATGACCTTGATAGTAAGCTCCTTCTCTAAACCAGTGAAAAGAGACTCCTTGTCCAGAATAGGCAAACCTAACCAATGAGAATACTCCTCCAAAGTAGGCACAAGATGATAATCCGGAAAAGTGAAACAATGATGCAACGGATCATAAAACTGAGCTAAAGTAGGGAGAATCCCCTCAGGTACATCAATATCCAACATATACAAAAGCTTCCCATGACATCTTCGGAACTCTTGGGTATCAACAACCAAAGCTCCTAGCTTTCTCAGCTCTACAACATTATAATTCTTGAAAGTGTACTTCTTTGTATTCCTCCTTTCAAAAGTCATAGCCATGGACATCTGAAATTTTGCAAAAGTTCCTTATAAGTCCTTTGAAATCTTACGAACAATGCTCATGAATGTTATGATGGCATGTATGAAACAAACACAAACAAGATCACACAAGGCACACGGGCTTAGTTTCCGAGTCACGAGCATGAAGTCAAGGTAACAGAACACCAACCCACACAGGTAGTACTAAGGTTTTGTCTTCATTGTACCTGCAAGAAACCAAAAGGGTGCTAACAGAGGTGCCCGGAGTTAACAGCCATCTTTAGAATATCATCGGTACGTTGGATTACTCCCCAACCGATAACATTCTTAAAATAGACCTCGTCCGAGTGTAGTATCGCGTTACAACCGCCTTAGATTTACACCCCGACAGTTTCCGCACTACGTTCCTAAATTGGCTTAGATGGGTTAAGGGTTCTACGGTCCTCAGTATGATCAGCTCAAGGTCGGAAAATAATGCCACGTACGATTACTCGTCATGACATTGATAGTCCAAGAGAGCCTAACCGAGTGGAGATTATCAAATTGATATCGCTTTGGACTACTCCATCGCGTATCGCTTCGAATATCGCCGTCCTATCATAAGTTTCAACTTAGATCCGGGTTAGAATCTATCTCACACAGAGGATCACCAAAACCAAAACAGAACAATCAAATAACAAACAAATCAAACCAAAGCAATAAATAAATCAAAGTAGGCAAAATCCGCTTAGAGATTACTCCCCAGCAGAGTCGCCACTTTTCTGTAGCGGTAAAATCGTGAGTGTAAGCTATTGATTAACTTAACTCGATGTACACAGAGTCTCCACCGCGCTTTTCTTTATTTCCGAAAGGAAAAAGGTAAAAGAACGAATAAAAACCTAGGAGTCTAAAAGCAAAAGCTAAAAGAAACAAACAGAGAATGGGTAAGGGGATTGGTTACGAACCGGGAAGGTTTTAGGCACCCGACTCGTCCGTGGTACTCCACGGGAGCCCTTTGAAATATTTATTGCTTTTTTTTTTGGTTTGAAATTGGTTTGTTTAAAAATGATTGAAGAGATGAGGAGAAGAATATTTTTTAATGATTTTGTGTTTGATAAGGTTTTAACGCCTTATGCCTACGTACCCACAAAGTGCAATGCGAGATCAAAACCTCGTAGTTCGTGGTACGAAATTCGGAAAGAAACAAATGGGTTGAATTGATTTTAAAATGTAGAGATAAGTCGTCATCCTTTAGCGAATAATTCTGCTAGAAAAGATGAATTATATCTAAACATATGAAAAGGAAAAGGTGCACGAAGCACAAAATCAATTGAGTGAGTTTTGAGTTTTTTTTAAAGTATGTAAGAAAATGGTTTTGATATATTTACATGAATTAACATTTGTTTAAGGAAATAAAGTGAAAAGATAAAAAAATCACTTGACCTAAGTCAAGGTTTGTTTATGAAGGTGTTTGAAGTTTGAAAACAAGAAGGTTTTTGAAATAGGGAGAAGTTTTGAAAATTAAAGAATAGGGAGGAGATGAAGGGACTAATCCTAATGCTTGAATTAAAAGTTAAGGAAAGAGTTTACCAAACCATAATATGCACGATTCTTCAAAATTCGGAATTCCCTCTTCAAAGGCTAATGAAATAATCTTGAGGCTGAGGTTTCTAATCCATTCCAACTTGAGCAAGGGGGAAGATCTTAAGGTCTAAGTCCATTCTCCAAAAAGCTCGGTGTAAACACCCCAAAATTTCCCTCACCCATTCACACCATGGCTTGTGATCTTTTCATATGCATAAGTTCAATCATAGCATCTCATATTGCATTTTGGATTCATTGCATTGATTCTAAGTCATCTGCATCTAGGGTTTGTGATCTGAGCTATCCAAGAGCCATTTGAGCCACTCCAAAGGTCTTCAATCACTTCAAAGGGGTCCATATATGTTCAAGCATCATATTATATCCCCACAAAGTCAAGGAAATCAAAGAATCACAAGAACTGGGAAAGGCATGGAAGCAGAGCCAGGTTTAACTACACAGATGACCTAAAATTAGGGTTTTGGTTTCAGAGGCCATAACTACAAATTTTTTGGTCATTCTTGTTTCTATTGGTCTCTATATGTTATGAGGATCATGCATGTAGATGTTTAAGAATTGGCAGAATTTTTGACCAACAAGAAATGTTGAATTCAGTTTAGAATGTCCTATGAAACAATGAAGCATGCCAGCTCCTCTGCAACAAAGATGCCCATAGCTTTTCCCTCCTTGCTATGTGGTATTGTTCTAAGTCAATACCCTGGGATTTTAAATGAGAAGGACACAGTCTGCAAGAGAGAGATCCCCCTGGCTTTTCACTACAAATTATTCCTAAGTCACCATGCTGCAGATGTTGAAGCACCTTCTGGGACATCTGCTGGTCCCTCCACTGCTAAGAATCCAATCTCCAAGAAGGCCTTAATTGCTGAACTCAAAAGCACCTGCAAAGAGCTTGAAGCTAGAAAACAGAAGCTTGAGGAAATAATTAAGAGGTTGGAAAGTGAAGAAGATCAGAATGCTGCATCTGATGAAGACAGTGAAGCTGATGAAGCAAGTGAAGCTGATGAAGACACTGAAGTGGAGGAAGAAACTGAGAGTGATGAATCTGAGTGATCAATGTATGTGAGGAAAATGTAATGACAGCAATGTAATAGTCTCTTTGGCCCCTAATTTTGTGTCTACCAAGGGGGAGAACAACATCAAATGTAATTGCTGTTTAAGTATTAATGGAAAAAAAAAATCTGTTTGTTTGCTTCTGAACTGAATAGTGTTTTTCTGTTGCAACAAAATTGGATACATATATGTTTGAGGGGGAGTAATCTCAAATAAGAATCAACAGAAAAGTAATGCTACTCTGATAAAAAGAACTTCTGCTGCACTCTGAAAACCAGAAAAGATGTTAGCCAAAAATTAGCCAAAGGGGGAGTTTGTAGATGTTTAAGAATTGGCAGAATTTTTGACCAACAAGAAATGTTGAATTCAGTTCAGAATGTCCTATCAGATGTCGGGACATTATCAAACAGAGTTGTGAACTTATTTCAGAATGTCCTATCAGATGTTGGGACATTGTGTAAATAACTTCAGTTCAGTTTTTCAGGATGTCCCAACAGATGTTGAGACATCTCAGACCTGCTACCAGAATTAATTAATGATTAACTGATCAGAGATATTTAAGGAGAAGTATCTGGAATTAATTAATGATGGATAAAAACAGAACAAGGCGCATCTGTAGGGTGTTTTATATTGAAGATTCAGATTAAAACAGAAGACCTAAATCACCTAGAATATAGGAGGTAACAAACCCTAAATTCAAGGTGACAGCTGCTGCACATTAGGGCTGGATCATTCTACAGAAAGCCCAAAATTCAGATACCTATTTAAGCAACAGAAACTCATAGAATTGAGTACGAATTTTAGAAGACCAAATAGGGTGTCTAGTATTTTAATAGCAGGTTGTTTTATTGTACCACTTTATGAGCTTTTAAGCAAAAGTGCATTTGTGACTTGATTGAAACTGTGAAGTAAGATCAAGCTGATTTTGTTTGAAGGATGTCTTCAATTTCAGTAAACTTGTAAACTTGATCACTGGGTGATTGAGGGGGAGTGAGTAGGGTACTCTTATCTAAGGTGTGTCTTAGGTAGAAATTGCATTGGGTAAGTATTAAGTGATAGATTAAACAGGGTGGTTTAAGTCTAGAATTAATATTACTAATAGTGAATTTCCTCCTGGCTTGGTAGCCTCCAGATGTAAGTGTGGTTATACACTGAACTGGGTTAACAAACTTCTGTGTTGTTTACTTTTCTTGTTATTTAAGTTTTGGTTAAATTTGTCAATTGTCCTATCAAGTGTTGGGACATCTCTTAGGACATCTCATACCTGATCACAGAATTTCAATTGGCATTAGAGCAGGCACCCTGCCTGTTTATACTGGGTGAGATCTAGGGAATACAAATTCTGTAACATGGACAGAGATTTAAGGTCAGTAAATAGACCACCTATACTGGATGGATCTAATTATGACTACTGGAAGCCAAGAATGATTGCATTCTTAAGGTCACTTGACAACAGGGCATGGAGAGCAGTCAATGTTGGATGGGATCATCCTGTCCAAGACACCAAAGATGGATCAAAAGTGCTGAAACCTGAAGAAGAATGGAGTAAGGAGGAAGAAGACTCAGCACTAGGCAACTCAAAAGCCTTAAATGCTTTATTCAATGGCATTGATAGGAACATTTTCAGACTTGTACATCATTGTGAGCTAGCCAAAGATGTTTGGGATACTCTCAAAACAACTCATGAAGGAACATCAAAAGTAAAAATGTCAAGACTTCAACTTCTCACCACCAAGTTTGAAAACTTGAGAATGAAGGAAGATGAATCAATTCATGAGTTCTATATGAACATCTTGGATATAGCCAATACTTCTGGAGCTTTGGGAGAAAAGATGACTGATGAAAAGCTTGTAAGAAAGATTCTCAGATCTTTGCCAAAAAGATTTGACATGAAAGTCACTGCAATAGAAGAAGCTCAAGACATATGCTCCATGAAAGTTGAAGAACTCATTGGTTCCCTTCAAACTTTTGAGATGGGAATGAATGACACAAATGCCAAAAAGAACAAAAGCATAGCCTTGGTGTCAAATACAGATGAAGAAGAAGATGATGAATCAGCAAATGATAAAAGCTTATCAGAAAACCTTGCCTTGCTTGGAAGACAATTCAAACAGATTCTCAGAGGAATGAAAGGCAAATCCAAACCTAGTGGAAGAAACACAAACTCTGAGAACAGAAGACCTTATGATGCTAACAAAAGATTAAAGTATGCTGAAAAGACCAGTCAAGATAAAGGAGTCAAATGCCATGAATATGAAGGATATGGACACATCAAGTTTGAATGTCCTACCTACTTAAAGAGACAAAAGAAAGGACTCTCTGTGACCTGGTCTGATGAAGACTCAGGGGATTCAGAAGAAGAATCAGCTAAGCATATTACTGCTTTAGCTGGACTGTGTGAATATGATAGTGATTCCAGTTGTGGAGAACTTACTTATGAAGAACTTGAGCAAGCATTCAAAGATCTATACAAAAGAAGCTCTGAAATATGCAGTGAAGTTATAAAGCTAAAGAAGCAGAATGAGACATTAGAAAATGACAAAGAAAATGATCAGGAGATCATTGACACCTTAAAAAGTGAAGTAAGCCTTCTCAACTCTAAGTTGGAACATATGTCCAAATCTGTTAGAATGTTGAACAGCAGCTCAAACACACTGGATGCTATTCTCAGCAATAATAAACATTCAGGGGACAAAAGTGGACTGGGATATAACAGAGATGAAGCCAACTCTAGCAAAACTACTTCAAAAACTACACAGTCAAACAAGATGTCCCAACAGATGTTCCAACATCAGAACACAAAGACAAACATAATGTTCCAACAGATGTCTCAACATTCTGGAAAGAACAAAATGAAGAAGAAGTATCAAAGATGGAGATGCCATCACTGTGGAAGATTTGGGCATATCAAACCTCATTGTTATAAGCTACATGGATATCCAAATCAGATGTATCAGCAACCTTCTAAGCAGAAAGTAGAAGGTACCAAGAAAGTGCTGCATAGACTTCAAAGAAATCAGCAACCTCCTAAGCAGAAGACAGAGGTCATCAAGAAAGTTTGGAGACCAAAAGCTGAACAACACTCAGAGCAGAGGCATCAAAATAAATCTCAACTCATCTGGTCAAAGAAAAGTACTGCATACATAGCACATACATCTCTGAGAGTATCAGCTAAAGAAGACTGGTACTTTGACAGTGGATGCTCAAGACACATGACTGGATTGAAGAATTTGCTAGTAAACTTAAAATCACATTCATCCAGGTATGTTACCTTTGGAGATGGAGCTAAAGGAGAAATCAAGGGAGTTGGAACCTTGGATTGTCAAGATGTTCCAAGACTAGATGATGTGCTGCTAGTTAAAGGTTTAACTGCTAACCTGATCAGCATAAGTCAACTATGTGATCAAGGTTACAGTGTAAACTTTACCAAATCTGAATGTATAGTGACTAACAAAGAACAAGAGGTTGTCATGAAAGGAGCCAGATCTAAAGACAACTGTTACATGTGGGAATCCCAAAATCTCAGTCTCACTTCAACTTGCTCTCTAGCTAAAGAAGAAGAAGTGAAACTGTGGCATCAAAGACTAGGTCATCTTCATTTCAGAGGCATAAAGAAGATCATATCTATGGATGCTGTAAGAGGTATTCCTAAACTGAAGATTGATGATGGCAAAATATGTGGTGAATGTCAAATAGGCAAGCAAACCAAGATGTCCCATCCAAAGCTCCAACATCTGACAACTTCCAAAGTTTTGGAACTCCTGCATATGGATCTTATGGGACCTATGCAGGTTGAAAGTCTTGGTGGTAAGAGGTATGCCTATGTTGTGGTTGATGATTTTTCAAGATATACATGGATAAACTTCATCAAAGAAAAGTCAGATGTATTTGATGTATTCAAAGAATTATGTCAAAGACTGCAAAGGGAAAAATCCAGCTGTGTGATCAGAATAAGAAGTGATCATGGAAAAGAATTTGAGAATCAAAAGTTCTTAGATTTCTGTTCTTCAGAAGGAATTAATCATGAGTACTCTTCACCTATCACTCCTCAACAGAATGGGATTGTTGAAAGGAAGAATAGAACCATTCAAGAATCAGCAAGAGCTATGATCCATGCTAAAAAGTTGCCTCTATACTTTTGGGCTGAAGCTATGAACACTGCCTGTTACATCCATAACAGAGTTACTTTAAGGAAAGGAACTCTGTCCACAATATATGAAGTCTGGAAGGGCAGAAAACCCACAGTTAAGTACTTCCATGTTTTTGGAAGTATCTGTTACATTCTGGCAGATAGGGAGCAAAGAAGAAAAATGGATCCTAAAAGTGATGAAGGGATTTTTCTTGGATATTCCATAAACAGCAGAGCATATAGAGTATTTAATTCTAGAACCAAGGTTATCATGGAATCCATAAATGTGATAATTGATGATGCTCCTACAGATGTCCCAGAGGATGTTGGAACATCTGCTGATATCAAGATTGAAGCTGAAGAAAAGAATGATCAATATAACTTCAATCAAACTGATACAAGGACAGAAGAATCAAGCAAACCTCCTTCCATCAAAATACAAAAGGATCATCCCAAAGATTTGATAATTGGTGATCCCAACAGAGGTGTGAGTACTAGATCAAGAGAAGTGATTTCAGGTTCTTGTTTTGTCTCCAAAATAGAACCTAAAAATATCAAGGAAGCTCTCACTGATGAATACTGGATTTGTGCTATGCAAGAGGAATTAGGTCAATTCACAAGGAATGAAGTGTGGAATCTTGTTCCTAGACCTGATGACATAAATGTAATTGGAACAAAATGGGTGTATAAGAACAAGTCTAATGAACAAGGAGTTGTTACAAAGAACAAAGCTAGACTTGTAGCTCAAGGATACACTCAAATTGAAGGGGTGGACTTTGATGAAACCTTTGCACCAGTAGCAAGGCTTGAATCAATCAGACTATTGTTGGGAATTGCTTGTATCTTGAAGTTCAAGCTATTTCAAATGGATGTGAAAAGTGCCTTTTTAAATGGATATCTTAATGAAGAAGTATATGTAGAACAGCCTAAAGGATTTGTTGATCCAAGCTGTCCAAATCATGTATACAAACTCAAGAAGGCACTTTATGGGTTGAAGCAAGCTCCAAGGGCATGGTATGAAAGACTAACCAACTATCTTATCAAGCAAGGATACAGAAAAGGTGGGATTGATAAAACCCTATTTATTAAAGATGAAGAAGGAAATGTCATGATTGCACAAATATATGTTGATGACATTGTCTTTGGTGGGATGTCTGACAGGATGGTCAAACATTTTGTCAAGCAAATGGAATCTGAATTTGAAATGAGCCTAGTAGGAGAATTAACCTACTTTCTTGGGCTGCAAATAAAGCAAATGGAAGACTCAATGTTCATCTCACAAAGCAAGTACTCCAAGAACATAGTCAAGAAATTTGGAATGGAAAATGCTGCTCACAAGAGAACTCTTGCCCCCACACATTTAAAGCTGACTAAAGATGAAAAGGGTGAGAATGTAGATCAAAGCTTATACAGAAGCATGATTGGAAGCTTGCTATACTTGACTGCTAGCAGACCAGACATTGCTTTTGCAGTAGGAGTTTGTGCAAGATATCAAGCTGATCCAAAAGTCAGTCATCTCAATCAAGTCAAGAGAATTCTTAAATATGTTAATGGTACTAGTGACTATGGCATAATGTACTTTCATGGTTGCAAACCAATTCTCACTGGCTTCTGTGATGCTGATTGGGCAGGAAGTGCTGATGACAGAAAAAGCACTTCAGGAGGATGCTTCTTTCTAGGAAACAATCTGATTTCTTGGTTCAGTAAGAAACAGAATTGTGTATCATTATCTACAGCTGAAGCTGAGTATATAGCAGCAGGTAGCAGTTGTTCTCAGTTGGTTTGGATGAAGCAGATGCTCACTGAGTACAATGTCCCACAGGATGTCATGACATTGTACTGTGACAACTTAAGTGCAATCAACATATCAAAGAATCCTATCCAACATAGCAGGACAAAGCATATTGATATCAGACATCATTTCATTAGAGATCTTGTAGAAGAAAAGGTGATTTCATTGGAGCATGTAGCCACAGATCTGCAGTTAGCTGATATCTTTACCAAAGCATTGGATGCTACACAATTTGAGAATTTAAGGGGCAAACTTGGAATCTGTTTATGTGATATTTAGCAATTAATGAGATGTGCCAACATGTCATATGACATTGCATGGCATAAGTTCCAGATGGCAAAACCAGTCTGGACAAGATCCTTGGGAATTCCATCCCTAATCATTTGGACTGTAACGGCTACTTATTTAGTAACTACTTATAAGAAGCTATCAAGATTCTCATCATATCATCACAAGCGAATCACATTAACTCTCAATCCTTCAGAAATCATAAGCCCTAAAGCTGTTCATCCATCTTCCTCTACAATGTCTCAAAACCCTAAAACTACTGAGGAAATTCTCAACAAGGAAGACGTGGTTCATGCCACTCCAATCTCTGTTGTGCCAATGCAATCAACCCCATTGGACGAACTCAGGGGAAGTGTTTCTCACACTAAAAAGGCAAGAACTCCAAAGAGAGCTAAAGATCAAGTACGGAGCAAAGCAAAAGGAATTCCTTCTCCTGCTAACAGGACCCCAAACTCTTCAAAATATGTTGATGATTCCATCAAGGAGATTATCAACCAAGTTCTTTCTGAACAAAGAGTGGTGAGAGCGATCTCTGTTCCTTTGAACACCATTCCTGCACCTCAAGAAGAACCAGCTCAAAATGCAGAAGACATTCCTGTAGAACAAGATGTCCCAATGAATGTTGGAACATCTACAGAAGAGAAAGACAGTTCATCTGATGCTGATACTGAACAGACTGAGGACCAGAAAAAGGCCTCAAGTGAAAGTGATAAAGAAGTTTCTGTGGAACAGGCTAAAGACTCAAATGAAGATCAAATTCCTGCTGATCAACAAGCTAAAGAGGAGACTGCTCAATCTCCTCCAGTAGTCAATCTGGAGCAGGACTCTGATGCAGAAATCATAGCATCTGTTAAACCCAGCATAGCCAAAAGGCTAAGGTCCAGGAAAGGAAAGATGCAAGCTGAACCTGTCATCCCTGAGAAGAAGAAGGCTAGTCCAAAGAAAGGCAAAGCTAAAGCTACCTTTGGTCCAACAAAACCCTGGAGTAAAGTCCAATCCCAGAAGAGAAAAGCTGCCACACCATCAGATTCAGATGTTGAATCAGATGTCCCAACATCTCCTCCCAAGAAAAGACCAACACCAGCAAGAGCTTCAACTGCTGTTCCTGAAGCTCCCTTGGACAACATATCATTTCATCTTGTCTCTAGTGTCAACAGATGGAAGTATGTGTACCAAAGAAGGGTTGCCCTGGAAAGAGAACTAAGCAGCAATGCACTTGAGTGCACAGAACTCATTGACCTCATCTCTGCTGCAGGACTATTCAAGACAGTCTCAGAGTTCTCCCCCTGCTATGAACTTCTTGTCAAAGAGTTCATTGTGAATCTTCAGGAGGATTGCTCAAATGGTAAGTCCTCAGAGTTCAGAAAGGTGTTTGTGAGAGGTAAGTGTGTTGAGTTCTCACCTCAAATAATAAATCAATACCTAGGAAGAGAAACAGATGGACCCAATGAGCTAGGCAAGACAGATAATCAAATCTGTAAGGTGATCACTGCAAACCAGGTCAAGGCTTGGCCTGTGAAGGGAAAGCTCTCTGTGAGCATGCTTACCAGAAAGTATGCCATGCTGAACAGGATTGGAACTGCTAACTGGGTGCCTACCAACCACACTTCTTCAATCTCAACTGGTCTGGCCAGATTCATCTATGCTGTGGGAACTCAAACCAAGATGGATTATGGAGCTTATATTTTTGATCAAACTATGAAGCATGCCAGCTCTTCTGCAACAAAGATGCCCATAGCTTTTCCCTCCTTGCTATGTGGTATTGTTCTAAGTCAATACCCTGGGATTTTAAATGAGAAGGACACAGTCTGCAAGAGAGAGAGCCCCCTGGCTTTTCACTACAAATTATTCCTAAGTCACCATGCTGCAGATGTTGAAGCACCTTCTGGGACATCTGCTGGTCCCTCCACTGCTAAGAATCCAATCTCCAAGAAGGCCTTAATTGCTGAACTCAAAAGCACCTGCAAAGAGCTTGAAGCTAGAAAACAGAAGCTTGAGGAAATAATTAAGAGGTTGGAAAGTGAAGAAGATCAGAATGCTGCATCTGATGAAGACAGTGAAGCTGATGAAGCAAGTGAAGCTGATGAAGACACTGAAGTGGAGGAAGAAACTGAGAGTGATGAATCTGAGTGATCAATGTATGTGAGGAAAATGTAATGACAGCAATGTAATAGTCTCTTTGGCCCCTAATTTTGTGTCTACCAAGGGGGAGAACAACATCAAATGTAATTGCTGTTTAAGTATTAATGGAAAAAAAAAATCTGTTTGTTTGCTTCTGAACTGAATAGTGTTTTTCTGTTGCAACAAAATTGGATACATATATGTTTGAGGGGGAGTAATCTCAAATAAGAATCAACAGAAAAGTAATGCTACTCTGATAAAAAGAACTTCTGCTGCACTCTGAAAACCAGAAAAGATGTTAGCCAAAAATTAGCCAAAGGGGGAGTTTGTAGATGTTTAAGAATTGGCAGAATTTTTGACCAACAAGAAATGTTGAATTCAGTTCAGAATGTCCTATCAGATGTTGGGACATTATCAAACAGAGTTGTGAACTTATTTCAGAATGTCCTATCAGATGTTGGGACATTGTGTAAATAACTTCAGTTCAGTTTTTCAGGATGTCCCAACAGATGTTGAGACATCTCAGACCTGCTACCAGAATTAATTAATGATTAACTGATCAGAGATATTTAAGGAGAAGTATCTGGAATTAATTAATGATGGATAAAAACAGAACAAGGCGCATCTGTAGGGTGTTTTATATTGAAGATTCAGATTAAAACAGAAGACCTAAATCACCTAGAATATAGGAGGTAACAAACCCTAAATTCAAGGTGACAGCTGCTGCACATTAGGGCTGGATCATTCTACAGAAAGCCCAAAATTCAGATACCTATTTAAGCAACAGAAACTCATAGAATTGAGTACGAATTTTAGAAGACCAAATAGGGTGTCTAGTATTTTAATAGCAGGTTGTTTTATTGTACCACTTTATGAGCTTTTAAGCAAAAGTGCATTTGTGACTTGATTGAAACTGTGAAGTAAGATCAAGCTGATTTTGTTTGAAGGATGTCTTCAATTTCAGTAAACTTGTAAACTTGATCACTGGGTGATTGAGGGGGAGTGAGTAGGGTACTCTTATCTAATGTGTGTCTTAGATAGAAATTGCATTGGGTAAGTATTAAGTGATAGATTAAACAGGGTGGTTTAAGTCTAGAATTAATATTACTAATAGTGAATTTCCTCCTGGCTTGGTAGCCTCCAGATGTAAGTGTGGTTATACACTGAACTGGGTTAACAAACTTCTGTGTTGTTTACTTTTCTTGTTATTTAAGTTTTGGTTAAATTTGTCAATTGTCCTATCAAGTGTTGGGACATCTCTTAGGACATCTCATACCTGATCACAGAATTTCAATGCATATCAAGTTTCATGAATAAATTCCATGGGGAAGGCATCTGATCAAGGGATGACTTCTTGAGCAAGTCAGTGTAAAATCAAGGCATCTGAGGCCCCCAATGACCCAACCAAAGGGTGTTCTTCATCATTTTGAATGTGTATGATATTTATTTGATCATAGAAGATGTTAGAAGTTCACAAAATTGGAGGATTTCAAGCCATTTGCAAAGTTGCCTTTTTGGGAAAATGACTTGTAATGGAAACTTGCCATTTTGGGAAAATTTTTCAACCCTTTCTTTTTGATTCAAAAATGCTTCAAATGAGAAAACTTTGGTCATGAAAGTTGTAGAATGGATCATTCCCTTTTCAAAAAGTACAAGAACTCATTCTAATTCATTTTGGATCAAAAGTTATGGCTTGTCAAAGTTGGACAAAATCACAAAATTTCAAGTTATGTACCAAAGAGGCAAAGTTGCAAAACCCCTTGCCAAGGCAAATTGTGACTTCAAATGGACTTTTAATCTTTGTACAAACATAAACCATTGCCTAAAATTCAGAATGCACCAAAGGTTTGCCCATTTTCATGACTTATGGATCAAGAAACTTCAAAAGGGCCAAAATTGGACAAAGTTGCAAAACATCATACAAACCCTAATCCACTTGCTGCATTGCCTCTAATCCATTTCCATGGTTCTCCTTGATTCAAGCTGCAGCCAAGCCATGCCTTGTACCTTGACAGAAATGGCCCATACCTCTCTTACACAAAAAGTTGACTTTATGCATTTTGCTCCATACCAATCACACTGCTCCACAACAACTCTCTGACCTATCAAGGATTGATATGTGTACCAAAAGGAACCCAACACACAACACAACTCATCCTGATCTCTCCCACAAGCCAGCATTCTCAAAAACCTCTCCTTATGCATTTTGCTTCGAATCACACAACACAGCCTGCAAACATCAAAACAAACTTCACCAAATCACTCACCATGACCCTCTGATCATTTCCCACCCCTCACTTTCCCCTGAAACCACTGCAATCAAAAATACGATTTCCACACTCCCTTGACCTGAGCTTCTGCCAACTCTCTCTGGAGGCCATATAAACTCTAGCTAAGTGTCAAAAGCTTTAAAGGAGGATCATTGGAGTTTGTTTGAACCAAAGAAGCAGCCAGAAAGCCCCTGTTTCGAAAGCTCAAGCTCAGGTAGCCATGGCATTTATTTTTCCAGAACTTCCATTTATAGTTTCTAAATGCTTCCTTATGCTTCACTGATTATCATGATGTGATTGGTTTTGAAAATGAGTGAAAAATGGCCATGCATGCTTGTTCTGAAACTTTGCCCGTGAAATGATTTGTGGTTTGATTCTTGTGTTTGAGTGAAAATAAATGATTTTAATTGCTGGATTCTTGTTTAGAGTTGTCTAATGATTGATTCTAGAGAGTTTAGTGGAGTTTCATGGCGTATTGAGGGAGATTGAGTGAGAGGCTTGCCGGAGAAGATGACCGGAACACTGTTCCGGTCATCTGAAAGTGTTTAGGGTTTCTAATTAGGGCTTAATCATAATTAAGCAAGTTTGAATTTGGTTCGTACGTTCACGCGCGCAGTCAACTCCCGCGTCCCTGAATTTGAATCTCAGCCATCAGATTGGCTGACTTTCTCCTTTTTCTATTTAATTTCATTTTATTTTCATTTGTTTTGCATTTATTTGTACGAATTTTAAAAAATAGCTAAAATCATTTAAAAATTATGAAAATTTTTGTCAAGGGTTTCATGAATTTGCAGAACACAAAAATATTTTTATTTTCATTTTTTGCATTAAAAATTAATTTTAAATCATTTAAATGTTTATTTTTAATTAGTTAATGGAAATTAATTAATTAAAAATACATTTAGGTATTTAAAAATCACAAAAAAATTCACATAACATTTAGAAACATTTAGAAACATTGTCTAACTCTGAAACCAAATTTCTTTTTTGTTCTTGATGCCTTTTGATCATTTTCATTGGATTTAATTTCATTTTAAGGCAATATTTTGTTTCAAACTTCAAAAATTCCTTTCTGCCTAACCATTGAGAGTTGGGTGATGATTCTTTTTGCATTGTACTCTTCATATCATATAGTTTATAGGATAAAATTGGTTTGAATTAATCTTGCATTTTCAATTTGTTTTGCATTTTTCTTGGTGAGATACCCCAAAACCCTAACAATCTTAGGAAATTCATAACTTTCACTAGGTTAAGAGTTGGATCCCCTCCTTTGGGCAGTGATTTTGTATAGGTTTAGGGTATCTTTGATTGCATTTTCAAATTTTCATCATGTCATATGCTTCTGGTTTTGAATTTTGCTTTGTGTGTTAATCATAAACCCTAGTTTGTGCCTTCCTTTGCATCCATCTTTCATTTGCTTGCATCCAATGACTTGCCATGACATTTTATGCATTCATTTGATTCATAGTACATCTTAGGGCATATTAGAATCATGTTTGATCATTGCATCTTTCATTTGCCATGTTGTATGTCCATTGCATTTCATAACTTTTCATGTATGTTCATGGTTCAATGCATGCCTCATTTGCATCATTGTGTTTGTTTGATCATTCCCATGTCTTGCATCATGTTTGTATCATCTCTTAGCATCATTAACTTCATGTTCTTATTTCTGTTTTTGGTTTGCACCATGACATTACATCTCATTTGCATTGCATTTCATTTCTTTTGCTAACTTTTCAGGTGGTAAGTTGTTTTGAGAAGTGAATTTGCCTTCACTTCTTACAATCTCTTATCATCTCTTTTATGCATCATTGATGCATTTTGTATGTGTATTAGAGTGAGCTTGCTCATTCATGTTCATCTCTTACTTTCTTTCTTCAAGCAACTTGTCTTCTTAAGTGAAGCAAGTTGTTTTGCTTCTCTTTGCTCCTTTCATCTGCTTCTCTCCTGGTGGTTTCTCTGAAGATTTTCTTGCAAAACTCATTAACCCTAGGATATCCAAGCATGATAACAATTAGGGCTTGATTAGTCCCCCATTTAGTTTTACCTTTGTGTCATCTTTGAGTCTTCTCCTCTCATCTCATAATCAGGGACTAAACCTTAAAGGCTTTAAGGCTTTGTGATTAAGCTTATGCCTGCATCCTTCTAATAGGATGGAGTGTATAACTTTAATCCTAAGTGTTAAACCCTTAATGTGTTTAAATCCTTTAATCAATTCACCTAATAATCATCAAGACATCAAACTTGTAACTTGGGCCTTGCATTAGGGTTCTAATTCTTCCTTAATTGGTTAAGAAGGACTAACCCTAGTGTTAATGGACAAGTCCCCCTCAAGTTGTCTTACCAACCATAAAATTCATTTCTTAATCTTATCACTAACTAAAATCCACTTTAATAAAGGCTTTGTTTTGTCAAGAGGTTAATCCCTAATCATGGATTAAGTTGAGGAGTCTTTCTCAGCTTAAATGTTCTCATCTATTATCCTTCTATTAGGATGGTGTAATGAGTCCATTAAATCCTTGATTATGGCTTAAACTCATTACTTAACACTAAACAAAAACAACAAAAACATCTTAATAATCACAAGTAGGTTAAAGATCTTAATCCTACATCATGGTGATTAAGTGTGAGATGCTGACTTCACACTTAAGGTATTCTCATTACCCCTAATCAGAGGGAGGATGTGATGAGTTTACTAACCCTTTGGTTTAGGCTTAAGCTCATTAACTTATGACAAACTTCAAAAAGCAATAAAAGACTGAAATCATCAGAAACAAACAATAATCGTCTCCTCCTGGATTCTTTTCTCATCATCTTCACTCACAAACGAGAACTTGCTTCTTCCGTCTAATGCAAGACAGTTTGCACCTGAGCCAGACAGGTCATACACTTGAGCATAGGCAAGCAAGCAGTTCACAAGTCAATTTATCTTTCAGTCTCTTTGGGTCGAACTACGGTGTTCTGACTTCCTCATTGCACGAGAGGATACGTAGGCATAACTTAACAGTTATCGAACAAAAGTCTCTGTATATTCCCTCTCTTTCCAGCATCATTCTTTAAGCCTCATAGTCTTGAGCATTTCATTCTTGTTCTCACACTGACACTTCTCTTATACACTTCACATTTCTCTCACACTGACACTTGCATTCTTTCCAGCTTTGATACACAAATTGCACTGACACTACCCCTTTAAAACACAAATCTTTGAAGCGTGGATCCCGTCGAGTACGACGGACAATCTGGGTGCTAATACCTTCCCAGGTTGTAACCAACCCCCTTTCTCAGTCTCTCTGGTTCGCAACCGTCTTATCCATATCTTTCTAGGTCTATGCAGCATTGCCTTTCCTCTGGGATAAAAATGCCTAGCTGGCAACTCTTGTCTTCTGAGTTCACCCCTGTGTGTTCTCTCTCCTTTCGCCGACCGTTCGCGTCTGTACCCCTTCTGACCCAGGTGTCATTCGGTGGGAGCGACACTCGGGATAGTTAACCATTAGTCTAAAATTAGAAGTCACAAGTCTTTTAAGTGTTCAATCCTTTATTAAGTGTTTTGATATCCAAATGGACAAAATAAAAAAAACAAGCACAATATGAATATAAACAAATGATATATGATATAATATGATAAAGCAATATAAAGAGATAAAGGAGCAAGAGATTAAAATAAAAGGATAAGGTGCGAGAGGTTAAATTTAAACAATTATTATATTCACAATATTATAATATTTACAATATAAGTGGTATGATGAACTTAATCAAGCACAACCACAACAAGGAATAATAAAATCGAGGCAACCGGATCCAAGTGTATCTTAATTCGAATCGGGACAACTTTAGGTCTATGTTAAGCAATCTCCGAGTAATTTACGAAGTAATTACCCTACAAATGAGGCCGGCCACCACTAATTAAAGTGGAAAATATTCGTGTTAATACATGTTAGAGAAACGATATAATGGATCGTTCTCCGAAAACATGCCACACTAAAAGAAAAAGGAAGGTCTAATCTTAATCGAGATTTTCGTTGAATTTCATCGAAAAGCAACCTATCACGATCTCAAAGTATGGAGAATGATCCAAATGATCATTCATCCATAGAATTGAAATAATGAAGGTTAAACTTAATCGGAAATCAACAATCTACGAATCGGAGATTGTCATCGACCAAAAATAAAAGAAGATGAAGAAAAGATGGATCTAAAAATAAATCCATAAAAGGAATAGAAATATATTTTTAAAATTCTTTTCTAAAAATTCTTTTCTAAAATCTTTTTTTAAAATATCTTCCTCTAAAATAATTTCTAAAATATTTTCCCAAATTGTTTTCCTAAAACATTTTCCCTAATTCTCTTTAAAAACATTTTCAAAACCTTTTACCTCAAAGTAATATTTTAAAACCAATTTAAAGAAACAAAAGCTAAATAATATAAAAAGAATTAAAAAAAAACACAAGAGAGGGAGGGGGAATGTTGAAACCCGCGGGTGGGTAGTAGGATAGTAGATCCAAACGGATCTGGCCATTAAGGCCCAACACCAACACTCTTTTTCTTAAAACAAAAATAAATAAAGCAAATTAATAGAAAAAAGAAAGAAAAATAGAAAAACAGAGATAGATATTCTTCTTCTTCTTCTAACGCAAACGAAAAACAGGGGAGAAGCAAATTCAATCCCACGGCCTCACCTTCGAAACAATCCGCAAGAATCAAAACAAATAAATCACTCTTCCTCTTCCACGGTCCTCTTTCTTTCTTTCTTCTTCTTCTTCCTATTTTCGGATTTGGTTTGTGTTAGATTTTAGGGATTTGAGAAATTGATTGAGGATTTGAAGCTTTTGAAGGTAAAAGATTGATATAAGAATGAAGGTGGAAAGGGATTTAGGGATTTGATAGAAATAGAATTGGGAAGAGATTTGGGAGGCTATGCAAGCTTGATTTTTGAATGAGAGAGGAGCTGTTTAAATAGGAAATGAATGAGGAGTGAGGGTTGCGTTTTATTTTCAACTCAGATGCGTTTTGATACCTCACGGAAGTCTCGTGTGCTTTGAGTTTCAATTTTGTTCTTGCTGCGTTTTGTATTGCTGCCGCGTTGCGTTTTGATCGTTTTGATATTTTTGCGTTTTGTTTTGTGGCTTTCAGGTATATTCCGCGTGCTTGTTGCTTGATGATGTGAAGGAGTGAGGCACGTGAAATGTTTGCCGTGCGTGTGATGGATGAGCGTGTTGCTGTGCGGCGTAACAGGCTTTGTGCAAGTTGGCTTCAGGTTGAGAGTGTTGCCGCGGCTTGTTAGCGTAAGGGCTTGCGGGAAGCTTGGCTGGGCCTGAATACTTGTTTCGTATGGCTGCGGATTGATGCACAAGTTGGCTTGAGATGCTGTACGGTTTGTTTTTGGCTGTTGCTGCATTAGCTTTGATGGCTTTCGTACAACTTGGTGATATTTTGTTGTGGGCCAGGCCTTGACTGTGTTGTTGTTTGATGTGCGTGAGGCTTAGGAAATGAGGCTTTGGAGTTGTTGTTGTGCTGGATTGGTGTGCCGTTGTGAATTACAAGCCAAGGCTTATTGTTTGGCTTGGGCATATTGGTTTTGGCTGAAATGTTTTTGTTGTGGGCCAGCCTGGGAATTTGGGCGTACGGCTGAATTATTTGCAGGTTGGATATTGGTTTAGTGATTGGCAAGCTGTTTTGCCTTGATGTGGCTTGAAGTGTGGGAAAAAAAAGAAGTGACTTGTGGGAATTGGTGGCTTTTGAGGCTTATGCTGATGAAGTGGGAAAGGCTTGCAAGTTGGGCAGCTTGTGGGGCTAGGCGTACGGCTTGCAAATGCTTGTTGAGTGTTTGAGGTGATGTAGGATGGGCCAATGGGCTTAACTAAATTTTGTAATGTAAAAAAAATATGGAGAAATAAAATAAATTGGAAATTAAAATGATTTGATTAGATTTTTTTTATGTTTATTATTTTGGTAAAGAAATAAATAATGGAAGTGATAAGAAAAATTAGAAAAACAATAAAGATATAAAAAGGAAGGATAATGGAAGTGATAAGAAAAATTAGAAAAACAATAAAGATATAAAAAGGAAGGATAATGGATTTTAAAAAAAAGGAAAATATTTGGAAATGATTATATGGAACGATTTAGTCGGATAAAAAAAATGGATAACGGATATATGGATAATATTTGGATAATATGATTTGGTAAAAAAATCGAAAAAACAATGGATAATGAAAAATGGTCATAAAAAATATACGGATGGATAAATGGATACAAAAAAAATGGTTTAATCGGAAAGAAAATGGATAAAGGATGAAATTTGGTTTTTCAAGCCCACAACAAAATCTGATTCTTTTCTTGCACAAGCCTCTGATGCAAATGAACACAGCCAACACCGACCCAACTGAATATTTCTCAACTCAAGCCAACTGTCATCTGAAAATTGTCTGATTATGCCCTGATGATTCGAAACCAAATTGAGGAAAATAAATCCTCAGATGAATCGCTGATGAACTGATAAACACTTGAAAATTCAAACCACAACACACTGTCACACAACCCAACTTGTACTTTGAAAACACATTGCCTGAGGAATAAACCACTGGAACACACAACTGGCAGTCAACACAATCTTTTGATATTTTGACCAATAGTAGGTCAAACATCCACTTGAAATCGAATTGCGACTGAACAAACGCATCTGAATTAAAATCATTGCCCTGTCTTTGAAATCCTGCAACACGGAGAAGAAGAGGATCACTGCAACATATTTTTTGTATTTTGGTTAGTGATCAGTAAATATAAACAAATATAAAGAAATAAAAATAATGGTGATCCCCTGCGAAGCATAGACCCTAGATCTGAGAAGAAACTCGAAACCTGTGCGATCTTGTTTGTATGCAAAATGCAGATGAAATGAGAAACAATCTTAGGGCAAAAATTAGGGTGTTACAGCTGGGGAGAAGCTTTCATGCCCCATGTTGTGCTTTGAATACCTGCAATCCTGTCATGACAAAGAAACGCGCAAGTACCCCGACTTATCCCTTATTGGATTCCTTTATAAGAGTTTAGACACTCTTGGGAGTAAGTAATATATTTCCTGCAAGCATGTGATTAGAAAGGCACATTTGTTTTTATGCAAACGTTATATCAAGGATATCAGACATTTTTGCAAATAAAATAAAAGTGCGCAAGACGATGTGTGACTGAAAATCTGATTTTATTAATTCGGGTGCCCTGAATTGGCAAATACAGTCAAAGAAACAAATCCCTGAAATGAGGAGATTGTTACAAAATTGAGAAACAAAAAAGGTGCTGGCAATGTTGACGACGCTTCAGTGAGCTTCCCTTTGCTATGACCCGTATGACTTTTGACGTTCTTCTCATCCTACTTTATGAAGAAGGCTGATTCTAACCGATGCTTGAACCTTCGAAGCTTACCATCTCATGAATGATACAGACGAATTTAGAATACAGTTGTTCGCTTATTCCCTTATTTTGCGTGGATCGCCCTTTCGGGTTTTCAATCCACCGGGATACCCATTTTTGCCTGAGCTGTCCAATGCGGCTTTTCAACTCAGCGGGTGTACATTTTTCTTTTATTTGCCCTTATATTTGCCCGAGTCTTTTATTCTATTTTTGACTCGCTGGGATGCCCTATTTTGCCTGGACTTACATTCTGTTTTTACGTCCAGCGGGTCATTTATGCGAAGTATTTTTTAACTGCCTCTGAATTCACAGGGGATAAGAAATCTTCACCATCCATAGTAGTGAGCATTAGTGCTCCACCAGAGAAAATTTTCTTCACTATAAACGGACCATCGTAATTCGGAGTCCACTTGCCCCTGTGGTCTGTATGAGGAGGGAGGAGTCTTTTCAGCACAAGATCTCCCACTTGATATTCCCGAAGCCTGACTTTCTGATCGAAGGCTTTCTTCATTCTCTTCTGATATAACTTCCCATGACAGATTGCAGCTAATCTCTTTTCTTCGATCAGATTCAGTTGTTCGTACCGGGATCATACCCATTCTACTTCATTCAGCTTAACATCCATCAGTACCCGCAAGGAGGGTAATTCAACTTCAACAGGTAGGACTGCCTCCATACCATACACAAGCTGATACGGTGTTGCCCCAGTGGATGTTCTGATTGAGGTATGGTACCCATGCAAAGCAAATGGTAGCATTTCATGCCAGTCTTTGTAGGTGACCACCATCTTCTGCACAATCTTCTTTATATTCTTGTTAGCTGCCTCTACAGTGCCATTCATCTTTGGCCTGTAAGGAGAAGAGTTATGATGTTGGATCTTGAAGTCCCGACACAGTTCTGCCATCATTTTGTTGTTTAAGTTAGAACCATTATCAGTAATGATTCTTTCGGGCACTCCATACCGACAGATGATATCTCTCTTCAGGAATCAGGCTACCACTTGCCTGGTGACGTTTGCATACGAGGCTGCTTCAACCCACTTGGTAAAATAGTCAATGGCTACCAGGATGAATCTGTGGCCATTTGAAGCAATTGGTTCAATTTTGCCAATCATATCAATGCCCCACATGGCAAAGGGCCAAGGTGAAGACATCACATTCAAAGGATTCGGAGGCACATGCACTTTATCTGCATAAATCTGGCATTTGTGGTATTTTCTGGCATAGGAACAACAGTATGCATCCATCGTAATCCAGTAGTAACCTGATCTTAGCAACTTCTTGGCCATTGCATGCCCTCTAGCATGGGTACCGAAAGATCCTTCATGCACCTCGTGCATCAACAAGTCTGCTTCTGTCTTATCAACACATCTGAGAAGTACCATATCAAAGTTTCTTTTGTACAAGGAGCCATCAGCATTCAGGAAGAAACTACCGGCTAGCCTTCTTAATGTCTTCTTGTCATTGGATGATGCCCCCAAATGGGTATGTTTGATCCTCCAAGAAGCATTTGATGTCATAGAACCAAGGCTTGTCATCCTTAGCAAGGTCTGCTGAGAATACGTATACTGGTCTGTCAAGCCTGGACACTGAAATCCGAGGCACAAAGTTGGCAGCTTGAACTTTGATCATGGAAGAAATGGTAGCTAGAGCATCTGCAAAATGATTTTCATCTCGAGGGATATATTCAAGCTTGACTGTAGTGAAGAAAGTCAATAATCTAATCGTATAATCCCGGTATGGAATCAGATGCTCCTGATGTGTGTACCATTTGCCGTTGGTTTGATTGATTACCAAAGCTGAATCTCCGAACACAGTTAGAGTCTTGATCCTGAGGTCAATGGCTTCCTCAAGACCCATGATGCAAGCTTCGTATTCAGCTTCGTTGTTAGTGCAGTTAAAGGTGAGTTTTGCCGAGAAAGGCATGTGAACTCCCTTAGGTGTAATGAGTACTGCACCAACACCACGACCATTCATATTAACAGCCCCATCGAACATCATTGTCCATTCTTCTTCTGGGTCAAGCCCTTCAGTGTAAATAGGCTCTTCGTAATCTTTTGCTTTTATGAACATGATGTCTTCATCAGGGAAGTCAAACCTCATAGGCTGGTAATCATCAATGGGTTGCTCAGCAAGATAGTCAGACAATACACTGCCTTTGATGGATTTTTGAAATGTGTACTGAATGTCGTATTCTGTGAGAATCATTTGCCATCTTGCAACCCGTCCGGTAAGTGTTGGCTTCTCAAATATATACTTGACTGGGTCCATCTTTGAGATCAACAAAGTAGTGTGGGTCAACATATACTGCCTTAGTCGGCGAACAGCCCACGCTAAAGCACAACAAGTTTTCTCGACCAGTGAATAACGTTGTTCACAGTCGGTAAACTTTTTGCTTAGGTAGTATATTGCATACTCTTTTCTACCAGACTCGTCATGCTGGCCCATCACACACCCCATTGACTCTTCTAATACTGTCAAGTACATTATTAGAGGTCTCCCTTCAACTGGAGGCATAAGGATTGGAGGCTCTTGTAAGTATTCCTTGATTTTGTCAAAAGCCCTTTGGCAGTCTTCATTCCACCTGACCGTTTGTTCTTTCCTTAACAACTTGAGCAAAGGCTCACAAGTTGCTGTAAGGTGAGATATGAACCGTGAAATGTAGTTCACTCTACCTAGGAACCCTCGAACTTCCTTTTCAGTCTTTGGTGCAAGCATCTCTTGGATGGCTTTGACTTTGTCAGGGTCAACTTCAATTCCCTTTTCATTCAAAATAAATCCCAGCAGCTTACCGGATCGCACCCCAAATGTGCACTTGTTAGGGTTCAGCTTCAATTGGTACTTCCTCAGACGCTTGAATAGTTTCAAAAGATTCACCAGGTGGTCTTCTTTTGTGAGGGACTTGGCAATCATGTCATCCACATAACATTCAATTTCTTTGTGGATCATGTCGTGGAATAATGTCACCATAGCCCGTTGATAAGTGGCACCGGCATTCTTTAGTCCGAATGGCATTACCTTATAACAGAATGTACCCCAGGGTGTGATGAAAGTTGTCTTCTCCATGTCTTCAGGTGACATCTTAATCTGATTATATTCTGAAAATCCATCCATGAAGGAGAACACCGAGAACTGAGTCGTGTTGTCGACCAATACATCAATGTGAGGTAATGGGAAGTCATCTTTCGGGCTGGCTCTGTTCAGATCCCGTTAATCCACACACATCCTCACTTTTCCATCTTTCTTAGGAACAAGTACAATGTTAGCGACCCACGGTGGATAGCTAGTTACAGCAAGGAAACCGGCGTCCCACTGTTTTTGTACCTCTTCTTTTATCTTCATGGCCATATCTGGACGAGTACGGCACAATTTCTGTTTTACCGGCGGACAGTCTTCTTTTAGAGGCAACTTGTGCATAACGATGTCGGTATCCAGTCTTGGCATATCCTGATAAGACCAAGCAAAAACATCCACAAACTCCCGAAGCATATCAATAAGTTGCTCTTTCACTGAATCTTGCAGACGGGCCCCGATTTTCACTTCTTTCAAGTCTTCTTCTATACCAAGATTAACCGTCTCAACCTCCTCCTGATGAGGAGTGATAACCTTCTCCTCTTGTCTTAACAACCTGGCTAATTCTTCAGGTATCTCATAATCTTCTTCAACCCCTTCATCGGCTTGATTAATCGGATTGTCAAAGTCATACGAAGTCATAGCAGTGTTGTTGCCGGTGCAGTCTGGAGGGCACTCTCTGCATGGGTTTAGATTTGTTCATTTTAGTGATCAGTTTTATCTTGCTTAGAAAAAGTTAAAATGAAGTTATTATTTTGAAAAACATTTCCATTTTATTTTTGTACAAAAAATAAAGAATGAAAAACAGTGAGCGGAAAAAGAAAAGATTCATTTGCAAAAGATGTCCTGATATTCATTAATTGATCGTTTGCACAAAATACAAGATGGCCCGATTACAAAATGAGTCCTGACATCTTGGGCAAGATGCAGGACTTGATGCATGCTCAAAGACAGGAAATAATAATTACTCTGCAGGAGTAACTCTTATAATTTCATGGGAAGACCAGTTTGAGACTTGGTTCCCCGGGATCCTTGGACGTATCCAGCTTTCCAGGTTGCGTTCGTCTTCTGACCCATCTTCCAAACTGTTCACAGCATCTGGGGTGAGCATCCCCCCGCTGACAAACTTGGGCTCCGTTGCAGCCTCTGGTTGATCTTGTCGAGTTGGTCTGTAACCCAACCCGAATCGGTCTTCTTTCTTTTCAACTGGCAGCGGCTTGCCCCAGCCTTGAGCGGTACCCTCCTCAACAACCTTTCGGGCTTGTTGATATGATGTGATGGAAGTCCCAGACACAGCAGATGCTTCATTAATATTAAGGGCCTCAAACCCTTGACTCATGGTCTCATGGATCTCCCCATCCATTTCTATGTACTTATACGTAGACAGTTGGCTAACAAAGATGTCCTCCTCCCCACAGATGGTGATGATTTGGCCTTCCCACTCGAATTTTAACTTCTGGTGAAGGATAGACGTAACAGCGCCAGCGGCGTGGATCCAGGGTCTACCCAACAGACAGCTATAGGCCGGCTGTATGTCCATCACAAAGAAGGTAGTTTTGAAGGTTTGCAGGCCAATCAACACAGGCAGATCAATTTCCCCAAGCACTGATCTTTTAGAGCCATCAAATGCTCTTACCACCAAATTACTCAGGCGCAATGCCAAGCCATCATACTCCAGCTTCACTAAGGCTTTCTTTGGTAGGACATTGAGGGAAGACCCCGTGTCCACCAGCACATGAGACAAAACAGCACCTTTGCATTCCAAGGTGATATGTAAAGCCTTGTTATGGTTGCGCCCCTCCGTTGCTAAATCAACATTTGTAAATCCCAGTCCATGACTGGTGTTGACATTTGCAACCACAGTTTCTAACTGATTAACAGTAATCTCCTCCGGCACGTATGATGCATGCAGTACTTTCAACAATGCATTCCTGTGAGCTTAGGAACACATTAACAGTGATAATATGGAGATTTTGGAGGGTGTTTGGTGAAGCTGGTCCACCACCTTGTAATCACTCCTTTTTATGATCCTCATGAACTCGTCTACATCTTGTTCAAAAGATGTCTTCTGAGTGTCTTTGGCAATTGGCTCTTCAGATACCACATTCTTTCCTTTTGCCTTAGCAGCAGCTTCTGCTTCAGCGTTAGGTCTTTGTGTTTGTGAGGAAAAAAGGCGTTCGCTTCTAGTGAAGCCTCCGCCTCCCCCAACATTGTCAATTTGTGGTGAAGAGGTTGATGAATCCAGAGTGATTTTCTCCCCATTGCAGTAGAGATCAGAGCCGTAGTGCCAGGGTATGGCATTACTGCTTTCATAAGGAACAGGCCCAGGTACCGTAATGGTAACTGGGCTGATTGCCGCAGAGGAAGGTACTGTAATGGTGTGCAGATCATAGTAAATGGTGACCGGAGATCTGGCAGGAGGTTCCACAGTTTATTGTTGGAAATTGCTGCTGTTGTTAACGTTAGCTGGGTCATAGTAGATTGTAACTGTTGAGACATCTTCGTTAATTTTTGTTGGCATTGCAAAAGATTCTGTTGATAAAATGGATGCTGATGTTGTAGAACAAACAATTGTTGAACCATGACTTGTTGAAGTAATGGACGGAGTAATTGCTGGTGTTGTTGACGAATCAGTAGGAATGATTGTTGTTGCTGTTGTAGGAGAATTTGTTGAAAGAAAGATTGTTGGTGTTGTAGGAGATTCCATTGTTGTGGAGACAAGAGTTACGGTAGGAGCTGTTGAAGTAATTTGCAAAATCCCATCTTGGATAAGGCCATCTATGCCAATCCTTAGCTTCTCACAACCATTACTAGCTGTCTTACACAATTAACAACAGGCCCCACAGCTTGGGAACACTTGGCATCTTAAAAGTTGAATTTTGACTTCAGCCAGTGGTGTTTGAATCTGTGCAACATTATCAATCAATGTAGATGTTTGGTCCTCTTCAATGGCATTAATCTTAGGCCCACCATGATTAGGCATAGGATTTCTGTTGACGTTCGGAGGAGGTGAGAAGTTAAGGGCTTTAGAATCAACCAAATCCTGAACCTTCATTTGTAATGCTCTGCATTTCTCAGTATTGTGACTAGGTGCGTTGGAGTGAAAGGCACACCTGGCGTTGACATCATAATTCTTTGGGAGATTGAGAGGATCTAGTGGTGCCAACGTCCTTAACTCAACCAGGTTGAGCTTCAGGAGTTGTGGCAATAAAGCAGCATAAGGCATAGGGATAGAGTCGATTACCCTATTTGCCTGAGATGGTCTCTGTTGGAAAGGACGCTGTTGTTGGCTGCTATTGTTGTTGTTGTAGGTTCTTTGTTGTGGAAAATGAGATGGTTGTTGATAGTGATGTTGTTGTTGTTGTTAAGGATATAATGGTTGTTGTGGAACCGGAGCTGGGATGGTAACAGCTGCTACTGACCTGTGAGAATATTGGGGCCTGCCCCTGCTTGCATGGATGGCATTAGTTTCACCCGTCCTTTGGGGTCCGGCAAAGGGTTTTCTGGGGTTGCTGGAGGAACTTGCACCATTGTCGGATATTTTGCCCATCTTCAAGAGACTCTCAATTCTCTCACCAGCTATAACCACATTAGCAAAACTGGTAGAGGAGAAAGCAGCAAGTCTATCAATATAAGTCCCTTGCAATGTGTTCATGAACATGTCAGCCATTTCTCTTTCTGACATGGGTGGTTGGACAGCAGCAGCAAGCTGTCTCCTTCTCTGAGCATAATCCCGGAAGCTTTCTCTAGAAGATTGAGACATGCCCATTAGAAGAGTTCTATTGGGAGCCATGTCTAGGTTGTACTGATATTTCCAGATGAAAGCCTCATCCAAGTCCTTCCAACATCTTATGGTAGCCCTTGTCAAATGCGAATACCATTCTCTTGAAGCACCAGTCAGACTGTCCTCAAATTAGAACATCCATAACTTCTCATCCATGGTATAAGCCTTGAGCCTTCCCAAGAAAGATTGCAGATGAGTACGCGGACAGGAAGTGCCATTATACTTCTCAAAGCAAGGGGGTTTGAATTTGTGGGGAATCCTCACCCCATCTACTAGTCCCATATCCATCACGTCGAAGCCCAAAGAATTATGAGATTCCAAAGATCTTAACTTTTCAACAATATCATCCAATATTCTATCATATACCTCATCTCCAGCCCCTATAACAGTAAACTGTTCTTCTTGGGGATCCTCTTGCAGGATTCTGCCCCCAGCAGTATTACGTTGAACGTTCCTCGGGATGTTAACTTCTGGATTCAGATGGGGTCCATATTCTGGTGGGTCAATACGAGGTTTCCCCCGTTCATTGTTGCTAGTTCCCCCTGTTCCAAGATGAGGCTCCTCAGGTGTTTGTCTTTCCACCAGTTCTCTCAGTCTTTCCTGGCTCTAGGCTAAGCCAGTCATGACAGCCATGAATTGAGACATCTGGTTTCTCATCTCTACTCTCTCGTTTGCCATCTGATTTCTGACCTCATTTAGGTCCTTCCGTACTTGCTCCATTTGAATGCCGGGAAGGTTGTTACGAGTAGGGTACCTGTGCGTGTGGTTGACAGGGAACACTCGGCGACGAGCAATGTTTCCTGAGATCACAACAAAGTTAGAAACAAAAATAATAAACAAAACCTACAAAACAAAGAAAAAATCAGTATGCAATGCAGTATGCTTATTTGTTTTCCAAGGTATTCGGTTTGGTTCTTGGTTTTGACCTTTCCAGACCTCGAGGAAGATGCTTGATGTTGTTGAGAGAAAGCCCAAATGAAAACAAACTAAAATATATTACAAATTATGAAACATACATAGTCTGTTTTACAATACATGCCCCTAGAGGGTCAAAAATACAAACAAGAAAAGTACATCAAAAGGAAAGAACAACAAACAAAGAGGAATCAGACATCCAATCTATAATCATCTTCCCTAACCTCCTTCAGGAGTGCCTCAGCCACTGGACCAGCTGGGTGCTCTGTAATGGTCCTAATGAGGAGGTTCCTAGTAGCAATGGCAGTAGTCAGCTTCTTATGCTTGTCTTGGTCTTTTGATCTTTTTATCCCTGCTCTAAGTTTCAACTCTGATATCTCCTTTTGCGCAACCAACAAAGCTTCCTGCTGCTTCTTCTCATTGGCCTCCAACTGTTCAATCTTAGCTTGAGTCTTCTGGTCTTCTTGTGCACGGGTTTCGGTGATCCTGACCCACCTAGCCTGGCTCTCTTGCAGATAGTGCTCATCCCTAGCCTTCTGAATTTTGGCCTCTTTGCAGGCATTCTTCAATATTTGTTCCCCAGCCCTTGCTTTCCTTATGTAGTCTTCTGTCTTTTCAATTTTGGCAAGGTGCTCAAACCTGAGCTTTTCCAATCTCTCGATGTCCAGGCGACCGTTACTTCTTTCCCAAAGAGTCTTCTTCAAGGCCTGGGATAGCTGCTCATTCCTTTCTTTCAACTTTTCAAATTCCTCCAGGCTAACTGTTGTTGCAGGCTGTATTATAGATGGTCCAGGTGTGTCTTCCAAGGTGAAAGGAATTCTGGTAATCTGAGCTCTAGTACGGGACCAGTCTATGTACTGAGCTGAAGCAACATTGTTACACCTTCCAAGAATAGCTACCCCTTTTGTCTGGATGCTGTCCCAAGCCCAGGATGCTTGTCTGACAACAGCTGAATTAGGTTGAACTTCACAATATAGGGTCTCAGCTAAATCCTGTCCTCTAGGAGGGTGAACCAAGGCATAGCTCAATTGTCTCTTAAACAGTAAGGGGTTGTAGTTGATGCAACCCTTTACTCCTATCAGAGGCACATTTGGGTATTGTCCACAGCTGGTGATAATGTCCTTGCCATTGGTGCTCTGGGTGCACCATCTGATATCATCTGAAGTCAAGGCAATGGACCTCTTGGCCCAATTCTTCTGTTGGTGTGGGTTAAATAAAGCATCTGATTTAGGCAGGTGTTTGAGTAGCCAAGAATAAAAGAAAGGAGCACAGCATCTAACCAACTTCCCCCTTTGTTTCTCATTCCTCTGATGAATGGAATAGTAAAAATCCCCTAGTAATGTAGGCACTAGGCTCTTCAGAAGAAACAAATGGATGGAATTCTTACTGACAAATTTAGGCTCATCTGCAAACAAAATAGCCCCATATATGCTGAGGGCTAACAGTGCACAGTCTGCCTTCCACTCTCCCAATGAAGCCTTCAGGATGGCCTGAGAAATCAAGAAGTCCAAATGTAAACCAGGAATCCTAGCTTTTGTTGTCATACTTTGCTCAATAAGGGCAGGCTCCAAGTACAATGCCCTTGCTATCTCTTCATTTCTGGGAGCAGTCATCTCTGGGTTGAAGGGAATCCCCCCTCTAATAGGTACTCCAATCAATAAGGAAAACTCTTCCAGCAGAGGCCCTAACTGAAAGTCTGGAAAGGTGAAGCATCTCAGTGGAGGGTCATAGAACTGCAAACATGTGTGGATCATGCTTCTCTGAGAAGGATCAAGATCTATAACCATATCCAAGATACCCCCATAGTGCTCTCTAAATAGTGGGATGTGGTCATGTGTGATAAGTGACTGGATCTGCCTGATACCAGTCAATACAGGCTCAAAAAAGTGATAAGATATGTTGCTCTTCCTGGGAGTAGCCATGAGTACTGCTGAAGAAGCTGAAGACAAATGCTGATGAAGATTAAGACTGATGCTGGAAGTAGACCTCTGACAGATTGATGCTGGTGAGGATGGAGATGACTGAAGCAGATAACTGATGAAGACAGCTGAAGCAGAGGTCTATGCAGAAGAAGGGGTCAAAACCAAAACCAAGATAAAATGAGGTGGATACCCTGAAAAGCAAATAAACAAATGTCAAATGATGCAATGATGATATATGCAAATGATATGCAATGGTTTGTGATCAAGAGATGGATCTGATTATCTATCTTGATATAAAGTCCATGTAGGTTCAAAAGTCCAGATGGAGGCTCGGAAATCCAATAACCAGGGCGGGGGACTCAAATAAAGAGTCACATGTCCAGGGTTAATCACAAGAACTGTCCAAAGTGGAGTACTCTTAAACAATACAGTAACAGGGTATGATGTGGCCAAGGGTTCCTGCAAACCTGTAAACAACCCAACTACCTCACATGTAATGTTCTAGAACAAGGATCCTCAGACTTGGATCAGTTATGAGAAGTGTAAACGCTTCTAACCCGGAGGTACAGTGTTTACAATAACCATAAAGGATCCTCCTCTAATTCACCTCAGCTTCTGAAGGTCATAATAAAGGTCATTCAGACTTAGCAGGCTTCCCAGATAGCCCTAGCACTACAGGAAATCTGTAGCACAGAATTCTCAAGGAGAAATCCACATCTGAACCGTGTTTCATATTCCCGCACCAGACCGAAATGGAATGGGAAAGAACATGAACCACTCTAGCCTAGGTGTCACTGAGGTCCCAGGTATAGGACCTTAATCACTCCGAGAAACCCCACCCACCAAAACAGAAACCAGATCCAGCAATGATAATGACAGTATGATGTATATAAAACTGTAAAGAAAGCAGTAAATAAAGATGTACATAAGGCAATAAATAAAGCAAATAAACACAAATAGCACATAACACCCCAGTAAACACAAATCAAACAAGTGCTAGGAGGAACCCACAAAATGAACCAGAAGCCCTGGTTGCAGTATAAGATCTCCCCAGCAGAGTCACCAAGATGTCGCTCGCAAAGATTTGCATCCCGGTACAAGCACGAACGGTTGGCGAAAGAGGACATGAAGATGAACTGAAACGAGTCGCCAGCTAGGAATTTTTATTCCGAAGGAAAGGTAATGCTGCATAAACCTAAGAAAAGATGGAAAAGACGGTCGCGAACCAGAGAAACTGAGAAAGGGGGTTGGTTACAACCTGGGAAGGTATTAGCATCCAGATTTTCCGCCGTACTCGATGGGATCCACGCTTGAAAGTTTGTGTTTAAAAGGGTAGTGTCAGTGCTATTTTGTGTGCAAAAACTGGAAAAGAATGCATGTGTCAGTGCAAAAGAAATGTGGAGTGAAATGAAAGAGTGTTAGTGTAAGGAAAGAGTGCAAAGCTCAAGACTATGAGGCTCAAAGAGGTAAAGCTAGAAGAGGGGGAATGTACATAGACTTTTGTTCGATAACTGTTAAGTTATGCCTACGTATCCTCTCGTGCAATGAGGAAGTCAGAACACCGTAGTTCGACTCAAAGAGACTGAATGATAAATTGACTTGTGAACTGCTTACTTGTCTATGCTCAAGTGTATGACCTGTCTGGCTCAGGTGCAAACTATCTTGCATTAGACGGAAGAAGCGAGTCCTCGTTTGTGAGTGAATGAGATGAGAAAAGAATCCCGAAGGAGACGATTATTGTTTGTTTTTGGTGTTTTCAATCTTTTATTGCTTTTTGAAGTTTGTCATAAGAAAATGAGCTTAAGCCTAAACCAAAGGTTAGTAAACTCATCACATCTTCCCTCTGATTAGGGGTAATGAGAATACCTTAAGTATGAGATAAACACCTCACACTTAACCACCTTGATGTAGGATTAACCTACTTGCATTTATTTAGATGTTTTTGGATTTTTTGTTTAGTGTTAAGTAATGAGTTTAAGCCATAATCAAAGATTTAATGGACCCATTACAACATCCTAATATAAGGATAATAGATGAGAACATTTAAGCTGAGGAAGGCTCCTCAACTTAATCCATGATTAGGAATTAACCTCATGACAAAAAAAAACCTTTAGTAAAGTGGATTTTAGTTAATTACAAGATTAAGAAATGGATTTTATGGTTTGTAAGACAACTTGAGGGGGACTTGTCCATTAACACTAGGGTTAGTCCTTCTTAACCAATTAAGGAAGAATTAGAACCCTAATGCAGGGCCCAAGTTACAAGCTTGATGTCTTAGTGATTATTAAATGGATTAATTAAAGTATTTAAACACATTAAGGGTTTAACACTTAGGATTAAAGTTATACACTCCATCCTAATAGAATGATGCAGGCATAAGCTTAATCACAAAGCATTAAAACCTTTAAGGTTTAGTCCTTGATTAAGAGGTGAGAAGAGAAGACACAAAGATGACACAAAGGTAAAACTAATGGGGGGACTAATCAAACCCTAATTGTGATCATGCTTGGGTATTCCTAGGGTTTATGAGGTTTGCAAGAAGATCTTCAAGAAGAGCCACCAAGGAAGAAGCAGGATGAAGGAAGGAGAAGCAGAAAGAAGCAAGTCAACTTACTTCACTTAAGAAGATAAGTTGCTTGAAGAAAGAAAGTGAGGAAGGAGCATGAATGAGCAAGCCCACTCTAATACAAAAGTAAATGCAGCAAAGATGCATAAAATATATGAGAAGAGATTGTGAGAAGTGAAGGCAAATTCACTTCTCAAAGTACTTACCACCTGAAAAGTTAGCATAAGGAACATCAAATGAAATGAAAATGAAATGAATGCAAGGATGAAAACCAAAACCAGAAGCATATTTATGATGCAAATGATGTTATAAGATGATATGAAAGCATGTCAAGAGATGTGAATGATCACACAAAGGATGGGAATGCAAATGAGACATGTAAGAAGCATGAAAGTTCATGAATGTTCATGGGATGAAATGAAAGCAAAACATGGCAAATGGATGATGCAATGATCAAACATGATTCTAATATGTCCTAAGATGTCTTATATGTCATGTGGATGCACAAAATGTCATGGCAAGTTCATGTATGCAAGCTTATGTGGGATGGATGCAAATGAAGATGTAAATTAGGGTTTATGCACAACATGAGATGCAAAATTCAAAATCAGAAGCAAATGGTAAGATAAAAAAATTGAAAATGGAATCAAAGGTACCTTAGACCTATACAAGTTCACTTTCCAAAGGGGGAAGTCAGAAGCTTAACCTAGAAGGACTTATGATTTTTCTAAGTTTCTAAGGTTTTAAGGGTGATCTTAAAGGGAAAATGTCAAATAAATTGAAAATGCATTATAAAAAAGAAATAAAAATATTTTTAGATGCTTGAAAGTATGCATAACACAATGCAAAAAGAATCATTCACAAACTCAATTTGGATCAAAAGTTATGAATTTTTGAAGTTAGGGTTAAAAATATTCAAATTAAAGAACCCTAATTCAAATGAAAATTGTAAAAGTATGATCAAAACCAAAAAGAAATTTGTGTTGTGAGTTTGTAAATGTTTGTAAATGTTTGAAAATGTTCTCTGAATTTTTTTTGGATTTTTAAATACCTAAATGTATTTTTAATTAATTAATTCTCATTCCCTAATTACGTAATTAAACCCTAATCTGAACCCTAATGACTTTCAGATGACTGGAACAGTGTTCCGGTCATCTTCTCCGGCGACTCTCTCACTCAATCTCTCTCAATACGCCATGAAAACTCACTAAACTCTCCAGAATCAATCATTAGACAACTCTAAACAAGAATCCAGCCACCAAAATCATTTATTTTCACTCAAGATCAAGAATCAAAGGCAAACGGAAAACACTCAAAAATTTCAGAAGCTTCATACATGCTTGTTTCTTACTTATTTTCAAAACTAAATAGATCATGATGATCAGAAAAGCATACAGAACATTTCTATGACAAGAAATTACATTTCTGGAAAATTTGTTCTTGAAGTTACCTGAACTGGAGCTTTCGAAAATGGCACTGTCTGGACCTTTCTTTGGTGCTTTTCCCCTTCTTTTGACTCCCTCTTGCTTCTGGAATGCTTGGTTGAAGCTTTTGTGGGCTCCTCTTGAAGATTGATTAAGTTCAGTTCAAAGGGGGTGGGAAATCGTGTTTTTGATATGGCTGCTTTTAGGGCAAGATGATGGGTGGGAAATGATCAGTGGTTGATGGTGAGTTGTTCTATGAAGTTTGTTTGAAGGATTGTAGCTTGTGTGATGAGTTTCGAAGAAAAATGCAAAGAGGGTAGTTTTTGTGAATGCTGACTTGTGGGAGGATTTAGGTTCCAAGCTTATGTGAAATGGCTTGCCTTTGGTACACATATCAAGTCTTGATAGGTCAGAGAGTTGTTGGTGGCCTATGCTGATTGGTATGGTTCAATATGCAAGAAGTCAAATTTTGTGTAAGTGAAGGCATGGGCTGGTTCAGGCATGGTACAAGGGTATGGCTCGAGTCAGCTATCTTCAAGGAGGTCCATGGAAGTCATATTTTGTAGCTGGCACAAGTGGCTGAAGAGATTTGATCCATTTTGCAATTTTGAAGAAGTTTGGCCCCTTTTGAATTACTTGAAATTCAAGGCATGGAATGGAATGATTCAAGGCACAAATATGATCTTTAGAGGTCACATGAGGATGTTGTGAAGTATTTGTGCATATTTGAAGCCTTTAGAATGCTTTGTCATGCCATTTTGCAAAATGCCTCTTTGGTGCAAAAGTGAATTTTATATGATTTTTCCCAACTTTGGAAAGCCATAACTTGAGTTCCAAAATGAATTAGATCTTGTTCTTGTACTTTTTGAAAATGAAATGATACAATCTACAACTTTCATGACCAAGAATTTTCCATTTGAAGCATTTTTGGTTGAGAAAGATGAGGTTGAAAAACTTTCCCAAAATGGAAAGTTTACATTACAAGTCATTTCCATATTTGGCAACTTTTGGTTTTGTCCACTTTTCTTCAAATTTGTGAACTTACAAGAACTTCAATGATCAAATAAAGATCATATTACTTCATTTTGATGAAAAATCCATTTTGGTTCCATGTTGAGGGGCCCCGGATGCCCTGATTTGGCTCTGACTTGCTCAAGAAGTTACCCAGTGATCAAAGGACTTACACAATGAATTTTTCCATCAAACTTGGTATGCATGATCCTTATATCATATAGAGACCAATAGAAACAATAATGACCAAAAAATTTGGAGTTATGGCCTCTGAAACCAAAACCCTAATTTTAGGTCATCTGTGCAGTTAAACCCTGGCTCTGCTTCCATGCCTTGCCAGTTCTTGTAATTTTCTTACTTCCCTGATCTTGGGAGGATTTAATATGAGGATTGAACCTACATGGACCCTCTTGAGATGATTGAAGACCTTTGGAGTGGCTTAGAAGGCTCAGGGATTTCTCAGATCACAAACCCTAGATGCAGATGACTTTGAACCAATGCAGTGAAGTAAAAATGCAATATGAGATGATATGATTGAACCTATGCAAATGAAAAGATCACAAGCCATGGTGTGAACTTAGTGAGGGCAAATTTGGGGTGTTTACACCAATAAACACATAATTAGCAAACAACCAGTCCATTCCCAAGATAACATCAATTTTCTTAAGGGGCAAACAAATGAGGACAGTCTGAAAGATTCTACCATCCATGGACAACGTACAGTTCTCACACTTAAGCGGAGTCTCGACAGTTTCATCCATAGCGGATGTAACCACCATTGGAAGAGACAAAGGAAATAGTCGCAACCCAAGAAGCTTCGCACAACTAGTAGATATAAAAGAATGCGTAGCTCCACAATCAAATAAAACAAGACAAGGATGGTTGTTAACAAGACAATTACCCGCAATCAAGGAATTGTTGCCTTTCGTCTTCCTGGCGTCCATAGCAAAACCTCTCCCTCGAGTCTGATCCTTTCTCTGAGGGCAATCCCTAGAAATGTGTCCTTCCTTATGACAATGATAACAAATTACACCGTTCTTCTCACATCTTCAAAAATTGTTCTTGCGACATCGGGGGCAAGAAGAAGGAGCACTAGATCTAGGACTCGACACCTGTTTCCCCTTGAAGGGTTGGGGCCTCGGCCTAAAAGATTGACTCGACCTCCCCCTATCTCCTTGAACCGCTCTTTCCGCACTCGCTTCTATTTGAACTTTCTTTAAACTATGTTCTGCAACATAGCATTGTCTCAACATCTCAGAGTAGGTAGTGAACTCCCTTTGAGAGACACTATGTGAGATTTCGGCCCTTAGTCCAAACAAAAACTGGTCAATTTTCCACCTTTCATCAGGAGCATACATAGCCTGCCTAGAGTAGGCCGCCATGTTCTCAAACTTCTCAGCATAACTGGCCACAGTCATGCTCCCTTGGCTCAATTGTTGAAATTCGAACTCCTTTTGCGTCCTCAAGGAACTCAGGAAATACGTATCCATAAAAATTGTCTTAAATTGTTTCCATACCCTTGGAATCCCTTGCACCATCATCAAATTGGAAGCACTCTTCCACCATCTAGCAGCATCACCCTTTAGTAAATGCGACACGAAGGTCACATTGTCTTCACTACAAATCACGATCTAGAATATCCTCTATATTCCAGTCACCCATTCGTGAGCCTTAACCGGATCCAATCCGCCATGAAACTCCTGAGGATTCATGCGGAAGAAGTCTCTAAATGTTCCACCCACAACTTCAGGAGAAACCACATGAGGGTGAAGGCCCCCACTAACTTGATGAATCATTTCTTGCATGAATTGGTGTTGTTGTTGCGGCATCAGCTACATAAATTGGAATATAGAAGCATTCCCATCACTACCTGCTTGATCGCTACCGGGAGGAGTGACACTGGGTCGAGCACGAGTTACACATCTACCAGGCTTATATCCTAAATGTCATCAAAACAGGTTAAGTTGATCAGGCTCAATACCATAAACATAACATTTAGTCCTACCGCAAGTCAACGTATATGAACGGAAGGAAACACTTATAATATTTCAAGGCTAGGTCAAGGATACGACCTGCTCTGATACCAACTTTAATACCCATATACAAAAGACATACATAAAGCATATTTTTCATATATAATATTAGAAATTTGGTATTGAAATACAAATAAGTTCTTAGCAACACATTGTATAAATATAGCCGCTACAACATAAGGTACTAAACAAGGCTATAAAATAGTACAAGATGTTCAACTACAAAAATATCTAAGAACTAGATCCGAAGATCTCAAAATCCACATCGGAAGACAAGCCATCAACTAGTAGGGATAATTAACTAGCCTTATACTTACCCTTAACGAAACCTGAAGTACCTGAAATAACAACATCAACATGGGGTGAGATAAAATATCTCAGTGGATTCCCTATCTTAGAATTCTCTTGGCTGTAAGGGTTATTTTCAAATGAAACTCGCACGTTTCAAAAACCAACTCACACAAAGACCAAGAACATAGGGGAAATTAAGGTCCACGCACGATCTCAAAATACAAGAAGGGAAATGTCTACCTCAAGTCCTTACGGATGCTCTAGTCAAACACATAGTAACCACATTGAGACTTACACAAGACCTTACAGAGGGATTGACATAGCATGCTCTTCAATCTTTACGGATGTTTCCCGTGGGACTAAAGGTAACCCACCTCAAGACTTACTCAAGATTGACACATAACTAGCATAGCACTTACCTCAAGTCCTTACGGATGCTTCACGTGGGACTAAGGACAACCCACCTACACATCTCAAATCAACGCCCATGTATACACAATGGATGCCTCAAGTCCTTATGGATGCTTCACGTGGGACTAAGGACAACCCACCTACATATCTCAAATCAACGTCCATGTATACACAACGGATACCTCAAGTCCTTACGGATGCTCTAGTGAAACACATAGTAACCATATTGAGACTTACACAAGACCTTACGGTGGATCCTAAAACAAAAAATAATTCATAATTCATTCGAGTTTAAGCGGAACCTAGATACCTCACAAGTAGTACCCTTCTCTATTTCCATTAACTCATACTTTCCATTTTATCAAGTTTTGGTCATTTGAAAAAGTCGGGTAAAAGTCGGCTCAAAAATAATGTTTCTTGAGCTTAATCGATAGATTATTATTATTAGCTTCAAAACGATATGTGGAACGATAAAAACGGATACCCGGATCAGAAGTTACGAATTAAATATCAAAGTTGGAACCTACAGGTCTCGTTGAGCGAAAAACTTCCTGGAACTTTCGCTGAGTGAGGTCTGCTCAGTGAGCGAGCTACACCAGTTCAGAAAGTTCCAACCTCACGGGAAAACACTTCTCCCACACAAAATCACTTCCAAACATCAACCAATGCAGAAAAACATAATCAAACATGTTCATAAAAATCATATGAGTATTTTAGTTAGGTTTTTCTCGAGTTTTAACCGTTAAACTTTCGATTTTCTTAGATTTTCCAAATAAATCCTAAACCAAAAAATCTCTAAAACTCAACCAAAATCAAAGATAAAAGTTTCTAACTAAGATCCCATCTCAAGAGATGAAGATTGGCAGAAAGATTAAGTCGATTCGACGGAAGGATGATCGAGAATGAGGAAATGATGCTTTTGGGGTTTTTTCTCTCTTCATCTTCTCTTCTCTTCTCCTCTCCTTTTCTTCTTTTCTTCCTTTCTTACCATCTTTTTCTTCTTCTCATATTTTTTCTATATATAAAAATATATAAAGACTTATATTTTTACCAATGGGTCAAAAATTAGAGAGTATCCAAAAATGTCTCTCAATCTGATATTTATAAAACCTCTGAGTCAGCTAATATCAATTAATAAAATAATATCCCGTGGATTACTCTATTTAGTTTCGTTAAAATTTCTTAGAGTATTCCAGAATAATATTATTACCAATTAATATTGTTCGGAGCTTTAAATAAAATACGGGGTATTACATCCTCCCCCCCCCCCCTTAAATAAAATTTGTCCACGAATTTAAAGGATTACCTGAACAGGTGAGGATATGATTCCCACATTTCTGATTCCAATTTCCACATAGCATCGCCCGAATGCATCTCCTCCCATTGCACTTTAACAAATGGTATCTCTTTATTTCTCAACACATTGGTTTCACTCCCAACAATACGGCTCGGTTGGGGTTCAAAAGTCAAATCCGCTACTATCTCTATAGAATCCGGTAGAATAGGCTGAAGAGGATCGGGAACGAACCTAGGAAGTTGGGATACATGAAAAACATCATGCATTTCAGATAGAGAGGGCGACAAGGCTAAATGGTAAGCAACTTCGCAATCCTTTCTAGAATCTGATACGGTCATATGTATCTCGGACTTAACTTACGCGACTTAAATGGTCTTTTCAATCTTAATCTCGGAGTGACTTTCAAGTACACATGATCACCTTCGTTGAATTCCAAAGGTCTCCTCCGATTGACAGCGTAACTCTTCTGATGATCTTGGGCTTGTTTAATCTTTTTTCAGATCATACGAATCTTTTCCGTAGTCTCTTGAATAATTTCCGGTCCTAAAATCCTGTCTTCACCCACTTTCGACCAACACAACGGTGTTCTACACTTTCTTCCGTACAAAGCCTCATATGGAGCCATACCGATGCTCGCATGATAACTGTTATTGTAAGAGAATTCTATCAACGGAAAAATTTCTTTCCAACTTCCTTTACTTTCCAAAACACATGCTCTCAACATATCTTCCATCGTTTGAATCGTACGTTCCGTCTGACCATCCATTTGAGGATGATTAGAAGTACTCAAATGCAAATTTGTACCCATGGCTTGTTGGAACACCTTCCAAAATCTCGAAGTGAACTTTGGATCTCTATCCGATACAATACTGGACGGGACACCATGCAATCTCACAATTTCAGCGATAAACAACCTTGCAAGTTGACTTGCCTTATATATAGTCTTCACGGCTAAGAAATGCGCAGATTTCATTAGTCGGTCCACAATCACCCAAACAGAGTCATATCTACCTTGAGTACTTGGTAAACCTACCGCAAAGTCCATAGAGATATTATCCCATTTCCAAATTGGGATGTCCAAAGGTTGTAACAATCCACCTGGCCTCTGGTGCTCAATCTTGACTTGCTGACATTCCGCACATTCTTACACAAATACCGCAATGTCCTTTTTCATTCCGGACCACCAATACTCCCTCTGCAAGTCTTGATACATCTTCGAAGAAATCGGATGTATCGTGAAAGAACCTTTATGTTCTTCTTCCATAATCTTCCTCTTTAACACATCATCATTCAGAATGCAAATTATTTGATTAAATAGGATGATCCCATCTAATGCTCTCACAAAACCCAGTTGGAGTAACAATCCTTGCAACTTCTCATCTAAAACTTGCGCTTGTTGAATATCATTCCTCAAGGTAGAATTAATATTCAAGTTTCCCATGATTACACCATTCGGAGTCCAAACAACTGAAGTAAGATCTCGAAACTTTTCTAACAATGTATACTCCAACACCATCATTTCGGCACTATGAATCACTTTTATGCTTAAAGCATCAACCACTTGATTCTCTTTTCCTGAATGATACTTCAACTCAAGGTCATAATCTTTCAAATAATCCCTCCATCTCCTCGGTCTCATATTCAGTTCCTTTTGATCAAAGAGGTACATCAAACTCTTATGATCACTAAACATCTTAAAATGCACACCATACAAATAGTGCTGCCACACTTTCAAGGTAAACACCACGGCCTCTAATTCCAAATCATGAGTAGGATAATTCTTCTCATGAACTCTCAACTGTGTGGAAGCATACGCCACTACCTGACCTTCTTGCATGAGAAACCTCCTAAACCCATCTTTGAAGCATCGCAAAACACTTCGTAAGATTTGTTAGGATCGGGAATAATCAAGACTGGAGCAGTTGTCAATTTCTCCTTCAACCACAGGAAACTTTTCTCGCAATTGAAATCCCATTCATAAGCAAAGTCCTTCCTAGTGAGTTTATTTAACGGTAACGCCATCTGATAAAAGCCTTTAGTAAACCTACTTTAGTAACCTGCCAAACCTAGGAAGCTTCTCACTTCGGTAACATTCTTCGATCTCTCCCATTTAATTACAGCTTCTATCTTTGACGTGTGTACAGTTACACCTCCCTGTGATATAACATGTCCAAAGAACTTGACTTTTGACATCCAGAACTCACACTTACTAAACTTAGCAAAAAGTTGCTTTTCCTGCAGTATCGATAGGACAATCTTTAGATGTTCTCCGTGCTCTTGTGGAGTACGAGAATAGATAAGAATGTCATCGATAAAGATCACCATAAATTTATCCAAATAATTCTGAAATATATGATTCATGTAGTCCATAAAAACAGCTAGAGCATTTGTCACACTGAAAGGCATCACTAAGAATTCGTAATGACCGTAACGGGTTCTGAACACAGTCTTCGGAACATCAGAACTCTTCACACGAATCTGGTGATAGCCCGATCTCAGATCAATCTTTGAGAACACACATGCTCCTTTCAATTGATCTAGGAGATCGTCTATCCTTGGTAAGGGGTATTTATTCTTGATTGTAACCTTTTTCAACTTACGATAATCGATGCATAGCCGCATACCACCATTCTTCTTCTTTACCAATAACACAGGAGCTCCCCACGGTGAAACACTAGGCCTTACAAAATGCTTTGCCATCAAATCCGTCAATTGATCCTTCAACTCTTTCAACTCGAGGGGCGCCATCCGATAAGGAGAAACAGATATAGGAGTCGTTCCTGGTATTAGGTCGATTGAGAATTCAACTTCCCTCACCGGAGGTAAGGAAGTGACATCTTCAGGAAAAACATTGGGAAATTCACAAACTATCGGAATGTTCAAAACATGTTGATCATTAATCTCCTCTTTAGTAAGGACAGGCAAAACAAATTTCTCTCGCTCAAACAGAAAATTTACCATTCCAACCGTACCTTCTAAGATCGTTGTCAAAACATCTTTCGGAGGCACTTCTACGGAGGGAATGAGGATCAACTTTTCTTCACATCTAATAAACACAGAATTAGCAGACAACCAGTCCATTCCCAGGATAACATCAATTTTCTTAAGGGGAAAATAAATGAGGTCAATCTGAAAGATTCTACCATCCACGGACAACGTACAGTTCTCACACTTAAGTGGCGTCTCGACAGTTTCATCCATAGCAGTAGTAACCACCATTGGAGGGACAAAGGAAATAGTCGCAACCCAAGTCGCTTCGCGCAACTAGTAGATATAAAAGAATGCGTAGCTCCACAATCAAATAAAACAAGACAAGGATGGTTGTTAACAAGAGAATTACCCGCAATCAAGGAATTGTTGCCTTTCGTCTCCTGGCGTCCATAGCAAAACCTCTCCCTCGACTCTGATCCTTTCTCTGAGGGCAATCCCTAGAAATTTGTCCTTCCTTATGACAATGATAACAAATTACACCGTTCTTCTCACATCTTCCAAAATTGTTGTTGTGACATCGGGGGCAAGAAGGAGGAGCACTGGATCTAGGATTCGACACCTATTTCCCCTTGAAGGGTTGGGGCCTCGACCTAAATAATTGACTCGCCCTCCCCCTATCTCCATGAACCGCTCTTTCGACACTCGCTTCTATTTGGACTTTCTTTAAACTATGTTCTGCAACATAGCATTGTCTCAACATCTCAGAGTAGGTAGTGAACTCCCTTTGAGAGACACTATGTGAGATTTCGGCTCTTAGTCCAAACAAAAAATGGTCAATTTTCCACCTTTCATCAGGAGCATACATAGCCTGCCTAGAGTAGGCCGCCATGTTCTCAAACTTCTCAGCATAACTGGCCACAGTCATGCTCCCTTGGCTCAATTGTTGAAATTCGAACTCCTTTTGCGTCCTCAAGGAACTCGGGAAATACTTATCCATAAAAATTGTCTTAAATTGTTGCCATACCCTTGGAATCCCTTACACCATCATCAAATTGGAAGCACTCTTTCACTATCTAGCAGCAGAACCCTTCAGTAAATGCGACGCGAAGGTCACCTTGTCTTCTTCACTACAAATCACGATCTAGAATATCCTCTCTATTCCAGTCACCCATTTGTGAGCCTTAACCGGATCCAATCTGCCATGAAACTCCTGAGGGTTCATGCAGAAGAAGTCTCTAAATGTTCCACCCACAGCTCCAGGAGCAACCACATGAGGGTGAAGGCCCCCACTAACTTGATGAATTTCTTGCATGAATTGGTGTTGTTGTTGTGGCATCTGCTACATAAATTGGAATATAGAAGCATTCCGATCACTACCTACTTGATCGCTACCGGGAGGAGTGACACTGGGTCGAGCACGAGTTACATATCTACCAGCCATATATCCTAAATGTCATCAAAACATGACTAAGTTGATCAGGCTCAATACCATAAACATAACATTTAGTCCTACCGCAATATATGAACGGAAGGAAACACTTATAATATTTCAAGGCTAGGTCAAGGATACGACCTGCACTGATACCAACTGTAATACCCATATACAAAAGACATACATAAAGCATATTTTTCATATATAATATTAGAAATTTGGTATTGAAATACAAATAAGTTCTTAGCAACACATTGTATAAATATAACCACTACAACATAAGGTACTAAACAAGGCTATAAAATAGTACAAGATATTCAACTACAAAAATATCTAAGAACTAGATTCGAAAATCTCAAAATCCACATCGGAAGACAAGCCATCAACTAGTAGGGTTAATTAACAAGCCTTATACCTACCCTTAACGGAACCTAAAGTACCTGAAATAACAACATCAACATGGTGTGAGATAAAATATCTCAGTGGATTCCCTATCTTAGAATTCTCTTGGCTGTAAGGGTTATTTTCAAATGAAACTTGCACGTTTCAAAAATCAACTCACACAAGGACCAAGAACATAGGGGAAATTAAGGTCCACGCACGATCTCAAAATACAATAAGGGAAATGTCTACCTCAAGTCCTTACGGATGCTCTAGTGAAACACATAGTAACCACATTGAGACTTACACAAGACCTTGTAGAGGGATTGACATAGCATGCTCTTCAATCTTTACGGGTGTTTCCCGTGTGACTAAAGGTAACCCACCTCAAGACTTACTCAAGATTGACACATAACTAGCATATCACTTGCCTCAAGTCCTTACAGATGCTTCACGTGGGAATAAGGACACCACACCTACACATCTCAAATCAACGCCCATGTATACACAATGGATGCCTCAAGTCCTTACGGATGCTTCACGTGGGACTAAGGACAACCTACCTACACACCTCAAATCAACGCCCATATATACACAACGGATACCTCAAGTCCTTACGGATGTTCTCGTGAAACACATAGTAACCATATTGAGACTTACACAATACCTTACGGTGGATCCTAAAATAAAACATAATTCATAATTCATTCGAGTTTAAGGGGAACCTAGATACCTCAAAAGTAGTACCTTTCTATATTTCCATTAACTCACACTTTCCATTTTATCAAGTTTTGGTCATTTGAAAAAGTTGGGTAAAAGTCGGCTCAAAAGTAATGTTTCTTGATCTTAATCGATATATTATGTCATTAGCTTCAAAAGGATATGTGGAATGATAAAAACGGATACCCGGATCAGAAATTACGAATTAAATATCAAAGTTGGAACCTACAGGTCTCGTTGAGCGAAAAACTTCCTGGAACTTTCGCTGAGTGAGGTCTGCTCACTGAGCGAGCTACACCAGTTCAGGAAGTTCCAGCCTCACGGGAAAACACTTGTCCCACACAAAATCACTTCCAAACATCAACCAATGCAAAAAAACATAATCAAACATGTTCATAAAAATCATATGAGTATTTTAGTTAGGTTTTTCTCGAGTTTTAACCGTTAAACTTTCGATTTTCTTAGATTTTCCAAATAAATCCTAAACTAAAAAATCTCTAAAACTCAACCAAAATCAAAGATAAAAGTTTCTAACTAAGATCCCACCTCATGAGATGAAGATTGGAAGAAAGATTAAGTCGATTCGACGGACGGATGATCGAGAATGAGGAAATGAAGCTTTTAGGGTTTTTTCTCTCTTCTTCTTCTCTTCTCTTCTCCTCTCCTTTTCTTCTTTTCTTCTTTTATTACTATCTTTTTCTTCTTCTCATATTCTTTCTATATATAAAAATATATAAAGACTTATATTTTTACCAATGGGTCAAAAATTAGAGAGTATCCAAAAATGTCTCTCAATCTGATATTTATAAAACCTCTGAGTCAGCTAATATCAATTAATAAAATAATATCCCGTGGATTACTCTTTTTAGTTCCATTAAAATTTCTTAGAGTATTCCGGAATAATATTATTACCAATTAATATTGTTGGGAGCTTTAAATAAAATACGGGGTAATACATCCTCCCCCCCTTAAATAAAATTCGTCCACGAATTTAAAGGATTAACTGAACAGGTGAGGATAGATTCCCGCATTTCTGATTCCAATTCCCACATAGCATCGCCCGAATGCGTCTCGTACCATTGCACTTAAACAAGTGGTATCTCATTATTTCTCAACATCTTAGTTTCACTCCCAACAATACGGCTCGGTTGGGGTTCAAAAGTCAAATCCGCTACTATCTCTATAGAATCCGGTAGAATAGGCTGAAGAGGATCGGGAATGAACCTAGGAAGTTGGGATACATGAAAAACATCATGCATTTCAGATAGAAAGGGCGACAAGGCTAAATGGTAAGCATTTCTGATACGGTCATACGTATCTTGGACTTAACTTACGCGACTTAAATGGTCTTTTCAATCTTAATCTCGGAGTGACTTTCAAGTACACATGATCGCCTTCGTCGAATTCCAAGGGTCTCCTCTGATTATCAACATAACGTTTCTGATGATCTTGGGCTTGTTTAATCTTTTCTCGGATCATACGAATCTTTTCCGTAGTCTCTTGAATAATTTTTGGTCCTAAAATCCTGTCTTCACCCACTTCCGACCAACACAACGGTGTTCTACACTTTTTTCCCTACAAAGCCTCATACGGAGCCATACCGATGCTCGCATCATAGCTGTTATTGTAAGAGAATTATATCAACGGAAATTTTTTTTTTCCAACTTCCTTTACTCTCCAAAACACATGCTCTCAACATATCTTCCATCCTTTGAATCATACGTTTCGTCTGACCATCCGTTTGAGGATGATTAGAAGTACTCAAATGCAAATTTGTACCCATGGCTTGTTGGAACACCTTCCAAAATCTCGAAGTGAACTTCGGATCTCTATCTGATACAATACTGGACGGGACACCATGCAATCTCAAAATTTCAGTGATAAACAACTGTGTTACAGTAAGGACAAGCAAAACATATTTCTCTCGCTCAAACAGAAAATTTACCATTCCAACCGTACCGTCTAAGATCGTTGTCAAAACATCTTTCGGAGGCACTTCTACGGAGGGAATGAGGATCAACTTTTCTTCACATCCAATAAACACAGAATTAGCAGACAACCAGTCCATTCCCAGGATAACACCAATTTTTTAAGGGGAAAATAAATGAGGTCAATGTGAAAGATTCTACCATCCACGGACAACGTAAAGTTCTCACACTTAAGTGGCGTCTCGACAGTTTCATCCATAGCAGTAGTAAGCACCATTGGAGGGACAAAGGAAATAGTCGCAACCCAAGTCGCTTTGCGCAACTAGTAGATATAAAAGAATACGTAGCTCCACAATCAAATAAAACAAGACAAGGATGGTTGTTAACAAGACAATTATCCGCAATCAAGGAATTGTTTCCTTTCGTCTTCCTGGCCTCCATAGCATAAACTCTCCCTCGAGTCTGATCCTTTCTCTGCGGGCAATCCCTTAAAATGTGTCCTTCCTTATGACAATGATAAAAAATTACACCGTTCTGCTCACATCTTTCAAAATGGTTCTTGTGACATCAGGGGCAAGAAGGAGGAGCACTGGATCTAGGACTTGACACTTGTTTTCCCTTGAAGGGTTGGGGCCTCGTTTCGCTCCCCGGATTTCCATCCTGGTACAAACGCGAAAGTGGCACGGAAAGAGGTTAGAGTCGCCAGCCAGGCATTTTTATCCCGAAGGAACGGGAATGGTAATGCTGCACAAACCAGAAGAAAAGAAAAGGAAGGACACGGGTCCTGTGAACCAAAGAGACTGAGTACGGGAGTCGGTTACGACCTGGGAAGGTATTAGCACCCCAGATCGTCCGTCGTACCTGACGGGATCCACGCTTGGAAAGATATCTGTTTCAAAGGGTGAAGAAATGAAAGCTGCTGCGAAAAAAATGAACTGAACTGGATAAAAGAAAAGAAAAGGGAACTGAAAAAAGAAATGAAAAGGAAAAATGTAGGGAAAATAAAGATTATGCTCGAACGGGCCCTACCCCGCTGCCTACGTACCTCATCTGGGAAATGAGGATCAGAGTCGCCGTAGTTCCCCTAACTAGGGGTGGAAAAGATTGCTTGTGTCTTAAGGCTTGAACTTCCTATGTCAATTCTCAGGTGTTGCAGGCTCGGACGGCGAGTGCGTTACCATCTTGCAAAATGACAAGTAGGAGCAAGTTCGAGTACGGAGCGAAGGTGATGAGAAAAGAAGTCCCGAAGGAGAGACGCTTATTGTTTGTTTGTGTTTTTTAGAAGCTTTTTATGAGTGTGGCACAAGGAAGTGAACTCAAGCTCTTTTTCATGGAATGTGTACTTGCTACTACATTCCAAGATGGAATAATAGAACAAGAACACTCAAGTAAGGAGAAGATCCCCAAAACTTGGTTCCAGAGATTAGGGCCTAAACTCACTAACTCATTGAATTTATCAAGTGTTTTTTGTAATTTTTGAAGAAGTGTGTTTTATGATTTTCTTGAAGAAGATGGTCTCATGATCAGACTTGTGCATCATGATGAATAAGCTTGTACTATCCCAAGATGGGAAGACTACAAGTGTTTCATGGGATAAGGCTATTGCACAGGAGACCACTTCAATCCTTATTAAGTGCTTTTTCTGGTTTTTATTTTGAGATGAGAAGACAAAGAAACAAAGGATCTTAAAGGAAAATTTCTAATGGGGGACTAAAAAATTCTAATATTAACATGAAAGGGATTCCTAAGGTTAGTGTGGCTTACTATCCTAAAGAAAAAAGAGATAAGGAGAGAAAGAGGAGAATGAAGAAGAGAAGAAGAAAGAAAGGATGGCCTAAGAACACCAAATACAAGTAAGAAAATATCTAGAAAAGAGAAGAGATAAGGATTGGAGATGTGGGAATCTCATCCACACCTCACACTTACCAGAGCCCCTGAAATGGTTAGTAACATAAGCAAGCATTATGACAAAAGCAAATAAAACCAAATGAAACACAAGAGGAGCATAAGATCAAGCCAAGACCATACAACAAGAATAGAGACTTCAATTACAAGTGTCAAAAATCAAACACACAACACAAGAATGAGAAATGGATTAGACAGTTCAATATAAAGCAATACAGATTATCATGACAAAACAAAACTAATATGAGATGACACAAAGCATACAAAGCAAACAAACATCAAACACTTCAAGGCCAGAACCTTAATATGTCAATAAGGTGCTTAAGCATCATAAGAAAATGAGAATAGAGGCACACCTGCAAATCCTCATTTCCAGAATCCGGTGACCGGAGCCCTAGCTCCGGCACCAGAAAATTCATAATCAAGAACAAAACACCACAAACAAAGCTATAAACCTCCAGATATGATTAACTATTCATCTTGAACATGAATCAAACACACAAACACTCCATGAATTCATCAAATCGAAACAAATAAAGTTTGACATCAAACTTTCAAATCCAGATTTCTCACTCACTAGTCATGCATTTTCAAATCTAATTAGTGCAGAGAACTCAGGAGAACATGTAGATCACAAAGCACACAACAAAAATCATTTCCAGATCTGTGAATTTTGAGCTTACCTGAAACTTGCAGAAGTCAAAATAGCTTGAGATGAGGTGCCAGAAGATGCAGATCTCCTCCTTTAGACTCCTCCTTGCAAAATAAATGCAAAAGAGGTCTTGAATCTCTCTAAATCTAAGAACACAAACACAATTGCACCAAACTTGTAAGGTGTATGATCCTTGGTTTCAGCTTCAGATGATGATGAATTCTTGCTCCTTACACCTCTAGGATCAGGAATATGTGATTGGTTATTGGATTGAGAAGAAGAATAGTGATATTCGAAGGAAAATGCAAATGGAGCAAAAACTTGAGACTGAGCAAATGTTGTGGATCTGGGGTGAAATGAAACCCTAGCCAGCTTATAAAGGGTGCATGCTTTCAGTGTTTTGAAATGTGATGGGAATGCACGTGAGGATAGTGAGGGAAGAGTGATTTTGCAAAATTGCAAGAATTGTGTGATGGGGTGATTTGCTTGTGCTCTCCCTCCACTCTTGGCACATGCTGATCCAATGTGATTTGTTCACTCACCCATGATGTAATCCTGACCCTTGGATGCTTGGTTCATGTTTTTCGTGTGACCATGCATTTTTGTATTTTATGAAATACACCACATCCCATGCACGAATTCTTCAATTCTTCTTGAGCCAAATACTTATCATGTCATGAATAATGATGTAGTGACCTTACTTTGCACATAAAACAGCTTGGAATTGAGATACACGATTTTTTGCTCCTGGTAGAAACTTGAATTTTAAGGTAAACCCTAAAAAATAAGTGAACTTCCGAACCCCATAACTTTTGATCCATGAAGGATATGAAAATGCACTTGTACTTTCTGAAAATGGGAGAACATACCCTACAACTTGCATGTTTATTGGAAATCCATTTGAGATCATTTTCATCATGAAAGAGGCCTTTGAAAATTAGGGCAAAAGTTGCCAAAAATGGAAAGTTTCAAAACAAACCATATGCCAAAAATGGAAAGTTCTTCAAAACCCCTTGATTCTTGATCCTTGACTTTGCCAAACCTCTCCTAAGGTCATAAGGACATCCCTTGACTTGAAACATGGGGTTGGACCCCTTGAATTCTCACAGTTGACTTTTAAAATGCACAGTTGACCAATTTCTTCTTATGCAAGCAACTGATGAAATAACTGCCTTCCACAAGGAATTTTCTCACCAAATTTCATCCATAGGATCCTCTTATCATATGAAAGACTTTGCCCAGATGAAATGGCCAACCTTCTGGGCTCTTGTAAAGGATCTTGAACTTGTGAATGTCATGTAGACCCTTCATGAGACTTGGACAAGTCTTCTTGGCCTCTTACTATAGCTTGTGATGCCTCAAATCCACCAATAGTTGATCATATGCCTAATGCTAGAACATGAGAATGTTATGCTTCAATTTTTTATGCAAAGATGCCAAGGACATGACATACTTATGATGATTATGATATGATAATGATGCTTAAAAAGAAGAGGTAAATTTTGGGGTGTTACAGCTTCCCCTATTCAAGCAATTGTTAATCTGAAAAGGACGGTAGCACGGGCTATCAACCGTTCAAGATGAACTGTGATTGAATACCAAGAAAACCTGAAATTTGCACTCTGATGGAGAATGCCAGCAGTGGGAAATAAACCCAACCAAATGACGCTTTGGTGACTGAAGTGGGAAGAAAGAAGTTGAGCCCCTTTCAATTTGAACTATTACACCAGATAAGGAAAACTTGGACAGACGAGTCTTCTTCGAACGCAAACCTGTTACGCCAGGTACTGGACATACGAGCCCTCATCAAGTAAACCTGTTACGCCAGAAACTGGACATACGAGCCCTCTTCATACATCTTACAAAAATATATGACCTAAGACAGACGAATCTCCTTCGGATAAACCTGTTACGCCAGGATCGGTAATGCACTTAAGCTTGTGGGATAGACATGCATAATCATGATAGACGAACCCTTTTCATATATCCTCCGTAGATATATGGTCTAAGACAAACGATTCTTCTTCAGATAACCTGTTACGCCAGGTGCGACATTAGGATTAGACGAAACTTCTTCACAAATCTTGCGTAGATAAGTGGTGGCTGAGACATAAGAACCTCCTTCGGATACCCTGTTACGCCAGGACCGATAACCATTTTGAAATTTAATCCCACCGTCAGGACTTCAAACCTCTTCAATACAGACGAATATTGGATGATCATCAAGAGAAACACAAACGAGTGCCATAAGTCAATGATACAAACGAATATTAGACGATGATCCGAGAAATGCAGACGAGCGCTTCAAGCAACGATATAGAAGAATACCAGCCACTGATACAGACGAATACCAAAGATCCAATACAGACGAGTGCTTGGAGTGATTATCAAATCAATACATATGGGTAAAATTCAACACATACGAGTGGGAAGAACGATACATACGAGCATCCAACAATGCACACAGACTTTAAACAAAGAACAAACACAGACGAGTGTTGGAGAACGCAGACGAGCAATAAGCGAATATCAAACACAAACGAGTGCTGGGGAGTGCATACGAGCAAAAGCAACTATCAAACACAGACGAGTGTTGGGGGTGCATACGAGCACCAAACAAATGCCTGATTGGCAACAAGAACCACAACTCTGCAGAGGAGAATCAGGTCAAGAGGCTTTGACACTTAACTCTGGTTAGAGGGATGAATAACTGTTTGTATCATCACATTGACCAAAAATAAATTGGCTACTTCGCTGGGGAATATTTCAATGATGGGAGTGAAACCCAAACATGAACTCTGTGGGAAAATCGGGCATTCAGCTACCTGCTGGGCATACTTCACCTGTGGAAAGATAATCTGCTTGCGGATTCCACCTGCCCTAACTCAGCTGGGGAAAATTCTGCTTAGGAAAATGTGATACCATCCTGCAAAACCTGCAACAATAGAATACACATATGTGCCCTGGGGACTTGCATGGTATGATCTTTTCATCCATCGTCACCCGACACTCAAAGATGGTTTTAAATGTTTCCCTGTAATGTCATTTTTTTATAGAAAACAAACACCATGTTTTAAATGCAATGTTCTTTTTTGCCAAAAATTCAGGACATTTTTGCAAACAAAAAATAAACACAACACAACTTTTTGACTGAATATTCTTTTATTGAGAGGCCTCTGAATAGGCAAAGTTTTTACATCAAGAAGAAACCACCTGGAAAGAGGTAGCTACCATAAAATTGAGAAAATAAACTGTCCTAATGGAAATGGGCACGACATTCCAATGAGTTTCCTTTCTGCTATGACCAACATGTCTTCAAAACTTTCTGTTCTTGCCTTTGCTTTCTAAAGAGATGAGGGGACTGATTCCTATCCTTCTGATATTGTCAGGCTATACGAAACAGTGATTTGGTTCGGATTACCCAGCTCGCAGTTGTTCGCTTATTCCCTTGTTTTGTTTGAATCGCCCTTTCGGGTTTTCAATCCACCGGGATACCTTATTTTTGCTTGAGTTGTCCAATATGGTTTTTCAACTCAGCGGGTGTACATTTTTTTTATTTGTTTTCCCTAACTTTTTCCCGAGCTTTTTATTCTGTTTTTAGCTCGCCGGGATGCCTTTTTCTTGCTTGGACTTTAATTCTGTTTTTGTGTCCAGCGGGTCTTTTTATGCGAAGTATTTTTTAACTGCGTCCGAGTTAACAGGAGACTGGAAATCTTCTCCATCCATAGTAGTGAGCATCAGTGCTCCACCTGAGAAAACTTTCTTCACTATGAATGGGCCTTCGTAGTTCGGGGTCCACTTGCCTCTGTGATCTGAACCTGGAGGAACGATCCTTTTGAGCACAAGCTTGCCTACTTGATACTCTCGAGTACATACTCGTTGATCGAATGCTCGCTTCATCCTCCTTTGATAAAGCTGACCATGATAGATAGCCGCTAATCTCTTTTCCTCAATTAGACATAACTGATTGTATCGAGCACATACCCACTCAGCCTCATCAAGCTTCACATCCATCATCACACGCAATGAAGGAATTTCCACCTCAACAGGCAAGACTTCCTCCATACCATATACCAATGAGAAAGGAGTTGCCGCGGTTGACGTCCTGACTGACGTTCGGTACCCATGCAGCGCAAATGGTAACATCCCATGCCAATCCTTGTAAGTGACGACCATCTTTTGCACAATCTTCTTAATATTCGTATTTGCTGCCTCTACCGCACCATTCATCTTTGGATGGTAAGGAGAAGAATTGTGATGCTGAATCTGGAAGTCCCGGCACAATTCTGCCATCATCTTATTATTCAAATTAGAACCATTGTCAGTAATGATTCGCTTGGGTACTCCGTATCTGCAAATAATGTCTCTTTTCAAAAATCTGGCTACCACTTGACGAGTGACATTGGCATAAGATGCTACTTCAACCCACTTAGTGAAGTAATCGATCGCAACCAAAATGAAACGATGACCATTCGAAGCAGTAGGCTCTATTTTCCTGATCATGTCAATGCCCCACATAGAAAAGGGCCAAGGAGATGACATGACGTTGAGCGGGCTGGGAAGAACATGCACCTTGTTTGCATAAATCTGGCACTTGTGGCACTTACGGGCGTACGCACAACAATCTGCATCCATTGTTATCCAATAGTACCCCGACCTCAACAACTTCTTAGCCATTGCATGTCCTCCTGCATGAGTACAGAAAGATCCCTCGTGGACTTCTTGCATTAACAGGTTTGCTTTGTGTCTATCCATGCATCTGAGCAAGACCATGTCAAAGTTCCTCTTATATAAAACCCCATCTGTATTCAAGAAGAAGCTAGCAGCAAGTCTTCTTAAGGTCTTCTTGTCGTTGGATGATGCCCCAGTTGGGTATTCTTGTTTTTCCAGGAAAAGCTTAATATAAAAACACCAAGGTTTCTCATCAGACACAACATCTACAGAGAAAGCATAAGCTGGTGCGTCAAGCCGGGAAATGTCAATCCTGGGCACGTAGTTCCAACACAAGACTTTGATGGACGAAGAAAGAGTAGCCAATGCATCGGCAAATTGATTCTCATCTTGTGGTATATACTGAAGCTTAACCATTGTGAAGAACGTCAACAGTCTTCTGGCATAATCCCTATAAGGAACTAAATGTTCTTGATGTGTATACCACTTGCCGGTAATCTGATTGATAACGAGGGCTAAATCTCCGAATATATCGAGGGTCTTAATCCGAAGATTAATAGCCTCCTCTATTCCCATTATGCACGCCTCATATACCGCTTCATTTTTGGTGCAACCAAAAGTAATTTTGGCAGCGAAGGGAAAGTGAACACCTTCAGGAGTGATAAGAACAGCACCAACTCCACGTCCGTTGATATTGACTGCCCCATCAAACATCAACTTCCATTTGGATTCAGGGTCTGGCCTCTCCTCCGGAAGTGGTTCCTCGCAATCTTTTTCTTTGAGGTACATGATGTCCTCATCAGGGAAATCAAATTTCATTGGCTGATAATCGTCTTCCAGTGGCTGATGTGCAAGATAATCTGACAATACACTTCCTTTGATGGCTTTCTAGGAAGTATATTGTATATCATACTCTGTTAAGATCATTTTCCACCTTGCAACCCTTCCGGTTAACGCTGGTTTCTCGAAAATATACTTGACAGGATCCATTTTTGAGATTAGCAGTGTGGTATGGGTCAACATATACTTTCTCAGTCGGCGAGCAGCCCATACCGAAGCGCAACAAGTTTTCTCGAGCAGTGAGTAACAAGATTCACAGTCGGTAAACTTTTTGCTAAGGTAGTAAATAGCATACTCTTTTCGACCAGACTCGTCATGTTGGCCTAGAACACACCCCATTGACCCTTCTAGCATAGTCAAGTACATGATAAGTGGCCGTCCTGGAACTGGAGGCATTAGAATCGGAGGTGTCTGCAAATATTCTTTTATCTTTTCAAAGGCTCTTTGACAGTCCTTATTCCACCTGACCGTTTGTTCTTTTCTCAACAATTTGAATATTGGCTCACACGTGGCAGTTAGATGAGATATGAACTGTGAAATGTAGTTCAATCTCCCTAAGAACCCACACACTTCTTTTTCTGTTTTCGGTGCAGGCATATCTTGTATTGCTTTTACTTTTGCAGGATCCACCTCTATTCCTTTCTGGCTAACAATAAAACCCAGCAAGTTTCCGGACCGTGCTCTAAGAGTACACTTGTTTGGATTCAACCTCAATTTGTACTTTATCAATCTATCAAATAGCTTTTTGAGATTGACCAGATGCTCTTCTTCGTCTCGGGACTTGGCAATCATGTCGTCCACATAGCATTCAACATCCTTATGTATCATGTCGTGGAACAATGTGACCATAGCCCGCTGATATGTTGCCCCAGCGTTCTTCAACCCAAAGGGCATAACCTTGTAATAGAATGTACCCCACGGGGTAATGAACGTTGTTTTCTCCATGTCTTCTGGTGCCATCTTAATCTGATTATACCCGGAGAAGCCATACATGAAATAAAATACCGAGAACTGAGTGGTGTTATCTACCAGCACATCAATGTGAGGTAACGGAAAGTCATCCTTTGGTCTTGCCCTATTTAGATCCCTATAATCAACGCACATCCGAACTTTGTCATCTTTCTTTGGCACAGGCACAATATTAGCTACCCAAGGTGGGTAACTAGTTACGGCAAGGAATCCGGCATCCCATTGCTTCTGAACTTCCTCCTTGATCTTCGTCGCCATATCAGGACGAGTTCTTCTAAGCTTTTGCTTCACGGGAGGACAGTCTTCTCTTAGTGGCAGATTATGCACAACAATGTCAGCATCTAGTCCTGGCATATCTTGATATGACCAAGCGAAGATATCCCCATATTCACGTAGCATACCAATCAACTCCTTCTTTACCTCGGCCTGCACACTGGCCCCAATCTTTATCTCTCTCTTTACATCTTCAGTCCCAATGTTGATGATCTCTAATTCTTCCTGATGAGGCTGAATGACCCTTTCCTCTTGTTTCAACAACCTGACCTATTCTTCAGGGAGTTCACAGTCTTCCTCAACCCCTTCATCAGCTTGGTAGATAGGATTGTCGAAGTCATGCATGGTCATAGCAGGAACGTTATCACTAGAATCCGGATGATCAACACTGCACATATGATGTGCTTATTTCAGAATTTGTTCCTTTCAAAAGACACGCAAACACACCAACACAAGAAAAGAAAAACATTGCCATTTTATTTTTTGTGAAAAATTTTAAAACGAAAGAAAGAGAACAAAATTTGCTTGAAAACATGTCCTTTATTTCATGGTAAAATAAATGCATTAACAGCATGGTGGCCCTACAAATGGATCCGTGCACCTTGGGCAGAGTGCAGGATTGACATGCAGCATGATAAAAAAGAAACAAGCAAATTACTTTGATTGCCAGGTAACTTGAACGAAATCCTCGGCTGACCAGTTCCGGAGCTCCTCCCCAGGTGAACATGGGTGAATCCAGCTATCCCAGTCGCAGTCACTGTCCCCTTTTTCACTTGTTGCACAGATGTTGTTGCGATCGAGCATTTCGGCGCTTGTGAAAGTTATGAACTTATTATCCTGAGACCGGTTGGACCCATCAGGCTGGTAACCAAGACCGGAATTGTCATCCTTCTTTTCCATCTCTAGCAACTTGCCCCAGCCCTGAGTACTTCTGGATTGGACCACTTCTTTGGCTTGCTTGTAGGAGTAGATGGAGGTCCCTTCTTTCTCGTTATTCCGATCTGCTGGAGCCAAAGTACTTACATTGACTGCTTCAAAAGCTTGACATAACGTTTCATGAATTTCCCCATCCATTTCTACGTATTTGAAAGTTGAAAGATGACTCAGAAAAATATCCTCTTCTCCACACACAGTGATTACCTGGCCATCTACCACATACTTCAGCTTCTGATGCAACATGGATGTCACTTCGCCTGCAGCATGGATCCAGGGACGTCCTAGCAAGCAACTGTAAGCAGGTTGAATATCCATGAAATAGAAAGTACTCTTAAACACTTGAGATGCTATCTTCACAGGTAGCTCAACCTCCCCAAACACAGACCTTCGGGACCCATCAAAGGCTTTCACAATTAAATCATTGTGTCGCAACACAATGCCATCAATATTCAACTTCATTAAGGCCTTCTTAGGGAGCACATTGAGAGAAAAGCTTGTGTCCACCAAGACATGTGACAGGACATCACCCTTACATTCCATGCTGATGTGCAGTGTTTTGTTGTGATTGCGACCTTCAGAAGTAAGATCTCTATCCGTGAAACCCAACCCATGACTGGCATTCACGCTGCCTACCACTGCCTCCAACTGGTTAACTGTTATCTCCTGTGGTACATATGCCATCTGTAAGACTTTCAATAAAGCTTCCCTATGAGCTGGAGAATACATTAAAAAGGACATAATTGATATTTTGGACGGAGTTTGTTTTAGCTGTTCAACTACTTTATAGTCACTATTCTTTATTATCCTCATAAACTCTTCGACTTCTTTTTCAAAAGTGCCTTGCCCGGCAGCAGGAGTTGTCACTTCTTCGGTCGCTATCTGTTTACCTTTAGCCTTTGCAGCGGCTTCAGCTTCAGGATCCCCTCTAAGAACTTGAGGAGCAAAAAGACTCTCGCTTCTCGTAAATCCACCGACTCCTCCGACATTCACCACAGTCGGGTCAATTGTCACTGCCTTACTTTCCACCTTCTGCCCTTCTATATACACATCCGAGCCATAGTGCCACGGGATGGCTTTGTCATCAGCATAAGGAACTGGTCCTGGAACAGTAATTGTCATTGGACTCACCTCTGGAGCATAGATAGTCACAGGCTCTCTCCGGACAGGAACTTTAGCCGGATCAAAGTAAATTGTTATGGTAGACACACAGTTTCTTCTATCATCAACCCTATCAAACTGTAGCGACCCCTCGTCAATCAGATGTTGTAACCCATTATTCAAGTCTTCACAACCATTAATTGAGCTCAAACACCCCTCACAGTCATAACCACACCCTGGGAATACTTGTCCTTTCAACAGTCTATCTTTCACTACCAGCAACGAAGTCTTTACTTCTTCCGCATTCAAAATCAAGCTTAACCTCTCACCACTGTCAACAACATTTATCCTTGCCCCTCCATGGTTTGGAATGGGATTTGATGTAACATTAGGAGGCGGTGCAAAGTTAACCGCCTTTGAATCAATCAAGTCTTGAACTTTATGTTGTAGTGCCCTGCACTTCTCTGTTGAGTTCCCGGGAGCTCCTGAATAAAACGTGCATCTTGCGTTAGCATCATACCCCACTGGAAGCTCGCCGGGTGGAGGTGGTGCTAATATCCTTAATTGTACCAAGTTCAAGTCTAACAACCTTTGCAGCAGTGCCGTGTATGTCATCAGAATGGCTTCAAGCACCCTGTTAGCTGGACAAGCTTGTCTCTGTTGATAGGGTCTTTGCTGATAGTTATTGTGATGTGGCTGTAGTTGTTGTTGCTGTTGTGGTTGAGTTTGTTGCACAGGACTTGATGGAATAGTGACAGTTGCCACTTGCTCATAGGATCCTTTATATCCCCGGCCCCAACCTCGGCCGTACACAACATTAGTTTCTCCCTCCCTTATTCTTGGAGGTCCATTAAAAGTTTTTCTCACACTGCTTGAGCTACCTGCCCCGGTGTCTTGAATTTTCCCCATTTTCAAAAGAGTTTCAACCCTTTCTCCGGCTATCACAATGTCATTGAACTTTGTTGCTGAACAAGATGCCAGCCTCTCAATAAACACCCCCTGTAGTGTTCCCATGAACATGTCTGCCATTTCATTTTCCAACAAGGGAGGTTGTACTCTAGCAGCAAGCTGACGCCACCTCTGAGCATACTCCTTGAACCCTTCTTTAGCATTCTGAGACATGATCTACAACTGAGTATGATTTGGAGCCATGTCCAAATTGTACTGATACTGTTTCACAAATGCCTCTGCTAAATCCTTCCAGCTTTGAATATTAACCCTGCTCAGCTTCATGTACCACTCCAAGGAGGTCCCCACAAGGCTATCCTGGAAGTAATACATCCACAACTTCTCGTCATCTGTATGTGCAGCAATTCTTCCTACAAAAGACTGGAGTTGAGTCTTCGGACACGCCGTGCCATTGTACTTGTCAAAAGTAGGGACCTTAAACTTGTATGGAATTCTAACCCCTGGTACCAAGCCCAAGTCAGTGATATCAAACCCCAGAGAACTCTGAGATTGAATGGCACGAATCTGCTCAGCCATCTCTTCAAATTTTCTGTTCATGTCAATTCCTTGGCCTTCTGCCTCATCCAGCAAAGTAAATTGTTCATCCTGACCATCCATCTGCACATTATTTGTTCCATCATTGACAATAGTGACCCCTGGTTGCACCACAAGGATCTCTATGTTATGGGCACCAACCCCATTGCGATTACCTCCATTTGCTATCCCATTGTTCCTGACTTGGTTGTTTTCCACCATCTCGCGCAAACGCTCTTTAGTTTGACCCATCCCAGCCATGAGGGTCATGATGTTGTCCATCCTTGTCCTTAAGTCAGCCAGATCTGCCTGCATCTGATCCATTACTCTCTCTATTTACTCTTGTAGGATATCTGTGCACCGTTGGCTGTTCTCGAACCTTCCTGGGAGCTATAGTGCCTGAAAGGACATAAACGTTAGAAAACTGATGAACCACCTTCAAAACAACAAACATGTTATATGCATGCAATGTAACTGTTCATGTTTCCATGTTTAGGCATTCATATGCCCCAGTTCTGGTATTTGCTCCAGATATCCCTTTGAGCATTAATTTTCAAATTCTCCCTTTGAAGAGTGTTCAGGTCTCAGCAGTCTCAAACAAACAAGCTTTGTATACTCAGAAATGGTAACTGAAATTTAACATTGCATAACATGGATAATCCGCTGGCAGCCAAAGTCAGAGCACAAACAAATTCCCCAGAGGGTTACAAGTCAAAACATGAATAAAGGAAAATAAAGCAAGACTCCTACAACAAGCCTGTAGGTAGTATGGGCAACAATAAACTAAAATCCTAAACTAAAGGAGAGGCTCAGGTTCTTCTTCTACAACTATCACCTTTGTCCGGTTATTCTTCACGCCTGCTTTCAGCTTAAGCTCTGCAATCTCTTTCAATGCCTCCTCCAAGGCCATCTGGCTCTATGCCAATTGTTGAGTCTTTTCTCTTCGTATTTTGTGAAATTGTTCTACTTCTTCTTTCTTGAAGGTCATCTGTACCTTGAAAAATTCTTCCTTTTCTTTGTACTTCTTCTGCTCCTGTTCCCTTTGGCCCTGTAACCAAACAATGGACTGGTGATCTTCTTTAAGAGTTTTCAAAGTCTTCTTATGCTCTGCTTTTCTTTTTGATTCCATTAGACCCAATCTCTGAAAATGAGCTTCTCTTCCAGCAAGCTCCTTTTCTTTAGCTCCTAAGGTGACCTGCATCTTCTGTAGCTTTTCCTCCACTTCATTCTTAGCACGATTGGCAAGGTGGTACAAGTTAACCATTTCAGCGTTCTCTATTCGGACCTCGTGCAACTGAGCTTCCAACTTCTTATATTCTTCCAGAGGAACAGTATTCTGACATGGCACCTCTTTGGGATACAATGGAGCCTCCACTGAAAATGGCATGAGCACTTCCTCTACACGCTTCTGCAAACATCTAGCAAAATGAGGATATGTCTTGGGATCCGCCCTTCCAAAATCCTTCTTACCTTTCTTCACCCTGTGAGCCCAAGCCTGAGATGCTTGTATGACTAACTCTTTGTTTCCCTCCACAGAAAAGTATAAAGACTCAGCTAATTCTTCCATACTTGGTGGATCCCTCAGAGGATAGCCAAATTGTCTCCTGGCTAAGACTGGATGGTAACTGATCACACCCTTTCTTCCTAGCAAAGGCACATTAGCAAAACTCCCACAACTAACCAATAACTCCTTCCCCAACAAATCTCTGTTATAACCCCAAGCTATATCCTCAAAAGTTAGTCCCATTAGCCTCCTGGACCACCTCCATTCATCTCTCATCTCTTTGAAAGGGCCTGGCTTTGGTAATTGCTTAGCAAACCAATCAGCAAATAATGGAGCACAACAACCCACTAGTCCACCTCTGCCTTTCTCATTCCGGTAATGAACATTGTAGTAGAAATCTCCCAACAAGGTTGGTATAGGATTACCTTTAGCAAAAATGGAGATCACTTCCAAATTTACAAACTCATTTTCCCCTGGGAAAAGACTAGATCCATGTACCATCAGGGCCACCACAACACCAAAATTTCCCCACTTACTCTCTTTGGCATATCCTTCAACTTCTGGTATAAGCACATCCCAAGGAAGTCCTCTGCCCTCACTGTCCTTCAAAGCTTTCTTGACCTTAGCAACTGGTATACGACAAACTCTGGATATGTCTTCTTCCTTGAGAACTACCTCTGACCCATAGTAAGGCAAATTATCTCTGACAGGAATACCCAAAATGCTAGAAATTTCCTCCAAGGTAGGAGCCAAAATATAATCTGGAAATACAAAACACCGCAACAAGGGATCATAGAACTGAAGAAAAGTGTGCAAGCTATCCTTCTGGTCTACAGTAGGTTTATCCATGTACTTCAAAATCTGACCATAGCTCTTTTTGAAGTTCCCTAAAACTTGATCATTCATCAGCCCTGCTAGTCTTTGAACACTCTTGACTTCTGGTTGGAGAAAAGTGTAATGGACATTCTTCTTTCTTTTAATTTTCTTAACTTCTGCCATCTGGAAAGCTTACAATTACCAGAACTGGGTGCTAAACTATAAACAAAACCTGAAAATGGAAACACAAATAGTTAATGCGAGTATGATGCGATGCAAATGCAATGCATGCGTATGGACCAAATCATAACAGAGACCATACTGATAATGAGGGTATGTGGAGGTCAAGGGTTCCTGCAAACCTGTAAACCCTCCCAATCTCACGGGTGTGCTCCGGGTCAAACATCACAGACTCTCAAAGCCGAATAGCAATAATACGTTCACCATTTCCGAGAAGTGGCTCATGACCAAATCAGGGAATCGATTTGGAATTATGTACTACTCAGGGAGGCCTCAGCTGAGTCCAGGAAAACAAGGTCATCCTATGTGAGTTCCAGGTGGGCCCTCGGGTGTGAATGGGTTTGCCACACAATATGGTCTGCCACTGTCACCACTAAAGAGGGATATTTCCACAAGGTTCCTAATGATTGGTCCCCAGCTGCACATAACTATCAGGGTTATGAAATGAAAGAGGAAGATCCCCAAATCAAGACACTTCCAAGACGGTCGCAAATCTGGGTGTGGAACTCACTACTACCCCCATGACAAGATCTCATGAGGCCAAAATGGAACCACTCTAAGTCCTAAGGTGCACTCGAGCCTTGGTAATGAGCTCATCTCACTGTAACAGTATCACCCAAGTCCCACCAAACAGAAAATCCAGTCCAGACAGTCCAGTAATATATGATACATGAATATAAGTACTGAAAACTGTAAATAAAGTTGTAAATAAAACTGTAAATAAATAACAGTAAAATATACACACAACAACAAACAATCAACACCCCGCGAAACAGAAACACGCAAGCACTAGGAGAGACTCTCAAGGGAACCAGAGGTACTCTGGTTTGAAATATCCCCAGCAGAGTCGCCAGCTGTCGCTCCCCGGATTTCCATCCTGGTACAAACGTGAAAGTGGAGCGGAAAGAGGTTAGAGTCGCCAGCCAGGCATTTTTATCCCGAAGGAACTAGAATGGTAATGCTGCACAAACCAGAAGAAAAGAAAAGGAAGGACACGGATCCTACGAACCAAAGAGACTGAGTTCGTGAGTCGGTTACGACCTAGGAAGGTATTAGCACCCCAGATTGTCCGTCGTACCCGACGGGATCCACGCTTGCAAAGAAATCGGTTTCAATGGGTGAAGAAATGAAAGCTGCTGCGAAAAAAATGAACTGAACTGGATAAAAGAAAAGAAAAGGGAACTGAAAAAAGAAATGAAAAGGAAAAATGTAGGGAAAATAAAGATTGTGCTCGAACGGGCCCTACCCCGCTGCCTACGTACCTCATCTGGGCAATGAGGATCAGAGTCGTCGTAGTTCCCCTAACTAGGGGTGGAAAAGATTGCTTGTGTCTTAAGGCTTGAACTGCCTATGTCAATGCTCGGGTGTTGCAGGCTTGGACGACGAGTGCGTTACCGTCTTGCAAAATGAGAAGTATGAGCAAGTTCGCGTACGGAGCGAAGGTGATGAGAAAAGAAGTCCCGAAGGAGAGACGCTTATTGTTTATTTGTGTTTTATACAAGCTTTTTATGAGTGTGGCACAAGGAAGTGAACTCAAGCTCTTTTCCATTGAATGTGTACTTGCTACTACATTCCAAGATGGAATAATAGAACAAGCACACTCAAGTAAGGAGAAGATTCCCAAAACTTGGTTCCAGAGATTAGGGCCTAAGCTCACTAACTCATTGAATTTATCAAGTGTTTTTTGTAATTTTTGAAGAAGCGTGTTTTATGATTTTCTTGATGAAGATGGTCTCATGATCATACTTGTGCATCATGATGAACAAGCTTGTACTATCCCAATATGGGGAGACAACAAGTGTTTCATGGGATAAGGCTATTGCACAAGAGACCACTTCAATCCTTATTAAGTGCTTTTTATGGTTTTTATTTTGAGATGAGAAGAGAAAGAAACAAAGGATCTTAAAGGCAAAAGTTTAATGGGGGAATAACAAATCCTAATGTTAACATGCAAGGGATTCCTAAGGTTAGTGTGGCTTACTATCCTAAAGAAAGAATATATAAGGAGAGAAAGAGGAGAATGAAGAAGAGAAGAAGAAAGAAAGGATGGCCTAAGCACACCAAATACAAGTATGAAAATATCAAGAAAAGAGAAGAGATAAGGATTGGAGATGTGGGAATCTCATCCACATCTCACACTTACTAGAGCCCCTGAAATGGTTAGTAACATAAGCAAGCATTATGACAAAATCAAATAAAACCAAATGAAACACAAGAGGAGCATAAGATCAAGCCAAGACCATACAACCATAATAGAGACTTCAATTACAAGTGTCAAAAATCAAACACACAACACAAGAATGAGAAATGGATTAGACAGTTCAATATAAAGCAATACAGATTATCATGACAAGACAAAACTAATATGAGATGACACAAAGCATACAAAGCAAACACACATCACACACTTCAAGGCCAGAACCTTAATATGTCAAGAAGGTGCTTAAGCATCATAAGAAAATGAGAATAGAGGCACACAAACTAAAACATTATCATCGTGAGAAGCAAAGAAGCATAAGAAGTGAGGTGAACATGTACAAAAGTGAATGAACTTCAAAGATAAGCAACCACAGAATTTCTCAAAGTACACACACCATTCAAAGACCATAAGGGTATCCTCATCCTAAATGGGCTCTAAACAAACTAAGGGAGTTGGCACAAGTGCCCTCCCAACCTAAGGACTAAACATATGACCAAAAAAAGATGCAAAAGGAGATAAGCAAAGAATAAAATTCAAATCAAATCAAGCATTCATCCAAAAATTCCACAAATTTGCACAAAGACTCTTCAAACATCTAATATTAGCATACCAAAAGAAAACGATCAAAATCAGAAGCTAAGTAGGTAAAATATGTGCCTAAACATGGATCAGGGTTATGAAACTTCATGCACAAGTTAAAGACCAAAAATAGTCAAGAAAATTTCTAAAAATCAGAAAAACAATCAACAACAAACTACACTTCAATGTGAATCCAGAGCAAAAAGAATCAATTCAAAATTCCAATTAATGATCAAGATATAAATTCTACAAGACAACATGTGTTTAAAATGAAATAAAAAAAATTAATAAAAGCAACAATTAATTCCAGCGTGGAAAATGAAAATAAATGGAAAATAAAAATATCAAAAATTAAGGAAAACTCAAAATATCATTCATGAATTGTTTTGGAATTTTTATGAACCTATAACTATTTTAATTAATTGCAAACCAAACTGGAAAAAAAAAAGAAACCAATGGGCCAGGGGTGTATACAGCAAGAGACTTAGTTCAAAGTCTTTGGGCCTGAGAGAGGGAGGGATGTGAATAGCACCCTGAGCCCACTGAATCCAACGCATGAGCATATTATTGTGGTGGAAATTCAAGAAAAACAGGAAAACAAACAAACCATTATATCAATCTAACGCATCAAATAAAGTCAACAGATTCAAACAAGTCAAACCATCAACAAACCCTAGCACACGTACACAATAGTTATGGTGAACTGGCAAACACATGACATTATTCAGATTAAAAGAAAACACGCGAGAGGGAGGCTCTCTCATTAATGTGCTGGAACCTCCTCACCCGTCCAGATCAAAACGTTCACGGTCAGGATTTCATCTTCCCCAAACACCTGCAAATCCTCAATTTCAGAATCCGGTGACCGGAGCCCTAGCTCCGACACCGGAAAATTCATAATCAAGAACAAAACACCACAAACAAAGCTATAAACCTTCAGATATGATCATCTATTCATCCTGAACATGAATCAAACACTCAAATACACAAACACTCCATGAATTCATCAAATCGAAACAAACAAAGTTTGACATCAAACTTTCAAATCCAGATTTGTCACTCACTAGTCATGCATTTTCAAATCTAATTAGTGCAAAGAACTCAGGAGAACATGTAGATCACAAAGCACACAACAAAAATCATTTCCAGATCTGTGAATTTTGAGCTTACCTGAAACTTGCAGAAGTCAAAATAGCTTGAGATGAGCTTCCAGAAGATGCAGATCTCCTCCTTTAGACTCCTCCTTGCAAAATAAATGCAAAAGAGGTCTTGAATCTCTCTAAATCTAAGAAGGTGTATGATCCTTGGTTTCAGCTTCAGATGATGATGAGTTCTTGCTCCTTACACCTCTAGGATCATGAATATGTGATTGGTTATTGGATTGAGAAGAAGAATAGTGAGATTCGAAGGAAAATGCAAATAGAGCAAAAACTTGAGACTGAGTAAATGTTGTGGATCTGGGGTGTAATGAAACCTTAGCTAGCTTATAAAGGGTGCATGCTTTCAGTGTTTTGAAATGTGAAGGGAATGCACGTGAGGATAGTGAGGGAAGAGTGATTTTGCAAAATTGCAAGAATTGTGTGATGGGGTGATTTGCTCGTTCTCTCCCTCCACTCTTTGCACATGCTGATCCAAAATGATTTGTTCACTCACCCATGATGTAATCCTGGCCCTTGGATGCTTGGTTCATGCTTTTCATGTGATCATGCATTTTTGTATTTTATGAAATACACCAAATCCCATGCACGAATTCTTAAATTCTTCTTGAGCAAAATGCTTATCATGTCATGATTAATGATGTAGTGACCTTACTTTGCACATAAAACAGCTTGGAATTGAGATACACGAGTTTTTGCTCCTGGTAGAAACTTGAATTTTAAGGTAAACCCTAAAAAATAAGTGAACTTCCAAACCCCATAACTTTTGATCCATGAAGGATATGAAAATGCACTTGTACTTTCTGAAAATGGGTGAACATACCCTGCAACTTTCATGTTTATTGGAAATCCATTTGAGATCATTTTCATCATGAAAGAGGCCTTTGAAAATTAGGGCAAAAGTTGCCAAAAATGGAAAGTTTCAAAACAAACCATATGCCAAAAATGGAAAGTTCTTCAAAACCCCTTGATTCTTGATCCTTGACTTTGCCAAACCTCACCTAAGGTCTTAAGGACATCCCTTGACTTGAAACATGGGGTTGGACCCCTTGAATTCTCACAGTTGACTTTTAAAATGCACAGTTGACCAATTTCTTCTTATGCAAGCAACTGATGAAATAACTGCCTTCCACAAGGAATTTTATCACCAAATTTCATCCATAGGATCCTCTTATCATCTGAAAGACTTTGCCCAGATGAAATGGCGAAAGTAAAAAAGAAATCTTGCTTGAAAGTGAAACCCTAATTTGGGAACCATTGTGTAGGAGCTTGCCCTAGCTTGGATTCTCTGATGATCTCCCAACCTTCTGGGCTCTTGTAAAGGATCTTGAACTTGTGAGTGTCATGTAGACCCTTCATGAGACTTGTACAAGTCTTCTTGGCCTCTTACTATAGCTTGTGATGCCTCAAATCCACCAATAGTTGATCATATGCCTAATGCTAGAACATGAGAATGTTATGCTTCAATTTTCTATGCAAAGATGCCAAGGACATAACATGCTTATGATGATTATTATATGATAATGATGCTTAAAAAGAAGAGGGAAAATTTGGGGTGTTACACCTCGGCCTACAAGATTGACTAGCCCTCCCCTATCTCCTTGAACCGCTCTTCTGGCACTGGCTTTTGTTTGCACTTTCTTCAAACTATGTTATGCAACATAGCATTGTCTCAACATCTCAGAGTAGGTAGTGAACTCCCTTTGAGAGACATTATGCGAGATTTCGGCCCTTAGTCCAAACAAAAACTGGTCAATTTTCAACCTTTCATCAAGAGCATACATAGCTTGCCTAGAGGTGACCGCCTTGTTCTCAAACTTCTCATTATAACTGGCCACAGTCATGCTCCCTTGCCTCAATTGTTGAAATTCGAACAACTTTTGTGTCCTCAAGTAACTCGTGAAATACTTATCCATAAAAATTGTCTTAAATTGTTGTCATACCCTTGGAATCCATTGCATCATCATCAAATTGGAAGCACTCTCCCACCATCTAGCAGTAGGACCCTTTAGTAAATACGACGTAAAGGTCACCTTGTCTTCTTCACTACAAATCACAATCTGGAATATCCTCTCTATTCCAGTCACCCATTCGTGAGCCTTAACCGGATCCAATCCGCCATGAAAGTCCTGAGGGTTCATGCGGAAGAAGTCTCTAAATGTTCCACCCACAACTCCAAGAGCGACCACATGAAGGTGAAGCCCCCCACTCATCTAATGCATCATTTCTTGCATGAATTAATACTGCTATTGCTACATCTGCTGCATAAAATGGAACATAGGAGCATTCCCATCACTACCTTCTTGATTGCTACCGGGAGGAGTGACACTAGGTCGAGCACGATTTCCACGTCTACCAGCCATATTTCCTAAATGTCATCAAAACAGGATTAAGTTGATCAGGCTCAATACCATAAACATAACATTTAGTCCTACCGCAAATCAACGTGTATGAATGAAAGGAAACACTTATAATATTTCAAGGCTAGGTCGAGGATATGAGCTTCTCTGATACCAACTGTAATGCCCATATACAAAAGACATACATAAAGCATATTTTTCATATATAATATTAGAAATTTGGTACTGAAATACAAATCAGTTCTTAGCAACACAATGTATAAATATAGCCACTACAACATAAGGTACTAAACAAGGCTATAAAATAGTACAAGATGTTCAACTACAAAAAGATCTAAGAACTAGATCCGAAGATCTCCAAATCCACAACGGAAGACAAGCCATCAACTATTAGGGATAATCAAGTCGCCTTATCCTTACCCTTAATGGAACCTGAAGTACCTGAAATAACAACATCAACATTGGGTAAGATAAAATATCTCAGTGGATTCCCTATCTTAGAATTCTCTCGGCTCTAAGGGTTATTCTCAAATGAAACTCGCACGTTTCACAAACCAACTCACACAAGGACCAAGAACATAGGGGAAATTAAGGTCCACGCATGATCTCAAAATACAAGAAGGGAAATGTCTACCTCAAATCCTTACGGATGCTCTAGTGAAACACATAGTAACCACATTAAGACTTACACAAGACCTTACAGAAGGATTGACATAGCATGCTCTTCAATCTTTACGGATGCTTCTCGTGGGACTAAAGATAACCCACCTCAAGACTTACTCAAGATTGACACATAACTAGCATAGCACTTGCCTCAAGTCCTTACGGATGCTTCACGTGGGACTAAGAACAACCCACCTCAAGGCTTACTCAAGACCTTACGGAGGACTTATAGTCTACACATCTCAAATAAACGCCCATGTATACACAACGGATACCTCAAGTCCTTACGGATGCTCTAGTGAAACACATAGTAGCCACATTGAGACTTACACAAGACCTTACGGAGGATCCTAAAACAAAACATAATTCATGATTCATTCGAGTTTAAGGGGAACATAGATACCTCACATGTAGTACCTTTCTCTATTTCCATTAACTCACACTTTCCATTTTATCAAGTTTTGGTCATTTGAAAAAGTCGGATAAAAGTCGGCTCAAAAATAATGTTTCTTGATCTTGATAGATAGATTATGTCATTAGCTTCAAAACGATATGTGGAACGATAAAAACGGATACCCGGATCAGAAGTTACGAATCAAATATCAAAGTTGGAACCTACAGGTCTCGCTGAGCGAGCTCCTTCCCGCTGAGCGAAAAACTTCCTGGAACTTTCGTTGAGCGAGGTCTGCTCGCTGAGCGAGCTACACCAGTTCAGGAAGTTCCATCCTCACGGGAAAACACTTCTCCCACACAAAATCACTTCCAAACATCAACAAATGCAGAAAAACATAATCAAACATGTTCATAAAAATCATATGAGTATTTTATTTAGGTTTTTCTCGAGTTTTAACCGTTAAACTTTCGATTTTCTTAGATTTTCCAAATAAAACCTAAACCACAAAAACTCCAAAACTCAACCAAAATCAAAGATAAAAGTTTCTAACTAAGAACCCACCTCAAGAGATGAAGATTGGCAGAAAGATTGAGTCGATTCGACGGACGGGTGATCGAGAATGAGGAAATGAATCTTTTGGGGTTTTTTCTCTCTTCTTCTTCTCTTCTCCTCTCCTTTTCTTCTTTTCTTCTTTTCTTACTATCTTTTTCTCCTTCTCGTATTCTTTCTATATATAAAAATATATAAAAACTTATATTTTTACCAATGGGTCAAAAATTAGTATCCAAAAATGTCTCTCAATCCGATATTTATAAAACCTCTGAGTCAGCTAATATCAATTAATAAAATAATATCCCATGGATTACTCTATTTAGTTCCGTTAAAATTTCTTAGAGTATTCAAGAATAATATTATTACCAATAATATTGTTCAGAGCTTTAAATAAAATACAGGGTATTACGAGGCTTGTTAGGAGACACTTGGCTCTTATCCTATGACTTTGACTGATCACACGTCTAATGCTTCTACCAATTGATGTTATGCTTCATTTTTTGATGCTTTTAATGCAATGAAAAATATGAAAATGATATGTTAGATTCCATGAAAATGAGAGGGAAACTTTTGGGGTGTTACATCTGCCCCTATTCATTCACCTGTTAATCTAAAAATGATGAGAGTGACATCTATCAGACGTTCAAGATAAACTGTGATTGAATACCAAGAACAAACCATAAATTTGCACTCTGTAAACAAGAAGAAAAGGGATTTAAACCCAACCAAATGAAATCTGCTTGGATATAATTTTGATGGGATAAATAATAAACGGGGGATGCCTTTTGAGTGATTCTAGAAGACTACTGACTTGCCACGCTGCAGGTGGATTTTGAAAATGTCTTTTTGAATGATGCCAGACGACTACTAGATTTCCTATATGCGGTTGGTCTGAAAAACCTCTCTTATATACGACACTAGGTGACTACTGGCTCGCCACACTGCGGGTGGACTTTCGCTAGGTTGCAACATTGCCTAAATGATGTCTTTTGGATAGAGTCAGACGACTACTGACTCGCCACACTGCGGGTAGATTTTTTCCAAACTGCGATTGGACTTTATGGATGTCTTTTGGATTAACGTCAGATGACTACTGACTTGCCACATTGCAGGTGGACTTTTGCCAAATTGTGGCTGGACTTGTGCCAGGTTTCGACTGGGCCTTAATGTTATCTTTTGGATTGACGTCAGATAACAACTGACTTGCCACACTGCGGGTGGACTTTTTGCCAAACTGCGGTTGGAATTTAAAGTTGTATTTTGTATGGCCATGAGACTATTGGCTTGCAACACTTCCGATGGACTTTGAATGCTTTTCCATCCTGAGGATGGACTTTCGCCAATCTGTGGTTGGGCTTTGCAAGATATCAAACCTGGTTTATGCTGGGTATGCATATGTTAAATTGCATGGCATGATGCCCCATGACACTGGGAACACTATGTTTTGAGTATGCAAATGAAATGATGCGAATGCAAAGGGATCTCCTGATGAGGAAGTAACAAGTTCCTGCTGACAGTGCTGAGAATACAAATGATCGCTGATTCGATCCAAGAAATCCCTGTGGGGATAACATTTCTGCTGGAGAAGAGCATGGGATACTTCAACTATTTAGGGGATGAATCCCAATAAAAAAACTTTGTTGGGGGATTGAAAACTTTCTAACTTGGCTGGGGAAAAATCTTGTCAAGACTTTGCTGAAGAGAACTCTCTGCCAATTTGAATTTTCCCAACCTCTGTGGGGAAGGGAAGCACTCGGCTGGCTACCAAGAATACTTGGATTCTTGTAAGAAATACTTCACCGTGGGAAGATAACTTTCTGCTTGGGGATTATCAATCTTTATTTCTCTCCTGGAGCTAGGAAATCTACCGAGATCTACTGGGGAAGATAAAAAATCCATCTAAGACCTACTGGGAAACAGGAGCCACCCTAGATCTGCTGGCGAACAGAATCAAGGAAACCTGATGAAGAGAAAAATTGTGTGATGCCCTCTGCTGGACATAACTTCCATCCTCCTACTGGGAATAATGAAACTGAAACACATCCTGCTGGGGAGAAAAGTTTTAAGGTGTCTCATGCGGAGAATCACTCGTTTTTTTGCCACGGACCTACCTCTAGAGGATTTGACAAAAGACCCGTTGTCTCTAAACTCTTTGTTATGGTATCGATCGTATGGATTAGCATAATAACCTTGTTGGGGAGGTAGCCATTGTTAACACAAATTAGCTTGTAGCTACTGGAAGTTCTAAACAAGAGAATCGACTTAGTGAGCTACCACTAGATGAGTAATGGACTCAATTAGTAAAACTTGTAACAAAAGGGTGACATAGGAACCTTTCCCGAATACAACTGCCCCAATATTCTAAACTTTGGATAGGCTGACGAATCATCGAGAGGGATTAAGGTGTCTTACTTTCAAATAGGCTTCAATCTTTCTTTTGAGCTCTCTATGAGATTTCTACCTGCAAACAAAATGATATGCACATATGCCCCGAGGTATTGCGTGGTTTGAATACACCAACCAGATTACTAAACATTCAAAGCAATTTTAAATGTTTTTCTTGCGCATGTTATAGTAAAGCTACCATGTTTTCAAATGCAATGTTTATAAAAAAAAAATCGGACGTTTTTGCAAACAAAACAACAAAATGAAAATAAGAAGCTCTTGACTGAAATTCATTTTATTATTTGAAAAGTCTGAAGTCAGCAAATACATTAGAAATCAAACCCTGGAAAGAGGTGATTGTTGTAAATTGAGAAAGGAAACTACCCTAATGGCAATATGGAAACAATATTCCACTGAGTTCTGATCCTACTATAACCAGTATATCTTTAAAACTCCTTGATATTGCCTTTTGAGGAGAGATTGTACCGATTCCTGTCATTGGGAATGTTAGTTTGACTGAAATAGTGATGTGATACAAATAACTCAGATGGGAGTTGTTCGCTTAATCCCTCTTTTTCCTGGACCTCCCTTTCGGGTTTTCAATCCACCGGGATACCCTTTTTTTCCTGAGTTGTCCAATGCGGATTTTCAACTCATCGGGTGTACTTTTTTTATTTATATCCCTAATTTTTGCCCGAACCTTTTATTCTGTTTTTGGCTCGCCGAGATGCCCTTTTTTTTCCTGGACTCTTTATTCTTTTTTTATCTAGTGGGTCTCTTTTATGTGAAGTATTTTTTAACTGTGTCTGAGTTGATAAGGGATGGAAAGTCTTCGCCATCCATAGTTGTAAGTATTAAGGCTCCGCCCGAGAAAACCTTTTTAACCACGAATGGACCTTCATAGTTGGGTGTCCATTTGCCCATATGATATGTGTTAGGAGGAAAGGTCCTTTTGAGCACCATATCTCCAACATGCTAAACCCGAGGACGCACTTTTTGATCAAACGCCTTTTTCATGCTCCTTTGATACAACTGCTCGTCACATATGGCTGCCAGACATTTTTCATCAATGAGGCTCAACTGGTTAAGCCTGGAAAGAACCCATTCGGCTTCGTCGAGTTTGAAATCCATCATTACTCACAGAGAAGGAAGCTCAACTTTGACTGGTAGGACCGCTTACATACCATATACAAGTGAGAAGGGTGTTGCCCCAGTATATGTGCGTACTGATGTCTGGTACCATGCAAAGCGTAAGGTAGCATCTTATGCCAATATTTACATGTGACAACCATTTTCTGCACAATCTTGTTATTATTCTTATTGGTCGCCTCGACGATGCCATTCATCTTTGGGTGATAAGGAGAAGAATTATGATGTTCAATCTTGAAGTCCGAACACAATTAAACCATCATCTTGTTATTTAGATTAGAACCATTATCAGTAATGATTCTTTCGGGAACTTCGTAGTGAAAAATGATGTCTCTAGCTCTTCAGGAATCGGGCTACCACTTGCTTGGTGATGTTAGCGTAAGATGCTGTTTCAACCCACTTTGTGAAGTAACCAGTGGTGACCAAGATGAAACGATGGTCGTTAGAAGCAGTAGGTTCAATATGCCCCGATCATATCAATGCACCACATTGCAAAGGGCCATGGTGAAGACATGATATCAACGGGTTCGGAGGCACATGCACTTTATCTGCATAAATATGCCATTTGTTTCATTTGCGGGTGTACTTGCAACAATCTGACTCTATTGTTATCCAATAATACCATGATCTCAACAATTTATTTTCCATCGCATGTTGTAACACGGTGGGAGATCTGACTTTCTATAAATGTTGCAGATAGCAAGAGTCGCCACTGAGTTTTATTTTATCCAAGTGGAAAGGACATAAAAGAACAGGAAAGACTTATTTAAAAGACTTGGGTTCAGGGGGTAGGTTATATAAAGGGAAAGTGTTAGCACCCTTTATATCGATGGTTATCCATGGGCTCTTAGTTACTTAGCTCACTTAAATTTTTTTGAAGAGTGTAGTGTGTGATTAGAAATTTTATAAGTACTTTGTAATGATCCTTGTATGGATGTATACAAAGTCTTGTTTGAAAATATTTGAAAATATTGTGAGGTGTGAAAAGTATTTTTGAAGACCTAGACTAAGTCATTCATGTTCTTATATGTCCTTTCATGGATAAGACTATCCCTATTATTAAAGAATATATAATCATTACCTTGGATTTGTTTAAGGGACGTGCGTAGGGTCATCGTATGGTCAACGAAGGCAACTTAAGGGGTGTCTTTAGCAATTCGTAGGGACTATCATCGTATTTACCGAAGGGACAAGATAACTATATCGTAGGCAACCTCGTAGGGACTTGATCTTTTAATCTGAAGGGACTATGATGATTTTATTTTGTAGGGACTTTGCTTTTTAAGACACCCCCATTTTCGAGGGACTCGGCCATTTAAAGAAGGCAACCAAGAGGAATACCCTAGGAAGTGTAGATGGCAATCAAAGATCGACTTATGTATGTGAGTGTTTGTTTTCAGATATTTATCTTATTTAATTAGATTATCTAAGTTCAATTATTTACAATTAGTTTTGCACTCCCTAAATTACTAACCACACAGTTAAATATTTGCAAAGAAAATAAAGACGGAAAAATAAATCTACAAATTATTACAAGGCTTTGGGATAGATACAATATAATCGGATGAAAATAAATTATAAAGCAAGAATAATAGATATAATAAAATAATAAATAAACAATAATAATAAAGAAATAATAATAAAGCAATAATAATAATAATAATAATAATAATAATAATAATAAAACAATAATAATAAAGCAATAATAATAATAAAGCAAAAATAATAAAGTTAAAATAAATTAAAATATTTAATTAAAAAGAAAAGTTTAGGTTAGACAAGTTATATTTTTTGGAAGTTATTAGAATTAGTGATAAAAAAAGGGAATTAAGATTAGAGAAAAAAAAAATAAAGATTATTAAGAAAACTTTTAATTATTTACATTATATGATTATTACTGTTATAATAAAATACTAAATAAATAAAATATTATTGACAAAATGTTATTGAGAAATGTTTTAGAGAAAAAAATATTAATTTAATATGTACAAAATAATAAAAGAGTTAGTATTTACAAAATAAAGATTTATTGTTATAAATAAGTAATAAAATAAGTTTATAAAAATAATTAGCATTTATTTACAAAAAATATAAAGATTATAGAAAAATATTAAATAATTAATTTAGTAGGTTTTCACGCCCTACATTACTAAACAGCGCAGTTAATATAGGATCAATGGCAGGAATTTAAATGGCAGAAAAATAAAATGGCAGAAAATAAAATGGCAGAAAATAAATGGCAGAAAAATAAATGGCAGAAAAATAAAATCCTAACTATTACAACGCTTTGGGGCAGTTACATCATTATAAGGCTAAAAATAAAAGTAAACCAAAAAATATTACAGATGAGAAATAATCATTTAAATATAAATGACAGATGAATAACATAAAAAATTAGTGAAAATAAGAAATAATAACAGGTTTGTTAAAGTTTGAGAAAAGGTTTATGGTTTAGAGGAAATAACACGGTTAAAGTTTATAAGAAAGTTTTAAGGTTTACATGAAAAAAATTCATAAAGAAAATATATAATCAGTTTTAGAGAAACAATTAAGGTTTGTATAAAAAATTTAAGGTTTTAGGAAAAAATCAGGGTTAAAGTTATAGGTTTGAAATTTTGAGTTTGTGGCGAAAACTTAGGGTTTATGAAAAAAATCAGAGTTAGTTATCTATATAGATCTAAATATATATAACATAAAAAATAATAATATGAATTTAAAAAAAAAAACGACGTTGCTAACGCAAAAATTGCGATCATCGCAAATGGATCAGATCAACATAAGTGTCACACCTCATACACACAAATGTGCGAACAACGTATCGACACGATCTGATCCGAATAATCTAAATAATCATAAAACAGAATGAGAAAATTTATTTAACAAAAAGTTATATATTTTATATTTTATATATTTTTAAGATAAACATTTTATCATATATATTACTATATATACATATATGTTATATATTATATTTATATAAGAAAAAAAAACGTAATAGAAAACTTACATTTACTAAAACCTGCAACCTGTGTGAATATGAATATTGTTAGGTGATACGAACAAAGGCTACCATAGATCAATAACATGTACATTAACTAGTAACACTAACATCAATACCGTTAGGTGATACGGTAAAGGTGGATCAGTTGTCGTCTCTTTTTTCTCCCTTTTTTTTTCTGTCTCCATTAGTTAGTATATATAGGACCAATTAGGGTTCGTATAATGGGCCTAAATATTTATTTTGGAACCCAATAAAATATTAATATAAATAATTAAATAAATTTTAATAAAAATAGTTAAAATTAAAATAAAAACTAATTAACCTATTTATTTACTCTAGACCCAATGTAAAAATAAACAGACTCAAAAAAATAAAAGTCGGGCGCCAAAATGCTCGAAAAAATAAAATGAAGATGTCAAAATAATCAGCGCGAAATAAATGACTCGGAAAAATAGTCGGATTTTGAAATAAAAATTATGACCATTTAAAATGCTCAGACTGATCAACATATGACCAAAAATAGTCGTAAAAATATTTTTAGCATGTCAGGTTAATCTACATGAACCGTAGATTAATATTACTGACGTTTGCAAATTTAAATGCGACATTTTTCGTTTACTGGTTTTAGGAACAATTAAAAATTAATTTGACCTGTCCTTCTGTAAATTCCGAGAAATTATTCCGGCTAATATTAAGACGAAATACATGTTATGCTATGAAGATGATGCAAATGAATGTGAAACAAAAAGTCGGTTAGAGTTAAAATAAAGGGAAAATTTTGGGGTACAACAACTTCCCCTGTTCAATTTTTTGAAATCTGAGGAGTTAGATTGGCATGTACGCCATTCGTGACTTGAAGGTTGAAGAGGATTGAACACAAAAGCCCAAAAATTTGCACTCGCCGGTGCGTAGAATGATACTGTTGGTTGGTTGTATTGCTTGAATGGGCTTAAAGATGCCATTCGGAGAAAAATTCTTCAGATATCTTTTTTTTTAGAGGAAAGCAATCCCCAATATGAAGATCTAGCTTTTGGGTGGATAAACAATAGCCCAGGGTAATGATATGGCTTTTTTAGAAGAATAAACGACGTCTCAAAATAACCTTTGGGAAGAATAAACGACGGCTCAAGGTAACAAAAATGGCTTTTGAGAAGAATAAACGACGTCTCAAAATAACCTTTGGGAAGAATAAATGACGTCCCAAAATGAGATAACCTTCGGGAAGAATAAACGACGACACAAGGTAACAAAATGGCTTTTGAGAAGATAATTGACGTCTCAAAATAACCTTTGGGAAGAATAAACAACGTCCCAAAATGAGATAACCTTCGGGAAGAATAAAAGACGGCCCAAGGTAACAAAATGGCTTTTGAGAAGATAATCGACGTCTCAAAATAGCCTTTGGGAAGAATAAACGACGTCCCAACATGAGATAACCTTCAGGAAGAATAAACGACGACCCAAGGTAACAAAAATGGCTTTTGAGAAGAATAAACGACATCTCAAAATAATGAGATAACCTTCGGGAAGAATAAACGACGGCCCAAGGTAATAAAAATGGCTTTTGGGAAGAATAAACGACGTCGCAAAATAACCTTTGGGAAGAATAAACGACGTCCCAAAATGAGATAACCTTCGGGAAGAATAAACAACGGCCCAAGGTAATAAAAATGGATTTTGAGAAGAATAAACGACGTCTCAAATTAACCTTTGGGAAGAATAAACAACGTCCCAAAATGAGATAAATTTCGGGAAGAATAAACGACGGCCCAAGGTAACAAAATTTCTTTTGAGAAGAATAAACGACGTCTCAAAGTAACCTTTGGGAAGAATAAACAACGTCCCAAAATGAGATAACCTTCGGGAAGAATAAACGACGGCCCAAGGTAACAAAATGGCTTTTGAGAAGAATAAACGACGTCTCAAAATAAGTTGTTGATGAAGTTTGTCTGCTGGAGAATTAACCTGAAAAACAAGGTTAGTTTGGTGCCAATATCATGATGTATATAATGTAACGCCCCGATTCGATTATTTCCCATTTTGTGGAGTTTTTTATTTAATTTGAATGATAATTGTTTTATTTGTGAAATTAACATGATAATAGGATATGTTAATGTGAATATGTGATATGTTGGTTTGTTGTGTGATTTTACCGATTTGTGAATTTTCTAGTAAAATTGGTTTGGAGGGTATTTTAGATATTTGTTAATTAGTAATAAGTTAGAAATTAGTAGAATTGGTATTTTTGTGAGAGAATGATATTTTGTTGGAAAGAGTAGTAAATAGAAAGTTGGTAAGAAGAGAAAGAAAAAGACAAGAAAGAAAAGGAGAGAAGAGAAATGAGGGAAAGTTGGAAAAAGCTTCAAGATTGCTCCTAGGAATCGGTATAATCGGGTAAGGGTGATAAGCATTGTTATCTTAATATTGTGTATGATTATGTATGTGTTTGATTGGTTGAGTTTTGGTTTTAATGGAAGTTTGGAGAAGATGCATAGTTACGGTTTTAGAGGAAATGTGAGAAATTGGTAGATTAATCGGTTTGAAATCATTATAATCGAAGTATGATAGCTAGTACATGTTGTTGATCATGTTTAGTGGGGTTTTGGTGGAGTTTTGGAGTGAAAGAGTTGACTGTTACGCAGCTGGAAATTCTGGAAATCGCTGTTGTCGCTCAGCGAGAGTTCCAGGGTTTTCCTCGCTCAGCGAGCGAGAGGGCGCTCAGCGAGCCTGTAGGTTTTGAGGGGTTTTGTGTTTTAGTTCGTAACTTTAGTTTCGGTTATCCGTTTTAGGCGTTCTTTATATCGATTCGAAGCTAGAAAAGTGTAGAAACTAATGATGCTAAGAAATGTAATTTTTAGCCAACTTTCACCCGACTTTTCCGATAAAACGTAAATGAATTAATTATGGAAATGTGGGTTGATGTGATGTTGTGGCCGTTTGGCAAATGAATACATTGCTTGAACTGTATGCATATGTATGTTAATTGAATGAGCTGAGTGCATAATTATGTTGTGAATAATGTATGCATTTAAAGAATGTTGTGTGTCATTTTGCATGTAAAGCATAATGCATGCATTCTTGTGCTGTGGGATTCCTTGTGAATTCATTGTAGCATCGTGTGCTCATGTGGAGTGTGAGCGATGACTACAACAAGATCGTGTGCCCATTGTAAACACTCCAAATTTGCCCTCACTCATTTCACCATGGCTTGTGATCTTTTCATTTACATAGATTCAATCATAGCATCTCATATTGCATTTTTGCTTCACTGCATTGGTTCAAAGTCATATGCACCTAGGGTTTGTGATCTGAGCAATCCCTGAGCCATCTGAACCACTCCAAAGGTCATCAATCATCTCAAGGGGGTCCATGTATGTTCAAACATCATATTATATCCTCCCAAGATCAAGAAAGTCAAAAATCACAAGAACTGAGGAAACGCATGGAAGCAGAGCCAAGCTTAACTGCATAGATGACCTAAAATTAGGGTTTTGGTTTCAGAGGCCATAACTCTATATGATATGAGGATCATGCATACCAACTTTCATGAAGAAATTCAATGGGGAAGGCATCTGATCAAAAGATGACTTCTTGAGCAAGTCAGTGCAAATCCAGGGCATCTGAGGCCCCCAATCACCACACCAAGGGGTCTTCTCCATCATTTTGAATGTGTATGATCTTTATTTGATCTTAGAAGATGTTAGAAGTTCACAAAATTGAAGAATTTCAAGCCATTTGCAAAGTTGCCATTTTGGGAAAGTGACTTGTAATGAAAACTTGCCATTTTGGGAAAGTTTTTCAACCTCCTCTTTTTGATTCAAAAATGCTTCAAATGAAAAATATTTGGTCATGAAAGTTGTAGATTGGATCCTCCCATTTTCAAAAAGTACAAGAACTCATTCTAATTCATTTTAGAACAAAAGTTATGGCCTTGCAAAGTTGGACAAAATCACTAAATTTTCACTTTTGTGCCAAAGAGGAAACTTGCAAAAACACTTGCCAAAGCCAAATATGACTACAAATAAACTTCTAACCATCACACAAATATCATTCATGGTCCATAATTCAGATTTTCCCAAAGAATTCCTCACTTTCATGCCTTGGATTCAAGTATCATAAGCCATTTTTCACAAAAGTCACAAAGAGGGAAATCTTGCAAGAATGGTTCTTAGGGTTTTGTTTGGTCTCTATTCAATCACAAAGTGTCATAACAACATTATGTGGTGCATTTTGCTGCATATTGCCCAAGGAATAAGACATGTCCATGACCAAAATCTCAAAATGCAACAAGTTGTGAAAATTGCAAAACATGAGACATTTCACCCTTCATCCATTTCAGATCACATCAGAACATCCAAGGGCCTTCCTTGAAGCTGGCTGAGGCAATCCAAACACATAAATCTCCTCTGCCATGGCCCATACCCATAGTACACAATTTTTGACTTTTTGGCCAATCACCCCATACCATTCCCACAGTGCATACCTGCCCTCCTAGATTGTTGGGATTGCTTATGGATTGCCTCAAGGTCATAAAACAAAAAGGAAGAAGGCTCAGAACACACACACAACCAGCTTGCACAAAAACTTTCCAAACCTTCATCTCTTCAAAACTCTTCCCTCAATTTTTTCTTCACCAACAAGTCACACATCATCCACTGAACAAGAATCAACCCTCAAAGCAGCCAAAAACATCACATACACAGACCTCCATTTCTGCTATACCAGAACTGAAACATTCAAACCAACCATTCTTAAAGCTTTCTAAGCTTCATTTCATCATCAGGGGGTTCAAAGAAGTGGATTTGCAGCAAAGGGAAAACCTGAAAGCCCAGAACCAGAAAGTTCCATCTCAGGTAACATGATGAACTTTTTTCCCAGAAGCTAGCTTTTAAGTCCTTTTATGGTTCTATATGCTCCCCTGATCATGTGGATGTGATTACTTTTGAAAATGGTGGAGAAACCACCATGTATGTGATCTCTGAATTTTGCCCGTTTTTTACATTTTTCTGCGATTCATGTTCATGGTGTGAAATAAATGAGTTTTGGATGGGGGTTTAGGTTTAGAATGATTGGGGGATCATTTTTGTGCAAGAAATTTGAAGTTTGATGACCTGAGAGAGAAGCTAGGGTTTAGGTTCGTCGGAGAAGACGACCGGAACACTGTTCCGGTCGCCTGAGGGTGATTAAACCCTAATCACATTAATTAGGCAACTTTGAATGTTAGCCTTTAGATGAGGTTTCCCGCGTGCGTGTGAACGGCCCAGATCCCTTGATTAAGCCCTAATTCTGGATTAATTAACTTAAACATAATTAGGAAAATTCAAATTGCCAGAATCAATCCTAGCCACTGAAACCTGCGCCAAGTCATTTCCCTCCAAAAATCTTTGAATTCTGGCCCTCAGATCAGCATACTTTTTATTTAATTCCATTTTATTTTCTTTTTAATCCATTTGTCTTGCACATTTTGTTAAAAATAGTAAAATACATCTAAAAAATCCCATTTTTTGCATCATAACTTGAAATATTTTTCTCTTTCTGAAAATAATTTTATTTTTATTTTTTGCATAATTTTCGTATTTTAAAAATATTTAAATGTTTATTTTAATTAGTTAATGAAAATTAATTAATTAAAATAGCATTTAGGTTTCTAAAAATCACAAAAAAATTCACATTGCATTTTAATAAATTTAGAAACATTATCAAACTCTTCAAACAAATTTCTTTTTGATTCTTGACCTATTTTGATATTTTTCATTGGAATTAAAGTTCTTAAAAGGCAATATTTTTGTCTTTTACTTAGAAAAATTCATTTTGTCTAACCATGAAGAGTTTGATGTTGGTTCTTCTTGCATTGCATTCTTCATATCATGTAGTTTCTAGGGTAAAATTGATTGGAATTTATCTTTCATTTTCAATTTAATGTACATTTTTCCTTTTGAGGTACCTTAAAACCCTAGTTGACTTGAGAAAATCATAACTTCCATTAGGTTAAGACTTATGTCCCCTCCTTTAGGCAGTGAACTTGTGTAGGGTTAGGGTACCTTTGATCCCATTTGCAATTTTTTATCTTGTCATTTGCTTCTTATTTTGGATTTTGCTTTGTGTCTTGTGCATAAACCCTACTTTTGGCTTTCATTTGCATTCATCTCTCATTTGCTTGCATACATGAACTTGCCATGACATTTTTGTGCATCCTCATGACATATAAGACATCTTAGGACATATTAGAATACGGTTTGATCATTGCATCATTCATTTGCCATGTTATGCATTCATATCATTTCATAAACTTTCATGAACTTTCATGGTGCAAAGCATGCTTCACTTTCATCCTCATCCTTGTATGATCATCCACAACTCTTGACATGTGTTTGCATCCTCTCTTAGCATCATTAACATCATGTTTATGCTTCTGACTTTGGTTTGCATCATTGCATTTCATCTCATTTTCATGTCATTTCATTTTCTTGTTGCTAACTTTTCAGGTGGTAAGTGTTTGAGAAGTGAATTTGCCTTCACTTCTCATAATCTCTTCTCATCTCTCTTATGCATTCATTTCTGCATTTTATCTTTGTATTAGAGTGATCTTGCTCATTCATGATTTCTCCTTCTCATCTTCTTTCTTCAAGCAACTTATCTTCTTAAGTGAAGTAAGTTGACTTGTTTCTTCTGATTCCTTCTCCTTTCATCTGCTTCTTCCTTGGTGGCTTTTCTCCTGAAGATCTTTTGCAAGCCTCATAAACCCTAGGAACACCTAAGCATGATAACAATTATGGTTTTATTAGTCCCCCATTAGTTTTACCTTTGTGTCATCTTCTGTGTCTTCTTTTCTCATCTCATAATCAAGGACTAAACCTTAAAGGTTTTAAGGCTTTGTGATTAGGGTTATGCATGTATCCTTCTATTAGGATGGAGTGTATAACTTTAATCCTAAGTGTTAAACCCTTAATGTGTTTAAATCCTTTAATCAAACCATCTAATAATCACTAATACATCAAACTTGTAACTTGGGCCTTGCATTAGGGTTCTAATTCTTCCTTAATTGGTTAAGAAGGACTAACCCTAGTGTTAATGGACAAGTCCCCCTCAAGTTGTCTTACAAACCCTAAAATTCACTTCTTAACCTTACCATTAACTAAAATCCACTCTAATAAATGCCTTGTTTTGTCATGAGGTTAATCCTTAATCATGGATTAAGTTGAGGAGCCTTCCTCAGCTTAAATGTTCTCATCTATTATCCTTCTATTAGGATGGTGTAATGAGTCCATTAAATCTTTGATTATGTCTTAAACTCATTACTTGACACTAAACAAAAACAACAAAAACATCTAAATAATTGCAAGTAGGTTAATGATCTTAATCCTACATCATGGTGATTAAGTGTGAGGTGTTTACTTCATACTTAAGGTATTCTCATTACCCCTAATCAGAGGGAGGATGTGATGAGTTTACTAACCCTTGGTTTAGGCTTAAGCTCATTTTCCTATGACAAACTCCAAAAGCAATAAAAGACTGAAAACACAAAAACAAACAATAATCGTCTCCTCCGGGATTCTTTTCTCACCTCATTCACTCACAAACGAGAACTTGCTTCTTCCGTTTAATGTAAGACAGTTTGCACCTGAGCCAGACAGGTCATACACTTGAGCATAGACAAGTAAGCAGTTCACAAGTCAATCTATCTTCCAGTCTCTTTGAGTCGAACTACGGTGTTCTGACTTCCTCATTGCACGAGAGGATACGTAGGCATAACTTAACAGTTATCGAACAAAAGTCTCTGTACATCCCCCCTCTTCCAGCATTATTCTTTAAGCCTCATGATCTTGAGCATTTCACTCTTGTTCTTACACTGACACTTCATATATTTCACTTCACTTTCTTCCAGCACTGACACTTGCATTCTTTCCAGCTTTGATACATAGATTGCACTGACACTACCCCTTTAAACACAAATCTTTTAAGCGTGGATCCCGTCGAGTACGACGGACAATCTGGGTGCTAATACCTTCCCAGGTTGTAACCAACCCCCTTTCTCAATTTCTCTGGTTCGCGACCGTCTTATCCATCTTTTCTTAGGTTTATGCAGCATTACCTTTCCTTCGGGATAAAAATGCCTAGCTGGAGACTCTTTTCTTTTGAGTTCACCCTTGTGTGTTCTCTCTTCTCTTTCGCCGACCGTTCGCGTCTGTACCCCATTTGACTTAGCCTCATTTGGTGGGAGCGACAGCTTGGCGACTCTGCTGGGGACACTAATATTGTAACCAGGGCTTCTGGTTCTTTTTGTGGGTTCCTCCTAGCGGTTGTTTGATTTGTGTTTACTGGGGTGTTATGTGCTATATGTGTTTATGTATTTATTTTATTGCTTTATGCACAGTCTTGTTTATTGCTTTCTTTACAGTTTTATACATCATATTGTCATTGTTGGATTTGGTTTCTGTTTTGGTGGGTGGGGTTTCATTGAGAGTTTGAGGTCCTATACTTGGGACCTGAGTGAAACCTAGGCTAGAGTGGTTCATGTTCTTTCCCATTCCATTTCGGTCTGGTGCGGGAATATGAAACACGATTCAGATGTGGGTTTCTTTTTGAGAACACTGTGCTACAGATTTCCTGTAGTGCTAGGGCTATCTGGGAAGCCTGATAAGTCTGGATGACCTTTACTATGACCTTCAGAAGCTGAGGTGAATTAGAGGAGGATCTTTTATGATTATTGTAAACATTGTACCTCCGGGTTAGAAGTGTTTACACTTCTCATAACCGATCCAAGTCTGAAGATCCTTGTTCTAGAACATCACATGTGAGGGGGTTGGGCTGTTTACAGGTTCGCAGGTACCCTTGGCCACATCATACCCTGTTAATATTTGGTTTAAGAGTACCTCATTTTGGACAGTTCTTGTGATTAACCCTGGACATGTGACTCTTTATTTGAGTCCCCTACCCTGGTTACTGGATTTCTGAGCCTTCATCTGGATCTTTGAACATACATGGGCTTTATATCAAGACAGATAATCAGATCTAGCTTGATCACAAACCCTTGCATATCATTTGCATAAATCATCATTGCATCATTTAACATTTGTTTATTTGTTTTTCAGGGTATCCACCTCATATCTGGTTTGGTTTTGACCCCTTCTTCTGCATAGACCTCTGTTTCATCAGTTATCTACTTCAGCTATTCTCATTATCACCAGCATCAGCCTGTCAGTGGCTCACTTCCAGCATCAGTCTGTGATCTTCATCAGCACCTATCTTCATCCTCTTCAGCATTCATGACTACTCCCAGGAAGAGCAACATATCCTACCATTTCTTTGAGCCTGTGTTGACTGGAATTAGGCAGGTCCAGTCACTTATCACACCTGACCACATCCCTTTGTTTAGAGAGCACTATGGAGGTATCCTGGATATGGTCATGGACCTTGACCCTTCTCAGAGGAGCATGATCCACACATGCTTGCAGTTTTATGACCCTCCTTTAAGATGTTTCACATTCCCAGACTTTCAGCTAGGGCCTCTGTTGGAAGAGTTTTCTTCATTGATTGGAGTACCTATCAAAGGTGGAATCCCTTTCAACCCAGAAATGCCAACTCCCAGAAATGAAGATGTAGCAAAAGCACTGCACCTGGAACCTGCCTTGATTGAGCAAAATATGACAACAAAAGCTGGGATCCCTGGTTTGCACTTGGGTTTCTTGGTTTCTCAGGTCATCCTGAAGGCCTCTTTGGGAGAATGGAGGGCATTCTGTGCACTGTTAGCCCTCAGCATATATGGGGCCATACTGTTTGCAGATGAGCCCAAATTTGTCAGCAAGAATGCCATACATTTGTTTCTTCTGAAGAACCCAGTACGTACATTGCTAGGGGATTTTGATTATTCCACCCATCAGAGGAATGAGAAACAAAGGGGGGAGTTGGTTAGATGTTGTGCTCCTTTGTTTTACACTTGGCTGCTCAGACACCTACCTAAGACAGATGCCTTCCTGAATCCCCACCAACAGAAGAACTGGGCCAAGAGGCTCATTGCTTTGACTTCAGATGATATTAGATGGTGCACCCAGAGCACCAAGGGCAAGGACATTATCACCAGCTGTGGACAATACCCAAATGTACCTCTGATAGGAGTAAAGGGTTGCATCAACTACAATCCTTTGCTGTTTAAGAGACAACTGGGCTATGCTTTGGTTCATCCTCCTAGAGTTCAAGATTTAGCTGAGACCCTGTATTGTGAAGTGAAACCTAATTTAGCTATTGTCAGGCAAGCATCCTGGGCTTGGGACAACATCCAGACAAAAGGGATGGCTATTATTGGAAGATGCAATAATGTTGCTTCAGCTCAGTACTATGACTGGTCCCGTACTAGAGCTCAAATTACTGGAATGCCTTTCATCTTGGAGGACATACCTAGACCCTCTACAGTACAACCTGCAACAATTGTCAGCCTAGAAGAATTTGAGAAGCTGAAGGAAAGGAATGAGAACTTATCTCAAGCTTTGAAGAAGACTATGTGGGAAAGAAGTGATGGTCGTCTGGATATTGAGAGATTGGAAAAGCTCAGGGTGGAGCATCTCACCAAAATTGAGAAGACAGAGGACTACATCAGGAAAGCAAGAGCTGGGGAGCAAATATTGAAGAATGCCTGTAAAGAGGCCAAGATTCAGAAGGCTAGGACTGAGCTCTATCTGCAAGAAAGTCAGGCTAGGTGGGTCAGGATCACTGAAGCCCAAACACAAGAAGACCAGAAAACTCAAGCTAAGATTGAACAGCTAGAGGCCAATGAGAAGAAGCAGCAGGAAGCTTTGCTGGAAGCCCAGAAGGAGATTTCAGAGTTGAAGCTTAGGGCAGGATTGAAGAGATCAAAGTACCAGGACATGCATAAGAAGCTTACCACTGCCATTGCTACCAGAAACCTCCTCATTAGGACCATTACAGAGCACCCAGCTGGTCCAGTGACTGAGGCCCTCCTGAAAGAGGTTAGAGAGGACGAGTTTGGGCTGGATGTTTGATTCTTTGCTTGTTGTTTGTTTCCATTTGATGTACTTTTCTTCTTTTGTTGTATTTTGACCCTCCAGGGGCATGTGTTGTAAACCAAACTATGTATTGTTCATCATTTGTAATATATTAGTTTGCTTTCATTGGGTTTCTTTTCTCAGCAACATCAAGTATCTTCCTCGAGGTCTGGAAAGGTCAAAACCAAGAACCAAACCGGATACCTTGGAAAACGAATAAGCATACTGCATTGCATACTAACCTTTTTTTTTGTTTTATAGGTTTTGTTATTATCTTTGTTTCTAACTCTGTTGTGATCTCAGGAAACATTGCTCGTCGCCGAGTGTTCCCTGTGAACCGCGCGCACCGGTACCCTACGCGCAACAACCTTCCCGGTACTCAAATGGAACAAGTACAGCAGGATCTGACTGAGGTTAGAAATCAGATGGCTAATGAAAGAGTGGAGATGAGAAATCAAATGACTCAATTCATGGTTGTGATGACTGGCTTGGCCCAGAGTTAAGAAATGCTAAGGGAACTGGTGGAAAGACAAACTCCCGAGGAACCTCATATTGGAAATGGAGGAACTAGTAACAATGAACAAGGCCAGCCTCGTATTAATCCACCAGTATTTGGACCTCATCTGGATCCGGAAGTCAACTTCCCGAGAAATGTGCAAGGAAATACTGCTGGGGGGAGAATCTTGCAAGAGGATCCCCAAGAAGAGCAGTTTACTGTTATGGGAGCTGGAGATGAAGTCTATGACAGGAGATTGGATGAAATTGCTGAGAAGTTGAGATCTTTGGAGTCTCAGAATTCCTTAGGCTTTGATGTGATGGATATGGGACTAGTGGATGGGGTGAGAATTCCCCACAAATTCAAACCCCCGTGCTTTGAGAAATACAATGGAACCTCTTGTCCACGAACTCACCTGCAGTCTTTCCTGGGAAGACTTAAAGCGTATACCATGGATGAAAAGCTGTGGATGTTCTACTTTGAAGACAATCTGACTGGGGCTTCAAGAGAGTGGTATTCACATTTGACTAGAGCTACCATTAGATGCTGGAAGGACTTAGCTGAAGCCTTCATCAGGCAATATCAATACAATCTGGACATGGCTCCTAACAGGACCCTCCTAATGGGAATGTCTCAATCTTCCAGAGAGAGCTTTAGGGAATATGTCAGAAAGGGAAATGGTTGACATGTTCATGAATACTTTGCAAGGAACATATATTGATAGACTGGCTGCCTTTTCCTCTACCAGTTTTGCTGACATAGTCATAGCTGGGGAAAGGATTGAAAGCCTTTTAAAAATGGGTAAGATTTCCGACAATGGTGCAAGTTCATCCAATAATCCCAGGAAGCCTTTTGTGGGACCCCGAAGAGCCGGTCAAACTAATTCCATTCATACAAGCAGGGGCAGAACTCAATATGTTCACCGGTCAATAGCAACTGTTACCATTCCAGCTCTGATTCCTCAACAATCAGCATATCCTCCACAACAACCATAATATCAACAACAAGTTCAGTATCCGCAACAGAGAACCTACAATAACAGTTACAACAACTAACAACAGCATCCCTTCCAACAGAGACCATCTTAGGCAAATAGGGTGATTGACCCTATCCCTATGCCTTATGCTGCCTTATTGCCACAACTCCTTAAGCTTAACTTGGTTGAGTTAAGGACGTTGGCACCACCAGATCCTCTCAATCTCCCAAAGAACTATGATGTCAACGCCAGGTGTGCCTTTCACTCCAACGTGCCTGGTCACAATACTGAAAAATGCAGGGCCTTACAAATGAAAGTTCAAGACCTGGTGGACTCAAAAGCTCTTAACTTTGCACCTCCTCCGAATGTCACGAGGAATCCAATGCCTAGTCACAATGGGCCTAGGATTAATGCCATTGAGGAAGACAAACCATCCACCTTAATCACCAGTGTTGCACAAATTCGAACACCTTTGGTTGAAATTAAAGCTCAGCTTTTAGAATGCCGAGTGTTCCCCGGGTGTGAGCTCGGCTGTGGGTATTGCAACATTGCAGTCAATGGGTGTGAAAAGTTGATAAGCGGCATAGATGGTCTTATTAAGGATGGTATCCTTCAGATTTCAACAACGGCGCCTACAAATCCAGCAATTCCTTTAACAACAATCCCAGATACTCCTACAACGTCAACAATCATTCCTTCAGCAACAAATTCTCCTACAACAGCAACAACAATCATTCCTACCGATTCATCAACATCACCAGCAATTACCCCGTCCATCATTTCAATAAATCAAAATTCAACAACTGTTTCTTCTACAACATCAACATCCATTTTATCAAAAGAATCTACTACAACGCCAGCAAAAATTAATGAAGATGTCTCAACAGTTACAATCTACTATGACCCATCAAATGTTCCTCCCAGCAGCAATTTCCAACAACAAACCGTGGCACCTCCTTCCAGATCACCAGTCACAATTTACTATGATCCGCACACCATTACAGTACCCTCCTCTGCAGCAATCAGTCCGGTCACCGTTACGGTGCCTGGACTAGTTCCTTATGAAAGCAGTAATGCCATACCTTGGCATTATGGCTCTGATCTCTACTGCAACGGGGAGAAAATCACTCTGGATTCATCGACCTCTTCTCCAAAAATTGATAATGTTGGGGGAGGCGGAGGCTTCACCAGAAGCGGACGCCTTTTTGCCTCACAAACACAAAGACCTAATGCTGAAGCAGAAGCTTCTGCCAAAGCAAAAGGAAAGAGTGTGGTATCTGAAGAGCCAACTACCAAAGACACTCAGAAGACATCTTTTGAGCAAGATGTAGACGAGTTCATGAGAATCATAACAAGGATTGATTACAAGGTGGTGGACCAGCTTCACCAAACACCCTCCAAAATCTCCATATTATCACTGTTGATGTGTTCCAAAGCTTACAGGAACGCATTATTGAAAGTCCTGCACGCAGCATACGTGCCAGAGGAGATTATTGTTAATCAGCTAGAAACTGTGGTTGCAAATGTCAATACCAGTCATGGACTGGGCTTTACCAATGCTGACTTAACAATAGAGGGACGCAACCATAACAAGGCTTTGCATATCACCTTGGAATGCAAGGGTGTTGTTCTGTCTCATGTACTGGTAGACACTGGGTCATCACTCAATGTTCTACCAAAGAAAGCCTTAGTGAATCTAGAGTATGACGGCTTGGCATTGCGTCCGAGTAATTTGGTGGTGAGAGCATTTGATGGCTCTAAAAGATCAGTGCTTGGGGAGATTGATCAGCCTGTGATGATCGGCCCACAGACCTTCAAAACCACCTTCTTTGTGATGGACATACAGTCGGCCTACAGTTGTCTGTTGGGTAGACCTTGGATCCACGCCGCTGGCGCTGTTACGTCTACCCTTCACCAGAAGTTAAAATTCGAGTGGGAAGGCCAAATCATCACCATCTGTGGGGAGGAGGACATCTTTGTTAGCCAGCTGGCTACGTATAAGTACATAGAAATGGATGGGGAGATCCATGAAACCATGAGCCAAGGGTTTGAGGCCATCAACATTAATGAAGCATCTGCTGTACTGGGGACTTCCATCACCTCATATCAACAAGCCCAAAAGGTTGTTGAGGAGGGTACCGCCCAAGGCTGGGGCAAACTGTTGCCCGTGGAAAAGAAAGAAGACCGATTTGGGTTGGGTTACAGACCAAATTAACAAGATCAACCAGAGGCTGCAAAAGAGCCCAAGTTTGTCAGCGGGGGGATGCTCACCCCGGATGCTGTGAACAATTTGGAAGACGAGTCAGAAGACGAGTGCAACCTGGAAAGCTGGATACGTCCAAGGACCCCGGGGAGCCATGTCTCAAACTGGTCTTCCCAGGAAATTATAAGGGTTACTCCTGCAGAGTAATTATTATTTCCTGTATTTTAAAGCATGCATCATGTCTTGCATCTTGCCCAAGATGTCAAGACTCATTTTGTAATCGGGCCATCTTGTATTTTGTGCAAAGATCAATTAACGAGTATCAGGACATCTTTTGCAAATGAGTCTTTTCTTTTTCGCTCACTGTTTTCATTTTTTTCACTTTTTGTACAAAAATAAAATGGCAATGTTTTTCAGAATAAATAACTTCATTTTCACTTTTTTTTCTAAATAAGATAAAACTGATCACTAAAATAAACCAATCTAATCCCTTGCAGAAAGTGCCCTTCAGACTACACCAACAACAACACTGCTATGACTTCGTATGACTTTGACAATCCAATCAATTGAGCTGATGAAGGGGTTGAAGAAGATTATGAGCTACCTGAAGAGCTAGCCAGGTTGTTAAGGCAGGAGGAGAAGGTTATCGCTCCTCATCAGGAGGAGATTGAGACGGTTAATCTTGGTACGGAAGAAGACGTGAAAGAGGTTAAGATCGGGGCCTGCCTGTAAGATTCAGTGAAAGAACAACTGATTGACATGCTTCGAGAGTATGTGGATGTTTTCGCTTGGTCTTATAAGGATATGCCAGGGTTGGACACCGATATTGTCATGCACAAGCTGCCTTTGAAAGAAGATTATCCGCCAATAAAACAGAAACTGCGCCGTACTCGCCCAGATATGGCAATGAAGATTAAAGAAGAGGTACAAAAGCAGTGGGACGCCGGTTTCCTTGCTGTAACTAGCTATCCGCCGTGGGTTGCTAATATTGTACTTGTGCCCAAGAAAGACGGCAAGGTGAGGATGTGTGTGGATTACCAGGATCTGAACAGAGCCAGCCCGAAAGACGACTTCCCTTTACCTCACATTGATGTATTGGTCGATAATACGGCTCAGTTCTCGGTGTTCTCCTTCATGGACGGATTTTCAGGATACAATCAGATCAAGATGTCACCTGAAGACATGGAGAAGACAACTTTCATCACACCCTGGGGCATGTTCTGTTATAAGGTGATGCCATTCGGACTGAAGAATGCTAGTGCAACTTATCAACGGGCTATGGTAACATTATTCCATGACATGATCCATAAAGAAATTGAATGTTATGTGGATGACATGATTGCCAAGTCCCTCACGGAAGAAGACCACCTGGTGAATCTGTTGAAGTTATTCAAGCGTCTGAGGAAGTACCAACTGAAGTTAAACCCCAACAAATGCACATTCGGGGTGCGATCCGGTAAGCTGCTGGGATTTATTGTGAGTGAGAAAGGAATTGAAGTTGACCCTGATAAAGTCAAAGCTATTCAAGAAATGCCTGCACCAAAGACTGAGAAAGAAGTTAGAGGGTTCCTAGGTAGATTGAACTACATTTCAAGGTTCATATCTCACCTTACAGCAACCTGTGAACCCTTGTTCAAGCTGTTAAGAAAAGAACAAACGGTCAGGTGGAACGAAGACTGCCAGAGGGCTTTTGACAAAATCAAGGAATACTTACAAGAGCCTCCAATCCTTATGCCTCCAGTAGAAGGAAGACCTCTAATAATGTACTTGACAGTATTAGAAGGGTCAATGGGGTGTGTGCTGGGCTAGCATGACGAGTCTGGTCGAAAAGAGTATGAAATATACTACCTAAGCAAAAAGTTTACCGACTGTGAACAACGTTATTCACTACTCGAGAAAACTTGTTGTGCTTTAGCGTGGGCTGCTCGCCGACTAAGGCAGTATATGTTGACCCACACTACTTTATTGATCTCGAAGATGGATCCAGTTAAGTACATTTTTGAGAAGCCAGCACTTACCGGACGGGTTGAAAGATGGCAAATGATCCTCACGGAATATGACATTCAGTACACATCTCAAAAAGCCATCAAGGGCAGTGTATTGTCTGATTATCTTGCTGAGCAACCCATTGATGACTACCAGCCTATGAGATTTGACTTCCCTGATGAAGACATCATGTTCATAAAAGCAAAAGATCATGAAGAGCCTATTCACACTGAAGGGCCTGACCCGGAAGAAGAATGGACTATGATGTTTGACGGGGCTGTTAACATGAATGGTCGTGGTGTTGGTGCAGTACTCATTACACCTAAGGGGGTTCACATGCCTTTCTCGGCAAAACTCACCTTCAACTGCACTAACAACGAAGCTGAATACGAAGCTTGTATCATGGGTCTTGAGGAAGCCATTGACCTCAGGATCAAGACTTTGACTGTATTCGGAGATTCAGCTCTGGTAATCAATCAAACCAACAGCAAATGGTACACCCACCAGGATCATCTGATACCTTACATGGATTATACAAGAAGGTTATTGACTTTCTTCACAACGGTCAAGCTTGAGTATATCCCTCGAGATGAAAATCAGTTTGCAGATGCTCTGGCTACCATTTCATCCATGATAAAAGTTCAAGCTGCCAACTTTGTACCTCGGATCTCAGTATCCAGACTTGACAGGCCAACATACGTGTTCTCAGCAGATGTTGTTAAAGATGATAAGCCTTGGTTCCATGACATTAAGTGCTTCTTGGAGGATCAAACATACCCACCTGGGGCATATTCCAATGATGAGAAGACATTAAGAAGGCTAGCTGGTAGTTTCTTTTTGAATGCTGATGGTTCCCTGTACAAGAGGAACTTTGATATGGTACTCCTCAGATGCGTTGATAGGACAGAAGCAGACTTGTTGATGCACGAGGTGCACGAAGGATCCTTTGGTACCCATGCTGGAGGGCATGCAATGGCTAAAAAGTTGTTGAGATCAGGCTATTACTGGATCACAATGGATGCGGACTATTGTGCCTATGCCAGAAAATGTCATAAATGCCAGATTTATGCGGATAAAGTGCATGTGCCTCCCAATCCTCTGAATGTGATGTCTTTACCCTGGCCCTTTTCCATGTGGGGCATTGACATGATTGGCAAGATTGAACCGACTGCTTCAAATGGCCACAGATTCATCCTGGAAACCATTGACTATTTTACCAAATGGGTTGAAGCAACTTCATATGCAAATGTTACAAGGCAAGTGGTAGCCCGATTTCTGAAGAGAGACATCATCTATCGGTATGGAGTTCCCGAGCGAATCATTACTGATAATGGTTCCAACTTGAACAATAAAATGATGGCAGAGTTATGTCGGGACTTCAAGATCCAACACCACAATTCTTCTCCTTACAGGCCAAAGATGAATGGCGCTGTTGAGGCAGCTAATAAGAATATCAAGAAGATTGTGCAGAAGATGGTGGTTACCTATAAAGATTTGCATGAAATGCTACCGTTTGCTTTACATGGGTACCGTACATCAATCAGAACATCCACTGGGGCAACGCCGTTTCAGCTTGTGTATGGTATGGAGGCAGTCCTACCGGTTGAAGTTGAATTACCCTCCCTGCAGGTACTAATGGATGTTAAGTTGAACGAGGCAGAATGGGTCCGATCCCGATACGAGAAACTGAATCTGATTGAAGAAAAGAGATTGGCTGCAATTTGTCATGGGCAGCTGTATCAGAAAAGAATGAAGAAAGCCTTCGATCAGAAAGTCAGGCTTCGAGAGTACCAAGTAGGAGATCTTGTGCTGAAAAGACTCCTCCCTCCTCATACAGACCACAGGGGCAAGTGGACTCCGAATTATGATGGTCCATTCATAGTAAAGAAAGTTTTCTCCGGTGGAACACTGATGCTCAGTACTATGGATGGTGAAGACTTCCTGTCCCCTGTGAATTCAGATGTAGTTAAAAAATACTTCGCATAAAATGACCCGCTGGACATAAAAACAGAATGTAAGTCCAGGCAAAAATAGGGCATCCCGGCGAGTCAAAAACAGAATAAAAGACTCGGGCAAAAATAAGGGAAAAATAAATAAAAAATGTACACCCGCTGAGTTGAAAAGCCGCATTGGACAACTCAGGCAAAAATGGGTATCCCGGTGGATTGAAAACCTGAAAGGGCGATCCACGCAAAATAAGGGAATAAGCGAACAACTGCATTCTGAATTCTGAATTCATCTGTATCACTTACAACATGGTAAGCTTCGGAAGGTTCGAGCGTCGGTCAGAATCAGCCTTCTTCAGAAAGCAAGACGAGAAGAACGTCGAATGTCATACGAGTCATAGCAAAAGGGAAGCTCCTTGAAGCGTCATCAACATTTCCAGCATCTTTTTGTTTCTCAATTTGTACTTTCCAATTCAGGGCACTCAAATTAATAAAATCAGATTTTCAGTCATGTTTTGTCTCGTACATTTTATTTTCGTTTGCAAAAATGTCCGACGTCTTTAAGATATTGATTACATAAATACAAATGTTTCCCTTCTAAAAATACGTGCTTACAGGAAATATACTTACTCCCAGGAGTGTCTAAACTCCTATGATGGAACCCAGTAAGGGATACCTCGGGATACTTGTGTGTTTCTTTGTCTTTACAGGATTGCAGGTATCCAAAGTGAAACATGGGGCATGAAAGCTTCTCCCCAGTAGGCTGCCAAATCATTGTTTCCTCAGCACACCTTCCAAACAGCACCAGAGATGCTTTCTCCCCATCAGAGTTGCCAGGCATCACTTCCCCAACATTTCCTTCAAGGGGCAGCACCTGAAGGTGTTCATATCCCCAGTTGAGTTGTCAAGTATTATTCTCAGCAGGATCCCCACAGAAATCTCTAGGAAGATCTTTCAGTGATCTTTCTTCTTCCCCAGCCAAGTGCTAGACAGGGAACCATCTCCCCACAGAGTTTCAGCCTCTATCCAGAAGAGCGACGCCCGAAGATCTCACAACAGAGTAAAGAAAGCTGCTACAGGCCCCAGCTGGATCCCTCATTACCAAGATAGGTCTATCAGTGATCTATTTCCCCATGCAGAGTCAGATACGTCAGATCTACCAATGATCTCATCCCCAGCTGGGATATCCACTTCGAGCAGATTAGCCAGAGATCTCCACGGCAACGGGATTCGAATCCCGGATCGGTATCTTTGCATAATCATAGCATTCACATCATATTTTCCCCACAGAGCGTAGCATTCCGTTTAATACGGAGCATTATGGCAAAAATCAAACATATTGCATAATCATAGGCCATGTGTCGAACCAAACATTTGCAAATACTGACAATCCATCAACAATATAAAGAATATTTCCCAATTCCCCACCAGGGAGCCAAAGCATTTCCCTCACAAATACAGGAACACACTCCTTTGGCACTCGCCCGTGTCATCATTCCCCAGTAAAATTGCCCGAGCAAACAAATGCTTATGTTACAGATGTTTCTTGACACTCGTCTGTGTCATACCCCCAGCAGAAAGCCAAAGTGTCCCCTTTGCACTCAAAAACACATATATATATATATATATATATAATCCCCTGACACTCGTCCGTGTCACCTTCTCCAGCATAGTTGCTTAAACAATGATTGTAAAATCAAATACTTGTTTATAATACACTTCTTCCGACACCCGTCCGTGTCGTGTTCTCCCCAGCAAGTTGAGCACTCGTCTGTGTCTCACTCATACTTTTACTCATACAGATACTCGTCCGTACCTTGTATGTACCATTTAAATCCCCTCAGAATCAACACTCATCCGTGTTTTTTTTTAACCAGTTGGTACTCGTCCGTATCATCATCTATGAACATGCGTCAAGCGTTTGTTTCTACTGATACTCGTCCGTATCATAGTCTTAAAGATTCTCGTCCGCATCTTTAATCTATACACCGTGTCAAACACTTATACCTTCATCTCTTGAATTTAGACACTTGTCTGTGTCTACCATTCCCCAGAAGAATTCCCAGCAAATCTTAATAAACTATTTCCTTTTATCTGACATTCGTCCTATGTCATGACACCTTTCGGCAGCCGTACCCGGCCAGGTGATCGTCCTTCACCTTTTTGATGATCGTCCTTCATCACCCCCAGTGGAGTCTCTATTCGTTTAGAACCCCTTTCTATCCGACATTCGTCCTATGTCGTGATATTTTTAGCAGCCGTCCCCTACTAGGTGATCATCCTTCACCTCTTGATGATTGTCCTTCATCATTCTACCCGATGGCCGTCCCCATCGTCGACCCTTTTTATCTGACATTCGTCCTATGTCATGATAAACCCTGAGAGCAGCCATACCCTGCTAGGTGATCGTCCCTCACCTCCTGATGATCGTCCTTCGTCATGCTTATCTAATGGCCATCCCCATCGTCGACCTTTTCATCCGACATTCGTCCTATGTCGTGATACTTTTGGCAGTCGTACCTTGCCAAGTGATCGTCCTTCACCTTAGATGACCGTCCCTCATCTTATCCCCAATAAAGCAGCCGTACCCTGCCAGGCGATCATCCTTCACCTTTGATGACCGTACCTCAGCACTTATTTCATTCATACCTTGAACTTGATGGTCGTCCCCATCATTCACCTTACCTTTAACCCCCAGAAAATCTTGTTTCTTTGCTTGATGGCCGTCCCCATCATAATCTCCTATATCCCCAGCATGTCGGTCGCCCCCGTCATTGCTTTATCCCCAGCAGTCGTCCTCTGCTTGACGGTCGTCCTCCGTCGCCTACACTTTATAAAGATACTTTATTTTCTTTTACAATCTTTATCCCTTTTCTTCTTCATCCAGTGAGTGCAAATTTTGGACTGTCTTTGGTATTCAACCACAAGTTATCTCGTTTGCCTGTTAAGCCGTTGCTTACATCCTGCACAGCTAACTCATGCTTGAATTGGGGCAGCTATAAACACCCCAAGTTTACCCTCACTCATTCACACCATGGCTTGTGATCTTTTCATGTGCATAAGTTCATCTGCATCTAGGGTTTGTGATCTGAGCCATCCCTGAGCCATTTGAGACACTCCAAAGGTCATCAATCACTTCAAAGGGGTCCATGTATGTTCAAGCATCATATTGTATCCTCACAAGGTCAAGAAAGTCAAAGAATCACAAGAACTGGGAAAGGCATGGAAGCAGAGCCAGGTTTAACTGCACAAATAACCTAGAATTAGGGTTTTGGTTTCAGAGGCCATAACTCCAAAATTTTTGGTCATTCTTGTTTCTATTGGTCTCTATATGTTATGAGGATCATGCATATCAATTTTCATGAAGAAATTCCATGGGGAAGGCATCTGATCAAAGATGACTTCTTGAGCAAGTCAGTGCAAAATCAGGGCATCTGAGGCCCCCAATGACCCAACCAAAGGTTGTTCTCCATCATTTTGAATGTGTATGATCTTTATTTGATCATATAAGATGTTAGAAGTTCACAAAATTGAAGAATTTCAAGCCATTTGCAAAGTTGCCTTTTTGGGAAAGTGACTTGTAATGCAAACTTGCCATTTTGGGAAAGTTTTTCAACCTCCTCTTTTTGATTCAAAAATGCTTCAAATGAGAAAACTTTGGTCATGAAAGTTGTAGAATAGATCCTCCCGTTTTCAAAAAGTACAAGAACTCTTTCTAATTCGTTTTGGATCAAAAGTTATGGCTTGTCAAAGTTGGGCAAAATCACTTAATTTTCACTTTTGTACCAAAGAGGGAAAGTTGCAAAACCTCATGCCAAGGCAAAATGTGACTTCAAATGGACTTCTAACTATCACACAAACATAAGTCATGACCTAAAATTCAGAATGCACCAAAGAATTGTTCATTTTCATGCCTTGATCATTAAGAAATCACAAATGGGCCAAAGGTTCACCAAGTTGCAAAATGCTTCATAACCCTTCATCCATTTAAGCCAGCTCACAAAATCTGATTTCATGACATTCCTTGATCTTTGCTACACAGGACCATGCCCCTATCTCAGCCTCCCACTTGCCCATACCTCAAAGGACACCTAACATTGACTTTTGGCAAAATGGACCATACCAATCAACATGGGCCAGCAACAACTCTCTGACCTATCCAAACTTGATACATGGACAAAATGGAACTCAACACACCACACAACACAGCCTGAGTTCTCCCACAAGTCAGCACTCTCAAAAATCCTCCCTTATGCATTTTTCTTCGAATCTCATCACACAAACATCAAACCTCAAAACCAACTTCACCATTCATTCAGAAAAGCTTCATAGAGCATAAACCACCCTTCATCTTGCCCTGAAAAGCCCACAAACAGAAATACGATTTTTCACTCCCCCTGGTCAGAACTTCATCAATCTCACAAACCAGCCACATTACACTCCAACCAAGCCTCAAAGCATCTTCAGGGAGACCATTAGAGAAGCTTTGAAGCAGGAAGGCAGTCTGAAAGCTCCAAACTGAAAGCTTCACCTCAGGTAGCTTCACAAAATCATTTTTCCAGAAACCTTGTTTTAAGTTATTGAAATGATCTACATGTTCCCCTGAGTGCATTGAGCTTTGTATTTTTAAAAATGGTTGAGAAATGAAGTTGTATGGTTGTTCTGAAATTTCTACCATTTTTGCATTTTGATTCGAATCTTGTTTGTGAGTGAAAAGAAATGGAGTTTGATGTTAGGGATGAGTTTAGGAAGGTGAGGGGAAGCGATCTGGAGCTTTAGAGCTCCAGAAATGGCCTAGGGAGTGATTTGGAAAAATCTCAGGGGAGGTGTGGCCGGAGAAGATGACCGGAGGTCATTTCCGGCCACCTGAAAGTCATTAATGCCTTAATTGTGATTAGGGCTCAGTTTGAATATGAGCCATAGATCCTGTTGACCCGTGTTGACCCGCGCGCGAATGAGTGGCCCAAATCCATCATTAAAACCCTAATCCTGATTTATTAAATTAATTAATTAGGTTTAATTTAAATTTAGTCAGTTTGAATTGCAGCCCTAGGATCTGGCGCGGGTCAACTCCCTCCAAATCCATTTGAATCTCAGCTCTTGGATCAGCCTACTTTCTTTTATTTAAATTTTTATTTCATTTTCTTTTCATTTAACTTCCACGAATTTTTAAAAATAGGAAAACATATGAAAAAATTCTGATTTTTTTTGTCAAACATCTCATTAATTTTCAGAACCCAAAAATATTTTTATTTTTATTTTTTGCATTAAAAATTATTTTTAAATCATTTAAATGTTTATTTTTAATTAGTTAATGGAAATTAATTAATTAAAAATGCATTTAGGTACTTAAAAATCACAAAAAAATTCACATTGCATTTTAAAACATTTAGAAACATTATCAAACTCTCAAAACAAATTTCTTTTTGGTTCTTGATGTATTTTGAAAATTTTCATTGGAATTAAATTCATTTGAAGGAAATATTTTTGTTCAAATTTAGAAAAATTCATCCTGCCTAACCATGAGGAGTTTGATGATGGTTCTTATTGCATTGCATTCTTCATAGCATGTAGTTTCTAGGGTAAAATTGGTTTGAATTTATCTTTCATTTTCAATTTGATGTGCATTTTTCCTTTTGAAGTGTCTTAAAACCCTAGTTAACTTGAGAAATTCATAACTCCCATTAGATCAAGAGTTAGGTCCCCCCCCTTTGGGCAGTGAACTTGTGTAGGGTTAGGGTTCCTTTTCTCCCATTTTCAATTTTATATGATGTCATTTGCTTCTGATTTTGAATTTTGTGTTGTATGTTATGCATAAACCCTAATTCTTGCCTTCATTTGCATCCTTCTTTCATTTGCTTGCATACAAGAACTTGTCATGACATTTTGTGCATCCATATGACATATAAGACATCTTAGGACATATTAGAATTATGTTTGATCATTGCATCATCCATTAGCCATGTTATATGTTCATTCCATTTCATAAACTTTCATGAACCTTCATGGTTCAAGGCATGCTCCCTATGCATCCATTCTCTTGTATGTTCACATATGTGCATCTTGTATGACTTTGCACCATCTCTTTACATCATTTGCATCATGTGTATGTTTCTGACTTTGGCCTTTGCCCATCCATATGCATTGTTTCATCTCATTTCTTCCCTTATGCATCTTGTACTAACTTTTCAGGTTAATGGTAAGTTTGTTTGGGAGGTGGATTTGCCTTCACCTCCTACCTCTTCTTACCTCATCATTTCACATCCTTGCTGCATTTTTACTTGTCTTTGATTGAGCTTGCTCACTTGTGCCTATCTTTCCTCTTTTCTCTTCTCATCTCATCCCTTTTCTATCTTGCTTCTCCTTGGTGGCTCCCTTGAAGATTTCTCCTCTTAAGCCTCACAAACCCTAGGACTTCCAAGCATGATAACATTTTAAGAATGTTTAGTCCCCCTTAGACTCTTTCCTTTGAGTTATCTTTGAGTCTTCTCTTCTCATAATCAGGGACTAAACCCCTAAGGTCTTAAGGCTTTGTGATTAAGCTTATGCATGCATCCTTCTATTAGGATGGAGTGTATAACTTTAATCCTAAGTGTTAAACCCTTAATGTGTTTAACTCCTTTTAATCAATCCACCTAATAATCACTAAGACATCAAGCTTGTAACTTGGGCCTTGCATTAGGGTTCTAATTCTTCCTTAATTGGTTAAGAAGGACTAACCCTAGTGTTAATGGACAAGTCCTCCTCAAGTTGTCTTACAAACCATAAAATCCATTTCTTAACATTATCATTAACTAAAATCCACCTTAATAAAGGCTTTGTTTTGTCATGAGGTTAATCCCTAATCATGGATTAAGTTGAGGAGCCTTCCTCTGCTTAAATGTTCTCATCTATTATCCTTCTATTAGGATGGTTAATGAGTCCATTAAATCTCTGATTATGGCTTAATCTCATTACTTAACACTAAACAAAAATACCAAAAACATCTAAATAATCACAAGTAGGTTAAAGATCTTAATCCTACATCATGGTGACTAAGTGTGAGGTGTTTACTGCATGCTTAAGTTATTCTCATTACCCCTAATCAGAGGGAGGATGTGATGAGTTTACTAACCCTTGGTTTAGGCTTAAGCTCATTCTCTTATGACAAACTCCAAAAAGCAATAAAAGATTGAAAACTCAAAAACAAACAATAATCGTCTCCTCCGGGATTCTTTTCTCATCATCTTCACTCACAAACGAGAACTTGCTTCTTCCGTCTAATGCAAGACAGTTAGCACCTGAGCCAGACAGGTCATACACTTGAGCATAGACAAGCAAGCAGTTCATCAGTCAATTTATCTTTCAGTCTCTTTGAGTCGAACTACGGTGTTCTGACTTCCTCATTGCACGAGAGGATACGTAGGCATAACTTAACAGTTATCGAACAAAAGTCTCTGTATATTCCCACTCTTCCAGCATTATTCTTTTAAGCCTCATAGTCTTGAGCTTCACTCTTGTTCTTACACTGACACTTCTCTTATACACTTCACACTTCTTTTACACTGACACTTGCATTCTTTTCCAGCTTTGATACACAAAACAGCACTGACACTACCCCTTTGAACACAAATCTTTTAAGCGTGGATCCCGTCGAGTACGACGGACAATCTGGGTGCTAATACCTTCCCAGGTTGTAACCAACCCCCTTTCTCAGTCTCTCTGGTTCGCGACCGTCTTATCCATATCTCTTTTTAGGTTTATGCAGCATTACCTTTCCTTCGGGGTAAAAATGCCTAGTTAGAAACTCTATTCATTTCTTTCTCTTTCGCCGACCGTACGCGTCTGTACCCCTTCTGACCAGATGTCATTAGGTGGGAGCGACAAATGTGATGTCTTCACCCTGGCCCTTTGCCATGTGGGGCATTAATATGATTGGCAAGATTGAACCGACTGCTTCAAATGGCCACAGGTTCATCTTGGTAGCCATTGACTATTTTACCAAATGTGTTGAAGCAGCTTCATATGCAAATGTTACAAGGCAAGTGGTAGCCCGATTTCTGAAGAGAGACATCATCTGTCGGTACGGAGTTCCCGAACGAATCATTACTGATAATGGTTCCAACTAAAACAACAAAATGATGGCAGAACTATGCCGGGACTTCAAGATCCAACACCACAATTCTTCTCCTTACAGGCCAAAGATGAATGGCGCTGTAGAGGCAGCTAACAAGAATATCAAGAAGATTGTGCAAAAGATGGTGGTCACCTACAAAGACTGGCATAACATGCTACCATTTGCCTTGCATGGGTACCATACGTCAGTCAGAACATCCACTGGGGAAACACCATATCAGCTTGTTTATGGTATGGAGGCAGTCCTACCTGTTGAAGTTGAATTACCCTCCCTACGGTTACTGATGGATGTCAAATTAAACGAAGCAGAATGGGTCCGATACCGATACGAACAACTGAATCTGATTTAAGAAAAGAGATTAGCTGCAATTTGTCATGGGCAGCTGTATCAGAAAAGAATGAAGAAAGCCTTCGATCAGAAAGTCAAGCTTCGAGAATACCAAGTAGGAGATCTTGTGCTGAAAAGACTCCTCCTTCCTCATACAGACCACAGGGGCAAGTGGACTCCGAATTATGATGGGCCATTCATAGTAAAGAAAGTTTTCTCTGGTGGAGCATTGATGCTCAGTACTATGGATGGTGAAGACTTCCTGTCCCCTGTGAATTCAGATGCAGTTAAAAGATACTTCGCATAAAATGACCCGCTGGACATAAAAACATAATGTAAGTCCAGGAAAAAATAGGGCATCCTGGCAGGTCAAAAACAGAATAAAAGACTCGGGAAAAAGTAAGGGAAAATAAAAAAAAAATGTACACCCGCTGAGTTGAAAAGCCGCATTGGACAACTCAGGCAAAAATGGGTATCCCGGTGGAATGAAAACCCGAAAGGGCGATCCACGCAAAATAAGGGGACAAGCGAACAACTGCATTCTGAATTCGTCTGTATCACTTACAACATGGTAAACTTCGAAAGATTCAAGCTTCGATCGAAATCATCCTTTTTCAAAAAGAAAGATGAGAAGAACGTCAATGTCATATGAGTCATAGCAAAAGGGAAGCTCCCTGAAGCGTCATCAACATTGCCAGTACTTTTTGTTTCTCAATTTATAACAATCTCCTCATTTCAGGAGATTTGTTTCTTTGATTGTACTTGCCAATTTAGGGCACACAAATTAATAAAATCAGATTTTTCAGTCACATTCTGTCTCGTACATTTTATCTTTATTTGCAAAAATGTATGATGTCCTTAATAATGATTGCATAAGTGCAGATGCACCTTTTCTAAATCACATGCTTACAGGAAATATATTTGCTCCCGGGATTGCCTAAATTCCTATGATGGAATCCGGTAAGGGATACCTCGGGGTTCTTGTACGTTTTTTGTCATAACAGGCTTGCAGATATTCAACGCACAGCATGGGGGCATGACAGCTTCTCCCCGGCAGGATGCCAAATCATTACTTACTCGGCACATCTCCCATCTAGCACCAGAGATGCTTCATCCCCAGATGAGTTGCCAGTCATCATTCCTCCTCAGCCAAATGTCAGACATGGAACTATCTCCCCACAAAATTTCAGCCTCTATCCAGAAGAGCAATGCCTGAAGATCCCACAACAAAGTGACGGAAGCTTCCACAGACCCCAGTTGGGTCCCTCGTTACCAAGATAGGTCTATCGGTGATCTATTTCCTCAAGAGGCATATATGTCAGATCTACCAATGATCTCATCCCCAGCTGGGATATCCACTCCAAGCAAATCAATCGGAGATCTCCATAGCAACGGGATCCGAACCTCGGATCGGTATCTTTGCATAAATCATAGCATTCGCATCATATTTTCCCCCAGAGCGTAGAATTCCGTCTAATACGGAGCATTACGGCAAAAATCAAACATATTGCATAATCATAAGCCATGTCTTGAATCAAACACTTGTAAATACTGACATTCCATCAACAAAATACAAAATACCTCTCAAACTCCCCGGCAGAATATTAAAGCATTTCATTTACACTCACAAATACAGATACATGCTCCTTTTGGCACTCGTTCGTGTCATCATTCCCCAGTAAAGTCGCCCGAGCGTTCTCTACAAACAAATGATTATACATTACAGATGCTTCTTGACACTCGTCTGTGTCATATCCCCAGCAGAAAGCCAAAGCGTCCCCTTTGCACTCACGAACACATGTTTACATATATCTACACATTTCCCTGACACCCATCCGTGTCACCCATCCCCAGCATAATTTCCTAAACACTTTGTAAACCAAATACTTGTTTATAGTACACTTTTTCCGACACCCGTCCGTGTCATGCTCTCCCCAGCAAGTTGAACACTCGTATGTGTCTCACCCATGTTTACTTATTTCAGATACTCGTCCGTATCTCGTATATACCGCTTAAATCCCCTCAGAGTCGACACTCGTCCGTGTTCTTTGTTAACCAGTTTGTACTCGTTCGTACCATCATCTCTGAACATGCGTCAACGTTTATTTCTACCGATACTCGTCCGTATCATAGTCTTAAGGATGCTCGTCCGCGTCTTAAATCTACATACAATGTCAAACACTTATATCTTCTTAAATTTAGACACTCGTCTGTGTCTACTATTCCCCAGAAGAGTCCCCGGCAAATTCGGAATAAACTATTTCCTTTCTATCTGACATTCATCCTATGTCATGATACTTTCCGGCAGCCGCACCCTGCCAGGTGATCGTCCTTCACCTTTTGATGATCGTCCTTCGTCATCCCCAGCGGAGTCTCTATTCATTAGAACCCCCTTTTTTATCCGACATTCGTCCTATGTCGTGATATTTTAGCAGCCGTACCCTGCTAGGTGATCGTCCTTCACCTCTTGATGATCGTCCTTCATCATTTTATCTGATGGCCGTCCCCATCATTGATCTTGTTATCTGACATTCGTCCTATGTCACGATAAACCCGAGAGCAGCCGTACCCTACTAGGTGATCGTCCTTCACCTCTTGATGATCGTCCTTCATCATGCTTATCCGATGGTCGTCCCCATCGTCAACCTTTTCATCTGACATTCGTCCTATGTCGTGATACTTTCGGCAATCGTACCTTGCCAGGTGATCGTCCTTCACCTTAGATGATCGTCCCTCATCTTACCCCCAACAGAGCAGCCGTCCCCTGCTAGGTGATCGTCCTTCACCTTTGATGACCGTTCCTCATCATTTATTTCTTCAACCCGATGGTCTTCCCCATCATTTACCTTTAATCCCCAGAGAATCTTATAACTTTATTTGATGGTCGTCCCCATCATGATCCCTCTATTTCCCCAGCATGTCGGTCGTCCCCGTCATTGCTTCGTCCCCAGCAGTCGTCCTCTGCTCGACGGTCGTCCTCTGTCGCCTGCACTTTATAATCACATTATACTTCCTTTTACAATCTATATCCCTTTTCTTCTTCATTCTGTGAGTGCAAATTTTGGATTGTCTTTGGTATTCAACCACAAGTTATCTTGTTTGCCTGTTAAGTCGTCGCTTACATCCTACACAGCTAACTCATGTTTGAATAGGGGCAGCTGTAAACACCCCAAATTTTCCCTCACTCATTTCACCATGGCTTGTGATCTTTTCATTTACATAGTTTCAATCATAGCATCTCATATTGCATTTTTGCTTCACTGCATTGGTTCAAAGTCATCTGCACCTAGGGTTTGTGATCTGAGCAATCCCTGAGCCATCTGAACCACTCCAAAGGTCATCAATCATATCAATGGGGTCCATGTATGTTCAAACATCATATTATATCCTCCCAAGATCAAGAAAGTCAAAAATCACAAGAACTGAGGAAACGCATGGAAGCAGAGCCAAACTTAACTGCACAGATGACCTAAAATTAGGGTTTTGGTTTCAGAGGCCATAACTCCAAATTTTTTGGTCATTCTTGTTTCTATTGGTCTCTATATGATATAAGTATCATGCATACCAACTTTCATGAAGAAATTCAATGGGGAAGGCATCTGATCAAAAGATGACTTCTTGAGCAAGTCAATGCAAAATCAGGGCATCTGAGGCCCCCAATCACCCAACCAATGGGTCTTCTCCATCATTTTGAATGTGTATGATCTTTATTTGATCTTAGAAGATGTTAGAAGTTCACAAAATTGAAGAATTTCAAACCATTTGCAAAGTTGCCATTTTGGGAAAGTGACTTGTAATGAAAACTTGCCATTTTGGGAAAGTTTTTCAACCTCCTCTTTTTGATTCAAAAATGCTTCAAATGAAAAATCTTTGGTCATGAAAGTTGTAGATTGGATCCTCCCATTTTCAAAAAGTACAAGAACTCATTCTAATTCATTTTAGAACAAAATTTATGGCCTTGCAAAGTTGGATAAAATCACTAAATTTTCACTTTTGTGCCAAAGAGGAAACTTGCAAAAACACTTGCCAAAGCCAAATATGACTTAAAATAAACTTCTAACCATCACACAAACATCATTCATGGTCCATAATTCAGATTTACCCAAAGAATTCCTCACTTTCATGCCTTGGATTCAAGTATCATAAGCCATTTTTCACAAAGGTCACAAAGAGGGAAATCTTGCAAGAATGGTTCTTAGGGTTTTGTTTGGTCTCTAATCAATCACAAAGTGTCATAACAACATTATGTGGTGCATTTTGCTGCATATTGCCCAAGGAATAAGACATGTCCATGACCAAAATCTCAAAATGCAACAAGTTGTGAAAATTGCAAAACATGAGACATTTCACCCTTCATCCATTTCAGATCACATCAGAACATCCAAGGGCCTTCCTTGAAGCTGGCTGAGGCAATCCAAACACATAAATCTCCTCTTCCATGGCCCATACCCATAGTACACAATTTTTGACGTTTTGGCCAATCACCCCATACCATTCCCACAGTGCATACCTGCCCTCCTAGATTGTTGGGATTGCTTATGGATTGCCTCAAGGTCATAAAACAAAAAGGAAGAAGGCTCAGAACACACACACACACAACCAGCTTGCACAAAAACTGTCCAAACCTTCATCTCTTCGAAACTCTTCCCTCAGTCAGCAAACCTCAATTTTTTCTTCACCAACAAGTCACACATCATCCACTAAACAAGAATCAACCCTCAAAGCAGCCAAAAACATCACATACACAGACCTCCATTTCTGCTATACCAGAACTGAAACATTCAAACCAACCATTCTTAAAGCTTTCTAAGCTTTATTTCATCATCAGGGGGTTCAAAGAAGTGGATTTGCAGCAAAGGGAAAACCTGAAACCCCAGAACCAGAAAGTTCCATCTCAGGTAACATGATGAACTTTTTTCCCAGAAGCTAGCTTTTAAGTCCTTTTATGGTTCTATATGCTCCCCTGATCATGGGGATGTGATTACTTTTGAAAATGGTGGAGAAACCACCATGTATGTGATCTCTGAACTTTTGCCCGTTTTTTACATTTTTCTTCGATTCATGTTCATGGTGTGAAATAAATGAGTTTTGGATGGGGGTTTAGGTTTAGAATGATTGGGGGATCATTTTTGTGCAAGAAATTTGAAGTTTGATGACCTGAGAGAGAAGATAGGGTTTAGGTTCGTCGGAGAAGACGACCGGAACAGTGTTCCGGTCTCCTGAGGGTGATTAAACCCTAATCACATTAATTAGGCAACTTTGAATGTTAGCCTTTAGATGAGGTTTCCCGCGTGCGTGTGAACGGCCCAGATCCCTTGATTAAGCCCTAATTCTGGATTAATTAACTTAAACATAATTAGGAATATTCAAATTGCCAGAATCAATCCTAGCCACTGAAACCCGCGCCAAGTCAACTCCCTCCAAAAATCTTTGAATTCTGGCCCTCAGATCAGCATACTTTTTATTTAATTCCATTTTATTTTCTTTTTAATCCATTTGTCTTGCACATTTTGTTAAAAATAGTAAAATACATCTAAAAAATCCCATTTTTTGCATCATAACTTGAAATATTTTTCTCTTTCTGAAAATAATTTTATTTTTATTTTTTGTATAATTTTCGTATTTTAAAAATATTTAAATGTTTATTTTAATTAGTTAATGAAAATTAATTAATTAAAATAGCATTTAGGTTTCTAAAAATCACAAAAAAAATCACATTGCATTTTAATACATTTAGAAACATTATCAAACTCTTCAAACAAATTTCTTTTTGGTTCTTGACCTATTTTGACATTTTTCATTGGAATTAAAGTTCTTAAAAGGCAATATTTTTGTCTTAACTTAGAAAAATTCATTCTGCCTAACCATGAAGATTTTGATGTTGGTTCTTTTTACATTGCATTCTTCATATCATGTAGTTTCGAGGGTAAAATTGATTGGAATTTATATTTCATTTTCAATTTAATGTGCATTTTTCCTTTTGAGGTGCCTTAAAACCCTAGTTGACTTGAGAAAATCATAGCTTCCATTAGGTTAAGACTTAGGTCCCCTCGTTTGGGCAGTGAACTTGTGTAGGGTTAGGGTACCTTTGATCCCATTTGCAATTTTTTATCTTGTCATTTGCTTCTGATTTGGGATTTTGCTTTGTGTCTTGTGCATAAACCCTACTTTTGGCTTTCATTTGCATTCATCTCTCATTTGCTTGCATACATGAACTTGCCATGACATTTTTGTGCATCCTCATGACATATAATACATCTTAGGACATATTAGAATCATGTTTGATCATTGCATCATTCATTTTCCATGTTATGCATTCATATCATTTCATAAACTTTCATGAACTTTCATGGTGCAAAGCATGCTTCACTTGCATCCTCATCCTTGTATGATCATCCACAACTCTTGACATGTGTTTGCATCCTCTCTTAGCATCATTAACATCATGTTTATGCTTCTGACTTTGGTTTGCATCATTGCATTTCATCTCATTTCATTTTCTTGTTGCTAACTTTTTAGGTGGTAAGTGTCTGAGAAGTGAATTTGCCTTCACTTCTCATAATCTCTTCTCATCTCTCTTATGCATTCATTTCTGCATTTTATCTTTGTATTAGAGTGAGCTTGCTCATTCATGATTTCTCCTTCTCATCTTCTTTCTTCAAGCAACTTATCTTCTTAAGTGAAGTAAGTTGACTTGTTTCTTCTGATTCCTTCTCCTTTCATCTGCTTCTTCCTTGGTGGCTTTTCTCCTGAAGATCTTTTGCAAGCCTCATAAACCCTAGGAACACCCAAGCATGATAACAATTAGGGTTTGATTAGTCCCCCATTAGGTTTACCTTTGTGTCATCTTTTGTGTCTTCTCTTCTCATCTCATAATCAAGGACTAAACCTTAAAGGTTTAAGGCTTTGTGATTAGGGTTATGCATGTATCCTTCTATTAGGATGGAGTGTATAACTTTAATCCTAAGTGTTAAACCCTTAATTTGTTTAAATCCTTTAATCAAACCATCTAATAATCACTAAGACATCAAACTTGTAACTTGGGCCTTGCATTAGGGTTCTAATTCTTCCTTAATTGGTTAAGAAGGACTAACCCTAGTGTTAATGGACAAGTCCCCCTCAAGTTGTCTTACAAACCTTAAAATTCACTTCTTAACCTTACCATTAACTAAAATACACTCTAAGAAATGCCTTGTTTTGTCATGAGGTTAATCCCTAATCATGGATTAAGTTGAGGAGCCTTCCTCAGCTTAAATGTTCTCATCTATTATCCTTCTATTAGGATGGTGTAATGAGTCCATTAAATCTTTGATTATGGCTTAAACTCATTACTTGACACTAAACAAAAACAACAAAAACATCTAAATAATTGCAAGTAGGTTAATGATCTTAATCCTACATCATGGTGATTAAGTGCGAGGTGTTTACTTCATACTTAAGGTATTCTCATTACCCCTAATCAGAGGGAGGATGTGATGAGTTTACTAACCCTTGGTTTAGGCTTAAGCTCATTTTCCTATGACAAACTCCAAAAGCAATAAAAGACTGAAAACACAAAAACAAACAATAATCGTCTCCTCCGGGATTCTTTTCTCACCTTCTTCACTCACAAACGAGAACTTGCTTCTTCCGTTTAATGCAAGACAGTTTGCACCTGAGCCAGACAGGTCTTACACTTGAGCATAGACAAGTAAGCAATTCACAAGTCAATCTATCTTCCAGTCTCTTTGAGTCGAACTACGGTGTTCTGACTTCCTCATTGCACGAGAGGATACGTAGGCATAACTTAACAGTTATCGAACAAAAGTCTTTGTACATCCCCCCTCTTCCAGCATTATTCTTTAAGCCTCATGATCTTGAGCATTTCACTCTTGTTCTTACACTGACACTTTATATATTTCACTTCACTTTCTTCCAGCACTGACACTTGCATTCTTTCCAGCTTTGATACACAAATTGCACTGACACTACCCCTTTAAACACAAATCTTTTAAGCGTGGATCCCGTCGAGTACGACGGACAATATGGGTGCTAATACCTTCCCAGGTTGTAACCAACCCCCTTTCTCAGTTTCTCTGGTTCGCGACCGTCTTATCCATCTTTTCTTAGGTTTATGCAGCATTACCTTTCCTTCGGGATAAAGATGCCTAGCTGACGACTCTTTTCTTTTGAGTTCACCCTTGTGTGTTCTCTCTTCTCTTTCGCCGACCGTTCGCGTCTGTACCCCATTTGACTTAGCCTCATTTGGTGGGAGCGACACCCATGTGGGGTGTGAGCGATCAGATTGTGTGCCCGTGTGGGGTGTGAGCAATCCAGAAACATCGTGTGCCCGTGTGGGTGTGATCGATGGCTGATTTATTCACATTGATTGTGTGCTCGTGTGGAGTGTGAGCAATCAGATTGTTTGCCCGTATGGGGTGTGAGCAATCCATAAACATTGTGTGCCCATGTGGGGTGTGAGCAATGGGGAACATCGTATTCCCGACGGGGAGTTACTTTTGGTAACAAGCGATGATTCCTTTTGGTTCTTGAGTGAACCTGCTGAAATGTTGAGTCGGTACCGCATTGCATCTGCATAGAGTCATGTGTCGGTCTCTATGAGTTGCATGATATCATTTTAATTATGATATGCAGAAATAAACATGAATATGCATATGTTTATTTGGAGTATTATGGAGATGATAGTATGTGTGATGAAACATACTTGATTGTATATATGCATGTTTGATATATGTATATGTATGTGATTTATACATTTGTAATGTATATGTGTGATTAAATATAGCTAGACGTATGTTTATACGAAATGAATAGGATTGAGGAATAAACATAAATAATGTAAGTTTATGTGAATTAAGGAATTGTGTGTAATTAATATGTTTGATTGGTATTGATGTACACGTTGCGATGTGTATAGGTGATAAGGAATGATTTGTGGTGAGAATATGTTCTATGTGCATTTTATATGTTGAGATATATAATTATATGCAATGTTATTATGATAATGTTTCTCACCCTTCTGCTATTTTATGATGCTCTACGAGGCATTGTTGAGTAGGTTGTTGGATGGTAATTTTGTGAAGCTCGTCTTCATCTTTTGGTCGGTCGGCTCTGATATGTAGCACCGAGTAGTTAGGTTAGATTAGTGCCATTTTCGTGATGCATTGTGTACATGTATCTTTTGGTTGGATGTTTTGTATAGACATGAATATTGTTGTTGGCATCAAACTTGTTGATATATATATATATATATATATATATATGAATGGAAATATATATGTTTGATGTTGTTGAAATGTTTCCGCTGTAGAATTATTTATCGTTTGGAAATTACCCTATTGTTGCATATCTATTATGAGCAGGTGTATTGTGGTTTGATTTCAAGTATAATATGGCATTGCTCTTTTATACCATATTTCGAATATACTCTGATGGATTTTTTTAATATGTGCCTAAGTGATTTAATTGATTATTTCGGGGTATAGAAAGGGGGTGTTACATTAAGTGGTATCAGAGCTAGTGTTCAAGTCAGTTGTGTCTGTCTTGATGTTGTTATGATTGAACTTTTGTTTAATATTGTTGTTTTCTTTGGGATCAATCAAAATATGGCTGGTAGAAATGACAATGCTATGGCTGTTGCTTTGGAAGCAATGGCTAGGACGGTGTAGGGAGCGCCGAATTTGAATGCTAATGATGAGTTCAGAAAGAATCAACCGTCGGTCTTTAAAGGAAGATTTGATCCTGATGATGCTCAAAATTGGTTGATGGAGATCTAAAGAATCTCCAGAGTCATGGACTGTGCTGAAGAGTGTAAGGTGAGGCTTGGTTCTCACATGCTGAAGGAAGAAGCGGATGATTGGTGGGTCAGTAGAAGTCAAGCTCTTGAGGAGGATGATGAAGAGGTAACTTGGGAAGTTTTTTGTACTAAGTTCTTAGGGAAGTACTACCCTAAGAGTGTGAAGGGAAAGAAAGAGATGGAATTCCTTGATCTGAAGCAAGGTAGTATGTCAGTGGTTGACTATACTGCTAAGTTTGTGGAATTGGTTCAGTTTCATCCTCATTATGCTGTTGCTACTGCTGAGTTTTCTAAGTGCGTTAAGTATGAGAATGTCTTGCGTCCTGAGATTAAGCAAGTTGTGGGATATCAGAGAATTAGAAGGTTTTTAGATTTGACGGAATGTTGTAGAATTTTTGAAGAAGATATAAGAGCTCGTTCTACACATTACAAGAGTGTGAATGAAAGGAAAGATAAGCAACAAGCTAGAAGTGGACCTTATGTGACACCCGCTGATAAGGGAAAACATAGGGGAAACTTTGATATGAGATCTGGTGGAGGGAGTTTTGGTCCTGTTAAGTATTACAAGTGTGGCGATTTAGGCCACAAGTCTTTTGAGTGTGGGAAGAATATTGTGAAATGTTCAAATTGTGGAGATCTTGGACATGCTACTATCGAGTGTAGGAGAAATGTTGTGAAGTGCTTAAATTATGGAGAAGTTGGTCACATTAGTACTAAGTGTACTAAGACGAAAAAAGCTCAGGCGAGCGGGAAGGTGTTTAAATTAGCAGGGAAGGACACTACTAGTGCAGACTGTTTGATTAAAGGTACATGCTTTATTAATAGTACGCCTTTAGTTACTATTATTGATACGGGAGCGACTCATTCGTTCATTTCTCTTGAGTATGCTAAGCGTTTGAATTTGTTTATGTCTTATTGGGGTGGTGAGATGGTTATTGAGACTCCTGCTTCAGGGTCGGTAACTACTTCTTTGGTGTGTGTAAGTTTTTCTTTGACCATGTATGGTAAAGATTTTGTTATGGATTTAGTTTGTTTGCCGTTGGAAGGTTTGGACGTGATCTTGGGTATGAACTGGTTACAGTTTAATCGAGTTCATATAGATTGTTATCATAAGTTAGTAAGGTTTCCTTCTTTGGATGCTGATGAAGAAGAGAGTTTCCTATCCACGAAAGAGTTGAAGAAACTTTTAGTGGACAAAGTTCAATTGTTTGGTTTGTTTTCATCGTTGTCAGTGGAAAGCGAGGTGGAGATAAGTAGGTTTCCAGTGGTGTGTGATTTTCCAAAAGTGTTTCCGGATGATATTAAGGACGTCCCACCGGAAAAAGAAGTTGAGTTTTCTATTGATCTAGTTTCGGGTACTAGACCGATTTCGATGGCACCGTATCGTATGTCAGCTTCAGAGTTGGTAGAACTGAAGAAGCAGTTGAATGACTTGTTGGATAAGAGGTTTGTTAGGCCGAGTGTATCTCCTTGGGGTGCACCAGTATTGTTGGTAAAGAAGAAGTATGGAAGTATGCGGTTATGTATTGATTATCGACAGTTGAACAAGGTGACAATTAAGAACAAGTATTTGCTTCCGAGGATCGACGATTTGATGGAACAATTGGTTGGTGCACGTGTTTTTAGTAAGATTGACTTGAGATCAGGATATCACCAGATTCGTGTGAAAGAGGAGGATATTCAAAAGACGACTTTTAGGACACAATATGGTCATTACGAGTATTTTGTGATGCCATTCATAGTTTCTAATGCGCCGGGTGTGTTTATGGAATACATGAATTGTATTTTTCATGAACATTTGGATCGTTTTGTGGTTGTGTTCATCGACAACATTTTGATTTATTCTAAGTCTCAAGAAGAGCAAGAAGAGCGTTTAAGGATTGTGTTACAGATTTTGAAAGAGAAGCAATTGTATGCTAAGTTGTCAAAGTGCGAGTTTTGGTTGTCGAAGGAAAGTTTTATTGGGCATGTTATTTTCGATGGTGGTATTAGTGTTGATCCATCCAAGATTGATGCGGTAATGCAATGGGAAGTTCCTAGATCGGTTACGAAGATTCGAAGCTTTTTAGGCTTGGCGGGTTATTATCGGAGGTTTATTGAAGGATTTTCAAAGTTGGCACTTCCGTTAACGCAATTGACTTGTAAAGGAAAGACTTTCATTTGGAATATTCAGTGTGAAGAGAGTTTCATGGAACTTAAGAGAAGGTTAACAACGACTCTGATCTTGATTTTTCCGAATCCGACAGAACCATTTGTGGTGTTTTGTGATGCTTCATTGTTTGGGTTAGGTGGTGTTTTGATGCAAGATGGAAACGTTGTAGCGTATGCTTCAAGACAATTGAGGGTGCATGAAAAGAGTTATCCTACACATGATTTGGAATTAGCGGCCGTGGTTTTGACTCTAAAAATTTGGAGGCATTATCTTTATGGTGCGAGATTCGAAGTTTTTAGTGATCACAAAAGTTTGAAGTATTTATTTGATCAAAAGGAATTGAACATGAGACAAAGGAGATGGTTAGAACTTTTGAAGGATTATGATTTTGGTTTGAATTACCATCCGGGTAAGGCGAATGTGGTGGCTGATGCCTTGTGTCGTAAGTTGTTACATATGTCCGCATTAATGATAAGAGAATGGGAACTTTTGGAGAATTTTAGAGACTTGAGTTTGGTTTGCGAGATGACGCCGAGAAGCGTGAGACTTGGTATTCTACGTGTTACGAATGACTTTCTTGCAACCATTTGTGAAAAGAAAAAGTTGGATTTGAAATTTGTCGATTTGATGATGAATGAGAATGAGGATTTCAAGGTTGATAATTTTGGAGTTTTGAGATTCCGTGGTCGTATTTGTATTCCCGATAATGAGGAGTTAAAAAAGATGATTTTGGAAGAGGGACACCGGAGTAACTTAAGTATACATCCGGGAGCGAATAAGATATACCAAGATTTGAAGAAGATCTTTTGGTGGTCTGGATTGAAGAGAGATGTAGCTCATTTTGTGTATGCGTGTTTGACTTGTCAAAAGTCTAAGGTGGAACATCAGAAGCCTAGTGGTTTGATGCAACCGTTGGATATTCCGGAATAGAAATGGGATAGTATATCGATGAATTTTGTTACGGGTTTACCGAATACGCAAAGAAGTCATAATGCTATTTGGGTAGTTGTGGATAGACCTACTAAATCTGCTCACTTTATTCCGATTGATATTAGTTATTCTTTGGAGAAGCTAGCCAAGATTTATGTTTCTGTGATTATGAAGTTGCATGGAGTCCCTAAGAGTATTGTATCGGATAGAGATCCTAGATTTACATCGAGGTTTTGGGAAATTTGCAAAAGGCTTTGGGTTCTAAGCTAAGATTGAGTTCGGCTTACCATCCGCAAACGGACGGTAAAACCGAGAGGAAAATCCAATCGTTAGAGGATTTGTTGGGTGCTTGTGTGCTAGAGTAAGGTGGTGTTTAGGATAGTTATTTAGCGTTGATTGAGTTCACCTATAATAACATTTTTCATTCGAGTATTAATATGGCACCATTTGAGGCTTTGTATGGTCGGAGATGTCGAACACCTTTGTGTTCACATGAAACCAGAGAGAGAACGGTAGTTGGACCGGAAATGGTACAACAAACGACGGAAAAAGTAAAGTTTATTCGGGAGAAGATGATAACTTCTCAAAGTAGACAAAAGAGTTATCATGACAAGAGAAGGAAGGATCTTGAGTTTCAGGAAGGCGACCATGTGTTCTTGAGAGTTACACCGGTTACGAGTGTGGGTCGTTCTTTGAAGTAGAAGAAGTTTACTTTTTGTTTTATTGGGTCGTATCAGATTACAGCACGAGTGGGTGTTGTGGCTTACCGTGTGGTGTTGCCTCCGAATCTTTTGAATTTGCATGATCTGTTCCATGTTTCGCAACTTCGGAAGTATGTTTCGGATCCGTCGCATGTTATTCCTATGGACGAAGTTGAAGTAAGAGATAACCTTACGGTGGAAGCTTTGCCGGTTAGGATTTTGGATCGTGAAATCAAGAAGCTAAGAGGCAATGATATTGCGCTTGTGAAAGTGGCGTGGGGAGGCGCTGCGGAAGGCAATATGACTTGGGAATTGGATAGTAGGATGCACGAGTCATATCCGGAGTTGTTCGAATCAGGTAATATTTTCGAGGACGAAAATTTCTAAAGTGGGAGAGAGTTGTAACACCCCGATTCGATTATTTCCCATTTTGTGGAGTCTTTTATTTAATTTGACTGATAATTGTTTTATTTGTGAAATTAACATGATAATAGGATATGTTAATGTGAATATGTGATATGTTGGTTTGTTGTGTGATTTTACCGATTTGTGAATTTTCGGGTAAAATTGGTTTAGAGGGTATTTTAGATATTTGTTAATTAGTAATAGGTTAGAAATTAGTAGAATTGGTATTTTTGTGAGAGAATGATATTTGGTTGGAAAAAGTAGAAAATAGAAATAGAAAGAAAAAGAATATAAGAGAGTGAGAAAGAGTAAAATAGAAAGTTGGTAAGAAGAGAAAGAAAAAGAGAAGAAAGAAAAGGAGAGAAGAGAAAAAGAAGAATAAAGAGGGAAAGTTGGAAAAAACTTCAAGATTTCTCCTAGGAATCGGTATAATCGGGTAAGGGTGATTAGCATTGTTATCTTAATACTGTGTATGATTATGTATGTGTTTGATTGGTTGAGTTTTGGTTTTAATGGAAGTTTAGAGAAGATGAATAGTTAGGATTTTAGAGGAAATGTGAGAAATTGGTAGATTAATCGGTTAGAAATCATTATAATCGAAGTATGATAGCTAGTACATGTTGTTGATCATGTTTAGTGGGGTTTTGGTGGAGTTTTGGAGTGAAAGAGTTGACTGTTACGCAGCTGGAAATTCTGGAAATAGCTGTTGTCGCTCAGCGAGCTATCCTCGCTCAGCGAGAGTTCCAGGGTTTTCCTCGCTCAGCGAGCGAGAGGGCGCTCAACGAGCCTGTAGGTTTTGAGGGGTTTTGTGTTTTAGTTCGTAACTTTAGTTTCGGTTATCCGCTTTAGGCATTCTTTATATCGATTCGAAGCTAGAAAAGTGTAGAAATTAATGATGCTAAGAAATGTAATTTTTATCCAACTTTCACCCGACTTTTCCGATAAAACGTAAATAAATTAATTATGGAAATGTGGGTTGATGTGATGTTGTGGCCATTTGGAAAATGAATACATTACTTGAATTGTATGCAAATGCATGTTAAATGAATGTTGTGTGTCCTTGTGAATTCGTTGTAGCATCGTGTGCTCATATGGAGTGTGAGCGATGACTATAACAAGATCGTGTGCCCATATGGGGTGTGAGCGATCGGATTGTGTGCCCGTGTGGGGTGTGAGCAATCCAGAAACATCGTGTGCCCGTGTGGGGTATGAGCAATCCATAAACATTGTGTGCCCATGTGGGGTGTGAGCAATGGGGAACATCGTGTGCCTGACAGGGAGATACTTTTGGTAACAAGCAATGATTCCATTTGGTTCTTGAGTGAACCTGCTGAAATATTGAGTCGGTACCGCATTGCATCTGCATAGAGTCGTGTGTCGGTCTCTATGAGTTGCATTATATCATTTTAATTATGATATGCAGAAATAAACAAGAATGTGCATATGTTTATTTGGAGTATATTGGAGATGATAGTATGTGTGATGACACATACTTGATTGTATATATGCATGTTTGATATATGTATATGTATGTAATTTATACATTTGTAATGTATATGTGTGATTAAACATAGCTAGACGTATGTTTATGCAGAATGCATAGGATTGAGGAATAAACATAAATAATGTAACTTTATGTGAATTGGGGAATTGTGTGTAATTAATATGTTTGATTGGTATTGATTTACACGTTGCGGTATGTATAGGTGATAAGGAATGATTTGTAGTGAGAATATGTTTTATGTGCATTTTATATGTTGGATATATAATTTTGTGCAATGGTATTATGATAATGTTTTTCACCCTTCTACTGTTGTATGATGCTCTACGAGGCATTGCAGAGTAGGTTGCTGGATGGTAATTTTGTGAATCTCGTCTTCATCTTTTGGTCGGTCGGCTCTGATATGTAGCACCGGGTAGTTAGGTTGGCTTAGTGCCATTTTCGTGATGAATTGTGTACATGTATCTTTTGGATGGATGTTTTGTATAGACATGAATATTGTTGTTGGCATCAAACTTGTTGATATATATATATATATATATATATATATATATATATATAAATGAATGGAAATATATATGTTTGATGTTGTTGAAATGTTTCCGCTGTATAATTATTTATCGTTTGAAAATTACCCTATTGTTGCATATCTATTATGAGCAGGTGTAATATGGTTTGATTTCAAGTATAATGTGGCATTGCTCTTTTATACCATATTTCGAATATACTCTTATGGAATTTTTTTAATATGTGCCAAAGTGATTTAATTGATTATTTGGGGGTATAGAAAGGGGGTGTTACATATAACATTCTGCAAGATAATATTTTATGAGAATGCGTATGATATGACATGATATGATGTATGTATGAATTAATTATGTAGCTGAAGCATATAAGTAGCTTCGTAGAACAACTGCTAGCTGGGGAAAATAAATCCCGATTTGTTGTTGCGGAATATGAAGACTTCGTTCCTGTCATGTTTAAGAACATTGTACTTAGAAATTCCCGTTTTTCGTTTTTCGTACTTTATTGAAGGATTAAGTTCCTGAATGTCCTGACTGAGGATAAACGAGATGGACATAGATCCGGGAGACTTATCCGGTCAAATGTCAAAATTTCAGAGGATATGAAACTGTTTGGAGACTTCGCTGAGTTGGAAGTATAAGATATTACTTGAAGTACTCCGTAAGGATATCCGTAAAGATTAATCTGTGGGGATGAACCGACAAAGATTCGTTGAATTCCTACCTCCGTCGGTTCTTAGTAAATGCTATTATTGTATTTTATGCATTCTAGTAAACATCAATCATATTCAAAGGCATATATACATTCAAACATAACCAACAGACGTTTCTCGCTTTAGTAAAAGGGGAAAAGTAAACTTGAATAAAGAGGGAAAAGTAAAGATGAACCCGAAAACAAAATTGTTTCAACTTTGAGAGTGTATAACCAATTGGATTTAGAGCTTCTAAGGTTCTTAACTTTCCTGAATAATTTCCCAGAAATTCTCATGGATGGATCCGAATACATGATACTGACACCATCTGATACTACTGGCGTAGACAATTAATTTCCACAATGGCTTCTGATGAGAATTCAATATCAAGGTAATACAATGAGAGAAACGTGCTTTCAAATTGTGATGGACCATATATGCTCCGGGTATTAGATTTGGAAAGAGAGTGTTTCCCCTTGGTTGAGGATGAATTACCCATAATGGAAATATCTGAAAGGAGCTACCTCAAAATAAATAAGAAAAATGCCCCACAATAATATGTCCATGGCATCGTGAACTCTTTAATGTTACCCTTGGTAATTCAGATAAATGAGGAGACCTTCCCCTGGCTACCATTAAGCATTGTTGAATCTTGACCTGACTTCCCCAAATGATTTGGACAGTAACATGACATGCCCCCTGATCGGGAGATAATGACTATGCCCCTTTGTATACATGGGCTTTGATCCAGGAAGCAACTTTGTCTATCAGAAGGACTTTGGTTTTTTGAATATTCATCCTGTAAATTTCTCTGTTTGTCAAACACTTAGTTATATGCAAACAATGATATTAAAATATGCAATGCTTATGTTTGTCTTGAAGTTTTGAAAGAGTTATTTTAGTAAAATAATGTTTGTAAGAATTGTGATATTAACTCAAGATTTATAATAAGCCCTAAAGGAGTCAGGATACCTTTTTGTAACAATACGCTTTTAAACTAACCATGCTTCAATTAGGACTTTTGAGGGTTGTAACGTGGTTTGGTTCACGGTTTAAGAAACAAAGGATAAAGGCTCAAATTTTATTTGTAGCCAACCCATTCTTCATGATGTTCTTCAGTCCTATGTTCGGTTAACTTATGCATTGAAGCTCCAGAGGAGTTTGAAATTGTAACACTTATATTTGTGATGGTTCAAAAACAAAAAATTCATTTGAACATTCATTCATCTTTCTTTGTTGAAGATTTACAATGACCTTTTTTTTCTCTTTTGACTTTATAATCCCTTCTTTTTGCCTGAATTGTTTATTTCAAGGTTACAGTCAGCGGGATGTCTTAATTTTTTACTAAGTCTCCTTCATAGGTTTTGACTTAGTGAGCTTTTATTTTTCTAGATATTGACTTGCATACTTTAGTGATTACATGGAACCATCATTAGTTGTGTACAACACAAACAATTGGCATAGTTGAGTTAACCGAGTAACTACCCTGCCCCAGGTTATGAATAAGGATTTTAATTTGTGTGAGAATGAAAACTCCTACTTCATAGGCTCAAAAGGGTTGACTAGGGATTAACTTCCTTATATCTCCACTGTTTAGGAATTGAAACAATGCCTGTACATCGTCAGCATAGTCTGTTCAACAGCATACTGCCTAAGATTATGGTATTGTTTTCGTCATCCTCCCTCTACAGACTTATAGCTTTATAAGGAGTTAAATATCACAAAATAGAAATATGAAGCATATTTCAAAATATAGTGAAACGAATGGATTAATTCAAGACAAACATATGCAATGCATTAATGAAAACAAATTTTTTACATAATAGTAAGTGTTTAAACAAACAAAAGAAATTACAAATGAAAATTCAAATATTCTAAGAGCCTCTCCCTCTAAACTGGTTACTCCAGATGTCTGGGCGCTTTGATGTTTGATGGGCAATAGAAAAACTCAATCTGGCCTTTTGGCGTAACCTCGAGGATTCCTTCGTCAATCATGTCTTGAATCCTTTTCTTCAATTCCCAACAACTATTAGTATTGTGTCCGGGATAGTTGGAGTGATACATACACCTTGCCTTGGGATTATAGCGAGTAGAGGAAGTATTAGGATTTTGAGGAGAATTTTCCAAGGAAATTAGCTTCATCTCCAACAAGCATTGTAAAGTTTGCGATATTGGAGTATTGAATTTGATAAACTATCTTTTATATCCCTTGTGTTGAAGTGGATTAATCTTACAAGGTCTTTTTTCTTTAACTGAAGAACAGTCAGTGGTAGCCTGTCTCTTTCCTTCTCTTATCCTTATCTTCTTTTCGACTAAGTCAACTTGTTTTATTGGAGGTTGATTGATGATTAGATTCCCGACTCCATTACTTTGAAGTTTGTGGATAAAGGTTCTCAGCTTTTCTTGCCACTGAGTTAAACTTTGGATAAGAGTCACTTGGCCATTCATCTGGATCCTCATCTTTGCCATCTCAGCTTGCAGTTGTTCCACCTGATCATCCTTGCTATCTTCAGGATTCTTCATTTTCATATCCTTAGAGAGGAATACTTTCAACTCTTCTTGCTTCTTGGACAAATTCAGGATCACTTCTTGAAACTGAGCATTCTGAGCTTGGAGGTCTTTGACAGATTGTTCGAGAGTCATTTCTGCTAAAATAAACAGCGAGAAGATTGAGAAACCTGCTATGGAAACCTGTCATGCAATGATATGATATGTAGATGCATATGCAATGTTTTCAAGGACCACAAGATTTAAATTTGTTTAAAGAAAACAAAAACAAAATTTTATTAGTAAGTGTTTAATATAAATAAAAGTCGGGCGCCAAAATGCTTGAAAAAATAAAATGAACATGTCAAAATAATCAGCGCAAAATAAATGAATCGGAAAAATACAGCGTTTGGTCGGATTTTGAAATAAAAATTATGACCATTTAAACTGCTCAGACTGATCAATATATGACCAAAAATAGTCGTACAAATATTTTTAGCATGTCAGGTTAATCTACATGAACCATAGATTAATATTACTGATGTTTGCAAATTTAAATGTGACATATTTCGTTTACTGGTTGTAGGCACAATTAAAAATTAATTTGACCAGTCCGTCTGTAAATTCCGAGAAATTATTCCGGCTAATATTAAGACGAAATACATGTTATGCTATGAAGATGATGAAAATGAATGCGAAACAAAAAGTCGGTTAAAGTTAAAATAGAGGGCAAATTTTGGGGTACAACACATGTCCTCCGACATGGGTACCAAACGATCCTTTGTGAACTTCTTACATTAACATGTCTGCTTCGTGTCTATCCACACATTTGAGAAGAGCCATGTTAAAGTTCTCTTATATAACACATCGTCTTGGTTCAGGAAGAAACTACTAGACAATATTCTCAAAGTATTTTTATCTTTGGTAGATACCCTTACTCGGTATTCTTGCTTTTTCAAGAAACATTTGATATTATGAAACCATAGCTTGTCATCGTCCACTACGTCGACTGCAAACATAAAATCCGGCTTGTCGAGACGAGACACCTCAATATTAGGCACATAGTTACACTACATCACTTTGATCATAGAGGATAATGTTTCCAAAGCATCAACAAACTTGTTTTCATCACGAGGTATATGGAATAACTTTACTATTGTGAAGAAGGTCAACAGTCTTCTCGTGTAGTCTCATACAGGATCAAATTAAGCTGATGGGTATACTAGTTCCCATTGAATTGGTTGATTACCAAGGCTGATTCTCCAAATATATTGAGGGTCTTAACTTGCAAGTTAATCGCCTCCTTTATTCCCATGATATAAGCCTCATATTCTACTTCATTGTTGGTGCATCCGAAAGTCACTCGGGAAGCAAAAGGCATGTTAACTCCCTCAGGTGTGACAAGAACTGCTGCAACTCCGCTAGCATTCATATTGACAGCCCTGTCAAAAATCAGACTCCATTTGGATTCAGGGTATGACCCCTCCTCCAGGAGTGGTTCCTCGCAGTCTTTAACTTTGAGAAACATGATGTCCTCATTGGGGAAATAAAATCTCATTGGTTGGTAATTATCGATCGGTTATTGTGCAAGATAGTATGATAAGATACTTCCTTTGATGGATTTTTGTGAAGTATACTGGATGTCATATTCGGTCAGGATCATTTTCCACCGTGCAACCCTTCTTGTAAGTGTTGGCTTCTCAAAAATGTACTTGACTGGGTCCATTTTGGAGATTAACAAAGTTGTGTGCATGAGCATATACTGCCTCAATTGCTTAGTAGCCCATGCAAGGGCACAACATGTCTTATCAAGCATTGAGTATTGACATTCGTAGTCAGTGAACTTCTTGCTCAGGTAGTAGATGGCATGCTCTTTTCTACCCGTATCGTCATGTTAACCGAGAACACAACCCATCGAACCCTCAATTACTGTCAAATACATTATTAAAGGCCTCACTGGTACCAGAGGCATGAGGATTGGAGGTTCCTGTAAGTATTCTTTTATTTTGTCCAGTACCGCTTGGTAATCATCATTCCACCTGACCGCTTGATCTTTTCTCAATAATTTGAATATAGGTTTGCACGTGATTTTTAGGTGAGATATGAACCTTGCAATGTAGTTCAATCTACGCAGGAAACCATGAACCTCTTACTCGGTCCTCGGCTTAGGAATTTCTTGCATCTCTTTTACTTTTGCAGGGTCAACCTCAATTCCTTTATCACTTTAAATGAAGCCCAACAGCTTTCCTGAACGCATTCTGAAAGTGCACTTGTTCGGATCTAGTCTCATTCGAAACTTTCTCAGCCTTTCAAACAACCTCTTCAAATTTACCAAGTGTTCTTCTTTTTTTCACGATTTGGTAATCATATTATCCACATAACACTCAATCTCTTTATGAATTAGATCATGGAATAATGTCACCATTTCCCTTTGATACGTTGCCCTGACGTTCTTCTACCCAAAAGGCATTACCTTGTAATAGAAAGTACCCCTATGAGGTAATGAACGTGGTCTTCTCCATATCTTCAGGTGTCATCTTGATCTGGTTATACCCGGAGAAACCATCCATGAATTAAAACACTAAAAACTGAGATGTATTGTCAACCAGCACGTCGATGTGAGGTAACGGAAAATCGTCTTTTGGGCTTTCCCTGTTGAGATCCTGATAATCAACACACATTCAAACCTTCCCATCTTTCTTCAGTACCGATACTATGTTGGCGACCTATGGAGGATAACCTGTCACGGCAAGGAAACATGCGTCCCATTGTTTCTCAACCTCCTCTTTGGTCTTCATTGCCATATCTGGACAAGTTCAGGGAAGTTTATGCTTGACCGCCGGGCATTCTTCTCTCAAAAGCAGCATGTGCACCACAATATATGTATCTAAACCTGGCATGTCTTGATAAGACCAAGCAAAGATATCAACATATTCACATAACATCTCAGTCAGCGCCTTCTTCACGTCTTCATGTAGATCAACCCCAATTTTTATCTCTTTCTTGGCGTCCTTGATGCCAATGTTGATGATCTCTATTGCCTCCTGATGAGGTTGAATGACCCGTTCCTCCTGTTTCAACAACTTGTCTAATTCTGTAGGAAGTTCACAGTCTTCCTCATCCTCTACTTCAACGGGATGAATCGGATTGTCAAATTCATACATGGCCATAGCAGAATCGTTATCCATGGAATCTGGAGGATCAAGTCTACATGAGCGATGATTCATCCTTTATTTCAAAATCTATTTATTTATTTATTTAAAACAAACAAAATAAAATAAACATTTCCCTTTTATGTTTTCTGTGAAAAATTAAAAATGAAAGACAAGGAACACAATTTTGAATGTAAAAAACGTCCTTTTATTTATGATAAACCTTGAATAGGAAACATGCACCCTACAATGAATTGTTGTGCTTTGGGAAGAACGCATAATTTTGACATGCCATGATGTAAAGAAAAACAAGAAAAATTACTCTGTCTGGAAGGTAACCGTGACAATGTCTTCAACAGACCAGTTTTGCACTTCTTTCCCCGACACACATGGGCTAACCCAATGGTCGAGGTCATAATCGCTATCAATTCCGTAATCACTAACATCATATACCTGATCTGGATATATTAACCCCCACTACAAAAAGTGATGGGTCCTTTATTTGCTGCAGAAGACGCTTGAGACGACCGATACCCAATGCCAAACATATCCTCCTTTACAAAAACATCAATGGGTTTTCCCCAACCATGGGCATTTCCTGCTTTTACCACCTCGAAAACCTGTCTGTAAGACGAGATAGAAGTACCCTTCCAAACTGCTGCTGAAGAAGGTGTTGGTTGAGGCGACCCTTCAATGTTCATGGCCTCAAACTCTTGACATAACATCTCGTGGATCTCTCTGTCCATATCTACATACTTAAAATTTGGCATATGACTGACAAAAATATCCTCCTAACCACATATTGTTACTACATGTCCGTCCACTATGTACTTCAACTTCTGATGCAATGTGGATGTGACAGCCCCAACAACATGGATCAATGACCTACCTAACAAACAACTATAAGCAGGTTGGATGTCCATCACATAGAAAATGCACTTGAACACTTGGGGACCTATCTTCACTAGCAGTTCCACCTCACCAAATACTAATCTTTTAGACCCGTCAAAGGCTCAAACGTTCAAATCACTGGGTCTTAACAGAAGGCCATCCATTTCTAGTTTCATTAATGCCTTTTTGGGTAACATGTTCAGCAATGAACCTGTGTCAACCAAAACATGCGACAAGACGACTCCTTTGCACTCTATGGTTATGTGTGAAATTCTGGTTTGACAGAACCAAATGTCGAATACAATGTCCAGAAATCTAGTATGTTATAGAAATCATGGCAAGGTACAAACATCATGATTACTGTGTCCTGATATATCAACTTCTAACTATCCCATAGGATGTTGAGACATCTGGTTTGACATTCAATAAGAACACTGCATAATATACAAACCACTTAGTTTACAATCCTCTCACTTAGTCACTACCAATGCAACTTCTACTTAGGAACTCCTAAATATGAGACCCCTTTTCACTCCCCTTCAATCGCAATAGTGATAACTAACTTAACAATTCAGAATCAGAAGACACATTCCATGACAACATCTTAACCTTACTTCAAAGCTTCAGTCAAGTACACAATACCTTTTGCTTAACAGCTTCGAGGATTACAAAGAAAACAACCATAAAGAATTAACCTTTTAGCATACGGCTGCTACAAGAACTCAACCCTAATGATACAATGTTTACATCTTTGGTTGGCTGCTAAACCTAGGTTACAAGGTTTCTTTTTATAACCTAATCCCAACTGGATTTTGGGCCTTAAAAAACGCAGCATAGCAGCTGCTACAACCATGCAGAAAAACCTGCTACAAAAAGATCTTTGATACAAACTAACTTCCTAAAATATCTCTATATTTAGAAAGTCTTTATTTATTCAATATTTGTCTCTAATTCAGTTGAATCTTCAAGCTTTTTAAATCAGCGCCACATGGATTTCTTTTAATTCTCTGAATATTCTACTTCTACTAAATTATAACAGAATCATTAATCCACCTGTATCAGTTCATGTTATCGAATGAACTGTTTAGAATATCTTCTTTGACATGTTATTCCAGATGTTGAAAAACTTCAACTCAACATGTTCAGGCATACAATAGGACTTCTTAGCTTAACATGTTCTTATTTATCAAGATGTTATACATTTTATTGCTTCTATATTTGTTTTACAAAATTAATGCCAATCCTATAAATATAGAACTAACAATCTCCTCCTTTGGCAAATTTTGGCTAAAACAAAACAAGAAAATTACAACACATATAACAACAACAAAACTGAAAAAACAATAGAAAAATAATCTCTTCATCATGTCAGGACATGTTGCTTGACATCTTCCTTAACAACCTTTCTCAACATCAGTGGGAATAACAGTGGACAAGGAAAAGAGATTCCTGAACTCTTGGCCGAACTAATCCATTACTACCACTATCCATTCATATTCCCAAAAACATTCCTCCCAGGCTGAGATGTACTACCCCTCAAGGAGACCAATGGTGACATATGAGAACAAGAACCCCATTCCTTTATGTAACTCAAAACACAAGTCACAATTGTGTTCATAACTTAGGACACAAGTCACAAAGACTAAACTCCAACATCCATCTTGACATCCCAACCACCATACCTGAAACACGTCTGACACAACCATTGGAACAACAATACCAAAAACACCATCTGAGCAACCCCTATGAGAAACCCTTTTCTCCCCCTTTTTAGCCAAAAATTGGCAAACACATCCTTAACAGCACCACACCCACACAATACTCACCCAAAAATAGATAAAACCCATCAGAGAAAAGAAAATAGAAAACACTCATAGACTAAATGAAGAGAAACACTCTCTATAAATAGTAGGCGATGACATAGATAGTAACAAACTATCTTTGATTAAATAAGCGTTCTTGGTTAAGGATCTTTATTATAGGAGCAAAAACGTCTGCACCAATTAATGTGGACCGTCCAAATCATACCTTGACCGGCTGACTTTATTCTCCCAAGCTAAATGGACCAATAACAAATACGCATGAATAAAACTTATGTTTCACATCCTCCTTCTAGCACCGACCACAAAATAACTCCTAGTTTGCCTCACAACACACATGTTCTGAAACATGTTTCGACAACCTACCACAAGCAGTCTGCTAACAACACTACATGCATGGGTCACAACCCCTTATGTATTCAATTAATACTTCACATAAAAACTTTATCCAAATGAATCCATACTTCCCATGCTTAGTAAACCATGTTACAACATGATGTGAGACATCACAAACACTTCTAAGCACCCATGATAATACTTCCTTTCCACTCTTTATAACATGTGCTATCTATACCATACAAAAAATACTACTCCTTCTTGACTACACAAGTCCAGCTGCACATAAGTGAAACATTCTCCCCCTATCAAGGATAACATGTGCTTCTTTTTTCTTTGATGAATGGAAAACATAATACTCATCTTCATGTCTTCAAGAGATCACTCTTTATTCAACTCACAATTGAACACAATTATCCTTTATACTAATCTACACATGATCCCTTCTTGGTTTGTTGTCAACACACTCCAAAACATCACATCTTGACAAGAATATCAACTAGTATGATTTGTTAATAGGGCTATATTACTTTCACAGACTTTTCTTCTTGGCCATACACTCCAAAACAATATGCATCCAATCTTCTAACTTTGACAATAGAATTAATTGATAAATATCTACAATCAGACTTCCAAGTAATCACTACCTGATCTACTTCAGTATTCTACAATCTCTTTTCAAAACATACCTTCTACTTCATCATTCTCCCGTATGGTAAGGTAGACACCAATTCGGTACAATGTAGACAGTCACCCCAGATAATGTCCAAACACCAGTCAGAACATCTTCCATACACCAAGACATCATCACAATGATTCTTGATATGTTCCACCAACTAGACTTACAATAACATAATAATCCAAGAATTGAAGACCTTCAACAACATTGTGCCACTAGCTTGAATCAGAACTCTAGACAGAGAGAAAAACTCTCATCCACCTTCAAGAAGAGCAACTCTCCTTGAGTCTTCAACTCATCACCCTTCTTCCCAAGAGTAACTTGTTCCAAGACAATCCTCAATACCAATCAGTTGCCACACCCTGATTATCTTGATTCTTCGAATCACTAAATATATTAACCAATTGCCACACTTTGATCACCTCATTTATGAACCCTCATATGAAAAATCCAACTGCCACAAATTTTCTTCGCGTTTGTTAGAATTCTCATAAAGATATTCTGATCTACTTATTCTTGTAAATCATCCTATATTTAATTTATGTGCCACTTCACCAACTAAGATTCTGATGTTGAAATAGATGTTAGAACATTATCATTCCACATCCAGCTGTTGAATTCAACTCCTTCTTCTGCTACTTGAAATAAATTCCTTCCTTAACAGAATAAGAGTTCCATGCTCTCATAGACTTGATTCACCAACCAAGTTTAAGTAGAAAATCTCCATTCTGTTTATTTTGCAGTAGTCCCTACCAATATCACACATTAATGGGAATCTGCCAATGCTTCTCCAAAGTCCTCAAACGCGCAACTGTCTGAAACCTCATAAGGAATAGTTAAGAACTACACCTCATAGCCATACCAAGGAAGACACTTTTCCTTGAGTAAAGCATTCTTCACAAAGTTTTGATAATACTATCTATTATAACTTCATGATAATCATTCTGGTCTGCACCTGACCCAGAAATAGACCATTTCAAGTGGTCATAAAAGTTATGATGTCTACACAGTCTATCATCTCCATCTCCAATAACACAATATTGAGATGTTCCAAATTCTGAGATGATATCATGACCCCTCCCATGTTTCTGTACAACCTCCATTTTCATGGAAAGACAATACACTAGTCGAGCATAAACTCCACTTATTCTCAGCAATTTGACCAGGCCTCAGCAGCACTCAACATTTTGTGCCATTGCATCAAAATACCACAGTCAACACCCTTAACTCCCCCTGACATGAACAATCAAAGCTCCTTCTGATAGCACCAGATGAAAACACATTGAGATTGCCACATTCCCATCATGAGAAACTGCCACATTTTCACTTGTTGAGCATAGTCTCATGTTAATGGTCTTCCAAGTCTAATGCAAAGAACATCCACACACAATAAAGTCCACTGAGCAAAGTCACCTACTAGCACCAATTTCTCAGTACACTTTTTGAATAAAAATGTTCATCCAACAGATTTGCATAACTTCCAGACAAATACTAAGTCTCCCATCAAAGTGTCCACCTTCAGTCGTATGCATCACAATAAAAATAGACAAATATTAAGTCTCACGTCAAAGTATTTTCTATTTGTCAGATAGGATTACCTTCTCACACAAGGTAGGACAAGTAGTCTGACTTCCTCTTCTTCTGCAAGCGTCTAACATTTTCTGATGACCTCAAAAATATTAGTGTCTTAATCCTGAACTCCAACATGAGATGATGTTCTAATATATTTTTTTCAGACATCAACCTCAAAATAAAAAAACTTCTCAAATTACTACGGTTTTAAAGGCAACTTTCATAGTAATCTACACAAACACTAGCAGGGGAACACAAGGGAAACAACCATCAGTAGTTGTTCAAATTTTCAAGACAAAACAAGAGTACATGCAACAACATAAGCACTCCAACAACCTTTTCAGACACACCACTTAGATGCCTCCTCTTCTAGATCGGGATTAGGTTCCAAACATATGTGATTCCACCACATTAGTTTGGCTCCCAAAGCATCTATTCAACAATTCCTTTAGACAACATAATTGAGCACAATTATGATGTGATGACATCACTTCAAGGAACACACCAAGAGATCTACAGACTAGTGATAGGCCTGATAAAATACTTCTATCTTCAGATCTCTTCACACCAAGTTCACTTAACAATGCCTTTATGAGTGGACTGGACCAATAATGTTCAAGTATCATTGGCAAAGTCATTTGATGCAGACATGCATATATTCTGTCATTATAGGACATATCACCAGAGAAAAACAACCTTCTCATCATAAGGAGTTTATAGATAGCTACGCAGCAGATTAAAACACAAACTCCTCAAACACTTCAGGTGTCACATATCAGCCCTAAAAACATACTCCAGGTGACACCAAACAACAATAGGTTTGAAAATAAATCGACCTACTACAACAACAACAACATACCACCAGGATGAAACAATAGAATAATCCATCATCCACTTCTATGGACCATTCACACAACAAAAAACTATTCAGTAGAAATCTTCCACCTTGACCATGAACCAGAAAGTATCCCCCTAGGATCTCATCCAGAAACAGACTAGGATGACTGCTCTCATACCAATTGAAATTCTAGTGTGACAGAACCAGATGTCAAATACAATGTCAAGATATCTAGTATGTTATAGAAAACATGGCAAGGTACAAACAACATCATTACTGTGTTCTGATATACCAGCTTCTAACAATCCTAGAGGATGTTGAGACATCTGGTTTGACATTCAGTAAGAACACTGCATAATATACAAAACAGAAAATCATAAATAACACATTCAAATTGTTAACGCAGTTTGATGCAACCACATCTACTTTGGGGGCTACCAAGTCAGGAAGGAAATCCACTATGTAGTATCAATTCAAGGACCCACATCAAACGACTCGGTTTACAATCATATCACTTAATCACTACCAATGCAACTTATACCTAGGAACTCCTAAATATGAGACCTCTCTCACCCCCTTTCAATCACAATAGTGATAACTAACTTAACAATTCAGAATTAGAAGACACACTTCCATGATAACATCTTAACCTTGCTTCAAAGGTTTATTCAAGTACACAATACCTCTTGCCTAACAACTTCGAGGATTACAAAGAAAACAGCCCTAAATAATTAACCTTTTAGCATACATATGCTATAAGAACTCAAACCTAATGATACAACGTTTACATCTTTGGTTGGTTGATAAACCTAGGTTTCAAGGTTTCTTTTTATAACCTAATCCTAACTGGATTTTGGGCCTTCAAAAACACATCATAGCAGCTACTACAATCATGCAGAAAAATCTACAACAAAAAGATCTTTGAAACAAATTAACTTCCTAAAATATCTCTATATTTAGAAAGTCTTTATTTCTTCAATATTTGTCTCTCATTCAGTTGAATCTTCAAGATATTTAAATCAACGCCACATGGATTACTTTAATTCTCTGAATATCCTGCTTCTGTTAAATTATAACAGAATCTTCAATCCACATGTATCATTTCATGATGTCGAATGAATTGTTTAGGACATATTTTTCGACATGTTGTTCCAGATGTTGAAACACTTCAACTAAACATGTTCAGGCGCACAATAGGACTTCTTAGCTTAACCTATTTTTATTTAGCAAGATCATATACATTTTATTGCTGCTATATTTTTGTCTTACAAAATTAATGTCAATCTTATAAATACAGAACTAACAATGTGCAAGGATTTATTGTGGTTTCGTCCTTTAGAAGTCAGATCGTAATTAGTGAAGCCCAATTTGTGACCAGAATTCTCATTAGCCATGACACTCTCAAGTTGATTGAATATAATTTCCTGAGGAACATACGCCATTTTCAAAACTTTCAGCAACGCTTCACGGTGTGCATCCAAACATATTAGTAATGACAATATGGAGATCTTACATGGTGTTTGGTTCATCTATTCCACGATCTTATAATCGTTTTTCTTTATTATACGTATGAACTCTTCTACTTACTTTTCAAAAGTTCCTTTGGGATCATCCTCAGGTATGGGGACTTCTTCGATCACCTGTTTCCCCTTAGCTTTTGTTGCAGCTTCAATCTCTTTGTCACTGCGCAATGTCTGTGGAGCAAAAAGCCTACCACTTCGAGTGAAACCTCAAAGGCCACCTACATTGTCAATACTTGAACTACTGGACCTAGGAGTCTCTGCCTCATACTTCTTTCCCTGATAATACATATCATCCCCGTAGTGCCACATAATGGCCTTATGTGAATTGAATGGGATTGGTCCTAGTACCGTGATGGTAACAAGTCTGGGCCTATCCGACACAATGATGGTAACAAGAGTTGCCCTGGCGGGTACCTGAATTTCAGTTGGAGTATAATAAATGGTAATTGTCAACACTTCATTATTTTTATTATCAACACTGTCGAATTGCAAACAACCTTCATTTATAAATATCTAGAAACCCTTCCTCAGGTTCTCACAACCATTCTTCTGATTCAAGCAATCTATATAAATCTCATCACAACCCGGGAATACCTGTCCCTTCAATAGACGAGCTTTTAGCACTAACAACAGAGTTTTCACATGATCAATTTCACTCACCAAGTTTAGTTCTCTGCTATCCCCGATAACATGCACACTTGCTCCCTCATGACTAGGCATGGGATTCTGAAGGACATTGGGAGGATGAGAGAAATTAATTGCCTTTGAATCAATCAAGTCTTGTACCTTATTTTGAAAAGACCATCATTTCTCGATAGTGTGCCCCTGAGCACCCGAATGGATTCGCACCTGGAGTTAGTATCAAAATTTGGTGGTAAATTGTCATTCGAATGGGCTCTCCTTGTACGAAGTTTGAACATGTTCAGTTTAAGAAACTCTGGAAGCTGCACGGAGTAGGTCATTGAGATAGGGTCAATATTGAGATCCCTCACTCTCGTTCTTTGGTGAAATGGTCTCTACGCCTGTTACTGTTGAACCTGTTGTTGAGGTTGATGTTGTTGAACTTGTGGCGTGGGAATGGTCATTACAGCGGCTTGGTGGTAACCCTAAGAACAATCTCTGCTCCGGACCCTATATACATCATTTGTCTCTCCTTCCTTTCTTCTTTGGCCGTTGGCAAAAGGATTCCTCACGCCGGAAAAACTGACAACACTTACGTCTTGGATCTTTCCCAACTTCAACAAGTTTTCTATCCTTTCCCTTGCAATGACAATGTCAGAAAAACCGATGGACGGGAAGGAGGCCAGACGATCCAAGAATACACCCTGCAAGGTGCCCATGAACATATCCCCAATTTCTCGGTCTAGCAACAGTGGTTGAACTTGGGCATCCAGTTCGCGCCACCTTTGGGCATACTCCTTAAAACTTTCTTTAGATCCTTGAGTCAAGTTTTGCAACTGAGTGCGGTTTGGAGCCATATTAATATTATATTTATACTGCTTGATAAAATCTTCAGCTAAGTCTTTCCAGTTCCTGATAGAGACCCTGCTTAGCTTCATGTACCATCTCAACGAAGCTCCTGATAAGCTATCTTGGAAGAAGTGCATCCACAATTTCGCGTCGTTAGTGTGTGCCAAGACCCTCCCAAAATAGGCATGAATGTGAGTTCTCGGACATGTATTGTCGTTGTACTATCAAATGAGGGAGCCTTGAACTTAGGAGGGATTTTGATACCAAGCACAAGCCTCATATTAGTTACATCAATGCCCAGGTAATTATGACATTCCATGGCCTTAATCTTTTTTGCCAGCTCTTCGTACCTTCAATCATTAACCTTATTCATATTACCCATATCAACATCCAGTAGAGTGAATTGGTCCTATTGCGTATCTTCCAAAGTCACGTTACAGGAAGCAACCCCATTTGGAATCGGACTCCGTTACGGGCAATATTCACGTTCACATTTCCAGTAGGTGTCTCATCGTTACCATTTCCTCGATTTCTAGCTCTGGGTTGCTCAACCATTAATCTGAGATGCTCCTGATTTTGCACCAAGTCGGTCATCAGTTCCATGAAACGATCCATCATCTGTCGGTGCTCAGTGAGGTCATTCTACATTTGGTCAGCTATTCTTGCTTGGTTTCTTCAGGTTGGGTATCGATGGATGCGTTGATCAGCTATACTTCCTGCAGTTTCATAAGTTAAGACATCCGGAATACCTGTCAAAATGCAAATATGAAATGAATGCAATGAATTCATATGACATGTCTATTCATTTTTAGGGCATCTCATCCCCTGATTCCAGCTTTGCGGAGTAGATGAAGATAGAAACACTTTGTCATTTTCTACAAACAATAGGCAGTGTTGATAATATAAGGTGAGTATATGAAGAAGATGTGCCATGCAACACCGAGAATACGAAGGCCAGTGTGTGTTGCAAATATGTAAGACGTGTCGGAGACCATAAAGTAGGAACACACAAAATGATAGCCAAAATATCCTTCATTAACAAGCATATGTTGATATGATCAAAATACGTGAAACATGAATCTTAAGCATAAATACATCAATAAAGAGACTCCATCAACAATCTTGATGGTAATCCCATAACATATAAGCAAAAGAAAAAATGACCCTAGTAGTATGATCATCCTTCTGTGCCTGGGTTGCTTGAGCCAACAATTGACCCCGACCATGGTACTTCAACCAACGCCTTCATCTGTACTCGGTCATCGTCAAACCTCTTCATCTTTTTTTGATAATAAACCATCTTACACTTGTAGTAAACAACATCCTCCAGGGCCTTAACAAGTTCTGCATCTTTTTCTTTCAACTTATTAGCCATTTCTTCATCTTTCTTCAGTTTTGTTTGTAGTTTTTTTCAGTTTGAACTTTATCATGTTCCTCTCTTTTTACCCTGTAGGCAACATGTCTCTTCTTGATGTTGTCAAACATCATATTATTTTTATCAAGTTGCCTTCTAGCGTCAATATGCTCATGGGAAGAATTCCTAGTAGCAACTTCGAACCTTGCAAACTGTACTGACTCAAATTCGAACCTTTTTTCAATGACAACATGCCTCTCAGCAGCTTCCCGAGCTGTCCACTCAATCTCAAGCTTGGAATTCTCAAGCCTAGCAAGCTCTCGACTCAATTGTGCATTCTACTTTAATAATTAGCCCATTTATTCTTTCATTTTGTTGAACTCCTCAATGCTGACAGTGGTAGGTTGTTCAATGATTGCAGGATATAGAGGAGGTACACGCTTAAATGGAAACAATAACACCTCAACTCTTTCTTTTCGCCATTTTACAAATGGTGGATACATCCGAAAATTACCTACTTCCAAAATAGTTCCCCCCCTCGTCTGTCGACTACGCCAACCGTTGGAAGCTTTCTGAGCAGTCTCAAATCCATCTTTTGATTGAAAGTATAGAGATTCTGTGATGTCTTCAGCTGTCGGCGGTTCCTTCAAGGCATACCCGAATTGTCTAACTGCAAGTCAAGGGTTATAATTAATTCCCCATTTCCTCCTGATCAATGGAACATTAGGGAAACTTCCACAAATATATAGGACACCCACACACCATAACCCTTGATTGACCCAAACAATTTCTTTTGCTTCTAATCCCATCAACCTTTTTGACCACTCGAGCGGATTTTAATCCTCTTAAAAGCCCTTTTTGTGGAAGCAAACATGCAAACCACTTATAGAACAGAGGTGCACAACAATTCAACATTCCTCCCTTTCACTCTTCATTCTTGTAATGCACAAAGTGGTTTCTTTGTTATGAATATGCTAATAATATCAACATCCACGAAGCTTGGCATGTTTATGAATAAGGAAATTCCATAGATACACAAGGCTAAGACTGCGTTGAAAGTGTTCCAATTCTTTACTTCAGCGGTTTTGGTGGATTCACCCAATAAGAAACTCAAATGATTACCTCAAATACCTCCTTTTCTATCAATCATGTCTTCCAACAATGACTTTCTCGAACAAAGAGCAGTAACTATGTATTTAAAGTCAGGATCCACCTTGGATCCAAAGAAAGGTGTGCAGTCCTTAACGGAGATCCATAAGATATTTGAGTACTCCTGCAGCGTGGGTGCCAGTATGAAGTCAGAAAGCATAAAACATCTGAGTTTTGGATCATAAAATTGCAACAAAGTATGCATACCCCTGAAACCATAGTCACTTATAGGCTCTACAAAGGACAAAATCAACCCATAATCCTTCTTGAAGAGGTTGAGAATTTTTGGACTGACAAAAACCTTCACTTTGAGAATCGCTTTCACAACTGGCTCGTGAACCTTGTAGGAGATAGTACACTTTGTCTTTTTGTCTTCCATACTCATAGAATAATACCCACAACTAAAATCGAGGATGTGATATGCAACCCTGCAAATGAATAAACATGTATTAGGAATGCGATCATGCAAATGATGTTATGAAATGCACTGGCATGTGACCACTATTTCATATACTAAACACTATTGTACTATCCCTCATATTGTCTGAGTATAAATTGTCAAGAATACCAGAATCATAAGTATAACCCAAGTACCAGAAACAGGGTAGGTTGAAGGCCAGTTTTCCTACAAACCTATAAACAATCCCCCTATCTCACGGGTGTTTCTAAGGTTCAATGTCACAGACTCTTAGGTCAAGAAGAGATATTATAGTCACTGTTTCTGGTTTGAAATTATACACTAAAAAAGGAGGTCTCAGCTGAGTCCTGAAAAAAAAAGCATCCCCCATATGTTCCCAGCTTCAAGCCCTGAGATCGAGAAGCAATAGTACATTCATCCCGAAGGGTATAATACTATCGATATGAAAAGTGCTTTGACTGAGTTCTTACGAGAGAACATGGCCATCCTATGTGAGTTCCTAGTGGCCTCTCGGGTGCGAATGGGGTTTCCATTAAACATGGTCTGCCACTGTCACCACTAGAGAGGGGTGTTTCCACCAAGGTCCTCAATGACCGGTCACCAGAGTTAGCAGCTCAGATGGGAACATTTTATGGTTTGCCTAGGCAGTATAGAACATCTCCCAAGAGAGACTGATTTGGGTGTGGGACTCGTAAAAACTACACGTGCTCAAGACCATGCAAGCCACACGACTGCCCACTCTAAAATCTATGTGTACATTCAAGCTTGGGTAGTGGGCTAATCTCTCAAAACACCCATCCTTCCAAGTAAAACCAGAACAACCAGTATATGCTAGTATATGCAACAATAAGGTAAATGCGGAAAGCAATAACTAAAGTAAAGTGATAAACTATAAATAAAACAAGAAAGCTAATTAAACTAGAAAAAAGTAAACAAATAAACACCCAAGGAAACAGAAATAGACAAGTGCTATGATTGACTTACACAGGGGAAACTAGAGATTTTGGATTCATCCCCAACATAGTCGCCAGCTATCGCAACGTGAAAAACAACCGGCGAAAAACGGAAGAGTCACCATCGATACTTTTTTTTATCCCGACAAGGGAAAGGAGAACAATAGAAGAAAACCTAAGGGAAAAGGAAAATACGAGGTCATCACAACCAAATCTGGGTTCGGGAGTCAGTTACACGAAGGGAAGGTATTAGCATCCCTTCGTGTCGATTGTACTCGAGGGGATCCACGCTTGCTTGTACTACTCAAAGGGTGTTGTAATCTACTACAACTGCTACAACTGCTACTAGAAAGAACAGGAATAGTGCAGGGAAAAGAAATAAGTGTGCTCGAATGGGCCCTACCCTACTGCCTACGTATCTCATCGGAAACGAGAATCAAAGTCAACTTAGTTCCCCTAACTAGGGATAAAATTTGTTTGTTTGTGTTTTTTATGGTGACATTTCCATAGTTCTAACTCTGGTGTTTCTGGTTTGCTGAATTGAATGTGTTATCGTCTTGTTATTGAATTGTCGAGACAAGTCAGAAACATCCGCAAAGGAGTGTGAGATGAGATGAGAAGATGTGTTGTATGTTTATTGTTTTTTAGAAGAAATGTTTTGATTATGTGTTTTTCATATCCATAGAACTAAAGACTATGATACAAGAGCGAATACTTTACAAGGTCGGCCCCAATGGAATGTTTGCAAATCATTCTAGAAGAGTGAAGGAGACCATCACTAATCATTTCCTATATAGCTTAAGGCTCTTGTTTTTCTTTTCTTTGAAGGGAAAAGAGAGACTCAAAGTTAAAAGAAAAATCTAAAGGGGACTATACTTTTTCCCTAATTGTTAGCATGCAAGATTGATCCTATGTCAGGTTTCTATTCCTAAAGAAAACATGAAATAAAAGTACAAGTAAACACAAGTGTGAATGAACTTCTGAATTTCTATGTTATGGAAATGGAGATATGTGATGAGTCGAAAGGATTGATGAAGTGGAATGGGATAGGTCGGTTGTGACGTGCAAGATGATTGACTTACGGTGAAAAACATACAAGGCGTGCAAGGTTAATGGAGTGGGGTGAAGTTTTGAATGATGGAATATACCTGGAACCCTGAAGTGGAGCATACAAAGTTGGTTTATTTACTTAAAAAAGTATTTTGATGTTGGGTCGAGTTTTAATTTTTTTTCCTGTTTTGAGATCCTAGTTTTCTAGCCATTATTTTTATCATCTCTACCATATTAACATACAAGCATACAATCAATATTAAATCATAGGAGGAGTACAAATTAAACCCACCAAGGGGTGACGTAAAACTAGAAAGCGATAAAACCACAAAAATACATCGAAGATAACGATAATTTGAGTCCATAAGCGACAAATGCTCAAGTGGTACCTCACAAAACAAGGAGAATTGTTAGTTTATGAGATATATAATATGCATGAAAAATGTCATGAGAAATTGAATCGAAATGATTAATATGTGGATATACAAAATTAACTAAACATATACAAATAAAAAAATCAGAATTAACTGCAAAAATCGAGAAATTGGAAATTAAAAATTACTAAAAATTATTTAACATGCTAAATACTAACATGAAATTTTCTGGAATTTTTTCATGAAAGAAAACTATTTTTAAAAATGAGTTTTTGATAGAATTATTAAAAGAAATAAGGAAAATTGAATATGAAGCAGGGGGTGCTGGAAAAGTAATTCTGCAGTTAAAAATAATAATGGGCCTAGACAGGGGTGCAAATAGCGTTTCTGGAAAGCCCATTGGTGCATGGGTCTGAATGAACATAGCATACTCTCTAGTTAAATCCATTGACCTATATCAACCATTCGATCTAGAGGTTAAACCTGGTATGTTGATCAAATGGGTGAAAATGAAAGGTGTATGGTTGTTATGGTAAGGGTACACGTGTGCGATTGCCAGTTTGTCCTATTGGACGATGACAAGTGTCACCACCGGTGTGGACTAAAAATCCAACCTTATCCTCCCTAGCTTTTATACTATTACAAGAAAAAGCATCACATAAATCAATAGCATAAGGTTTCATGTTTAGTACTCTACACCTTCCTCTCTCCCTCTCGTTAACACTTTTTTTCTTTTTCTTAACCTAGCCACCGGAGAATGTGGTGGTCGACGATGGTACCATCGTCTTCTCCGGTCATCCCTTATCCCAAATCACTAAGGTTCCAACATAAACCCCCCTATTTTTCCGTCTTGATTCCAAATCTGATGATAGTTTAATCTAATTATTCCATAATCTCTCAGATTGAAGCTCTCGGAATTGCACTCGAAAAACTATAAAAGAAACAACATACAAAACAAACACGAGCCCTCTTAATCAAGAATGAGAGTCGAGGATTTACCTGGAGCAATTAATCACATACTACGATTCGACGAAGCTTGCAGGTGATACTTCTTTCTTGCAAATCTTTCTCTGAATCTTCTTGTTTTTTTCTTTACTACTCTGACCTAAGTTGCGGTTGAACGATGTGGTGTTGTGGAGCCTTGACATGAAATCTGAATTTCGTTATTGTTGTTGATTGTTGAAAGTTGCAGGTTTTGTTGATAATGGAAATTGATAAAGATTTGTTGAATTGATGAAATTAATGCGTTAATTGAGGAAGAAAAAGTGTTGAATTCGGTTTGAAGATGATGATGAAGACTCTACACACTTTGATGCAAGAAGAGTTTTTGTGTTTGTTGTGGAAGAGTTGATGTTGATGGAGAGTTTTTGGATTGGTGAAGGTTCTTGGAGATTCCAGAAGGGTTTTTTCAGTTAGACTTTTTCTATTTCTGTTATGTTTTCAGTTATGATAATTGAAGAAGAATGTAAAGTTGAAGAGAAGTTGAAGGGAGAGTGAGAGTAAATCGTGAAAAAGGAAAGAGAGTTTTGTTAGAGTCTTTTTTGCATAATTGAATTTTTTTCCTTGTAGATCCATAACCGATTCTGTTATAAGTTGGAGAGTGATCTTTTGGTAACTGATTTTTCTGTTCAAAATATCTTCTCCTTTCGTTTTTCAGTTATGGGTTTCTTCTGAATAATGTTAATGAACATGGTTTAGCTATTTGACAAACATGGACTTGGAATTAAGAATGAATTAGGATTAAAATGATATTGATACAAAATGAAGATTTAGAATTGATGTGGTTTAAATATGGAAAGGCATATTTGAATATTGGAATTGAAATTTGAATATGATGAATGGAAAAAAGATCAAAATGTAGAGACAAGGTGTGTGAATTAAAAGTTATGAACATCGTATATGAAAATGGATTAAACCAGTCTTTATTAAAATAACTTGGATCTGGAAATGGATTAAATCGACCTTTATTAATAGAACTTAGATATTGAAATGAAGAAACAAGTTCAACATTGAAAAATTTCTCCACGTAATCCACATGATCAATATCGACCCACTTAGTCAAAACTGAAACCTCAACTTCAAATTAAATTGGTGTTTTCCGTCCATCTCTAGCTTCAATAAAAACCCATGTTAACCTGAACCGCAAGCAACAATCAACTGATAAGATGTTAGTGCCACGAGGACTCCTTGAACTTATTCTTGAGATCCATATTAAATGATGATAGTTCATGATGTGAAGAATCATCAACCTTAGCTCAAAGCCCTCTCAATTGAAATCCATGAAACTTGATGCCTTTAAGAAATCTTGGAGGCAATAAAATTGATGCTTTGATAAGAAAATACTCATGATATTGGGAACTCATCCTTTGTCCTAATCTCGAATGTACTAGCCAGATAAATCACATATGAATAGGAAAATTCAAATCACCGGAGAATGCTTCGAATCACAAACCCTAATTTTAAACTATTCTTGTTAGGAGGTGATGCACTAGTGCAACTTCTTAATCAATTCACCTCTTCCAATTGCTTGAGGAATGATTTGAAATTATATGAGGCATGAGAAACCCTTGAGGCTTGTTAGGAGACACCTGGCTCTTATACTTTGACTTTGAATGATCACATATCCTATGCTTCTACCAATGGATGTTATACTTCATTTTTCGATGCTTTGAATGCAATGCAACTTGTGAAATTGATATGCTAGATGACATGAAAATGAGAGGGAAAATTTTGGGGTGTTACAATCCCTAGTAAATATGCATATGATGATTTCCAGCAGGTTCCTATTTAGTTCTCAGCAAGTCTTAGACCCTTTCCCAAAGAGGAGTAAGTGTGGTGTGTTAATTACCCCTCCCAGATATTGATGTGTATTAAAGGACATGCATGGAACCAATTTCTCAGAAAGAATTTTCTCTGTCCCTAGAAAGGATTATGGAAACACTTCCCCATCCCCGATAGATTATTACCTTTCCTCAGCATTGTGGTATTCCTTCGCAGAGTTGATGTTTGACACCCCAATAGGTTTTTCTTTATTTGCTCCACTAGTAGATCATCATTTGTTTCTCAATAGAGTTTTGAAGATATTTATCCCTATTAGAGTTTAATAGGGACATTTCCCTCTTTTCCCCAAGGAGTGTGGAAGGTTTTGTGTTGCTTGTATTTCACCAACATGATTATCCTCTCAGAGTGAAATTATTGATGTTATCCCATTTATGGATTATTGAAGATTGTTTTGTGAATTGAATCCCTAGCATAATTTCCTAAGCATGAGTTAAGCCTTGTAGCATGATATTATTCCTTTGATGGCTTTTGATTATCCCCTGTAGGATTTCAAGCTAAATCTCCAACATGATTCCCAACATTTTTGCTTACGGATTAACTGAGTATCCGGTTGTTGTGGTGTTTATGTCACATGTTGCTTTTCCTTATGTCTATGTTTTTAGCATGTTCATATGCATATTCATGCATTCGCTATATGCATAAGCATCATATGTTTGCATTTTGCATTCTTTGATATATTATTGTTCCTCGTTCTTTAGTGTGGATTTTCCCCACAAAGTGTGAGTTTCCATCCCTCAAGTTTAGTGTGGATTTTCCCCCACAGAGTGTGTGTTGTCTTCCCTCAAGTTTAAAGTGTTTATCCTTTCTAATTCCCTATTGAGTTTGTTCATCGTGGATTATTTTGATTCAGTTTCCTCGCTAGTTTATTATTTGGATGGAATTTTCCCCAATTGAGATATGTCCTTCTCGGGATGAGTCTTGTTTGACTGTTTCTCTCCAATTTGTTATTGGATTTAATTTTTTCGCCCCATGTGAGAATATTAATTTGGAATTAAGCTATCACTTATATGGTATTGGGTAATATTTCTCTCATTTTTGATTGATTAATTTGGAATTAAGTTATCACTTGGTTGGTAATGGATAATTTTTCCCTCGAGTATATTACTTTGGAATTAAGCTATCACTTGTGTGGTAGTGGGTAATATTTCTCTCATTTTTGATTGATTTCTTTGGAATTAAGCTATCACTTAGTTGGTAGTGGGTAACCTTTCCCTCAATTATATTGCTTTAGAATTAAGTTATCACTTGTCTGATAGTGGGTAATATGTCTCCTTTTTTTGATTGATTACTTTGGAATTAAGCTATCACTTTGTTGGTATTGGGTAATCTTTCCCTCGAGTATATTACTTTGGAATTAAGCTATCACTTTGTTGGTATTAGGTAATCTTTCCCTCGAGTATATTACTTTGGAATTAAGTTATCACTTGTATGGTAGTGGGTAATATTTCTCTCCTTTTTTATTGATTACTTTGGAATTAAGTTGTCACTTGGTTGGTAGTGGGTAATCTTTTCCTCAAATATATTACTTTGGAATTAAGCTATCACTTGGTTGGTAGTGGGTAATATGTCTCTTTCTTTTGATTGATTACTTTGAAATTAAGCTATCACTTGTTTAGTAATGGGTAATATTTCCTTTTGAGTATATTGCTTTCGAATTATGTATCTCATATGTGATAATGGGTAATATTTTCTTACCTCTTGAGTATATTACTTTGGAATTAAGTTATCACTTGTTTGATAGTGGGTAATATGCCTCGTTTACTTGATTTATTACTTTGGAATTAAGCTATCATTGTTTGGCAGTGGGTAATCTTTCCTTCCATTCATTATGGATTTGAATACTTTGTTTGTTTGATGCTTTCCCCAGTGAAGTTCCATCCTTATCTATTGAGCCTTTTTACTGATTGTGTTTTGAATTATTTTCATACACAATCATTCCCCAAGTGGAATCGTTTATCCAGTGATTTGTTTTCCTGGTAAACTCTTTTGTTGTCTGTTGTCTTTCCCTAGCGGATTTTTCTCTTGTGTCCCCAAGTTTTTGCTTTCCTCTGGTGGTCGTGTTCTCCCCACAAAGATCTTGGGTTTGCACATCATCTCATATTAATATAATTGCATGGTCTCTTAGGGACAAAAATTGAGTTTTCTATATTTAAGTCTATCCCATCTTGTAGAAACGAAGATGCCAATCTTCATATCTCTAGATTAAAGAAACTTAAATATGGGCAGTTGTAACACTCTAATTTTTGGCCCTAAGTTTGTGTTTTTATTTGCATAATTTTGCATACAAACAAGATCATGCGTTCGGACATGGCGTTACCATTCTGCTAGTGTCAAGTGCATATAACTAACCCAACGGCTCCCACTGGGTATGCCAATTTCTTTTCACGTGGATTTCGCGCGATCAATTCGCTAGCCTCCTCTTCTAGAAGTTTACTTGCGGAACCAGCCAAACGAGTCCTAGGACATGGTCTGTCTAATTAGTTATACATCAGACTCTTGAAATGTAAGAATGGCAAGAGGTTTTTTTTTATATTTTTGGTGTTTTTGTGTTTTAGCAGACTATCGCGGAATGCTTGAATGAAAAGATAAAAAAGAAAACAAAGGTAGGATAAAAGAAGATAAAGGCAACACAAGTATTTAAATTGAATTGTAATTAAAATAACTTGAAAAACATAAGTGTTTAGATGCTATCATACATTTTACGTAAGGGGTTAAATGACGCTCCGTACTTTGAGTGTGTTCCTTTTACAATGCAGAGAAATGCGACCTTAAATAATGAAAACGAAATCTACTTATATAGAAATACAAAATAAATTGCCGGACACTCTCCAACAAATTTGGCTTTGAAACCTATCACCCCACTCTCTTGGAAACTTCCTACTACCTTGTCCCACTCTCTTGATCAATTTCTTCATAACTTTCTAATGGCCTCGTCGAAAGGTTTTCAACCATCTAGTTTCTTTGGGATGTGTCAAAGTGCTTCGCCCTCTTCCTTCAGCAACCTGGACTTATTTGCTTGCATGTCGACCCATTTATGTGTTTATATTTCCTCTGGCTGGGTCGAAATGCTCTCCTTTGGCCTTTTCATGAATTTGCTTCTAAACATACTTTCTTGACCTGGTTGAAATCTACAGCCAACACCTACCCGGTGAGACCCTTGTAAGGAGTGTAATCAGAGTATCCTTCATCTGTACCTTGGACTCGGAAAATCCCGTGATTAAAAATTCTAGATTAGTTCGAGACTCTGGTCCTATGATCCTGGATCCTGTATAACATTTGCATACCATTTCATATGCATGGCACATTATTTTCCCAAAACAAAAAAAAAACTCATTCCATCCTTTGTCCATAAACGACAATTGATTTCTCGACACTTGTATGAGACTTAAATTAGCTTTGAGGACTATGGATACGTTGGAGCAAAGCCATGCTATGTTAAGAGGGAATGTGGAATCGATGAAGAACCAGTTGGACCAACTTATGGAGGTCATGATAGCCTTAGCAAAAAGAGAGGAAAATATTCAACGGACTGAGAATGTCATCCATATCAAGAACCCTGTTGCACAGGAGTATCACATTATCTGAGATGGGAATTCTTCATCTCTTGATTTTATGGAATATCATAGCTTCACATTCTCTGCACCTAATTCCAAAGAGATAAGTCTGGTGGTTAACACTGAACGACCTTAAGATCCTGAGATTTCTGAAATATGTCGTGTGTTGGAAGAGAAGTTTAAAGCCTTAAAATGACATAATGCTTTTAGTCTGAATTCTTTTGATTTGTGCTTAGTGCCTGACGTGGTAATCCCTCCAAAGTTCAAAATGCCAAAATTTTAGAAGTATAAAGGAGATAGATGTCCAAAGAATCATTTGGTGATGTTTTGTAGAAAAATGACCTCTCACACCAAGAATGATAAACTGATGATTCACTATTTTCAAGACAGTTTGAGTGGAGGATCATTGAGTTGGTACATGCAGCTTGAGAATAGCAACATACATTCATGGTCGGACTTAGTTAATGATTTTATGAAGCATTACGACTACAACTTTGACATGGCTCCCTACCACATGCAATTATAAGGGTTATCTAAAGAAAGCGATGAATCGTTCAAACAATATGCCCAAAGATGGAGGGAGTTGGCTGCTCATGTTCAACCACCACTCTTATAGAAATAATTGGTTAGCTTATTCATGGATACCTTGCGAAGCCCGTACATCGAAAGGATGATAGGCAGTTCATTTCCCGACTTTTCACACATGGTGTCAATGGGAGAATGCATCGAGAGCCTAATTGAGAGTAGAAAATTACAAGGCACCTCAGACTTCCAAATTAGTGAGAGTAAATCAGTTGTCAGTTTCCAAGAGGAAGAAGAAGGGGATGAAATTAATGCAGTTTGGGAAGCTCCACAAGCTCTACCTCCAGTGCCTCATCAACAGTACCCATGCAGGTCAGTTGTTCAGCGCCATCAAGCTTCTATATTCGCATATCAGATGCACAACCCTCCATGTTGTCACTATCCTCCTACCAACAGAGGATATCCTAAGTATCGACAATAGGTTGCACATCAACGATCATGCCAACAACATCATACTCCACAATAAAGTCCTTAATACGCAAAAATACCAAAAAGTCATTTTGATATATTTCCAATGTCACACAGTCACATACTTCCACGATTGATCAATAGTGGATTGGTAGAGCCAAAAAGTCTGGATCCAATTCCTCTTCCACACCGACCAGACTTTGATCCCAATGTCTATTGTGCTTTTCATGCCAACTCATTCAGAAATTCAACTGATGATTTCCAACAATTCAAAAATAAAGTTCAGGATCTGATTAATTCCAATTTAATCTCATTCACACCTCAAGGTATTTGAATCAACAATCAGGTGGGTTCCTCAATCCATGTCATGGAAGAAGTTGCTGATAGTACATGCAAGGATGGGTCTCAAATTGTTCTCGAAGAGTAATCCTGGAGATGGCTTCTCAACTGTAAGACCCTAATTTTTCCCTTAAGTTTTTGTTTGCATTTGCATCATTTTGCATACAAACAAGATCATTCATTGTTTCCTCAGTCCTTTTTAGTTGTAGGTTTATGCCTCACAGGGGATCACCATTTCCTTTATTTGCTTTGATTTGTTTATGTTTAATAACCATTAATTAAAATCCAAATAAAATATTTTGTTTTCCTTTTACTAACATTTTCAGGGGAAAAGCAGGTCAAAAATTCCAAAAATAGCGGTCCCAGCTTTGGTAGCAATCAAGTTATCAGATACCTCTGATGGGGTCAAATAAAGAGCTTTGGCAATGTCAAGATGAGTTGGTCTAGTCATCTCTGAGTTGAAGGGAATATGATCTTTGAGTGGCACCCCTAAAATCTCATAATACTCTTCAAGCAGTGGGCCTAGCAGGAAGTCATGAAAAGTGAAATATCTGATCTGTGGATCGTAATATTGGAACAGGGTATGAATGGAACTCTTCTGAGAACTATGCAAATTAACCACCAGTTCCATAATATCACCATATTTCTCCTTGAAGTGTACCAAATGACCCGGGGTAATAAGAGACACCATCTGGTTGATCAGATCCACTTTGGTATCAACGAACTTATAGTACACATTCTTCTTTTGGACGTCTTCCATTTCTGAAGCAGGAGTATGACCGGGAACTAAGAATAGTATGAACCCTGAGAATGAAAAAGAACACAAATGATTAATGATGTCAAGATGCTTATGCAAGGCAAGGCATGTGATCAGTGATGTGTCTGTGTTGTGCAGATCAAACAATCAAGTGTTTGTGCAAGGTCACAATTATAATCACAATATCAATTCTCTGAACAAAAATCCCAGATCTCAGAACCAAGGGACCGAAGAACCAGATCACAATACTGAACAATACTGGCAAAGTGGGTATGTTGGAAGTTTTAGGGTTTCTGCAAACCTATAAACCCCTCCCATCTCACAGGTGTGCTACTCGGGTCAACATCACGACTCTCAAAGTCGAATAACAATAATACGTTCACCATTTCTGAGAAATGGCTCACAACCAAATTAGGGAATCGGTTTGGCATTATGTACTACTCAGGGAGTTCTTAGCTGAGTCCTAGGAAACAAACATCCCTCATAAGTCCCAAGCTTCAAGCATTGAATCAAGAAACAATAGTACATTTAGCCCTTAGGATACAGTACTATCGTCATACGAACAATTTGCTTTGATTGGGTTCCTATGAGAGAATCATACTATCCTATGCGAGTTACTAGTGGGCCATCGGATCCGAGTAAGTTCGCCAACAAATATGGTTTTCCACTGTCATTATTGGATAGGGTTGTTTCCTCTAAGGTCCTCAATGATCGGTCACCATATGCACATAACTATCAAGGTCGTACCCTGAAGTGGAGTAATCCCCACACATAATAATTCCAAGACGGTCGCAATCTGGGTGTGGAACACATCGCCACTCATTATGGTGAGATACCATGGGAGTATGATGTCTCGCCACGTTAATCCTATGGTGCACTCAAGCTGGGTGTTTGGCGTTTCTCACAATAACTCCCACCCACAGAAAAAATGCAAACCAACACATTCCAGTATATATGATGCATGGAAAATAAATACTGAAAGTGGTAAATAAATGTTGTAAAGTAAAATAGTAAATAAAACAGTAAATAAACACGCAGCAGCACACAGATAAACACTCAAAGAAATAGAAACAAACAGGCGCTTGGATTGACTCTCAAAGGGGAAACCAGAGATTCTGGGTTTGATCCCCAGCAGAGTCGTCAGCTTACACTCCCGGGATTTTCATCCTATTACAATTGCGAAAGTGGCGCGGAAAAGGTAGAGTCGTCAGCCAGGCAATTTTATCCCGGATGAATGGGAAAATGTAGAGAAAATAAAGAATATGCTCGAACGGGCCTATCGCTCCCACCAAATGAGGCTAGGTCAAATGGGGTACAGACGCGAACGGTCGGCGAAAGGAGAGATAAAATGAATAGAGTCGCCAGCTAGGCATTTTTATCCAGAAGGAAAGGTAATGCTGCATAGACCTAAGGAAGATAAGGATAAGACGGTTGCGAACCAGAGACTCTGAGAAAGGGGGTTGGTTACAACCTGGGAAGGTATTAGCACCCAGATTGTCCTCCGTACTCGACGGGATCCACGCTTAAAATATTTGTGTTTTAAAGGGGTAGTGTCAGTGCAATTTGTGTATCAAAGCTAGAAAGAATGCAAGTGTCAGTGTAAAAGAAATGTGAAGTGTATAAGAGAAGTGTCAGTGTAAGAACAGGAGTGAAATGCTCAAGACTATGAGGCTTAAAGAATAATGTTGGAGGGAGGGAGAATATACAGAGACTTTTGTTCGATAACTGTTAAGTTATGCCTACGTATCCTCTCGTGCAATGAGGAAGTCAGAACACCATAGTTCGACTCAAAGAGACTGAATGATAAATTGACTTGTGAACTGCTTACTTGTCTATGCTCAAGTGTATGACCTGTCTGGATCAGGTGCAAACTGTCTTGCATTAGACGGAAGAAGCAAGTTCTCGTTTGTGAGTGAATGAGATGAGAAAAGAATCCCGGAGGAGACGATTATTGTTTGTTTTTGTGTTTTCAATCTTTTATTGCTTTTTGTGTTTGTCATAAGTTAATGAGCTTAAGCCTAAACCAAGGGTTAGTAAACTCATCACATCCTCCCTCTGATTAGGGGTAATGAGAATAGCTTAAGTATGAAGTAAGCACCTCACACTTAATCACCATGGTGTAGGATTAAGATCATTAACCTATTTGTGATTATTTAGATGTTTTTGGTATTTTGTTTAGTGTTAAGTAATGAGTTTAAGCCATAATCAAGGATTTAATGGACCCATTACACCATCCTAATAGAAGGATAATAGATGAGAACATTTAAGGTGAGGAAGGCTCCTCAACTTAATCCATGATTAGGGATTAACCTCATGACAAAACAAAGCCTTTATTAGAGTGGATTTTAGTTAATGATAAGATGAAGAAGTGATTTTTATGGTTTGTAAGACAACTTGAGGGGGACTTATCCATTAACACTAGGGTTAGTCCTTCTTAACCAATTTAAGGAAGAAATAGAACCCTAATGCAAGGCCCAAGTTACAAGCTTGATGTCTTAGTGATTATTAAGTGAATTGATTAAAAGATTTAAACACATTAAGGGTTTAACACTTAGGACTAAAGTTATACACTCCATCCTAATAGAAGGATACAGGCATAACCTTAATCACAAAGCCTTAAAACCTTAAAGGTTTAGTCCTTGATGAAGAGATGAGAAGAGAGGACACAAAGATGACACAAAAGTAAAACTAATGGGGGACTAATCAAACCCTAATTGTTATCATGCTTGGGTATTCCTAGGGTTTATGAGGCTTGCAAGAAGATCTTCAGGAGAAAAACCACCAAGGAAGAAGCAGATGAAAGGAGAAAGAAGCAAGAAGAAGCAAGACAACTTGCTTCACTTAAGAAGACAAGTTGCTTGAAGAAAGAAAGAGGGAAAGAGCATGAATGATCAAGCTCACTCTAATACAAAAGATAAAATGCAGAAATGAATGCATAAGAGAGATGAGAAAAGATTATGAGAAGTGAAGGCAAATTCACTTCTCAAGTACTTACCACCTGAAAGGTTAGCAAAAGAAATGAAATGAAGTGAACATGAAATGAATGCAATGATGCAAACCAAAATCAGAAGCATAAACATTATGTTAATGATGCTAAGAGATGGTGCAAACACATGTCAAGAGTTGTGGATGATCATACAAGGATGAGGATGCAAGTGAAGCATGCTTTGAACCATAAAGATTCATGAAAGTTTATGAAATGGAATGAACATATAACATGGCAAATGAATTATGCAATGATCAAACATGATTCTAATATGTCCTAAGATGTCTTATATGTCATATGGATGAACAAAATGTCATGACAAGTTCTTGTATGCAAGCAAATAAGAGGTGAATGCAAATGGAGGCAAGAATTAGGGTTTATGAACAACATGCAACACAAAATTTCAAAACCAGAAGCAAATGACATGATAAAAAATTGAAAATGGGATCAAAGGAACCCTAACCCTACACAAGTTCACTTCCCAAAGGAGGAGACCTAAATCTAAACCTAATGGAAGTCATGATTTTCCTAAGTCAATTAGGGTTTCAAAGCACCTCAAAAGGATAAATGCACATTAAATTGAAAATGAAAGATAAATTCAAACCAATTTTACCCTAAAAACTACATGCTATGAAGAATTCAATGCAAGAAGAACCATCATCAAACTCCTCATGGTTAGGCAGAATGAATTTTTCTAAGTTTGAACAAAAATATTGCCTTTGAACAACTTTTATTCCAATGAAAATTGTCAAAATACATCAAGGACCAAAAATAAATTTGTTTTGAGAGTTTGATAATGTTTCTAAATGTTTTAAAATGCAATGTGAATTTTTTGGTGATTTTTAAATACCTAAATGCATTTTTAATTAATTAATTTCCATTAACTAATTAAAAATAAACATTTAAATTATTTAAAAATAATTTTTAATGCAAAAAATAAAAATAAAAATATTTTTGGGTTCTGAAAATTAATAAAAGGTTTGACAAAAAATTTCAGAATTTTTTAATATGTTTTGCTATTTTTAAAAATTCGTAGAAATAAAATACAAATGAAATAAAATAAAAATTAAGAATAATGAAAGTATGCGCATCCTGAGGTTGAGATTCAAATGGATTTGGAGGGAATTGACTGGCGCCAGATCCTATGGTCCACGTTCAAACTGGCATTTTTAAAACTAATCCTAATTAATTAATTTAATTAATCACAATTAATCCTAATGGCCTAATCTGGACCACACAGTGCGCACGGGAGAGACTGATCCAAGGGTCTCAATTCAAACCAAAACCCTAACCCTAATTTACACTTAATGACTTTCAGGTCACCGGAGAAGAGCTCTGGTCGTCTTCTCCGGTGACATCCCTCCCTGAAAATTGCTATCTCCCTCAAAACCTCACCCTAAGCCCCATAAAGCTCCAGAATCACTCAACAAACATCAAGGAACAAGAATCCAGGCACGAAAACAATTTATTCTCAGAAACAAGCATGAATCGAATCAATCTCTTTTTATGTCAAAAATTTCAGAGATTCGGTTCATGCTCATTTCTTCACCATTTTCAAAACCACAAAGCTCAGAGTAATCAGGAGACCATGAGGAACAATTCTATAACTTAAAAGAGGATTTCTTGAAAAAAAGTTTGAGAGAGCTACCTGAGATGGAACTTTCAACTCTGGAGCTTTCAGGCAGCTTTCTGGCTTCAAAGTCCCTCCAATGATCTCCCTGAAGATGCTTTGAGGCTTAGTTGGAGTTTATTGTGGCTAGTTTGTGAGATTGATGAAGTTCTGTCCAAAGGGAGTGAAAAATCGTATTTCTGTTTGTGGGCTTTTCAGGGCAAATTGATGGTTGGGAAATGATCAGAGGATCATGTTGAGTGATTCTGTGAAGTTTGTTTTGAGGTTTGAGGCTTGTGTATTGAGATTCGAAGAAAAATGCATAAAGAGGGATTTTTGTGAATGCTGATGATGTTGTGTATTCAAGCTTGCTTCTTGTGTGTTTTGAGTTCCATTTGGCCCACTTATCAAACTGTGATAGGTCTGTGGAGTTGGTGTGGCCTATGCTGATTGGTATGGTCCATTTTGCCAAAAGTCAATGTTAGGTGTCCTTTGAGGTATGGGTCATGGCAGGCCAAGGACAAGGGCATGTCTTGTGCAGCTGTGATCAAGGAGAACCATGGAAGTGAGATTGAGGCAAACCAGCAAGTGGATTGAAGCTTATGGGGTTTTTTGCAATTTTCATGAAGTTTGGCCCTTTTGAGATTTCTTAAAGCATAAGTCATGAAACTTGGAGATTCCTTGGTGTATTCTGAATTTTAGGTCATGATTTATGTTTGTGTAATGCTTAGAAGTTGATTTGAATTCACAATTGGCCTTGGCATGAAGTTTTGCAACTTTCCTCCTTTGGTGCAAAAGTGAAAAATAAGTGATTTTTCCCAACTTTGACAAGCCATAACTTGTGATCCAAAATGAATTAGAATGAGTTCTTGTAATTTTTGAAAATGGGAGGATTCAATCTACAACTTTCATGACCAAAGTTCTTTCATTTGAAGCATTTTTGAATCAAAAAGAGGAGGTTGAAAAACTTTCCCAAAATGGCAAGTTTTCATTATAAGTCACTTTCCCAAAAAGGAAACTTTGCAAATGGCTCGAAATTCTTCAATTTTGTGAACTTCTAACACCTTCTATGATCAAATAAAGATCATACACATTCAAAATGATGGAGAAACCCCTTTGGTTGTCTCACTGGGGGCCTCAGATGCCCTGACTTTGCACTGACTTGCCCAAGAAGTCATCTCTTGATCAGATGCCTTCCCCATTGAATTTCTTCATGAAAATTGATATACATAATACTCATAGCATATAGAGACCAATAGAAACAAGAATGACCAAAAAATTTGGAGTTATGGCCTCTGAAACCAAAACCCTAATTTTAGGTCATCTGTGTAGTTAAACCTGGCTCTGCTTCCATGCCTTTTCTCAGTTCTTGTGACCCTTTGATTTTCTTGACCTTATGAGGATATATTATGATGCTTGAACATACATGGACCCCTTTGAAGTGATTGATGACCTTTGGAGTGACTCAAATAGCTCATGCATTGCTCAGGTCACAAACCCTAGATGTAGATGACTTTGAAACAATGCAGTGAAACAAAAATGCAATATGAGATGCTATGGTTGAATTTATGAAATATGAAAAGATATCACAAGCCATGGTGTGAATGAGTGAGGGCAAATTTGGGGTGTTTACATCTGCCCCTATTCAAGCATGAGTTAGCTGTGCAGGATGTAAGCAACGGCTTAACAGGCAAACAAGATAACTTGTGGTTGAATATCAAAGACAGTCCAAAATTTACACTCACTGAATGAAGAAGAAAAGGGATATAGATTGTGAAAGAAAATAAAGTATGATTATAAGGTACGAGCGACGGAGGACGACCGTCGAGCAGAGGACGACTGCTGGGGAAAAAAGCAATGATGGGGACGGTCGACATGCTGGGGATATAAGGGATTATGATGGGGACGACCATCAAGTAAAGAAATAAGACTTTCTGGGGATTATAGGTAAATGATGGGGACGGACATCGGGTTGAGGAAATAAATGATGAGGAACGGTCATCAAAGGTGAAGGACGATCACCTAGCAGGGGACGACTGCTCTGTTGGGGATAAGATGAGGGACGATCATCTATGGTGAAGGACGATCACCTGGCAGGGTATGGCTACCGAAAGTATCACGACATAAGACGAATTTCGGATGAAAAGGTCGACGATGGGGACGGCCATCGGATGAGCATGATGAAGGACGATCATCAGGAGGTGAAGGACAACCACCTAGCAGGGTACGACTGCTCTCAGGGTTTATCATGACGTAGGATGAATGTCAGATAAAGATCAACGACGGGGACGGCCATTGGATAAAATGATGAAGGACGATCATCAAGAGGTGAAGGATGATCACCTAGCAGGGGACGGCTTCTAAAAACATCACGACATAGGACGAATGTCGGATAAGAAAGGGTTCTAGAGAATAGAGACTCTTCTGGGAATGATGAAGGACGATCATCAGAAAGGTGAAGGACGATCACCTGGCAGGGTACGACTGCCGAAAGGTATCATGACATAGGGTGAATGCCAGATAGACAAGAAATAGATCAACAAGATTTGTTGGGGACTCTTCTAGGGAAGGGTAGACACAGACGAGTGTCTAAATTCAAGAAAGAGAAGGTATAAGTGTTTGACACGGTGTATAGATTAAAGATATGGACGAGCATCCCTAAGCCTTATGATACGGACGAGTATCAGTAGAAACAAACGCTGACGCATGTTTAGAGATGATGATACAGACGAGTACCAACTAGTTAACAGAGAACACGGACGAGTGTCGGATCTGAGGGGATTTAAGTGGCGTATACAAGATACGGACGAGTATCTGTATGAGTAGAAAGTGATGAGTGAGACATAGACGAGAGCCCAACTTGCTGTGGAGAGCGTGACACGGACGGGTGTCGAAAAAAATGTATTATAAACAAGTATTTTATTTACAAAGTGTTTGGGTAGCTATGTTGGGGAAGGTGACACGGACGGGTGTCAAGGAATTGTATATATATGTATCTGTGTAGTGAGTGCAAAGGGGAAGCTTTGGCTTTCTGCTGGGGGCATGACACAGACGAGTGTCAAGAAGCATCTGTAATATAAGTGTCTGTTTGCTCGGACAACTTTACTGGGGAATGATGACACGGACGAGTGTCAAAAGTAGTGTGTTTCTGTATTTGTGAGGGAAATGCTTCAATATTCTTCCGGGGAGCCTGAGAGGTATTTTGTATTCTGCTGATGTGGTACTGTTGGTATTTACAAGTGTTTGATTCAGATCATGGCTTATGATTATGCAATATGTTTGATTTTAGCCATAATGCTCCGTATTAGACGGAATGCTACGCTTTATGGGGAAAATATGAGGCGAATGCTATGATTATGCAAAGATACCGATACGAGATTCGGATCCCGTTGCTGAGGAGATCTCTGGCTGATCTACTTGAAGTGGACATCCCAGCTGGGGATGAGATCATTGGTGGATCTGACATATTTGACTCTGCATGGGGAAATAGATCACTGATAGACCTATCTTAGTAATGAGGGACCCAACTGGGATTTGTGGAACCTTCGTCACTCTGTTGTGAGATCTTCAGGCGTTGCTCTTCTGGATAGAGGTTGAAACTCTGCGGGGAGATGGTTCCCCGTCTGACATTTGGCTGAGGAGGAACGATGACTGGCAACTCAGCTGGGGGAGAAAGCAGTTCTGGTGCTATTTGGAACATGTGTTGAGGAAATGGTGACTTGACAACTTGCTAGGGAGGGACTTTCGTGCTCCATGCTGTTCTTTGAATACCTGCAATCCTATCATGACAAAGAAACGCACAAGTATCCCGAGGTATCCTTTACTGGATCACATCAAAAGAGTTTAGACACCCCCGTGAGTAAGTATATTTCCTACAAGCATGTAGTTTAGGAAAGACGCATCTGTATTTATGCGATCAATATATTAGCGACATCGAACATCTTGCAAATAAAAGAGTACGAGACGAAATACGACTGAAAATCTGATTTTATTAATTTATGTGCCCTGAATTGGCAAGTACAGTCATAGAAATAAATCCCCTAAAATGAGGAGATTGTTACAAATTGAGAAACAGCAAGAAAGATGTTGGCAATGTTGACGACGCTTCAAGGAGCTTCCCTTTTTACTATGACTCGTATGACATTTACGTTCTTCTTATCTTGCTTTCTGAAGAAGGCTGATTCTGACCGCAACTTGAACCTCTCGAAGCTTACCATGTTGTAAGTGATACAGATGAATTCAGAATGCAGTTGTTCGCTTATTCCCTTATTTTGTGTGGATCGCCCTTTCGGGTTTTCAATCCACCGGGATACCCATTTTTGCCTGAGTTGTCCAATGCGGCTTTTCAACTCAGCGGGTGTACGTTTTTTATTTATTTTCCCTCATTTTTTCCTGAGTCTTTTATTCTGTTTTTGACTCGCCGGGATGCCCTATTTTTGCCTGGACTTACATTCTGTTTTAATGTCCAGCGGGTCATTTTATGCGAAGTATTTTTTAACTGCATTCCGGGGTGAGCATTCCCCCACTGACAAACTTGGGCTCCTTGGCAGCCTCTGATTGATCTTGTTGAGTTGGTCTGTAACCCAACCCAAATCGGTCTTCTTTCTTTTCCACGGGCAACAGCTTGCCCCAGCCTTGGGCGGTACCTTCCTCAACAACCTTCCCGGCTTGCTGGTATGATGTTATGGAAGTTCCCAGTACAGCATATTCTTCATTAATGTTGAGGGCTTCAAACCCTTGGCTCATGGTTTCATGGATTTCTCCATCCATTTCAATGTACTTATACGTAGCCAGATGGCTAACAAAGATGTCTTCCTCCCCACAGATGGTGATGATCTGGCCTTCCCACTCGAATTTCAACTTCTGGTGAAGGGTAAACGTAACAGCGCCGGCGGCGTGGATCCAGGGTCTACCCAACAGACAGCTGTAGGCCGGCTGAATGTCCATCACAAAGAAGGTAGTTTTGAAGGTTTGCGGGCCGATCATCACAGGCAGATCAATCTCTCCAAGCACTGATCTTTTAGAGCCATCAAATGCTCTCACCACCAAATTACTCGGACGCAGTGCCAAGCCATCATACTCCAGCTTCACTAAGGCTTTCTTTGGCAGAACATTGAGTGATGACCCAGTGTCCACCAGTACATGAGATAGAACAGCACCCTTGCATTCCAAGGTGATATGCAAAGCCTTGTTGTGGTTACGTCCCTCTGTTGTTAAGTCAACATTGGTAAAGCCCAGTCCATGACTGGTGTTGACATTTGCCACCACGGTTTCTAGCTGGTTAATAGTAATCTCCTCTGGCACGTATGCTGCGTGCAAGACTTTCAATAACGCATTCCTGTGAGCTTCTGAACACATCAATAGGGATAATATGGAGATTTTTGAGGGAGTTTGGTGAAGCTGATCCACCACCTTGTAATCACTTCTTTTTATGATTCTCATGAACTCGTCTACATCTTGTTCAAAAGATGTCTTCTGAGTTTCTTTGGCAGTTGGCTCTTCATATACCACACTCTTTCCTTTCGCCTTGGCAGCAGCCTCGGCTTCAACATTAGGTCTTTGTGTTTGTGAGGAAAAAAGGCGTCCGCTTCTGGTGAAGCCTCCGCCTCCCCCAACATTATCAATTTGACTCGCCGGGATGCCCTATTTTTGCCTGGACTTACATTCTGTTTTAATGTCCAGCGGGTCATTTTATGCGAAGTATTTTTTAACTGCATCTGAATTCACAGGGGACAGGAAGTCTTCACCATCCATAGTACTGAGCATCAGTGCTCCTCCAGAGAAAAATTTCTTTACTATGAATGGACCATCGTAATTCGGAGTCCACTTGTCCCTGTGGTCTGTATGAGGAGGAAGGAGTCTTTTCAGCACAAGATCTCCTACTTGGTACACTCGAAGCCTGACTTTCTGATCGAAGGCTTTCTTCATTCTTTTCTGATACAGCGGCCCATGACAAATTGCAGCCAATCTCTTTTCTTCAATCAGATTCAGTTGTTCGTATCGGGATCGGACCCATTCTGCTTCGTTCAGTTTAACATCCATCAGTACCCGTAAGGAAGGTAATTCAACTTCAACAGGTAGGACTGCCTCCATACCATACACAAGCTGATACGGTGTTGCCCCAGTGGATGTTCTGATTGACGTTCGGTACCCATGCAAGGCAAATGGTAGCATTTCATGCCAGTCTTTATAGGTGACCACCATCTTCTGTACAATCTTCTTGATATTCTTGTTAGCTGCCTCAACAGCGCCATTCATCTTTGGCCTGTAAGGAGAAGAATTGTGGTGTTGGATCTTGAAGTCCCGGCATAACTCTGCCATCATTTTACTGTTCAAGTTGGAACCATTATCAGTAATGATTCGCTCGGGCACTCCATACCGACAAATGATGTCTCTCTTTAGAAATCGGGCTACTACTTGCCTTGTAACATTTGCATATGAAGCTGCTTCAACCCACTTGGTGAAATAGTCAATGGCAACCAGGATGAATCTGTGGCCATTTGAAGCAGTCGGCTCGATCCTGCCAATCATATCAATGCCCCACATGGCAAAGGGCCAGGGTGAAGACATCACATTCAGAGGATTCGGAGGCACGTGCACTTTATCCGCATAAATCTGGCATTTATGGCATTTTCTGGCATAGGCACAACAGTCGGCATCCATTGTGATCCAGTAATAGCCTGATCTTAACAACTTTTTAGCCATAGCATGCCCTCCTGCATGGGTACCGAAGGATTCTTCGTGCACCTCGTGCATCAACAAGTCTGCTTCTGTCCTATCAACGCATCTGAGGAGTATCATATCAAAGTTTCTCGTGTAGAGGGAACCGTCAGCATTCAGGAAGAAACTACCAGCTAGCCTTCATAATGTCTTCTTATCATTGGAAGATGCCCCAGGTGGGTATGTTTGATCCTCCAAGAAGCATTTGATGTCATGGAACCAAGGCTTATCATCTTTAACAACATCTTCTGAGAATACATATGCTGGTCTGTCAAGTCTGGATACTGAAATCCAAGGCACGAAATTGGCAGCTTGAACTTTGATCATGGATGAAATGGTAGCCAGAGCATCCGCAAACTGATTCTCGTCTCGAGGGATATACTCAAGCTTGACCGTTGTGAAGAAAGTCACTAACCTCCTTGTATAATCCCGGTAAGGTATCAGATGATCTTGGTGGGTGTACCATTTGCCGTTGGTTTGATTAATTACCAGAGCCGAATCTCCGAACACAGTCAAAGTCTTGATCCTGAGGTCAATGGCTTCCTCAAGACCCATAATACAAGCTTCGTATTCGGCTTCGTTGTTAGTGCAGTTAAAGGTGAGTTTTACCGACAAAGGCATGTGAACTCCTTTAGGTGTAATGAGTACTGCACCAACACCACGGCCATTCATATTAACATCCCCATCAAACATCATAGTCCATTCTTCTTCTGGGTCAGGCCCTTCAGTATGAACAGGCTCTTCATGATCTTTTGCTTTTATGAACATGATGTCTTCATCAGGGAAGTCAAATCTCATAGGCTGGTAATCATCAATGGGTTGCTCAGCCAGATAATCAGACAATACACTGCCTTTGATGGCCTTTTGGGATGTGTATTGAATGTCGTATTCTGTGAGAATCATTTGCCATCTTGCAACCCGTCCGGTAAGTGCTGGCTTCTCAAAAATGTACTTAACTGGATCCATTTTTGAGATCAATAAAGTAGTGTGGGTCAACATATACTGCCTTAGTCGGCGAGCAGCCCACGCTAAAGCACATCAAGTTTTCTCGAGCAGTGAATAACGTTGTTCACAGTCGGTAAACGTTTTGCTCAGGTAGTATATTGCATACTCTTTTCGACCAGACTCATCATGCTGGCCCAGCACACACCCCATTGACTCTTCTAATACTGTCAAGTACATGATTAGAGGTCTTCCTTCAACTGGAGGCATAAGGATTGGAGGCTTTTGTAAGTATTCCTTGATTTTGTCAAAAGCCCTCTGGCAGTCTTCATTCCACCTGACCGTTTGTTCTTTTCTTAACAGCTTGAACAAAGGCTCACAGGTTGCTGTAAGGTGAGATATGAACCGTGAAATGTAATTCAATCTACCTAGAAACCCTCGAACTTCTTTCTCAGACTTCGGTGCTGGCATTTCTTGAATGGCTTTAACTTTATCAGGGTCAACTTCAATCCCTTTTTCACTTACAATAAATCCCAGCAGCTTACCAGATCGCACCCCGAATGTGCATTTGTTGGGGTTTAACTTTAGTTGGTACTTCCTCAAACGCTTGAATAGCTTCAACAGATTTACCAGGTGGTATTCTTCTGTGAGGGACTTGGCAATCATGTCATCCACATAACATTCAATTTCTTTGTGGATCATGTCATGGAATAGTGTTACCATAGCCCGTTGATAAGTGGCACCAGCATTCTTCAGTCCGAATGTCATCACCTTATAACAGAACGTGCCCCAGGGTGTGATGAAAGTGGTCTTTTCCATGTCTTCAGGTGACATCTTGATCTGATTGTATCCTGAAAATCCGTCCATGAAGGAGAACACCGAGAACTGGGCCGTATTATCAACCAATACATCAATGTGAGGTAATGGGAAATCATCTTTCGGGCTGGCTCTGTTCAGATCCCGGTAGTCCACACACATCCTCACCTTGCCTTCTTTCTTAGGCACATGTACAATATTAGCAACCCACGGCGGATAACTAGTCACAGCAAGGAAACCGGCGTCCCACTGCTTTTGCACCTCTTCTTTTATCTTCATTGCCATATCCGGGTGAGTTCGGCGCAACTTCTGTTTTACTGGTGGACAATCCTCTTTCAAAGGCAGCTTGTGCATGACAATATCAGTGTCCAACCCTGGCATATCCTGATAAGACCAAGCGAAAACATCCACATACTCCCGAAGCATATCAATCAGTTGTTCTTTTACTGAATCTTGCAGGCAGGCCCCGATCTTAACTTCTTTCACGTCTTCTTTCGTACCGAGATTAACCGTTTCAATCTCCTCTTGATGAGGAGTGATAACCTTCTCCTCTTGCCTTAACAACCTGGCTAGCTCTTCAGGTAGCTCATAATCTTCTTCAACCCCTTCATCAGCTTGATTGATTGTATTGTCAAAGTCATACGAAGTCATAGCAGTGTTGTTGTCGGTGCAATCTGGAGGGCATTTTCTGCAAGGGTTTAGATTGGTTTATTTTAGTGATCAATTTTATCTTATTTAGAAAAAAGCGAAAATGAAGTTATTTTGTTTTGAAAAACATTGCCATTTTGTACAAAAAGAAAAAATGAAAAAACAGTGAGCGGAAAAGAAAAGACTCGTTTGCAAAAGATGTCCTGATATTCCTTAATTGATCTTTGCACAAAATACAAGATGGCCCGATTACAAAATGAGTTCTGACATCTTGGGCAAGATGCAAGACTTGATGCATGCTTTAAAATACAGGAAATAATAATTACTCTGTAGGAGTAACCCTTATAATTTCCTGGGAAGACCAGTTAAGGACTTGGCTCCCCGGGATCCTTGGACGTATCCAGCTCTCCAGGTTGCGGTCGCTTTCCTCCTCGTCTTCCAAATTGTTCACAGCATCCGGGGTGAGCATTCCCCCACTGACAATCTTGGTCTCCTTGGCAGCCTCTGATTGATCTTGTTGAGTTGGTCTGTAACCCAACCCAAATCGGTCTTCTTTCTTTTCCACGGGCAACAGCTTGCCCCAGCCTTGGGCGGTACCTTCCTCAACAACCTTCCCGGCTTGCTGGTATGATGTTATGGAAGTTCCCAGTACAACATATTCTTCATTAATGTTGAGGGCTTCAAACCCTTGGCTCATGGTTTCATGGATTTCTCCATCCATTTCAATGTACTTATACGTAGCCAGATGGCTAACAAAGATGTCTTCCTCCCCACAGATGGTGATGATCTGGCCTTCCCACTCGAATTTCAACTTCTGGTGAAGGGTAAACGTAACAGCGCCGGCGGCGTGGATCCAGGGTCTACCCAACAGACAGCTGTAGGCCGGCTGAATGTCCATCACAAAGAAGGTAGTTTTGAAGGTTTGCGGGCCGATCATCACAGGCAGATCAATCTCTCCAAGCACTGATCTTTTAGAGCCATCAAATGCTCTCACCACCAAATTACTCGGACGCAATGCCAAGCCATCATACTCCAGCTTCACTAAGGCTTTCTTTGGCAGAACATTGAGTGATGACCCAGTGTCCACCAGTACATGAGATAGAACAGCACCCTTGCATTCCAAGGTGATATGCAAAGCCTTGTTGTGGTTACGTCCCTCTGTTGTTAAGTCAACATTGGTAAAGCCCAGTCCATGACTGGTGTTGACATTTGCCACCACGGTTTCTAGCTGGTTAATAGTAATCTCCTCTGGCACGTATGCTGCGTGCAAGACTTTCAATAACGCATTCCTGTGAGCTTCTGAACACATCAATAGGGATAATATGGAGATTTTTGAGGGAGTTTGGTGAAGCTGATCCACCACCTTGTAATCACTTCTTTTTATGATTCTCATGAACTCGTCTACATCTTGTTCAAAAGATGTCTTCTGAGTTTCTTTGGCAGTTGGCTCTTCATATACCACACTCTTTCCTTTCTCCTTGGCAGCAGCCTCGGCTTCAACATTAGGTCTTTGTGTTTGTGAGGAAAAAAGGCGTCCGCTTCTGGTGAAGCCTCCGCCTCCCCCAACATTATCAATTTGTGGAGAAGAGGTTGATGAATCCAGAGTGATTTTCTCCCCGTTGCAGTAGAGATCAGAACCGTAATGCCAAGGTATGGCATTACTGCTTTCATAAGGAATGGGTCCAGGCACCGTAATGGTGACCAGACTGATTGCTGCAGAGGAGGGCACTGTAATGGTGTGCGGATCATAGTAAATTGTGACTGGTGATCTGGCAGGAGGTGCCATGGTTTGTTGTTGAAAATTGCTATTGAGAGGAACATTTGATGGGTCATAGTAGATTGTAAGTGCTGAGACATCTTCATTAATTTCTGCTGGTGTTGTAGAAGATCCTGCTAATAAAATGGATGTTGATGTTGTAGAAGAAATGGTTGTTGAAATTTGACTTGTTGAAATGATGGGCGGAGTAACTGCTGATGATATTGATGAATCGGTAGGAATGATTGTTGTTGCTATTGTAGAAGAATCGGGAACTGTTGTCAAGAGAATTGCTGGATTTGTAGGCGCCGTTGTTGAGATTTGAAGGATACCATCCCTAATAAGACCATCTATGCCGCTTCTCAAATTTTCACACCCGTTGACTGCAATGTTGCAATACCCACAACCGAGCTCACACCCGGGGAACACTTGGCACTCTAGAAGCTGAGCTTTAATTTCGACCAGAGGTGTTCGAATTTGTGCAACACTGGTGATCAAAGTAGATGGTTTGTCTTCCTCAATGGCATTAATCCTAGGCCCACCATGATTAGGCATAGGATTTCTGTTGACATTCGGAGGAAGTGCGAAGTTGAGGGCTTTAGAATCCACCAGATCTTGAACTTTCATTTGTAAGGCCCTGCATTTCTCAGTATTGTGACCAGGTGCATTGGAATGGAAAGCACACCTGGCGTTGACATCATAATTCTTTGGGAGGTTGAGAGGATCTGGTGGCGCCAACGTCCTTAACTCAACCAAGTTAAGCTTCAGGAGTTGTGGCAATAAGGCAACATAAGGCATAGGGATAGGGTCAATCACCCTGTTTGCCTGTGATGGTCTTTGTTGGAAGGGTCGTTGTGGTTGATTGCTATTGTTGTTGTTGTAGGTTCTTTGTGGCGGGTACTGAACTTGCTGTTGATAATGTGGTTGTTGTTGTTGTTGATATGTTGATTGCTCAGGAATCGGAGCTGGAATGGTGATAGCTGTTATTGATCTGTGAACATACTGAGGTCTGCTCCTGCTGGCATGAATGGCATTTTACTCACCGGTCCTTCGGGGTCCCACGAAAGGCTTCCTGGGATTACTAGATGAACTTGCACCATTATCAGAAATTTTGCCCATTTTTAATAGACTTTCAATTCTTTCACCGACTATAACTATGTCAGCAAAACTGGTAGAAGAAAAGGCAGCCAGCCTATCAATATATGTTCCTTGCAAAGTATTCATGAACATGTCAGCCACCTCCCTTTCTGACATGGGTGGTTGGACAGCAGCAGCAACCTGTCTCCACCTTTGGGCATATTCCCTGAAGCTTTCTCTGGAAGATTGAGACATTCCCATTAAGAGGGTCCTGTTAGGAGCCATGTCCAGATTGTATTGATATTGTCTGATGAAGGCTTCAGCTAAGTCTTTCCAGCATCTAATGGTAGCTCTGGTCAGGTGTGAATACCACTCTCTTGAAGCCCCAGTCAGACTGTCTTCAAAGTAGAACATCCACAGCTTTTTATCCATGGTATATGCTTTAAGTCTTCCCAGGAAAGACTGCAGGTGAGTTCGTGGACAGGAGGTTCCATTGTATTTCTCAAAGCACGGGGGTTTGAATTTGTGGGGAATTCTCACCCCATCCACTAGCCCCATATCCATTACATCGAAGCCCAAGGAATTTTGAGACTCTAAAGATCTCAACTTCTCAGCAATTTCATCAAACCTCCTATCATAGGCTTCGTCTCCAGATCCCATGATAGTAAACTGCTCTTCTTGGGGATCTTCTTGCAATATTCTCCCCCCAGCAGTATTTCCTTGCACATTTCCCGGGATGTTGACTTCCGAATCTAGATGAGGTCCAAATACAGGTGGATTAACATGAGGCTGGCCCCTTTCATTATTACTTGTTCCTCCAGTTCCAGGATGAGGTTCCTAGGGAGTTTGTCTTTCTACCAATGCTCTTAACCTTTCTTGGCTCTGGGCCAAGCCAGTCATTACAGCCATGAATTGAGTCATTTGGTTTCTCATCTCCACTCTTTCATTAGCCATCTGGGTTCTGACCTCAGTCAGGTCCTGCTGTACTTGCTCCATTTGGATACCAGGAAGGTTGTTGCGGGTAGGGTACCGGTGCGTACGGTTGACAGGGAACACCCGACGACGAGCAATATTTCCTGAGATCACAAAAGAGTTAGAAATAAATAATAACAAAACCTACAAAACAAAACAAAGTTAGTATGCAATGCAGTATGCTTATTTGTTTTCCAAGGTATCCGGCTTGGTTCTTGGTTTTGACCTTTCCAGACCTCGAGGAAGATGCCTTGATGTTTGTTGAGAAAAGAAACCCAATGAAAGCAAACTAATATATTACAAATGATTAATAATACATTGTTTTTTTTACAACACATGCCCCTGGAGGGTCTAAATACAACAAAAAGAAAAGTACATCAAATGGAAATGGGCAACAAGCAAAGAAGTCAAACATCCAATCCAAACTCATCCTCCTTAACCTCCTTCAGAAGTGCCTCAGTCACTGGACCAGCTGGATGCTCTGTAATGGTCCTAATGAGGAGGTTCCTAGTGGCAATGGCAGTGGTCAGCTTCTTGTGCCTGTCCTGGTCCTTTGATCTCTTTAATCCAGCTCTGAGCTTTAACTATGAAATCTCCTTTTGGGCTGCCAACAGAGCTTCTTGCTGCTTCCTTTCATTGACCTCTAACTGTTCAATCTTGGCTTGAGTTCTCTTATCTTCTTGTGTCCGGGCTTCAGTGATCCTGACCCACCTAGCCTGACTCTCTTGCAGATAGAGCTCAGTCCTAGCCTTCTGAATCTTAGCCTCTTTACAAGCATTCTTCAATATTTTCTCCCCAGCTCTTGACTTCTTGATGTAGTCCTCTGTTTTCTCAATTTTGGCAAGATGCTCCACCCTAAGCTTTTCTAACCTCTCAATGTCCAAACGACCATCACTCCTTTCCCAAAGGGTTTTCTTCAGAGCTTGAGACAGATTCTCATTCCTTTCGTTCAACTTCTCAAATTCTTCCAAGCTGACAGTTGCTGCAGGTTGTACTGTAGAGGGTCCAGGTGTATCCTCAATGGTGAAAGGCATTCCAGTAATCTGAGCTTTGGTATGGGACCAATCATAGTACTGAGATGAAGCAACATTATTACACCTCCCTAGAATGGCCATACCTCTTGTATGGATGTTGTCCCAAGCCCAGGATGCTTGTCTGTCAACAACTGAATTAGGTTTTACTTCACAATACAGGGTATCAGCTAAATCTTGCACTCTAGGAGGGTGGACCAAAGCATAGCCCAGTTGTCTCTTAAACAGCAAAGGATTGTAGTTGATGCAACCCTTTACTCCTATCAGAGGTACATTTGGGTATTGTCCACAACTGGTGATAATGTCTTTGCCTTTGGTGCTCTGGGTGCACCATCTGATATCATCTGAAGTCAAAGCAATGAGCCTCTTGGCCCAATTCTTCTGTTGGTGCGGATTCAGGAAGGCATCTGATTTAGGTAGGTGTCTGAGCAGCCAGGTGTGAAACAAAGGAGCACAACATCTCACCAACTTCCCCCTTTGTTTCTCATTCCTCTGATGGATGGAATAATAAAAATCTCCCAGCAATGTGGGTACTGGGTTCCTCAGAAGGAAAAGATGAATGGCATTCTTGCTGACAAATTTGGGCTCATCTGCAAACAGTATAACCCCATATATGCTGAGGGCTAACAGTGCACAGACTGCCCTCCACTCTCCCAAAGAGGCCTTCAGGATGGCCTGAGAAATCAAGAAGTCCAAGTGCAAACCAGGGATCCCAGCTTTTGTTGTCATATTTTGCTCGATCAAAGCAGGTTCCAAGTATATTGATTTTGCTACTTCTCCATTGCTGGGAGCTGGCATCTCTGGGTTGAAAGGGATTCCACCCCTGACAGGAACTCCAATCAATGATGAAAACTCCTCCAGCAGAGGTCCTAGCTGAAAGTCTGGGAATGTGAAGCATCTCAAAGGAGGGTCATAAAACTGCAAGCAGGTGTGGATCATGCTCCTCTGAGAAGGGTCAAGGTCCATAACCATATCCAGGATACCTCCATAATGCTCTCTAAACAAAGGGATGTGGTCTGGTGTGATGAGTGACTGGACCTGCCTGATACCAGTCAACACAGGCTCAAAGAAATGGTAGGATATGTTGCTCTTCCTGGGAGTAGCCATGAATGCTGCTGAAGATGATGAAGATAAATGCTGGTGAAGATCAAGACTGATGCTGGTGATGATGAAGATAGGTGCAGATGAAGATCAAGACTGATACTGGAGATGAGCCACTGACAGGCTGATGTTGGTGATGATGAGAATAGTTGAAGCAGGTAACTGATGAAGCAGAGGTCTATGCAGAAGAAGGGGTCAAAACCAAACCAGATGTGAAGTGGATACCCTGAAAAATAAATAAACAAATGTTAAATGATGCAAATGATGAGTATGCAAATGATATGCAAGGGTTTGTGATCAAGCTGGATCTGATTATCTGTCTTGATATAGGTCTATGTATGTTCAAGAAGTCCAGATGGAGGTTCAGAAATCCAGTAACCAAGGTGGGGGACTCAAATAAAGAGTCACATATCCAGGGTTAATCACAAGAACTGTCCCAAAATGAGGTACTCTTAAACCAAATAGTAACAGGGTATGATGTGGCCAAGGGTACCTGCAAACCTGTAAATAGCCCAACCCCCTCACAGGTAATGTTCTAAAACAAGGATCCTCAGACTTGGATCAGTTATGAGAAGTGTAAACACTTCTAACCCGGTGGTACAGTGTTTACAATAACCATAAAAGATCCTCCTCTAATTCACCTCAGTTTCTGAAGGTCATAATAAAGGTCATCCAGACTTAGCAGGCTTCCCAAATAGCCCTAGCACTACAGGAAATCTGTAGCACAGAGTTCTCAAGAAGAAACCCACATCTGAACCGTGTTTCATATTCCCGCACCAGACCGAAATGGAATGGGAAAGAACATGAGCCACTCTAGCCTAGGTGTCACTCAGGTCCCAGGTATAGGACCTTAAACTCTCAATGGAACCCCACCCACCAAAACAGAAACCAGATCCAGCAATGATAATGACAGTATGAAATATGAAACACTGTAAAGGAAAGCAATAAATAAAGCTGTACATAAAGCAGTAAATAAAGCAAATATATAAACACAATTAGCACATAACACCCCAGTAAACACAAATAAAACAAGCGCTAGGAGGAACCCACAAAAAGAACCAGAAGCCCTGGTTACAGTATAAGGGTCCCCAGCAGAGTCGCCAAGCTGTCTCTCCCACCAAATGAGGCTAGGTCAAATGGGGTACAGACGCGAACGCTCAGCGAAAGGAGAGATAGAATGAATAGAGTCGCCAGCTAGGCATTTTTATCCCGAAGGAAAGGTAATGCTGCATAGACCTAAGGAAGATATGGATAAGACGGTTGTGAACCAGAGAGACTGAGAAAGGGGTTGGTTACAACCTGGGAAGATATTAGCACCCAGATTGTCCGCCGTACTCGACGGGATCCACGCTTAAAAGATTTGTGTTTTAAAGGGGTAGTGTCAGTGCAATTTGTGTATCAAAGCTGGAAAGAATGCAAGTGTCAGTGTAAAAGAAATGTGAAGTGTATAAGAGAAGTGTCAGTGTAAGAACAGGAGTGAAATGCTCAAGACTATAAGGCTTAAAGAATAATGCTGGAGGGAGGGGGAATATACAGAGACTTTTGTTCGATAACTGTTAAGTTATGCCTACGTATCCTCTCGTATATTCACTTAAGAAGACTAGTTGCTTGAAGAAAGAAAGAGGGAAAGAGCATGAATGAGCAAGCTCACTCTAATACAAAAGATAAAATGCAGCAATGAATGCATAAGAGAGATGAGAAAAGATTATGAGAAGTGAAGGCAAATTCACTTCTCAAGTACTTACCACCTGAAAGGTTAGCAAAAGAAATGAAATGAAGTGAACATGAAATGAATGCAATGATGCAAACCAAAATCAGAAGCATAAACATGATGTTAATGATGCTAAGAGATGGTTCAAACACATGTCAAGTGTTGTGGAAGATCATACAAGGATGAGGATGCAAGTGAAGCATGCTTTGAAACATAAAGATTCATGAAAGTTTATGAAATGGAATGAACATATTGTAAACACCCCAAATTTGCCCTCACTCATTTCACATTGGCTTGTGATCCTGTCATATGCATAAGTTCAATCATAGCATCTCATATTGCATTTTTGATTCACTGCATTGCTTCTAAGTCATCTGCACCTAGGGTTTGTGATCTGAGCCATCCCAAAGCTATTTGAGCCACTCCAAAGGTATTCAATCATTTCAAAGGGGTCCATGTATGATCAATCATCATATTATATCCTCACAAAGTCAAGAAAGTCAAAGAATCACAAGAACTGAGAATGGCATGGAAGCAGAGCCAGGTTTAACTGCACAGATGACCTGAAATTAGGGTTTTGGTTTCAGAGGCCATAACTCCAATTTTTTTGGTCATTCTTGTTTCTATTGGTATCTATATGTTATAAGGATCATGCATATCAGTTTTCATGAAGAAATTCCATGGGGAAGGCATCTGATCAAGAGTTGACTTCTTGAGCAAGTCAGTGTAAAATCAGGGCATTTGAGGCCCCTAATGACCCAACCAAAGGGTGTTATTCATCATTTTTAATGTGTATGATCTTTATTTGATCATATAAGATGTTAGAAGTTCACAAAATTGAAGAATTTCAAGCCATTTGCAAAGTTGCCTTTTTGGGAAAATGACTTGTAATGAAAACTTGCCATTTTGGGAAACTTTTTCAACCCTTTCTTTTTGATTCAAAAAAGCTTCAAATGAGAAAACTTTGGTCATGAAAGTTGTAGAATGGATCATTCCCTTTTCAAAAAGTACAAGAACTCATTCTAATTCATTTTGGATCAAAAGTTATGGATTTGCAAAGGTGGGAAAAATCATGAAATTTCCACTTTTGGCACCAAAGAGGGATTTTTGCAAATTCCAATTCCAAGCATTTTCAAGACCTCTAATTGACTTCTTTGCATCATTATAACATGTTACAACTTAGAAAATTCAAGTTTGTGCCAAGATTCTTCATTTCCATGCCTTGAATCACAAGTTGTATAAGGCATTTTCCATAAAGGCTACAAATTTGAAACTTTGCAAAAGAGACATTTCATGTTTGAATTGAACTCCAATTGGTATCAAAGCATCATAACAATGTTACATAACTCATTTTGTCACATTTTAGCCCACAAAATCACAAGTTTCTTTGCCTTGATTCATGAGAAAATTCAAAGAGGGAAATGTGCAAGAACCTTGGGAACCCTTGATCAAGGCTAGCCAGCTCACAAAATCAGATCCTAGGGCCTTCCTTGACTCAAGCTGAGGCAGGACAAGCCCTAAGATTGCCTCTGACCCGAGCCATGCTTAGAGTACACAAATCTTGACTTTCTTGCATTATGCCCATACCAATCCCACAGTGCCACCACCAACTCTCTGCCCAACCAGAGTATGATATGTGGACATCAAGCAACCCAAAGATACACCATACACAAGCTGAATCCTCGCACATTGCAGCACACACAAAAATCTGTCAAAACCTTTCCCTCTTCGAATCACTCAACACAACCATCAAACCTCAATTCTTTCTTCATCAATGAACCACACACTCTCCATAGAACAAAAGCCCACCATCAAAACAGCCTGAAACCCCCTATATCATAACTGTGAAACCTGCCACATCAGAACACAAGCTCACGAATCAGCCACCAACAAGAGGTTTGAAGCATCCCATTGAGCTCAGGAGGTTCAGGGGAGACATTTTGCACAAGAGAGGAGTCAGGAAAGCACATATCCATATCTCTTCACCTCAGGTAGCTTCGAATTTCAAACTTTTCAGAGCTTGATTTTTTTGTTACATAATGAAAATACACATCATGGGGATCACTATGATGCTTTTAGTTTTGAAAATGGTGTGAAAATGAACATTTTATGCCTCTCTGAAATTTTGCCCGTGAAAATGTTTGGCTTCGATTCTCTTTGTTCATGCATGATAAATGATGTTTGATGATGGATTTGGGTTTAGTTTGGAGAGGAGAATGTTTCTGGGCAGTTAATTTAGGTTGGGGTGGCCTGTAGAGAAAGCTAGGTTTTTGGTTTCGCCGGAGAAGACGACCGGAACACTGTTCCGGCCGTCTGAATTTGTTTAACCCTAATTAGGTTTAGCAGCGTCATTAATGGGAGTTTGAATTTGGACCGTAGATGAGGTAGACTGGAGTTGACTCCCGCGCGTGTGTGTGGCCAGGATCTTGTCATTAAACCCTAATCCCTGATTAATTAATTAAATCCAGTTTAATTAATTATAAAACAGAAATTATCCAGGTTTGAACTTGGGCCATTGGATGTGGCGCCAAGTCAACCTCTCCCAGCCCAGGTTGCATCTGATCCCTTCATTGCGCATACTTCCATTTATTTTAATTTTAATTTTCATTTTCTTTGCATTTATTTATACATTTTATTTAAAATAGCAAAAATCATTTAAAAATTATGAAAATTTTTGTAAGATTTCATTAATTTTTAAAACCCACAAATATTTTTATTTTTATTTTTTGCATTAAAAATTATTTTTAAATCATTTAAATGTTTATTTTTAATTAGTTAATGAAAATTAATTAATTAAAAATACATTTAGGTATTTAAAAATCACAAAAATATTCACATTGCATTTAGAAAAATTTAGAAACATTATCAAACCCTCAAACCAAATTTCTTTTTTGTTCTTGATGCCTTTTGATCATTTTCAATGGAATAAAATTCATTTTGAGGCAATATTTTTGTGCAAACTTAAAATAATCCTTTCTGCCTACCCTTGAGAGTTTGATGATGGTTCTTTTTGCATTGCACCCTTCATGGCATGTAGTTTATAGGATAAAATTTGTTTGATTTGATCTTGCATTTTCAATTTGTTTGGTATTTTTCTTTGTGAGGTACCTTAAAACCCTAGTAATCTTAGGAAATTCATAACTCACATTAGGTTAAGAATTGGATCCCCTCCTTTGGGCAGTGAGCTTGTATAGGTTTAGGGTATCTTTGGTTGAATTTTCAATTTTTTATCATGTCATATGCTTCTGATTTTGAATTTTTCTTTGTGTGTTGATCATAAACCCTAATTTGTACCTTCCTTTGCATCCACCTTTCATTTACTTACATCCAATGACTTGCCATGACATTTTGTGCATCCACATGATTCATAATACATCTTAGGACATATTAGAATTATGTTTGATCATTGCATCTTTTATTTGTCATGGTATGTGTTCATTTCATTTCATAAACATTCATGAACTTCCATGGTTCAAGGCATGTCTCATTTGCATCCTTATGCTTGCATGATTACTCTCATCTCTTGTCATGTGTTTGCATCATCTCTTAGCATCATTAACTCTATGTTCTTGCTTCTGGTTTTGGTTTGCATCATGACATTGCATCTCATTTGCATTGCATTCCATCTCTTTTGCTAACTTTTTAGGTGGTAAGTTGTTTTGAAAAGTGAATTTGCCTTCACTTCTCACAACCTCTTTTCATCTCTCTTATGCATCTTGTTGCATTTTATCATTGTTGCATTTTATCAAGGACTAAACCCTAAAGGTTTTAAGGCTTTGTGATTAAGCTTATGTCTGCATCCTTCTATTAGGATGGAGTGTATAACTTAAATCCTAAGTGTTAAACCCTTAATGTGTTTAAATCCTTTAATCAACTCACTTAATAATCATCAAGACATCAAGCTTGTAACTTGGGCCTTGCATCAGGGTTCTAATTCTTCCTTAATTGGTTAAGAAGGGCTAACCCTAGTGTTAATGGACAAGTCCCCCTCAAGTTGTCTTACAAACCATAAAAATCATTTCTTCATCTTATCATTAACTAAAATCCATTTAATAAAGGCTTTGTTTTGTCATGAGGTTAATCCCTAATCATGGATTAAGTTGAGGAGTCTTTCTCAGCTTAAATGTTCTCATCTATTATCCTTCTATTAGGATGGTGTAATGAGTCCATTAAATCCTTGATTATGGCTTAAACTCATTACTCAACACTAAACAAAAACAACAAAAACATCTAAATAATCACAAGTAGGTTAATGATCTTAATCCTACATCATGGTGATTAAGTGTGAGGTGCTTACTTCATACTTAAGGTATTCTCATTACCCCTAATCAGAGGGAAGATGTGATGAGTTTACTAACCCTTGGTTTAGGATTAAGCTCATTTTCTTATGACAAACTTTCAAAAGCAATAAAAGATTGAAAACTTCAAAAACAAGCAATAATCGTCTCCTCCGGGATTCTTTTCTCATCTCATTCACTCACAAACGAGAACTCGGTTCTTCCGTCTAATGCAAGACAGTTTGCACCAGAGCCAGACAGGTCATACACTTGAGCATAGACAAGTAAGCAGTTCACGGGTCAATTTATCTTTCAGTCTCTTTGGGTCGAACTACGGTGTTTTGACTTCCTCATTGCACGAGAGGATACATAGGCATAACTTAACAGTTATCGAACAAAAGTCTCTGTATATCCCCCCTCTTTCCAGCATCATTCTTTAAGCCTCATGATCTTGAGCATTTCATTCATGTTCTTACACTGACACTGTACATACTACACTTCACTTTCTTTTTACACTGACACTTGCATTCTTTCCAGCTTTGGTACACAAATAGCACTGACACTACCCCTTTAAAACACAAATCTTTTAAGCGTGGATCTCGTCGAGTACGGCGGACAATCTGGGTGTTAATACCTTCCCAGGTTGTAACCAACCCCCTTTCTCAGTCTCTCTGGTTCGCAACCGTCTTATCCACCTTTTTTTAGGTTTATGCAGCATTACCTTTCCTTCGGGATAAAAATGCCTAGCTGGCGAATCTATTCATTCTCTTTTCCTTTCGCCGACCGTTCGCGTCTGTAACCCTCTTGGCCCTGTGTCATCAGGTGGGAGCGACAGCTTGGCGACTCTGCTGGGGACCCTTATACTGTAACCAGGGCTTCTGGTTCTTTTTGTGGGTTCCTCCTAGCGCTTGTTTGATTTGTGTTTACTGGGGTGTTATGTGCTAATTATGTTATATATTTGCTTTATTTATTGCTTTATGTACAACTTTATTTATTACTTTCCTTTACAGTTTTTCATACTTCATACTGTTATTATCATTGCTGGATCTGGTTTGTTGTTTTGATGGGTGGGGTTTCATTGAGAGTTTAAGGTCCTATACCTGGGACCTGAGTGACACCTAGGCTAGAGTGGTTCATGTTCTTTCCCATTCCATTTCGGTCTGGTGCGGGAATATGAAACACGGTTCAGATATGGGTTTCTTCTTGAGAACTCTGTGCTACAGATCTCCTGTAGTGCTAGGGCTATCTGGGAAGCCTGCTAAGTCTGGATGACCGTTATTATGACCTTCAGAGACTGAGGTGAATTAGAGGAGGATCTTTTATGGTTATTGTAAACACTGTACCTCCGGGTTAGAAGTGTTTACACTTCTCATAACTGATCCAAGTCTGAGGATCCTTGTTCTAGAACATTACATGTGAGGGGGTTGGGTTGTTTACAGGTTTGCAGGAACCATTGGCCACATCATACTCTGTTACTTGTTTGATTTGAGAGTACTCCATGTTGGACAGTTCTTGTGATTTAACCCTGGACATGTGGCTCTTTATTTGAGTCCCCCCACCTTGGTTACTGGACTTCTGAACCTCCATCTGGTTTTCTTGAACATACATGGACTTTATATCAAGACAGATAATCAGATCCAGCTTGATCACAAACCCTTGCATATCATTTTCATACATCATCATTGCATCATTTAACATTTGCTTATTTGTTTTTCAGGGTATCCACATTGTATCTGGCTTGGTTTTGACCCCTTTCATCTGCATAGGCCTCTCTTCATCAGTTATTTGCTTCAGCTACTATCATCACCAGCACCAGCCTATCAGTGGCTTATCTCCAGCATTGATCTTGGTCTTCATCAGCACTTGTCTTCAGCTCTTCATCAGCACTCATGTCTACACCCAGGAAGAGCAACATTTCATACAATTTCTTTGAGCCTGTGTTGACTGGTATCAGGCAGGTCCGGGCACTTATCACTCCAGACCACATCCCATTATTCAGAGAACATTATGGAGGCATCCTTGATATGGTTATGGACCTGGACCCTTCTCAGAGGAGTATGATCCACACCTGCTTACAGTTCTATGACCCTCATTTGAAATGCTTCACTTTCCAGAACTTTCAGCTAGGGCCTCTTTTGGAGGAGTTTTCATCATTAATTGGAGTACCTGTCAGGGGTGGTGTCCCCTTCAACCCAGAGATGACTTCTCCCAGCAATGGAGAGGTGGCAAAAGCACTGCACTTGGAGCCTATTTTGATTGAGCAGAATATGACAACAAAGGCTGGGATCCCTGGTTTGCACTTAGACTTTTTGACTTCTCAGGCCATCCTGGAGGCTTCCTTGGGAGAATGGAGGGCAGTTTGTGCATTATTAGCCCTCAGTATATATGGGGTTATACTATTTGCAGATGAGCCCAAATTTATCAGCAAGAATGCCATTCATCTCTTCCTTTTAAGGAACCCAGTACCCACATTACTGGGGGATTTCTATTACTCTGTTCATCAAAGAAATGAGAAGAAAAGAGGGAAGTTGGTGAGATGTTGTGCTCCTCTGTTTCATACCTGGCTACTCAAACACTTACCTAAGACTGATGCCTTCCTGAATCCTCACCAACAGAAGAATTGGGCTAAGAAACTTATTGCTTTGACTTCAGATGACATCAGATGGTGCACCCAGAGCACTAAGGGCAAGGACATCATCACTAGCTGTGGGCAGTACCCCAATGTACCTCTAGTAGGAGTTAAGGGTTGCATCAATTACAATCCTTTACTGTTTAAGAGACAACTGGGATATGCTTTAGTACACCCTCCTAGAGTGCAAGATCTAGCTGAGACCCTGTATTGTGAGATAAAGCCTAATCTAGCTGTTGTTAGGCAAGCATCCTGGGCTTGGGACAACATCCAGACCAAAGGGATGGCCATTCTTGGGAGGTGCAATAATGTGGATTCAGCTCAATATTATGAATGGTCTCATGCTAGAGCTCATATTTCTGGGATGCCCTTCACTATTGAGGACACACCTGGACCTTCCACAGCACAGCCAGCAGCCACTGTCAGCCTGGAAGAATTTGAGAAGCTGAAGGAAAGGAATGAGAATCTGTCTCAAGCTCTGAAGAAGACCCTCTGGGAGAGGAGTGATGGTCGTCTAGACATTGATAGGTTGGAGAAGCTTAAGGTGGAACATCTGGCCAAGATTGAGAAAGCAGAGGACTACATCAAGAAATCAAGAGCTGGGGAGCAAATTTTGAAGAATGCCTGTAAGGAGGCCAAGCTTCAGAAGGCTAGAACTGAACTCTATCTGCAAGAAAGTCAAGCTAGGTGGGTCAGGATCACTGAAGCTCGTACTCAAGAAGATAAGAGAACTCAAGCCAGGATTGAGCAGTTAGAGGCCAATGAAAAGAAACAACAGGAAGCTCTGCTGGCTGCCCAAAAGGAGATTTCAGAGTTGAAGCTTAGGGCTGGTTTGAAGAGGTCAAAGGACCAAGACAGGCACAAGAAGCTGACCACTGCTATTGCCACCAGAAACCTCCTCATCAGGACTATTACGGAGCATCCAGTTAGTCCGGTGACTGAGGCACTTTTGAAGGAGGTTAAAGAGGATGAGTTTGGACTTGATGTCTGACTTTTTGTTTGTTGTTGCTTTCATTTGATGTACTTTTCTTTTATGTTGTATTTTGACCCCTCAGGGGTATGTGTTGTAAAAACAAACTGTGTATTATGCACCATTTGTAATATATTTGTTAGTTTGTTTTATTGGGTTTCTTTTCTCAAGCAACATCAAAGCATCTTCCTCGGGGTCTGGAAAGGTCAAAACCAAGAGCCAAGCCGGATACCTTGGAAAATAAATAAGCATACTGCATTGCATACTAACTTTTGTTTTGTTTTGTAGGTTTTGTTTTTACTATGTTTGTTTCTAACTCTGTTGTGACCTCAGGAAATATTGCTCGCAGAAGAGTGTTCCCTGTCAACCGTGCACACCGGTATCCTACGCGCAACAACCTTCCGGGTATTATCATGGAGCAAGTACAGCAAGACCTGACCGAGGTCAGAACCCAGATGGCTAATGAAAGGGTGGAGATGAGAAACCAAATGGCCCAGTTCATGATTGTGATGACTGGTCTGGCTCAGACCCAAGAAAGGCTAAGGGCATTGGTAGAAAGATAAACCCCTGAGGAGCCTCATCCTGGGACTGGAGGAACAAGCAACAATGAGAGGGGTCAGCCTCATGTTAACCCACCTGTATTTGGACCTCATCTAGATCCGGAAGTCAACATCCCGGCTAATGTGCAAGGAAATACTACTGGGGGGAGGATCTTACAAGAAGACCCCCAAGAGGAGCAATTCACTGTCATGGGAGCTGGTGATGAAGTCTATGATAGGAGGTTTGATGAAATTGCTGAGAAGTTGAGATCTATGGAGTCTCAAAATTCCCTGGGTTTTGATGTCATGGATATGGGGTTAGTAGACGGGGTAAGAATTCCCCACAAGTTCAAACCCCCGTGCTTCAAAAAATACAATGGAACCTCTTGTCCACGAACTCACCTGCAGTCCTTTCTGGGGAGACTTAAAGCATATACCATGGATGAAAAGCTGTGGATGTTCTATTTTGAAGACAATTTGACTGGGGCTTCAAGGGAGTGGTATTCACACTTGACCAGAGCTACTATCAGATGCTGGAAGGACCTAGTTGAAGCTTTCATCAGACAGTACCAATACAATCTAGACATGGCTCCTAACAGGACCCTCCTGATGGGAATGTCTCAATCCTCTAGAGAAAGCTTCAGGGAGTATGCCCAGAGGTGGAGACAGCTTGCTGCTGCTGTCCAACCACCCATGTCGGAAAGAGAAATGGCTGACATGTTCATGAATACTCTGCAAGGAACATATATTGATAGGTTGGCTGCCTTTTCTTCCACCAGTTTCACAGACGTGGTTATAGCTGGTGAAAGAATTGAAAGTCTGCTAAAGATGGGGAAGATTTCTGATAATGGTGCAAGTTCGTCTAGTAATCCCAGGAAGCCTTTTGTGGGACCTCGAAGGACCGGTGAGACAAATGCCATCCATGCCAACAGGGGCAGACCTCAGTATATCCACAAATCAGTAGCAGCTGTCACTATTCCAGCTCTGATTCCTCAGCAACCAGCATATCAACAACCACAATAACCCCATTATCAACAGCAAGTTCAGTACCCACCACAAAGAACCTATAACAACAATAACAACAATCAACAACAAAGACCCTTTCAGCAAAGACCGTCACAGGAAAATAGGGTGATTGATCCTATTCCTATGCCTTATGCCGCCTTATTGCCACAACTCCTGAAACTTAACTTGGTTGAGCTAAGGACATTGGCACCTCCAGATCCCTCCAATCTCCCAAAGAATTACGATGTCAACGCCAGGTGTGCGTTCCATTCCAATGCACCTGGTCACAATATAGAGAAATGCAGGGCTTTGCAAATGAAAGTGCAAGATCTGGTGGATTCTAAGGCCCTCAACTTCGCTTCGCCTCCAAATGTCAACATAAATCCTATGCCTAACCATGGTGGGCCAAGGATTAATGCCATCGAGGAAGACAAACCATCTACTTTGATCACCAGTGTTGCACAAATTCGAACACCTCTGGTCAAAATTAAAGCTCAGCTTCTAGAGTGCCAGGTGTTTCCCGGGTGTTAGCTCGGTTGTGGGTACTGCAACATTGCAGTCAACGGGTGTGATAATTTGAGAAGCGGAATAGATGGTCTTATCAAGGATGGTATCCTTCAGATCTCAACAACGACGCCTACAAATCCAGCAATTCCTCTGACAACAATTCCTGATTCTTCTACAACAGCAGCAACAATCATTCCAACCGATTCATCAATATCATCAACAATGGCTTCATCCATCACTTCAACAAATCAAATGTCAACAACCATCTCTTCTACAACATCAGCACCATTTTTATCAGCAGAATCTTCTACAACGCCAACAGAAATGAATGAAGACATCTCAGCAGTCACCATCTACTATGATCCGTCAAATGTTCCTGTCAGCAACAATTTCCAACAACAAGCAGTGGTACCTCCTGCCAGATCACCAGTTACAATTTACTACGATCCGCACACCATTACACTACCCTCCTCTGCAGCAGTAAGTCCAGTTACTATCACGGTGCCTGGACCAGTTCCCTATGAAAGCAGTAATGCCATACCTTGGCATTATGGCTCTGATCTCTACTGCATAGGGGAGAAAATCACTTTGGATTCTTCAACCTCTTCTCCACAGATTGATAATGTTGGGGGAGGTGGAGGCTTCACCAGAAACGGACACCTTTTTGCCTCACCAGTGCAAAGACCTAATGCTGAAGCAGAAGCTGCTGCCAAAGCAAAAGGAAAGAGTGTGGTATTTGAAGAGCCAACTGTCAAAGAAACTCAGAAGACATATTTTGAGCAAGATGTAGACGAGTTCATGAGAATCATAAAGAGAAGTGATTACAAGGTGGTGGATCAGCTTCACCAAACTCCCTCAAAGATCTCCATATTATCACTGTTGATGTGTTCTGAAGCTCACAGGAATGCATTATTGAAAGTCCTGCACGCAGCATATGTGCCAGAGGAGATTACTGTTAACCAGCTAGAAACTGTGGTGGCAAATGTCAATACCATTCATGGACTGCGTTTCACCAATGCTGACTTAACAACTGAGGGACGTAACCACAACAAGGCTTTACACATCACTCTAGAATACAAGGGTGCTGTTCTATCCCATGTACTGGTGGACACTGGGTCTTCACTCAATGTTCTACCAAAGAAAGCCTTAGTGAAGCTGGAGTATGATGGCTTGGAACTGCGTCCAAGTAATTTGGTGGTGAGAGCATTTGATGGCTCTAAAAGATCAGTGCTAGGGGAGATTGATCTGCCTGTGATGATTGGCCCGCAGACTTTTAAAATTACCTTCTATGTGATGGACATTCAGCCAGCCTACAGCTGTTTGTTGGGTAGACCCTGGATCCATGCCGCTAGCGCTGTTACATCTACCCTTCACCAGAAGCTGAAATTTGAGTGGGAAGGCCAGATCATCACCATCTGTGGGGAAGAAGACATCTTTGTTAGCCATCTGGCTACGTATAAGTACATAGAGATGGATGGAGAAATCCATGAAACTATGAGCCAGGGATTTGAGGCCCTGAACATTAATGAAGCATCTGCTGTACTGGGAACCTCCATGACGTCTTATCAGCAAGCCCGAAAGGTTGTTGAAGAGGGTACTGCCCAAGGCCGGGGCAAGTTGTTGCCCGTGGAAAAGAAAGAAGACAGATTTGGGTTGGGTTACAGACCAACTCAACAAGATCAATCAGAGGCTGCCAAGAAGCCAGTTTTGTCAGTGGGGGAATGCTCACCCCTGATGCTGTGAACAACTTGGAAGACGAGGAGGAAAGCGACCGCAACCTGGAGAGCTGGATACGTCCAAGGATCCCGGGGAGCCAAGTCCTTAACTGGTCTTCCCAGGAAATTATAAGGGTTACTCTTGCAAAGTAATTATTATTTCCTGTATTTTTAAGCATGCATCAAGTCTGGCATCTTGCCCAAGATGTCAAGACTCATTTTGTAATCAGGCCATCTTGTAATTTTGTGCAAATGGATTAATCAATGAATATCAGACATCTTTTGCAAATGAGTCTTTTCCTTTTTCGCTCACTGTTTTTCATTTCTCTTTTTGTACAAAATAAAATGGCAATGTTTTCCAAAATGATAACTTCATTTCACTTTTTCTAAACAAGATTAAAATTGATCACTAAAATGAACAATCTAAACCCTTGCAGAGAGTGCCTTTCAGACTGCACCGACAACAACATTGCTATGGCTTTGTATGACTTTGACAATCCAATCAATCAAGCTGATGAAGGGGTTGAAGAAGATTATGAGCTACCTGAAGAGCTAGCCAGGTTGTTGAGACAAGAGGAGAAGGTTATCACTCCTCATCAGGAGGAGATTGAAACGGTTAATCTTGGTACGGGAGAAGACGTGAAAGAGGTTAAGATCGGGGCCTGCCTGCAAGATTCAGTAAAGGAGCAACTGATTGACATGCTCCGGGAATATGTGGATGTTTTCGCTTGGTCTTATCAAGATATGCCAGGGTTGGACACCGACATTGTCATGCACAAGCTGCCTTTGAAAGAAGATTGTCCACCAGTAAAACAGAAGTTGCGCCGTACTCGCCCAAATATGACAATGAAGATAAAAGAAGAGGTGCAAAAGCAGTGGGACGCCGGGTTCCTTGCTGTGACCAGCTATCCGCCGTGAGTTGCTAATATTGTACCTGTGCCTAAGAAAGATGGCAAGGGGAAGATGTGTGTAGATTACCGGGATCTGAACAGAGCCAGCCCGAAAGATGATTTCCCTTTACCTCACATTGATGTATTGGTTGATAATACGGCTCAGTTTTCGGTATTCTCCTTCATGGACGGATTTTCAGGATATAATCAGATCAAGATGTCACCTGAAGACATGGAGAAGACAACTTTCATCACGCCCTGGGGCACGTTTTGTTATAAGGTGATGCCATTCGGACTGAAGAATGCTGGTGCAACTTATCAACGGGCTATGGTAACATTATTCCACAACATGATCCATAAAGAAATTGAATGTTATGTGGATGACATGATTGCCAAGTCCCTCACAGAAGAAGACCACCTGGTGAATCTGTTGAAGCTATTCAAACGTCTGAGAAAGTACCAATTGAAGTTAAATCCCAACAAATGCACATTCGGGGTGCGATCCGGTAAACTGCTGGGATTTATTGTGAGTGAGAAAGGGATTGAAGTTGACCCTGACAAAGTCAAAGCCATTCAAGAAATGCCTGCACCGAAGACTGAAAAAGAAGTTCGGGGGTTTCTAGGTAGATTGAACTACATTTCAAGGTTTATATCTCACCTTACAGCAACCTGTGAACCCTTGTTCAAACTGTTAAGAAAAGAACAAACAGTCAGGTGGAACGAAGACTGCCAGAGGGCTTTTGACAAAATCAAGGAATACTTGCAATAGCCTCCAATCCTTATGCCTCCAGTTGAAGGAAGACCTCTAATAATGTACTTGACAGTATTAGAAGAGTCCATGGGGTGTGTGTTGGGCCAGCATGACGAGTCTGGTCGAAAAGAGTATGCAATTTACTACCTAAGCAAAAAGTTTACCGACTGTGAACAACGTTATTCACTGTTCGAGAAAATACGATGTGCTTTAGCGTGGGCTGCTCGCCGACTGAGACAGTATATGTTGACCCACACTACCTTATTAATCTCAAAGATGGATCCAGTCATGTACATTTTTGAGAAGCCAGCACTTACCGGACGGGTTGCGAGATGGCAAATGATCCTCACAGAATATGACATCCAGTACACATCTCAAAAAGCCATCAAGGGCAGTGTACTGTCTGATTATCTTGCTGAGAAACCTATTGATGATTACCAGCCTATGAGATTTGACTTCCCTGATGAAGACATCATGTTCATAAAAGCAAAAGATCATGAAGAGCCCGTTCACACTGAAGGGCCTGACCCAGAAGAGGAATGGACTATGATGTTTGATGGGGCTGTTAACATGAATGGTCGTGGTGTTGGTGCAGTACTCATTACACCTAAGGGGGTTCACATGCCTTTCTCGACAAAGCTCACCTTCAATTGCACTAACAATGAAGCTGAATACGAAGCTTGCATTATGGGTCTTGAGGAAGCCATTGACCTCAAGATCAAAACTTTAACTGTGTTCGGAGATTCAGCTCTGGTGATTAATCAAACCAACGACAAATGGTACACCCACCAGGATCATCTGATACCTTATAGGGACTATACAAGAAGGTTATGACTTTCTTCACAACAGTCAAGCTTGAGTATATCCCTCGAGACGAGAATCAGTTTGCAGACGCTCTGGCTACCATTTCATCCATGATCAAAGTTCAAGCTGCCAACTTTGTGCCTCGGATCTCAGTGTCCAGACTTGACAGACCAGCATATGTATTTGCAGCAGATGTTGTTAAAGATGATAAGCCTTGGTTCCATGACATTACATGCTTCTTGGAGGATCAGACATACCCACCTGGGGCATCTTCCAATGACAAGAAGACATTAAGAAGGCTAGTTGGTAGTTTCTTCCTGAATACTGACGGTTCCCTCTATAAGAGAAACTTTGATATGGTACTTCTCAGGTGCGTTGATAGAATAGAAGCAGACTTGTTGATGCACGAGGTGCACGAAGGATCCTTTGGTACCCATGCAGGAGGGCATGCCATGGCCAAGAAGTTGCTAAGATCAGGTTATTACTGGATCACAATGGATGTTGACTGTTGTGCCTATGCCAGAGAATGCCATAAATGCCAGATTTATGCGGATAAAGTGCATGTGAATCCTAATCCTCTGAATGTGATGTCTTCACCCTGGCCCTTTGCCATGTGGGGCATTGATATGATTGGCAAGATTGAACCGACCGCTTCAAATGGCCACAGATTCATCCTGGTAGCCATCGACTATTTTACCAAATGGGTTGAAGCAGCTTCATATGCAAATGTTACAAGGCAAGTGGTAGCCAGATTCCTGAAGAGAGATATCATCTGTCGGTATGGAGTGCCCGAGCGAATCATTACTGATAATGGTTCCAACTTAAACAACAAAATGATGGCAGAACTGTGTCGGGACTTCAAGATCCAACACCACAATTCTTCTCCTTACAGGCCAAAGATGAATGGCGCTGTCGAGGCAGCTAACAAGAATATCAAGAAGATTGTACAGAAGATGGTGGTCACCTACAAAGATTGGCATGAAATGCTACCATTTGCCTTGCATGGGTACCGTACGTCAATCAGAACATCCACTGGGGCAACACCGTATCAACTTGTGTATGGTATGGAGGCAGTCCTACCTGTTGAAGTTGAATTACCCTCCCTGCGGGTACTGATGGATGTTAAGCTGAACGAAGCAGAATGGGTCCGGTCCTGATACGAACAACTGAATCTGATTGAAGAGAAGAGATTGGCTGCAATCTGTCATGGGCAGTTGTATCAGAAAAGAATGAAGAAAGCCTTCTATCAGAAAGTCAGGCTCCGAGAGTACCAAGTGGGAGATCTTGTGCTGAAAAGACTCCTTCCTCCTCATACAGACCACAGAGGCAAGTGGACTCCAAACTATGAAGGGCCATTCGTAGTAAAGAAAGTTTTCTCTGGTGGAGCACTGATGCTCAGCACTATGGATCGTGAAGACTTCCTGTCCCCTGTGAATTCGGATGCAGTTAAAAAATACTTCGCATGAAAATGACCCGCTAGACATAAAAACAGAATGTAAGTCCATGCGAAAATAGGGCATCCCGGCGAGTCAAAAACATAATAAAAGATTCGGGCAAAAATAAGGGAAATTAAAATAAAAAATGTACACCCGCTGAGTTGAAAAGCCGCATTGGACAACTCAGGCAAAAAAGGGTATCCCGATGGATTGAAAACCCGAAAGGGCGATCCATGCAAAATAAGGGAATGAGCGAACAACTGTATTCTGAATTCATCTGTATCACTTACAACTTGGTAAGCTCCGAAAGGTTCAAGTTTCGGTCAGAATCAGCCTTCTTCAGAAAGCAAGATGAGAAGAACGTCAAAAGTCATACGAGCCATAGCAAAAGGGGAAGCTCCTTGAAGTGTCATCAGCATTGCCAACATCTTTTGTTTCTCAATTTGTAACGATTTCCTCATTTCAGGGGATCCGTTTATTTGAATGTATCTTGCCAAATTCAGGGCACTCGAATTAATAAAATCAGATTTTCAGTCGCACACTGTCTCGTACTCTTTTATTTGCAAAAATGTCCGATGTCATTAATTTGTTGATCGCATAAATACAGATGTTTCCTTTCTAAAAACGTGCTTACAGGAAATATACTTACTCCCAGGAGTGTCTAAACTCCTTTGATGGAATCCAGTAAGGGATACCTCAGGGTACTTGTGCGTTCTCTATCTTTACAGGATTGCAGGTATTCAAAGCACAACGTGAGGCATGAAAGCTTCTCCCCAGCAAGTTGTCAAATCATTATCTATTCAGTCTGTCTTCCAGGTTAGCACCGAAGGTGTTCTCTTCCCAGCTGAGTTGTCAAGTATCATCCTCAGTAGGATCCCTACAGAAATCTCTAGAAATATCTTCTAGTGATCTTTCTCCTTCCCCAGCCTAGTGCCGACCAGGGAACTACCTCCCCCACAGAGTTTCAACCTCTATCCAGAAGAGCAGCGCATGAAGAAATCACAACAGAGTGAAGAAAGCTTATGCAGACCCCAGCTGAGTCCCCCATTGCTGAGATGGGTCTATCAGTGACTTGTTTCCCCATGCAGATACATCTTATCAGATCTACCAATGATCTTATCCCCAGCTGGGATGTCCACTTCAAGTAGATCAGTCAGAGATCTTCACAGCAACGGGATCCGAATCCCGGGTCGTTATCTTTGCATAACCATAGCATTCGCATCATGTTTTCACCCACAGAGTGTAGCATTCCGTCTAATACGGAGCATTACGGCAAAAATCAAACATATTGCATAATCATAAGCCATGTGTCGAACTGAACACTTGTAAGTACTGACGATCCATCAACAATATACAGAATGCTCCCCAAAATTCCCCGGCAGAGAGCCAAGACATTTCTCTTACAGATGCAGATACTTCCTGACACCCGTCCGTGTCATACCCCCAGCAGAAAGCCAAAGCGTCCCCTTTGCACTCACCATACAAATACATATATACACAATTCCTTGACACCCGCTTTGTAAATCATATACTTGTTTATAATACACCTTTTCCGTGCTACTCATCATCTTTGTTACTTGTACAAATACTCGTCCGTATCTTGTATACACCACTTAAATCCCCTCAGATTCGACACTCGTCCGTGTTCTTTGTTAACCAGTTGGTACTCGTCTGTAACATCATCTCAGAACATGCGTCAAGCATTTGTTTCTACCTGATACTTGTCCGTATCACAGTCTTAAGGATGCTCGTCCACATCTTTAATCTATACACCGCATCAAACACTTATGTCTTCTTGAATTTAGACACTCGGTTGTGTCTATTGTTCCCCAGAAGAGTCCCCTCAGAATCAACACTCGTCCGTGTTCTTTGTTAACCAGTTGGTACTCGTCTGTATCATCATCTCAGAACATGCGTCAAGCGTTTGTTTCTACCCGATACTCGTCCGTATCATAGTCTTAAGGATGCTCGTCCGCATCTTTAATCTATACACAGTGCCAAACATTTATACCTTTCATTTCTTGGATGTAAACACTCGTCCGTGTTTACTATTCCCCAGCAAAATCCCCAACAAAACTTGTTAAACTATTTCCTTTCTATCTGACATTCGTCTTATGTCATGATACCTTTTCGGCAGCCGTACCCTGCCAGGTGATCGTCCTTCACCTTTTTGATGATCGTCCTTCATCAACCCCCAGTGGAGTCTCTATTCATTAGAACCCCTTCCTATCCGACATTCGTCATATGTCGTGATATTTTCAGCAGCTGTACCCTGCCAAGTGATCGTCCTTCACCTCCTGATGATCGTCCTTCATCATTTTATCCGATGGTCGTCCCCATCGTTGATCTTGTTATCTGACATTCATCCTATGTCATGATAAACCCTGTTAGCAGCCGTACCCTGCTAGGTGATCGTCCTTCACCTCTTGATGATCATCCTTCATCATGCTTGTCCGATGGCCGTCCCCATCGTCGACCTTTTTTATCCGACATTCGTCCTGTGTCGTGATACAAAGCAGCCGTCCCCTGCCAGGTGATCGTCCTTCACCTTAGATGACCGTCCCTCATCTTATCCCCAACAGAGCAGTCGTCCCCTGCTAGGTGATCGTCCTTCACCTTTTGATGACCGTACCTCATCATTTATTTCATTTACCTATAATCCCCAGAGAGTCTTATAGATTTACTAGATGCCTGTCCCCCATCACGATCTCTTATATCCCTAGCATGTCGGTCGTCCCCGTCATTGCTCTTTCCCCAGCAGTTGTCCTCTGCTCGACGGTCGTCTTCCGTCGCCCGCACTTTATATATATATACTTTATTTTCCTTTACAATCTATATCCCTTTTCTTCTTCATTCTGTGAGTGCAAATTTTGGTCTGTCCTTTGGTATTCAACCACAAGTTATCTTGTTTGCCTGTTAAGTCGTTGCTTACATCCTACACAGCTAACTCATGTTTGAATAGGGGCAGCTGTAAACACCCTAAATTTTCCCTCACTCATTTCACATTGGCTTGTGATCCTGTCATATGCATAAGTTCAATCATAGCATCTCATATTGCATTTTTGATTCACTGCATTGCTTCTAAGTCATCTGCACCTAGGGTTTGTGATCTGAGCCATCCCGAAGCTATTTGAGCCACTCTAAAGGTATTCAATCATTTCAAAGGGGTCCATGTATGATAAAGCATCATATTATATCCTCACAAAGTCAATAAAGTCAAACAATCACAAGAACTGAGAATGGCATGGAAGCAGAGCCAGGTTTAACTACACAAATGACCTGAAATTAGGGTTTTGGTTTCAGAGGCCATAACTCCAAAATTTTTGGTCATTCTTGTTTCTATTGGTCTATATATGTTATAAGGATCATGCATATCAGTTTTCATGAAGAAATTCCATGGGGAAGGCATCTGATCAAGAGTTGACTTCTTGAGCAAGTCAATGTAAAATCAGGGCATCTGAGGCCCCCAATGACCCAACCAAAGGGTGTTCTTTATCATTTTGAATGTGTATGATCTTTATTTGATCATAGAAGATGTTAGAATTTCACAAAATTGAAGAATTTCAAGCCATTTGCAAAGTTGCCTTTTTGGGAAAATGACTTGTAATGAAAACTTGCCATTTTGGGAAACTTTTTCAACCCTTTCTTTTTGATTCAAAAAAGCTTCAAATGAGAAAACTTGGGTCATGAAAGTTGTAGAATGGATCATTCCCTTTTCAAAAAGTACAAGAACTCATTCTAATTCATTTTGGATCAAAAGTTATGGCTTTGCAAAGTTGGGAAAAATCATGAAATTTCCACTTTTGGCACCAAAGAGGGATTTTTGCAAATTCCAATTCCAAGCATTTTCAAGACCTCTAATTGACTTCTTTGCATCATTATAACATGTTACAACTTAGAAAAGTCAAGTTTGTGCCAAGATTCTTCATTTCCATGCCTTGAATCACAAGTTGTATAAGGCATTTTCCATAAAGGCTACAAATTTGAAACTTTGCAAAAGAGACATTTCATGTTTGAATTGAACTCCAATTGGTATCAAAGCATCATAACAATGTTACATAACTCATTTTTTCACATTTTCCCCCACAAAATCACAAGTTTCTTTGCCTTGAATCATGAGAAAATTCAAAGAGGGAAATGTGCAAGAACCTTGGGAACCCTTGATCAAGGCTAGCCAGCTCACAAAATCAGATCCTAGGGCCTTCCTTGACTCAAGCTGAGGCAGGACAAGCCCTAAGATTTCCTCTGACCCGAGCCATGCTTAGAGTACACAAATCTTGACTCTCTTGCATTTTGCCCATACCAATCCCACAGTGCCACCACCAACTCTCTGCCCAACCAGAGTATGATATGTGGACATCAAGCAACCCAAAGACACACCATACACAAGCTGAATCCTCGCACATTGCAGCACACACAAAAATCTGTCAAAACCTTTCCCTCTTCGAATCACTCAACACAACCATCAAACCTCAATTCTTTCTTCATCAATGAACCACACACTCTCCATAGAACAAAAGCCCACCATCAAAACAGCCTGAAACCCCCTATATCATAACTGTGAAACCTGCCACATCAGAACACAAGCTCACGAATCAGCCATCAACAAGAGGTTTTGAAGCATCCCATTGAGCTCAGGAGGTTCAGGGGAGACATTTTGCACAAGAGAGGAGTCGGGAAAGCACATATCCATAGCTCTTCACCTCAGGTAGCTTCGAATTTCAAACTTTTCAGAGCTTGATTTTTTTGTTACATAATGAAAATACACATCATGGGGATCACTCTGATGCTTTTAGTTTTGAAAATGGTGTGAAAATGAACATTTTATGCCTCTCTGAAATTTTGCCCGTGAAAATGTTTGGCTTCGATTCTCTTTGTTCATGCATGATAAATGATGTTTGATGATGGATTTGGGTTTAGTTTGGATAGGAGAATGTTTCTGGGCAGTTAATTTAGGTTGGGGTGGCCTGTAGAGAAAGCTAGGTTTTTGGTTTCGCCAGAGAAGACGACCGAAACACTGTTCCGGCCGTCTGAATTTGTTTAACCCTAATTAGGTTTAGCAGCGTCATTAATGGGAGTTTGAATTTGGGCCGTAGATGAGGTAGACTGGAGTTGACTCCCGCGCGTGTGTGTGGCCAAGATCTTGCCATTAAACCCTAATCCCTGATTAATTAATTAAATCCAGTTTAATTAATTATAAAACAGAAATCAGCCAGGTTTGAACTTGGGCCATTGGATGTGGCGCCAAGTCAACCTCTCCCAGCCCAGGTTGCATCTGATCCCTTCATTGCACATACTTCCATTTATTTTCATTTTTATTTTCATTTTCTTTGCATTTATTTATACATTTTATTTAAAATAGCAAAAATCATTTAAAAATTATGAAAATTTTTGTCAAAGATTTCATTAATTTTTAAAACCCAAAAATATATTTATTTTTATTTTTTGCATTAAAATTATTTTTAAATAATTTAAATGTTTATTTTTAATTAGTTAATGAAAATTAATTAATTAAAAATACATTTATGTATTTAAAAATCACAAAAAAATTCACATTGCATTTAGAAACATTTAAAAACATTATCAAACCCTCAAACCAAATTTCTTTTTTCTTCTTGATGCCTTTTGATCATTTTCAATGGAATAAAATTCATTTTGAGGCAATATTTTTGTGCAAACTTAAAATAATCCTTTCTGCCTAACCCTTGAGAGTTTGATGATGGTTCTTTTTGCATTGCACCCTTCATGGCATGTAGTTTATAGGATAAAATTGGTTTGATTTGATCTTTCATTTTCAATTTGTTTGGTATTTTTCTTTGTGAGGTACCTTAAAACCCTAGTAATCTTAGGAAATTCATAACTCACATTAGGTTAAGAATTAGATCCCCTCCTTTGAGCAGTGAGCTTGTATAGGTTTAGGGTATCTTTGATTGCATTTTCAATTTTTTATCATGTCATATGCTTCTGATTTTGAATTTTGCTTTGTGTGTTGATCATAAACCCTAATTTGTACCTTCCTTTGCATCCACCTTTCATTTGCTTACATCCAATGACTTGCCATGACATTTTGTGCATCCACATGATTCATAATACATCTTAGGACATATTAGAATTATGTTTGATCATTGCATCTTTCATTTGTCATGGTATGTGTTCATTTCATTTCATAAACATTCATGAACTTCCATGGTTCAAGGCATGTCTCATTTGCATCCTTATGCTTGCATGATCACTCTCATCTCTTGTCATGTGTTTGAATCATCTCTTAACATCATTAACTCTATGTTCTTGCTTCTGGTTTTGGTTTTCATCATGACATTGCATCTCATTTGCATTGCATTCCATCTCTTTTGCTAACTTTTCAGGTGGTAAGTTGTTTTGAGAAGTGAATTTGCCTTCACTTCTCACAACCTCTTTTCATCTCTCTTATGCATCATTGTTGCATTTTATCTTGTGTATTATAGTGAGCTTTCTCATTCATGTTCATCTCTTACTTTCTCTCTTCAAGCAACTTGTCTTCTTAAGTGAAGCAAGTTGTTTGGCTTCTCTTTGCTCCTTTCATCTGCTTCCTTCCTGGTGGTTTCTCTGAAGGTCTTCTTGCAAACCCCACTAACCCTAGGAACAACCAAGCATGATAACAATTAGGGTTTGATTAGTCCCCCCATTTAGTTTTACCTTTGTGTCATCTTTGAGTCTTCTCCTCTCATCTCATAATCAAGGACTAAACCCTAAAGGTTTTAAGGCTTTGTGATTAAGCTTATGCATGCATCCTTCTATTAGGATGGAGTGTATAACTTTAATCCTAAGTGTTAAACCCTTAATGTGTTTAAATCCTTTAATCAACTCACTTAATAATCATCAAGACATCAAGCTTGTAACTTGGGCCTTGCATCAGGGTTCTAATTCTTCCTTAATTGGTTAAGAAGGACTAACCCTAGTGTTAATGGACAAGTCCCCCTCAAGTTGTCTTACAAACCATAAAAATCATTTCTTCATCTTATCATTAACTAAAATCCATTTAATAAAGGCTTTGTTTTTTCATGAGGTTAATCCCTAATCATGGATTAAGTTGAGGAGTCTTTCTCAGCTTAAATGTTCTCATCTATTATCCTTCTATTAGGATGGTGTAATGAGTCCATTAAATCCTTGATTATGGCTTAAACTCATTACTCAACACTAAACAAAAACAACAAAAACATCTAACTAATCACAAGTAGGTTAATGATCTTAATCCTACATCATGGTGATTTAGTGTGAGGTGCTTACTTCATACTTAAGGTATTCTCATTACCCTTAATCAGAGGGAAGATGTGATGAGTTTACTAACCCTTGGTTTAGGCTTAAGCACATTTTCTTATGACAAACTTTCAAAATCAATAAAAGATTGAAAACTTCAAAAACAAGCAATAATCGTCTCCTCCGGGATTCTTTTCTCATCTCATTCACTCACAAACGAGAACTCGCTTCTTCCGTCTAATGCAAGACAGTTTGCACCTGAGCCAGACAGGTCATACACTTGAGCATAGACAAGTAAGTAGTTCACAGGTCAATTTATCTTTCAGTCTCTTTGGGTCGAACTACGGTGTTCTGACTTCCTCATTGCACGAGAGGATACGTAGGCATAACTTAACAGTTATCAAACAAAAGTCTCTGTATATCCCCCCTCTTTCCAGCATCATTCTTTAAGCCTCATGATCTTGAGCATTTCATTCCTGTTCTTACACTGACACTGTACATACTACACTTCACTTTCTTTTTACACTGACACTTGCATTCTTTCCAGCTTTGGTACACAAATAGCACTGACACTACCCCTTTAAAACACAAATCTTTTAAGTGTGGATCCCGTCGAGTACGGAGGACAATCTGGGTGCTAATACCTTCCCAGGTTGTAACCAACCCCCTTTCTCAGTCTCTCTGGTTCGCAACCGTCTTATCCACCTTTTCTTAGGTTTATGCAGTATTACCTTTCCTTCGGGATAAAAATGCCTAGCTGGCGACTCTATTCATTCTCTTTTCCTTTCGCCGACCGTTCGCGTTTGTACCCCTCTTGGCCCTGTGTCATTAGGTGGGAGCGACACATATAACATGGCAAATGAATGATGCAATGATCAAACATGATTCTAATATCTCCTAAGATGTCTTATATGTCATATGGATGCACAAAATCTCATGACAAGTTCTTGTATGCAAGCAAATAAGAGGTGAATGCAAATGGAGGCAAGAATTAGGGTTTATGAACAACATGCAACACAAAATTTCAAAACCAGAAGCAAATGACATGATAAAAAATTGAAAATGGGATCAAAGGAACCCTAACCCTACACAAGTTCACTGCCCAAAGGAGGAGACCTAAAACTAAACCTAATGGAAGTCATGATTTTCCTAAGTCAACTAGGGTTTCAAAGCACCTCAAAAGGAAAGATGTACATTAAATTGAAAATGAAAGATAAATTCAAACCAATTTTACCCTAAAAACTACATGCTATGAAGGATGCAATGCAAGAATAAACATCATCAAACTCCTCATGGTTAGGCAGAATGCATTTTTCTAAGTTTGAACAAAAATATTGCCTTTGAACAACTTTTATTCCAATGAAAATTGTCAAAATACATCAAGGACCAAAACTAAATTTGTTTTGAGAGTTTGATAATGTTTCTAAATGTTTTAAAATGCAATGTGAATTTTTTGGTGATTTTTAAATACCTAAATGCATTTTTAATTAATTAATTTCCATTAACTAATTAAAAATAAACATTTAAATGATTTAAAAAAAAAATTTAATGCAAAAAATAAAAATAAAAATATTTTTGGGTTCTAAAAATTAATAAAAGGTTTGCCAAAAAATTTCAGAATTTTTTAATATGTTTTGCTATTTTTAAAAATTCGTAGAAATAAAATACAAATGAAATGAAATGAAATTTAAGAATAATGAAAGTATGCGCATCCTGAGGCTGAGATTCAAAAGGATTTGGAGGGAATTGACTGGCGCCAGATCCTATGGTCCACGTTCAAACTGGCATTTTTAAAACTAATCCTAATTAATTAATTTAATTAATCACAATTAATCCTAATGGCCTAATCTGGACCACACAGTGCGCGCGGGAGAGACAAATCCAAGGGTCTCAATTCAAACCAAAACCCTAACCCTAATTTACACTTAATGACTTTCAGGTCACCGGAGAAGAGCTTCGGTCGTCTTCTCCGGTGACATCCCTCCCTGAAAATTGCTATCTCCCTCAAAACCTCACCCCAAGCCCCCTAAAGCTCCAGAATCACTCAACAAACATCAAGGAACAAGAATCCAGGCATGAAAACAATTTATTCTCAGAAACAAGCATGAATCGAATCAATCTCTTTTTAGGTCAAAAATTTCAGAGATTCGGTTCATGCTCATTTCTTTACCATTTTCAAAACCACAAAGCTCAGAGTAATCAGGAGACCATGAGGAACAATTCTATAACTTAAAAGAGGATTTCTGGAAAAAAAGTTTGAGAGAGCTACCTGAGATGGAACTTTCAACTCTGGAGCTTTCAGGCAGCTTTCTGGCTTTAAAGTCCCTCCAATGATCTCCCTGAAGATGCTTTGAGGCTTAGTTGGAGTTTATTGTGGCTAGTTTGTGAGATTGATGAAGTTCTGTCCAAAGGGAGTGAAAAATCGTATTTCTGTTTGTGGGCTTTTCAGGGAAAATTGATGGTTGGGAAATGATCAGAGGATCATGTTGAGTGATTCTGTGAAGTTTGTTTTGAGGTTTGAGGCTTGTGTATTGAGATTCGAAGAAAAATGCATAAAGAGGGATTTTTGTGAATGCTGATGATGCTGTGTATTCAAGCTTGCTTCTTGTGTGTTTTAAGTTCCATTTGGCCCACTTATCAAACTGTGATAGGTCTGTGGAGTTGGTCTGGCCTATGCTGATTGGAATGGTCCATTTTGCCAAAAGTCAATGTTAGGTGTCCTTTGAGGTATGGGTCATGGCAGGCCAAGGACAAGGGCATGTCTTGTGCAGCTATGATCAAGGAGAACCATGGAAGTGAGATTGAGGCAAACCAGCAAGTGGATTAAAGCTTATGGGGTTTTTTGCAATTTTCATGAAGTTTGACCCTTTTGAGATTTCTTAAAGCATAAGTCATGAAACTTGGAGATTCCTTGGTGCATTCTGAATTTTAGGTCATGATTTATGTTTGTGTAATGCTTAGAAGTTGATTTGAAGTCACAATTGGCCTTGGCATGAAGTTTTGCAACTTTCCTCCTTTGGTGCAAAAGTGAAAAATAAGTGATATTTCCCAACTTTGACAAGCAATAACTTTTAATCCAAAATGAATTAGAATGAGTTCTTGTAATTTTTGAAAATGGGAGGATTCAATCTACAACTTTCATGACCAAAGTTCTTTCATTTGAAGCATTTTTGAATCAAAAAGAGGAGGTTGAAAAACTTTCCCAAAAAGGCAACTTTGCAAATGGCTTGAAATTCTTCAATTTTGTGAACTTCTAACACCTTATATGATCAAATAAATATCATACACATTCAAAATGATGGAGAAACCCCTTTGGTTGTGTCACTGGGGGCCTCAGATGCCCTGATTTTGCACTGACTTGCCCAAGAAGTCATCTCTTGATCAGATGCTTTCCCCATTGAATTTCATCATGAAAATTGATATTCATAATCCTCATAGCATATAGAGACCAATAGAAACAAGAATGACCAAAACATTTGGAGTTATGGCCTCTGAAACCAAAACCCTAATTTTAGGTCATCTGTACAGTTAAACCTGGCTCTGCTTCCATGCCTTTTCTCAGTTCTTGTGACCCTTTGATTTTCTTGACCTTGTGAGGATATAATATGATGCTTGAACATACATGGACCCCTTTGAAGTGATTGATGACCTTTGGAGTGACTCAAATAGCTCATGGATTGCTCAGGTCACAAACCCTAGATGCAGATGACTTTGAAACAATGCAGTGAAACAAATATGCAATATGAGATGCTATGGTTGAATTTATGCAATATGAAAAGAAATCACAAGCCATGGTGTGAATGAGTGAGGGCAAATTTGGGGTGTTTACAGGGCCCTACCCCGCTGCCTACGTACCTCATCGGGAAAATGCGGATCAAAGTCGACGTAGTTCGCCTAACTAAGGCGGGAACTATTTATTTGTGTTTTTTATGAATTGGAACTACATATGTCTATGATTAGGTATTGCAGGCTCTCCTTGAACAAGTGCGTTTACCGTCTTGCAAATGAGACAAGTCGCCACAAGTTCGCATTTAGAGTGAGTGAGGTGAGAAAAGAATTCTCGAAGGAAAAGACGAGTGTTGTTTGTTTACTGTCTTTTAAAAAAGTATTTTGAGGTTTTTGTTTCTGAGCCTTCTCATACTAAGACTTATTCATCGTGGTAGAAGCCGTAACCTTGCCCCGAAATGGGACGTATATAAGTAACCCACAGCAAAGTCTCGTGGCGTACGAGAAGATCAACCTTTATTAGGTGTTTTTTTTACTTTTCTTTGAGATGAAAAAGAAAGCAAGGCGAACCAAAGGTAAAAGTCTAAGGGGAGACTAATAATCCTAAGTATTGTCATGCATGGATGAACCTAGGTTAGTGCGGTTTTCTAATTCAAATGAGAAAAAGGAAAAGAAGAAAAAGGAATTTAGAAATCAACTTACTTCCTAAGGAAGCTAAGTCATTTCTAATGGGGATTAGCATTAAGTTGTACAAATTAAGCATAAAACGCTAAAACAAACATACTTAGAAAGCGTAAAGAATTTTAAAAAGGAAAACGTTATGTGAACTTACCTCCATCTCCCTACAAAACAAAGGTTAGTAGGATAAACATGATAAAAGGAATGAGGTAAAAAAGTACCAAACAAATCCTAATACATCTAGGACCTAATATAGACTCAATCCTAAGTCTAAGGGACCTAAAAAACTAGGAAAAGCAAAACTCCAACAGCTACTACAGCTCCTATAGCACAAACAACTACTAAATGCAATGCAAAATGCAAATAGCCTATTACAGCTATCAAACAACATGCAAAATAAGTGTAAAAAGTATCAAAATGTCACAAACAACATGCAATTAACAGCTTTCATTTCAAAAGGCAACAGTTAAAAAGCAAGGTAGATTTGGATTATTTTCTTTTATGCATAAAAAAAAGAGTTTTAATAGTAAACATTCTTCATATAACATTGAGTAAAGAGAACTAGCATGGAAGCATAACATGGATATGAACATGTGTAATGATTTGTTTATTAAAGAAAACATAAAATGACAACATGCATTTCCAAGATTTTGAGCAAATAAGCAAAAAGAGAAAAGTGTGAATATGTATCACCAAGAATTAACAAGGTAGGCATGCATTATGATACAAATCAGAACTGGCATCAATCGTAGAAGTATACCAAGCAAACAAGAATGAAAGAATGAGCATACATGTTCATACATTTCCAAGAAATGCACAACATGGTATTTAATGTTTTCAAACAATTGAAACTTGCATGGATCATAAAAGATGAACCAAAAAAGAATGTGAAATATTTACTTACATTCTAATCAATGAATTTGAACATGGCAACAACATACATAATTCACTCTAAGCATCTGACAATGATTGCAACATGTATAGACTCGTATGGGGAAAAGGTCTCTACCATGCTTTGTGCTTATAATGATTCTGTCTTTCAAGCTTATGGATTATGAACCCTATAACATAAATGCACACACATGGCTCGGGGAATTGCATGATTTGATTTCACCATCCGATATTACTCAACATTTAAAGCAATTTTAAATGTTTTTCCCGAGCATGTTATTGTAAAGCCACAATGTTTTCAAATGCAATGTTTTTTTATAAATAATTCAGGATATTTTTGCAAACAAAATAGTAAAAATGAAAACAAAAATGAAGCTTTATGACTAAATAATTCACTTCATTGAAGATCCCTGAATAGACAAAGTCATCAGGAAGCAATCCCCTGGAAAAAGGTGATCGTTGTAAATTGAGATTAGAAACAATCCTAACGGCAATGTGAAAACAGTATTCCACTGAGTTTTTATTCTGCTATGACCAGTATATCTTTAAGATTCGTCAGATTATTTCGCTTTTAGAAGAGGATGATTGGAATAATTCATATCCTTAGGGGATTGTCAGATTCAATGAAACAATGATGTAGTATAGATGACTCAGATCACAGTCATTCTCTTAATCCCTCTTTTGTGTGGACCACCCTTTCGGGTTTTCAATCCACTAGGATACCCTTTTTTGCCTGAGTTATCCTTGCATATTTTCAACTCACCAGGTGTACGTTTATTTATTTATTTGTGTCCCTAATTTTTTCTCGAACGATTTGTTCTATTTTTAGTTCGTCGTGATGCCATTTTGCTTGGATTCTTTTTTTTGGTCTAGCAGGTCTCTTTATGCGAAGTATTTTTGGACTGCGACTGAGTTGACATGGGATGAAAAATCTTCACCATTCATGGTTGTAAACATTAAGGCTTTGCCCGAGAAAACCTTTATAACCAGTAATGGACCGTCATAGTTGGGATTCCATTTGCCCATGTAATCTGTATTGAGAGGAAGGATCCTTTTGAGTGCCAATTCACCAATTTGATACTCCTGAGAATGCACTCTCTGATCAAATGCCTTTTTCATCCATCCCTGATACAACTGACCATGGAAGACAGCTGCAAGTCTCTTTTCCTCAATCAGGCTCAACTGGTTGAACCTGGCACAAACCCATTCGGATTCATCAAGTTAGACATCCATCATCACTCGTAGAGACGTAATCTTGACTTCAATTGGTAGGAATTCCTCCATACCATACACAAGCAAGAATGGTGTTTCCCTATTAGATGTCCTTACTGATGTTCAGTACCCATGCAAAGCAAATGGTAACATCTCAAGCCAGTCTTTGTAGGTCAGTACCATTTTTTGCACAATCTTCTTGATATTTTTCTTGGCTGCTTCAACAACGCAATTCATCTTTGAACGGTACGGTGAAGAATTGCGATGTTGAATCGTGAAGTCCCGACATAGTTTTGACATCATCTTATTGTTAAGATTGAAACCATTATCAGTAATGATTCTCTCGGGAACCCCATATCGACAAATGATATCTCTTTTCAGAAATATGGCTACCACTTGCTTGGTGACGTTGGCATACGATGCTACTTCCACCCATTTGGTGAAGTAATCGATGGTGACCAAGATGAAATGATGGATGTTGGAAGTAGTAGGCTCAAGTTTTCCGATCATGTCAATGCCCCACATAGCAAAGGGCCAAAGACAAGACATGAAATTCAAAGGGCTCAGAGGTACATGCACTTTATCTGCATAGATCTGGAACTTGTGGCATTTGTGGGTGTATAAGCAACAATCTGAATCCATGGTAATCCAGTAATACCCCAATCTCAGTAATTTCTTTACCATAACATGTCCTTCAGCATGGATACCAAAAAATACCTCGTGCACTTCTTGCATTAACAGGTCAGCTTCTTGCTTGTCCATACATTTAGGCAAGACCAAGACAAAGATTTTCTTGTATAGCACATCATCTGCATTCAAGAAGAAACTGCCAGTATCTCTTCTCAAAGTCTTCTTGTCATTGGAAGATGCCCCAGTTGGATATTCCTGACTCTTTAGGAAACATTTGATGTCATGAAACAACAACTTGTCATTAAACACTACATCAACAGAAAACACATATCTAGGTATGTCAAGACGAGACACATCAATATTGGGCACATAATTCTAACACATTACTTTGATCATGGAAGCCAAAGTTGACAACATATCATCAAACTAGTTCTCCTCACGAGGTACACAATGCAACTTTACTGTTGTAAAGAATGTCAGCGGTCTTCTCGCATAATTTCGGTATAGAATTAAGTGAGGTTGGTGAGCTAACCATTTGCCATTGATCTAGTTAATCAAGAGATCTAAATCTCCGAATATATCGAGGTCTTAATCCGCAAATTAATCTCCTCATATACTCCCTTGATGCAAGCTTAGTACTCTGTTTCATTGTTGGTGCAGCTAAAAGTTATACGGGAAGCGAAGGGAAAGCGAACACCTTCAGGTGTGATCAGTACTGCACCATCTATGTGACCATTCATGTTGACAGCCCCATGAAACATCAGACTCCATTTGGATTTAGGGCCAGGACCCTCCTCCAGGAGTGATTCCTCGTTGTCTTTAGCTTTGAGGTACATGATTTCCTCATCAGAGAAGTCAAACCGCATCGGCTGATAATCGTTAATAGGTTGTTGCACAAGATAGTATAACAAAATACTTCCTTTGGTGGCTTTCGGGGAAGTGTATTGGATATCATATTGAGTCAGCACCATTTGCCACCGAGCAACTCTTTCGGTTAATGCTAGTTTCTCAAAAATGTACTTGACATGATCCATCTTTGAAATCAGCAGGGTTGTATGAGTGAGCATGTATTATCTCAAACGCTTAGCAGCCCATGCAAGTGAGCAACATGTTTTATCAAGCATCGAGTATCTCGATTTACAATCATTGAACTTTTTGCTCAGGTAGTAGATTTCATAATATTTCCTACCTGTCTCTTCGTGTTGATTGAGAACACTATGAGAGTATTGGTTGTAATAATGATGTCAAAACTAGTGTGATTCAGGAAGGCACATTGGATCACAAGATACTGGCATATCAAAACATCATGAAGTGCTTTTTTTTTATCCAAAGTGAATGAGTCGACTCATCAACATGAATAGGTTGACTCTTTCAGTTAAGACAATGTGAGTCTTCGACTCATTTGATGATTTAGGTTGACTCGAATGAAGGCAAAAATTCTTTGGAACTCACGGGTCCCAACAGGATGACTGAGGAAAAAGTTTAGGTCGACTCAAATCTTCTAAGCAGGTAAACGTAAACCTTCATACATGTCAATTGTAATACCCATAAATAAAAGACATACATCAAAGCGTATTTTTTATATATAAATTTAAGTTTGGTATTGAAATACAACAAGTTCTTAATAACACATTGTATAAATATAGCCACTACAACATAAGGTACTAGCAAAAAGGCTATAAATAGTACAAGATGTTCACAAAATACAAAATCTAAGAACTAGATCCAAGGATCTCAAAAGTCCACAGCGGAAGAAGCCATCAAACATGAAAGGATAATCAAGTCGCCTTATCCTTATCCTTTGTGGAACCTGGAGTACCTAAAATAACAACATCAACATGGGGTGAGATAAAACATCTCAGTGAATTCCCTATCTTAGAGTTCACTCGGCTCTAAAGGTTTGATTCCAAAAAGAATCTCAAGCTCTAACCATTCTCACACACAGAACCGGGATCCAAAGGAACTAAGATCCATACTACCTCTCGAAACATAAGCTAAGTGAAACATCTACCTTAAGTCCTTCGGATGCTCTCGTGAAACACATAGTAGCCACATTGAGATTTACATAAGACCTTACGGAGGATTCGATATAACACTCTCTTTAATCTTTACAGATGCTTCACGTGGGACTAAAGGCAATCCACCTCAAGACTTACTCAAGATTAACGCTTAATAGTATAGAACTTGCCTCAAGTCCTTACGGATGCTATCATGAAACACATAGTAACCACATTGAGACTTACACAAGACCTTACGGAGGGCTTATAGTCTACACGTCTCAATTCAATGCCCGTGTATACACGACGGGTACCTCAAGTCCTTACGAATGCTCTTGTGAAACACATAGTAACCATATTGATACTTACACAAGACCTTACGGAGGGCCCAAAGCGATACAAAAATCTCAATTCTCGCTAGCCCAAGGGAATCCTAAATACCTCACAAGTTGTACCTTTTTATTACCTTTAGTTCTCAATTCCCTAACTTAGCATTTTTACCGTATAATCAATAAATCGAGTAAAAGTCGAGTGAAAATAATATTTTCCAGCATCATTTGAAAGTACATAATTTTAGCTTTCAATTGATATAAAGAACACTGAAATCGGATAACCGAGTTAAAAGTTATGAATTTTCAAAGTTGGAAAATAAACAATTTTCTCCCATACTGACAGTGTTAACCGGTTAACGGATTCGGTTAACCGGTTAACCAAGCCAAAACAGAGGCATGTTGCGCAAGTTCAGGACACGTTAACCGGTTAACAAATTCAGTTAACCGGTTAACCAAACACAGACAGTAGCAAATACAAGAAATCCATGACAGTAACATCCCAAAACCATTCCAAACATTGGCAATCATCAAAACAACATAGTAGCAATGTTCCTACACCTAGAGGCAACATATTCGAGCATTTTTATCAATTTCTAACCGCTTAATCTACCGATTATAGGTTTTTTCACAAATTTGACCTAAAACTCATAAACTATAAAAACTCTACCAAACCAAAAGTAAAAGCTTCTAGCTATGAACCCACCTCTAGTTCGAAGATTGGAGAAGGTTGAATGATGAATGGATGGGTGGAAGCAACAAGATTAGGAGTCTTCTTCTTCTTCTTCAAAACTTTTTCTTCTTCTTTCTTCAATTCCTTTCTCTCTTCTTCTTCTTTCTCTATTTCTATGTTTTTATCCAAACAAAAGAAATAAGACTTTAGGTCTTAAAAGGAAACATAACTTTTCCTACCGACTGGTCCAAATAGAGAGTATCCAAAAAATGTCTCTTAATTCCACATTTTATAAAACCTCTAAGTCAGCTAATATTAGTTAATAAAATAAAATCCCACTAATTACTCTATTTAATTCTATCAAAATTTCTTAGACTAATCCATAACATTATTATTATCAAATAATATTATTCAAAGTATTAAATAAATTATGGGGTATTACATCAACGCAAACCTGGCAATATGTGCTTTTTTCCAAATTTCTCACTCTTACTTAATTTTGATTGTTTCCTTTATTTTTTGCTAACAAGTATAAATAGCTCGAACTTTTATTTTGTTAAAAAAACAAGAAAAGTGAAATATATTCACAAGTACTCTCATCATCTTCTCCTTCTCTAACATTCATCAACAACTACACACAATCATTTTTGTTGATCAAAGTGAAAGATTCAAGGTGATAATGTTCAAACGGTGGAATTGCGATTTCAGTTTGAGTTGGGAGATTTGTGGGTTTTTCTTGAATAAACCTTGAGGGTTTGTCCTCCAAGATCATTGTGATTTGGGGGTTTTGCACACATCTTTTATTCATAGATTCATCCGAGTGAAGAGGTTTAAATATCAAGGTGATTGTTCAACCATATCTCGGATACTCGAATTCAAGTAAAGCTTATAGAGTATGCAACAAGAGATTACTTATCGTTGAAGAATCTGTGCATGTATCCTTTGATGAGTCTTATCCAAAAGTTGTCGAAAAAGGTATTTGTGTTATAGGTGCAAGGGTTTCTTCTGAGGACATTCTTAAAGATTAAGAAGCTTCATGTGTTGAACCCATTCTGGATATAGCTAAGGAGGAGCCAGGTAAAGGATATAAAAACATAGAGGAGGATCATTCAACAAATCAAGACGATCTCCCTTTGGAATGGAATACCTCAAAGGATCATCCTATTGACAGTATTATTAGAGATATATCAAAGGGAGTTACTACATGATCAAGGATAAGTAATTTTTGTTATCATTATGCTTTCGTCTCTCAAATTGAGTCTAAGAACTCCAAAGATGATCTATTCGATGAAAATTGGGTTTTAGCAATGCAAGAGAAACTTAATCAGTTCAAAATAAATGAGGTTTAGGACAATGACCTTCCTCTGCGAGTTCGTCGAGTAATTGGCACTAAATGGCTATTAGGGAACAAGATAGACAAAAACAGTATTATTACTCACAACAAGGCCCATTTTGTTACTCAATGGTATAACCAAGAGGAAAATATTTACTATGAGGAGACTTATGCTTTGGTTGTCCGCCTTAAGGCTATACGCCTTTTGCTTGCCTTTACATGCTCACAAAACTTTAAGTTATATCAAATGGATGTTAAGAGTGGTTTCCTTAATGGGTACATAAATAAAGAGGTGTATGTATGTCAACCTCCTGGTTTTGAAAGCCATGAAAATCATAATTATGCGTACAAGCTTAAACGCGTTTTGCAGTCTTTTTGACTCTCCTAGGCCGGTGCATCCCACTTTCCCATGCCATAATGTTACTTTTAATGTCTTTTATGTTTCTTAATCATTTTATACCACATTTCTGATAACATAATTTCATAACTCACTCTTCATTTCAAAAATGACAAATCTTCTATAAAACCCTAAAACTCCATTCTTCTCAAATTCTCTCAAGAGCATCATCAATGGCTTCAAGGGTTACTGGAATGCGAACATTGAGGGGATCTTCTTCTCATTCCATACTTTCGATAAACAATTTATCTCTTGTTCCTTCTGATCTTAGGGGGATTTATGATAAGAAATTCAAAATTAGAAAGGTCATCAACCAATATGTTTATCTCTTGTCAGATGAACATCCCACATATTGTTGAACTGGTTGATTTTTAAGAAATTAACCCATTTTTGAATTGTGAAGTGGAGTACAATGAGGACATGGTTCGAATGTTTTATGTTGGTCTAGTTGGTAAGTTTAAGGGTTTTTAATTCCACTTTAGAATGGGTGATTAAATGTATGTTGTCAATGCTCAAGTTTGGAAGGATTTATTCAAAATTGATCCTGCATCTCCTGGTATTTTGATGATTGATTCTGATCAGGTTTATGGGTATCAGTTTTGAAGGGAATTGAATGTTATGCTCAAAGAACCATTCATCGAGTCTATTGTTAATATTGAATTGTTTCTGACTTCCACCACCACATGAAAATTCAATCCTATTGATCATATTCTCCCTTGGATTGTCTCTCAAAACCTTAATGCAAAAAAGGGTGGTTTCTCTCATATTGATAAACCAGAGGTTCAACTCATCTATATTCTTAGGAATAAGGTAAAAGTGAATTGGCCTCATTATTTTGCGAGTCGCATTTTCTCCCTCAAAGAGAAAAAGGGAGTCGCTTTAGCTTACCTATCTCTTGCTCAAGCAATTATAAACAAAGCTGGAATAGTTGTTAATGGTCTCCAATTTACCTCTATCACCGATAATCAACTCTTGCAGTAGAAAACTCTTAGCTTGATAGGTCACATGTGATACTCTAGAGAGAAATGTTATCAGTATATTGTTTGAGCTGGTTATGGCCATGATCATGATGATGAATGTGATCCCGAAAACAATCCAAACCAAAAAGAGGGTCCAGATCCTGAAATTGCTCCAAATGTCGAGCAAATGGATACTGATGAAGTGCAATTGGATAGTGAAGATTGGCATCGAGTTGCTCCAAAAGATTCCGCTCCATATGAAAACTAAGGTTGGGGTGAATGGAAATATACCGGGTGGACCTATAATGCAACATCATTCACACCTTCATCTCTAGTGCATCCACACCTCATCATGACAACAATGGAGGTATCCTTGAAATGGTTCAAAACATATAGTTGGAACAACAAACTTTTTATGAGGCTCAAACCGAAAGGTATTTTTCATTGGAACAACGACTTGTGGAGCAAGACACAACTTTTGCCTCTTATATGGCTGTTCAAGATGAGCTTTATACTACTTTTTAAGGTCAACTTCAAAATCAGAGTGAGAATTTTGATGCCATTGCATCAAATTCATTGGCACGACTAAATGAGATCAATAGTTCTCACACTGCGCTTGTAAATTCTTTCAACACGCTCAACACAAATTGCATCCACTTCACCACCCGATATGAAGAAGATCGTCAACCAGATTTTTATCATCGTTGCCATCCTTCAGAAAAGGGTTCCAAGATATTGAGCTCATGTTGCATTTCATTTCATATCATTTTCATATGCATATGGTGCTTTCTTTTATTTGTATTTTCTAATGACAATGTTATCGTTTATTTTATTTATATATGAATGCTTGATAAGCTTTATATCATTTTGTTTATATTTCTAATTATTTTCATTCATCTCTTATTATGAGTATTGTGATGTTTGATGCAAATTGCAATGTATGCTTTATATTTTTTCTGCTATTTTTGTTCACATCTAATCCGTTTTCTCTTTTTATTGTTGTCAAAGGGGGATATGTGATTGAGTAAAAGGAATTTACTTTTTTCGCATATATTCAGGGGGACCATGTTATTTTATGTGATGCTCTTGTGCTTGTAACAAATTTGTCATCATCAAAAAGGGGGAGTTTATGAGAGTATTGGTTGTTTTAATGATGTCAAAACTAGTGTGATTCAGGAAGGCACATTGGATCACAATATGTTGGCATATCAAAACACCAGGAAGTGATTTTTTATTGATCTAAAGTGGTTGAGTCGACTCATCAACATGAACAGGTAGACTCATTCATTTAAGAAAATTTGAATCGACTCATTTGATGATTCAGGTCGACTCAAATGAAGGTCAAAATTCTTTGGAACTCACGGGTCCCAACAAGCTGACTGAGGACAAATTTTAGGTCGACTCAAATATTGTAAGCAGGTCGAGACAAACCTTTAGAAAGGTTGACGCAAACCTGGTAATATGCGCTTTTCTCCAAATTTCTCTCTCTTAATTAATTTTGATTGTTTCCTTTATTTTTTGCTAACAAGTATAAATAGCTGGAACTTTTATTTTGTTAAAAAAACAAGAAAAGTGAAAGATATACATAAGTACTATCATCATCTTCTCCTTCTCTTGCATTCATCAACAACTACACACAATCAGTTTTGTTGATCAAAGTGCAAAATTCAAGGTGATAACATTCAAATGGTGGAATTTCGATTTCAGTTTGAGTTGAGAGATTTATAGGTTTTTCTTGAATAAAACTTGAGGGTTTGTCCTCCAAGATCATTGTGATTTGGGGGTTTTTCACACATCATTTGTTCGTAGATTCAGCCAAGTAAAGAGGTTTGAAGATCAAGCTGATTGTTCAACCATATCACGGTTACCAGAGGATTGCGAAGAACGATGTGGGTTCACAAGTATCGAATCAAAGCGTTCGTGCTCAAAGTTTGGAGAATCTTGGATTCTTGCAATAAAGGAGAAATTAATCAGAGGTTTGTTCGACACGCATGAAGAACTTGAATCAAGGGGCAAAGAGAAATATAGCTACAACAACAATTAGGATTGACTTGTCGTTTCTAATTTGTTTTTGTATAAACGCTGCAATTTTAATAAAAGGTCCTAATTCAATTTTTGAATTGGGGGCAGAGGTACCCTTAGCGTGGACGGTAGGGGAACTGCCTAAACAAATTTGTGTGTCCTTTGCCTTTCTCTTTCGGTAAATTTTCTGCACATGTTGAAAAATTGGTGTTTGGAAAATTCTGTTTTGCATAGTTTAGTGCACACCAAGTGTTTGTGAAATTGTTGCTATCAAAATTGGATAACAACTTTAGAAAATAATTTCACTACACTTTTGGGAAAAACACACTTGGTGTGGTGTGCACACTAAGTGTTTGATAAAAATTGTAAACACATTATTTCTTGTTCATTGAGCCTATTTCTTCTCTTTATATATTGTTGGTAGTAGTTTAATCAAGTGTATCAAATTTAAGTGATTAATTTGCTTGATATTGATTAGTTAATTCATCTTTATTATCCCAGTTGGTTTGATAACGCATATCCGATCTTCGGTGACTTAAAATATTTTAGACGTGATTTTTTTGGGGAATTTCTGCCACACATTTTTCAATTAAGTTTTGAAATGTGAAAATATTTTTAAAAGGGATCTATTCAACCCCCTCTTACATATTTGCGCCATCTTTAAACAAACACAACCCATAGATCTTTCAAGTAATGTTAGATACATGATGAGCGGCCTCCCTGGAACAGGCGGCATGAGAATCGGAGGTTGTTGCAAATATTTTTTTATTTTCTTGAAATCCCTTTGGCAAACGCCATTCCACCTGTCCGCTTGTTCTTTTCTTAACAACTTAAGAAATGGTTCACAAGTAGTTGTTAGATCAGATATGAACCTTGCAATGTAGTTCAATCTATCCAAGAAACCACATACTTCTTTTTCTGTTTTTGGTACAGGCATATCTTGTATTGCTTTTACTTTGGCAAGATCAACCTCAATTCCTTTTTTGCTTACGATGAAACCCAATAGTTTACCGGACCGCACTCCAAAAGCGCACTTGCTTGAATTCATCCACAAATGAAACTTTCTCATCCTTTCAAATAACTTCTTCGGATTAACCAGATGCTCTTCTTCTATTTTCGACTTGGAAATCATGTCATCCACATAGCATTCAATCTCTCGATGAATCATATCATTGAATAATGTTACCATAGCTCTCTGATACGTTGCCCCGACATTCTTCAAACCAAAAGGCATCAACTTATAGCAAAAGGTAAGCCACAGGGTGATGAACATTGTCTTCTCCATGTCTTCCGGTGCCATCTTAATCTGATTGTATCCGGAGAAGCCGTCCATGAAGGAGAATACTAAGAACTGAACGGTGTTATCAACCAATACATCAATGTGAGGTAATGGGAAGTCATCTTTCAGAATTGCTCTATTAAGATCTCGGTAATCAACATACATCCTGACCTTGCCTTCCTTCTTTGGTACATGCACAATATTAGCTACGAAGGGTGGATAACTAGTCACAACAAGAAACCCCACACCCCACTGCTTTTGAATTTCCTCTTTGATTTTCATGGCCATGTCAGGGCGAGTTCTACGAAGCTTCTGCTTGACTGGCGGGCATTCCTCTCTCAATGGAAACTTATGCACCACAATGTCGGTATCCAAACCGGGCATATCTTGATACAACCAAGCAAATATGTCAACATATTCTCGTAGCATACTGATCAGATTTTCTTTCACACCGGCCTACAGACTTGACCCAATCTTAATCTCTCTTTCGGCGTCCTTGAAACCAATGTTGATAACCTCAACTTCCTCCTGATAAGAGGTTGAATGACCCGTTCCTTTTGTCTAAAAAATCAGGCCAATTCTTTAGGGTGTTCACAATCTTCCTCACCCTCTTCATCAGCTTGATAGATTGGATTATTGAAGGCATACTTGGCCATAACAAAATCGTTATCAGTGGAATCTGGGTGATCAAGTATGCACCAGTGTTGGTTCATGCTTTATTTTAGAATTCATTTTTTGAAAAGAAAAAAGAAAATAAACATTGTCATTTTATTATTTTTGTTAAAAATTTAAAAATGAAAGAAAAGGAACACAATTTTGAATGAAAAATGTCCTTTATTCATGATAAAATAAATTGCAAATGCACAGTTTGGCCCTACAAAGGATCCTTACACCTTGGGAAGAGTGTAGGATTTAACATGCATATAATATGAAAAAAAACATAGAAAATTACTCTGTGCAAAGAGTAACTTGGATGATATCTTCAGCGAACCAATTGTTGAGCTCTTCTCCAGGGATATGTGGGTGCACCCAGTTGTCAAGATCGCAGTCACTGTCGACATCCTCTTCGGTGGCATCACACATCTGATTTGGGTTGATAACACCTCTGCTGAAGAAGGTATCCGGCCCTCGGCGCTCTGAAACAATATCCTGATATGGTTGATAGCCTATGCCAAACTTGTCCTCTTTTACAGAAACTCCAACAATCTTTCCCCAGCCTTGAGCGTTGCCAGCCTTGACCATTTCTAATGCTTGCTTGTAAGATGTAATGGAAGTACCCGTCTGTTCTTTGCTCTGAACCACTTCCTTGGGAGAAACTTCACTAACATTCACTACTTCGAATTCTTGGCACAACATTTCATGAATCTCCCCATCCATTTCAACATGCTTGAATGTCAATAACTGGCTAACGAAAATGTCCTCCTCGCCATACACCGTAACAACTTGGCCATCAACCATGTATTTCAATTTCTGGGGCAAAGTGGACGTTACGGCGCCTGCAGCGTGGATCCATGACCTGCCCAACAATCAACTGTATGCTGGTTGAATGTCCATGACATAGAATACACACTTGAAAACATGAAGGCCAATCTTCATAGGAAGCTCTACATCTCCAAACACAGACCGCTTCGACCCATCAAAATCTCTTACAACCAAATCACTTGGCCTTAAAATAATCCCATCAACATCTAACTTCATTAGAGCTTTCTTTGGTAACACGTTCAGGGACGAGAACGTGTCTACCAACACATGGGATAACACTGCCCCTTACACTCCATAGTGATGTGAAAGGCTTTTCTATGGTTGTAGCCTTCAGAGGTCAAATCGTGATCTGTAAAACCTAGCCTGTGGCTATCATTAACATTGGAAACACAAATTCCAATTGATTGCTGGTAATCTCCTGTGGTACGTACGCCATTTTAACACCTTCAACAATGCTTCCCGATGGGCCTGGGAACACATCAGCAATAATAGAATGGAATTCTTCAAAGGCTTCTGATTGGTCAGCCACATTATAATCACTTTTCTATATGGTCCTCATAAATTCTTCCATTTCTTTTTCAAATGTACTATTCTGACCAGCCTCTGGAACAACGACTTCCTCTATTTCCACCTGTTTTCCTTTAGCCTTGGATTTCTGCTTCAGCCTCTGCATTAGTCATCAATGTCTGTGGAGAAAACAAGCGTCCACTTCTAGTAAATCCACCAAGTCCTCTGACATTATCAACCTTATAACTACCCACAGCAGGAGTCTTCTCTCCTTCCTTCTGACCCTGAATATGCACATCTGCACCATAATGCTATGGGATAGCATTTTCGCTTGTATGGGGAACAAGTCTTGGTACCGTGATGGTAATAGGGCTTACCTCATTAGGCACAACAATATTAACAGGGGGCGGCCTATCCGGAATTTGAATCTCCACAGGCGTGTAATAGATGGTAATAGTTGATACCTCACCATTTTCCTTATTCATCTGGTCAAACTGCAAACACCTCTCATCCATCAAACTCTGAATACCAGACTTTAATTTGTCACAACCATTACTCTGACTAGCACATTGTAATACCTCAAAATTTTCCCTCTCATTTCCTCAACATTTTTCATAGCATCTAGCATACATAAGTGCATGAAATAATCAAAAACATTGCATCATGTGTAGCATAGCTGATGCATAGGTATGTGATCAATGATTGGAGCAACTGAAGGCTATACAAAGGCAACCAAGGAACCACAAAGCTTCTCAACCTTGTGAAAAGGGTTCACAACATCCCACAAGTCTTCATTTGAAGCCACAAGCCATGGAAGGATTTGAATTGATCAGAGGAGGCAAGCAGTGCAACATCTCCTGATGAAAAGGGCCAAATTAGGATCTCACTTCTACTGGGCTTCTCCATGAAATTTTTATTCAAAGTGGATTCCATTGTCTTATATATGATGTCAATTTCTTAGGGTTCAAGTTTCATCCACAAATTCATTTTGGAAGAGGTTCAATTGGCCAGATGACTGAAAATCAGGGATTTGGGGAAAAGTCAACCATGCTAAAGAAAAAGTCAACTCCTGACTTTTTGAGATCAAAATCATGAAATTAGGGTTATAAGGATCCTATGGTTCAAATTTGATCAAGAAATGATGGAGGGATCATGAAAAATCAAGAAAACTAAAACTAACCATTTTTGGAAAATTTGGGTTTCCAAAAATGGCAAGTTTTGGTCTTTTTTGCAGCCACTTCAAGAGAGGTTTTTTTTTTCAAAACAAGAGGGAATCCTAAGCTTCAAATCCATATGTGGAACTCCTTCATAGGATCAAAATTGAGTGAGATATGATCGTTCAATGTTTGGGCAAAAACAAGGCAATACAACAGGCTATGTATCGACGCATACGACTTATGAATCGACGCATAAGGGGACCATGTATCGACGCATAAGCCTATGTATCAATACATACTGAACTCTAACACACCATGTATCGACGCATAAGCCTATGTATCAATACATACTGAACTCTAAAACACCATGTATCGACGCATCCGAGCTATGTATCGATGCATGCTATAGAAAAACCAGTTTTTTCTGTATTTTCCTGCATTTTTATGGAATTTCAAGCTGGTTTATGGTTGGTTCATGTTATAAATTCATTTGGCATCAAAAGGCATTGCATATAGGCTGCAATTGGCTGCAAATACCACAACCATAATTTTTATGTATTGAGCAAAACATTGAGGCATCAATCATTGATCATTTGAGTTGCAAACAGGTTGCACTCTCACCATAACAATCCCAAACTTCACCAAATAATAGCACACCAAAGAGTGGCATAACTGAATTTTCCAATCCACCCTCATTGCACCTTACACCTCAAGTTAGAACTGACCATGGTTCTAACTGTTAACCATGAGGGTTAACAGTTAACCTGAGATATATAAGGCTTTCTCCAACTGAATTTTGAGAACACATTTCATTTCTACCAAAATTTCATCACAACTTCATCCATTTTCTCTGTTTTCATTCTGATTTTGGAAGCTACATTACACTTCATCTTCATCAATTCAGTCCCAATCTTCATCTTTTCATCTTCATCTTCATCAATTCAGTCCCAATCTTCATCTGTTCTTCATCATCATCATCAAGAGCTTCATCTTCATGGAAGAATTTCATTGAATCTTCCATTTTATACCAATGAACATTGCTGCATTTTGCTTCCATACTCTTTGATTCTTGTCTACAGCACCACACTCTTCATCAAGTCATCATCAACATCACGAACTTGCAGCTTCTTCATGAATCTAATGGATTGAAAGATCAAGATTACATTGCTGCAAATTTTCTGCATATTCATCAATTTCTCAAGATTTTTCATCAACAAAGTGTTTATTTCACTTCAAAAAGGATCAAGATCAAGCATAGAAGACCTTGGAACCTCACCTCTGGATTTCTACAACTCTAAACACCACTGAATTTCAGGTTTCATCTTCAACTCCATTGACACGAATTGTGATTTATTTGGTTGTTTTGTGTTGATATGAGCTAAATAGGGGCAATGCTTGTGCTGGCTAGTTGATAGGCACCTTAGGTGTTTAGATTCAATTCTTAGGTTGATTCGTGTGTGCTTCGATTTGCATTATTCATGAGCCTTAGGAGATAATCAAGCCTAGATTGTTGATGTACTTGAGGAGACGAATCTATCCACGGCTTTATTTTTCTGTTTGGTAGACATTTGTCCAAACCCTAACCGGAGAGTGATCGAAGAAGATGACCGGAGTTTAGCTCTGGTGACCGGAATATTAAGCCTAGCATTAGTGTGGGAACATAACACAACCGTTAGATCCGTTTCCGTCTGACGTACCAGAATCAACCACCACATTAATGAACATGTGCCAATCATGTGCCATAATTTGTGAAGAGTTTTTCAGATCACTATTTGCACCCTAGCATGTTTGGGTCCAGCCCAATTGAGTTCAACTTTCCACTTCTTGTACCCCTTACCATTGGCTTTGTTTCTTTAATTTCTATTTTGATATAGTTTCAATTTTAATCCAACAAAAAGACCAAAACCCATGATAAAATTCCCCAAAAATAACAGAGACTCCCTAACTCATTTTAGAAATTTTCCACACTTTTACTTTCTGATTTTTAGTCATTTTCCAATTTTATTTCGATTTTCCATGTAAATAGTTTTCTATGGAATTCCTTCAGCTACACTTCATTTTGTTCATTTTATTTCTCTCACTTCCAGTAATCTTTTTGTCCCATTCTTTTTGCTATGATTAAAGCACTCATAATATAACCTGAAATTATTTTTGTCATATTTTTAGGTCCATTTTATCCACTGTTTTGGCAGCATAGTTTGTTCAAGTTTGTGAACAAATCTTATGTAGATTTAAGTGACCATTTGACATAGTTAGATTATGAATTTTTAGGAGATTTTTTAACAAAAAATTAGATTTAGGTTAGGGACAATAAAAATTTAATCTCATATTTTTCCAGGACCTTTACCATTTTTTTTGTGCTTTGACTTTATTCAAGTTTTCCATGCAAATCCACCCAGCCTTCACTTAGGGGTTTAGTAACACTTTAGGGCATAGTTCCACTTTAATTCACTTAATCCATTTAGAAACTTTTAATATGATTTAGCTACTGACTTTTTAAGTATTTTACCTTATAAGTTTCCTTAGGATTAGGTATTTGTCTTAGGAGTTCACTAATCTCTTCCTTAGATAGTGTGGGTTGTTTTGAAAGATTTACAATGTAATAATTGTTCACTCTTCTCCATCATACTAACTATTTTTTTGTACGGGGGCAAGATGAGGTAATCAATTCATTCTTATTTCTTTATGCATTTATTTGCTTTGCCTTAGCATATTGGTGCTTTGTTCATAGGACTTCTCTTTTTCTTTAGATTTCAACTTAACTTCCTTAGGAAGTAAGTTGCATTCTAACTTGCTCTTTCTTCTCCTTATGTTAGAATACCTCATTAACCATAGGACCACACTTTTGTACATAATAAACTGACTTAGGGTTGTGTCTTAGTCCCTCATTAGCTTTGGCCTTTGCCTTTTGAGTCTTTTTCTTCTCATCTTCAAACAAAATTCCAAAAAGACTTAATAAATGTATGAAAGGATCCCTTATGTATAGCCTTATTCCATGGGGCACTTGCATTCATTCCATATTGGAGTGGTTTGGGCTTGTCTAGAATGATGTACAAGTCTTATCAAGGGGTTGTTTCACATTGAAAAATCTAAAAGATACTTCTTCATAAAAGCTACAAAAACACTTAATAAAGTTCAACAAGCTAGTGAACTTAAACCCTAATTCATGGAAACCAGTCTTGGATAAATTCTCCTTGCTGAGTGTGCTTGTTCTATTATTCCATCTTGGAATGTAGTAGCAAGTACACATTCCATGGAAAAGAGTTTGAATTCACTTCCTTGTGCCAAATTCATACAAAACTCTTAAAAAAGAAAAAAAAACACAATAAGCAACTATCCTGCAGGAACTTCTCTTTCTCACCTCATTCATTCTAAACGCGAACTTGGGATGACTTGTCTCGCATGCAAGACGGTAAATGCACTCGTACTATACGAGCCTGCAACACCTGATCATAGACATACGCAGTTCCATCTATAAAAACACAAACCAATAGTTTTTGTCTTAGTTAGGAGAACTACTTCGACTCCGATCCTTATTTTCCCGATGAGGTATTTAGGCAGCGGGGTAGGGCCCGTTCGAGCACATTCTTTATTTTCCCTACATTTTCCCCATTCTTTCTTTTTGTTCTCTTTTTCAACTCTTTTCTCATTGCAGTTCCAATTTCCAATTAGCAGTTCATTTGCTCAGCATTTTTATTTCCTCACCCTTTAAAACAAACAAATAAACGTGGATCCCGTCGGGTACGGCGGACAGTCTGGGGTAATAATACCTTCCCAGGTCGTAACCGACTCCCAAACCCAGATCTTTGGTTTGCAAGGCCTCATCCTTTCCTTCTTCCTCAGGTTTGTGCAACATTACCTTTCCCATTCTTTCGGGATAAAAATGCCTGGCTGGTGACTCTATCTTTTCCGCGCCACTTTCACGTTTGTACTAGGATGAAAATCCCGGGAGTGACACACATTCAACACAATCTTCATAACAACCGAGGAACACCTTCCCCTCCAATAACCTGTTCTTCACCACCAAAAGAGAAGTTCTTACTTGATTCACATCCACTACCAGATTCAAACCTTCACTATCTTCAACAACATTTACCCGAGTGCCACCATGATTCGGCATAGGGTTTTGAAGTACATTCGGAGGAGGGTAGAAGTTAATGGCCTTCGCATCAATCAAGTCCTGGACTTTCAACTACAAAGCCTTGCACTTTTCTGTCGTGTACCCCGGAGCACCCGAATGAAATGTGCAAAGAGCATTTGCATCATATCCCTTAGGTGAAACACCCACTAATGGAGCCAACATCCTCAATTCCACCATGTTCAATTATAGCAACCTCTGCAATAGGGAAATGTAGGTCATGGGAATCAGATCAATAACACGATGCATTTTTTGAGGCTGACGTTGCTGGTACGGTCTTTGTTGTTGATTATTTTGCTATTGGTTATATTATGGTTATTGCTGCTGCTAAGTAGGTGGAGTTGGAATGGTAACAACAGATACCTAAGAGTAATAATCAGGGAAACCTCTGCCCCTGCCCCTTCCTCCATACACAACACTAATCCTACCCTCTCTCCTTCTCAGAGGACCATCAAATGGTTTTCGTGCCCTTGATGAGCTAGCTCCACTAATATCTCGGATCTTCCCAAGCTTCTATAAATTTTTGATCTCTCCCCAACCAATACTATGCCTGCAAACCCTGTTGAAGGACAGGTAACCAATCTATCGAGGGATGACCTTTGGAGAGTTCCCATGAACACATAAGCCATTTCACGGTCCAGCAAGGGAGGTTGGACCCTAGAAGCTAGCTGGCACTAGCTCTGAGCATACTCTTTGAAACTCTCCTTTGCAGTTTGTGCCATACTCTATAGCTGAGTATAGTTTGGAGCCATGTCCATGTTGTATTGATACTTCCTCGCAAAAGCTTCAGCCAATTCCTTCTAGCTCCTAATAGAAGCTCTGCTCAACTTCATGTATCATTCCTATAATGCCCCGATGAGACTATCTTGGAAATAGTACACCCACAACTTTCTATCATTAGTGTGGGAAGCAATCCTCCCCACGTATGACTGCAAATGAATTTTTGGACAAGTTGTGCCATTGTACTTGTCAAAAATTGGTGGTTTAAACTTGTGAGGGATCCTCACATAAGGGACTAGGCATAAATAGAAAACATTGAAACCAAAAGTGTTCTAAGATTCGATAGATCGAATATTCTCAGTAATTTCTTCCAACCTTCTATTCACCACAACATTTTGGGCATCCATCTCCCCATCGACCAATGAAAACTGATCTTCTTGTCCATCCATGTAGCCAGAATTAAAACCAATGTCTCCGCCCAGAGCGCCATTTGTATTTGCAGTAGGGATAACCCGAGGATTACCCTGTGGAGTGGGAACACCATTGCCTGTCAGATTGCCTTATAAATTCTCCTGTGTCCTCTCAACCATTTCCTGGATCCTCTCCTGATTCTGATTCATTCCCGTCATTAGAGTCATTAACCGGTCTATTTTATTCCTTATCTCTGCCAACTTAGCTTGCATCTATTCCATGATTCTGGATCTATTTTCTCTAGTTAGATACCGATGAACCCACCTGTTAGCAATAGTGCCTGAAGCTGTGCATAACAGCTTTTGCATAACATGGGTTGACATACATGTTATGCAAAAGCTGTGCTTTTCATTCTCAAGGTCGCTTGTGTTCCAATTTCAGTATTCAATAATAATAGAGAAATCCACATGGATGTTTGAGATTTGACTTTCAAGAAGAAACAATCATGTAAGGCTCAGATATGGTTGCTTGGATGACGTTATGTCTTGGAACAAAGAGTCAATTCATAGACAATAATTCATAATTTAAGCAAGATAACATAACATAGAGAAAGCTCAAAAGCAACAAGATTCCCCTGAAGGGTTACAATTCTTACAACTAATAAAAATTCAGAAAGAGTAAAGCAAATATTCCCACAACAAGCATGTGGGTAATCAAGTACATCAAAAAGAACTCAAGCTCTACAAAACTCTATGTCCTTCAACCTCCAACTAAACTTCTTGACGGCTTCAAACAATTGAGCAGCATCTGGGTGTCCTGGGTCTTCAATCAATTTCTGGATGTGCAGGTCCTTTTGATCAAAATACGTGTGTAAGTCACTGATTTGCTGAAGCAACACTTCTTCATTCACACTACTAGAACTTGACTCTGACCTAACCTTCTTGGTTTAATACCATATCTTTAGTTCATCAATCTACTTCTGAGCACCTTCCATCAACCTTTGGTTCAGTTCTAGACTTTGGATATATTCCATACGTTGTTCGTGGGCCTTCTGAAGCTCTTCATTCTGAATTTCCACTTGGACTTGTAGACCTTCGATCTTCAGCTTGTATCCTTTCTCTATCTCTTTATTCTGTTACTTGTAGCTTCACACTATTCTTTCTAGAGGGTGATAACTACATTTGCTTCGGCTAAGGATTTGTTAATCCTTCGTCGTTCAACGACTTTTCTTATCTCCGCTAAACCCTTCTTCTTGAAATAAATCTCTCTATCTTCGAACTCGTTTTGTTTATCCTTCATCATCTTCTCAGCCTTATAAGCCTTTTCCTCCAGACCTTGATTAAGGTGCACCATCTTCTGATACAAACTATGGACCTTAGTATTCTCCATACCGAGCTGGTTAATAAGAGCTTCCAACTTCCGATACTTTTCCAAATGCACAATAGTCTTGGGTTTGACCACTGAAAGAGGAGCCTGAGTAGAGAAAGGCAAGAGAGTAATCTGGGCTCTCTTCTTCAACCATGCTTCGTATTCAGGAAACGGTTGATTGTTGCTCTTGCCAAAGAAAGATATCCCTCTCCTCCGAATAAACTTCCAAGAATCAACAACCTTCCTCACTAGCGGGAGATTATCTTTCACCGCGAAGTAGAAAGTCTTGGTCAACTCCAACTCCTTAGGAATATCTCTCAAAGCATACCCTAATTTCCTTCTTTAAAGAGCTAGGTTGTAATTGATTCCCCCAATTACTACTACGAGTGGAACATTAGGGTAACTTCCACCTCTAGTAAACCACTCAACCATTGGGACCAAATTAAATTAGGATCAGTAAAGGTTTCAGTACTCAGCAAATGCCTCATGAACCACCGGTGAAAAGAAGGAGCGCAGAAACGTACCGAACCTCCTCGTTTCTTCTCATTTTTGTAATGCACCAAGTAATATAGATCTAGTAGAAGAGTTGACACTGGATTCTCCAGCACAAATAGGTGAATGGCATTCATATCCACAAATTTTTTCAATGTCAGCAAACAGAATAATACCATATATGGAGAGAGCCAGGATGGCACAAACAAAATCCCATTGGGCATTAACAACAAGTTCCTCGACCTTCATCATCAAGAATTCCAGAGAGAAACCAAATACACCTCCTTTGGTGGTGCTCAGATTAGTAGACCTAACCATCTCAGTGTAGAATGGAATCTGATCCTGCATATGTGTCGCTCCCGGGATTTTCATCCTAGTACAAATGCGAAAGTGGCACGAAAAAGGTAGAGTCGCCAGCCAAGCATTTTTATCCCGAAGGAACGGAAAAGGTAATGTTGCACAAACTTAATGAAGAAGGAAAGGATGAGGTCCTGCGAACCAAAGATCTGGGTTCGGAAGTTGGTTACGACCAGTGAAGGTATTAGCAGCCCAGATCGGCCACCGTACCCGACATGATCCACGCTTGCATGTTTTGTTTCAAAGGGTAAAAGAATTAAGATGCTGTTGAACAAAAGAACTACTAACTGGAACTGGAACTGAAATGGGAAAGGGAACTGGAAAAGAAAATGGAAATAAAAGGGGAAATGTAGGGAAAATAAAGAATGTGCTCGAAAAGGCCCTACCCTGCTGCCTACGTACCTCATCGGGAAAATGAGGATCATAGTCGACGTAGTTCTCCTAACTAGGCGAGATGTTTGTTTGTGTTTTTTATGCAGGAACTGCATATGTCTATGTTCAGGTGTTGCAGGCTCGTCTGATACAAGTGTGTTTACCGTCTTGCATGCAAGACAAGTCGTCACAAGTTCGCGTTGAGAATGAATGAGGTGAGAAAAGACGTTCCCGCAGGAAAGTCTCTTATTGTTTGTTGTTTGCTTTTTAAGATTTTTATGAATTTGGCACAAGGAAGTGAATTCAAATGGGATTTTATCCAAGATAGAATAATAGAACACGCACACCAAGTGTGGAGAATTTATCCAAGACTTGTCTCCAAGGATTAGGGTCTAAGTTCACTGGCTTGTTGAACTTATTAGATGTTTTTGTAGTTTTGTGAAGCAGTGTCTTTTAATTTTTCTCTGTGAAAATAATCTCTTGATTATACTTGTACATCATGCTAGACAAGGCTACACTATTCCAAGATGGAATGAATGTAAGTGCCCCATGGAATAAGGCTATACACAAGAAATTCTTTCATGCATTTATTAAGTGTTTTTGATTTTGTTTGAAGATGAGAGAAGAAGACTTAAGAGGCAAAAGGTCAAAGCTAATGGGGGACTAAGACACAACCCTAAGTTAGTTATTATGTATAAATGTTTATCCTATGGTTTGTGAGGTAATCTAAACATAAGGACAAGAAAAGAAAGTTAGAGTTCAACTTACTTCCTAAGGAAGTTAATTTGAATCTAAAGAACAAAAGGGAAGCCTATGAACAAAGCACCAAATGCTAAGGCAAATACAATTAAAATGCATAAGAGAAAGGAATGAAGTAATGATTACCTTATCTTCCCCCTACAAAACAAATGCTAGCATGATGAAGTAATTTGAACAATTATAACATGGCAAACTTCAATTAAGAACTCACACTAGTTTAAGAAAGGTGTTAATGAACTTATAAGACTAATACCTAAGTCTAAAGCATTCTACAAGTTAGCTAAATTCTAAAGTCAGGAGCTAAGTTATATTAAAAGTATCTAAATGGATTAGGTGAATCAAAACCAAACTATGCCCTAAAGTGCTACTAAACCCTAATGAAACCTAAGGATGAAGTTAGAAGGGAAACCTAAGTGTTTAGCATACTAAAATATCCTCAAATTAAAAGTATGTAAAAAATACAGAACTGAATACTACATGGAAATGAGGGATGATATTAGATCATATGAGAAATAAGAGATTCAAGTTAAATATATTCAAACATGGGATTGAAAGGGGAAAGAAAACACATTAAGACATGGTTCTAAAAATGAAACAAGTGACTTAAGATAAAAAATAAAAAATGACCAAAGGGGTTTAACTCCCCATAAAAAAACCAGAGGCTTGACCACAAGTTAGAATGGAAATTAGATTCACAAAATATTTAGAAATGAAGTGGTAAGAAGTATCTTAAGGCTAGGTGTCCAAAATAGGGTATTTAAGGACCTTTGGATGACAAATGAAGTTCCAAAGAATGCAAAAGGCTCTAAACTTGAGGTGAACATAAGGGAATGATCACAACACAATTATTAGACACAAAACAATGATATTATGAAGTTAGCTTATGCACAAATGGGATTTGAGAAGCTAAGATGAAAGAAGTGGAATTAGGTTAAAGTGGAGCATATGTGACTTATGACTCAAGAAACCCTAAAAATCAAAGATTAAGACCTAATGAGGGTACTAAAGACTTGAAGACATCCCATGAGACCTATAAGACTCAAAATTAAGATCTCAAGGTAATGGCATAAATTCCTTATTCTAATGGGATCAAAGGAAGTGAATGAAAAGATCACAAATGAAACTTGTGACCTAAACAACTTAATCAAATATCAAATGATCATGAAATATTATGAAACTTGACAATTGAATACAAAATCCATAGGGTGACTTATATCCAAAAAATCTCACAAATATTCCTATTTTTGAATGACCAAATGAGGTGTGGAAGTGAATTAGGGTTTATGTGCATACATGTGAAAGGATGGGACCAAAACATGACTTTTAATGACCTAAAAATCAAAACAAAAATATTTTGGAGAAGTTTAGAGAGTCCACTTACTAATGCAAAAAGAATGAACAATTTATCATTTATAGTTTAGGAGAAAGAAAATGGAAAAATTAATTGGTCAGAAACGGAGAAAATAGAGAGAAACATAATTGGGGAAATTAATTCTGGTTTAAAATTATAAGAAAAATAGAAAAAAAAATTATAGGAAATTCAAGAAAATGATGAATATCAAGTGTGAATTTTCAAGGAATATTTAATGGTGTTTGGATATTTTTAATAATCAAAAACGAAAATGGAGTGAAATGAAAAAAAAAATCAAAAGAAATTATGAGGGATTAAACTGATTGGGCCTGGGGGGTGAGTATAGTAAGAAAATGCACTAATCTGGGCCTAACACAAATGCGTTGGGGGTGCCATTATGAACCTGAGAAATCATTCACAAATTTTTGCACGTGAATGGAACTCCCTCATTAATTCGCAGACAAGATTATGGCCTTAGGATGATAAAGATTCAACGCACACGTTTTAAAGTTATGAGAAATTAGGGCACACTGTTCCGTCACCAGATAAGACTTCCGGTCATCTTCTCCGGTGACCTGCATCTAGGGAAAAGTCCAAAACCTAACTAAAATGAAATCTAAGGTCATCATTAGGTTCGCCTCAGCGAGTACATCACAAATCCAGGTTCAAAATCCATTTATCCTTCATATCCAGTGCAAATTGAAGCAATCAAATCCAACCTAAAAATCTGAAACTAAGCATTTAAGATGCCTATCAACTAGCCAGTGGTTGCAATGATTCTAATAAGCTCAACATCACACAAAACAATCAAAAATCAAGGCAATTGTGCAGAATAGATTCAGTGTAAAAACCTGGAAATGCAGAGATGCTACAATCAAAGAAAACCAGAGATGAGGTTCCTCTTGATGCCTTGCTTGATCTTGAATGCTTGTAGAATGAAATAAACACGCTGTGAGTGGAGAATCTTGATGTAGCTTGGAAAATGCAGAGCAATGCAGTGATGAGATTTTGGAAGATTCATGCTGCAAACTCCATGAATATGAAGCAAAACTGGATGTTGATGCTGATTATAAGAAGAATGCAACACTGTAACTTGAAGTGAACAAGATCCTTGCCAATTTACAGAGGTTCCCAATGGTGCAAGTTGGAGGATTCACTAAAATTCCTCCATGGAAATGTAGATTGAATTGATGAAGGTGATGAGCAATGGAAGTTTGAAGCAAGAGGGATGAAGATGAAGCTAGCTCGAGCCAAGTTGCAATGAGAAATCAGAGAGAATGTAGAGAGAATGCAGATGAAATTTGGAGGATTTTGTGGAGTGTTCAAATGAAAATGATGCTTAGCTTCAAATGTGCAGTGATCACATCCCTTTATAGAGCACCCTAACCATGGTTAAGCAAGTCTAGTTAATTGAGTGAGATGAGTTTACTGAGTGAATTCTGTTAGGGCAGTTATGCCAGCTGGATCCTCTAGAACTTTCCATACTCGAGCTCAATCCAATATGAACTAGGACATGTTAAGTGTGGTGAGGTCAAATGGAATGATGTGCAGCGTGCTTGATCCACTCATGACTAAGGTAGTGGTGCTTGCAGACAATTATAGCCAAATGTGCAATGATACAGTGATGATCCAGATTGCTTGATTGGAGTGTATGGAAACAGATGATGATCCTGCAAGCATTTGATCAATATGAGGACCTTGCAACATGCTTCACATTGCATTATGTTTGCCCTTGTTGGCTTGAAGTTTCTTGGTGGATCATGGTAATGGTGTGGACAAGCATCCATTGGATCACACAATGTGCTGAGCAATACAAATGAACCTGAAATGAACTAAGTTTTGATGCCTTGCTGCATAAGTCACAGGTTGGATATGAAGATCTTCCATGGATGTTTACTTGATGATCAAGCAATGAAAGGCCATGGTTCTTGGGCTCAAACTAAAGAGTTTGTCGCTCCCTGGATTTCCATCCTGGTACAAACGCGAAAGTGGCGCGGAAAGAGGTAGAGTCGCCAGCCAGGCATTTTTATCCCGAAGGAACGGGAATGGTAATGCTGCACAAACCAGAAGAAAAGAAAAGGAAGGACACGGGTCCTGTGAACCAAAGAAACTGAGTTCAGGAGTCGGTTACAACCTGGGAAGGTATTAGACCCTGGATCATCCGTCGTACCCGACGGGATCCACGCTTGCAAAGAAACTGTTTCAAAGGGTGAAGAAATGAAAGTTGTTGCAAAGAAAATGAACTGAACTGGATAAAAGAAACGAAAAGGGAACTGGAAAAGAAATGAAAAGGAAAAAATGTAGGGAAAATAAAGATTGTGCTCGAACGGGCCCTACCCCGCTGCCTACGTACCTCATCTAGACAATGAGGATCAGAGTCGCCGTAGTTACCCTAACTAGGGGTGGGAAAGATTGCTTGTGTCTTAAGGGTTGAACTGCCTATGTCAATGCTCAGGTGTTGCAGGCTCGAACGAGGTGTGCGTTACCGTCTTGCCAAATGACAAGTAGTAGCAAGTTCGTACGTAAGGAGTGAGTGGGATGAGAAAAGAAGTCCCGAAGGAGAGACGCTTATTGTTTGTTTGTGTTTTTTTGAAGCTTTTAATGGTGTGGCACAAGGAAGTGAACTCAAACTCTATTCCATGGAATGTGTACTTGCTACTACATTCCAAGATGGAATAATAGAACAAACACACTCAAGTAAGGAGAAGATCCCCAAAACTTGGTTCTAGAGATTAGGGCCTAAGCTCACTAACTCGTTGAGTTTATTAATTGTCTTTGTGAATTAAAATGAAGAAGTGTGTTTTATGATTTTTCTTGATGAAGATGGTCGCATGATCAGACTTGTGCATCATGATGAACAAGCTTGTACTATCCCAAGATGGGAAAACTACAAGTGTTTCATGGAATAAGGCTATTGCACAGGAGACCACTTCAATCCTTATTAAATGCTTTTTATGGTTTTTTTTAGATGAGAAGAGAAGAGAACCAAAGATATTAAAGGCAAAAATCTAATGGGGGACTAACAAATCCTAATGTTAACATGCTTGAGATTCCTAAGTTAGTGAGGCTTACTATCCTAAAGAAGAAGGAGATAAGGAAGGAAGGAGAAGAATGAAGAAGGGAAAAAGAAAGAAAGGATGGCCTAAGCACATCAGACACAAATAAGAAGGCAACATGAAAAGAGAAGAGATAAGAATTGGAGATGTGGGAATCTCATCCACACCTCTCACTTACCAAAGCCCCTGAAATGGTTAATAGCATAAGCAAGCATCGTGACAAAAGCAAATAAGACCAAATGAAACACAAAATTGGCATAAGATCAAACCAAAACATCACAAACAAAAATGGAACCTCAATTACAAGTATCAAGATCAAACACACAACACAAAAATGAGAAATGGATTAAACAGTTCAACATAAAGCATTACTGATTATCATGACAAAACAAAACAAATATGAGATAACACAAAGCATACAAAGCAAACAAACATCACACACTTCAAGAACAGAACCCTAACATGTCAAGAATGTACCTAAGCATCACAAGAGATTAAGAATAGAAGCATACGAACTTAAACATTATCAACATGAGAAGCAAATAAGCATAACATGTGAGGTGAACATGTACATAAGTGAATGAACTTCAAAAGCAAGCAACCACAAAATTTCTCAAAGTAAAAACATCAATCAAGGACCAGAAAGTTATCCTCATCCTAAAAGGGCTCTAAACACCCTAAGGTAGTTGGCACAAGTGCCCTCCTAACCTAAGGATTAAACATATGACCAAAAAGGATGCAAAAGGAGAGAAACAAACAATAAAATTCATATTAAATCAATCATTCATCCCAAAATTCCACAAATTTGCACAAAGGCTCTTAAAACATCTAATATTAGCATGCCAAAAGAATAGAATCAAAATCAGAAGCTAAGTAGGTCAAATATATGCCTAAACATGGATTAGGGTTATGAAGCTTCACACACAAGTTAAGGATAAAAAATAATCAAGAAAAATTCTAAAAATCAGAAGAAAAATCATCAATAAACTACAATTAAATAGGAATCCAGAGCAAAAAGAACCAACCAAAAAGTCAAATTAATGATCAAGATATAAATTCTACAAGTCAGCATGCATTAAAAGTGAATTAAAAACAAATAATAAAAGAAGAAATTAATCCCAGCGTTGAAAATGAAAATAAATGGAAAATAAAAATATCAAAAATTAAAGAAAACTCAAAATATCATTCATGAATTTTTTTTGGAATTTTTAAGAACCTATAACTATTTTAATTAATTGAAAAGCAAACTGAAATAAAATAAAAATAATAAAATGGAGGGAAAGGGCCAGGGGTGCAAACAACAAGGATTCTAGTTCAAATATAATGGGCTGAAAAACAAAGGGGGTGAGAATAGTAGACAAAGCCCAATGGATTCTCAATCAACCAAAAAAAATAAAAGTACGCGGATCCAAGGGTTGTGGGCAAAAGTAATCAGATCCAAGGGTTTGTGTGTGAAGTCAGTGTGACTTAGAAGTAATCAGATCCAACGCATCATATTTAAACTCACTAATTAAATGAAATCTGATGGCTACGTTTTAAAGTTATTAAAATCCTGATTAATTAAATTAATAAAGCATAATTAAATTAATTAACCACGATCCAATGGCCAGGATCAAATCTGGAAACGTATAAACCCTAATTAGCCCTAAGATAAACCCTACCAGCCAGAGAAGCGCCGGTCATCTTCTCCGGCCAACCAAAAGTTGCAGAAACGCATCTCTCAACTAAATCACACAAATTATACATCAAAACAAATCTCACATGATGTACATCACGAATATGGCATCAAAAATCATTTATCTCACACACACAAACCAAATCGAAGAAGATAAGTTTGGATCTAAAACTTTCAGATCCTCAGTTTGACCTCATTTCAACATCATTTCAAAAACAAAATACATCATCAGACTCAGGGAAACATGCAGATCACAATGCACACAAGAGAATTCAAATCCAGGATGATGAATTTTGGAGCATACCTGAGTTTGTAGATCTTCAAATTTCACCAAGAAAACCAATCTCCAGCTCCAGATGAACTTCTTGTGACCTCTATTCACAAAATAAATGTGAAGGAAACCTTAGAACAGCTTGAATCTTTCTCTTCGAATGAAATTGAGCTGAGATTATACTGATGCAAAAACTCTTCTATAGCTCAAAGTAAATATTGATTTATGATCTATGAAGCTCCAAGAAGAAGAATATGAAGTTTGTTTGGTGAATGAGTGCATGGATGAGGAGATTCGAAGGAAAATGCAGCAAGAGAAAAAACTTGGCAAAGAGCAAATGGGGTGGATCTGAGGTGAAATGAAACACTAGCAATCTTATATAGTATGCATGCTTTCAGTGCTTTGAATTGTGAAGAGAATGCACATGAGGACAGTGAGGGAAGATTGATTTTGCAAAATTGCAAAAGTTGTGTGATGGGGTGATTTGCTTGTGCTCTTCCTCCACCCATTGCACATGCTGATCCATTTTAATTTACTCATTCACCCATGATTTAATCCTGGCCCTTGGATGTTTGGTTCATGCTTTTCTTGTGATCATGCATTTTTGCATTTTATGAAATACACCTTTCTTCATGCACGAATTCTCTAATTTTCTTTGAGCCAAATGCTTCTCATGCCATGCATTGTGATATAGTGACTTGATTTTATCCATAAAACAACTTGGAAGCAAGATATATGAGCTTTTGCACTTTGGTAGAAAATTGGATTTTAAGGTAAACCCTAAAAACAAGTGAACTTCAAAAGACCATTATAAACACCCCAAATTTGCCCTCACCCATTCACACCATGGCTTGTGATCTTTACATGTGCATAAGTTCAATCATAGCATCTCATACCACATTTTTGATTCACTGCATTGATTCAAAGTCATCTGCATCTAGGGTTTGTGATCTGAGCTATCCCTGAGCCATTTGAGCCACTCCAAAGGTCTTCAATCACTTAAAAGGGGTCCATGTATGTTCAAGCATCATATTATATCCTCTCAAAGCCAAGAAAGTCAAAGAATCACAAGAACTGAGAAAGGCATGGAAGCAGAGCCAGGTTTAACTACACAGATGACCTAGAATTAGGGTTTTGGTTTCAGAGGCCATAACTCCAAAATTTTCGGTCATTCTTGTTTCTATTGGTCTCTATATGTTATAAGGATCATGCATATCAATTTTCATGAAGAAATTCCATGGGGAAGGCATCTGATCAAGAGTTGACTTCTTGAGCAAGTCAGTGCAAAATCAGGGCATCTGAGGCCCCCAATGACCCAACCAAAGGGCATTCTCCATCATTTTGAATGTGTATGATCTTTATTTGATCATATAAGATGTTATAAGTTCACAAAATTGAAGAATTTCAAGCCATTTGCAAAGTTGCCTTTTTGGGAAAGTGACTTGTAATGGAAACTTGCCATTTTGGGAAAGTTTTTCAACCTCCTCTTTTTGATTCAAAAATGCTTCAAATGAGAAAACTTTGGTCATGAAAGTTGTATAATGGATCATTCCCTTTCCAAAAAGTACAAGAACTCTTTCTAATTCATTTTGGATCAAAAGTTATGGCTTTGCAAAGTTGGGAAAAATCATGAAATTTCCACTTTTGGCACCAAAGAGGGATTTTTGCAAATTCAAATTCCAAGCATTTTCAAGACCTCTAAGTGACTTCTTTGCATCATTATAACATGTTACAACTTAGAAAAGTCAAGATTGTGCCAAGATGTTTTCATTTCCATGCCTTGGATCACAAGTTGCATAAGGCATTTTTCATAAAGGCTACAAAATTGAAACTTTGCAAAAGGGACCTCTCATGTTTGAATTGAACTCCAATTGGTATCAAAGCATCATAACAATATTACAAGACTCATTTTGTCACATTTTGCCCACAAAATCACAAGTTTCTTTTCCTTGGTTCATGAGAAAATTCAAAGAGGGAAATGTGCAAGAACCTTGGAAACCCTTGATCAAGGCTAGCCAGCTCACAAAGTCAGATCCAAAGGCCTTCCTTGACTCAAGCTGAGGCAGGACAAGCCCTAAGATCTCCTCTGACCCGAGCCATACTCATAGTACACAAGATCTTGACTTTTTGCATTTTGCCCAAGCCAATCCCACTGTGCCACCACCAACTCTCTGCCCAATCAGAGTATGATATGTGGACATCAAGCAACCCTAAACACACCACACACAAGCCAGAAAGCTCCCACATTCCAGCATCCACAAAATCTTCCAAGAAGCTTCCTCTCTTCGAATTTCTTCACACAACCATCAAACCTTCATTTTTCTTCCACCAACAAGTCACAAATCACTCATAGAACCAGAACCACCCCCTGAAATAGCCTGAAACATCACACACAAAGTTCACCATTTCTGCTACACCAGAGCTGAATCCTTCAAACCAGCCACTCCCCAAGTTTTCTAAGCTTCATTCCATCATCAGGAGGTTCAAAGAAGCAGGCTTGCACAAAGGGAAAGTCCAGAAAGCCCGAAAACAGAGAAGCTTCATCTCAGGTAACATGAAGAACATTTTTCCCAGAAACTAATTTTCAAGTTCTTTTATGATGCTATATGTTCTCCTGATCATGAATATGTGTTTACTTTTGAAAATGGTGAAGTAACCATCATGTATGAAGCTTCTGAACATTTGCCCGTGTTTTGTATTTTGTTTCGATTCAGGCTTGTGAGGGAAAATAAATGGATTTAAGATGAGGGTTTAGGTTTAGATTGATGAGAGGATCATTTTAGTGGAAGAAATTTCATGTTTAGTGACCTGTAGAAGAACCTAGGGTTTTTGCTCGCCGGAGAAGATGACCGGAACCACTGTTCCGGTCACCTGAATGTCATTTACCCTAATTGTGTTTAATTACCAGGTTTGAATAATAGCCTTAGGATCCTGCTTCCCGCGCACGCTTGAATGGTCCAGATGATCCACTTAAACCCTAATCAGCATTTAATTAACCTAACCTAAGTTTAATTAATTATAAAACAAAATTAGCCAGGTTTGAACTTGGGCCATTGGATGTGGCGCCAAGTCAACACCTCCTAGCCCAGACTCAATCTGATCCTTTCATTTTGCATACTTCTCCTTTTATTTTATTTTATTTTCATTTATATTGCATTTATTTACACGAATTATTTAAAATAGTAAAAAAACATTTAAAAATTCTGAAATTTTTTGTCAAGCATTTCATTAATTTTCAGAACCCAAAAATATTTTTATTTTTATTTTTTGCATTAAAAATCATTTTTAAATCATTTAATTGTTTATTTTTAATTAGTTAATGAAAGTTAATTAATTAAAAATGCATTTAGGTATTTAAAAATCACCAAAAAATTCACATTGCATTTTAAAACATTTAGAAACATTATCAAACTCTCAAAGCAAATTTATTTTTGGTTCTTGATGCCTTTTGATCATTTTCATTGGATTTAAATTCATTTTAAGGCAATATTTTTGTGCAAATTTTGAAAAATCCATTCTGCCTAACCAATGAGATTTTGATGATGGTTCTTCTTGCATTGCATCCTTCATGGCATGTAGTTTATAGGATAAATTTGGTTTGAATTGATCTTCCATTTTCAATTTGTTTTGCATTTTTTCATGATGAGGTACCTTAAAACCCTAATTGACCTAAGAAAATCATAGCTTTCACTAGGTTGAGAGTTAGGTCCCCTCCTTTGGGAAGTGAACTTGTGTAGGGTTAGGGTTCCCTTGATCCCATTTTCAATTTTTTGTCATGTCATTTGCTTCTGATTTTGAATTTTGCTTTGTGTGTTGTCCATAAACCCTAATTTGTGCCTTCCTTTACATCCATTTCTCATATGCTTGCATTCAATGACTTGCCATGACATTTTGTGTATCCACATGATTCATAAGGCATCTTAGGACATCTTAGAATCATATTTGATCATTGCATCTTTCATTTGCCATGTTAAATGTTCATTTCATTTCATGAACATTCATGAGTCTTTATGGTTCAAAGCATGCCCCATCAGCATCCATATCCTTGTATGATCATTCTCATGTCTTGCCTTGTGTTTGCATATTCTCTTAGCATCATTACCATCATGTTTATGCTTCTAACTTTGTAATGTATCATGGCATTTCATCTCATTTTCATTGCATTGCATTGCCTTTGCTAACTTTTCAGGTGGTAAGTTGTTTTGAGAAGTGAATTTGCCTTCACTTCTCATAATCTCTCTTCATCTCTCTTATGCATCATTGCTTCATTTTATCTTTGTATTTGAGTGAGTTTGCTCATTCACGCTCTTTCCCACTTTCTTCCTTCAAACAACTTGTCTTCTTAAGTGAATCAAGTTGTCTTGCTTCTTTCTGCTGCTTGCTCCTTTCATCTGCTTCCTTCCTGGTGGTTTCTCTGAAGATCTTTTGTAAGCCTCATTAACCCTAGGAACAACCAAGCATGATGATAATTAGGGTTTAATTAGTCCCCCATTTAGTTTTACCTTTGTGTCATCTTTGAGTCTTCTCTTCTCATCCCATAATCAAGGACTAAACCTTAAAGGTTTTAAGGCTTTGTGATTAAGCTTATGCCTGCATCCTTCTATTAGGATGGAGTATATAACTTTAATCCTAAGTGTTAAACCCTTAATGTATTTAAATCCTTTAATTAACCCATCTAATAATCATCAAGACATCAAACTTGTAACTTGGGCCTTGCATTAGGGTTCTAATTCTTCCTTAATTGGTTAAGAAGGACTAACCCTAATGTTAATGGACAAGTCCCCCTCAAGTTGTCTTACAAATCATAAAATCCACTTCTTCATCTTATCATTAATTAAAATCCATCTAATAAAGGATTTGTTTTGTCATGAGGTTAATCCCTAATCATGGATTAAGTTGAGGAGCTTTCCTCAACTTAAATGTTCTCATCTATTATCCTTCTATTAGGATGGTGTAATGAGTCCATTAAATCCCTGATTATGGCTTAAAATCATTACTTAACACTAAACAAAAACAACAAAAACATCTAAATAATCACAAGTAGGTTAATGATCTTAATCCTACATCATGGCGATTGAGTGTGAGGTGTTTACTTCATACTTAAGGTATTCTCATTACCCCTAATCAGAGGGAGGATGTCATGAGTTTACTAACCCTTGGTTTAGGCTTAACTCATTTTCTTATGACAAACTTTCAAAAGCAATAAAAGATTGAAAACACAAAAACAAATAATAATCGTCTCCTCCGGGATTCTTTTCTCATCTCATTCACTCACAAATGAGAACTCGCTTCTTCCGTCTAATGCAAGACAGTTTGCACCTGAGCCAGACAGGTCATACACTTGAGCATAGACAAGTAAGCAGTTCACAAGTCAATTTATCTTTCAGTCTCTTTGAGTCGAACTACGGTGTTCTGACTTCCTCTTTGCACGAGAGGATACGTAGGCATAACTTAACAGTTATCGAACAAAAGTCTCTGTACATTCCCCTCTTTCCAGCATTATTCTTTAAGCTTCATAGTTATGAACATTTCATTCTTGTTCTCACACTGACACTTCTCTTATACACTTCACTTTTCTTTTACACTGACACTTGCATTCTTTTCCAGCTTTGATACACAAATTGCACTGACACTGCCCCTTTAAAACACAAATCTTTTAAGCGTGGATCCCATCGAGTACGGCGGACAATCTGGGTGCTAATACCTTCCTAGGTTGTAACCAACCCCCTCTCTCAGTCTCTCTGGTTCGCAACCGTCTTATCCATATCTTTTCTCAGGTTTATGCAGAATTACCTTTCATTCGGGATAAAAATGCCTAGCTGGCGACTCTTTCCTTTCTGAGTTCACCCTTGTGTGTTCTCTCTCTTTTCGCCGACTGTTCGCGTCTGTACCCCATTTGACTTAGCCTCATTTGGCGGGGAGCGACAACCATAACTTTTGATTCATGAAGGCTATGAAAATGCACTTGTATTTTCTTAAAATGGGAGAACATACCCTATAACTTTCATGTTTATTGGAAATTCATTTGAGATCATTTTCATCATGAAAGAGGCCTTTGAAAATTAGGGCAAAAGTTGCCAAAAATGGAAAGTTCTAAAACAAACCATATGCCAAAAATGGAAAGTTCTTCATTACCCTTTGATTCTTGATCTTTGACTTTGCAAAACCTCTTCTAAGGTCTTAAGAACATCCCTTGACTTGAAAAATGGGGTTGGACCCCTTGAATTCTCAAAGTTGACTTTTGAACTGCACAGTTGACCAATTTCTTCCTATGCAAGCAACTGATAAAATAACTGCCTTCCACAAGGTATTTTCTCACCAAATTTCATCCATAGGAACCTCTTATCATATGAAGGACTTTGCCCAGATGAAATGGCCAAAGTCACAAAGAATTCCTACTTGAAAGTGAAACCCTAATTTGGGAACCATTGTGTAGGAGCTTGCCCTAGCTTGGATTCTCTGATGACCTCCCAACCTTCTGGGTTCTTGTAAAGGATCTTGAACTTGTGAATGTCATGTAGACTCTTCATGGGACAGGACAAGTCCACTTGGCCTCTTGCCGTAGCTTGTAATGCCTCAAATCCACCAATAGTTGATCATATGCCTAATGCTAAGACATGAGAATGTTATGCTTCATTTTTCCATGGAATGATGCCAAAGACATGATATGCTCATGAGGATCATGATATGATGATGATTCTTAAAACGAAGAGGGCAAATTTTGGGTGTTATAGCTGCCCCTATTCAAGAAACTGTTAATCTGAAAAGGACGGTAGCATGGGCTATCGACCGGTCAAGATGAACAGTGGTTGAATACCAAGAAGACCTGAAATTTGCACTCTGCTGGAGAACGCAAGCAATGGGAAATAAGCCCAAACAAATGACGCTTTGGGGATTGAAGTGGGGAGAAAGCAAACAAGCTCCTTCTGAGTTGAACTGTTACGCCAAATAAGGAAAACTTAGACAGACGAGTCTTCTTCGAACAAACCTGTTACGCCAGGTGCTGGACATACGAGCCCTTATCAAGCAAACCTGTTACGCCAGGAACTGGACATACGAGCCCTCTTCATACACTTTACAAAAATATATGACCTGAGACAGACGAATCTCCTTCGGATAAACCTGTTACGCCAAGACCGGTGATGCACTTAAGTCTGTGGGATAGACATGCATAATCAGGATAGACGAACCCTCTTCATATATTCTCCGTAGATATATGGTCTAAGACAAACGAGCCTTCCTTGGATAACCTGTTACGTCAGGTGCAACAATAGGATTTGACGAACCCTCTTCACAAATCTTGCGTAGATGAGTGGTCTCTGAGACAGACAAACCTCCTTCGGATAACCTGTTACGCCAGGACCGGTAACCATTTCGAAGTTTAATCCCACCGTCAGGTCTTCAAACCTCTTCAATACAGACGAATATTGGATGATCATCGAGAGTAACACAGACGAGTGCCATAAATCATCGATACGAACGAATATCAGGCGATGATCTAAGAAACACATACGAGCGCTTCAGGTGATGATACAGACGAATATCAACCACTAATACAGACGGATACCAGAACCCAACACAGACGAGCATTTGGAGTAGCAATACAGACAAGTACCAGAGTGATTATCAAATCAACACATATGGATATAAGCTAACACAGACGAGTGTTAGGGATGATATAGACAAGTATCCGACAATGAAAACAAACTTCAAACAAATAACGAACACAGACGAGTGTTGGAGAACGCATACAAGCATCACATAAGTTCAGACACAGACGAGTACCGAGCACCAAATGGATGTTACACACAAATGGGTTATGGGAAGTGCGGACGAGCAACAACAGCTACCAATCATGGGCGACTGTTGGGGAAAGCAAACGAGTAGCAACAAAGTGTGAACACAGACGAGTGTTGGGGTGATGCTGATGAGCAACTACCAAATATCAAACACAAACAAGCGTTGGGAGATGCAGACGAGCAACAAATAGGTGACGAACACATACGAGTGTTGGGGAATGCAGACAAGCAACAAAAAGCTGACGAACACATACGAGTGCTGGGAAATGCAAACGAGCATCAAACAAATGCCTGATTGGCAACAAGAATCACAACTCTGCAGGGGAGAACCAGGTCAAGAGGCTTTGACAATGCCTAATTCTTACTGGGGGATGAATAACTGTTTGTATCATCACATTGACCAAAAATAAATTGGTGACTTCTTTGGGGAACATTTCAATGATGGGAGTGAAACCTAAACACGAACTCAGTGGGGAAATCAGGCATTCAGCTGCCTGCTGGGCATACTTCACTTGTGGAAAGATAATCCGCTTGGGGATGAAAGCTCTTCAATTAGCCTTGGAGTTCTGTTGGAGATTCCACCTGCTCTAACTCAGCTGGGGAATATTCTTCTTGGGAAAATGTGATACCATCCTGTAAAACCTGCAACAAACGAAAACACATATGTGCCCCGGGGACTTGCATGGTATGATCTGTTCATCCATCGTCACCCGACACTCAAAGATGGTTCTAAATGTTTCCCTGCAATGTCATCATTTTTTTTAAAACAAACACCATGTTTTAAATGCAATGTTCTTTTTGCCAAAAACTCATGACATTTTTGCAAACAAAATAAACACAACGCAACTTTTTGACTGAATATTCATTTATTGAGAGGCCTCTGAATAGGCAAAGTTTTACATCAGGAAACAACCACATGGAAAGAGGTAGCTACCATAAAATTGAGAAAATAAACTATCCTAATGGCAATGTGCACGACATTCCAATGAGTTTCCTTTTTGCTATGACCAGCATGTCTTCAAAACATTCCGTTCTTGCCTTTACTTTCTGAAAAAGATGAGGGGATTGATTCCTATCCTTCTGATATTGTCAGGCTGTACAAAATGGTGATTTGGTTCAGATTACCCGGATCGCAGTTGTTCGCTTACTCCCTTGTTTTGCGTGGATCGCCCTTTCGGGTTTTCAATCCACCGGGATACCCTTTTTTGCCTGAGCTGTCCGATGTGGCTTTTCAACACAGCGGGTGTACATTTTTTTTATTTGTTTTCCCTAACTTTTTCCCGAGCTTTTTATATTGTTTTTAGCTCGCCGGGATGCCCTTTTCTTGCCTGGACTTTAATTCTGTTTTTGTGTCTAGCGGGTCTTTTTATGCGAAGTATTTTTTAACTGCGTCCGAGTTAACAAGAGACTGGAAATCTTCTCCATCCATAGTAGTGAGCATCAGTGCTCCACCTGAGAAAACTTTCTTCACTATGAATGAGCCTTCTTAGTTTGGGGTCCACTTGCCCCTATGATCTGAACCTAGAGGAACGATCCTCTTGAGCACAAGCTCGCCTACTTGATACTCCCGAGTACGTACTCATTGATCGAATGCTCGCTTCATTCTCCTCTGATAAAGCTTACCATCACAGATAGCCGCTAATCTATTTTCCTCAATTAGACATAACTGATTATATCGGGCATGTACCCATTCATCCTCATCAAGCTTCACATCCATCATCACACACAATGAAGGAATTTCCACCTCAACAGGCAAGACTGCCTCCATACCATATACCAATGAGAAAGGAGTTGCCCCGGTTGACGTCCTGACTGACGTTCGGTACCCATGCAATGCAAATGGTAGCATCTCATGCCAATCCTTGTAAGTGACAACCATCTTTTGCACAATCTTCTTAATATTGTTATTTGCTGCTTCCACCGCACCATTCATCTTTGGTCGGTAAGGAGAAGAATTATGATGCTGAATCTGGAAGTCCCGACACAATTCTGCCATCATCTTGTTATTCAAATTGGAACCATTATCAGTAATGATCCGCTCGGGCATTCCGTATCTGCAAATGATGTCTCTTTTCAAAAACCTAGCTACCACTTGACGAGTGACATTGGCATAGGATGCTGCTTTAACCCACTTAGTGAAGTAATCGATCGCAACCAAAATGAAACGATGACCATTTGAAGCAGTAGGCTCTATCTTCCCGATCATGTCAATGCCCCACATAGAAAAAGGGCCAAGGAGATGACATGACGTTGAGCGGGCTGGGAGGAACATGCACCTTGTCTGCATAAATCTGGCACTTATGGCACTTACGGGCGTACGAACAACAATCTGCATCCATTGTTATCCAATAGTACCCTGATCTCAACAACTTCTTAGCCATTGCGTGTCCTCCTGCATGAGTACCGAAAGATCCCTCGTGGACTTCTTGCATTAACAGGCTTGCTTCGTGTCTATCCACGCATCTAAGCAAGACCATGTCAAAGTTCCTCTTATACAAAACCCCATCTGTATTCAAGAAGAAGCTAGCAGCAAGTCATCTTAAGGTCTTCTTGTCGTTGGATGATGCCCCAGCTGGGTATTCTTGTTTTTCCAGGAAGAGCTTGATATCAAAGTACCAAGGTTTCTCATCAGACACTGCGTCTACAGATAAAGCATAAGCTGGTGCGTCGAGCCGGGAAATGTCAATCCTGGGAACATAATTCCAACACAAGACTTTGATGGACAAAGAAAGAGTAGCCAATGCATCGGCAAATTGATTCTCATCTCGTGGTATATACTGAAGCTTAATCGTTGTGAAGAACGTCAACAGTCTTCTAGCATAATCCCTATAAGGAACTAAGTGTTCTTGATGTGTATACCACTTGCCGGTAATCTGATTGATAACGAGAGCATAATCTCCGAAGATTAATAGCTCCCTCTATTCCCATTATGCACGCCTCGTATTCCCCTTCATTGTTAGTGCAACCAAAAGTAATTCTGGCAGCGAAGGGAGAGTGAACACCTTCAGGAGTGATAAGAACAACACCAACTCCACGTCCGTTGATATTGACTGCCCCATCAAACATCAACTTCCATTTGGATTCAGGGTCTGGCCCCTCCTTCGGAAGTGGTTCCTCGCAATCTTTCGCTTTGAGGTACATGATGTCCTCATCAGGGAAATCAAATTTCATTGGCTGATAATCGTCTTCAAGTGGTTGCTGTGCAAGATAATCTGACAATACGCTTCCTTTGATGGCTTTCTGGGAACTATATTGTATATCATACTCTGTTAAGATCATTTTCCACCTTGCAACCCTTCCGGTTAACACTGGTTTCTCGAAAATATACTTAACAGGGTCCATTTTTGTGATTAGCAGTGTGGTATGGGTCAACATATACTGTCTCATTCGGCGAGCAACCCATACCAAAGCGCAACAAGTTTTTTCGAGCAGTGAGTAATGAGATTCACAGTCGGTAAAATTTATGTTAAGGTAGTAAATAACATACTCTTTTCGACCAGACTCGTCATGTTGGCCTAGAACACACCCCATTGACCCTTCTAGCACAGTTAAGTACATGATAAGTAGTCGTCCTGGAACTGGAGGCATTAGAATCGGAGGTGTCTGTAAATACTCTTTTATCTTTTCAAAGGCTCTTTGACAGTCCTCATTCCACCTGACCATTTGTTCTTTTCTTAACAATTTGAATATTGGCTCACACGTGGCAGTTAGATGAGATATGAACCGTGAAATGTAGTTTAACCTCCCTAAAAACCCGCACACTTCTTTTTCTGTTTTCGGTGCAGGCATATCTTGTATTGCTTTTACCTTTGTAGGATCCATCTCGATTCCTTTCTGCCTAACAATGAAACTCAGCAATTTTCTGGACCGCACTCCGAAAGTACACTTGTTTGGATTCAACCTCAGCTTATACTTTATCAATCTGTCGAACAGCTTTTTGAGATTGACCAAATGCTCATCTTCGTCCTGGGACTTGGCAATCATGTTGTCCATATAGCATTCAATTTCTTTGTGTATCATGTCGTGGAACAATGTGACCATAGCCCGCTGATACGTTGCCCCGGCGTTCTTCAACCCGAAGGGCATAACCTTATAACAGAATGTACCCCACGGGGTAATGAACGTTGTTTTCTCCATGTCTTTCGGTGCCATTTTGATCTGATTATACCCGGAGAAGCCATCCATGAAAGAAAATACCGAGAACTGAGCGGTGTTATCTACCAGCACATCAATGTGAGGTAACGGAAAGTCATCCTTCGGACTTGCTTTGTTTAGATCCCGATAATCAACGCACATCCGAACTTTGTCGTCTTTCTTTGGTACAGGCACAATATTAGCTACCCAAGGTGGGTAACTAGTTACGGCAAGGAATCCAGCATCCCACTGCTTTTGAACTTTCTCCTTGATCTTCATCGCCATATCAGAACGAGTTCTTCTCAGCTTTTGTTTCACTGGAGGACAGTCTTCTCTTAGTGGCAGCTTGTGTACAACGATGTCAGTATCTAGTCCTGGCATATCTTGATACGACCAGACGAAGATATCCACATACTCACGTAGCATACCAATCAACTCCTTCTTTACCTCGGCCTGCAGACTGGCCCTAATCTTTATCTCTCTCTTTACATCTTCAATCCCGATGTTGATGATCTCTAAATCTTCCTGATGGGGCTGAATGACCCTTTCCTCTTGTTTCAACAACCTGACCAATTCTTCCGGGAGTTCATAGTCTTCCTCAAACCCTTCATCAGCTTGGTAGATAGGATTGTCGAAGTCATGCGTGGTCATAGCAGGAATGTTATCACTAGAATCTGAATGATCAACACTGCATAGATGATGTGCTTATTTCAGAATCTGTTCTTTTCAAAAGAGACGCAAACACACAAACACAAGAAAAGGAAAAACATTTCCATTTTATTTCTTGTGAAAAATTTTAAAACGAAAGAAAGAGAATAAAATTTGCTTGAAAAATGTCCTTTATTTCATGGAAAAAGTAAATGCATTAAAAGCATGGTTGCCCTACAAATGGATCCGTGCACCTTGGAAAGAGTGCAGGATTGACATGCAGCATGATAAAAAGAAACAAGTAAATTACTTTGATTGCCAAGTAACTTGAACGAAATCTTCGGCAGACCAGTTCCAGAGCTCCTCCCCAGGTGCACATGGGTGAATCCATCTATCCCAGTCGCAATCACTATCCCCTTCTTCACTTGTTGCACAAACATTATTGTAGTCGAGCGTTCCAGTACTAGTGAACGTGGTGGATTTGTTGCCCTGAGACCAAACAGACCCACCGAGTTGATATCCAAGACCAAACTTGTCATCTTTCCTTTCCACTTCTAAGAGCTTGCCCCAAACCTGGGCATTTCCGGCTTGGACCACTTCTTTGGCTTGCTTGTAGGAGTAGATAGAAGTCCCTTCCTTCTCGTTGCTCCGAACTGCTGGAGCCTAAGTACTAACATTGACTGCTTCAAAAGGTTGACACAACGTTTGATGAATTTCCCCGTCCATTTCCACGTACTTGAAAGTCGACAGATGACTCACAAAAATATCCTCTTCTCCATATACAGTGATCACCTGGCCATCTACCACATACTTCAGCTTCTGATGCAACGTGGATGTCACTGCGCCTGCAGCATGAATCCAGGGACTTCCTAGCAAGCAGTTGTAAGCAGGTTGAATATCCATGACATAAAAAGTACTCTTGAACACTTGGGACCCAATCTTCACAGGTAGCTCAACCTCCCTGAAAACAGACCTCCGGGACCCATAAAAGGCTTTTACAATCAAATCACTAGGTCGCAAAACAATGCCATCAATATTCAACTTCATCAAGGCCTTCTTAGGGAGCACATTGTGAGAAGAGCCTGTATCAACCAGGACATGTGACAGGACAACACCTTTACACTCCACGGTGATGTGTAGGGCCTTGTTGTGATTGCGGCCTTCAGAAGTAAGATCTCTATCCGTGACACCCAACCCATGGCTGGCATTTACGCTGCCTACCACAGCCTCCAACTGATTAACCGTTATCTCCTGTGGTACATATGCCATTTGTAACACTTTCAGCAGAGCTTCCCTATGAGCTAGAGAACACATCAACAATGACAGAATTAATATTTTGGACGGAGTTTGATTTAGCTGTTTAACTACTTTATAGTCACTCTTCTTTATTATCCTCATAAACTCTTCGACTTCTTTTTCGAAAGTGCCTTTTCCGGCAGCAGGAGTTGTCACTTCTTCGGTTGCTATCTGTTTACCTTTAACCTTTGCAGCAGTTTCAGCTTCAGGATCCCCTCTAAGAATTTGAGGAGCAAAAATACGCCCACTTTTTGTAAATCCACCAACTCCTCCAACATTCACCACAGTCGGGTCAATTGTCACTGCATTACTTTCCACCTTCTGACCTTCCACATACACATCCGAGCCATAGTTCCACGGGATGGCCTTGTCATCAGCATAAGGAACTGGTCCTGGAACAGTAATAGTCACTGGACTCACCTCTGGAACATAAATAGTCACGGGCTCTCTCCGGACAGGAACTTCAGTAGGATCAAAGTAAATTGTTATGGTAGACACACAATCACTTCTATCATCAACCCTATAAAATTGTAGCGACCCCTCGTCAATCAGATTTTGTAGCCCATCCTTCAAGTCTTCACAGCCATTAACTGAACTCAAACACCCCTCACAGTCATAACCACACCCTGTGAATACTCGTCCCTTCAATAATCTGTTTTTCACGTCCAGCAATGAAGTCTCCACTTCCTCTACATTCAAAATCAAGCTTAACCTCTCACCGCCGTCAACAACATTTATCCTTGCCCTCCATGGTTTGGAATGGGGTTTGATGTAACATTAGGAGGCGGTGCAAAGTTAATCGTCTTTGAATCAATCAAGTCTTGGACTTTATGCTGCAACGCCCTGCACTTCTCTGTTGAGTGCCCGGGAGCTCCTGAATGAAATGCGCATCTTTCATTAGCATCATACCCCACTAGAAGCTCTCCATGTGGAGGTGGTGCTAATGTCCTCAATTGAACCAGGTTCAAATCTAACAACCTCTGAAGTAGCGCCGTGTATGTCATTGGAATGGCTTCAAGCACCCTGTTAGCTGGACGAGCTTGTCTCTGTCGATAGGGTCTTTGCTGATAATTATTACGATGTGGTTGTTGTTGTGGTTGAGTTTGTTGCACAGGACTTGATGGAATAGTGACAGCTGCAACTTGCTCATAGGGTCCTCTGTATCCCCAGCCCCGACCTCGGTCATACACGACATTAGTTTCTCCCTCTCTTCTTCTTGGAAGTCCATTAAAAGCTTTTTTCACACCTCTTGAACTACCTGCACTGGTGTCTTGAATCTTCCCCATCTTCAAAAGAGTTTCAACCCTCTCTCTTACTATCACAATGTCATTGAACTTTGTTAGTGAACAAGATGTCAACCTCTCAATAAACACCCCTTGTAGTGTTCCCATGAACATATCCGCCATTTCATTTTCCAACAAGGGAGGTTGTACTATAGCAACAAGCTGACGCCACCTCTGAGCATACTCCTTGAACCCTTCTTTAGTATTCTGAGACATGGTTTGCAATTGGGTACGATTTGGAGCCATATCCAAATTGTAATGATATTGTTTCATAAATCTCAGCTAAATCCTTCCAGCTTCGAATATTAACCCTGCTCAGCTTCATGTACCACTCCAAGGAGGCCCCCACAAGGCTATCCTGGAAGTAATACATCCACAGCTTCTAGTCATCTGTATGTGCAGCAATTCTTCCTACAAAAGACTGGAGGTGAGTCTTTGGGCACGCCGTGCCGTTGTACTTATCAAAAATAGGAACCTTGAACTTGTAGGGAATTCTAACCCCTGGCACCAAGCCCAAGTCAGTGATATCAAACCTCAGAGAACTCTGAGATTGAATGGCATGAATCTGCTCAGCCATCACTTCAAACTTTCTATTCATGTCAATTCCTTGGCCTTATGCCTCATCCAGCAAAGTGAACTGTTCGTCATGCCCATCCATCTGTACATTATTCACTCCATCATTGACAATAGTAACCCCTAGTTACACCACAGGGATCTCTACGTGACGGGCACCAGCCCCATTGCGATTACCTCCCTCTGCTGCCCCATTGTTCCTGGCCTGATTGTTTTCCACCATCTCACGCAAGCGCTCTTGAGTTTGACCCATCCCATCCATGAGGGTCATGAATTTATCCATTCTTGTCCTTAAGTCAGCCATATCTACTTGCATTTGATCCATTACTCTCTCTATGTTTACTCTTGTAGGATATCTGTGCACCATTGGTTGTTCTCGTACCTTCCTGGGAGCTATAGTGCCTGAAATGACATAAACGTTATAAAACTAATGAACTACCTGCAAAACAGCAAACACGATATATGCATGCAAAGTAACTATTCATGCTTCCGGGTTTAGGAATTTATATGCCCCAGTTCTGGTATTTGTTCCAGATAGCCTCTTTGAGCATTAATTTCCAAACTCTCCCTTTGAAGAGTGTTCAGATCTCAGCAGCCTCAAACAAACAAGCTTTGCATACTCAGAAATGGTAACTGGAATTTAACATTGCATAACATGGATAACCCACTGGCAGCCAAAGTTAGAGCACAAACAAATTCCCTAGAGGGTTACAAGTCAATACATGAATAAAGAAAAATAAAGCAAGACTCCTACGACAAGCCTGTAGGTAGCCTTGACAACAATAAACTAAAATCCTAGACTAAGGGAAAGACTCAGGTTCTTCTTCTGTAGCCATCACTTCTGTTCGGTTCTTCTTTACGCCTGCTCTCAACTTAAGCTCTGCAATCTCCTTCATTGCCTCATCCAAGGCCATCTGGCTCTGTGCCAATTGTTAAGTCTTCTCCCTTCATATTTTGTGAACTTGTTCTACTTCTTCTTTCTTGAAGGCCATCTGTAGCTCGAGGAACTCTTCTCTTTCTTTGTACTTCTTCTGCTCCTGTTCCCTTTGGCCCTGTAACCAAACAATGGACTAGCGAGCTTCTTTAAGAGTCTTCAAAGTCTTCTTACGCTCTGCTTCTCTTTTTGATTCCATTAGATCCAATCTCTGAAAATGAGCTTCTCTTCCAGTAAACTCCTTTTCTTTAGCTTCTAAGGTAACCTGCATCCTCTGTAGCTTTTCCTCCACTTCATTCTTAGCACGATTGGCAAGGTGGTACAAGTTAACCATTTCAGCATTCTCTATCCGGACCTTGTGCAACTGAGCTTCCAACTTCTTATATTCTTCAAGAGAGACAGTATTCTGACATGGCACCTCATTGGGATACAATGGAGCTTCCACTAAAAATGGCATGAGCACTTCCTCTACACGCTTCTGCAACCATGTAGCAAAAGGAGGATATGTCTTGGGATCCACCCTTCCAAAATCCTTATTTCCTTTCTTCACCCTGTGAGCCCAAGCCTGAGATACTTGTATGACTAACTCTTTGTTTCCCTCCACAGAAAATTACAAAGTCTCAGCTAATTCTTCCATACTTGGTGAATCCCTCAGAGGATAGCCAAATTGTTTCCTGGCTAAGACTGGATGGTAACTGATCACACCCTTTCTCCCTAGCAAAGGCACATTAGCAAAACTCCCACAACTAACCAGTAACTCCTTTCCCAACAAATCCCTATTATAACCCCAAGCTATATCCTCAGAGGTTAGTCCCATTAGCCTCCTGGACCACCTCCATTCATCTCTCATTTATTTGAAAGGGCCTGACTTTGGTAATTGCTTAGCAAACCAATCAGCGAATAATGGAGCACAACAACTCACTGGTCCACCTATGCCTTTCGCATTCCGGTAATGAACATTGTAGTAGAAATCTCCAAACAAGGTTGGTACAGGGTTGCCTTTAGCAAAAATGGATATCACCTCCAAACTTACAGACTCCTTTTCTCCCGGGAAAAGACTAGATCCATATACCATCAGGGCCACCAGAACACCAAAATCTCCCCACTTACTCTCTTTGGCATACTCTTCAGCTTCTGGTATAAGCACATCCCAGGGAAGTCCTCTGCCCTCACTATCCTTCAAAGCCTTCTTGACCTTAGCAGCTGGTGTGCGACAGACTCTGGATATATCTTCTTCCTTGAGAACTATCTCTAATCCATAGTAAGGCAAAGTATCTCTGACAGGAATACCCAAGATGCTAGAAATCTCCTCCAAGGTAGGAGCCAAAATATAATCTGGAAATACGAAACACCGCAACAAGGGATCATAGAACTGAAGAAAAGTGTGCAAACTATCCTTCTGGTCTGTAGTAGGTTAAAACATGTACTTCAAAATCTGACCATACCTCTTTCTGAAGTTCCTAAAACTTGATCATTCATCAGCCCTGCTAGTCTCTGAACACTCTTGACTTCTGGTTGGAGAAAAGTGTAATGGACTTTTTCTTTCTTGTAATTTTCTTAACTTCTGCCATCTGGAAAGCTTACAATTACCAGAAACTGGGTGCTAAACTGTAAACAAAACCTGAAAATGGAAACACAAATAGTTAATGCGAGTATGATGCGATGCAAATGCAATGCAGGCAAATGATCAATCTGGAACCATCTGGATACTGGACATTAGAACCCCCAAGTAACAGAAAACCAAGATTCTCTGAGCCATAACCATCTGATATAAACCCTCAGAACCAAAAGATCAGAAAATCCAGAACCATAAGGACCAAAACATAACAGAGACCACACTGATAATGAGGGTATATAGAGGTTAATGGTTCCTGCAAACCTGTAAACCCCTCCCAATCTTACGGGTGTGCTCCGGGTCAAAAATCACGGACTCTCAAAGCCGAATAGCAATAATACGTTCACCATCTTCGAGAAATGGCTCAAGACCAAATCAGGGAATCGGCTTGGCATTATGTACTACTCAAGGAGGCCTCAGATGAGTCCGGGAAAACAAGGTCATCCTATGTGAGTTCCAGGTGGGCCCTCGGGTGCGAATGGGTTTGCTACACAATGTGGTCTTCCACTGTCACCACTAAAGAGGGATGTTTCCACAAGGTTCTTAATGATCGGTCCCCAGCTGCACATAACTATCAAGGTTATGACATGAAAGAGGAAGATCCCCAAATCAAGACATTTCCAAGACAATCGCAAATCTGGGCGTGGAACTCACTACTACCCCCATGACAAGATCTTATGAGGCCAAAGTGGAACCACTCCAAGTCCTAAGGTGCACTTGAGCCTTTGTAATGAGCTTATCTCACAGTAACAGTATCATCCAAGTCCCACCAAACAGAAAATCCAGTCCAGACAGTCCAGTATATATATATATTATGCAGGAAAATAAATACTGAAAACTGAAAATAAAACAGTAAATAAACTGTAAATAAAAAACAGTAAAATACACAAGCAACAACGACCAATCAACACCCAAAGAAACAGAACATGCAAGCTCTAGGAGAGACTCCCAAGGGAACCATAGATTCTTTGGTTAGGAAATTCCCAGCAGAGTCGCCAGCTGTCGCTCCTTGGATTTCCATCCTGGTACAAACGCGAAAGTGGCGCGGAAAGAGGTAGAGTCGCGAGCCAGGCATTTTTATCCCGAAGGAACGGGAATGGTAATGCTGCACAAACCAGAAGAAAATAAAAGGAAGGACACGGGTCCTGCGAACCAAAGAAACTGAGTTCGGGAGTCGGTTACGAACTGGGAAGGTATTAGCACCCGGATCGTCCACCGTACCCGACGGGATCCACGCTTGCAAAGAAACTGTTTCAAAGGGTGAAGAAATGAAAGTTGCTGCAAAGAAAATGAACTGAACTGGATAAAAGAAATGAAAAGGGAACTGGAAAAGAAATGAACAGGAAAAAATGTAGGGAAAATAAAGATTGTGATCGAACGGGCCCTACCCCGATGCCTACGTACCTCATCTGGACAATGAGGATCAGAGTCGCCGTAGTTCCCCTAACTAGGAGTGGGAAAGATTGCTTGTGTCTTAAGGCTTGAACTGCCTATGTCAATGCTCAGGTGTTGCAGGCTCGAACGACGAGTGCGTAACCTTCTTGCAAAATGAAAAGTAGTAGCAAGTTCGTACGTAAGGAGTGAGTGGGATGAGAAAAGAAATCCCGAAGGAGAGACGCTTATTGTTTGTTTGTGTTTTTTTGAAGATTTTAATGGTGTGGCACAAGGAAGTGAACTCAAACTCTTTTCCATATAATGTGTACTTGCTACTACATTCCAAGATGGAATAATAGAACAAGCACACTCAAGTAAGGAGAAGATCCCCAAAACTTGGTTCCAGAGATTAGGGCCTAAGCTCACTAACTCGTTGAGTTTATTAATTGTCTTTGTGAATTAAAATGAAGAAGTGTGTTTTATAATTTTTCTTGATGAAGATGGTCGCATGATCAGACTTGTGCATCATGATGAACAAGCTTGTATTATCCTAGATGGGAAAACTACAAGTGTTTCATGGAATAAGGCTATTGCACATGATACCACTTCAATCCTTATTAAATGCTTTTTATGGTTTTTGTTTTGAGATGAGAAGAGAAGAGAACCAAAGATCTTAAAGGTAAAATCTAATGGGGGACTAACAAATCCTAATGTTAACATGCATGGGATTCCTAAGTTAGTGAGGCTTACTATCCTAAAGAAGAAGGAGATTAGGAAGGAAGGAGAAGAATGAAGAAGGGAAGAAGAAAGAAAGGATGGCCTAAGCACATCAGACACAAATAAGGAGGCAACATGAAAAGAGAAGAGATAAGAATTGGAGATGTGGGTATCTCATCCACACCCCTCACTTACCAAAGCCCCTGAAATGGTTAATAGCATAAGCAAGCATCATGACAAAAGCAAATAAGACCAAATGAAACACAAAATTGGCATAAGATTAAACCAAAACATAACAACCAGAAATGGAACCTCAATTACAAGTGTCAAGATCAAACACACAACACAAAACTGAGAAATGGATTAAACAGTTCAACATAAAGCATTACAGATTATCATGACAAAACAAAACAAATATGAGATAACACAAAGCATACAAAGCAAACAAACATCACACACTTCAATCAAAGACCAGAAAGGTATCCTCATCCTAAAAGGGCTCTAAACACCCTAAGGGAGTTGGCACAAGTGCCCTCCTAACCTAAGGATTAAACATATGACCAAAAAGGATGCAAAAGGAGAGAAGCAAACAATAAAATTCAAATTAAATCAAGCATTCATCCAAAAATTCCACAAATTTGCACAAAGGCTCTTCAAACATCTAATATTAGCATGCCAAAAGAATAGAATCAAAATCAGAAGCTAAGTAGGTCAAATATGTGCCTAAACATGGATTAGGGTTATGAAGCTTCACACACAAGTTAAGGATAAAAAATAATCAAGCAAAATTCTAAAAATCAGAAGAAAAATCATCAATAAACTACATTTCAATAGGAATCCAGAGCAAAAAGAACCAACCAAAAATTCAAATTAATGATCAAGATATAAATTCTACAAGTCAGCATGCATTAAAAGTGAATTAAAAACAAATAATAAAAGAAGAAATTAATTCCAGCGTGGAAAATGAAAATAAATGGAAAATAAAAATATCAAAAATTAAAGAAAACTCAAAATATCAATCATGAATTTTTTTGGAATTTTTAAGAACCTATAACTATTTTAATTAATTCAAAAGCAAACTGAAATAAAATAAAAATAATAAAATGGAGGGAAAGGGCCAGGGGTGCAAACATCAAGGATTCTAGTTCAAATCTAATGGGCTGAAAAACAAAAGGGGGTATGAATAGTAGACAAAGCCCAATGGATTCTCAGTCAACCAAAAAAAATAAAAGTACGCAGATCCAAGGGTTGTGGGCAAAAGTAATCAGATCCAAGGGTTTGTGTGTGTAGTCAGTGTGACTTTGAAGTAATCAGATCCAATGCATCATATTTAAACTCACTAATTTAAATGAAATCTGATGGCTACGTTTTAAAGTTATTAAAATCCTGATTAATTAAATTAATAAAGCATAATTACATTAATTAACCACGATCCAACGGCCAGGATCAAATCTGGAAACACAAAAACCCTAATTAGCCCTAAGATAAACCCTACTGGCCGGAGAAGCGTCGGTCATCTTTTCCGGCCAACCAAAAGTTGCAGAAACGCATATCTCAACCAAATCACACAAATCATACATCAAAAAAAACCTCACATCATGTACATCACGAATATGGCATCAAAAATCATTTATCTCACACACAAACCAAATCGAAGAAGATAAGTTTGGATCTAAAACTTTCAGATCCTCAGTTTGACCTCATCTCAACATCATTTCAAAAACAAAATACATCATCAGACTCAGGGAAACATGCAGATCACAATGCACACAAGAGAATTCAAATCCAGGATGATGAATTTTGGAGCATACCTGAGTTTGCAGATCTTCAAATTTCACCAAGAAAACCAATCTCCAGCTCCAGATGAACTTCTTGTGACATCTATTCACAAAATAAATGTGAAGGAAACCTTAGAACAGCTTGAAACTTGCTCTTAGAATGAAACTGAGCTGAGATTAGACTGATGCAAAAACTCTTCTATAGCTCAAAGTAAAGATTGATCTATGATCTATGAAGCTCCAGGAAGAAGAATATGAAGTTTGTTTGGTGAATGAGTGTATGGATGAGGAGATTTGAAGGAAAATGTAGCAAGAGAAAAAACTTGGGAATGAGCAAATGGGGTGGATCTGAGGTGAAATGAAACCCTAGCAATCTTATATAGTGTGCATGCTTTCAGTGCTTTGAATTGTGAAGAGAATGCACGTGAGGACAGTGAGGGAAGAATGATTTTGCAAAATTGCAAAAGTTTTGTGATGGGGTGATTTTCTCGTGCTCTTCCTCCACCCTTTGCACATGCTGATCCATTTTGATTTACTCATTCACCCATGATTTAATCCTGGCCCTTGGATGTTTGGTTCATGCTTTTCTTGTGATCATGCATTTTTTCATTTTATGAAATACACCTCTCTTCATGCACGAATTCTCTAATTTTCTTTGAGCCAAATGCTTCTCATGCCATGCATTGTGATATAGTGACTTGATTTTATCCATAAAACAACTTGGAAGCTAGATATATGAGCTTTTGCACTTTGGTAGAAAATTGGATTTTAAGGTAAACCCTAAAAACAAGTGAACTTCAAAAGACCAAAACTTTTGATTCATGAAGGCTATGAAAATGCACTTGTATTTTATGAAAATGGGAGAACATACCCTATAACTTTCATGTTTATTGGAAATTCATTTGAGATCATTTTCATCATGAAAGAGGCCTTTGAAAATTGGGGCAAAAGTTGCCAAAAATGGAATGTTCTAAAACAAACCATATGCCAAAAATGGAAAGTTCTTCAATACCCTTTGATTCTTGATATTTGACTTTGCCAAACCTCTTATAAGGTCTTAAGAACATCCCTTGACTTGAAAAATGGGGTTGGACCCCTTGAATTCTCACAGTTGACTTTTGAACTACATAGTTGACCAATTTCTTCCTATGCAAGCAACTGATGAAATAACTGCCTTCGACAAGGAATTTTCTCACCAAATTTCATCCATAGGAACCTCTTATCATATGAAGGACTTTGCCCAGATGAAATGGCCAAAGTCACAAAGAATTCTTGCTTGAAAGTGAAACCCTAATTTGGGAACCATTGTGTAGGAGCTTGCCCTAGCTTGGATTCTCTGATGACCTCCCAACCTTCTGGGATCTTATAAAGGATCTTGAACTTGTGAATGTCATGTAGACTCTTCATGGGACTTGGACAAGTCCACTTGGCCTCTTTCCATAGCTTGTAATGCCTCAAATCCACCAATAGTTGATCATATGCCTAATGCTAAGACATGAGAATGTTATGCTTCATTTTTCCATGCAAAGATGCCAAAGACATGATATGCTCATGAGGATCATGATATGATGATGATGCTTAAAAAGAAGAGGGCAAATTTGGGGTGTTACAAGTATGATGTGTGGAACATGTTTGATGATTGCACCAAGACGAAACAAGACCTCAATATACCTCAAACATTGCATTTAAGTTCATGGAACCAAGCTGCCCAATCTGCTTGAGGTGTATGGCAAGGCATGTGCCTATTCCTGGTGAACCTTGTAGTGGTGACCTCCTCTTTTTGTCTCCCCACAACTCTCAAACTAATGACAAAATGAAAAATCCTTAAACATCAAAGTTGTAGAGGACATACCAATGAACAACTTTGAAGTTCAAAGAAATTCCATTTGAAGCCTCCTTGATGGATAAAATTGCTTGACATGTTGCACAAAACCTATTTGATAAAATGCCAGGCAGGGCGCGCGCGCAGGCTAGCAGGTTGCCTTGCCCATGACCTATCTCTTGCCCTACTTTGTTCAAACTTTGCAAGATCATAAATCTCTCAATTTTAATGCAATGAGTGAGTTCTACTTATGGATTTGAAGCTTAAGATGCCCTCTTTAATTGGATCAAATTAGAATTTTGATAGCCCTTGTATTTTGGGAGAAGACCTCTCTTGAAGTGGCTGCAAAAATGGACAAAACTTGCCATTTTTGGAAGCCCTAATTTTCCAAAAATGTTAAGTTTTGGTTTTCTTGATTTCTCTTGATTAATCCATCATTTCTGGATTAAATTTGAACCATAGGATCCTTGTAACCCTAATTTCATGATTTTGATCTCAAAAAGTCAGGAGTTGACTTTTTCTTTAGCATGGTTGACGTTTCCCCAATTTCATGATTTTAAATCATTTGGCCAATTAAACCACTTCTAAAATGTTTCCATGGATGAAATTTGAACCCTAGGAACTTGAAATCACATAGAAAACAATTGGATACACTTTGGATCAAAATTTCACTGAGAAGCCCAGTAGAATAGAAACCCTAGTTTGGCCCCTTTTAATCAGGAGATGTTGCACTGCTTGCATCCTTTGATCAATTCAATTCTTCCTATGACTTGTGGCTTCAAATAAAGACTTGTGAGATGTTTTGAACCCTTTGCAAATGGTTGAGAAGCTTTATGGCTCCTTGGTTGCCTTTGTATAGCCTTCAATTGCTCCAATCAATGATCACATACCTATGCCTCAGCTATGAAGAACATGATGCAATGTTTTTGATTATTTCATGAACTTGCTTATGCTAAATGATATGTACAATGTTAAGAAAATGAGAGGGAAAATTTTGAGGTATTACAATATGAATCCCCAAAATCAAGGCATACTCCTCTAGTAAAGGGCCTAACTAGAAATTATCAAACGTGAAGAACCTGAGTTGATGGTCATAATACAGTAACAAAGTATGTATAACACTCTTCTCATAATAATCCAACTCAACCACCATAGTAAAAATACCCCCATGCACCTTCCAAAAATCCTCAACATGATCTGGAGGAATCAAAGTAACCATCTTATCCAGCATGTCAACCTTGGTATCAAAGAATTTGGAACAATATTTAAACCTTGAGAATGAAAAACACAAATTGTTAAATGATGTCATGATGCAATACAAGGCATGTGATCAGTGACATGTTCCTGGTGTTGGTGTTGAACAACTAGCCAAGTATCTGTGTGGAGCCACAATAGCAGTATCCTCTCTATACAAGACCCTAAGTTAGGAACCAAAGAATCATATATAACCAGATCAACTTATAGGACATACCAATGAAGCAGGTATGTAGAAGTTCAGGGTTCCTACAAACATGTAAACAATCCCCCCATCTCACAGGTGTCTCTACACTCAAGGGCCTTAACCTTTTCAGCTAGCAACAAAAAGTTTTGAAAGTTTCCTTCCGTGCCAAATCCATATCAGTATTAGCAGGAGTGAACTAATCCTCTTATCTGTCCACCACAGGAATAAGAGTTGGTGTGCCAGTCTCTGGAACTGGAGGTCCACCTCCTCCATTGTTGTTGTTGAGGGGATTCCCTTGAGCATCTGGTGTGAGCACAGTTGGGTCAGTCTGGGGAGGAGTGAGCCTCTGCATGGAATTCCTCAAATTATGATGTCCTTGGGCCATACCCTATATTATAACCATAAATTCCCCCATCCTGGTGTGGAATTCATTGAGCTCTGTTTTCATAGCGTCCATGATTGTTCTTTGGTTGTTACGGGATGCGTACCTTTGAGGAATATTTTGTCTGAGGTGACGGGCCTTGGCAGCTCTTGCAATATTTTCCTGTAGAATAGATAAGTTAAGTAACCTGCAAAAGAAAGAAAAATAAAAAAGATATGTATGCAATGATGTGTTCCTCTTATCCTCAAGGTTTTGTTTACTTTCCCATTCTGGTATTAAGAAAATAGCTTTTTGAAAGAAGACCTTGTGTGACATTCAGATGTGAAGTGGCAGCATTTAATATCTCGTTTTCGTGCAAAAGATAACAACCAGATATTTCAGGAAAATAAAAAACAAACTGGAATAACAAAGGTTCCCATAGGGTACATGTTCATACATCAAAGAGAGAAAGGTACATCAGTAAGAGAGGAATCCCACAACAGGCCTATGGGTAATCCAAATCGTATGAATACAAGACTAAAGCCTAGGGAGATCTACATCCTGCAACCTCCAGCTAAGGCGTTTGACACCTTGAAGCAACTGGGCTATATTCGGATGGTCTGGTTCCTGTATGAGCTTTTGAATCAAGAGATCCCTGAGGTAAAACGAAGCATGCAACTCCTCAATTTGTTGCAGGAACTCCTTCTCACTCTCCTTGTTTGCAATGGACTCAGTCTTGGTCTTCTTGACATCAGCTCTCAGCTTCAACTCTTTTATCTCTTTTTGAGCATCCTTCACTGCCTATTGACTCTCTGCTATGTCTTGAAGATGACTTTTCTCTTGGTGGTAGGCCTTTTGAAGGACCTCTCCTTGCTCAGCTAAATAATCTTGAAGGCCAATGATCTTTAACCTATACCTGGCTTCCAGCTCTTTCTGCCTCTTCAAGTTGTCTTCACATTTCTCTTGACACAAGGTTATAGTTTCATTAGCTTCATTCAACTCTTTCTTAACTTTTCGGCGCTGGACCACCTTGTGAGTTTCAGCTAATCCTCTTTTCTTGAAATAGAGTTCTCTTTCCTGAAAATCTTGCTGTTTGAGCCTGACCATTTCTTCAGCTTCGTGAGCTCTCTCTTCCAACTTCTGGTTTTGAATCTTCAACTTCTAGCATGAATTGTTGGCTTCTTGATTTTCCAACCTGAGTTGCTTGACCAAGGCCTCTAATTTGTGATACTCCTGAAGAGGGATAGTATCCACGGATAACTCTTCCTTAGGGTACAAAGGGGATTCCATAGAGAATGGGAGAAGTGATACTTCTACACGATATTTCAACCATGTAGCAGAAGGATCATATGTTTTTGGGTCCACCTTCCCAAAATATTTCTTTCCTTTCTTTGTCCTAACATCCCAGGCTTGTGCTACATGTACACACAACTCCCTGCTTCCTTCTATCAAGAAATACAATGACTTGACTACCTCTTCAGCTAATGGTGGAACCTTTAGAGGGTAGCCAAATTGTTTTCTTGATAATGTAGGATTGTAGTTTATTCCCCCTTTTCTTCCTAACAAGGGTACATTAGGGAAAGTTCCACAGCTAGCAATAATTTCTTTGCCAATCAAGTCTCTATTACATCCCCAAGCTATGTTTTCTCAGGTTAAGCCCATCAATCGTTTGGACCACTTCCAATCCTGTTTCAAATCTTGGAAAGGTCCTGATCTTTGAAGTTGAATTACAAACCAGTCAGCAAACAAGGGAGCACAACAGTTTACAAGTCCTTTTCTCTTTTCATTGTGGTAATGAACCCTATAGTAGTAGTCACCCAATAGTGTAGGTACTGGGTTTCTTTTGCCAAAGATGGTGATAGCCACCATGATGATTAATCCTTTCTCTCCTGGGAACAAGCTTATCCCATACACCATCAAAGCCAGCAATGTACTGAACTTAGCACATTTATTTTCGGAGGCTAGATTCTGAGCTTCCTTGACAAGAAAATCCAAGCGAAGTCATTTACCTTTATTAACATCCAGCCATCTACTAACTTTGTACAAATCCAAATGAAAAGAGTCAGCTATGTCTTTGCATGAAGGCGTCTTCTCTAAGACATAGTAAGGAGCACCATTTTTTATGGGAATCCTAAGGATACTGGAGATCTCTTCCAATGTAGGAGCCAAAATACAATTCGGGAACACAAAGACTCACAATTGTGGATCATAGAATTGTAACAAGGAATGCAGGCTATCCCTTTGATCAACTGTTGGCTTATTCACATATTCTAGAATCTTTCCAAACTCTCCTCTGAAGTCATCTCGGGCCTTGTCATTCATCAAGCTGATCAACTTCTGAATACCCTCTGTCTCTAGTTGCGGGAAAGTATAATGGACATTCTTCTTCCTTGGAATCTCCATCTTGGAACAACAATGTGACCGGGAATCGGAGGTAATATGAAACCTGAGAATAAAAAGAACACATATGATTAATGATGTCATGATGCTTATGCAAGGAAAGGCATGTGATCAGTAATGTGTCTCTGTAGTGTCAATCATATAATCAAGTGCATGTGCAGGGTCACAACATCAGAATAAACATATCTCTGATCAGAGGTTCAAATCTCAGAATCCATGTGTAACAGAAAATATCACAATACTGAAGCAACTGGTATAGTGGGTGTGTTGATGGTTAAGGTTACTGCAATCCTATAAACCCCTTCCAATCTCACAAGTATGCTACTCGGGTCAACATCACAGACTCTCAAAGCCGAATAGCAATAATACGTTCACCATTTCTGAGAAATGGCTCATGACCAAATCAGGGAATATGTTTGGCATTATGTACTACTCAGGGAGGTCTCAGCTGAGTCCAAGGAAACAAACATCCCTCATAAGTCCCCAGCTTCAAGCACTGAAACGAGAAACAATAGTACATTTATCTCGAAGGGTACAATACTATCGTCAAACGAACAGTTTGCTTTAACTGGACTCCTATGAGAGAACCAGACCATCCTATGCGAGTTCCCAGTGGGCCCTCGGATGCGAGTGGGTTTTCCAACAAATGTGGTCTGCCACTGTCATCACTGGAGAGGGATGTTTCCACAAAGGTTCTCAATGATCGGTCCCCTGACTACACATAACTATCAAGGTTGTGTATTTCCCTAGAAAGATTCTGGCATCAATACATTTACAAGAAGGTCGGAAGTCAAGGCGTGGAACTCACTAATACCAACATGGCAAGATACCATGAAGCCAAAGTGGAACCGCTCTAAGTCCTAGGTGCACTCAAGTCGGGTATTTGGCTTAACTTACAGTAATAAATCCCATCCCATAGAAAAATGAAACAAGCACAATCCAGTATATGATGCATGGAAAATAAATACTGAAATCAGTAAATAAATGCTGTAAAGTAAACTGTAAATGAAAACAGTAAATAAACACACAGAAGTACACACATAAACACCCAAAGAAACAAAAACAAACAGGAACTAAGATTGACTCTACAAGGGAAACCAGATATTTTCGGTTCAATCCCCAGCAGAGTCGCCAGCTGTCACTCCCAGGATTTTCATCCTAGTACAAACGCGAAAGTGGCACGGAAAAGGTAGAGTCGCCAGGCTGACATTTTTATCCCGAAGGAACGGGAAAGGTAATGCTGCACAAACCTGAGGAAGAAGGAAAGGACGAGGTCTTGCGAACCAAAGATCTGGGTTCGGGAGTCGGTTACGACCTGGGAAGGTATTAGCACCCAAAATCGTCCGCCTTACCCGACGGGATCCACGCTTGCCCTTTTTGTTTCAAAGGGTAAAAGAAATAAGATGTTGCTGAACAAAAGAACTGCTAACTGGAACTGGAACTGAAATGGGAAAGGGAACTCGAAAAGAAAATGGAAAGAAAAAGGGAAAATGTAGGGAAAATAAAGAATATGCTCGAACGAGCCCTACCCCGCTGCCAATGTACCTCATCGGGAAAATGAGGATCAGAGTCGACATAGTTCACCTAACCAGGCGGGAACTTTGTTTGTGTTTTTTATGATGGAACTGCGTATGTCTATGCTCAGGTGTTGCAGGCTCGTCTGGTACGAGTGCGTTTACCGTCTTGGATGCGAGATAAGTCGTCGCAAGTTTGCGTTGATAATGAATGAGGTGAGAAGAGAAGTTCCCGCAGGAAAGTCGCTTATTGTTTATTGTTTGCTTTTTAATATTTTTTATGAATTTGGCACAAGGAAGTGTATTCAAACACTTTTCCATGGAATGTGTACTTACTACTATATTCCAATAGGGAATAATAGAACAATCACACCAAGTGAGGAGAATTTATCCAAGACTTGTCTCCAAGGATTAGGGTCTAAGTTCACTGGCTTGTTGAACTTATTAGATGTTTTTGTAGTTTTGTGAAGAAGTGTCTTTTAATTTTTCTCTGTGAAAATAATCTCTTGATTAGACTTTTACATCATGCTAGACAAGCCTACACTATTCCAAGATGGAATGAATGTAAGTGCCCCATGGAATAAGGCTCTACACAAGATATTCATTCATGCATTTATTAAGTGTTTTTGATTTTGTTTGAAGATGAGAGAAGAAGACTCAAGAGGCAAAAGGTTAAAGCTAATGGGGGACTAAGACACAACCCTAAGTTAGTTATTATGTACAAAAGGTGATCTTATGGTTTGTGAGGTAATCTAAACCTAAGGAAAAGAAAATCAAGTTAGAGTTCAACTTACTTCCTAAGGAAGTTAAGTTGAATCTAAAGAACAAAAGGGAAACCTATGAACAAAGCACCAAGTGCTAAGGCAAATACAATTAAAATGCATAAGAGAAAGGAACTAAGTAATGATTACCTCATCTTCCCCCCGACAAAACAAATGTTAGAATGATGAAGTAATTTGAACAATTATAACATGGCAAACTTCAATTAAGAAAACACACTAGTTTAAGAAAGGTGTTAATGAACTTCTAAGACTAATACCTAAGTCTAAAGCATTCTACAAGTTAGCTAACTTCTAAAGTCAGGCGCTAAGTCATATTAAATGTATCTAAAGGGATTAGATGAATCAAAATCAAACTATGCCCTAAAGTGCTATTAAACCCTAATGAAACCTAAGGATAAAGTTAGAAGGGAAACCTAAGTGTTTAACATACTTAATTCTCCTAAAATCAAAAGTAAGTGAAAAATCCAGAACTTAGCACTACATGGAAATTAGGGATGAGATTATATCATATGAGAAAGAAGAGATTCAAGTTAAAGATATTCAAACATGGGATTGAAAGGTGAAAGAAAGCACATGGAGACATGCTTCTAAAAATGAAACAAGTGATTTAAGATAAAAAAAAATCAAAAATGACCAAAGGGTTGAACTCCCCATACAAAAACCAGAGGCTTGACAACAAGTTAGAATGGAAATTAGATTTATAAAATATTCACAAATGAAGTGGTAAGAAGTATCTTAAAGCTAGGTGTCCAAATTAGGGTTTTTAAGGACCTTTGGATGACAAATGAAGTTTCAAAGAATGCAAAAGGCTCTAAACTTGAGGTGAACATATGGGAATGATCACAACACAATTATGAGACACAAAACAATGATATTATGAAGTTAGCTTATGCACAAATGGGATTTGAGAAGCTAAGATGAAAGAAGAAGTGGAATTAGGTTAAAGTGCAGCACATGTGACTTATGACTCAAGAAACCCTAAAAATCAAAGATGAAGACCTAATGAGGGTACTCAAAACTTGAGACATCCCATGATAACTATAAGACTTAAAATTAATATCTCAAGGTAATGGCATAAATGCCTTATTCTAATGGGATCAAAGGAAGTGAATGAAAAGATCAAAAATGAAACTTGTGACCTAAACAACTTACAAAAATATCAAATGATCATGAAAAATTATGAAACTTGACAATTGAATACAAAATCCATAGGGTGACTTATATCCAAAAAAATATCACAAATATTCCTATTTTTGAATGACCAAATGAGGTGTGGAAGTGAATTAGGGTTTATGTGCATACACGTGAAAGGATGAGACCAAAACATGACTTATAATGACCTAAAAATCAAAACAAAAATATTTTGGAGAAGTTTAGTGAGTCCACTGACTAATGCAAAAAGAATGAACAATTTATCATTTATGGTTTAGGAGAGAGAAAATGGACAAAGTGATTGGTTAGAAATGGAGAAAATAGAGAAAATTAATTGGGGAAATTAATTCTGGTTTAAAAATAAAAGAAAAATGGAAACAAAAATTATAGAAAATTCAAGAAAATGATGAATATCAAGTGTGAATTTTTGGGGAATTTTTAATGGTGTTTGAATATTTTTAATAACCAAAAACGAAAATGGAGTGAAATGAAAAAAAGAAATATCTCGACCCTTCATTCTTAATATTTTTAATGTTGTAGGAGAGATTTTTGTTGCCTTTGTGGAAGATGGAACTGTTGATGTGATTTGCAGGATGCCTTCTCTGATAAGATTGCTAATACCATTCTTCAAATTTGCACAACCATTGGTAGAAACTTTGCAAGCTTCATAACGGGCCTCACAACCCGGAAACACTTGGCACTTCAATAGCTGAGCTCTTACTTCGGCCGGTGGTGTTTGAATACTTGAAATGTCATCAATCAAAATTGTTGGTTGGTCCTCCTCAATGGCATTGATCTTTGGCTCACCATGATTTGGTATTGGATTCCTTGTGACATTTGGTGGAGGTGCAAAATTCAAAGCTTTGGAGTCAATTAAATCTTGGACTTTCATGTGCATGGCCCAACACTTCTCTGTTGAATGACCAGGCGCATTGGAGTGAAAAGCACATCTGGCGTTGACATCATAATTCCTTGGAAGATTTAGAGGATCTGGTGGAGCCAAAGTCCTCAGTTCAGTCAGGTTAAGCTTCAATAGTTGCGGGAGTAAGACTGCATAGGGCATCGGGATGGGATCGATCACCCTATTAATCTGAGAAGGCCTTTATTGGAAAGGACATTGTTGTTGGTTGTTGTTATTATAAGATATTTGTTTTTGTTGAGGATACTGTTGTTGCTGAGGTGCTGGAGTAGGGATGGTGACTGCAACCACCGATCTTTGCAAGTACTGGGGTCTACCTCTACTAACATGCACTGCATTAGTCTCCCATGTCCTTCTAGGTCCTGAGAAGGGTTTCTATGCATTGCTGGAGCAAGCACCATTGTCAGAAATCTTACCCATCTTCAATAGGCTCTCGATTCTCTCGCCTGTTATAACCACATCAGCAAAACTGGTAGAAGAGAAGGCAGTAAGTCTATCAATGTAGGTCCCTTGCATGGTATTCATAAACATATCGGCCATTTCCCTTTCGGACATAGGTGGCAGGACAGCAGCAGCGAGTTGTCTCCACCTTTGAGCGTATTCGCGGAAAATTTCTCTTGAAGACTGAGACATACCCATCAAGAGGGTTCTATTAGGTGCCATATCCAAGTTGTATTGATACTAGCGCATAAAGGCTTCAGCTAAGCCTTTCCAATTTCTAACAGTGGCCCTTGACAAGTGTGAGTACCATTCTCTGGATGCCCCAGTCAAGCTATCTTCAAAGTAAAACATCCACAACTTCTCATCCATGGTGTATGCCTTCAGCCTTCCCATGAATTGATTGATTTAGGTTCTCACCTCTATCCTCACATTTGTCATTTGAGTCCTCACATCTGTCAGTTCCTACTGTAGCTAATCCATTTGTAGACTTGGAAGGTTGTGTCGAGTCGGATATCTGTGGACTTGGTTGACGAAAAGACCCTTCTACAAGCAATATTTCCTAAAACAATCAACAAAGTGAGAAGACAACAACAAAATCACCTGCAAAAATAAAAGGTATGTGGTTAGAATGCAATGCAATATGTCTATTTGTCTTTCGAGGGTATCCGGTTTGGTTCTTGGTTTTGACTTTCCATACCCGTTGGAGGAGATAAAGATGTTGAACGGAATCCAAAAAAACCAATAATACATAGAACACAAGCGACATTACCAAAATACAACCAGTTCATGAATACAACCAAAACAAAAACTCCCATGGTGAGTAGAAATACAATTAGTTCACGAATACAACAAAACAAACTCCCATGGTGAGTCGAAATACAAAAACAAATACAAAGAAAATCAAAAATACAATCCATATGCATCCTCCCTGACTTCCTTCAGGAGAGCATCAGTCACGGGTCCAGCTGGGTTCTCTGTGATGGTCCTGATGAGAAGGTTTCTGGTTACGATGGACTCGTCATCTTCTGATACTTATCTTGCTCTCTGGATCTTTTTAACCCAGCCCTGAGTTTTAACTCCAGGATTTCCTTTTGAGCGGCAAGAAGTGCTTCTCAACTTCTTCTTTCACTTGACTCCAACTGTTCCATTTTGGTTTGCATCTTCTGATCTTCTTGCAAACGCGCCTCAGTTATTCTGACCCATCTACCCTGACTTTCTTCCAGATAATGCTCAGCTATTGCCTTCTGAATTTTGGCCTCTTTACATGCATTCTTCAATACAAGTTCTCCTGCTCGGGTTTTCCTGATGAATTCTTCAGTCTTCTCAATCTTGGTTACATGCTCGATGCGTAGCTTTTCTAACCTCTCAATGTCTAAATGAGCATCGTTCCTTTCCCAAAGGGTCTTCTTTAAAGCTTCGGCGAGTTGGGTATTTCTTTCATTCAGCTTTTCAAACTCTTCCAGGCTTACTGTAGCTATAGACTCAACTGCTGATGGCCCTGGTACATCTTCCAGGGTGAATGGCATACGAGTAATTTGTCCTCTGATGCACGATCATTCGGTGTACTGAGTAGAGGCTATGTTATTAAACTTTCCCAGAATGGCGGTCCCTCTAGTGTATATGTGGTCCCAAGCCTAGGATTCTTGTCGGATAGTGGCATGATTGTTCTGAATAGCACAATAAAGAGACTCTGCTAAATCCTGCTCCCTAGGTGGATGTATCAAGGCATACCCCAACTATATTTTGAAAAGTAAAGGATTGTAGTTGATGCAACCCTTCACTCCGATGAGAGACACATTTGGGTATTGACCACAGTTGGTTACTATATCTCGACCCTCGGTGTTCTGAGTACACCACCTGATATCATATGAAGAAAGGGCAATCATTCTCTTAGCCCAATTCCTTGTCTGATGTGGGTTTAAGAAAGCTTTCGTCTTTGGCATGTGTTTCATCAACCAACTGTAGAAAATAGGTGCAAAAAATCTTACCAATCTTCCTCTATGTTTCTCAATCCTCTGATGAACTGAGTAATAAAAGTCTCCTAACAAGGTGGGAACCATATTCTTTAGCATGAAGATGTGAATGACATTCTTGCTTACAAACTTAGGCTCGTCTGCAAACAAAATGATACCATAAATGTTGAGGGCCAGGAGAGCACACACAATTTCCCAATTCCCTACTACAGCTTGCTTTGTTGCCTGAGTGATCAAGAAATCCAGATGAAGGCCTGGGATTCCAGCTTTGGAATTCATGTGCTCATCAATGATAGTTTATTCCAGATGTAATGCTTTGGCTATGTCTTCATTCTTTGGAGGAGTCATTTCAGGATTGAAAGGAATTCCTCTTCGAATGGGGATATCCAACAACATGGAGTACTCTTCCAGTAATGGACCTATCTGAAAATCTAGGAAAGTGAAACAACTGAGGGGAGGGTCATAAAACTGCAGACAAGTGTGAATAATGCTCCTCTGCAATGTGTCCAAGTCCATGATCATGTCCAGGATTCCACCATAATGCTCTCTGAATAAGGGAACATGATCAGGGGTGATAAGGGCCTGTACCTGTCTGATGCCTACTAGAGGATACTCAAAGAATTGGTAGGTGAAATTGCTTTTCCTGGTTGAATCCATGTTGAAGATGTGTGCTGAAGAAGATAACTGAAGAGGATAACTGAAGAAGATAGCTGAAGAAGTGTTGAAGCAGATAAGCTGAGCAGAAGAACGGTCAAAACCAAACCAAGGGAAGATGGATACCCTATAAAACAAATAGACAAATGTTAAATGATGCAATATGATGTATGCTTATGATATGCAAAGGTTTTTGATCATGTGCTAGATTATCAGTTGCCTTTTGACAGGATCCTTGAGTGTTCAGAGTTTCAGATGGAGGTCTGAGAACAAGTAACCAGGTGGGGGACTCAAATAAAGAGTCAATAATCCAGGGTTTCAAAGAACTAGTCCAAAATAGTACAACCTTTAGAACAAATTTCAGTAGCAAGGTATGTTGAGGTCAAGGGTTCCTGCAAACTTGTAAACAACCCAACCCACTCACAAGGTTCGTGCAGACCGAAAGGGAATGGGAAAGAATACAAAACCACTCTAATCCTATGTGTCACTCAGGCCTTTGTGTTGGACCTTTCTCACTGGAATACCCCTCCCACCAAAGAAAACCATAAATCCAGCACAATGATATGATAATAATAAATGAAATGCAAAAAGCAATAAATGAAAGCGATAAAGTAAATGCAAATAAATAAAGTTGTACATGAATCAATAAATAAAGAAAAAACATAAAAACAAATAGCACATAACACCCCCAATAAACACAAACAAACAGGCGCTAGGAGAAACCCACAAGATAACCAGAAGTCCTGGTTGCAAAGTCCCCAGTAGAGTCGCCAAGCTGTCGCTCCTGCGGACTTGCGTCCTGGTGCAAACGCGAACGGACGAGGCGAAGAGAAGGTTAGGGTTCAATAGAGTCACCAAATAGGCATTTTTATCCCAAAGGAAAGGTAATGCTGCATATACCTAGAATGAGATGGATAAGACGGTTGCGAACCAAAGAGACTGAGTAAGGGGGTAGGTTACGACCTGGGAAGGTATTAGCATACAGATCATCTGTCGTTCTCGACGGGATCCACGCATACCTGATTGTGTTTAAAAGGGGATAGTGTATGTGCTAAATTGTGTATAAAAGGCTAGGGAGGAATGGATGTACAGAGTGTCAGTGCAAGAAGAAAGTGAGTGCTCAAAACTGAGGCTGAGGAAAGAGAACTGGGAGGAGGAGAGGGGGGGGGGGGACAAAGAGACTTTTGTTCGATAACTGTTAAGTTATGCCTACGTATCCTCTCATGCAATGAGGAAGTCAGAACATCGTAGTTTGACCCAAAGAGACTTAGTGTTTTTGGTGTGAACTGCTTGTTTGTCTATGCTCAAGTGTATGTGATGAGAAAAGAATCACGGAAGAAGCGAGTTCTCATTTTCAGAGTGAGTGTGATGAGAAAAGAATCCCGGAGGAGACGTTTATTGTTTGTTTTTTATGTTTTCAGTTTTTTATTGTTTTTGGTGTTTTGCATAGGATAATGAGCTTAAGCCTTAATCAAGGGTTTGCAAACTCATTATATCATCTGTGATAAGGGATAATGAGTATGCTTAAGTATGAGATGGATATCCCAACTTAATTACCCTAATGATACAGGATTAAGATCATTAACCTACTTCTGATTATTAAGTATTTTTTGGATTTTTGTTTTGTGTTAAGTAAAGTGTTTAATCACTAATCAGGGATTCGTGAACTCATTACACCATCCTAAGAGAAGGATGATAGATGAGGACACTTAAGATAAGGAAGACTCCTAAACTTAATCCATGGTTAGGGATTAAAATCATTATATAACAAGCCTTTATTAAATTGGATTTTAATTAAAGGTGGGATTAAGAAATGGATTTTATGTTGTAAGACTAAACCTGAGGGGGACTTGTCCATTGAACACTAGGGTTAATCCCTCTGAACCAACAGGCAGAGATGTAACCCTAATATAAGGCCCAAGTTACAAGCTTAAGTCTTAATGATTATTAGGTGTTTTGATTAGGAGGTGTTAACAACTTAAAGGTTTAACACTAAGTATTAAAGTTATACACTCCATCCTAAGATAAGGATACAGACATAACCTAGTTCAGAGTCTTAAAACTTTAAATGTTTAGCCTTGATTATGAGATGAGAAGCAGAGACTCAAGGAGACTCAAAGGTTAAAACTAGGGGAGACTATGTACAACCCTAAAGTTATCATGCTTGTATATTCCTATGTTTTGTGAGGCTTAGAGAAAGATCTTCAGATGGCCACCAAGGAATAAGAAGCAGATGAAAAGAGAAGAGAAATGAGAATAGGTTACTTACTTCCTGAAGAAGTTAAGTAACCTAAGAGAAAGAAAGGGAGCAAGAGAGAGCATAAGTGAGTCAAAATCACTTCAAATACAAATAAATATGCAAATGGAGAGATAAGAAGAAGTTGGATATGGAGGCAAATCCACATCCTAAACAACTTACCTGAAGCCCCATGAAAATTAGTATGAATGCATAAGATATGAAACAAAAGGAAATAAGGAAAATGAAGATGCAATGATCAAGAACATAAGTGCAAACGCAATGCAAATGTGTTATGAAATGATGCAAAGACATGTACAATGTTTATTCATGATCATACAAGAGATGGGATGCCAAGGAAGGCATGTTAGAAGCTTGAAATCACATGAATACACATAAGAAGTAATGAATGCAAAACATACCAAATGGATGCAACAACGATCAACCAATGTTCATACATGTCCTAAGGTATCTAAGATAACATACAAATGCATGAGATGTCATGACAAGTTCATATGATGAAGGTATGCAAAGATGAATGCAAAAGAACATGGAAAATTAGGGTTTTAAGAAAGTATGAGATGCACATGTCCACAACAGAAGGATAACACATGATAATAATTTGAAAATGATAACAATTTGAAAATGCAACCAAATGAACCCTAAGCACACATAAGATCACTCCCCAAAGATGGAGGTCAGAAGCTATACCAAAGTCAAGTTATGGTTTTTCTAAGTTAGGTTAGGGTTTTGGGTACTTCTTCATGAAAAATGCCAAACAAATAGAAAATGCAATGTAAAAATATGAGTTAAATTCCCTAGATACTACATGAAAATTATGAAATAATGCAAAAAGAACCATGTGCAAACTCATCTTGGTTGATCAGAAATGGATTTTTGAAGTTAGGGTTAGAAAAATAGGAAATTTGGAAACCCTAATTCATGGTTAATTGTCAAAACATGATCAAAACATGATCAAACCCTAAAACATGATCATGAATTTTTTTGTGATTTTTAAATCCCTAAAAGTATTTTTAATTTATTAAAATGAATGAATTAATTAAATAATACAATTAAATGATTTAAAAATATATTTTTAATGCAAAAATAAAAAATAAAAATGTTTTTGGTTTCTGAAAAATATTTGAAGATAAAATGCAAAAGATCATGATTTTAGAAAATGATTTGCTATTTTAAATAAATATGGGAAAACAAATGCAAAATAAATAAAAAGAAATGCAAAGTAATCACAATGGATGGCCAGGATTGAGAGTTGAGATGATCAATGTGCCAGGATGAAAGTCAGCATGACTTGGGGTAGTCTGATCCAAGGGTCTAGATTCAAAAATTCATTGCGTGCGTTATCCAATGGTCCTCATTCATTCTGATTAAGTTAATTAAGATTTATATAATTAAATGAAATTAGGTTTTAATGAGGAATCTGGGCCGTTCGTTCCACTAATTAAACAGGATCCTAGGGCTGTGGTTAAATCTGGAAAATAAAACACAATTAACTCTAATTACTCTCAGGTGGCCGGAGGGAAGCTTCGGTCACCTTTTCCGGCGAACTCCAAATAGTTTCCTCTATAGCTCACTAAAACTCATAAATCTTGCCCAGAAATGATCCTCTAACATCATACAACACGAAATAATCAACAAAAACCATTTATATCACAAGAATCATGAGAATCGAAGCAAACATCAAACACATGCAAAATTTCAGAGCATCATAAAATGGTCATTTCTCACTCATTTTCAAATCTAAATACATCACGGTGATCAGGATAACATATAGATTCAATTGATAACAAGAAAATGAAGTTCTGGAAAAAAAATTCTTGATGGATACCTGAACTGAAGACCTTTGAATATGAGTTTTTTGAGCCTTTCCTTGGTGCAAACCAACTCCACTGAACCTCCTGAAGCTAATGTGATGCTTGGAAAGAGTTTGTTTGGGCTATTTTGTGATATCCAGTTCTGGTTTGGCAGAAAATGGAGTTCTTGTGTGTTGAGTTTTAGGCCATGGCAATGGGTGGGATGTGTTTCTTAGGTCATGTATGATTGAATGGTGAAAGAAAAAATTATGTTTGATGGTTGTGTAATGAGTTTCGAAGAAGGCAAGTTTGAGAGGATTTTATTGCAATCTGATGATATGGTATGTTTCAAGGCTTGATGTTATGTGTTTTATGCTTATTAGGGTTTGTATAAATAATGTTATTAGTCAGAAGATTTGTTGTGGCATTATGGGATTGGCATGGCTTGAAATGAAAAAAGTCAAGATTTTGTGAATTAGAGGCATGGGCTTGGACAAATATCTTTTGAAGGGTGGTTCTGCATCAGCTAACTTCATGGAGAACCCTTGGATCATTTGTCATGAACTTTAACACTTGGATCAAGAGTTAGAAATGATTTTGCATTTTTCCAACTTTGTGAATTCTTGAAGAACAAGTCATGAAAACCCTTGGTTCTTGGCATAATTCTGGTCAAGGCAAGTTGCATTGTGTTGTTATGATATGTAGAAGTTTATTAGAGGTCATGAGATGGCTTGGAAAGCAAAATTGCACATTTCCCACTTTGGCATGAACTTGAAAATTATGTGATTTTTGCCAACTTTGATCCATCATAACTTGAGTTCTAGGATGAATCAAGAGGAGTTCTTGTACTTTTTGAAAATGGGAAGATCCAATCTACAACTTTCATGTTTGAAAAATTTTCATTTGAAGCCTTTTTGATCAAGAAAGAGGAGGTTGAAAATCTTTCCCAAAATGGAAAGTTTACATTACAAGTCATGTCCAGAAATGGCAACTTTGCAAATTGCTCAAAATTCTCCAATCTTGTGAACTTCTAACCATTCCCAAGATCAAATAAAGATCATAGGACCTCAAATTGATGAAGATGACCCTTTGGTACCCTTGATGGAGGCCTCAGATGCCCTGATTCTGACTTTTCTTGCATAACAAGTTACCATTTGATCAGATGATTTCCACAATGAACTTTTGCTTCAAATTTGATACACATGCTCCTTGTAACATATATAGACCAATAGAATCAAGAATGGCCAAATATTTTAAGTTTAAGGGCCTCAAACCCATAACCTTAATTTCTGGTCATCTGTGTAGGAAACCCTAAGCCTGCCTGGGTAGCTGTGCAATCCTCTGAGATTTTGTGACTTTAAAGCAAACTTGGAGGTATAATATGATCATAGAACACTCATGGACCCTCTTGGCATGCTTCATGGTCTCTGAGATAGCTCAAACCACTTCTATGATTCATTTGATCACAAACCCTAGTTATGCAACTTATGTAGTGAAATAACTATGCAGTGTGAGATGGTATGCTTATGAAATGAAATATGAAGGATCACATGCCAAGGTGTGAGAAAAAATAGAGGGAAAATTTGGGGTGTTTACAACTGCCCCTATTCAAGCATGAGTTAGCTGTGTAGGATGTAAGCACATGGCTTAACAGACAAACAAGATAACTTGTGGTTGAATACCAAGACAATCCAAAATTTGCACTCTTTATTATAAGAAGAAAAGGGATATAAATTGTAATAGGCAGTATAGACTGAATATCAAATGATAGCGACGAAGGATGACCATCGAGCAGAGAACGACTGTTGGGGATAAAAATGGTGAGAAACGCACTGACGGGGACGACCATCATGCTGGGGAATAAAGAATTCGCGACGGGGAAGACCATCGGGTAAAGTGATGAAGGACAATCATCAAGATAAAGAAGATAACCACGACGGGGACGACCATCGGGTAAAGGATAAATGAAACAATGATGAGGGACGGTCATCAAAAAGGTGAAGGACGATCACCAAGCAGGGGACGACTGCTGAAAAGATCATGATATAGGAAAAATGTCGGATAGAAAGATCAACGATGGGGACGGCCATTAGATAAAATGATGAGGGACGGTCATCAAGAGGTGAAGGACGATCACCTAGCAGGGGACGACTGCTCTATTGGGGATTATCTCGACATAAGACGAATGTCGGATAAAATGATCGACGATGGGGACGACCATCAGATGAATGATAAGGTACGGTCATCAAAAGGTGAAGGACGATCACCTAGCAGGGTACGGCTGCTGTGGATTATCGCGACATAGGAATAATGTCAGATAGAAAGTTGTTTTATTGGCGACTTCTGGGGATAGATAAACACGGACGAGTGTTTAAGCCCTAAAAATAAAATGGTATAAGTGTTTCGAAAGTGTGTATAGATTAAAGATACAGACGAGTATCCTTAGGACCACGACACGGACGCGTATCGATAGAAACAAAAAACAACGCGTGTTTAAGGGTGATGATACGAACTAGTATCAACTGTTTGAATAAGGAACATGGACGAATGTTGATCTGCTTGGGAGATGCGTAAGATACAGACTAATATCAAAGAATTATGTATAAGTAGGATACGAACGAGTATCGGAAGAATTGTGTATATGTATGTACAAGTATTTGTATTGAGAGTGCAAAAGGATATTTTGGCTTTTATCTGCAGGGGATAAGTTTTTGCGTATTGCTGGAGGAGTGATTTTGGTATTTGCAGGTGACTGGCTCGAACCTGGCTTATAATCATGCAAATGTTTGATTTTTGCCGTAATGCTCCGTATTAGACGGAATGCTATGCTCTGTTTGGGGAGGAATGGTGTGAATGCTATGATTATGCAAATGAGAGAAACGAGATTCGAGATCTGAAATCTTCTGGGAGAACGGATCACTGGGTGATCTGTGGGGAGATAGGATCACTGCACAATCTTTTTGGAGAACTCTAGTGGAATAACTCTGTGGGGATCCAATGCTAGGGATGAGAAGATCTGGAAACTCGCTAGGGAAAAGTGATTTAGGCATTGCTTTGGAGATCATGCTTGGGGAGGAGAGAACTTCTGGGAAGTAATCTGTCGGAGGATCAGCTTTGTGGGGGATACTCTGAGGAGATAAAAAGCTCCGTGGGGGAATACTTTCGTCAAGTAGTCCTTCTGATAATGTGATTGTCGGCTTGATCGGGGATATAGTGCCTGATATTCCCCATGTTGTGAAAGGTTGTCCGCCTTGAGTACCTGCACCCTATCAAACAAAGAAAATGCACAAGGGCCCTGAGGTATCCTCAACCGGATTCCTTCATAGGAGTTAGGTTCGCTTAAGAGCACATATTTCCCGCAAGCATTTATTGAAAATGGCTTATATGTTTTCATGCAAATGTTGTATTACGAACTTTGGACATTTTGCAAACAAAACAAAAAGGTACAAAACAAAGTGTGAATGAATATTTGACTTTATTGATTTGTGTTCCCTGAATAGGCGAGTACAGTAAGGAAGCTAATCCCTGAAATGAGGAGGTTGTTGCAAAATTGAGAAAATAAAAGTCCTATTCGACAATGTTTAAGTTGACGCTCCAATGAGCTTCCTTTTCTATGACCTGTATGACCTGAACGCTCTTCTTATCTTACTTTCTGAAGAAAGTTGATTCTGACCGACGCTTTTTCCTTTCAAAGCTTGCCATGTTATGTGAGTGATATAGACGAATTCATAATGCAGTTGTTCACTTATTCCTGATTTTGCGTGGATCGCCCTTTCGGGTTTTCAATCCACCGGGATACCCTTTTTTGCCTGAGCTGTCCGATGTGGCTTTTCAACTCAGCGAGTGTACACATTTTTTTTCAATTTTTCCCTTATTTTTGCCCGATTCTTTTATTTTGTTTTTGACTTGCCGAGATGCCCTATTTTTTCCTAGACTTACATTCTGTTTTTATGTCCAACGGGTCATTTATTCGAAGTATTTTTTAACTGCATCTGAATTCACAGTAGACGGGAAGTCTTCACCATCCATGGTTGCGAGCATGCTCTGCCCGAGAAGACTTTAGTTATTACATAGGGACCTTCATAGTTTGGTGTCCACTTTCCCCTGTGGTCTGTATGAGGAGGAAGGATCCTTTTCAGTACAAGCTCTCCCACTTGATATTCCCGAGGTATGAATTTTTGATCGAAGGCTTTCTTCATCCGTTTCTGATATAACTGACCATGACAGATAGCTGCTAATCTCTTTTCTTCAATCAGGCTCAGTTGGTTATAACAAGATCGGACCCATTCTGCTTCGTCCAGTTTTACATCCATCATTACCTGAAAGGAGGGTAATTCAACTTAAACAGGTAGGAATGCTTCCATACCATACACAAGCTGATAAGGTGTTGCCCCGGTATATGTTCTGATGGAAGTTTGGTACCCATGCAAGGCGAATGGTAACATTTCATGCCAGTCTTTGTATGGAACTACCATCTTTTGCACAATCTTCTTAATGTTCTTGATAGCCGCCTCAATAACGTCATTCATCTTTGGCCTGTAAGGAGAAGAGTTGTGATGTTGAATTTTGAAGTATCAGCACAGTTTTGCCATCATCTTGTTTTTAAGGTCTTAACCATTATCAGTAATGATTCGCTCGGGAACTCCATATCGACAAATGATATCCCTTTTCAGAAATCGGGCTACCACTTGCTTGTTGACATTTGCATACGAAGCTGCTTCAACCCATATGGTGAAGTAATCAATGGCTACCAGGATGAATCTGTGACCATTTAAAGCAATTGGCTCGATCTTTCCAATCATATCAATGCCCCACGTGGCGAAGGGCCAGGGTGAAGACAATATATTCAAAGTGCATAGATCTGGCATTTATGGCACTTTCTGGCATAGGCGCAATAGTCTGCATCCATTGTGATCCAGTAGTAACCTGATCTTAACAATTTCTTTTCCATTGCATGTGCTCCGGCATGGGTACCGAAAGAACCTTCATGTACTTCGTGCATTAGTAGGTCTGCTTCCTTCTTGTCAACACATCTGAGTAAGACCATGTCGAAGTTCCGCTTGTATGAGGAGCCATCAGTATTGAGGATGAAACTGCTAGCTAGCCTTCTCAATGTCTTCTTATCATTAGACGATGCCCCAGGTGGGTATGTCTGAGTCTCCAAGAAGCATTTGATGTCGTGGAACCAAGGTTTGTTGTCAATGATAGTGTCTACAGAGAATACATACGCCGGTCGGTCTAGTCTGGATACTAAAATTCGAGGTACATAGTTAGCAGTGTGTACTTTGATCATAGATGAAATAGTGGCCAAGGCGTCTGCAAACTGATTCTCATCTCGAGGGATGTATTCAAGCTTGACTGTTGTGAAGAAAGTCAACAATATCCTCGTATAGTCGCGGTAGGGAACCAGATGATCTTGATGAGTATACCACTTGCCATTAGTTTGGTTGATCACCAAAGCTAAATCTCCGAATACATTCAAGGTTTTGATCTTGAGGTCAATGGCTTCTTCAAGACCCATGATACAAGCTTCATATTCTGCTTCGTTTTTAGTGCATGCAAAGGTGAGCCTTGCTGAGAAAGGCAAATGGACTCCTTTGGGTGTAATAAGCACTGCACCAACTCCATGACCATTACAATTAACTTCCCCATCGAACATCATAGTCCATGCTACTTCTGGATCAGGCACTTCAGTGTGAATAGGCTCTTCACAATCTTTTGACATTAAGAACATGATGTCTTCATCAGGGAAATCAAACTCATAGGTTGGTAGTCATTAATGGGTTGCTCAGCCAGATAGTCAGACAATACACTGCCCTTGATGGCTTTCTGAGAGGTGTACTGAATATCATATTCTGTTAGAATCATTTGCCACTTTGCAACCCTTCCGGTAAGTGCTGGCTTCTCAAATATGTACTTTACGGGGTCCATCTTTGAGATCAACAAGGTAGTATGAGTCAACATATACTGTCTTAGTCGGCGATCAGCCCACGCTAAAGCACAACAAGTTTTCTCGAGCAGTGAATAACGTTGTTCATAGTCGGTAAACTTTTTGCTTAGGTACTATATTGCATACTCTTTTCGATCAGACTCGTCATGATGGCCCAATACACACCCCATTGATTCATCTTATATTGTCAGGTACATTATTAGCGATCTTCCTTCAACTTGAGGAATGAGAATTGGAGGTTCTTGCAGATACTCCTTGATCTTGTCAAAAGCTCTTTGACAATCATCGTTCCACCTGACTGTTTGTTCTTTTCTTAGTAGTTTGAACAAGGGTTCGCAGGTTGCAGTGAGATGGGATATGAACCTTGAAATGTAGTTCAATCTACCTAAGAACCCTCGAACTTCTTTCTCAGTCTTAGGTGCAGGCATTTCCTGAATTGCTTTGACTTTGTCGGGATCAACCTCAATTCCTTTTCGCTTACAATAAAACCCAGCAGCTTACCAGAACGTACCCCGAATGTGCATTTGTTGGGGTTCAACCTTAACTGATACTTCCTTAGACGCTTGAACAATTTCAACAGTTTTACCAAATGGTCTTCTTTTGTGAGGGACTTGGCAATCATGTCATCCACGTAGCACTCAATTTCTTTATGGATCATATCATGGAATAATGTTATCATAGCCCGTTGATATGTTTCACATGTGTTCTTCAGACCAAACGACATTACTTTGTAGCAGAGCGTGCCCCATGGTGTGATGAAGGTTGTCTTCTCCATGTCTTCAGGCGACATCTTGATCTGGTTGTATCCAGAAAATCCATCCATAAAAGAAAATACCGAGAATTGAGTTGTGTTATCCACCAATACATCAATGTGAGGTAATGGAAAGTCATCTTTCGGGCTTGCTCTGTCCAGATCCCGGTAATCAATACACATACACACCTTGCCATCCTTCTTGGGTACGGGTACAATATTAGCAACCCAAGGCGGGTAACTAGTTACAGCAAGAAAACTGGCGTCCCACTACTTTTGTACTTCTTCTTTGATTTTCATGGCCATGTCTGGGCGAGTACTGCGCAACTTCTGTTTAACTGGCGGACAATCCTCTTTCAATGGCAGCTTGTGCATGACAATATTTGTATCCAAACCCGACATATCTTGATAGGACCAAGCGAACATATCGACATATTCTCGCAGAATACTGATAAGTTGTTATTTTACTGGAGCTTGCAGACTAGCTCCAATCTTCACCTCTTTCACATCTTCCTCGGTACCAAGATTGATAGTCTCAACCTCCGCCTGATGAGGAGCAATCACCTTTTCCTCTTGTCTCAATAACCTGGCTAGATCTTCAGGTAAACCATAGTCTTCTTCAACCCATTCATCTGCTTGATAAATCGGATTGTCGACTTCATACGAGGTCATAGCAGTGTCGTTGTTGGTGCAATCTGGAGGGCTATCTCTTCAAGGGTTGAGATTTAGTTCATTTTAGTGATTGATTTTATCATATTTAGAAAAAGTAAATGAAGTTATTATTGAGAAAAACATTGCCATTTATTGTTTTGTGCAAAACTAACAAAAATGAAAAGACAGTGAGCGAAAAAGATTGTTTGCAAAAAGATGTCCATTGTTCATTAATATTCAATTTGCACAAATACATATGGCCCTATGACAAAATGAGTCCTGACATCTTGGGCAAGATGTAGGACTTTGATGCATGCTTAAAACTATAAATAATAATTACTCTGCAGCAGTAACCCTTATAATTTCCTGGGAAGACCAATTAAGGACTTGTTGGCCCAGGACTCTTGGATGGATCTAGCTTTCCAGGTTGTAGTCGCTCTCAGCCTCGTCTTCCAAAGTGTTGACAGCATCCGGGTTCAGCATTCCCCCACTTAAGAACTTGGGAGCTTCAGCAGCCTCCTCTGGAACTTGTCGGGATAGTCTGTAACCCAAACCGAATTTGTCTTCTTTCATCTGAATCTTCAGCCGCTTGCCCCAGCCTTGGGCATTCCCTTATTCCACAACCTTCCAAGCTTGTTTGTAGGAAGCAATTGAGGTGCCCATCCTTTCCTCTTGGGATGCAGCAAACACCTCAGTTGTAGCTTTGTTGACGTTCAAGGCTTCAAAACCCTGACTCATGGTTTCATGGATCTCCCCATCCATTTATATGTACTAGTATGTAGCCAGGTGACTGAAAAATATGTCTTCTTCTCCAAAGATGGTGATAATTTGGCCTTCCTACTCATATTTTAACTCCTGGTGAAGGGTAGACGTTACCGCACCGGCGACATGTGTAATACCTCAAAATTGTCCCTCTCATTTCCTCAACATTTTGCATAGCATTTTGCATTCATAAATTCATAAAATAACCAAAAACATTGCATCATGCATTGCATAGTTGAGGCATAGGCACGTGGTCAATGGTTGGAGCAACTGAAGGCATTACAAAGGAAACCGAAGGGCCACAAAGCTTCTCAAACTTGTGCAAAGGGTTCACAACATCCCACAAGTCTTCACTTAAATCCACGAGCCATGGAAATATGGGGTTTAATTAAAGGAGGCAAGCAGTGCAACATCTCCTGATGAAAAGAGCCAAATTAGGGTTTCACTTCTATGGGGCTTCGGCATGAAGTTTCGATTCAAAGAGGATTCCTTTGTATTATATATGATGTCAAAGGCCTAGGCTTCAAATCTCGTCCACAAATTCATTTTGGAAGGGGTTCGACTGGCCAGACGGCTGAAACTCGAGGAATCGGGGAAAAAGCAACTGAGCTAGGTAAAAAAGGTCGATTCCTGATCTTTAAGATCGAGATCATGAAATTAGGGTTAAAATGATCCTATGGTTCAAATTTGGTCAAGAAATGATGGAGGAATCATAAAAAAAATCAAAAAAAGAAAAATCATTTGAAAAGTGGTTGGTTTTACATTTCCCTCCACTTTTCCTTCCACTTTCTTTCCACACTTCCTTTCATTCTTTCCCTCTTGTTTTTCCATTTCAATTCCACTCCATTTCCCTTGGAAACTTCTACCATGTTCTACCATCTTCTAGAATGTTCCTTCTCCTAACCTAGCTCCATTGCTAAATCCTAACCTCTTTACCAAACCATAATTTTGGATACCAAGCCTAATTTTTGGACCCTAAACCTAAGCTATATTTAATCCATTTTCATCCAAACCAAAGAGACAGACATAAAATTTTCATTTCCAAATTTCTCACTCTCTCACAATCACTTTTTCTCTCTCACTTTTCCTCCTTTTTCCCTTTTTCACTAAAGCTTTTTGAATAAGATCTTCAAGTTTCACATTGAAACTTGAAGATCTTGAAGCTTAGCCTCAACCTCCATTGATTTTGTGGATTGTGGAAGAAGAAGCTACTGAATTTTTGTGAAAGTTTCGACTTATCGGAAGCACACGAAAGCTCAAGCATCAAGAACGCATTTATTTTTCGGTTTCGCGGTTTTCTTGGTTTTCTCTTTGATCAAGCTCCGATTCTTGCAACATTCACCGAAGCACTTCTCCGCTTCGTAGGTTGGTGATCTAAATCACTTCTCCTTTATTTTATTCTCTTCATCTCGGCATTTCGGCATTCTTTAATTGCTTTTTCGCTTTGCTTGAGATCGTTTCCGTTTTCGTTATGTGTTGCTTCCGATTTATGATTTGTGATGGATTTGGATTTAAGGTGTTGATAGTTATAGGTTTTAGCATGTGTAAATAAGTCCCAATTAAGTAGAAATTAATGTTAGCATGTTCCTAGGAATGTTATGGATCATTAGAAGTGAGTGTGTGGCCAAAAGCACTTATTTCAAAAGTTTTTTTTACTTTTTGTTCAGTGTTAACCGGTTAACGCGTGCGTTTTAGCCACAAATTGCTGTTGTTTTAGGTTCGTTAACCAGTTAACGCATTTGGTTAATCGGTTAACGCTGTTGATTTTTGGATTTTTTAGTTTATTTGATTGCTCATGTTTGCTTTCTAGTGCCTCTAATGTTCATAGATGTTTAGGTAGTGATTTTAGGGAATTTTTGGGTCCATTTCCAATAGCTCATTCCCCCATTTCGAGTCGTTTCGACACGATTCCGTTCATGTCGCATATTATGCATTTTAGTGTTTCTTTGTGCATAGCTTGATTCTTGCATTTTGTTGCCATGTTTATGCATCATTAGGTAAGTAAATAATCATGTTGCATTCTGTTTTTACATATTTTGCATTGCATTAAATCATTTTGCATTTCATTGTATCAAGATATATAGCATTTTACATAATCATGTATGTATGTGTATTTGGTTGCATTTTATTGCATGCTTGATCATATCATTTATATCAATTCAATTCTGAATTTTGCATTGAGTTTAGCATTCTTGTTGAGCTATCATATTTCATGTTCATAATCAATAATCCTCATGTTCATATACCATATTCATGTGCTACATTTTTGCATACTTGTTGCATAATTAACCATGTGATGCATTCTTGCATAATCCTTCTAAATGTTCATGTTTTCCATTTATGTATGTTTATCCATGTTCAAATGCATGTTCATGATGAGATTGGTGCATTTTTTTATTGAGTTTGTGCATTACAAAATGAAAATAATCAATTCTGGATTTTGCATTTCATAGTTGTTTTTGCATATAAGTGCTGTAAAATGTATGCTGTTTGTTATGTTTGCATGTTGTTTGTAACCTTTTACACCTACCTTTTCATGATGCATGCTGGCTGTAAAAAGCTAATTTGTGTTAGGCATAGTTTCCATAGCTGTTTGGGTAATAGGGGGCTGTAGTAGGTGCTGTATTTTTGTCTTAGCAGTTTTTTTAGCTCTTTAGAATTAAAATAGAATTTAGATAGGGTCCTAGAGTCATTAGGATTTAATTAGGGTATGTTTGCCTTGTTATTTTAATAAAAATGTACATTAACCTTTGTTTTGTAGAGGGGAAGATTGAGGTAAGTTTCCTTCAATTCATTCTTTTATTTCCTTTATGCATTTAATTTGCATTTAAGTTCCTTTACCTTTCATACTTGTGTTTGGTAGGATTTCCCCCTCTTTTGTAGAATCAACTTAACTTCTCTAGGAAGTAAGTTGCATTCTATTTCTTTTCTTCCTTAGGATTAGAAAACCTCACAAACCATTAGGATCTCTCTTTTGTATATGATAACTAACTTAGGATTGAGTCTTAGTCCCCTTAGTTTTTGCCTTTTGCAACTTGAGTCATTATTTATCACCTCATAAAGAAAAGCAATAAAACACTTAATAAAAACCGAACGTTCTTATACGACACGAGACTTTGTTGCAGAGTGCTTATAAATACTCACAAACAAATACTCACCGTGATGGATAGGTCTTAGTATGGGAATGTTCACAAACAAATTCAAAACATTTCTCATAAAAGACAAAAACAAACAATAAGCAACTATCCTGCGGGAACTTCTTTTCTCATCTCATTCATTCTGAACGCGAACTTGCGACGAATTGTCTTGCATGCAAGACGGTAAACGCACTCGTACCAGACGAGCCTGCAACACCTGAGCATAGACATACGCTGTTCCAGTGCATAAAAAACACAAACAAATAGTTCCCGCCTTAGTTAGGCGAACTACGTCGACTCTGATCCTCATTTTCCCGATGAGGTACGTAGGCAGCGGCGTAGGGCCCATTCGAGCACATTCTTTATTTTCCCTACAATTTCCCCATTCTTTCTTTTCATTCAATTTTCCAATTCCCTTTCTTTCATTCCAGTTCCATTAGAAGTTTTATTCAGCAGCAGTTATATTATTTATCACCCTTTAAACAAAACAAGCAAGCGTGGATCCCGTCGGGTACAGCGGACGGTCTGGAGTGCTAATACCTTCCCAGGTCGTAACCGACTCCCGAACCCAGATCTTTGATTCGTAGGACCTTGTCCTTTCCTTCTTCCTTAGGTTTGTGCAGCATTACCTTTCCCATTCATTCGGGATAAAAATGCCTGGCTGGCGACACTACCCTTTCCGCGCCACTTTCACGTTTGTACTAGGATGAAAATCCCGGGAGCGACAGCTGGAGACTCTGCTGGGGATCGAACCCAGAATCTCTAGTTTCCCTCGTAGAGTCAATCCTAGCGCCTGTTTGGTTTTGTTTCTTTGGGTGTTTATCTGTTTGCTGATTTGTGCTTTAGTCTAGCTTTACTGTTTTTATTTACAATTTTACTTCACCGCATTTATTTACCGCTTTTAGTATTTATTTTCCATGCATCATATTATATTGGACTGTCTTGCTGTGCTGGTTTTCATTTTTTCTGTGGGATGGGAGTTATTGTGAGATAAGCCAATTACCCGACTTGAGTGCACTATAGGATTAGCGTGGACACGTTGTACTTGCATGGTTACATGATGTGTGGCGATGTGTTCCACACCCAGACTGCGACCGTCTCGGGACTATTCTGTGTGGGGGTTCTTCTCCACTTCAGGGTACAACCTTGACAGTTATGTGCATCTGGTGACCGATCTTCGAGGACCTTAATGGGAACACCCCTCTCCAGTGATGACAGTGGCAAACCACATTTGGGAACTCGCATAGGATGGCCTGGTTTTCTCATAGGAATTTAGTTAAAGAAAACTGTTTGTATGACAGTAGTATTGTACCCTTCGGGATGAATTTACTATTGTTTCTCGATTCAGTGCTTGAAGCTGGAGCCTTATGAGGGATGCTTGTTTTTTCCGGACTCAACTGAGGCCTCCCTGAGTAGTACATAATGCCAAACCGATTCCCTGATTTGGTCATGAGCCATTTCTCGGAAATGGTGAACATATTATTGCTATTCGGCTTTGAGAGTTCATGATGTTGACCCAAGTAGAACACCTGTGAGATTGAGAGGGGTTTACAGATTTGCAGGAACCCTAAGACCTTCAACATACCCACTTTGCCATTGGTTCAGTTTTGTGATCTGGATTTCTGGTTCTAAGATATGGATCCCGGATCAGAGGGATTTTTATTGTGATATGTGGATATTGTGACCTTGCACCGACACCTGATTATATGATTGGCACATCATTGACACTTCACTGATCACATTCCTCGCCTTGCATAAGCATCATATCATCATTAATCATTTGTGTTTCTTTTATTCTCAGGGTCTGCATTACTCCAGGTTCCTGGTCATATCATTGCTTTAGAATGGAAGACGTCAGAAAGAGAACTGTGCACTACAAATTTTTTGATACCAAGATGGACCTGATTAACCAAATGGTGTCTCATATAACCCCGAGTCATTTGGGATACTTCAAGGAAATGTATGGTGATATTCTGGACTTGGTATTCAACTTGGATAGCACTCAGAGAAGCATCATTCACACTTTGTTGCAATATTACAATCCACGGCTCATGTGTTTAACATTTCATGACTTTCAGTTGGGTCCTTTACTTGAAGAGTATGCTGGGATTATGGGAGTATCAATCAAGGATCAAATTCCTTTCAACTTAGAGATCACAAGACCAACCCATGTTGACATCGCCAAAGCTCTTTATTTTAGCTCATATGAAGTATCTGCAAATCTGTCTACCACCAATGCAAAGGTACTTGGTTTCACTTTAGAGTATCTGGTTAGAAAAGCTGAAAAATTTGCAGTGACAAATCAGTGGGATTCTGTTTGCGCCATCTTAGCACTATCCATTTATGGGATCATCCTGTTCGCTGATATGGACAAATTTGTGGACATAAATGCTATTCATTTATTTGTGTTGAAGAATCCGGTGCCCACTCTCCTAGGTGACTTGTAATTATTCAGTGCACTATAAGAATGAGAAGAAGCGAGGAGGTCTGGTTAGGTGTTGTGCTCCCTTATTCTACAGGTGGGTCATGAGACATTTGCCTACTACTGAGAGTTTTACTGATCCAAATACTACTTGGGCCCAGAAGCTGAGTACTTTGTCGGCCAAAGATATTAGGTGGTTTACTTTGAGGTTGAAAGGAAAGAGTTTTATTACCAGTTGTGGGAATTACCTTAATGTGCCTTTGTTAGGAGTGTCAGGAGGTATCAACTACAATCCCATTCTCTTAAGAAGACAGTTAGGGTATGCGCTCAAAGAGATTCCCGATGAATCCGAGTTATTCCAAACTTTTTACTTCTCGGTGAAAGACAATCTTCCGTTGGTCAGGAAAGTTGCAGGTTCTTGGAAGGTGATCAAAAGAAAGGACATGGCATGCCTAGGCAAGAGCAATAATCGGATGTTCCCTGAATTCGAAGCTTGGATAAAGGAGGAGGTTCAAACGGCTCTAGTCCCTTTTTCTGTACCAACTCCGCCTCCAACAACGATGCCTTAGGAAGATTATCAGAACTTGGAAGCTTTGGTCAAGAAGCTTAGGGTTGAGAATCAAGAGGCTTACAATTCCTGTCCGAAATTGATGATTCAGAACCATCAGTTAGAAGATAGAGCTCTCCGAGCTGAAGAAACGGTTCGTCTCAAGCAGAAGAATTTCGAGGAAAGGGAGCTATACTTCAGGAAGAGAGGATTGGATGAGATCCATAAGGCGAGTCAGCGCCGGAAGGATAAGAAAGAACTTAATGAGGTTAATGAAGCCATCACACTTTGGAAAGAGAAGTGGAGTGATAATTAGAAGAAGCAAAAGGACGTAGAAGTTGAATTCGAGTTGAAGATCAAGAACCTCCAGGATGCTTTGGTTGAGCAAGAGAAGTTAGTTCAAAAAGCACAAGAGCAACAGAGAGAGTACCTTCGTTAGATGACAAAGAGTCAACAAATAGCTGAAGATGTCCAGAAAGAAGTTGAAGAGCTAAAGCTTCGTGCTGATGTGAAGAGGTCAAGGGCCGAGCCAAATCTAAGCAAAGAGAATGAGACAACTTTCATGCAGCAGATTGAAGAGTTACATGCTTCCTTTGATCTGAGGGACCTCCTCATCCAGAGACTCATCTAGGATCCTGATCATCCGGATATCGCTCAGTTGTTCCAGAATGTCAAGCGTCTCAGCTGGAGGCTGCAAGACTTAGAGCTCCCTAGGGTTTAGTTTCATGATATTGTACTTGGATTACCCACAAGCTTGTTGTGGGATTCCTTTTATTTGATGTAATTTGTTTTTCTTTTGATTGGCACCCTTCGGGGACTTTGTTGTTTCAAACTTCAGTTTATGTGATTGACTTGTTTTGAATCTCTTGTTCGTTATTTGTTGCACCGACACAGGGTAATGAGCACCAATTCTCTACGGCCGTCACTGTATTTGAACATCACTTGGGTCTTCTTCCCAATTATTATTCTCTTAATGCCAGGACCGGAAACAGGGAAAAACTTGGGAATAAAAGGAACACATTGCATTGCATACGCATCATTTGCATTTCTTCTTTGTTTTTGCAGGTTTTTTCTACAAGATGCTTAATTTATCTGTGTTCACAAGCAAAGATTGCGAGAGCTGCCAAAACCCGGCATCTCCGACAAGATATACCGCATCGCTACGCAACTCGCAGCAACTAGAGGACAGTCATGGACGCTATGCAAACAGAGCTTAATGAGTTTCGCACCAGAATTAGAGAATTCATGGTGAGGATGCAAGGGGTGGCTCAGGGACAACAAGAGTTAAGGAATGCAGTTCAGGGGCTCAACCCTCCTCAGACTAATATCCTTGTATCCATTCCTGACGTGCAAGTGACTCCTCCCAACACCAACAATAGCCCGGGCGGACCTCAAATTCCAGAGCAGGGCACATCAACTTTCATTTCGGTACAAGACAAGCAGGATGATCAGTTCCCTTCTTTCAACAATGATATAGGTTCGGCGGAGAAGGAAATATTCAAGACTTTTTGGTGCTTGCTGAGAAAGTCAAAGCCCTCGAGTGTAGAGAAACTTTGGGGATAGATGTATCTGACATGGGCCTAGTCCCCGAGGTGGTTATTCCTCACAAATTCAGGCCGCCTACTTTTGACAAGTGTAACGGTAGCTCCTGCCCAAAGACTCACTTGCAGGCATTCTACCGGAAAATTGCTGCCTATACTAGGTATGAAAAGCTCTGGATGTACTACTTCCAGGATACTCTCCGGAGGGTCCTTGGAATGGTATATGAAGCTAGAGAGAAGCTCTGTGAGAAGCTAGAAGGAATTGGGAGAAACACTCCTCAAACAGTATCAATATAATATCGACATGGCGCCCAGTCGTACTCAACTTCAAAGTTTGACTCAGAAGAACTCCGAGAGCTTCAATGATTACGCACAAAGGTGGCGTGAAGTGGACGCTAGAGTGCAACCACCTTTGCTGGAGAGAGAAATGGTAGACCTGTTCCAGGATACCCTCCCTGGGCATTTCATGGAAATGCTAGCTGGATGTTCCTCAAGTGGGTTTTCAGATATCATCTTGACTGGCGAGAGGATGGAAAGTTGGATCAAGCAAGGGAATATTTAGAACGAAGGCGCTTCAAGTTCTGGGATTAAGAAACCCTTCGTGAAAAGAAGAGAAGGAGAGACCGGTGTAGTGTACGCGTAGAGGGGAGGAAGAAATAGAGGGTTTTCTCTGCAAGTGGCCCGTTTCACTATCTCAGCTCAACCTGTTCAATAACAAGTCCAACAACCACAACAACAACGCCAACAAGGGTATCAACAATGAGCTCCTCGTCCATATTACCCCCAGAAGCCCAGAGAAAGACATTTCGAAGCTCCGTCGATGTCCTATTCACAGCTTTTGAAGAACCTCCTACAACTTCAGATGGTTCAACTCTGAACTCTACAACCCCCGAAGCCAGGCCAAATCCCCAAGGGTTATGATACAAACGCCAGATGCGAATTTCATTCCGGAGCTCCCGGGCATACCACAGAGAACTGCAAAGCACTAAAACATGTTGTTCAAGACCTACTGGATTCTAAAGCAATCAACTTTGCTCCTACTCCTAATGTAATTCAGAACCCCATGCCTCCTCACGGAGGTACGGTTGGGGCAGTTGATGAAGGGGAAAATTTAAACTTGGTGCGCGATGTCAAAGACTTGCAGACTCTGTTGATTGTTGTTAAAGTCTGCTTGTCACAAAAGGGTATTTTTCCTGGGTGTGAAGTTGATTGTCCAGGATGTGCTGAAGCTACAAATGGTTGTGAGCAGTTGAAAGCAGGGATCCAGAGCATGATTATTGAAGGAGTGTTGCAGTTTGACAAGGTTGTAAAGGAAAGCGAAGTATCTACAATAACCATCTTCTACGATCCATCTCAAGTTCCTCCACAGGCCAGAGTAGCACCGATAACCATCACCACTGCAGGACCAGTACTGTATCAGAATGATACAGCCATTCCATGGAATTATGGTGGCGAAGTATACTGTAACGGCCAGAAGCAAGAGTTGGCCACGTCTAGTACAACTATGGTTCAATTGGAAAATGTTGGAGTAGGGGGCTTCACCAGAAGTGGGAGATTATTCGCGCCGGAAACACTAAGAAATAGTGTGATACCACCCAGGGACACCGCGGAAGCCCATGGTAGGGCGAGAGGGAAGCAGCCACTGGTTGTCAACGATCCTGCACCAGCAACTGATCCAGACCATACTTTCGATAAAGAAGCTGAAGAATTCCTGAGGATTATCAAAAAGAGCGACTACAAGATTGTGGACCATCTGCAGCAGACTCCGTCGAAGATTTCCGTTTTGTCCTTGCTCATGTGTTCTGATTCTCACAAGAAGGCTCTCCTGAATATTCTGAACAAGGCGTACGTGCCTCAAGATATTTCAGTAAATCAGTTGGAAGCAGTGGTATCTAGTGTTAATCCCAATCACGGACTGGGTTTCACAGACTTGGATATGACTTCTGAAGGGCGTGCTCATAATCGGGCACTTCATATCTCTTTAGAATGTAAAGGTGCAGTACTCTCTCACGTGTTGGTAGATACTGGATCTTCGTTGAATGTCTTTCCCAAGAAATCAATGATGAAGTTGGATTATGATGGAGTAGTTCTAAAGCCTAGCGACCTGGTAGTTAGAGCATTTGATGGGTCGAGGAGATTGGTGTTCGAGGAGGTGGAGTTACCAATTAAAGTAGGTCCACAGATCTTCAATACCACATTCTACGTAATGGATATACAGCCTGCATACAGTTGTTTGCTTGGAAGACCTTGGATACATTCAGAAGGAGCCGTATCGTCCACACTTCATCAAAAGCTAAAGTTCGTCTGGGAGGGTCAAATTGTAACTGTCAGTGGGGAAGAAGACATTTTTGTTAGTCATCTAGTTCATTCAAATATGTGGAGATGGATGGCGAAATAGTTGAGACCCCGTGTCAGGCTTTTGAGCCCTTGAAAACTGAACAAGCGTCCGCTGTGGCGGCTTCTCCTAAAGAACCGAAGAAGGGGGTTTCCATAGCCTCTTATAAGAAAGCTCTTGAGGTGGTAGAGTCAGGGGTGCGAGAAGGCTGGGGCAGTCCAATAGAAGTGCCAGAAAAGAAAGATATGTTCGGAATTGGTTACCATCCTGGGCAGTCATCGTCTGAACCGAATGCTAGAGGTCGTCAAGGCCCAATTACTTTCACGAGTGTGGGAGTGGTAGACTATGGAAACATCAGTGCCGTGCAGGATGACGTAGTCGATAGTGACTGTGACATAGATGAGTGGATCAGGCCTGCTGTACCAGGGACTCAACTTAGCAATTGAACATCAGAAAGGCTTATTTCAGTCACCTCTTTCGAAGAGTAATAATTTTTGTTTCTGTTTTTCCTGTATTCAAGCACTATGTCTTGCCCGGGGCATAGTAGCTCTTTGAAATGGTTTGTTTGTTTGTAACACAATCATAAATAAAGCTGACGTTTCACATTCATTCATGTTGTTCTTTGTCTTTCATTTTTGTTTTTTTTTGTTTTTCAAAAAGAAAGAAAAGTTTTAAAATGGAAATGTTTCTCATTTTCTCAAGTTTTTGCTAAAGCCTTGCATGAATCACCATTCATGCAGGTGCTCGTCACCGGATCTTATCAATGACGACCCTATTATGGCTGAGTATGACTTCGACAATCCAATTTATCAAGTCGATAAGGAAGGTGAAGAGGATTGCGAACTACCTGAAGAATTGGCCAGACTGCTTAAACAGGAGGAGAAGATGATTCAGCCGCACGAAGAAGCTCGAAGTAATAAACCTGGGTACTGAAGAAGACAAGAAAGAAGTCAAGATCGGGGATGCATTAGAAGAATCTGTCAAGACTCGTTTGATTGCTATGCTTCAAGAGTATGTTGATTTCTTTGCATGGTCCTACCAAGATATGCCTGGTTTAGACACTGACATTGTGGTACACAAGCTGCCTCTCAGAGAAGATTGTCCTCCAGTAAAGCAGAAGTTGAGGCGCACACGTCCTGATATGGCTATCAAGATAAAGGAAGAAGTACAAAAACAGTTTGATGCTGGCTTCTTGGCCGTGACCAGTTACCCTCTGTGAGTTGCCAACATTGTGCCGGTTCCTAAGAAAGACGGCAAAGTCAGGATGTGTGTAGACTACAGGGATTTGAATAGGTCCAGCCCCAAAGATGATTTCCCTCTACCTCACATAGATGTGCTCGTCGATAATACTGTGCAGTTTTCCGTGTTCTCCTTCATGGACGGATTCTCCGGTTATAATAAGATTAAGATGTCTCCCGATGACATGGAAAAGACAACCTTCATCACGCCTTGGGGCACCTTCTGTTACAAGGTTATGCCATTTGGTTTGAAGAATGCTGGAGCCACTTATCAACGGGCGATGGTGACGTTATTTCACGACATGATCCATCATGAAATTGAGGTTTATGTTGATGATATGATAGCAAAATCCTAAACAGAGGAAGAGAACTTGGTTAATCTAGCAAAGTTGTTTGACAGACTCCGAAAGTTCAGACTGAGGTTGAATCCGAATAAGTGTATCTTCGGGGTCCGTTCTGGCAAGTTACTCGGCTTCATTGTTAGTGAGCGAGGAATTGAGGTTGATCTAGCCAAAGTGAAAGCTATCCAAGAGATTCCTGAGCCGAAGACTGAAAAGCAAGTGTGTGGCTTCTTAAGGAGACTAAACTACATTGCACGATTTATCTCTCACCTAACGGCCACATGCGAGCCCATCTTTAAGCTTCTAAGGAAGAATCGGGCCATTAAATGAAACGAAGACTGCCAGTAAGCCTTTGACCGAATCAAAGAATACCTGCTAGAACCTCCAATTCTTATGCGTCCAGTGCTAGGGAGACCTTTGATTATGTATCTTAATGTGCTTGAAGGATCGATGGGATGTGTGCTGGCTCAGCAGGACGAGTCTGGCCGAAAAGAGCACGCCATTTATTACCTTAGCAAAAAGTTTACCGATTGTGAGACGCGTTACTCACTACTCGAGAAAACTTGTTGCGCTTTGGCATGGGTTGCTTGCCGACTAAGACAGTACATGCTGACTCACACTACTCTCTTAATTTCCAAGATGGATCTTGTGAAATACATCTTTGAAAAGCCAGCTCTGACAAGAAGAGTAGCCCGATGGCAGATGATACTAACAGAGTATGATATACATTACACTTCGTAAAAGGCAATCAAAGGAAGTGTATTGTCAGAATATTTGGCTCAGCAGCCAATCGATGATTATCAACCCATGAGGTTCGAGTTTCCGGATGAGGACATCATGTTCCTCAAGTCGAAAGACTAAGAAGAACCACTTCCGGAGGAGGGGCCAGACCCTGAATCCAAATGGAAGCTGATGTTTGATGGAGCTGTGAACATGAATGGAAGTGAAGTAGGTGATGTTATCATCTCGCCAGAAGGGATCCATACACCTTTAGCTGCTCGGTTGAATTTCGAATGCACTAACAATGAGGTAGAGTATGAAGCTTGTATCATGGGGATTGAAGAGGCAATCGACTTGCGAGTCAAAAACCTCGAAATCTCTGGAGATTCTGCTCTGTTGGTGAATCAAGTCAATGGCAAATGGTTGGTTCATCAACTTCATTTGATTCCTTACAGAGATTATGTCAGGAGGCTGTTAACCTTCTTCACTAAAGTCAAGCTGAATTATATTCCTCGAGATGAAAACCAATTCGCCGATGCTCTAGCAACTTTGTCGTCCATGATTAAAGTTTGTCAAGAGAATTTCGTGCCTCGAATTACGGTCTCCCGTCTTGAAAGACCTGCTTATGTCTTTGCAGTTGACGGTGGTGAAGATAACAAGCCTTGGTATCATGATATAAAGTAATTCCTGAAGGCTCAAGAATACCCGGCTGGGGCATCTAGTAAGGACAAGAAGACCCTTAGAAGACTGGCAGGAGGTTTCTTCTTGAATCAAGATGGCGTGCTGTACAAGCAAAACCTCGACATGGTTCTGCTCAGATACGTGGATAGACACGAAGCATACCTGTTGATGCAGGAGGTCCATGAAGGCTCCTTTGGTACCAATGCTGGAGGACATGCTATGGCCAAGAAATTGTTGAGATTGGGATATTATTGGATCACCATGGAATCCGATTGCTGTAAGTACTCCTGTAAATGCCACAAATGTCAAATTTACGCTGATAAGGTCCATGTGCCTCCGAATTCGTTGAGTGTCATGTCTTCACCATGGCCGTTCGCCATGTGGGGCATTGATATGATTGGCAAGATCGAGCCAACAACTTCTAACGGTCATCGCTTCATCCTGGTTGCTATAGACTACTTCACAAAGTGGGTCGAAGCGGCATCTTATGCCAATGTCTCTAAACAAGTGGTAGCCCGGTTTATTAAAAGTGACATCATTTGCTGGTACGGAATTCCTGAAAGGATCATTACTAATAATGGTTCTAATCTCAACAACAAAATGATGGCTGACTTGTGTCGAGATTTCAAAATAGAGCATCATAACTCTTCTCCATATCGCCCGAAGATGAATGGCGCCGTTGAGACGGCCAATAAAAACATCAAGAAGATCATGCAGAAGATGGTTGTAACATACAAAGACTGGCATGAGATGCTACCATTTACGTTGTATGGGTACAGAATGTGAGTGCGTTCTTCAACCGGGGCAACCCCGTTCTCACTGGTGTATGGTATGGAGGCAGTCCTACCAATTGAAGTGGAAATCCCCTTGTTGAGGTTAATGATGGACATTAAGCTAGATGAAGCTAAGTGGCTTCGATCTAGATATAATCAGTTGAGCCTCGTTGAAGAGAAAATCTAGCAGCTGTATGCCATTGACAGTCGTATCAGCGACGGATGAAACAGGCTTTTGACAAGAAGGTGCGACCACAGAGGTACATGCCAGGTGACTTAGTGCTGAAAAGGATTCTTCCTACTCTCAATGATCACAGGGGCAAGTGGACAACCAACTATGAAGTACCGTTCATGGTTAAAAAGGTTTTCTCAGGAGGAGCCTTGATGCTGACAACCATGGACGGAGAAAACTTCCAATCCCCCGTTAACGCAGACGCAGTAAGAAAATACTTCATGTAAAAGAACCCGCTGGATAAAAACAGAATAAAGATCCAGGCAAAATTGGGCATCCCGGCGAAAGTTAGGGAAATCTTGAAAAAAAATGCACACCCGCTGAGTTGAAAAGCCACATCGGACAACTCAGACAAAAAAGGGTATCCCGGTGGATTGAAAACCTGAAAAGGCGATCCATGAAAAAGAGGGATTAACACGAACGATTGTGATCTGCGAGATCCGTAACCTATCTGCAGCTGAGGTTAGTCTAAGGGTTGAAAATCAGTTCAATTACTTTTCTCAAGGGGCAGAGTGAGCGGAGCGTCTTGAAGACATACAAGTCATAACCGGGTTGAAACTTGATGAGATCCACTTCTCACATTGCCAATAGGATAGTTTGTTTTCCTTTTTGGCTGTTTCCTCTTTCCAGGGAAATGCTTTCTTTGTATTGCCTATTCGTGGCCATTTTTTCCGAATCAATAAAAAAATCAAATTCAATCAACTTGTGACTATTTGCATCTTGTTTTTGTTTTTTCATCTAGCATTGATTGATTGCAAAAACGTCCAGCAAATCGTGATTTATGTTGTGTTTTGAACATTTGAATTCTTTCTAACTCGTGCAGGAGAACAGAAACATTTAATACAACTCTGAAAGGGTGTCGAGATACCCATATAATGATACATGCTACGAGCCTGGGGCTGGCAGGTCCCAAACTAACTCTCCATATTGCAGGCACCATCGATTGTGTTTATGCAGGTACATGTACAAGTGTTGTCAACAGAGCTAAAAGAAAATTCCCAGGAGGAGCAATCCTTTATGTTTGAACAGGGGCAGGTGTCTCCCAGAGTGTCTCCAATCATCCCCAGTAAAGTGGAGGTTGAAATTTCTCCCAGCAAGGTAGCAGAATGTCGGTGTCATCCCCAAGCAGAAGCTTCCCTTCGATATAGGGGCAATCCCCAGCAGTACAAGGAGTGTCATTCCTCCCCAGCAGTTTGCTCCCTCAGCAGTGCCATGCCTATAGTTCCCAGCCAAATCAGGAGGTCTTCACTTCCCCACCAAAGGTCAAGAAAAGTCGATCTCCAGCAGGGTCTTGGCTCTCCAATCTCAAAGTCCAATTTATTTTTGGCAATGGCGGTAGTTCAAGAGCCGGTGAATCATTAACAGCTTTCCCCATAGAGTTGTTTCCTCCTCATTAGGATGGTCCAGATCAGTACAGTGATCACCAGTTCTCCCCAGTCAAGCCACCTGGGATACTTGCAGTCTCCTCATTGGGAGATCCCTTTGCATTTGTATTTTCATTTAGTAATCATCATTACATTTGATTCCTCTAAAGCGTAACATTTCCATCATCATGGAGCATTACGCCATAAATTCAAACATATGCATGCCAGCATGGGCAAGTTTTGAGGTATATATAACATCTTCTCAACCTGAAGTACTCCGCACAGAGGATACCAACATCATTTTTCAGACATCCTTGTCTTTTCAAGTCAATGTTTGTCACTTATTTCGCGTCTTGTTTGGTACAACAGTCGCGTCGCAGTTTCCCGTTTTGTACAACGGACCTGTTTGCCTGGGCTCTCGTTTATGTACAACAATCCCATTCCATCTTATCCTATTTCCTTTGAGTTTCTGATTATCGACTGAGGCCGGTATACCATGGCGGTTCCATTCGAGGATGGTTTCGTTTTAGATCCGAGGATCTTTTTAGAATTGTCATTCGAGGATGGCATTCTTTTCTTCAAGTCCTTCTGAGGTTGGTCTTGTTTGTTGTGGCTATCACTCGAGGGTGATAGTCCATTTTAAGCTTATTGATTAAGGTCAGTTTGTCTCTTTTGCAAAGTCAGTCTGAGGTCAGCCTTTGTGTTTCTGGTTATCGACTGAGGCCGATATACCATGGCGTTTCCATTCGAGGATGGTTTCGTTTTAGATCCGAGGATCTTTTGAGAATTATCATTCGAGGATGGCATTCTTTTCTTCAAGTCCTTCTAAGGTTGGTCTTGTTTGTTGTGGCTATCACTCGAGGGTGATAGACCATTTTGAGCTTATTGATTGAGGTCAGTTTGTCTCTTTTGCAAAGTATGTCTGAGGTCAGCCTTTCTGTTTCTGGTTATCGACTGAGGCCGATATACCATGGCGTCTCCATTAGAGGATGGTTTCGTTTTAGATCCGAGGATCTTTTGAGAGTTGTCATTCGAGGATGGCATTCTTTTCTTCAAGTCCTTCTGAGGTTGGTCTTGTTGTTGTGGCTATCATTCGAAGATGATAGACCATTTTGAGCTTATTGATTGAGGTCAGTTTGTCTCTTTTGCAAAGCCTGTCTGAGGTTAGTCTTTGTTGTGTTTCTGGTTATCGACTGAGGCCGGTATACCATTGCGTCTCAATTCGAGGATGGTTTCGTTTTAGATCAGAGGATCTTTTTGAGTTGTCATTCGAGGATGGCATTCTTTTCTTCAAGTCCTTCTGAGGTTGGTCTTGTTTGTTGTGGCTATCATTTGAGGATGATAGACCATTTTGAGCTTATTGATTGAGGTCAGTTTGTCTCTTTTGCAAAGTCTGTCTCAGGTCAGTCTTTGTTGTGTTTCTGGTTATCGACTGAGGCCGGTATACCTTTGCGTCTCCATTCGAGGATGGTTTCGTTTTAGATCCGAGGATCTTTTGAGAGTTGTCATTCGAGGATGGCATTCTTTTCTTCAAGTACTTCTGAGGTTGGTCTTGTCTTTGTGGCTATCATTCGAGGATGATAGACTATTTTGAGCTTATTGATTGAGGTCAGTTTGTCTCCTTTGCAAAGTCTGTCTGCGGTCAGTCTTTGTTGTGTTTCTGGTTATCTACTGAGGCCGATATACCATTGCGTCTCCATTCGAGGATAGTTTCGTTTTAGATCCGAGGATCATTTTGAGTTGTCATTCGAGGATGTCATTCTTTTATTCAAGTCCTTCTGAGGTTGGTCTTGTTTGTTGTGGCAATCATTCAAGGATGATAGACCATTTTGAGCTTATTGATTGAGGTCAGTTTGTCTCTTTTGCAAAGTCTGTCTGAGGTCAGTCTTTGTTGTGTTTCTGGTTATCGACTGAGGCCGGTATACCCTTGCGTCTCCATTCAAGGATAGTTTCGTTTTAGATCCGAGGATCTTTTGAGAATTGTCATTCGAGGATGGAATTCTTTTCTTCAAGTTCTTCTGAGGTTGGTCTTGTTGTTGCGACTATCATTCGAGGATGATAGACCATTTTGAGCTTATTGATTGAGGTCAGTTTGTCGCTTTTTCAAAGTCTGTCGGAGGTTAGTCTTTTTGTTTCTAGTTATCGACTGAGGCCGGTATACCATTGCGTTTCAATTCGAGGATGGTTTCGCTTTAGATCCGAGGATCTTTTGAATAGGGGCAACTTTAATACCTCAAAATTTGCCCTCTCATTTCCTCAACATTTTGCATAGAATTTTGCATTCATAAATTACTAAAATAACCAAAAACATTGCATCATGCATTGCATAGCTGAGGCATAGGCATGTGGTCAATGGTTGGAGCAACTGAAGGCATTACAAAGGCAACCGAAGGGCCACAAAGCTTCTCAACCTTGTGCAAAGTGTTCACAACATCCCACAAGTCTTCATTTAAAGCCACGAGCCATGGAAAGATGGGGTTTAATCAGGGTTTCACTTCTATGGGGCTTCGGCATGAAGTTTCGATTCAAAGAGGATTCCTTTGTATTATATATAATGTCAAAGGCCTAGGCTTCAAATCTCATCCACAAATTCATTTTGGAAGGGGTTCGACTTGCCAGACGATTGAAACTCAAGGAATCGGGGAAAAAGCAACCGAGCTAGGTAAAAAAGGTCAATTCCTGAATTTTAAGATCGAGCTCATAAAATTAGGGTTACAATGATCCTATGGTTCAAATTTTGTCAAGAAACGATGGAGGAATTTTAAAAAAAAATCAAAAAAAGAAAAATCATTTGAAAAGTGGTTAGATTTACATTTCCCTCCACTTTTCCTTCCACTTTCTTTCCACACTTCCTTTCATTCTTTCCCTCTTGTTTTTCCATTTCAATTCCACTCCATTTCCCTTGGAAACTTCTACCATGTTCTACCATCTTCTAGAATGTTCCTTCTCCTAACCTAGCTCCATTGCTAAATCCTAACCTCATTACCAAACCATATTTTTGGATCCCAAGCCTAACTTTTGGGCCCCAAACCTAAGCTATATTTAATCCATTTTCATCCAAACCAAAGAGACAGACACACAATTTTCATTTCCAAATTTCTCACTCTCTCATAATCACTTTTTCTCTCTCTCACTTTTCCTCTTTTTTCCCTTTTTCACTAAAGCTTTTTGAATAAGATCTTCAAGTTTCACATTGAAACTTGAAGATCTTGAAGCTTAGCCTCAACCTCCATTGATTTTATGGATTGTGGAAGAAGAAGCTACAGAATTTTGGTGAAGGTTTCGACTTATCGGAAGCACACGAAGGTTCAAGCATCAAGAACGCATTTATTTTGTGGTTTCGCGGTTTTCTCTTCGATCAAGCTCTGATTCTTCCAACATTCACCGAAGCACTTCTCCGCTTCGTAGGTTGGTGATCTAAATCCCTTCTCCTTTAAGTTATTCTCTTAATCTCGCCATTTCGGCATTCTTTAATTGCTTTTTCGCGTTGCTTGAGATCGTTTCCGTTTTCGTTATGTGTTGCTTGCGATTTATGATTTGTGATGGATTTGGATTTATGGTGTTGATAGTTATAGGTTTTAGAATGTGTAAATAAGTCCCAATTAAGTAGGAATTAGTGTTAGCATGTTCCTAGGAATGTTAGGGATCATTAGAAGTGAGTTTGTGGCCAAAAGCACTTATTTCAAAAGTTTTTTTCACTTTCTGTTCAGTGTTCACCGGTTAACGCATTTGGTTAACTGGTTAACGGGTGCGTTTTAGCCACAAATTGCTGTTGTTTTAGGTCCGTTAACCGGTTAACGCATTTGGTTAACCGGTTAACGCTGTTGATTTTTGGATTTTTAGTTAATTTGATTGCTCATTCTTGCTTTCTAGTGCCTCTAATGTTCATACATGTTTAGGTAGTGATTTTAGGGAATTTTTGGGTCCATTTCCAGCAGCTTATTCCCCCATTTCGAGTCGTTTCGACACGATTCCGTTCATGTCGCATATTATGCATTTTAGTGTTTCTTTGTGCATAACTTGAGTTCTTGCATTTTGTTGCCATGTTTATGCATCATTAGGTATGTAAATAATCATGTTGCATTCTGTTTTTACATCTTTTGCATTGCATTAAATCATTTTGCATTTCATTGTATCAAGATATATAGCATTTTACATAATCATGTATGTATGTGTATTTGGTTGCATTTGATTGCATGCTTGATCATATCATTTATATCAATTCAATTCTGAATTTTTCATTGAGTTTAGCATTCTTGTTGAGCTATCATATTGAATGTTTATAATCAATAATCCTCATGGTCATATACCATATTCATGTGCTACATTTTTGCATACTTGTTGCATAATCAACCATGTGATGCATTCTTGCATAATCCTTCTAAATGTTCATGTTCTTCCATTTATGTATGTTGATCCATGTTCAAATGCATGTTCATGATGAGATTGGTGCATTTTTCATTGAGTTTGTGCATTAGAAAATGAAAATAATCAATTATGGATTTTGCATTTCATATCTGTTTTTGCATATAAGTGTTGTAAAATGTATGTTGCTTGTTATGTTTGCATGTTGTTTGTAACCTTTTACACCTACCTTTTCATGCTGCATGCTGGCTGTAAAAAGCTGATTTGTGTTAGGCATAGTTTCCATAGCTGTTTGGGTAATAGGGGGATGTAGTAGGTGCTGTATTTTTGTCTTAGCATTTTTTTAGCTCTTTAGAATTAAAATAGAATTTAGATAGGGTCCTAGAGTCATTAGGATTTAATTAGGGTATGTTTGCCTTGTTATTTTAATAAAAATGTACATTAACCTTTGTTTTGTAGAGGGGAAGATTGAGGTAAGTTTCCTTCAACTCATTCTTTTATTTCCTTTATGTATTTAATTTGCATTTAAGTTCCTTTACCTTTCATACTTGGGTTTTCTAGGATTTTCCCCTCTTTCGTAGAATCATCTTAACTTCTCTAGGAAGTAAGTTGCATTCTATTTCTTTTCTTCCTTAGGATGAGAAAACCTCACAAATCATTAGGATCTTTATTTTGTATATGATAACTAACTTAGGATTGAGTCTTAGTCCCCTTAGTTTTTTCCTTCTGCAACTTAAGTCATTCTTTCTCACCTCATAAAGAAAAGCAATAAAACACTTAATAAAAACCGAACGTTCTTGTACGACACGAGACCTTGTTGCAGAGTGCTTATACACGTCCTGTTTCAGGGCGAGGTATAAATACTCACCGCGATGGATAGGTCTTAGTATGAGAATGTTCACAAACAAATTCAAAACATTTCTCATAAAAGACAAAAACAAACAATAAGCGACTATGCTGCGGGAACTTCTTTTCTCATCTCATTCATTCTGAACGCGAACTTGCGACGACTTGTCTCGCATGCAAGACGGTAAACGCACTCGTACCAGACGAGCCTGCAACACCTGAGCATGTACATACGCAGTTCTAGTGCATAAAAAACACAAACAAATAGTTCCCACTTTAGTTAGGCGAACTACGTTGACTTTGATACTCATTTTCCCGATGAGGTACGTAGGCAGCAGGGTAGGGCCCATTCAAGCACATTCTTTATTTTCCCTACATTTTCCCCATTCTTTCTTTTCATTCACTTTTCCAATTCCCTTTCTTTCATTCTAGTTCCATTAGCAGTTTTATCCAGCAGCAGTTATATTATTTCTCACCCTTTGAAACAAAACAAGCAAGCGTGGATCCCGTCGGGTACGGAAGACGGTCTGGAGTGCTAATACCTTCCCAGGTCGTAACCGACTCTCGAACCCAGATCTTTGGTTCGCAGGACCTTGTCCTTTCCTTCATTCGGGATAAAAAGGCCTGGCTGGCGACTCTACCGTTTCCGCGCCACTTTCGCGTTTGTACTAGGATGAAAATCCCGGGAGCGACAAGGTGGATCCAGGGTCGACCCAACAAACAACTGTAGGTAGGCTGAATGTCCATCACATAGAAGGTAGTTTTGAAAACTTGTGGGCCAATTACCACAGGCAGCTCAATCTCTCCGAGAACCGATCTCTTAGAACCATCAAAAACTCTGACAACTAGGTTGCTAGGACGGAGTGCAAGACTATCATACTCCAGCTTGACTAAAGCTTTCTTTGGCAACACATTGAGTGATGATCCGGTATCAACAAGGACATGAGAAAGTACAACACCTTTACATTCCAAAGTGATATGCAAAGCCTTGTTGTGGTTACGCCCCTCCATAGTCAAGTCAGCATTGGTGAAACCTAGTCCATGACTAATATTGACATTTGCGACCACCATTTCTAACTGATTGACCGTGATTTCTTCCGGCACATAAGATGCGTGCAAGACCTTGAGTAGTGCATTCCGGTGAGCCTCGAAACACATGAGTAGAGATAGTATGGAGATCTTGGAGGGTGTTTGGTAGAGCTGATCCATAACTTTGTAATCACTTTTCTTGATAATCCTCATGAACTCGTCCACATCTTGATCAAAGGACGTCTTCTGAGTTTCTTTTGCATCTGGTTCTTCTGGCACCACACTTTTGCCTTTTGTTTTGGCAGCAGTTTCTGCCTCAACACTAATTCTTGGAAACTATGAAGCGAAGAGACGTCTGCTCCAAGTGAAGCCTCCGCCTCCCCCGACATTGGAAATTTGTAGTGTAGAAGTTGAAGATTCAAGGGTAACTTTCCTTCCGTGGCGGTAAAGATCTGAGCTGTAGTGCCAAGGCACGGTACTGTTGCTGTCATAGGGAATTGGCTCAGGCACCGTGATAGTTACCAGACTAATTGCAACGGAAGAAGGAGTTGTGATAGTCTGTGGATCATAGTAGATGGTGACAGGAGGTCTGATTGAAGATGGTGGGGGTTCCGGAAGTTGTTGATGTTGATGAGGGTGTTGTTGAAAGTTGTTGTTGAGAGAATCCAGAACATGGATGGTTGCTGGATCATAATAGATGGTAACCGTTAATATGTCGTCACTGGTGTTGGTTGTTGTTGTAGTCGATTCTGTTGGAATGACTTCTACTGGCATTGTAGAAGATTATGTTGAGATAATGTTTGCTAGTGTTGTAGGAGAGATTTTTGTTGCCTTTGTGGAAGATGGAACTGTTGATGTGATTTGAAGGATGCCTTCTCTTATAAGATTGCTAATACCATTCTTCAAATTTGCATAACCATTGGTAGAAACTTTGTAAGCTTCACAACGGGTCTCACAACCCGGAAACACTTGGAACTTCAATAGCTGAGCTTTTACTTCGGCCAGTGGTGTTTGAATACTTGAAATGTCATAAATCAGAATTGCTGGTTAGTCCCCCTTAATGGCATTGATCTTTGGCTCACCATGATTTTGTATTGGATTCCTTGTGACATTTGGAGGAGATGCAAAATTCAAAGCTTTGGAGTCAATCAAATATTGGACTTTCATGTGCAGGGCCCTACACTTCTCTGTTGAATGACCATGCACATTGGAGTGAAAAGCACATCTGGCGTTGACATCATAATTCCTTGGAAGATTCAGAGGATCTGGTTGAGCCAAAGTCCTCAGTCCAGTCAAGTTAAGCTACAATAGTTGCGGGAGTAAGACTGCATAGGGCATCGGGATGGGATCGATCACCCTATTAATCTCATAAGGACTTTGTTGGAAAGGGCGTTGTTGTTGGTTGTTGTTATTTTAAGATCTTTGTTATTGTTGAGGATACTGTTGTTGTTGAGGTGCTAGAGTAGGGATGGTGACTACAGCCACTGATCTTTGCAAGTACTAGGGTCTACCTCTACTATCATGCACTTCATTAGTCTCCCCTGTCCTTCTAGGTCCTGAGAAGGGTTTCTTTGCATTGCTGGAGCTAGCCCCATTGTCAAAAATCTTACCCATCTTCAATAAGCTTTCGATTCTCTCGCCTGATATAACCATATCAGCAAAACTAGTAGAAGAAAAGGCAACAAGTCTATCAATGTAGGTCCCTTGCAAGGTATTCATAAACATATCATCCATTTCCCTTTCGGACATAGGTGGCTGGACAGCAGCAGCGAGTTGTCTCCACCTTTGAGCATATTCGCGGAAACTTTCTCTCGAGGACTGAGACATACCCATCAAGAGGGTCCTATTAGGTGCCATATCTAAGTTGTATTGATACTAGCGCATAAAAGGCTTCAGATAAGTCTTTCCAATTTCTAACAGTGGCCCTTGACAAGTATGAGTACCATTCTCTGGATGCACCAGTCAAGCTATCTTCAAAGGAAAACATCCACAACTTCTCATCCATGGTGTATTCCTTCAGCCTTCCCAGAAAAGACTATAAATGAGTGCGAGGGCAGGAAGTTCCATTGTACTTCTCAAAACACTGGGGTTTGAACTTGTGAGGAATCCTTACTCCCTCAACTATGCCCATATCCATCACATCAAATCCCAAGGAGTTCTAGGATTCCAAGGATCTTAGCTTCTCTGAGATCTCGTCCAACTGACGGTCATAAGCTTCATCTGCCACAACACCTATCACTGTAAACTTCTCTTCTTGAGGGTCTTCTTGTAAGACACGACCTCCAGCATTTCTTTGGGTATTTCCAAGGATATTAGCTTCAGGATTGTTGTCGGGTTCGAACACTACTGGAGTCGTTCGCGGCTGCTCGCGCTCATTGTTACTAGTACCTCCAGTGCCTGCGTGATTATCTTCTGGGGTTTTCCGCTCGACCAACTCCCTCAATCTTTCTTCGGTCTGGGCCAATCCAGTCATCGCAACCATGAATTGATTCATTTGGGTTCTCACCTCTGTCCTCACATCTGTCATTTGAGTCCTCACATCTGTCAGTTCCCGCTGTAGCCGATCCATTTGTAGACTCGGAAGGTTGTGTCGAGTCGGATATTTGTGGACTCAGTTGATTGAAAAGATCCTTCTGCAAGCAATATTTCCTAAAACAATCAACAAAGTGAGAAGACAACAACAAAATCACCTGCAAAAACAAAAGGTATGTGGTTAGAATGCAATGCAATATGTCTATTTGTCTTTCGAGGGTATCCGGTTTGGTTCTTGGTTTTGAACATTCCAGACTCCTTGGAGGAGATAAAGATGTTGAACGGAATCCACAAAAACCAATAATACATAGAACACAAGCGGCATTACCAAAATACAACCAGTTCATGAATACAATAAAAACAAAAACTCCCATGGTGAGTTGAAATACAATCAGTTCACAAATACAACAAAACAAACTCCCATGGTGAGTCGAAAGACAAAAACAAATACAAAGAAAATCAAACATCCAATCCATATGCATCCTCCCTAACTTCCTTCAGGAGAGCATCAGTAACGGGTCCAGTTGGATGCTTTGTGATGATCCTGATGAGAAGGTTTCTGGTTGCGATGGCACTCGTCATCTTCTGATACTTATCTTGCTTTTTGGATCTTTTTAACCTAGCCATGAGTTTAAACTCCGAGATTTCCTTCTGAGCGGCTAGAAGTGCTTCTCAGCTTCTTCTTTCACTTGACTCCAATTGTTCCATCTTGGTTTGCATCTTCTGATCTTCTTGTAAACGAGCCTCAGTTATTCTGACCCATCTACCCTGACTTTCTTCCAGATAATGCTCAGCTCTTACCTTCTAAATTTTGGCCTCTTTACATGCATTCTTCAATACAAGTTCTCATGCTCGGGCTTTCCTGATGAAGTCTTCAGTCTTCTCAATCTTGGTTACATGCTCGATGCGTAGCTTTTCTAACCTCTCAATGTCCAAATGAGCATCATTCCTTTCCCAAAGGGTCTTCTTTAAAGCTTCGGCGAGTTAGGTATTTCTTTCTTTCAGCTTTTCAAATTCTTCCAGGCTTACTGTAGCTATAGGCTCAACTGCTGATGGCCCTGGTACATCTTCCAGGGTGAATGGCATACGAGTAATCTGTCCTCTGATGCGCGACAATTCGGTGTACTGAGTAAAGGCTATGTTATTACACTTTCCCAGAATGGCGGTTCCTCTAGTCTGTATGTGGTCCCAAGCCCAGGCTGCTTGTCGGACAATGGCATGATTGTTCTGAATAGCATAATAGAGAGACTCTGCTAAGTCCTACTCCCTAGGTGGATGTATCAAGGCATACCCCAACTGTCTTTTGAAAAGTAAAGGATTGTAGTTGATGCAACCCTTCACTCCGATGATAGGTACATTTGGGTATTGACCACAACTGATAACTATATCTCGACCCATGGTGTTCTTAGTACACCACCTGATATCTTCTGAAGAAAGGGCAATCATTCTCTTAGCCCAATTCCTTGTCTGATGTGGGTTCAAGAAATCTTCCTTCTTTGGCATGTGTTTCATCAACCAACTGTAGAAAAGAGGTGCACAAAATCTTACCAGTCTTCCTCTCTGTTTCTCATTCCTCTGATGAACTGAGTAATAAAAGTCTCCTAACAAGGTGGGAACCGGTTTCTGTAGCATGAAGATGTGAATGGTATTCTTGCTTACAAACAGAGGCTCGTATGCAAGCAAAATGATACCATAAATGCTAAGGGCCATGAGAGCACACATAGTTTCCCAATTCCCTATTGCAGCTTGCTTTGTAGCCTGAGTGATCAAGAAATCCAGATGATGGCCTGGGGTTCTAGCTTTAGAAGTCATGTGCTCATGAATGATAGTTTCTTCCAAATGTAACGCTTTGGCTATGTCTTCATTCTTTGGAGGAGTCATTTTAGGATTGAAAGGAATTCCTCTTCGGATGGGGATATCCAACAACATGGAGTACTCTTCCAGTAATGGACCTATCTGAAAATCTGGGAAAGTGAAACAACGGAGGGGAGGGTCATAAAACTGTAGACAAGTGTGAATCATGCTCCTCTGCAATGTGTCCATGATCATGTCTAGGATTCCACCATAATGCTCTCTAAATAAGGGAACATGATCAGGGGTGATAAGGGCTTCTACCTGCCTAATGCCTACTAGAGGATACTCAAAGAAGTGGTAGGTGATGTTGCTTTTCCTAGTTAAATCCATGTTGAAAATGTGTGCTGAAGGAGATAACTGAAGAGGATAAATGAAGAAGATAGCTGAAGAACTGTTGAAGCAAATAAGTTGAGCAGAAGAACGGTCAAAACCAAACCAAGGGAAGATGGATATCCTGTAAAACAAATAGACAAATGTTAAATGATGTAATATGATGTATGCTTATGATATGCAAAGGTTTATGATCATGTGCTGGATTATCAGTTGCCTTTTGACTGGATCCTTGAGTGTTCAGAGTTTCGGATGGAGTTCTGAGAACAAGTAACCAGGTGGGGGACTCAAATAAAGAGTCAATAATCCAGGGTTTCAAAGAACTAGTCCAAAATAGTACAACCTTAAGAAAAATTTCCAGTAGCAAGGTATGTTGAGGTCAAGGGTTCCTGCAAACCTGTAAACAACCCAACCCACTCACATGTATTGTTCTAGAACAAGGATCTTCAGGTTCGGATCTATTATGAGAAGTGTAAACACTTCTAACCCGGAGGTACAGTGTTTACCTTAATCATAAAGGATCCTCCTCTAATTCACCTCAGATGCCGAAGGTCATCTAAAAAGGTCATCCAGACTTAGCAGGCTTCCCAGATAGCCCTAGCACTACAGGAAATATGTACCACAAAGTTCTCAAAAGGAAACCCATGTCTGAACGGTGTTTTCATATTCCCGCACCAGACTGAAATGGAATGGGAAATAATACAAAACCATTCTAATCCTATGTGTCACTCAGGCCTTTGTGTTGGACCTTTCTCACTGGAATACCCCTCCCACCAAAGCAAACCAGAAATCCAGCACAATGATATGATAATAATAAATGAAATGCAGAAAGCAATAAATGAAAAAGATAAAGTAAATGCAATAAATAAAGTTGTACAGGAAGCAATAAATAAAGCAAAAACATAAACACAAATAGCACATAACACCCCCAATAAACACAAACAAATAGGCGCTGGGAGAAACCCACAAGAGAACCAGAAGCCCTGATTGCAAAGTCCCCAGTAGAGTCGCCAAGCTATCACTCCCTCGGACTTGCGTCCTGGTGCAAACGCGAACGGACGAGGCGAAGAGATGGTTAGGGTTTAGTAGAGTCGCCAGCTAGGCATTTTTATCCCGAAGGAAAAGGTAATGTTGCATAAACCTAGAATGAGATGGATAAGACGAGTGCGAACCAAAGAGACTGAGTAAGGGGGTAGGTTACGACCTGGGAATAGGTTACGGGTGCGAACCAGATCGTCCGTCGTACTCGACAGGATCCACGCATACCTGATTGTGTTTAAAAGGGGATAATGTTTGTGCTAAACTGTGTATAAAAGGCTAGGGAGGAATGGATGTACAGAGTGTTAGTGCAAGAATAAAGTGAGTGCTCAAAACTGAGGCCGAGGAAAGAGAACTTGGAGGAGGAGAGGGGGGGGACAAAGAGACTTTTGTTCGATAACTGTTAAGTTATGTCTACGTATCCTCTCGTGCAATGAGGAAGTCAAAACACCGTAGTTCGACCCAAAGAGACTTAGTGTTTTTGGTGTGAACTGCTTGCTTGTCTATCCTTAAGTGTATTACTTGTCTGGCTCGAGTGCTAACTGTCTTGCATTAGACGGAAGAAGCGAGTTCTCGTTTTCAGAGTGAATGTGATGAGAAAAGAATCCCGGAGGAGACGTTTATTGTTTGTTTTTTGTGTTTTCAGCTTTCAGTTTTTTATTGTTTTTGGTGTTTTGCATAGGATAATGAGCTTAAGCCTTAATCAAGGGTTTGCAAACTCATTATATCATCCATGATTAGGGATAATTAATATGCTTAAGTATGAGATGGATATCCCAACTTAATTACCCTAATGATACATGATTAAGATCATTAACCTACTTGTGATTATTAAGTATTTTTTGGATTTTTGTTTTGTGTTAAGTAATGAGTTTAATCTCTAATCATGGATTAGTGAACTCATTACACCATCCTAAGAGAAGGATGGTAGATGAGGACACTTAAGATGAGGAAGACCCCTCAACTTAATCCATGGTTAGGGATTAAAATCATTATATAACAAGCCTTTATTAAAGTGGATTTTAATTAAAGGTGGGATTAAGAAATGGATTTTATGTTTGTAAGACTAAACCTGAGGGGGACTTGTCCATTGAACACTAGGGTTAATCCCTCTGAACCAACAGGCAGAGATGTAACCCTAATATAAGGCCAATTTACAAGCTTAAGTCTTAATGATTATTAGGTGTTTTGATTAGGAGGTGTAAACAACGTAAAGGTTTAACACTAAGTATTAAAGTTAAACATTCCATCCTAAGATAAGGATACAAGCATAACCCTAATTCAGAGTCTTACAACTTTAACTGTTTAGACTTGATTATGAGATTAGAAGAAGAGACTCAAGGAGACTCAAAGGTAAAAACTAGGGGAGACTATGTACAACCCTAAAGTTATCAGGCTTGGATATTCCTATGGTTTTTGAGGCTTAGAGAAATATCTTCAGATGGCCATCAAGGAAGAAGAAGCAGATGAAAAGAGAAGAGAAAGGAGAATAGGTTACTTACATCCTGAAGAAGTTAAGTAACCTAAGAGAAAGAAAGGGAGCAACAGAGAGCATAAGTGAGTCAAACTCACTTCAAAGACAAATAATGATGCAAATGGAGAGATAAGAAGAAGTTGGATGTGGAGGCAAATCCACATCCTAAACAACTTACCTGAAGCCCCCTGAAAAGTTAGTATGAATGCATAAGATATGAAACAAAAGGAAATAAGGAAAATGAAGATGAAATGATCAAGACCAGAAGTCAAAACACAATGCAAATTTGTTATGAAATGATGCAAAGACATGTACAATGTTTATGCATGATCATACAAGAGATGGGATGCAAAGGAAGGCATGTTAGAAGCTTGAAATCAAATAAATACACATAAGAAGTAATGAATGCAAAACATACCAAATGGATGCAACAATGAATAACCAATGTTCATACATGTCCTAAAGTATCTAAGATGACATAAAAATTCATAAGATGTCATGACAAGTTCATATGATGAAGGTATGCAAAGATGAATGCAAATGAACATGTCAAATTAGGGTTTTAAGAAAGTATGAGATGCACATGTCCACAACAGAAGGATAACACATGATAAAAAATTTAAAATGCAACCAAATGAACCCTAAACACACATAAGATCACTCCCCAAAGATGGAGGTCAGAAGCTATACCAAGGTCAAGTTATGGTTTTTCTAAGTTAGGCTAGGGTTTTGGGTACTTCTTCATGAAAAATGCCAAACAAATAGAAAATGCAATGCAAAAATATGAGTTAAATGCCCTAGATACTACATGCAAATTATGAAAGAATGCAAAAAGAGACATGTGCAAACTCATCTTGGTTGATCAGAAATGGATTTTTGAAGTTAGGGTTAGAAAAATAGGAAATTTGGAAACCCTAATTCATGGTTAATTGTCAAAACATGATCAAACCCTAAACGAAATTTGTAAGATGAGTTTGTAAATTGTTCTAAATGTTAATGGATGCTTCATGAATTTTTTTGTGATTTTTAAATCCCTAAAAGTATTTTTAATTAATTAAAATGAATTAATTAATTAAATAATACAATTAAATGATTTAAAAATATATTTTTAATGCAAAAATTAAAAATAAAAATGTTTTTGGTTTCTGAAAAATATTTGAAGATAAAATGCAAAAGATCATGATTTTAGAAAATGATATACTATTTTAAATAAATAAGAGAAAACAAATGCAAAATAAATAAAAAGAAATGCAAAGTAATCTCAATGGATGCCCAGGATTGAGAGTTGAGATGATCAACGTTCCAGGATGAAAGTCAGCATGACTTGGGGTAGTCTGATCCATGGGTCTAGATTAAAAAATTCACTGCGCGTGTTATCCAATGGTCCTCATTCATTCTGATTAAATTAATTAAGATTTATATAATTAAATGAGATTAGGGTTTAATGAGGAATCTGGGTCGTTCGATCCACTAATTAAACAGGACCCTATGGCTGTGGTTAAATTTGGGAAATAAAACACAATTAACCCTAATTACTCTCAGGTGAACCGGAGGGAAGCTCCGGTCACCTTCTCCGGCGAACCCCAAACCCTAGTTTCCTCTATAGCTCACTAAAACTCATAAATCTTGCCCAAAAATGATCCTCTAACATCATACAACACAAATCAATCAACAAAAACCTCTCACTCATTTTCAAATCTAAATACATCATGGTGATCAGGAAAACATATAGATACAATTTATAACAAGAAAATGAAGTTCTGGAAAATTTGTTCTTGATGGATACCTGAACTGAAGACCTTTGAATAAGAGCTTTCTGAGCCTTTCCTTGGTGCAAACCAACTCCACTGAACCTCCTGAAGCTAATGTGATACTTGGAAAGAGTTTGTTTGGGCTATTTTGTGATATTCAGTTCTGGTTTGGCAGAAAATGGAGTTCTTGTGTGTTGAGTTTTAGGCCATGGCAATGGGTGGGATGTGTTTCTTAGGTCATGTATGATTGAATGGTGAAAGAAAATTTGATGTTTGATGGTTGTGTAATGAGTTTCGAAGAAGGCAAGTTTGAGAGGATTGTTTTGCAATTTGATGATATGGTATGTTTCAAGGCTTGATGTTATGTGTTTTATGCTTCTTCGGGTTTGTATAAACAATGCTATTGGTCAGAAGAGTTGTTGTGGCACTGTGGGATTGGCATGGCTTGAAATGCAAAAATTCAAGATTTTGTAAACTAGAGGCATGGGCTGGGACAAAGATTTTTTGAAGGGTGGTTCTGCATCAGCTAACATCATGGAGCACCCTTTGATCATTTGTCATGAGCTGTAACACATGGATCAAGAGTTAGAAGTGATTTTGCATTTTTCCAACTTTGTGAATTCTTGAAGATCAAGTCATGAAAACCCTTGGTTCTTGGCATAATTCTGGTCAAGGAAAGTTGCATTGTGTTGTTATGATATGTAGAAGTGCATTAGAGGTCATGAGAAGGCTTGGAAAGCAAAATTTCACACTTCCCTCTTTGGCATGAACTTGAAAATTATGTGATTTTTGCCAACTTTGATCCATCATAACTTGAGTTCTAGGATGAATCAAGAGGAGTTCTTGTACTTTTTAAAAATGGGAAGATCCAATCTACAACTTTCATGTTTGAAAAATTTTCATTTGAAGCCTTTTTGATCAAAAAAGAGGAGGTTGAAAATCTTTCCCAAAATGGAAAGTTTACATTACAAGTCATGTCCAAAAATGGCAACTTTGCAAATGGCTCAAAATTCTCCAATATTGTGAACTTCTAACCATTCCCAAGATCAAATAAAGATCATAGGACCTCAAATTGATGAAGTTGACCCTTTGGTACCCTTGATGGAGGCCTCAGATCGAAGCAATCAAATCCAACCTAAAAATCTGAAACTAAGCATTTAGGATGCCTGTCAACTAGCCAGTGGTTGCAATGCTTCTAATAAGCTCAACATCACACAAAATAATCAAAAATCAAGGCAATTGTGCAGAATAGATTCAGTGTAAAAACCTGGAAATGAAGAGATGCTACAATCAAAGAAAACCAGGGATGAGGTTCCTCTTGATGCCTTGCTTGATATTGAATGCTTGCAGAGTGAAATAAACACTCTGTGAGTGGAGAATCTTGGTGTAGCTTGGAAAATGTAGAGAAATGCAGTGATGATATTTTGGAAGATTCAGGATGCAAACTCCATGAATATGAAGCAAAACTTGATGCTGATGATGATTATAAGAAGAATGCAACACTGTAACTTGAAGTGAACAAGATCCATGCCAATTTGCAGAGGTTCCCAATGGTGCAAGTTAGAGGATTCACTGAAATTCCTCCATGGAAATGTAGCTTGAATTGATGATGGGGATGAGCAATTGAAGCTTGAAGCAAGAGGGATGAAGATGAAGCTAGCTCGAGCCAAGTTGCAATGAGAAATCAGAGAGAATGCAAATGAAATTTGGAGGATTTTGTGGAGTGTTCAAATGAAAATGATGCTTAACTTCAAATGTGCAGTGATCACACCCCTTTATAGAGCACCCTACCCATGGTTAAGCAAGTCTAGTTAACTGAGTGAGATGAGTTTACTGAGTGAATTCTGTTAGGGCAGTTATGCCAGCTGGATCCTCTAGAACTTTCCATACTCGAGCTCAATCCAATGTGCACTAGGAAATGTTAAGTGTGGTGAGGTAAAATGGAATGATGTGCAGCCTGCTTGATCCACTCATGACTAATTCTTTCTAGCTTCAACTCTTATTCAAAGCTTGATGCTTAAGGTAGTGATGCTTGCAGGCAATTATAGCCAAATGTGCAATGATGCAGTGATGATCCAGATTGCTTGATTGGAGTGTATGGCAACAAATGATGATCCTGCAAGCATTGGATCAATACCTCTTATAAGGACATTGCAGCATGCTTCACATTGCATTATGTTTTCCCTTGTTGGCTTGAAGTTTCTTGGTGGATCATGGTAATGGTGTGGACAAGCATCCATTAGATCACACAATGTGCTGAGCAATACAAATGAAGCTGAAATGAACTAAGTTTTGATGCCTTGCTGCATAAGTCACAAGTTGGATATGAAGATATTTCGTGGATGTTTACTTCATGATTAAGCAATGAAAGGTCATGGTTCTTGGGCTCAAACTAAAGAGTATGATGTGTGGAACATGTTTCATGTTTGCACCAAGATGAAACAAGACCTCAATATACATCAAACATTGCATTTTAGTTCAGGGAACCAAGCATCACAATCTGCTTGAGGTGTATGGCAAGGCATGCGCCTATTCCTGCTGAACCTTGCAGTGGTGACCTCCTCTCTTAATCTCCCCACAACTCTCAAACTAATGACCAAATGAAAAATCCTTAAACATCAAAGTTGTAGAGGACATGCCAATGAACAACTTTAAAGTTCAAAGAAATTACATTTGAAGCCTCCTTGATAGATAAAAATGGCTTGACATGTTTCACAACACCCATTTGATAAAATGCCAGGCAGGGCGCGCGCGCAGGTCAGTATGCTGCCTCTCCCATGACATATCTCTTGCCCTACTTTGTTCAAACTTTGCAAGATCATAAATCTCTCAATTTTAATGTTATGAGTGAGTTCCACATATGGATTTGAAGCTTAAGATGCCCTCTTTAATTGTCTCAAAGTATAATTTTGATAGCCCTTGTATTTTGGGAGAAGGCCTCTCTTGAAGTGGCTGCAAAAATGGCCAAAACTTGCCATTTTTGGAAACCCTAATTTTCCAAAAATGGTAAGTTTTGGTTTTCTGGATTTCTCTTGATTCCTCCATTATTTCTTGATCAAATTTTAACCATAGGATCCTTGTAACCCTAATTTCATGATTTTGATCTCAAAAAGTCAGGAGTTGACTTTTTCTTCAGCATGGCTGACTTTTCCCCAATTTCATGATTTTCAATCATTTGGCCAATTGAACCACTTCCAAAATGTTTCCATGGATGAAATTTGAAACCTAGGCACTTGAAATCACTTAGAAAACAATGGGATCCACTTTGGATCAAAATTTCACTGAGAATCCCAGTAGAATAGAAACCCTGATTTGGCCCCTTTTCATCAGGAGATGTTGCACTGCTTGCCTCCTTTGATCAATTCAATTCTTCCTATGACTTGTGGCTTCAAATAAAGACTTATGGGATTTTGTGAACCCTTTGCACAAGGTTGATAAGCTTTGTGGCTCCTTGGTTGCCTTTTTATAGCCTTTAACTGCTCCAATCAATGATCACATACCTATGCCTCAGGTATGAAGAACATGATGCAATGTTTTTGATTATTTCATGAATTTGCTTATGCTAAATTCTATGTACAATGTTGATAAAATGAGAGGGAAAATTTTGAGGTATTACAATATGAATCCCCAAAATCAAGGCATACTCCTCTAGGAAAGGGCCTAACTGGAAATTATGAAACGTGAAGAACCTGAGCTGATGGTCATAATATTGTAACAGAGTATGTATAACACTCTTCTCATTATAATCCAACTCCACCACCATAGTCAAAATACCCCCATGCACCTTCCGAAAATCCTCAACATAATCTGGAGTAATCAAAGTAACCATCCTATCCAACATGTCAACCTTAGCATCAAATAATTTGAAGTGAATATTCTTTTTCCTTGGCTTTTCCCCTATCTCTAGACAAGAACTCTGACCGGGATTAGGAACAATATTTAAACCCTGAGAATGAAAAACACAAATGGTTAAATGATGTCATGATGCAATACAAGGCATGTGATTAGTGACATGTGTATGGTGTTGAACAACGAGCCAAGTATTTGTGTGGAGCCACAAAAGCAGTATCATCTCTATACAAGACCCTAAGTTAGGAACCAAAGAACCATATATAACTAGATCAACTTATGGGACATACCAATGAAGCAGGTATGTAGAATTTCAGGGTTCCTGAAAACATGTAAACAATCCCCCTATCTCACGGGTGTTGCTAAGGGTCAGCATTGTGAGATTATTGGGTGTTTCAATGATGTCAAAACTAGGGTGTTTTAGGAAGGCATATTGGATCACAAGATGCTGGCATGACAAAATATCAAAGAAGTGAATTTTTGTTGATTCAAAGAGAATGCATCGACTCATCATATTGAATAGGTCGACTCATTCAGTGAAGAAAATTTGAGTCGACTCATTTGATGATTTAGGTCGACTCAAATGAAGGCCATAAATATTTGTAACTAACGGGTCCCTACAGGATGATTGAGGGCATATTTTAGGTCGACTCAAATCTTTCAATAGGTTGACACAAATATATCGTTAGGTCGACGCAATCCTGGAGTTTTGCGCCTATCACATATTTATCTCTCTCTTTCTCTCTATCTCTCTCTCTATCTCTCTTACTTATTTTATGTTTTTCCATTATTTTTGCCTATAAGTATAAATAGCTACAGATTTTATTTGGTCACCAAAAAGAAAAGGGAAAGATATACACAAGTACTCTCATCATCTTCTCCTTCTCTAGCATTCATCAACAACTACACAGAATTATTTTTGTTGATCAAAGTGCAAGATTCAAGATGATAATGTTCAAACGGTGGAATTGCGATTTCAGTTTGGGTTGAGAGATTTGTGGATTTTTCATGAATAAACCTCGAGGGTTTGTCCTCCAAGATCATTGTGATTTGGGGGTTTTGCATACATCATTCATTCGTAGATTCATCCGAGTGAAGAGGTTTGAAGATCAAGGTGATTGTTCAACCATATCACGGTAACTGGAGGATTGCAAAGAACGGTGTGGGTTCACAAGTATCAAATAAATGAGGCCATGCTTGAAGATTGGAGAATCAGGGATTCTTGCAAGTAGGGATCAATTAATCGGAGGTTTGTTCGACACGCATGAAGAACTTGATTCAACTAGAATTAAGGGGAAAAGAGAAATATAGCTACAACTACAATTAGGATTAGTTTGTCATTCCTATTTTCTCTTTGTATAAACATTGAATTTTTAATAAAAAGTCCCAATTCGATTTTTGAATTGGGGTCAGAGGTACCCTTAGCAAGGACAGTAGGGGAACTGCCTAAACAAATTCTTGTGTCCTTTGCATTTTTCATATGGTAAATTTTCTGCACAAGTTGAAAAAGTTATGTTTTGAAAATTTGGTTTTGCATAGCTTAGTGCACACCAAGTGTTTGTGAAATTGTTGCTATCATAATTACATAGCAACCTTATAGAAAATTATGCACTAGACTATTTGGAAAAACACACCAAGTGTGATGGCACACCAAGTGTTTGATAAAATTCAAAACATAATATTTCTTATTTTTTGTGCCTATTTCTTCTTTCTATATATTGTTGGAAGTAGTTTAATCAATTTCATCAAATTTAAGTGATTAATTTGCTTGGTATTGATTAGTTAATTCATTTTCATTATCCCATTGGTTTGATAACGCATATCCGATCACCGGTGACTTAAAATAATTTAGATGTGATGTTTTCCGGGGAACTTTCACCAAATATTTTTCAATTAATTTTTGAAAAGTAAAATATTTTAAAAGGGATATATTCAAACACCCTTCTAGATCCGGGCCATCATCTAACAAGTGGTACCACAAGCACCAACTCATCTAGTCCTTCACATATAACTTCTTAGAAAATCGATAATGATCCAAAGGGCGCGTATAATAGAGTGCCTATATTCACCGGAGAAAACTATAGTCATTGGAAGGAATGCATGCATATTTATATCAACTCTGGTGATAGAAATATGTGGAAGGTTATCCAATATGGTCCCATACAAATAACTACGACCAACTTGGATAATGTTGAAGTACCTAAACCTGAAGCACAATGGGATGAAAAAGATGAAGAGAACAATAGTTATGATTGAAAGGCTAGAAATATGATCATTGTCTCTTTGGCAGCCGATGAATATTTTAGAGTCTCACATCATACCTCAACTAAAGCTATGTGATAAGCATTACAGATTTCCCATGAGGGAATTGATGACGTGAAACAAGCTAGAATCAATACATTGCAACAAGATTTTGATCACTTTCACATGAACCAAGGGGAAACCATTAGTAATTTGAGAAAGATATTTTCTCATTTATTAAATTTCTTAAATTCTCTTGATAAACCCACTCCTAACAATGTAGATACTAACAAAATTCTACGATGTATTACTAGGGAATGGTTACCAAAAGTCACGACAATCAAGAACATGAGCAAGAGCTATTGAATCTAAACAAGCATGCAGAAAGTGAAAAGGAAAAAAATAATGAGAAATCCAAAGACATATGACGGGTGACATTTCCTTATTCTATGTCTTTGTGGCTAAGAAGAAGGGATTTGTTTATTTATGGTGATAATAACAAGGGTGCAATACTCGGCAAAGGTAGTGTAGGTAATCCATCGTCTACATCTAACTCCAATGTCCTTTTAGTTGAAGGCCATAAGCATAATCTTATTAGCATTAGTCAATTATGTGACAAGGGATATAAAGTCTCCTTTTCAAAAGAAGGTTTCATAATAGAACATGATGATAAAAAGAACAATGAGTTTAATGGCTTGAGGGTTAATAATGTATACATGCGTGACTTAAATGATGTGTCTGTTAATGATCCTGAGTGTATAGTCTCCAAGAGTGATGACTCTTGGCTTTGGCATAGGCGCTTAGCACATATAAACTTTAACTTTCTAAACAAGATCATTTCAAAACACTTGGTAGTTGGCTTATCAAAATCATTTTGTGAGAAACATGGAATTGATCATAATTTTTCCATGCCTAGAAGTCCGTAGCAAAATGGTGTTGTAGAGTATAAAAATTGTGTTCTAGAGGAGTTAGGAAGAACTATTTTTGGGTTGACGCCATAAGTACGATGTGTTATGTGTTGAATAGGGTAATTATTCGTCCTATTCTCAATAAAACGTCCTTAATGGATACATAAATAAAGAAGTGTATGTGTGTCAACCTCCCGGTTTTGAAATCCATGAAAATCCTAACTATGTGTACAAGCTTAAACGTGCTTTGTATGGCCTCAAACAAGCTCCTAGAGCTTGGAATAAACGCCTTAGCAAATTTCTATTAAATCAAGGATTTTCAAGAGGAAAGGTTGATACTTCTATTTTCATTAAACGGGAAGGAAAACATTCAATTTTAGTTCAAGTGTACGCAAATGATATCATTTTTGGATCTACTAATATGAAATTGGTCAAAAAATTCTCAAGTTCAATGCAAGGTGAATTTGAGATGAGCATGATGGGGGAGCTAAATTACTTTCTCGGATTTCAAATTAGACAACTTGAGGAAGGCACCTTCATAAGTAAAAAAAAAAATATTGTAAAGATCTTCTCAAGCAATTTGATATGAGGAATTCAAAAGCTATTGATACATCAATGCCTACCGCAGCAAGTCTAGATCGATATGAGAATGGTAAGGAGGTTTAAAAGGATCCTCCCTCCTCAAATAGATCACAGGGGCAAGTAGACACCTGACTATAAGGGACCATTCATGGTTAAAAAGGTTTTCTCAGGTGGAGCCTTAATGCTAACAACCATGGATGGAGAAGACTTCTTATCCCCTTTAAACGCAGACGCAGTTAGAAAATACTTCGTATAAAAGAGACCCGCTGGACAAAAACAGAATAAAGGTCCAGGAAAAAAGGGGCATCCCGGAGAGCCAAAAATAGAATAAAAGGCTCGGGAAAAAGTTAGGGAAATAAACGGAAAAATGTACACCCGCTGAGTTGAAAACCCATATTGGACAACTTTGGCAAAAAAAAAGTTATCCCGGTGGATTGAAAATCCGAAAGGGCAATCCACGCAAAAGAGGGATTGAAAATAACAACTGCGATCTGCGAGATCTGTGATTCGTCATCTACAATCGAGAACAAATTGAGGGTTAAGAATCAGTCTAATCGTCTTCCTCAAAAGTGAAATGCGCGGAAGGTCTTGAGGACATACAGGCCATAGCCGAATTGGAACTTGATGAGATCCAATTCTCACATTTCCATTAGGATATTTTATTTTCCTTTTATGCAATTTCCTCTTTCCAGGGATTGCTTCCTGGTGTAATGCTTATTCACGACCATTGTCCAGTCAATAAAATGATTTTTATCCAATTAGCTCATTTGTTTTGTTTTCATCTACCATTGATTGATTGCAAAAACATCCGAAAAATTGTGATGAATATTGCATTTAGAATACATCGATGCTTTATAATGCATACCTAAGGGTGTAACACTTGATACCCACCTTAAACGTTGAGTAGCAGGGATGATCGATTCATATCATGCACCTGGGGCATGCAAGCTCGTCTAACTTTCTCTTTGCAGGAACTATTTGTTGTGTCCATTGATATGCAGGTATAGAGAAACAAAGCCATTACCAGCACAAGACATCAGGAAGATTTTCCTCAGCAAGCGTTGGTAAGCAAATTTCCTCAGCGAGTCCCATTAGACTATCTTTTCTCCAGTAGGATGAGATAAGAAGAGGGTTTGTACTCCCTCAAGCGAAGGGTATCATTACTGAGAGAGGATTTATGGCTCTCTTCACCAGCATGAGACGCCTCATATTTTTCATCTCCAGCATGAGACACCGAACATCTCCTATTCCCAGCAAAAGACATCTTCAGCAGGAGGCAAACTCATTAATGTCCTCTATCATCCCAAGTGGAGTCGAAGGTGAAGCCTTCCCCCAGCTAAGTCAGAGCTAGATGGTTGAATAGGTGGTAGTTGTCGCTCCCGGGATTTTCATCCCAATACAAACGCGAAAGTGGCACGGAAAAGGTAGAGTCGCCAGCCAGGCATTTTTATCCCGAATGAACGGGAAAGGTAATGTTGCACAAACCTGAGGGAGAAGGAAAGGACAAGGTCCTGCGAACCAAAGATCTGGGTTCGGGAGTCGGTTACGACCTGGGAAGGTATTAGCACCCCAGATCATCCGTCGTACCCGACGGGATCCACGCTTGCTTGTTTGTTTCAAAGGGTGAGAAAAATATAACTGCTGCTAAACAAAGAACTGCTACTGGAACTGGAACTGAAATAAGAAATGGAACAAAAAGAGAACAAAAAGAAAGAATGGGGAAAACGTAGGGAAAATAAAGAATGTGCTCGAACGGGCCCTACCCCGCTGCCTACATACCTCATCAGAAAAATGAGGATCAGAGTCGACGTAGTTCGCCTAACTAAGGAGGGAACTATTTATTTGTGTTTTTTATGGTTGGAACTGCGTATGTCTATGCTCAGGTGTTGTAAGCTCGTCTGGCACAAGTGCGTTTACCTTCTTGCATGCGAGACAAGTCGTCACAAGTTCGCGTTTAGTGTGAATGAGGTGAGAAAAAAAGTTCCTGCAGGATAGTCGCTTATTATTTATTTTTGTCTTTTATGAGAAATGTTTTGAATTTGTTTGTGAACATTCTCATACTAAGACCTATCCATCGTGGTAAGTATTTACACCTCGCCCCGAAACAGGACGCGTATAAGTATTTCGCAACAAAGTCTCATTGCGTATAAGAACATTCAACCTTTATTAGGTGTTTTATTATTTTTTTCATGAGGTGAGAAAGAAGGACTCAAGTTGCAAAAGGCAAAAACTAAGGGGACTAAGACTCAACCCTAATTTTAGTTATTATTCAAAAGTGGTCCTAATGGTTTGTGGAGTTTTCTAATCTTAATGAATAAAAGGGAACTAAAAACTACTAGAACTCAACTTACTTCGTAAGGAAGTTAAGTTGGTTCCAAGAAACATGGGGAAGCCTATACAAGTAGAAAATACAAATATTAAGGCAAAAACATTAAAATAGGAAGAAGAAATTAATTCCAAAAATTGCATGTTAAAGTATAAAACTAAAATAAGCCTAAACCTCATCTAAACATATTTAATGAAAATTCTAAGCCTATGTCCTAAAACTAAAGGAATTTATTTAATATCACTATTCTAAAATCAGTAGCTAAACTATACTAAATCATTCTAAAATCCTAAGATTAAACCTAATTAAGCTAATCCTTAATGAAACATAATATCCTAAGTTAAACTAGGTTGATTTACAATGTAAAAATGGACTAAAATTTAATGCACTAAAAATAGTAAGAGTCCTGGAAAAAATTATGAAATTAATTCTCTAAGGTCCTTAACCTGACTATAATATTGTGCTAAAAAATATCCTAAAAATTCAGAACCTAGCTATGCCTAAAAGTCACTTAAATCTACCTAAGAACTAATCACAATTTTACATGAACTAAGCTACCAAAACAGTGGATAAAATGGCCTAAAATCTACCAAAAAATATCCTAGGTCCAATTATCAGTCCTCTAACAATAGCAAAAAGAATGGGCTAAAATTCCTATGGGAAGTGGAAAAAATAAAATGTACAAAATTATGTGTAACTAAAAGAAATCAATATAAAGCTAATTAAATGGAAAATCGAAATTAAATCAAAAAATGTCAAAATTCAGAAAGTAAAAATGTCATAAATTTCTAAAATGAATTATAGACCTACTGGAATTTTTATAGAATTTTATTATGTGTTTTCTATTTTTTTATGGCTTTATTTCTAACAATACTAAAACAAAAAATAAAATTCTAAATAAAAAAGAAAGGGGGTGCATTTAGTGTTTTTTCCTAGTTATTAAACTAATGGGCTTGAAACAAGGGGTGCGAATAGAAAATGGGAAAAGCCCAATTGCGCAGGCTTCAAGAGGGAGTATTGTATGGAATTCGGTCAACTCTTTGACCTCAATTTGGGACGTCTGATCTAGCTGACTCCTAAGGCATTTTCATAAAACAGATCTTAATGCGCATGAACATGAAGATTACGGTGGGCTACACACACGTGATTGGCCGGCTGAATAGCGTACTGGACGGTGACACGTGTCACCGTCGGTGTGGCTGAAGAATCCCAAGCAATCTAACCTTATCTTCTTAGAATCTTTTAACGGTGCTTTTCTTATGTGATTACGCGAAATTAAACTCATTAGCCTGTGTTAATTCTTTTTATTGCTGATTATTACCTTTAACTTCTCAAGATATTTTCTTAATCCTCATCAATTTATATTAATCACTTTTATAATTAACATTACAACCAAAACAAAGGCAAAGGCTAAAGCTGAAGAACAAAACCTAAAAAAACCCCAATCCTCTCCTTCTTGCCGCCGAACCCCAACACCTCCATCTTCTTCTTCATTACTCCGCCTTAAACTTCTTCTTAACCCCAAACCACCGTCGCACTCCACCGCGTCGCCTTCTCTTCACCCTCATTCTAACCGACTCCATCTCCAACTCGCCTTCCTCGAAGCGATGATCTAAATGGAAACCCTAACACGACTCTGAACCACAAATCATCACCGCTATCTAACCATTCTTTTCCATTTTAAACCATGATAAAGACTCAGAAAACAAACCGAAGAAGATCCTAAGCTACTCATCACAGCAACCTCTACCGGGAACGGCGAAATCGTACCTTTAAATTGACGTCGTATTGACGATGTTACGGAGGCGGACGACGACTCAGTGGTTTCGATGCCGTGAAGAAGTTAATTGCTCTTCCAATTGAAGAATGAGGTTGTCGCGAAGGTGTGGACGAGAACGAACATTGGATGATGACGAAGAGGTTAGTTTACGAATCGAGTCTGTTCTTTTGTTCTCCTTTACTTTGCGTATGTGAAATTACCGTTGATAACCGTTCACATGTCTTCGTCTTCTCACTGCGTATCTGAATCCGTGTCGTCGGTGACGAACCTGAAATCTTGTTGTTGACTGTTATAGGGCTTTACGAGTTTAACATATGATTGCAGGTGATAATGTTATCAAGCTTTGCTATGGATGGTGAAGCAGAACGATTGATAATGATGAGGGTTGAGGTTTACAGAGAACCAATTGAGGAAGAAGAATGATGAGAAAAGGTTGAAGAATGAGAGAAGAGATGAATGAATGGTTGTGAATAAGAATCGAAGTTATGAAGAAGTTTTGTGCAAAATGAAAAAGATTGAAGTTGTGAAGAAGATTCTGATTTATACAGGTGAAGATCCAGGCCCTTGGTAAAAAACTCAGGTGAAGTTTCCAGAAGAATTTGGTTAGAAGTTTGTTACGATTATGTTACTATTTTGATTTTCTGTTTTTGCACTTGGCAGGTTTTTTTGTGTTAAGCCTGAGTTTCTGAAAATTGAAATGGGAGAAGAGTTTTTATTGAAGATTGTAGGATTGAACAAGTATTGAAGAGAGTTTTGAGTGAAAATTTCTGAGTTTTTTATGTTGTCATTTTCTCTGTAACTGAAATCTCATATGTAACTGAATTTTCTTCTGAGTTTTCTGGTGTATATCAGTTTGTTATCTTTTGGTTGTATCAATTTTAGATCTCCGTCTCATTTTTGTTAGATCAGTTTATTTCAACTGATTTTTGTAACCGAATTTTACTGATAAATTACGGATGATTCCGAGAGTGAAGATGAAGGAGTTCGATTTCTAATAATTACGCACGAGCAGTGACTAGGTCTATATGTCTCTTTGAAAATACATTAGTGAGATGAATATCCTTTTCTCTTTTCATTTTAAGGTCCACTTCGAAGCTGGTCCTATTAGCCAGAGCACTAGTAACCTTAAATAGTTTAGGAAACGTTCCATTGTATCTGCCTGATATGATCAGTGGACTTCCAAATGATAGGTCGGGAATATGAATTGGGAACAACTCCTTTGACTCAAGGCCTTCTAAACTTTTGATAATGTAAGTTGAAAATGGACTAAGAAATGACTTTGGTTAGTAATATGGATAAAATATACCGAATATTGACAATATTGTGACTTCAAAGGGACATAGAAGATGAAAAGCCTAATTGGTTTAAGCTATGTTTATAATAATAATAAGAAATAGGTTCAGGTGATTTATCGGTTTAGCATTGAAAAGATGGATATTAGCTGGAACTTGAATGGGATAATGAAGTATACTTAAAATGAACCTTAATTCATCAACCCAAATTTATTTCCACTTGAAACAAATCGATTCCATTTGACCATTGCACAACCTTAATTCCTATTTCGGACAACCAAACTGAATTTCCTTGAAAGAACCCGGGCTCGCCCAGAATCCATAACTTTACACCCCATATTCATGATTCACAATTCCATGCCCATGATCTTTGGTATAAAACCCTAGTCGACCATGTGCACATCAAAATCTTCAATAGCTCACGCCTCAAATGATAATGGAACCCCTCGAACAACAAAATTCACTTATGGACACATTTCACAAAGGAACCCTTTTTTCCCATGATTAGGGAAATAAACCCTAACTCATGATTTGAACGACGAAGATGGCCCCGAACATGGAGGATCATAGTTCATAACAAAATTCGATTATACCTTTGATGAAACCCTCACACTTGTGATGCGAACTGATGAAGAGAAGCCTTGAGTGTAGTAACCAAATAAATTCAATCACAAGAAATGCTTCAACCTCACACCTTAGGAGCTTATGAAATGCATGATTGCGAATGATATGACCTAATGGGAAATGCGGATGAGATGCGAAGCAAAAGCAAATTAGGGTAATAAATATGAGGGAAAATTTTGAGGTATTACAGCTGCCCCTATTCAATCATTTGCAGGCCTGAACGAATAATTGCAACAACTTTTAGACGTTCCAAGTATGGCGTGATTGAATACTCGAATAAAACCTAAAAATTTGAACTCGGTGAGTAAGAGAAATGTTATCTGCCCGTTTATTTATTTACACTTTCTTATTTTGGCCTCTGAATAGGTAGAGGAAATAATACCAGGTGGAATAGAATCAATGCCAAAAAACTGCATTGTGAATGCTGAGCGAAACAAGCCACAACGAGGGTGCCTGTTGACGAAACAGGACTTAACAAAACCGTTAGCGAAACAGAACTCGATAATGTAACTACTGGGCAAGACCAAGCTACAGAGAAAACACGTGACTGCTAGGTAGGACCAAACCAAGAAAGGTGCATGTTGGCGAAACAGGGCTTAACGAGACAATGAGCGGAATGGAACTTAACAATGTGAGTGCTGGGCAGGACCAAGCCACAAAGAAAACACGCGACTGTTGGGCAGGACAAAGCCACAGCAGGTGCCTGTTGGCAAAACAGGGCTTAACGAGACCATTAGCGGAATGGAAATCAATAATGTGACTGTTGGGCAGGACCAAGCCACAAAGAAAACACGCGACTGCTGGACAGGACCAAGGCACGGAAGGTGCCTGTTGGCGAAACAGGGCTTAACGAGACCATTAGCGGAATGGAACTCGACAATGTGATTGCTAGGAAGGACCAAGCCACAAAGAAAACACGCGACTGCTGCGCAGGACCAAGCCACAGAAGGTGCCTGTTCGCGAAACAGGGCTTAACGAGACCATTAGCGGAATGGAACTCAACAATGTGACTTTTGGGCAGGACCAAGCCACAAAGAAAACACGCGACTGCAGGGAAGGACCAAGCCACGAAAGGTGCCTGTTGGCAAAATAGGGCTTAACGAGACCATTAACGGAATGGAACTCAACAATGTGACTGCTAGGCAGGACCAAGCCACAAGGAAAACACGCAACTGCTAGGAAGGACCAAGCCACAGAAGGAAGACAAATATTGACTTGGAAAGACAAAGGAGAGAAGCAACATCAACTGATTTACGACTCAAATAAGATCAACCGATCTAATCGGGAAATGGTATCAACCGATTCATGACCTGAAAAATGAGAACATAATATCATCTGATTTACGACTTGAAGAGAAGTAATATCAACCGATTTACAAATCAAATAAGATCAACCGATCCAACCAGGAAATGGTATCAACCGATCCATAACCCTAAAAAAACGAGAACATAATATCATCCGATTTATGACTCGAAGAGAAGTAATATCGACCGATTTATAACTCAAATAAGATCAACCGATCCAACTAGGAAATGGTATCAACCGATCCATAACCCGGAAAAAACGAGAACATAATATCATCTGATTTGTGACTCGAAGAGAAGTAATATCGACCGATTTACAACTCAAATAAGATCAACCGATCTAACTAGGAAATGGTATCAACCGATCCATAACTAAAAAAATGAAGCCATCATTCTAAGACGAGACCAAAAAGAATGGGATCATTGTACTTAAATGATAACCTGACATGAAACCGCTGTACTGAAACAAGGACGCGAAAAAATGATACTGTTGTACTGAAACAAGACCCAAAGACGAGACTATTGTACTTAAATGGAGACTCGAATGGAACGGGATCGTTGTACTTAAACGAGAGCCCGAGACGCGACCGCAAAAAATGAGATTGTTGTACTGAAATAAGAGTCAATTGGGGATAACAAACAAGACTTGGTAGAAACAACCACACTGAGAAATGAAGTTGCATTCTATGGGGAATACTTCAGTCTGATTGGAGATGTAACGTTTTAGGCATTTGTGCAAGGTACCACAACTGGCTTATGCTTCGTATGCATATGTTTGAATTTTTCTATGACGCAATGCTCCATAATAATGAAAATGCTACGCTTTTGAGGATGCAAATGTAATGATGATTACTAAAGGTAGATGAAAATGCCAATGGGTCTCCTGATGAGGAGACTGCAAGCATTCCAGATGGCTTGACTGGGAATATACGATGATCACTACATTGATCTGGTCTATCCTGTTGAGGAGGAAACAACTCTGCGGGGAATATTGTTAATGATACACCGGCTCTGAACTGCCGTCATTGCCAAAAATAAATTGGACTTTGAGATTGGAGAGCCAAGACCCTGCTGGAGATGGATCCTTTTTGCACTCTGGTGGGGAAGTGAAAATCTTCTGACTCGGCTGGGAACTAGAAGTATGACACTGTTGAGGAAGCAACCTGCTGGGGAAGAAAGACACTCTTTGTACTGCTCGGAATTGCCCATGTGTTGAAGGGAAGTCTCTGCTTGGGGAGGACACCCACCTTCTGCTGCCTTGCTGAGGGAGATTTCAACTTCCAACTCTATTGGGGATGATGGAGGATGTCAATGATAAAGCTTCTTGCTGAAGATAAGAGTTTAAATTGCCCCTTACTGGGGATGAGAGACGATGATACCCTTCTGCTCAAGAAGTATCCTTCCCTTTGCTACACTGCTGGAGCAGGGATTGTCTAATGAGACCCTCTAAGGAATTCTGATCGATGAAGTCCGCAAATGAAACAACTCTTGAAGTATTGTGCTGACAATGGATTTGCCCCTAGACTCTGGGTTGATAGATTGCCAACTAATCATGAGTGAGCAATGGTTCTTTGCAATTTTCACCTCGCCTCCTACTAGGATCTATCAAAAGATAATGTCTCAAGAGGATTTTACAGAAAACTGGCATACGAGATGCCTCAGTGTCTTCAAACTCTTGGAGAGATTCATCAGATCTTGAAATAACTGCCCCAGACTGCATGGTCAATGAAAGAAATTTGTCTCGCGAGGATTCATGAAAAACCTCATATCACCGTGAAATATTCTGCCCCAGTATTTTGAACTTTGGAGAGGTGCTTTGGATTTACCGTCTTCAAGAGAGAGTGACTTCTCATGCTCTTCGGGTGGCCTACCCCAGAACGAGCCTTGAAGTGATCACCTCTGACTGACTGTGCTTTGAAGAAAACACCCAGACCAATTGTTCTTTGAGAGATTGGATCTCGAAGTAATTGCCCTAGTTTGGCTAAAATTTGAATGTATGCCTCAGACTAATGGCTCTTTGAGAGATTTGAATCTCGAAGTGATTGTCCCAGTTTGGTTGAATTTTGAAGAGATTGCTCGACGTGATTGCCCCGGATTGGCTGGCTCTTACCACAATTGGTTGGGAAAGTCCCCACTCAATGGAGTTTTTTGAAAAGTGCATCTCAACAGATTGACCTTCGGAAGTTTCAGACTTCTCAACATGGCAAGATTAAGCTTCTGGACTGAGATTACATATGTAAAGTTTTATGATGCCAAACAGATGTATGCAAGCATAAAATGTTTATTTTGAGAATGCAAATTTTAATGCAAAACACGTGTTAATCTTGAAGTTTTACTGTAAAAAAGATGTCGCCAACCTTTGTGAGTGAATCACTGGTTAAAATATGACATTGGCTTTTGATAAACAAAGCATGCACATGCAACACCAACCCAAATATTTTAGCACAACTCATAAGAGTTAGGAACGCGGTCTCATGGTAGTGCACTCTCGAAATAACCCTGTTTCAGTTAGGACTTTTGAGGGTTGTATCGTGGTCTGGTTCATGGTTATAGAAACAAAGGATATAAGCTCAAAATTTTTTTGTGCCCACCCATCTTCGTAATGTTCTCCATTCCTACGTTCAACTAGCTTTCACAAGTGCTCACCTCTCAAAAAGGGTTTTGTGATGATTAAGGAGCCAATTACTCTAACAATTTAAGTACCAATCAGATTGTTGTTTGGAGTCAGTCACCCTTTTGTCTTTCATGTCTGTATCACACGACTTTGTTCTTGTTCAAGGATCTTTCTTGTGTAATCCTTTTTGTCTTTCGCTTTTGCATTATTATGCTTATCCCTAACTTTTTCCTGGACTGATTCTTGTGAATCATTGATTGTGAAGTCCAGTGGGATGCCCTAATTTTTGCCTAAGTCGCTTGTTTTCAAGTTTTGACTTAGCAGGCTTTTTCATTTCTTTTTTCCAATTCTTTTTTTTGAACAAATCGTGTGACACTGGTTGTCTTGATTGCTTTGAAAGGGTCGTGACTGTCTCACTTCTTGATTGTTGAGGGATAACCATTGTAGTTTTCGGTATTTGGACCTCTTGATTGGGATAACCATTGTGGTTTCTGGTCATTGGACCTCTTGATTTGGTACAACGAAAGGTAATGGATCCTCAGATTTGCACTCCTTTTGGAAATTTGAACGCACGGTCAAACTAACTGATGCCTACCCTGCCCCTGGGTTAAATGCAAAGGTTTTTTTCATGCGAAAAGAAACTCCTACTTCAAGGCTCAAATGGGTTGGTGAGGGCATATCTCCCTTATATCTCCGGTGTTTAGGATTTGAAACAATGCCTATACATCGTCAACAGGGTCTTTCTCAAAAGCACACAATTAGAGTTTTTGCGTTTTCATTTCGTCATCCTCCCTGATAGAGTTTAAGCACAACAATTGGTATTGCAATGCAAATACACAAAATCATGAGTGAATACGAATGGATTACTTCAAGAAAAACATGTGCATTTTATTATGGTTATCATTCAAAAACAAATAAGTTTCATGCATGCATACAAATGTTTAAACAAACAATATAAACTACAAATGAAAATGCAGTAAAGAAGTTGAACATTGCCGTCATTGAGGAGACTTGACTCTGTTTGGACTTATATTTTCTTAAGATGCCCTTGCAAACTAGGAGGTCCATTTGATGAGGAGACTTTAATATGTGAGCAGACTTTCTGGCATGATGACCTTTGAGTCAATCAAATTTTGCACCTTGTTGTCGCTCCCGACAAATGAAACGGGATCAGATGAAGGTACAGACGCGAACGGTCGGCGAAGGGAACAGTGAGAACACACAGCCGTGAACTCACTGGAGAATGAATAGAGTCGCCAGCTAGGCATTTTTATCCCGGAGGAAAGGCAATGCTGCATAGACCTAGAAAGATACGGATAAGACGGTTTCGAACCAGAGAGACTGAGAAAGGGGGTTGGTTACAACCTGGGAAGGTATTAGCACCCAGATTGTCCGCCGTACTCGACGGGATCCACGCTTAAAAGATTTGTGTTTTAAAGGGGTAGTGTCAGTGCAATCTGTGTGTAAAACAGCTGGAAAAAGATGTACAGGTGTCAGTGTATGAGAAGTGAAGTGTGATATATATACAGTGTCAGTGTGAGACCAGGAATGAAATGCTCATGATAATGAGGCTAAAAGAAATGAGCTGGAAGGAGGGGGAATGTACAGAGACTTTTGTTCGATAACTGTTAAGTTATGCCTACGTATCCTCTCGTGCAATGAGGAAGTCAGAACACCGTAGTTCGACCCAAAGAGACTGAAAAGATTGACTGGTGAACTGCTTGCAGTCTATGCTCAAGTGTATGATCTGTCTGGCACAGATGCAAACTGTCTTGCATTAGACGGAAGAAGCAAGTTCTCGGTTGTGAGTGAAGGTGATGAGAAAAGAATCCCGAAGGAGACGATTATTGTTTGTTTTTGAGTTTTCAGTCTTTTATTTCTTTTTGGAGTTTGTCATAAGATAATGAACTTAAACCTAAATCAATGGATTTGGTAAACTCATCACATCATCCCTCTGATTAGGGGTAATGAGAATTACCTTAAGTGTGAAGTCAGATTCTCACACTTAATCACCTTTGATGTAGGGTTAAGATCATTAACCTAATTGTTGATTATTTAGATGTTTTTGGTGTTTTTGTTTAGTGTTAAGTAATGAGGTTAAGCCATAATCAGGGATTTAACAGACTCATTACACCATCCTAAAAGAAGGATAATAGATGAGAATGTTTAAGCTGAGAAAGACTCCTCAACTTAATCCATGATTAGGGATTAAACTCATGACAAAACAAGCCTTTGATTAAGTGGATTTTATTTAATGGTATGATGATGAAGTGATTTTTATGGTTTGTAAGACAACTTGAGGAGGACTTGTCCATTAACTTTAGGGTTAGTCCTTCTTAACCAATTAAGGAAGAATTAGAACCCTAATGCAAGGCCCAAGTTACAAGTGTAATGCTTTGATGATTATTAGATGGATTAATTAAGAGAGTTCAACACCTTAAGGGTCCAAGACTTAGGATTAAAGTTATACACTTCATCCTAAAAGAAGGATGCAGGCATGGTCTTAATCGCAAAGTCTTAAAGCCTTGAGGGTTTAGTCCCTGATTATGAGGTGAGGAGTGAAGACTCAAAGAGAGACACAAAGGTAAAGACTATGGGGAGACTAATCAAAACCCTAATTCATTATCATGCTTGGTTGTCCCTAAGGTTTGTGAGGCTTTCAAGAACAATCTTCAGATGAACCACCAGGAAGCAGATGAACAAGATCAAGAGAAGTAAAGTGACTTGCTTCATTCAAGAAGTCAAGTCACTTGAAGAAAGAAAGTGAGAGAAGGAAGAATGAGCAAGCTCAAACTCAAACACAAGTAAGAATGCAGCAAGGTATGCAAAAGAAGATGAGAAGAAAAGGTATGAGAAGTGAAGGCAAATCCACTTCTCAAGTTTACTTACCACCTGAAATGTTAGAAAGAAATGCAATGCAATGCAAGATGAAATGAAATGACATGATGCTAGGCCAACCAGAAGCATACACATGATGATTATGATGTTATGAAGTGCTGCAAACATGAGGCAAGACAATGGAGATGTTCATACAAGGTTATGAATGCATATGATGCAAGTTGGGGAGCATGAATAAACATGAAATGTTATGAAACATACAAGACAAATGGCATGGCAAATATGCAATGCAATGATCAATGATGCTTCATACATGTCTTAAGATGTCAAATGAATCATAAGAATGTACAAAAGGCAATGGCAAGTCAAATCATGCAAGGAAATGCAAAAAGGATGCAAGGGAAAGCCCAAATTAGGGTTTACAAAGCAAACATCAAACACAAACTCAAAACAGAAGCAAACCCTAATATGAAAAATGGAAAATGGTACCTAAAGAAACCCTAGACCTATAATGAACCACTGCCCAAAGGGGAGCTCTCAACTCTCAACCAAACTCAAGTTATGATTTTTGCAAGTTATTAGGGCTTTTTAGGGTTTGTAACAAAAGAAATGCCAATCAATTTGAAAATGCAAGATCAATTCATGGCCTTTTTATCTTTGAAAGTACATGTCAAGTGGAAAACAATGCAAAAAGAATCAATGTCTCAACCTTTACCAAAAGACAGAAATGAATTTCCAAACATATGATCAAAATAATACACAAAATGTGACTTAATTCAATGAAAAATTCTTAAAATGCATCAAGATCAAAAAAGAAATTTGGTTTGAAGGTTGGACAATGTTTCTAAATGTCTTAGAACATTTCATGAATTTTTTTGTAATTTTTAAATACCTAAAAGTATTTTTAATTAATTAATTCTCATTAACCAATTAAAAATAATCTTTTAAATATTTAAAAATACTTTTTCAGTGATAAAAAATAAAATAAAAATATTTTTGTGTCATAAAAATTAATAAAACCTTAAAGAAAAAGTTTCATAATTTTTATGATTTTTAAACTATTTTAAATAAATTGTACAAGATAAAAGAAATAAAATGAATTAAAAATCAAATTTAATGGAAAGTAATTAGATTGGATGGCCAGGATGCGCTCTGGGTTTGAAAAGATTGACTGGCGCGCAATCTGATGGCCAGGATTCAAACTAAGTAAATCACAATTAATTAAAATTAACCACGTGGATTAGGGCAAATGAAATGATCTGGAGCGTTGGAAAGGGAGGGAAGTCAACTGGTCCACGCGTATCAACGACCTATATTCAAACCTACACTAATTATGGGATTAAACCCTAATTAATCTCAGGTGGCCGGAGAAGACCTCCGGTCGTCTTCTCCGGCCAGAGGGTCACCTGAAAATCACCCAACTCCCTAAAAACGTAAAATAAATGAAAACTAAGACCAAGGAAATGATCCTAACACTCCCACGAATCAAACCCCTAACCTAAAACAAATTTATCTAACCTAAACAAGCTGAATCGAAGCATCTAAGTTCTAGGGTTCGTAAGCTTCAAACTGAAATTAAACTCTCAAAACGCAACCATTTTCAAAACCAATGGTACCAGAATGATCAGCAAGACATGTAGAGCAAGTTTGTAACAATCAAATTGATTTCTGGAAAAATTAATTTGGAGCTACCTGAGATTTGCAAACTTTGATTCTGGAACTTTCAGGCCTCTTCTCCTTGCTCAATCTGCTCCTCTTGGTCCCCCAAAGTTGCTTGAATGCTCAAATGGAATTTATATTTGTTGGATGATGAGTTTCGAAGAGAACTGCTTCTGCTCAGTCAACAATGGCAGATGAGTTCCTGGCACTTTCAGGCTGTGAAGAAGGGTTGTTTATGACCTATGAGGTGTGTTGAGAAGGCTTGTGGTGTTGGTTGATGTGTTTGTGGCTTGTAGAGAGAGATTCGATAGAATCTGCAGCATGAAGGTGAGCTATGGCAGATGGGGATTCAGGGTGTTTTTGGCTTTGTTTCTTGATGCTTTGTGTTCTATAGATCAAGGTGAGATGAATGGAGGCAAAGGTTTGGGTGTTTGCAGGCTGTGTAATGAAATTCGAAGGAAGTTGCAAGTTGAGGTGTTTTTGTGTAAGTTGTGTATGTTATGCTTTCAGCCTTGGTTCTCATGTGATATGGTTTGCAAATTTAATGAATAAACAATTCTGATTGGTCTCTTGATGTGACATGGCCTGCTAGGATAGGTGAGTTACTTTTTGCACAAAGTCCACTTTTGTGTAAGATAGGGCATGGTGTGATGCTAGGCAAGGACAAGTTGGGTTCTGGTGCAGCATGGTGAGTGTGAGAGGTTGGCTTGACCCAAGGCTCAATGCAGCAAGTTGGCATAAGGTTATGAGTGGTTTTGCAATTAGGTTGGCTTATGGTTCACATGTGACTTTTTGCATAAACAAGCATGAAATCATGGGCATTCCTAGTTCATTTCTGATTTTTATGACTTAGAGGAAGTTGGCATGCTGGTTTGACATGAATTAGAGGCTGCATTTTGACTTGATTCAAGACTTAGCAAAATTTCCCCTTAGTGCATGACATGAAAAACAATGATTTTTGGCAACTTTGCATGGTCATAACTTTTGATCCAAGAAGAGTTAGATCATGTTCTTGTACTTTTTGAAAAGGGAAAGATGAGATCTACAACTTTCATGACCAAGGTTTTTCCATTTGAAGCCTTTTTGGATCATGAATCAAGGCTTGAAAATTGACCTAAAATGATGCATTCTTGAAAAGTCAACAAAGCCCAAAAAGTCAACTTTTGCAAAAACCCTAAATTCTTGATTTCCATGAACTTCAAACTTCTTCCATGATCAAATAAAGATCATATACACTCAAAATGATGAAGATCACCCATTGGTTGGGTCATTGGGGGCCTCAGATGCCCTGATTTTGCACTGACTTGTCTGAAAAGTCAACCTTTGATCAGATGACTTCCCCATGGAATTTCTTCATGAAAATTGATATGCATACTCCCTATACCATATAGAGACCAATGGAAACAAGAATGACCAAAAAATTTGGAGTTATGGCCTCTGAAACCAAAACCCTAATTTTCAGTCAACTGTGTAGTTCATCCTGGCTCTGCATCCACTCAAACCCTAGTTCTTGTGATTCCTCTGCAATTTTGACTTTGTGAGGATGTAACATGATATAAGAACACACATGGACCCCTTTGAGTTGATTAGTGGCCTTTGGAATGGCTCAAGATGCCCTGAGGTTGCTCAGATCACAAACCCTAGGTGCAGATGCCTTAGAAACTATCCAGTGAAACCAAATGAGACATGAGATGATGTGATTGTGTTTATGCATATGAGATGATCACAAGTCATGTGTGAATGGGTGAGGGCAAATTTGGGGTGTTTACAGCTGCCCCTATTCAAGCATGAGTTAGCTGTGCAGGATGTAAGCAACGGCTTAACAGGCAAACAGGATAACTTGTGGTTGAATACCAAAGACAGTCCAAAATTTGCACTCACAGAAATGAAGAAGAAAAGGGATATAGATTGTAAAAGCAAATAAAGTATATTGTAAAGTGTAAGCGACGGAGGACGATCGTCGAGCAGAGGACGACTGCTGGGTAAGGTGGTATGTGAAGCAAAGCGATGACGGGGACGGCCGACATGCTGGTAAAGTGTATAAAGCAATGACGGGGACGGCCGACATGCTGGGGATAAAAGGTAAAGCTAAGACGGGGACGGCCGACTAGCTGGGGAAAATAGAATATTATGATGGGGACGGCCATCAAGATAAAGTAGTAACATTCTCTGGGGATTGGTGAAACATGACGGGGACGGCCATCAAGTTCACAAAGGTAAAGTAACCAACGATGGGGACGGCCATCGGGCTAAAAGGAAAAGGGACCACGACGGGGACGGCCATCGGGTTAAAGAATAAATGAAAAAAAACAGATGATGGGGTACGGCCATCAAAGGTGAAGGACGATCACCTAGCAGGGGACGGCTGCTCTGTTGGGCATAAAAGAAATATGATGGGGACGGCCATCAAAGGTGGAGGACGACCACCTGGCAGGGTACGGCTGCCGAAAATATCAACGATGGGGACGGCCATCGGATAGAAAAGGTCAACGATGGGGACGGCCATCGGACGAGCATGATGGAGGACGACCATCAAGAAGTGGAGGACGACCACTCAGCAGGGGACGGCTGCTCTCGAAGTTCATCATAACACAGGACGAGTGTTAGATAACTAAAATCAACAATGGGGACGGCCATTGGATAAAGTGATGAAGGACGATCATCAAAAGGTGGAGGACGACCACCTAGCAGGGGACGGCTGCTAAAATCAACGATGGGGACGGCCATCGGATGAGCATGATGGAGGACGACCATCAAGAAGTGGAGGACGACCACTTAGCAGGGTACGGCTGCTCTCAGAGGTATCATAACACAGGACGAGTGTTAGATAAAAAGAAAATTTGTTGGCAATCTACTGGGGAGAGTAAACACGGACGAGCGTTTACAAAAAGGTATAAGTGTTTGGTATTGTGTATAGGTTAAAGGTGCGGACGAGCATCCTTAAGACTATGATACGGACGAGTATCATGTAGAAACAAACTGACACGTGCTCAGAGCTGATGATACGGACGAGTATCAACTGGTTAACAAGGAACACGGACGAGTGTTGCATCTGAAAGTATCCTTCTGGGGAATAGTAGACACAGACGAGCATCTATATTCACGAAGACATAAGTGTTTGACACGGTGTATGGATTAAAGATGCGGACGAGCATCCTCAAGACTATGATACGGACGAGTATCATGTAGAAACAAACATTAGACGCAATGTTCTGAGATGATGGTACGGACGAGTACCAACTGGTTAACAAAGAACAAGGACTACTGTCGAATCTGCGGGGATATACATGGTGTATATAAGATACGGACGAGTATCTGAGTAGGTGTACCAATGAGTAGTGAGTATATAATGTATAGGTGAGTGTTTATCTGCCGGGGATATGACACGGACGGGTGTCAGGAAAGTGTATATACAAGTATAGGCGACCACGCTGGGGATATGACACGGACGGGTGTCAAGAAAGTGTATAGGTATATGTAAGTGCAAAGAGGGTGTCTTTGGCTTTCTGCTGGTGACACGACACGGACGGGCGTCAGGATGTATCTGCAATACTGGTGATCTTGGTTTGTAAAGTGTATTCAGGCAACCTGCTGGGAAATGATGATACGGACGGGTATCAAAAAGGAGATATGCACTGGTGTTTGTGATATGGGGCAACTGCTTTTGCTGGGACTCTGGTGGGGATTTTTCTGTATGCCGACTGATTGTCAATATTTACAAGTGTTCAAATCACAACATGACTTATGATTATGCTATGCATTTGATTTTTGCCGTAATGCTCCGTATTAGACGGAATGCTACGCTCTGAGGGTATAATATGATGCGAATGCTATGATTATGCAAAGAGGCACCGATCCGGGATTCGGATCCCGTTGCTGCAAGGATCTCTGATCGATCTGCTTGAAGTGAACATCCCAGCTGGGGATGAGATCATTGATAGATCTGTAGCTGTATCTGCTTGGGGATATATGTCATCGATTGACATGTTCTCATAATACGGGACCCAGCTGGGGTTTGTAGAAGCTTTCTCTCTCTCTGTTGTGACTTCTTCGTGCGCTGCTCTTCTGAATAGAGGCCTGAAGCTCTGTGGGGAGATGATTCCCTGATTTCTGTATTCTGTTGAGGAATAATGGCTACTCGGCTGGGGAGTTGTGAGAGGCAACTCAGCTGGGGAGAGCAACTCAGCTGGGGATAGAACATTTCAGATGCTGTATGTTGATTTGGTGACCTTGCTGGGGAAGTGGGCACCTCCCAGTGCCAGGTGAGTTGATAATGATTTGCCAGTTGCTGAGACGTAACTTGTATGCCCCAAGTTGTGTTCCGGATACCTGCAATCCTGCAAAGATAAAGAAACGCACAAGTGGTCCCGAGGTATCTTTTACTGAGATTCCGTCATGGGAAATAAGTACTTTCGAGAGTAAGTATATTCCCTGCAAGCATGTGTTTTATTTTTAGAGAGAGGCATCTGTACTTATGCAATTGTGTTTTTAGAGACATCAGACAACTCTTTGCAAAACATAAATGTAAAAAACGAGACATGACTGAAAATCTGATTATATTAATTCGTGTGCCCTGAATTGGCAAGATACAGTCAGAGAAACATATCTCCTGAAATGAGGAGATTGTAACAAATTGAGAAATAAAGTGCTGGCGGTGCTGGCGATGCTTTCAAGGAGCTTCCTCTTCTGCTATGACTCGTATGACAATGACGTTCTTCTCGTCTTGCTTTCTGGAGAGAGTTGATTCTGATTGCAGCTTGATCCTTTGGAGCTCACCAAGTTGTAGGCGATACAGACGAGTTCAGAATGCAGTTGTTCGCTTATTCCCTTATTTTGCATGGACCGCCCTTTCGGGTTTTCAATCCATCGGGATACCCATTTTTGCCTGAGCTGTCCAATGCGGCTTTTCAACTCAGCGGGTGTACAATTTTTTTTATTTACTTTCCCTTATTTTGCCCGAGTCTTTTATTCTGTTTTTGACTCGCCGGGATGCCCTATTTTTGCCTGGACTTACATTCTGTTTTTATGTCCAGCGGGTCATTTTATGCGAAGTATTTTTTAACTGCATCTGAATTCACAGGGGATGGAAAATCTTCACCATCCATGGTGCTGAGCATCAGTGCTCCACCAGAGAAAACTTTCTTTACGACGAATGGTCCTTCATAATTCGGAGTCCATTTGCCCCTGTGGTCTGTATGAGGAGGGAGGATTCTTTTTAGCACAAGATCTCCCACTTGGTATTCTCGATGCCTGACTTTTTGATCGAAGGCTCTCTTCATTCTCTTCTGATACAACTGCCCATGGCAGATTGCAGCCAATCTTTTCTCTTCGATCAGACTCAGTTGTTCGAATCGGGACCGAACCCATTCTGCTTCGTTTAGCTTAACATCCATCAGTACCCGTAGGGAGGGTAGTTCAACTTCAACAGGTAGGACTGCTTCCATACCATACACAAGTTGATACGGTGTTGCCCCAGTGGATGTTCTGATTGATGTGCGGTACCCATGCAAGGCAAATGGTAGCATTTCATGCCAATCTTTGTAAGTGACTACCATCTTCTGCACAATCTTCTTGATATTCTTATTGGCTGCCTCAACAGCGCCGTTCATCTTTGGCCTGTAAGGAGAAGAATTGTGATGTTGAATCTTGAAGTCCCGGCATAGCTCTGCCATCATTTTGTTGTTCAAGTTGGAACCATTATCAGTAATGATTCGCTCGGGCACTCCATACCGACAGATGATATCTCTTTTCAGGAATCTGGCTACCACTTGCCTTGTGACATTTGCATATGAGGCTGCTTCAACCCACTTTGTAAAATAATCGATGGCGACCAGGATGAATCTGTGGCCGTTCGAAGCAGTTGGCTCAATTTTGCCAATCATGTCAATGCCCCACATAGCAAAGGGCCATGGTGAAGACATTATGTTCAGGGGATTGGGAGGCACATGCACCTTGTCTGCATAAATCTGGCATTTATGGCATTTTCTGGCGTAGGCACAACAGTCTGCATCCATCGTGATCCAGTAATAGCCTGATCTTAACAACTTCTTAGCCATGGCATGCCCTCCAGCATGGGTACCAAAAGATCCTTCGTGTACTTCGTGCATCAGCAAATCTACTTCCGTCCTGTCAACACATCTGAGGAGTACCATATCAAAGTTCCTTTTGTATAAAGATCCATCAGTGTTCAGAAAGAAACTCCCAGCAAGCCTTCTTAAAGTCTTCTTATCATTGGAAGATGCCCCAGGTGGGTATGTCTGATCCTCCAAGAAGCATTTAATGTCGTGGAACCAAGGCTTATCATCTTTAGCAATATCTGCTGCAAATACATATGCTGGTCTATCAAGTCTCGATACTGAAATCTGAGGTACAAAGTTAGCAGCTTGAACTTTGATCATGGATGAAATAGTAGCAAGAGCATCCGCAAACTGATTCTCGTCCCGAGGGATATACTCAAGTTTGACTGTTGTGAAGAAAGTCAGTAACCTTCTCGTATAATCCCTATAAGGTATCAGATGATCTTGGTGCGTGTACCATTTTCCGTTGGTCTGATTGACTACCAAAGCTGAATCTCCGAATACGGTCAATGTCTTGATCCTGAGGTCAATGGCTTCCTCAAGACCCATAATGCAAGCTTCGTATTCAGCTTCGTTGTTAGTGCAGTTGAAAGTGAGCTTTGCCGAGAAAGGCAGGTGAACCCCTTTAGGTGTAATGAGTACTGCACCAACACCACGGCCATTCATGTTGACAGCCCCATCAAACATCATAGTCCATTCTTCTTCCGGGTCGGGCCCTTCAGTGTGAATAGGCTCTTCATGATCTTTTGCTTTAATGAACATGATGTCTTCATCAGGGAAGTCAAACCTCATAGGCTGGTAGTCATCAATGGGTTGCTCAGCAAGATATTCAGATAGTACACTGCCCTTGATGGCTTTCTGAGATGTGTACTGTATGTCGTATTCTGTGAGAATCATCTGCCATCTTGCAACCCGTCCGGTAAGAGCTGGCTTCTCGAAAATGTACTTAACTGGGTCCATTTTGGATATCAACAAAGTAGTGTGGGTCAACATATACTGTCTCAGTCGGCGAGCAGCCCACGCTAAAGCACAGCAAGTTTTCTCGAGCAGTGAATAACGTTGTTCACAGTCGGTAAACTTTTTGCTTAGGTAGTATATTGCATACTCTTTTCGACCAGACTCGTCATGCTGGCCCAACACACACCCCATTGACTCTTCTAATACTGTCAAGTACATTATTAGAGGTCTTCCTTCAACTGGAGGCATAAGGATTGGAGGTTCTTGTAAGTACTCCTTGATCTTGTCAAAGGCCTTCTGGCAGTCTTCGTTCCACCTGACCGTTTGCTCCTTTCTTAACAGCTTGAATAAGGGTTCACAAGTTGCTGTAAGGTGAGATATGAACCGTGAAATGTAGTTCAATCGACCTAAGAACCCTCGAACTTCTTTCTCAGTTTTCGGTGCAGGCATTTCTTGAATAGCTTTGACTTTATCGGGGTCAACTTCAATCCCTTTCTCACTTACAATAAAGCCCAGCAGCTTACCGGATCGCACCCCGAATGTGCATTTGTTGGGGTTCAACTTTAGTTGGTATTTCCTCAGACGCTTGAATAACTTGAGCAGATTTACCAGGTGATCTTCCTCTGTAAGGGACTTGGCGATCATATCATCCACGTAACATTCTATTTCTTTGTGGATCATATCGTGGAATAATGTCACCATAGCCCGTTGATACGTTGCACCAGCATTCTTCAGTCCGAATGGCATCACTTTATAACAGAACGTGCCCCAAGGTGTGATGAATGTTGTCTTCTCCATGTCTTCAGGTGACATCTTGATCTGATTGTATCCCGAAAATCCATCCATGAAGGAGAATACCGAGAACTGAGCCGTGTTATCCACCAATACATCAATGTGAGGTAATGGGAAGTCATCTTTCGGGCTAGCTCTGTTCAGATCTCGGTAATCAACACACATTCTTACTTTGCCATCCTTCTTAGGCACAGGTACTATGTTAGCAACCCACGGCGGATAGCTAGTTACGGCAAGGAACCCGGCGTCCCATTGCTTTTGTACCTCTTCCTTGATTTTCATAGCCATGTCTGGGCGAGTTCGGCGCAACTTCTGTTTGACTGGTGGGCATTCTTCCCTCAAAGGCAGCTTATGCACAACAATATCGGTATCCAACCCTGGAATATCTTGGTAGGACCAAGCAAACACATCAACATACTCTTGAAGCAGATCTATCAGCTGTCTCTTCACTGAGTCTTGCAGGTAGGCCCCGATTTTGACTTCTTTCACGTCTTCCTCCGTACCAAGATTAATCACTTCAATCTCCTCCTGATGAGGAGTAATAACTTTTTCCTCCTGTCTCAGCAACCTGGCTAGCTCTTCAGGAAGCTCATATTCTTCATCAACCCCTTCATCAGCTTGATTGATCGGTTTGTCAAAGTCATACGATGTCATAGCTGTGCTGTTGTCGGTGCTATCTGGAAGGCACTCTCTGCAGGGGTTAAGTCGGTTCATTTTAGTGATTGATTTTAATCTTGCCTTAGAAAAAAGTGAAATGAAGTTATCATTTTGAAAACACCGCCATTTATTTTTGTACAAAAAGAAAAAATGGAAAAAACAGTGAGCATAAAAGAAAAAGACTCGTTTGCAAAAAGATTGTCTGATATTTCATTAATTTAATCTTGTTTGCACAAAAGTACAGATGGCCCTGATTACAAAATGAGCCTTGTCATCTTGGGCAAGATGCAAGACTTTGATGCATGCTTCAAAATACAGGAAATAATAATTACTCTGCTCGAGTAACACTTATAATTCCCTGGGAAGACCAGTTCGAGACACTGCTCCCCGGGATCTTCGGACGAATCCAATTCTCCAGGTTGCGCTCCTCTTCCAGCTCGTCTTCCAGACAGTTGATAGCATCGGGGGTAAGCATCCCCCCACTGACAAATCTAGGCTCTCCAGCAGCCTTCACTTGATGTTGAGTTGGTCTGTAACCCAACCCAAACTTGTCCTTCTTTTCCTCCACAGCTAAGACCTTGCCCCAGCCTAGGGCAGTTCCTTCCTCAACAACCTTCCGGGCTTGTTGGTATGACGACATGGAGATCCCCGAAACAGCAGATGCTTCATTCACATTCAAGGCTTCAAAACCTTGGCTCATGGTTTCAACGATCTCTCCATCCATTTCAATATACTTGTAAGTAGCCAGATGGCTAACAAATATATCCTCCTCCCCACAGATTGTGACAACTTGGCCTTCCCACTCATATTTTAACTTTTGGTGAAGGGTAGACGTTATTGCGCCAGCGGCGTGAATCCAGGGTCTACCCAACAAACAGCTGTAGGCGGGCTGAATGTCCATCACATAAAAGATAGTTTTAAATGTTTGCGGGCCAATTGTCACAGGCAGCTCAACCTCTCCCAGCACCGATCTCTTCGAGCCATCAAAAGCTCTAACCACCAGGTTGCTGGGTCTCAATGCCAGTCCATCATATTCAAGCTTCACCAGAGCCTTCTTTGGTAAGACATTCAGGGAAGAACCTGTATCCACCAGCACATGAGAAAGGACAGCTCCTTTGCATTCCATGGTTATGTGCAAGGCTTTGTTGTGATTGCGGCCATCCACTGTCAGGTCAGAATTGGTAAACCCTAGCCCATTGCTAGCAGTAACGTTTCCAACAACGGTTTCCAATTGGTTGACAGTAATCTCCTCGGGCACGTAAGCTGCGTGCAGTACCTTCAGTAGTGCATTCCGATGGGCTTCGGAGCACATAAGCAGTGAGAGGATGGAGATTTTGGATGGCGTCTGGTGAAGTTGATCCACAATTTTGTAATCACTCTTTTTGATGATCCTCATAAACTCATCAACTTCCTGATCGAATGGAGTCTTCAGGGCTTCTTTGGCAGCTGGATCCTCCTGCACCGGGCTCTTTCCTTTTGCCTTGGCAGCAGCTTCTGCTTCGGCAGTAGGTCTTTGGATTTGTGAAGCGAAGAGACGTCCGCTTCGAGTGAAGCCTCCGCCTCCGCCCACATTATCAATTTGTGGTGCAGGTGTTGATGTTTCAAGAGTGATTCTTTTTCCTTCGCAGTACACGTCAGAGCCATAGTGCCAAGGGATGGCCCTATCGCTTTCATATGGTACAGGCCCAGGCACCGTGACGGTGACTGGACTGATTGCTGCTGCTGAGGGGACTGTTATTGTCTGTGGATCATAAAAGATTGTAACTGGTGCCCTAGTGGGAGCAGCACCTTCTGAATGATAGGCGGAGTTATTTTCTGGATCGTAGAATATGGTAACTGTGGAGACATTTTCATGATTGTTTGCTGGAGTTGTAGGAGGTACCGTTGGAAGGACTGTTGTTGTTGTTGGTGGGGAGTCGAAATGGAATGAAGCTGAAGTTGTAGCAGGAGAAACTGTTGAAAACTGATCATTGGGTAGAACAGATGAAGTATTTGCTGATGTTGCTGATGAATTATCGGGAACAATTGTTGTGGCATTTGTAGGAGGATCTGAAACCGTTGTTGCTGAAGTCGTCGGGTTTGCCGGGAATGATGTAGTGATCTGTAGCAGGCCACTCTTAATAAGGCTGTCAATGCCATTCCTCAAGTCTTCACATCCATTCCAAGAAATATTGCAGTATGGGCACCCTAGTTCACATCCCGGAAATATATCATTTTCACGGAGCTGAGCCTTGATTTCCACCAATGGTGTCCTGATCTGATCCACACTGGTTATGAAATAAGACGGTGTGTCTTCTTCAATTGCGTTAATACGGGGACCACCATGGTGTGGCATTGGGTTTTTGTTGACATTGGGCGGGGGCGCAAAATTCAGAGCCTTGGAGTCTACCAAGTCTTGTACCTTCATATGCAGAGCCCTGCATTTTTCTGTACTGTGGCCAGGTGCGTTTGAATGAAAAGCACACCTAGCATTGGAGTCATAGTTTCTTGGTAGACTGTTGGGATCCGGAGGTGCCAACGTTCTTAGCTCAACTAGGTTGAGTTTCAGAAGTTGTGGCAATAAGGCAGCATATGGCATTGGAATCGGGTCTATCACCCTGTTAGCTTGAGAGGGCCTCTGTTGAAATGGCCTCTGTTGATTGTTGTTGGTGGAGTTGTTGTTGTTGTAGTTGTTTCTTGGAGGATATTGATTCTGATGATACTGAGGTTGTTGTTGGAAGTTTTGTTGAGGAGGTTGGTAGACTGGCTGTGGATGAGCTGGAGCAGGGATAGTGACTGCTGCTATTGTTCTGGGAACATACTGGGGCCTACCCCTGTTGGAGTGAATGGCATTGGTCTCGCCAGTTCTTCTCGGGCCTGCAAAAGGCTTTCTTGTACCACTGGACGAACTAGCACCATTATCAGATATCTTACCCATCTTTAATAGGCTTTCAATTCTCTCCCCGGCTATAACAACATCTGCGAAGCTGGTGGAAGAGAAAGCAGCTAGCCTATCAATATAGGTTCCCTGAAGGGTATTCATGAACATATCAGCCATCTCTCTTTCAGACATAGGTGGCTGGACAGCAGCAGCAAGCTGTCTCCATCTTTGAGCATATTCTCTGAAGCTCTCTCTTGATGATTGTGACATCCCCATTAGGAGGGTCCTATTGGGTGCCATATCCAGATTATACTGATACTGTCTGATGAAGGCCTCTGCCAGGTCCTTCCAGCATCTTACAGTTGCTCTTGCCAGATGGGAATACCATTCCCTTGATGCTCCAGTCAAGCTATCTTCAAAATAGAACATCCACAATTTCTCATCCATTGTATAGGCCTTCAGCCTTCCCAGAAATGATTGCAAATGAGTCCGGGGGCATGAAGTCCCATTGTACTTTTCGAAACATGGAGGCTTGAACTTGTGGGGAATCCTGACCCCTTCTACCAAACCCATGTCCATAACGTCGAAACCCAAAGAATTTTGAGATTCTAAGGACCTCAACTTCTCAGCTATTTCTTCCAACCGTCTATCATAAGTTTCCTCTCCGGCACCCATTACTGTATACTGGTCCTCCTGAGGATCTTCTTGAAGTACTCTGGCTGCTGTGGCTGTCCCTTGTATATTGACAGGGATGTTGGCCTCTGGATGGAGATGGGGTCCAAAAACTGGGGGATTGACATGAGGTTGGACCCTCTCGTTGTTACTTGTGCCAGCAGTTCCCACATGGGGGTCATCTTGAGTTCTCCCCTCTACCAGAACTCTAAGCCTCTCCTGGCTTTGAGCTAAATTATTCATCACTTCCATGAACTGAGTTATTTGGGTTCTCATCTCCACCCTTTCATTAGCCATCTGGGTTCTGGCCTCATTGAGGTCTTGCTGCAACTGGTCCATCTGGATGCCCGGAAGGTTGTTTCTTGTAGGGTACCTGTGTGGCCTGTTGAGAGGGAATAGCCTGCGGCGAGCAATAATTCCTGAATGTCACAACAGAGGTTAGAAACAATAAAACAAAACCTACAAAACAAACAAAAGGGTTAGTATGCAATGCAGTATGCTTATTTGCTATCAAGGTATCCGGCTTGGTCTTCAGTTTTGACCCGTCCAGACCCTTGAAGATGATGCTGTTGAAGTTGCTTTTGAAGTGAACCCAGATGGAAACAAACACAAATATATTACAAAGGTAAAATAATACAAATTGTTCATTTTTTACAACACTAGCCCTCTAAGGGGTCAAAAATACATCACCAAAAGCAAAAGTACATGGAAAAGGAATAACAACAAGCAAATGATCAAACTCCAAGGCCAAACTCATCCTCACGAACTTCCTTGAGAAGTGCTTCGGTCACAGGATCAGCCGGATGCTCCGTAAGATTCCTGATGAGAAGGTTTCTTGTTGCAACAGCTGTAGTCAACTTCTTGTTCTGGCTTTGGTCTTTGGATTTCTTCACTCCAGCTTTGATTTTTAACTCTGAAATTTCCTCCTGGGCTGCTGCCAGGGCTTTTTCCATCTGCTCCATCTTATCTTGAACTCTCTTGTCTTCTAGAGTACGGGCTTCAGTGATCCGGACCCACCTGGCCTGACTCTCTTTCAAGTACAAGTCTGTCCTTGCTCTTTGGAACTGGGCTTCTTTACAAGCATTTTTCAGAATCTGCTCACCAGCTTTAGACTTGTTGATATAGTCTCCAGACTTCTCAATCTTAGTCAAGTGTTCCACTCTCAGCTTCTCCAATCTTTCAATCTCCCTCATACCTTCACTCCTCTCCCTGAGGGTCTTCTGCAGGGCTTGGGATAGCTTTTCATTTCTTTCTTTTAAGCCTTCAAACTCTTCCAAACTGACAGTAGCAGGGGGTGGTGCTGATGATGACTCAGGCATGTCTTTGATGGTGAAGGGCAATCCTGAGATTTGGGCCCTAGCATAGGACCACTCATGATATTGGGCTGATGCCACATTATTGCACTTCCCCAGAATGGTGATTCCCCTGGTTTGAACATGATCCCAGGCCCAGGCAGCCTGCCTAACAGTTGCCAGACTAACCTTGTTCTCACAGTAGAGGGTCTCAGCCAAGTCCTTTTCCCTAGGAGCATGAACCAGTGCATAACCCAATTGCCTCTTGAACAGCAGGGGGTTGTAATTGATACTTCCCTTGACTCCTACCAAAGGCACATTAGGAAAATGTCCACAGCTAGTGATTATGTCTCTGCCCTTGGTACTTTGATTGCACCACCTGATATCTGCTGTAGTTAGGACAGAAAGTCTCCTTGCCCAGTTGCTCTGCTGGTGAGGGTTTAGGAATGCATCTGTCTTAGGTAGATGCTTGAGGAGCCAAGCATGGAACAGTGGGGCACAACACCTCACTAACTTCCCCCTTTGCTTCTCATTCCTCTGATGTACTGAGTAGTAGAGATCACCCAGCAAAGTTGGCACTGGGTTCTTCAGGATGAACAAATGGATTGCATTCTTGCTGATGAATCTGGGCTCATCTGCAAATAGCACAATTCCATACACACCTAAAGCCAACAGAGCACAAACAGCTTTCCACTCCCCCAGGGAGGCCTTCAGACTAGCTTGAGAGATTAAGAAGTCCAGCTGAAACCCAGGGACACTAGATTTAGAGGTCATGTGTTGTTCGATCAAAGCGGGTTCCAGGTGCAAAGCTTTGGCTATCTCCCCATTGCTGGGAAAATCCATTTCAGGATTGAATGGGATCTCCCTCTTGATAGGCAAACCAGTCAAAGATGAGTATTCTTCCAAAAGAGGACCCAACTGGAAATCTTGAAATGTAAAGCATCTTAATGGGGGGTCATAGAACTGGATGCAGGTATGGATCAGGCTCCTCTGAGATGGGTCCATGTCCATAACTAAGTCAAGTATGTCCCCATAATGCTCCCTAAACAAAGGGATGTACTCTGGTGTAATCAGGGTTTGGATCCTCCTGAGGTCTGACAAGTCTGGTTGGAAGAAATGATAGGTAATGTTATTTTTCTTTGGAGCCATGATGCTGAAGACTGGGTAGAGTGCTGATGACAATGCTGAGAAGAGAGAGAGAGCCACTGATTGGCTGGTGCTGAAGCAGACAGCTAAAAACTGAAACAGATGCTGGTGAAAATGGGTCAAAGCTGCAGATGGGGTCAAAACCAAAACCTGATGAACAATGGATACCCTGAAAAACAAATAAGCACATGTTAATATGATGCAATGAGTATGTATGCAAATGAAATGCAAGGGTCTGTGACTGAGCTGGATCTGAATAACTGCCTTGGTATAGATCCATGTGTGTCTAAGAATTCCAGATGGAGGTCTAAGAAATCCAGTAACCAAGGTAGGGGACTCAAATAAAGAGCCACATGTCCAGGGTTTTAGAATCACAAGAACTATCCAACATGAAGCATTCTTAACAAAGTCAAAGTAACAGGGTATTCTGAGGTCAAGGTACCTGCAAACCTGTAAACAACCCAACCCCCTCACAGGTAGTGATCTAGAACAAGGATCCTCAGACTTGGATCTGTCATGAGAAGTGTAAACACTTCGAACCCGGAGGTACAGTGTTTACAATTACCATAACAATTCCTCCTCTAATTCACCTCAGTTTCTGAAGGTCAATACTAAAAGGTCATCCAGACTTAGCAGGCTTCCCAGATCCCCCTAGCATTGCAGGAAATCTGCAATACAGAGTTCTCAAGAAGAAACCCATATCTGAACCGTGTTTCATATTCCCGCACCAGACTGAAAATTGACTGGGAAAGAATATGATTCACTCTAGCCTAGGTGTCACTCAGGTCCCAGGTATAGGACCTAAACTCTCAATGGAACCCCAGCCCACCAAAACAAACCAGATCCAGCACAGACAGCATGACAGTATGATATATGAAAGACTGTAAAGAAAGCAATAAATAAAGCTGTACAGAAAGCAATAAATAAAGCAAATATACAAACACAAATAACACATAACACCCCAATAAACACAAATCAATCAAGCGCTAGGAGGAACCCACAAAAAGAACCAGAAGCCCTGGTTGCAATATAAGGCCTCCCCAGCAGAGTCGCCAAGCTGTCGCTCCCGACAAATGAAACGGGATCAGATGAAGGTACAGACGCGAACGGTCGGCGAAGGGAACAGTGAGAACACACAGCCGTGAACTCACTGGAGAATGAATAGAGTCGCCAGCTAGGCATTTTTATCCCGGAGGAAAGGCAATGCTGCATAGACCTAGAAAGATACGGATAAGACGGTTTCGAACCAGAGAGACTGAGAAAGGGGGTTGGTTACAACCTGGGAAGGTATTAGCACCCAGATTGTCCGCCGTACTCGACGGGATCCACGCTTAAAAGATTTGTGTTTTAAAGGGGTAGTGTCAGTGCAATCTGTGTGTAAAACAGCTGGAAAAAGATGTACAGGTGTCAGTGTATGAGAAGTGAAGTGTGATATATATATAGTGTCAGTGTGAGACCAGGAATGAAATGCTCATGATAATGAGGCTAAAAGAAATGAGCTGGAAGGAGGGGGAATGTACAGAGACTTTTGTTCGATAACTGTTAAGTTATGCCTACGTATCCTCTCGTGCAATGAGGAAGTCAGAACACCGTAGTTCGACCCAAAGAGACTGAAAAGATTGACTGGTGAACTGCTTGCAGTCTATGCTCAAGTGTATGATCTGTCTGGCACAGATGCAAACTGTCTTGCATTAGACGGAAGAAGCAAGTTCTCGGTTGTGAGTGAAGGTGATGAGAAAAGAATCCCGAAGGAGACGATTATTGTTTGTTTTTGAGTTTTCAGTCTTTTATTTCTTTTTGGAGTTTGTCATAAGATAATGAACTTAAACCTAAATCAATGGATTTGGTAAACTCATCACATCATCCCTCTGATTAGGGGTAATGAGAATTACCTTAAGTGTGAAGTCAGATTCTCACACTTAATCACCTTTGATGTAGGGTTAAGATCATTAACCTAATTGTTGATTATTTAGATGTTTTTGGTGTTTTTGTTTAGTGTTAAGTAATGAGGTTAAGCCATAATCAGGGATTTAACAGACTCATTACACCATCCTAAAAGAAGGATAATAGATGAGAATGTTTAAGCTGAGAAAGACTCCTCAACTTAATCCATGATTAGGGATTAAACTCATGACAAAACAAGCCTTTGATTAAGTGGATTTTATTTAATGGTATGATGATGAAGTGATTTTTATGGTTTGTAAGACAACTTGAGGAGGACTTGTCCATTAACTTTAGGGTTAGTCCTTCTTAACCAATTAAGGAAGAATTAGAACCCTAATGCAAGGCCCAAGTTACAAGTGTAATGCTTTGATGATTATTAGATGGATTAATTAAGAGAGTTCAACACCTTAAGGGTCCAAGACTTAGGATTAAAGTTATACACTTCATCCTAAAAGAAGGATGCAGGCATGGTCTTAATCGCAAAGTCTTAAAGCCTTGAGGGTTTAGTCCCTGATTATGAGGTGAGGAGTGAAGACTCAAAGAGAGACACAAAGGTAAAGACTATGGGGAGACTAATCAAAACCCTAATTCATTATCATGCTTGGTTGTCCCTAAGGTTTGTGAGGCTTTCAAGAACAATCTTCAGATGAACCACCAGGAAGCAGATGAACAAGATCAAGAGAAGTAAAGTGACTTGCTTCATTCAAGAAGTCAAGTCACTTGAAGAAAGAAAGTGAGAGAAGGAAGAATGAGCAAGCTCAAACTCAAACACAAGTAAGAATGCAGCAAGGTATGCAAAAGAAGATGAGAAGAAAAGGTATGAGAAGTGAAGGCAAATCCACTTCTCAAGTTTACTTACCACCTGAAATGTTAGAAAGAAATGCAATGCAATGCAAGATGAAATGAAATGACATGATGCTAGGCCAACCAGAAGCATACACATGATGATTATGATGTTATGAAGTGCTGCAAACATGAGGCAAGACAATGGAGATGTTCATACAAGGTTATGAATGCATATGATGCAAGTTGGGGAGCATGAATAAACATGAAATGTTATGAAACATACAAGACAAATGGCATGGCAAATATGCAATGCAATGATCAATGATGCTTCATACATGTCTTAAGATGTCAAATGAATCATAAGAATGTACAAAAGGCAATGGCAAGTCAAATCATGCAAGGAAATGCAAAAAGGATGCAAGGGAAAGCCCAAATTAGGGTTTACAAAGCAAACATCAAACACAAACTCAAAACAGAAGCAAACCCTAATATGAAAAATGGAAAATGGTACCTAAAGAAACCCTAGACCTATAATGAACCACTGCCCAAAGGGGAGCTCTCAACTCTCAACCAAACTCAAGTTATGATTTTTGCAAGTTATTAGGGCTTTTTAGGGTTTGTAACAAAAGAAATGCCAATCAATTTGAAAATGCAAGATCAATTCATGGCCTTTTTATCTTTGAAAGTACATGTCAAGTGGAAAACAATGCAAAAAGAATCAATGTCTCAACCTTTACCAAAAGACAGAAATGAATTTCCAAACATATGATCAAAATAATACACAAAATGTGACTTAATTCAATGAAAAATTCTTAAAATGCATCAAGATCAAAAAAGAAATTTGGTTTGAAGGTTGGACAATGTTTCTAAATGTCTTAGAACATTTCATGAATTTTTTTGTAATTTTTAAATACCTAAAAGTATTTTTAATTAATTAATTCTCATTAACCAATTAAAAATAATCTTTTAAATATTTAAAAATACTTTTTCAGTGATAAAAAATAAAATAAAAATATTTTTGTGTCATAAAAATTAATAAAACCTTAAAGAAAAAGTTTCATAATTTTTATGATTTTTAAACTATTTTAAATAAATTGTACAAGATAAAAGAAATAAAATGAATTAAAAATCAAATTTAATGGAAAGTAATTAGATTGGATGGCCAGGATGCGCTCTGGGTTTGAAAAGATTGACTGGCGCGCAATCTGATGGCCAGGATTCAAACTAAGTAAATCACAATTAATTAAAATTAACCACGTGGATTAGGGCAAATGAAATGATCTGGAGCGTTGGAAAGGGAGGGAAGTCAACTGGTCCACGCGTATCAACGGCCTATATTCAAACCTACACTAATTATGGGATTAAACCCTAATTAATCTCAGGTGGCCGGAGAAGACCTCCGGTCGTCTTCTCCGGCCAGAGGGTCACCTGAAAATCACCCAACTCCCTAAAAACGTAAAATAAATGAAAACTAAGACCAAGGAAATGATCCTAACACTCCCACGAATCAAACCCCTAACCTAAAACAAATTTATCTAACCTAAACAAGCTGAATCGAAGCATCTAAGTTCTAGGGTTCGTAAGCTTCAAACTGAAATTAAACTCTCAAAACGCAACCATTTTCAAAACCAATGGTACCAGAATGATCAGCAAGACATGTAGAGCAAGTTTGTAACAATCAAATTGATTTCTGGAAAAATTAATTTGGAGCTACCTGAGATTTGCAAACTTTGATTCTGGAACTTTCAGGCCTCTTCTCCTTGCTCAATCTGCTCCTCTTGGTCCCCCAAAGTTGCTTGAATGCTCAAATGGAATTTATATTTGTTGGATGATGAGTTTCGAAGAGAACTGCTTCTGCTCAGTCAACAATGGCAGATGAGTTCCTGGCACTTTCAGGCTGTGAAGAAGGGTTGTTTATGACCTATGAGGTGTGTTGAGAAGGCTTGTGGTGTTGGTTGATGTGTTTGTGGCTTGTAGAGAGAGATTCGATAGAATCTGCAGCATGAAGGTGAGCTATGGCAGATGGGGATTCAGGGTGTTTTTGGCTTTGTTTCTTGATGCTTTGTGTTCTATAGATCAAGGTGAGATGAATGGAGGCAAAGGTTTGGGTGTTTGCAGGCTGTGTAATGAAATTCGAAGGAAGTTGCAAGTTGAGGTGTTTTTGTGTAAGTTGTGTATGTTATGCTTTCAGCCTTGGTTCTCATGTGATATGGTTTGCAAATTTAATGAATAAACAATTCTGATTGGTCTCTTGATGTGACATGGCCTGCTAGGATAGGTGAGTTACTTTTTGCACAAAGTCCACTTTTGTGTAAGATAGGGCATGGTGTGATGCTAGGCAAGGACAAGTTGGGTTCTGGTGCAGCATGGTGAGTGTGAGAGGTTGGCTTGACCCAAGGCTCAATGCAGCAAGTTGGCATAAGGTTATGAGTGGTTTTGCAATTAGGTTGGCTTATGGTTCACATGTGACTTTTTGCATAAACAAGCATGAAATCATGGGCATTCCTAGTTCATTTCTGATTTTTATGACTTAGAGGAAGTTGGCATGCTGGTTTGACATGAATTAGAGGCTGCATTTTGACTTGATTCAAGACTTAGCAAAATTTCCCCTTAGTGCATGACATGAAAAACAATGATTTTTGGCAACTTTGCATGGTCATAACTTTTGATCCAAGAAGAGTTAGATCATGTTCTTGTACTTTTTGAAAAGGGAAAGATGAGATCTACAACTTTCATGACCAAGGTTTTTCCATTTGAAGCCTTTTTGGATCATGAATCAAGGCTTGAAAATTGACCTAAAATGATGCATTCTTGAAAAGTCAACAAAGCCCAAAAAGTCAACTTTTGCAAAAACCCTAAATTCTTGATTTCCATGAACTTCAAACTTCTTCCATGATCAAATAAAGATCATATACACTCAAAATGATGAAGATCACCCATTGGTTGGGTCATTGGGGGCCTCAGATGCCCTGATTTTGCACTGACTTGTCTGAAAAGTCAACCTTTGATCAGATGACTTCCCCATGGAATTTCTTCATGAAAATTGATATGCATACTCCCTATACCATATAGAGACCAATGGAAACAAGAATGACCAAAAAATTTGGAGTTATGGCCTCTGAAACCAAAACCCTAATTTTCAGTCAACTGTGTAGTTCATCCTGGCTCTGCATCCACTCAAACCCTAGTTCTTGTGATTCCTCTGCAATTTTGACTTTGTGAGGATGTAACATGATATAAGAACACACATGGACCCCTTTGAGTTGATTAGTGGCCTTTGGAATGGCTCAAGATGCCCTGAGGTTGCTCAGATCACAAACCCTAGGTGCAGATGCCTTAGAAACTATCCAGTGAAACCAAATGAGACATGAGATGATGTGATTGTGTTTATGCATATGAGATGATCACAAGTCATGTGTGAATGGGTGAGGGCAAATTTGGGGTGTTTACACTTGTGCCTGAACGCATCACAGTTGTCAAATGGTATTCCTAAATGCCCCTGAGTGGTACTTGCATTTAGCCTTCACATCATGGTGGTCATTGTTGAGGAGGTTTGACTCTGTCTAGATTTATTGCTCTCGGAGACTTTCAACAGTCAGCAGTCTGGATATTCATTCCATTATTGTTTTGGTGCCATATTCTCACTTTTACCTGGTATGAACACAATAGTCTTGGAGTCAATCAAATTCGTGAACTTGTATTTACTTTTTCCCCCTGAAAGACTTGCGATCTCCAATTAGATGGTTAGGTGCCCCAGAATGGTAGTCATACTTGGCATTGAAACCCCAAAGGAAACTTTGTCGGAGATGATCCTGATGAGACCACTCAACCAGCTTGAATATGAGCAAATGAGGAAACCTGTTGCACGTACGACATCAGAATATGATCAAACTTCTTCTCAAGCTTCTCTGGCCTTTACCCATATGCTCTTCCCCTAGGATTCTCTTGGGAAGCTGAGGTTGGATGCTGACAATCGACATCTGGAGGGAAGAGGTTGATAAATATAGTTAATAAATAAGGTTGCTCGCAAAGATCTTACGATCTCCTGCCTACGTATCTCCATTGACAAATGGAGAATCAGAGCAGCGTAGTTCCCCTTAATAGGGATGAAAATAGCTTCATTCAGAATTTCCATAACCAAGCTCCTCTGAGTCTTCATCTGGTTGACTTCCTCTTTCAGCAATTTCTGGTTCTGAAGTAAAGCTTGCACATCTGCCCTGAATGATCTCAGTTGGGTCTTCATGTCGGTTACCTCCTCCTGGAGTGGTTCCAAGTCCATACCATGAATATGGTGATTCAAGTTGACCATTGTGAAGAGAAACCAAATCAAGATAGCAATATGTCTCTGAACACCTGTCATGAATGCAAGGATGTATGCAAATGCCATGTTCAGTTATTTCTGAGGAATCTATCTGCTTTGACTCAAGGTTTTACATATAAAAAGTCTAATGGCATGATTCAAACATCTGATCCTTGAAAATAACTGAACATGTATTCTGGAATGCTATGATGTTTTATATGTAACATGCATGTGATCAATGATCAGATGTCGGTGTTGAGCAGTGAACCAACTGTCTGCATAGAACCACAATAGCGGCACCATCTCTGTATAGAACCCAATAACTATAGAACTAGATCATATAATAGAATAGTCACTGATGGTGTTGAAGTTGAACAACGAGCCAAGTGTCTGTGGAGAGTCATAATAACAGTCACAATATCAAGGTCACAATGGTAATCACAATAACAATTTATCTGAATAGAAATCACGGATCTCAGAATCAAAGAACCATAGAACACTGAACAATACTGGCAAAATGGGTATGTTGAAGTTTAGGGTTCCTGCAAACCTGTAAACCCCTCCCAATCTCACGGGTGTGCTACTCGGGTCAAACATCACGGACTCTCAAAGCCGAATAGCAATAATACGTTCACCATTTATGAGAAATGGCTCATGACCAAATAAGGGAATCAGTTTGGCATTATGTACTACTTAGGGAGGTCTCATCTGAGTCCAAGGAAACAAGCATCCCTCATAAGTCCCCAGCTTCAAGCACTGAATCAAGAAACAATAGTACATTCATCCCGAAGGGTACAATACTTTCGTCATACGAACAGTTTTCCTTGGCTGAGTTCCTATGAGAGAACCAGGACATCCTATGCGAGTTCCCAATGGACCCTCGGATGCGAGTGGGTTTGCCAACAAATGTGTCTGCCACTGTCATCACAGGAGAGGGGTGTTTCCATTAAGGTCCTCGAAGATCGGTCATCAGATGCATATAACTATCAAGGTCGTAACCTAAAATGTGGTAATCCCCACACAGAATAGTTCCAAGACGGTCGCAATCTGGGTGTGGAGCACATCACCACTCATCATGGTGAGATACCATGGAAGTACAATATCTATCCACGCTAATCCTATAGCGCACTCAAACCGCGTATTTGGCTTATCTCATAATAACTCTCATCCCACAGAAAAATTGAAAACCAGCACAGCCAGACAATCCAGTATAATATGATGCATAAAAATAAATATTGAAAGCAATAAATAAATGCTGTAAACTAAAGCTGTAAAGTAAAAACTGTAAATAAAAACAGTAAAGCTAAACTAAAGCACACAGCAGCAAACAGATAAACACCCAAAGAAACAAAACCAAAATAGGCGCTAGGATTGACTCTACAAGGAAAACTAGAGATTTCGGGTTCGATCCCCAGCAGAGTCGCCAGCTATCGCTCCAGGGATTTTCATCCTAGTACAAACGAAAAAGGTAGAGTCGCCAGCCATGCATTTTTATCCCGAATGAACGGGAAAGTTAATGCTGCACAAACCTGAGGAAGAAGGAAAGGACAAGGTCCTGCAAACCAAAGATCTGGGTTCGGGAGTCGGTTACAACCTGGGAAGGTATTAGCACCCTAGATCGTCCGTCGTACCCGACGGGATCCACGCTTGCTTGTTTGTTTCAAAGGGTGAGAAAAATATAATTGCTGCTGAACAAAGAATGCTACTGGAACTGGAACTAAAATGAGAAATGGGACAAAAAGAGAAAAAAAAGAAAGAATAGGGAAAATGTAGGGAAAATAAAGAATGTGCTCGAATGGGCCCTACCCCGCTGCCTACGTACCTCATCGGGATAATGAGGATCAGAGTCGACGTAGTTCGCATAACTAAGGCGGGAACTATTTGTTTGTGATTTTTATGGCTGGAACTGCGTATGTCTATGCTCATATGTTGCAGGCTCGTTTGGCACGAGTGCGTTTACCGTCTTGCATGTGAGACAAGTCGTTGTAAGTTCGCTTTTAGAGTGAATGAGGTGAGAAACGAAGTTCCTGCAGGATAGTCGCTTATTATTTATTTTTGTCTTTTATGAGAAATGTTTTGAATTTTTTTGTGAACATTCACATACTAAGACCTATCCATCGTGGTAAGTACTTACACCTCGCCCCGAAACAGGACACGTATAAGTATTCCGCAACAAAGTCTCCTGGCGTATAAGAACATTCAACCTTTATTAGGTGTTTTATTATTTTCTTCATGAGGTGAGAAAGAAGGACTCAAGTTGCAAAAAGCAAAAACTAAGGGGACTAAGACTCAACCCTAATTTTAGTTATTATTCAAAAGTGGTCCTAATGGTTTGTGGAGTTTTCTAATCTTAATGAATAAAAGGGAACTAAAAACTACTAGAACTCAACTTACTTCCTAAGGAAGTTAAGTTGGTTTCAAGAAACATGGGGAAGCCTATACAAGTAGAAAATACAAATATTAAGGCAAAAACATTAAAATAGGAAGAAGAAATTAATTCCAAAAATTGCATGTTAAAGCATTAAACTAAAATAAGCCTAAACCTCATCTAAACACATTTAATGAAAATTCTAAGCCTAAGTCCTAAAACTAAAGGAATTTATTTAATATCACTATTTTAAAATCAGTAGCTAAACTATACTAAATCATTCTAAAATCCTAAGATTAAACCTAATTAAGCTAATCCTTAATGAACCATAATATCCTAAGTTAAACTAGGTTGATTTACAATGTAAAAATGGACTAAAAATTAATGCACTAAAAATAGTAAAATTCCTGGAAAAAAATATGAAATTAATTCTCTAAGGTCCTTAACCTGACTATAATATTGTGCTAAAAAATATCCTAAAAATTCAGAACCTAGCTATGCCTAAAAGTCACCTAAATCTACCTAAGAACTAATCAAAATTTTACATGAACTAAGCTACCAAAACAGTGGATAAAATGGCTAAATATATACAAAAAAATATCCTAGGTCCTTTTATCAGTCCTCTAATCATAACAAAAAGAATGGGCTAAAAATCCTGTGGGAAGTGGAAAAAATAAAATGTACAAAATTATGTGTAACTAAAAGATATCAATATAAAGCTAATTAAATGGAAAATCGAAATTAAATAGAAAAATGTCAAAATTCAGAAAGTAAAAATGTCACAAATTTCTAAAGTGAATTATAGACCTACTGAAATTTTTATAGAATTTTATTATGTGTTTTCTATTTTTTTATGGCTTTATTTCTAACAATACTAAAACAAAAAATAAAATTCTAAATGAAAAAGAAAGGGGGGTGTATTTTGTGTTTTTTCCTAGTTATTAAACTAATGGACTTGAAACAAGGGGTGCGAATAGCAAAAAGGAAAAGCCCAATTGCGCAGGCTTCAAGAGGGAGTATTATTGTATGGAATTCGGTTAACTCTTTGACCTCAATCTGGGACGTCTGGTCTAGCTGACTCCTAAGGCATTTTCATCAAACAGATCTTACTGCGTATGAACATGAAGATTACGGTGGGCTACACACACATGATTGGCCGACTGAATAGCCTACCGGATGGTGACACGTGTCACCGACGGTGTGGCTGGAGAATCCCAATCAATCTAATCTTATCTTCTTAGAATCTTTTAACGGTGCTTTTCTCATGGGATTATGAGAAATTAAACTCATTAGCCTGTGTTAATTCTTTTTATTGCTGATTATTACCTTTAACTTCTCAAGATATTTTCTTAATCCTCATCAATTTATATTAATCACTTTTATAATTAACATTACAACCAAAACAAAGGCAAAGGCTAAAGCTGAAGAACAAAACCTAAAAAAACCCTAATCCTCTCCTTCTTGCCGCCGAACCCCAACACCTCCATCTTCTTCTTCATTCCCCCTCCTTCAACTTCTTCTTAACCCCAAACCACCGTCACACTCCACCATGTCACCTTCTCTTCACCCTCATCCTAACCGTCTCCATTTCCAACTCGCCTTCCTCTAAGCGATGATCTAAATGGAAACCCTAACACGACTCTGAACCACAAGTCATCACCGCTATCTAACCGTTCTTCTCCATTTTAAACCATGATACAAACTCAGAAAACAAACTGAAGAAGATCCTAAGCTATTCATCACAGTAACCTCTACCGGGAATGGCGAAATCGTACCTTGCAATTGACATCGTATTGACGATGTTACGGAGGCGGACGACGACTCAGTGGTTTCGATGCCGTGAAGACGTTAATTGGTCTTCCAATTGAAGAATGAGGTTGTTGCGAAGGTGTGGACGAGAACAAACTTTGGATGATGACGAAGAGGTTAGTTTACGAATTGAGTTCGTTATTTTGTTCTCCTTTACTCTGCGTCTGTGAAATTGCCATTGATAACCGTTCACGTGTCTTCGTCTTCTCTCTGCGTATCTGAATCCGTGTCGTCGATGACGAACCTGAAAACTTGTTGTTGACTGTTATAGGGCTTTACAAGTTTGACATATGATTGCAGGTGATAGTGTTATCAAGCTTCGCTATGGATGGTGAGGCAGAACGATTGATGATGATGAGGGTTGAGGTTTGCAGAGAACCGATTAAGGAAGAAGAATGATGAGAAAAGGTTGAAGAATGAGAGAAGAGATGAATGAATGGTTGTGAAGAAGAATCGAAGTTATGAATAAGTTGTGTGTAAAATGAAGAAGATTGAAGTTGTGAAGAAGATTCTGATTTATACAGGTGAAGATCCAGGCCCTTGGTGAAAAACTCAGGTGAAGTTTCCAGAAGAATTTGGTTAGAAGTTTGTTACGATTCTGTTACTGATTTTGATTTTCTGTTTTTGCACTTAGCAGGTTTTTTGTGTTGAGACTGAGTTTCTGAAATTTGAAATGGGAGAAGAGTTTTTATTGAAGATTGTTAGATTGAACAAGTATTGAAGAGAGTTTTGAGTGAAAATTTCTGACTTTTTTGTGTGTCAATTTCTCTGTAACTGAAATCTCATATGTAACTGAATTTTATTCTAAGTTTTCTGGTGTATATCAGTTTGTTATCTTTTGGTTGTATCAATTTCTGATCTCCCTCTCAGTTTTGTTAGATCAGTTTGTTTCAACTGATTTTTGTAACCGAATTTTACTGATAAATTACTGATGATTCCGAGAGTGAAGATGAAGGAGTTCGATTTCTAATAACCACGCACGAGCAGTGACTAGGTCTATATGTCTCTTTTAAAATACATTAGTGAGATGCATATCCTTTTCTCTTTTCACTTTAAGGTCCACTTCGAAGCTGGTCCTATTAGCCAGAGCACTAGTAACCTTAACTAGTTCAGGAAAAGTTCCATTGTATCTGCCTGATATGATCAGTGGACTTCCAAATGATAGGTCGGGAATATGAATTGGGAACAACTCCTTTGACTCAAGGCCTTCTAAACTTTTGATGGTGTAAGTTGAAAATAGACTAAGAAATGACTTTGGTTAGTAATATGGATAAAATATACCGAATATTGACAATATTGTGACTTCAAAGGGACATAGAAGATGAAAAGCCTAATTGGTTTAAGCAATGTTTATAATAATAATAAGAAATGGGTTCAGGTGATTTATCGGTTTAGCATTGAAAAGATGGATATTATCTGGAACTTGAATGGGATAATGAAGTATACTTAAAATGAACCTTAATTCATCAACCCAAAATTATTTCCACTTGAAACGAATCGATTCCATTTGACCATTGCACAACCTTAATTCCTATTTCGGACAACCAAAATGAATTTCCTTGAAAGAACCTGGGCTCGCCCAGAATCCATAACTTTACACCCCATATTCATGATTCGCAATTCCATGCCCACGATCTTTGGTATAAAACCCCAGTCGACCATGTGCACATCAAAATCTTTAATAGCTCACACCTCAAATGATAAGGGAACCCCTCGAACAACAAAATTCACTTATGGACACATTTCACAAAGGAACCCTTTTTTCCCCATGATTAGGGAAATAAACCCTAACTCATTATTTGAACGATGAAGATGGCCCCGAACATGGAGGATCATAGTTCATAACAAAATTCAGTTATAACTTTGATGAAACCCTCACACTTGTGATGTGTGTAAACACCCCAAATTTTCCCTCACACATTTCACCATCGCTTGTGATCTTTTCATGTGCATAGATTCAACCATATCATCTCATATTGCATTTTTGCTTCACTGCATTGTTTCTAAGTCATCTGCATCTAGGGTTTGTGATCTGAGCAATCCCTGAGCTATTTAAGCCACTCCAAAGGTCATCAATCACTTCAAAGGGGTCCATGTGTGTTCAAGCATCATATTATATCCTCACAAAGTCAAGGAAGTCAAAGTATCACAAGAACTGGGAAAGGCATGGAAGCAGAGCCAGGCTTAACTGCACAGATGACCTAGAATTAGGGTTTTGGTTTCAGAGACCATAACTCCAAATTTTTTGGTCATTCTTATTTCTATTGATCTCTATATGTTATAAGGATCATGCATATCAATTTTCATGAAGAAATTCCATGGGGAAGGCATCTAATCAAGAGTTGACTTCTTGAGCAAGTCAGTGCAAAATCAAGGCATCTGAGGCCCCCAATGACCCAACCAAAGGGCATTATCCATCATTTTGAATGTGTATGATCTTTATTTGATCATAGAAGATGTTAGAAGTTCACAAAATATAATAATTTCAAGCCATTTGCAAAGTTGCCTTTTTGGGAAAGTGACTTGTTATGAAAACTTGCCATTTTAGGAAAGTTTTTCAACCTCCTCTTTTTTATTCAAAAATGCTTCAAATGAGAAAACTTTGGTCATGAAAGTTGTAGAATGGATCCTCCCATTTTCAAAAAGTACAAGAACTCATTCTAATTCATTTTGGATCAAAAGTTATGGCTTGTCAAAGTTGGCAAAAATCACTTAATTTTTACTTTTGTACCAAAGAGGCAAAGTTGCAAAACCTCATGCCAAGCCTTTATGTGATCTCTAATTGACTTCTATGCATTACACAAACATGAACCATGACCTAAAAATCAGAATGCACCAAAGAACTCTCCAATTTCATGACTTATGCTTCAAGTAATCACAAAAGGGCAAAACTTGGTGAAATTTGCAAAACATCACATAAACCCTAATCCACTTGTTGCATTGCCTCTAATTCATTTCCATGGTTCTCCTTGAAGCATGCTGAGTCAAGCCATGCCTTTGTACCTTGACTGCCATAGCCCATACCTCTCTTACACAAAAAGTTGACTTTATGCAAAATGGCCCATACCAATCAAGCTAGGCCAGCAACAACTCTCTGACCTATCCAAGCTTGATACATGGACAAAATGAGACTCAACACATAACACAACACAGCCTGATCTCTCCCATAAGCCATAGTTCACAAAACTCTCCTCTTATGCACTTTCCTTCGAATCTAATCACACAATCATCAAACCTCAAAGCCAACTTCACCATTCATTCAGAAAAGCTTCATAGAGCATAAACCATCCTTCACCTTGCCTTGAAAGTCCCTGAAACTCAAACACGATTTTCCACCCTCTCTGAACAGAACTCCATCAATCTCACAAACTAGCCACAACACACTCCAACTAAGCCTCAAAGCTTCCTCAGGAAGATCATTGGAGCCATTTTGAAGCAAGGAAGTAGTCAGAAAGCTCCTGGATTGAAAGCTCCATCTCAGGTAGCCATGCAAATCATTTTTTCCAGAAGCTCTATTTTAAGTTACTAAATGATTAAGTGTGATCCCCTGAACATGTTGAGCTTTAAATTTTTGAAAATGATGAAGATTTGAGCACGTATGGCTTGTCTGAAATTTCTGCCATTTTTGTACCTTGCTTCGAATCTTGTTAATGGTTAGAAATAAATTCCATTTGAGGGTGGGGATGGGTTTAAAATAGAGAGAGGAAGCGATCTGGAGCTTTAGAGCTCCAGAAATGACCTAGAGAGTGAGATTGAAATTCTCAGGGAGGGTTGTCACCGGAGAAGACGACCGGAGATCTTCTCCGGTGACCTGAATGTAATTAGGGCTTAATTTGGGATTAGGGCAAAGTTTGAATCTGGGCCATGCGATTGATCCTTCCCGCGCGTGTTTGTGTGGCCTGGATCCCATGATTAGTTTTAATTTAGGTTTATTTATTTAATTAATCTGGATTAATGAAGTTTGAACTTGGGCCCTTGGGTGTGGCGCCAAGTCAATGGTCCCAAGCCCAAATTCAATCTGGACTCTTCATCCTGCATACTTCTCATATTTTAATTTTAATTTCATTTTCTTTTCATTTAATTTGCACGAATTATTTAAAATAGTAAAATACATTTAAAAATTCTGAAAATTTTTGTCAAGCATTTCATTAATTTTCAGAACCCAAAAATATTTTTATTTTTATTTTTTGCATTAAAAATTATTTTTAAATCATTTAAATGTTTATTTTTAATTAGTTAATGAGAATTAATTAATTAAAAATGCATTAAATATTTAAAAATCATAAAAAAATTCACATTGCATCTTAAAACATTTAGAAACATTATCAAACTCTCAAAGCAAATTTCGTTTTGATTCTTGATGCCTTTTGATCATTTTCATTGGAATTAAATTCATTTTAAGGCAATATTTTTGTTCAAACTTGGAAAAATCCATTCTGCCTAACCATTGAGAGTTTGATGATGGTTCTTCTTGCATTGCATCCTTCATAGCATGTAGTTTGTAGGATAAATTTGGTTTGAATTGATCTTCCATTTTCAATTTGTTTTGCATTTTTCATGATGAGGTGCCTTAAAACCCTAATTGACTTAGAAAATTCATAACTTGTACTAGGTTAAGAGTTAGGTCCCCTCCTTTGGGCAGTGAACTTGTATAGGTTTAGGGTACCCTTGATCCCATTTTCAATTTTTTATCATGTCATTTACTTCTGATTTTGAATTTTGCTTTGTGCGTTGTTCATAAACCCTAATTTGTGTCTTCCTTTGCACCTCTTTCTCATATGTTTGCATTCAATGACTTTCCATGACATTTTGTGCATCCACATGATTCATAATACATCTTAGGACATATTAGAATCATGTTTGATCATTGCATCTTTCATTTGCCATGTTATATGTTCATTGCATTTCATAAACTTTCTTGAACTTCCATGGTTCATGCATGCTTCATTTGCATCCATATCCTTGTATGATCATTCTCATGTCTTGCTTTGTGTTTGCACCCCCTCTTAGCATCATTAACATCATGTTTATGCTTCTGACTTTGGTTTGCATCATGACATTTCATCTCATTTTCATTGCATCTCATTTCCTTTGCTAACTTTTCAGGTGGTAAGTTGTTTTGAGAAGTGAATTTGCCTTCACTTCTCACAATCTCTTCTTATCCCTCTCTTGCATCATTGCTGCATTTTATCTTGTCTTTGTGTGAGCTTGCTCATTCTTTCCCTTTCCCACTTTCTTTCTTCAAGCAACTTGTCTTCTTAAGTGAAGCAAGTTGTCTTGCTTCTCTCTGCTTCTTGCTCCTTTCACCTGCTTTCTTCCTGGTGGCTTCTCTCTTGAAGATCTCTTGCAAGCTTCATAAACCCTAGGGACAACCAAGCATGATAACAATTAGGTTTTTGATTAGTCCCCCCACTAGTTTTACCTTTGTGTCATCTTTGAGTCTTCTCTCCTTATCTCATAATCAAGGACTAAACCCTAAAGGTTTTAAGGCTTTGTGATTAAGCTTATGCCTGCATCCTTCTATTAGGATGGAGTGCATAGCTTTAATCCTAAGTGTTAAACCCTTAATGTGTTTAAATCCTTTAATCAATCCATCTAATAATCACTAAGACATCAAGCTTGTAACTTGGGCCTTGCATTAGGGTTCTAATTCTTCCTTAACTGGTTAAGAAGGACTAACCCTAGTGTTAATGGACAAGTCCCCCTCAAGTTGTCTTACAAACCATAAAATCCATTCCTTAATCTTACCATTAACTAAAATCCACTTTAATAAAGGCTTTGTTTTGTCATGAGGTTAATTCCTAATCATGGATTAATTTGAGGAGCCTTCCTCAGCTTAAATGTTATCATCTATTATCCTTCTATTAGGATGGTGTAATGGGTCCATTAAATCCTTGATTATGGCTTAAACTCATTACTTAACACTAAACAAAAACAACAAAAACATCTAAATAATCACAAGTAGGTTAATGATCTTAATCCTACATCATGGTGTTTAAATGTGAGGTTCTTACTTCACACTAAAGGTATTCTCATTACCCCTAATCAGAGGGAGGATGTGATGAGTTTACTAAACCTTTGGTTCAGGCTTAAGCTCATTTTCTTATGACAAATTCCAAAAATCAATAAAAGATTGAAAACACAAAAAACAAACAATAATCGTCTCCTCCGGGATTCTTTTCTCATCTCATTCACTCACAAACGAGAACTTGCTTCTTCCGTCTAATGCAAGACAGTTAGCACCTGAGCAAGAAAGGTCATACACTTGAGCATAGACAAGTAAGCAGTTCATCAGTCAAAATCTTTCAGTCTCTTTGAGTCGAACTACGGTGTTCTGACTTCCTCATTGCACGAGAGGATACGTAGGCATTACTTAATAGTTATCGAACAAAAGTCTCTGTATATTCCCCCTCTTTCTAGCATCATTCCTTTAGCCTCATGATCTTGAGCATTTCACTCTTGTTCTTACACTGACACTTCTCTTATACACTTCACTTTTCTTTTACACTAACACTTGCATTCTTTTCCAGCTTTGATACACAAATTGCACTGACACCACCCCTTTAAAACACAAATCTTTTAAGCGTGGATCCCGTCGAGTACGACGGACAATCTGGGTGCTAATACCTTCCCAGGTTGTAACCAACCCCCTTTCTCAGTCTCTCTGGTTCGCAACCGTCTTATCCATGATCTTTCTAGGTCTATGCAGCATTACCTTTCCTCCGGGATAAAAATGCCTAGCTGGAGACTCTTTTCTCTTGAGTTCACCCTTGTGTGTTCTCTCCCCTTTCACCGACCGTTCGCGTCTGTACCCCTTCTGACCAGGTGTCATTTTGGTGGGAGCGACAGCTTGGCGACTCTGCTGGGGACCCTTTTACTGTAACCAGGGCTTCTGGTTCTTTTTGTGGGTTCCTCCTAGCGCTTGTTTTATTTGTGTTTACTGGGGTGTTATGTGTTAATTGTGTTTATATAGTTGCTTTATTTATTGCTTTATGTACAGATTTATTTATTGCTTTTCTTTACAGTTTTACATTTTTCATACTGTCATGCTATCATTGCTGGATCTGGTTTCTGTTTTGGTGGGTGGGGTTCTACTGAGAGTTTAAGGTCCTATACCTGGGACCTGAGTGACACCAAGGCTAGAGTGGTTCATGTTCTTTCCCATTCCATTTCGTTCTGGTGCGGGAATATGAAACACGGTTCAGATATGGGTTTCTTCTTGAGAACTCTGTGCTACAGATTTCCTGTAGTGCTAGGGCTATCTAGGAAGCCTGCTAAGTCTGGATGACCTTTATTATGACCTTCAGAAACTGAGGTGAATTAGAGGAGGATCTTTTATGGTTATTGTAAACACTGTACCTTCGGGTTAGAAGTGTTTACACTTCTCATAACTGATCCAAGTCTGAGGATCCTTGTTTTAGAACATTGCCTGTAAGGGGGTTGGGCTGTTTATAGGTTTGCAGGTACCCTTAGCCACATCATACCTTGTTAGTTGTTTTGATTAAGAGTACCTCACTTTGGACAGTTCTTGTGATTTAACCCTGGATATGTGACTCTTTATTTGAGTCCCCCACCTTTGTTACTGGATTTCTGAACCTCCATCTGGACTTCTTGAACATACATGGACTTTATATCAAGACAGTAATCAGATCCAGCTTGATCACAAACCCTTGCATATCATTTGCTTACATCATCATTGCATCATTTAACATTTGTTTATTTGTTTTTCAGGGTATCCATTTTATTATCTGGCTTGGTTTTGACCCCTTCATCTGCAGAGACCTCTGTTTCATCAGTTATCTGCTTCAGCTACCTTCATCCTCACCAGCACCAGCCTATCAGTGGCCCATCTCCAGTATCAGTATCAGCACTTGTCTTCAGCTCTTCATCAGCACTCATGTCTGCACCCAGGAAGAGCAACATATCATATCATTTCTTTGAGCCTGTGTTGACGGGTATCAGGCAGGTCCAGGCACTTATCACTCCAGACCACATCCCATTATTCAGAGAGCATTATGGAGGTATCCTTGATATGGTTATGGACCTGGACCCTTCTCAGAGGAGTATGATCCACACCTGCTTACAGTTTTATGACCCTCCTTTGAGATGCTTCACATTCCCAAACTTTCAGCTAGGACCTCTGCTGGAGGAGTTTTCATCATTTGATTGGAGTACCTGTCAGGGGTGGTGTCCCCTTCAACCCAGAGATGACCTCTCCCAGCAATGGGGAGGTGGAAAAAGCACTGTACCTGGAGCCTGCTTTGATTGAGCAAAACATGACAACAAAAGCTGGGATCCCTGGCTTACACTTAGACTTCTTGATTTCTCAGGCCCTCCTGAAGGCCTCCTTGGGAGAATGGAGGGCAGTTTGTGCATTGTTAGCCCTCAGCATATATGGGGTTATACTGTTTGCAGATGAGCCCAAATTTATTAGCAAGAATGCCATTCATCTTTTCCTTCTGAGGAACCCAGTACCCACATTGCTGGGAGATTTCTATTATTCCATTCATCAAAGGAATGAGAAACAAAGAGGAAAGTTGGTGAGAGGCTGTGCTCCTTTGTTTCACACTTGGTTGCTTAAGCACTTACCTAAGACAGATGCCTTCCTGAATCCTCACCAACAGAAGAATTGGGCCAAGAGGCTCATTGCTTTGACTTCAGATGACATCAGATGGTGCACCCAGAGTACCAAAGGCAAGGACATAATAACTAGCTGTGGGCAATATCCAAATGTACCTCTGATAGGAGTGAAGGGTTGCATCAACTACAATCCTTTGCTGTTTAAGAGACAATTGGGCTATGCTTTGGTCCACCCTCCTAGAGTGCAAGATTTAGCTGAGACCCTGTATTGTGAGATAAAGCCTAATCTAGCTATTGTCAGACAAGCATCCTGGGCTTGGGACAACATCCAGACAAAGGGGGTGGCTATTCTTGGGAGGTGTAATAATGTTGCTTCAGCCCAGTACTATGAGTGGTACCATGCTAGAGCTCAGATTACTGGAATGCCCTTTACCATTGAGGACACACCTGGACCTTTTACAGTACAGCCAACAGGCACTGTCAGTCTGGAGGAATTTGAGAAACTGAAGGAAAGGAATGAGAATCTGTCTCAAGCTCTGAAGAAGACCCTCTGGGAGAGGAGTGATGGTCGGCTGGACATTGAGAGGTTGGAGAAGCTTAGGGTGGAGCATCTGGCCAAGATTGAGAAAACAGAGGACTACATCAAGAAATCAAGAGCTGGGGAGCAAATATTGAAGAATGCCTGTAAGGAGGCCAAGCTTCAGAAGGCTAGAACTGAACTCTATCTACAAGAAAGTCAGGCTAGGTGGTTCAAGATCACTGAAGCCCATACTCAAGAAGATAAGAGAACTCAAGCCAGAATTGAGCAGTTAGAGGCTAATGAAAAGAAACAACAGGAAGCTTTGCTGGCAGCCCAGAAGGAGATTTTAGAGTTGAAGCTTAGGGCTGGTTTGAAAAGGTCAAAGGACCAAGACAGGCACAAGAAGTTGACCACTGCCATTGCCACTAGGAACCTCCTCATCAGGACTATTACAGAGCATCCATCTGGTCCGGTGACTGAGGCACTTCTGAAGGAGGTCAAGGAGGATGAGTTTGGATTAGATGTTTGACTTCTTTGCTTATTGTTCATCTTATGTATTTTTTCTTTTGATGTATTTTGACCCCCCAGGGGCATGTGATGTAAAACAAACTATGTATGATTCACCATTTGTAATATATCTGTTAGTTTGTTTCCATTTGGGTTTTCTTTTCTCAAGCAACATCAAAGCATCTTCCTCGAGGTCTGGAAAAGGTCAAAACCAAGAACCAAGCCGGATACCTTGGAAAATAAATAAGCATACTACATTGCATACTAACTTTTGTTTTGTTTTGTAGGTTTTGTTATTATTTTGTTTGTTTCTAACTCTGTTATAGTTCAGGAAATATTGCTCGTAGAAGAGTGTTCCCTGTCAACCGTGCACACCGGTATCCTACTCGCAACAATCTTCCGGGTATCCTAATGGAGCAAGTACAGCAAGACCTGACTGAGGTCAGGACCCAGATGGCTAATGAAAGAGTGGATATGAGGAACCAAATGGCCCAATTCATGACTGTGATGACTGGTTTGGCTCATACCCAAGAAAGGCTAAGGGCATTGGTAGAAAGACAGACCCCCGAGGAACCTCATCCTGGGACTGGAGGAACAAGTAACAATGAGAGGGGTCAGCCTCATGTTAATCCACCTGTATTTGGACCGCATCTAGATCCGGAAGTCAACATCCCGGGTAATGTGCAAGGAAATACTACTGGGGGGAGGATCTTACAAGAAGACCCCCAGGAGGAGCAATTTGCTGTCATGGGAGTTGGGGATGAAGTCTATGATAGGAGGTTTGATGAAATTGATGAGAAGTTGAGATCTCTGGAGTCTCAAAACTCCTTGGGCTTCGATGTAATGGATATGGGGTTAGTGGATGGGGTAAGAATTCCCCACAAGTTCAAACCTCCGTGCTTCGAGAAATACAATGGAACCTCTTGTCCACGAACTCACCTGCAGTCTTTTTTGGAAAGACTTAAAGCATATACCATGGATGAAAAGCTGTGGATGTTCTATTTTGAAGACAGTTTGACTGGGGCTTCGAGGGAGTGGTATTCACACTTGACCAAAGCTACTATCAGATGTTGGAAGGACTTAGCTGAAGCCTTCATCAGGCAGTACCAATACAATCTGGACATGGCTCCTAACAGGACCCTCTTGATGCGAATGTCTCAATCCTCCAGGGAAAGCTTCAGGGAATATGCCCAAAGGTGGAGACAGCTTGCTGCTGCTGTCCAGCCACCCATGTCGGAAAGAGAAATGGCCGACATATTCATGAATACTCTGCAAGGAACATACATTGATAGACTGGCTGCCTTTTCTTCCACCAGCTTCGCAGACGTAGTTATAGCCGGTGAAAGAATTGAAAGTCTGCTAAAAATGGGCAAAATTTCTGATAATGGTGCAAGTTCGTCCAGTAATCCCAGGAAGCCTTTTGTGGGACCTCGAAGGACCGGTGAGACAAATTTCATTCACGCCAGCAGGGGTAGACCTCGGTATATTCACAGATAAATAGCAGTTGTCACTATTCCAGCTCCGATTCCTCAGCAACCAGCATATCAACAACAACAACAATCCCATTATCAACAACAAGTTCAGTATCCGCCACAGAGAACCTACAACAACAATAACAACAATCAACAACAACGACCCTTTCAGCAAAGACCATCACAGGCAAACAGGGTGATTGACCCTATCCCTATGCCTTATGCGGCCTTATTGCCACAACTCCTGAAGCTTAACTTGGTTGAGTTGAGGACATTGGCACCACCAGATCCCTCCAATCTCCCGAAGAACTATGATGTCAACGCCAGATGTGCTTTCCATTCCAATGCACCAGGCCACAATACGGAAAAATGCAGGGCTTTGCAAATGAAAGTTCAAGATCTGGTGGATTCTAAAGCCCTCAACTTCGCACCTCCTCCAAATGTCAACAGAAATCCTATGCCTAATCATGGTGGGCCGAGGATTAACGCCATTGAGGAAGATAAACCATCTACTCTGATCACCAGTGTTGCACAAATTCGAACACCTCTGGTCGAAATTAAAGCTCAGCTTCTAGAGTGCCAGGTGTTTCCCGGGTGTGAGCTCGGTTGTGGGTATTGCAACACTGCAGTCAACGGGTGTGATAATTTGAGAATTAGCATAGATGGTCTTATCAAGGATGGTATCCTTCAGATCTCGACAACGGCACCTACAAATCCAGCAATCCCTTTGACAACAATTCCTGATTCTTCTACAACAGCAGCAACAATCATTCCAACCGATTCATCAATATCATCAACAATGGCTACATCCATCGCTTCAACAAATCAAATGTCAACAACCATTTCTTCTACAACATCAGCATCCTTTTTACCAACAGAATCTTCTACAACGCCAATAGAAATTAATGAAGATGTCTCAGCAGTCACCATTTACTATGATCCATCGGATGTTCCTCCAAGCAACAATTTCCAACAACAAGCAGTGTCACCTCCTACCAGATCGCCAGTCACAATTTACTACGATCCGCACACCATTACAATACCCTCCTCTGCAGCAGTCAGTCCAGTTACCATCACGGTGCCTGGACCAGTTCCCTATGAAAGCAGTAATGCCATACCTTGGCATTATGGCTCTGATCTCTACTGCGACGGGGAGAAAATCACTTTGGATTCTTCAACCTCTTCTCCACAAATTGATAATGTTGGGGGAGGCGGAGGCTTCACCAGAAGTGGACGCCTTTTTGCCTCACAAGTACAAAGACCTAATGCTGAAGCAGAAGCTGCTGCCGAAGCAAAAGGAAAGAGTGTGGTATTTGAAGAGCCGGCTGTCAAAGAAACTCAGAGGACATCTTTTGAGCAAGATGTAGACGAGTTTATGAGAATCATAAAGAGAAGTGATTACAAAGTGGTGGATCAGCTTCACCAAACTCCCTCAAAAATCTCCATATTATCCCTGTTGATGTGTTCTGAAGCTCACAGGAATGCATTATTGAAAGTCCTGCACGCAGCATACGTGCCAGAGGAGATTACTGTTAACCAGCTAGAAACGGTGGTGGCAAATGTCAACACCAGTCATGGACTGGGCTTCACCAATGCTGACTTAACAACAGAGGGACGCAACCACAACAAGGCTTTACATATCACCTTGGAATGCAAGGGTGCTGTTCTATCTCATGTACTGGTGGACACTGGGTCCTCGCTCAACGTCCTACCAAAGAAAGCCTTAGTGAAGCTAGAGTATGATGGCTTGGCATTGCGTCCGAGTAACTTGGTGGTAAGAGCATTTGATAGCTCTAAAAGATCAGTGCTTGGAGAGATTGATCTTCCTGTGATGATCGGCCCGCAAACTTTCAAAATCACCTTCTATGTGATGGACATTCATCCGGCCTACAGTTGTTTGTTGGGTAGACCCTGGATCCATGCCGCTGGTGCTGTTACGTCTACCCTTCACCAGAAGCTGAAATTCGAGTGGGAAGGCCAGATCATCACCATCTGTGGGGAAAAAGACATCTTTGTTAGCCATCTGGCTACATACAAGTACATAGAAATGGATGGAGAGGTCCATGAAACTATGAGCCAGGGGTTTGAGGCCCTGAACATTAATGAAGCATCTGCTGTACTGGGAACCTCCATAACATCATATCAGCAAGCCCGGAAGGTTGTTGAAGAGGGTACTGCCCAAGGCTGGGGCAAGCTGTTGCCCGTGGAGAAGAAAGAAGACAGATTTGGGTTGGGTTACAGACCAACTCAACAAGATCAATCAGAGGCTGCCAAAAAGCCCAGTTTTGTCAGCGGGGGAATGCTCACCCTGGATGCTGTAAACAACTTGGAAGACGAGGAGGAAAGCGACCGCAACCTGGAGAACTGGATACGTCCAAGGATCCCCGGGAGCCAAGTCCTTAACTGGTCTTCCCAGGAAATTATAAGGGTTACTCCTGCAGAGTAATTATTATTTCCTGTATTTTAAAACATGCATCAAGTCTTGCATCTTGCCCAAGATGACAAGACTCATTTTGTAATCGGGCCATCTTGTAATTTTGTGCAAATGGATTAATCAATGAACATCGGACATCTTTTGCAAATGAGTCTTTTTCTTTTCCGCTCACTGTTTTTCATTTCCTTTTTGTACAAAAATAAAATGGCAATGTTTTCCAAAATGATAGCTTCATTTCACTTTTTCTAAACAAGATTAAAATTGATCACTAAAATGAAAAATCTAAACCCTTGCAGAAAGTGCCTTTCATACTGCACCGACAACAACACTGCTATGACTTCGTATGACTTTGACAATCCAATCAATCAAGCCGATGAAGGGGTTGAAGAAGATTATGAGTTACCTGAAGAGCTAGCCAGGTTGTTAAGGCAAGAGGAGAAGGTTATCACTCCTCATCAGGAGGAGATTGAAACGGTTAATCTTGGTACGGAAGAAGATGTGAAAGAAGTCAAGATTGGGGCCTGCCTACAAGATTCAGTAAAAGAGCAACTGATTGATATGCTTCGGGAGTATGTGGATGTGTTTGCTTGGTCTTATCAGGATATGCCAGAGTTGGACACCGATATTGTCATGCACAAGCTGCCTTTGAAAGAAGAGTGCCCGCCGGTAAAACAGAAGTTGTGCCGTACTCGCCCAGATATGGCAATGAAGATTAAAGAAGAGGTACAAAAACTGTGGGACGCCGGTTTCCTTGTTGTAACTAGCTATCCGCCGTGGGTCGCTAATATTGTACCTGTGCCTAAGAAAGACGGCAAGGTGAGGATGTGTGTGGACTACCGGGATCTGAACAGAGCCAGCCAGAAAGATGATTTCCCTTTACCTCACATTGATGTATTGGTTGATAATACGGCTCAGTTCTCGGTATTCTCCTTCATGGACGGATTTTCAGGATACAATCAGATCAAGATGTCACCTGAGGACATGGAGAAGATGACTTTCATCACACCCTGGGGCACGTTCTGTTATAAGGTGATGCCATTCAGACTGAAGAATGCTGGTGCAACTTATCAACGGGCTGTGATAACATTATTCCATGACATGATCCATAAAGAAATTGAGTGTTATGTGGATGACATGATTGCCAAGTCCCTCACAGAAGAAGACCACCTGGTAAATCTGTTGAAACTATTCAAGCGTCTGAGAAAGTACCAGCTGAAGTTAAACCCCAACAAGTGCACATTCGGGGTGCGATCCGGTAAGCTGCTGGGATTTATTGTGAGTGAGAAAGGGATTGAAGTTGACCCTGATAAATTTAAGGCCATTCAAGAAATGCCTGCACCGAAAACTGAGAAAGAAGTTCGAGGGTTTCTAGGTAGATTGAACTACATTTCACGGTTCATATCTCACCTTACTGCGACCTGTGAACCCTTGTTCAAACTGTTAAGAAAAGAACAAACGGTTAGGTGGAACGAAGACTGCAAGAGGGCTTTTGACAAAATCAAGGAATACTTACAAGAGCCTCTGATCCTTATGCCTCCAGTTGAAGGAAGACCTCTGATAATGTACTTGACAGTTTTAGAAGAGTCAATGGGGTGTGTGTTGGGCCAGCATGACGAGTCTGGTCGAAAAGAGTATGAAATATACTACCTAAGCAAAATGTTTACCGACTGTGAACAACGTTATTCACTGCTCGAGAAAACTTGTTGTGCTTTAGCGTGGGCTGCTCGCCGACCGAGACAATATATGTTGACCCACACAACTTTGTTGATATCAAAGATGGATCCAGTTAAGTACATTTTTGAGAAGCCAACACTTACCGGACGGGTTGCAAGATGGCAAATGATCCTCACAGAATATGACATTCAGTACACATCTCAGAAAGCCATCAAGGGCAGTGTATTGTCTGATTATCTTGCTGAGCAGCCCATTGATGATTACCAGCCTATGAGATTTGACTTCCCTGATGAAGACATCATGTTCATAAAAGCAAAAGATCATGAAGAGCCTATTCACACTGAAGGGCCTGACCCAGAAGAAGAATGGACTATGATGTTTGATGGGGCTGTTAACATGAATGGTCGTGGTGTTAGTGCAGTACTTATTACACCTAAAGGAGTTCACATGCCTTTTTCGGCAAAGCTCACCTTCAACTGCACCAACAACGAAGCTGAATACGAAGCTTGTATTATGGGTCTTGAGGAAGCCATTGACCTCAGGATCAAGACTTTGACTGTGTTCGGAGATTCAGCTCTTGTAATTAATCAAACCAACGGCAAATGGTACACCCACCAGGATCATCTGATACCTTACCGGGATTATACTAGGAGGTTATTGACTTTCTTCACAACGGTCAAGCTTGAGTATATCCCTCGAGACGAGAATCAGTTTGCAGATGCTCTGGCTACCATTTCATCCATGATCAAAGTTCAAGCTGCCAACTTTGTGCCTCGGATTTCAGTGTCCAGACTTGACAGACCAGCATATGTATTTGCAGCAGATGTTGTCAAAGATTATAAGCTTTGGTTCCATGATATCAAATGCTTCTTGGAGGATCAAACATACCCACCTGGGGAATCTTCCAATGATAAGAAGACATTAAGAAGGCTAGCTGGTAGTTTCTTCCTGAATACTGACAGTTCCCTGTACAAGAGAAACTTTGATATGGTACTCCTCAGATGCGTCGATAGAACAAAAGCAGACTTGTTAATGCACTAAGTGCATGAAGGATCCTTTGGTACCCATGCAGGAGGGCATGCAATGGCTAAAAAGTTGTTAAGATCAGGCTATTACTGGATCACAATGGATGCGGACTGTTGTGCCTATGCCAGGAAGTGCCATAAATGCCAGATTTATGCTGACAAGATGCATGTGCCTCCGAATCCTCTGAAGGTGATGTCTTCACCCTGGCCCTTTGCCATGTGGGGCATTGATATGATTGGCAAGATTGAACCGACTGCTTCAAATGGCCACAAATTCATCCTGGTTGCCATTGACTATTTTACCAAGTGGGTTGAAGTAGCTTCATATGCAAATGTTACCAGGCAGGTGGTAGCCCGATTTCTGAAGAGAGACATCATCTGTCGGTATGGAGTTCCCGAGCGAATCATTACTGATAATGGTTCCAACTTAAACAACAAAATGATGGCAGAACTATGCCGGGACTTCAAGATCCAACACCACTACTCTTCTCCTTACAGGCCAAAGATGAATGGCGCTGTTGAGGCGGCTAACAAGAATATCAAGAAGATTGTGCAGAAGATGGTAGTTACCTACAAAGACTGGCATGAAATGCTACCGTTTGCCTTGCATGGGTACCGTACGTCAATCAGAACATCCACTGGGGCAACACCGTATCAGCTTGTGTATGGTATGGAGGCAGTCCTACCTGTTGAAGTTGAATTACCCTCCCTGCGGGTACTGATGGATGTTAAGTTGAACGAAGCAGAGTGGGTCCGATCCCGATACGAACAACTGAATCTGATTGAAGAGAAGAGATTGGCTGCAATCTGTCACGGGCAGCTATATCAGAAAAGAATGAAGAAAGCCTTCGATCAGAAAGTCAGGCTCCGAGAGTACCAAGTAGGAGATCTCGTGCTGAAAAGACTCCTTCCTCCTCATACGGACCACAGGGGCAAGTGGACTCCGAATTATGATGGCCCGTTCATAGTAAAGAAAGTTTTCTCTGGCGGAGCACTGATGCTCAGTGTAGACACCCAAATTTGCCCTCTGGTTTTCTAGCTGTTCGTTTTGCATTCATACGCATTTTCACTTTAGGTCATATCATTTGCATAAGCTCCTGAGACATGGGATCATAGATTTTCTGTGGAACTAGGGTTTCACACCCTATTTGTGGTTATCAGACAAATTCAAGTTCTTGGCTATGCAACCATCAATGGCATTATCTTAGGATCCTGTCGCTGGATTAGGGTTTATTTCCCTGAAACATTGATCTTCAAGGATTTCATGTCTGCAAGGACTATTTGCTATGCATCTGGGCCGTCATCAGTTCAGTGATTGATTTCTCAAATAGTGCATGTTCATGGGCAGTTTGTGTGGTGGAATTCATCAGATTATTAGCTTGGGATTCATAAGAAGTTTTGGTCCAAATCGTCGGTTTATCTGCTCATCATGTTCCGTCGTGATTTTATTTTCCCAAGAAAACGATTCAGACAAATTTGAAGTGATTAAGGGTTCATTTAATCGCAGACCCAAAGGATGATTGATTTTAGATGGTTTGGTTCAGTCACAAATTGTGGTGGCCGCGTTTATTTCTTCTCAACCAGTAATTTTTGTGGAAGCAGCGCAAGTTTGTTTTCGAGTTGGAAAGTTGATATTTCATGGTTGTGTTCGTGTTGTTGGTGATCGTTCCAATTTCATTTAGCCAGATTAAACCATTTGTTAATATCCATTTTATGGTTCATTCCATTTTCTATTTTTCAATTCATATCCAAATTTCTCCTTAACCACATTTCCATAAGCAAGTTTTATCCCAAAAAATCCATTAACCATTTCATTTTTAATAAACAACTTCATTCACATTCCAATCACCCATATCCCATTTCAATAATCCAAGCCCAAACCATAGCCCCCTATCCATAAATCAAATTAATTAACCATGTTAATTAATTTCATTTCATTAAGCCATTTATAAATAAATAAAAAAACTTAAAAAATAAATAAGAGTTACAAAGGCCCATTTCATTTCTTTGTGTGGCCCATGAAATTAATTAATGTTTGACCTAGGTATAAATAACAAAGTGTGATCCCAAGGCTACAACAAGAAAAAGGTGGCGCCTCTTTCTCACTCTTTTTTTTCTTTTTTTTCAGTTTTTTTCTACAACTTTTCTTAACCCAACACCTTAAAAACTCTTCTGGCAAAAAAATACAAATCACCAACAACAAAGAAAATCCCCACTCTTTTTCCACGCCTTCATCACTCTTCATAGCAACAACAAAGAGAACGCAAAAACCCTTTCTTAATCCACAAAAAAAAACCAGCACATTTTCAAGACACTAACAGGCTTTGTTCTTCATTCTTCCTAAGCTCTCCATAACCTTCACCCCCATCGCAACTACACCTCAACTTCACCGCACTATCCACAACAATCAACCTTCACACAAACCTCCATCTCGCCATTAGCAAATCTCCAAAAAAAACAACACAACTTAACTCGTCATTTTCGCTTTCAGCCACAACTCCAAACGCACCTGCACACGAATTTTCAGCAGCCAAAACCAGCTGAGGCAAACAAAACGCAGCCAGTTTCACAATCACCATAACCCAGCCTTCAACCTCACCTCAACTCCCATCAACACACTCATTTTCAGCACCCTGCATTTCGCAACAAACACGAACCAACACACAGCAAAACAACAATATCACAATCTTCCCGTCTTCACCTTGGAGCCAAACCTTCAAACAACAAACGAATACACCCTTCAACAAACTCACGAACTCCCTTTACGTTCCTCCCACACCAGCAAACAACAAACTCTTCTTCATCTTCAAACCCAGCCCTCCTTCAAACCTGTGAATCGCGAAATCCCTCCAAACTATACTTCAGACCTTCATCACCAATCAACCCTAAAACAACCAACTCAGCCCTCAATCCATCAATTTCCTTCACCGAGCCAACAACAACAAATCCAGAAGTCATCGCATATCAGAAAAATTAAGAAAAAAGAAGAAGAAGTTGGATCTGGAACTTGAAGCCGAGGACGGAAGCAAACCGCGACGAAACTAACTAAGAGCTGTGACAAAACAAAGTTGTGAGGGTGATGATCACAGGGTCGAATCACGGCGGCCATCTTCTTTCGGGTTGTTCATCGCAGCTTACACGAAGCTGAGGAGAAGGACGGTGAGGTCCCCTTCATTTTCCGGCGCGATTTCGAGCGGTTGAGAGAAGCGGCGCCGGCATTGAGAAATTGATGAAGCCGCGGCGAGCAAGGATCTCCGGAGGATTTTTTCCAATCGGCGACACAAATTGATGACGCCAAGGGCATGCTCACAGTGAGGAACGGCGGAAATGCTTGTGTTTTGTGTCGTGGCTGTTCCAATCAACCCCTGTTTCTGTTTTATATTTTCTTTAAGCTTTTGTTTTCTTTTTTCTTTATAAAAAACAAACCAGGTTATGTTGTTGTTGATGGGCTCAAGGCCCACTGAAGTTTTCTTTCCAGCACCCCAGGCATCCTGCGGCCTCCCCCCCTCTCTTTACTTCTTTTAATTATTTTTCTTTTATTTCTCTTAACTTTATTTTTTTAATCTTGTTTAAACAATTGATATTTAGTTCTAAATATTATTTAGCATTTATTAAAAAAAAATTTGACTTAGGTTTTTATTAATAGTTTTTTAACTTAGATTTTATTAATAGCTTTTGATAGTTTTTGACTTAGATTTTTATTAATAGTTTTGCTAGAATTTTAGTTAGAATTTTATTAATAACTAATTAGTTCTTAATTGACATTAAGTTTTTTTGTTAAGAATTTGATTAGAACTGGATAATTCCGTTTAACTTTTGTTTATTTAAATAGAATTGTACTTAATCTTGGTTTTAGTTTGTGTTTAATGTTTTGTAGGTCTCTTGTTTGATTTCGTTGATGAACGATAAAGCGTGGCGATGACCTTGTGACCATTTGTTTTCATAATTTTGTTCGGGAGATTGAAATCTCTAATGAAATTTGCACTTAACTGTTGAATCTGCTTTAGACTTGAAACTTCTTGAATTTCTTCTTGCAAATTGAAAAGGCAACGGACCTTCTCCGTTAGGTAACGCTATGGCCCGATTTTAATTACTGCATGTTGTTGCATCTGGAAGTCCTACTGGTGTAGGCTCTGTTTGTGCATTCTTCATCTTATCTTCATATCGCATTCTCATCTTCTTATCTTCTTTCTCATCTTATCTTATTCCCCATCTTTTCCTATTCTTTCTAACTTGAGGTGCGCCTAGGCCACCATGGAGCTCCTCCTTTCATCTTTTTCTTCTTCTTTCTTCTTTAGGATAGTAAGCCTCACAAACCTTAAGAACAACCTAGAATGACAATGATTAGGGTTTTGATTAGTCTCCCCACTTAGTTTTACCTTTGTGTCTCTTTTGAGTCATCTCTTCTCATCTCATAATCAGGGACTAAACCCTAAAGGCTTTAAGGCTTTGTGATTAAGCTTATGCCTGCATCCTTCTATTAGGATGGAGTGTATAACTTTAATCCAAAGTGTTAAACCCTTAATGTGTTTAAATCTCTTAATCAATCCACATAATAATCATCAAGACTTCACACTTGTAACTTGGGCCTTGCATTAGGGTTCTAATTCTTCCTTAATTGGTTAAGAAGGACTAACCCTAGTGTTAATGGACAAGTCCCCCTCAAGTTGTCTTACAAACCCTAAAATTCACTTCATCATCATATCATTAAATAAAATCCACTTAATCAAAGGCTTGTTTTGTCATGAGTTTAATCCCTAATCATGGATTAAGTTGAGGAGCTTTCCTCAGCTTAAACATTCTCATCTATTATCCTTCTATTAGGATGGTATAATGAGTCTGTTTAATCCCTGATTATGGCTTAATCTCATTACTTAACACTAAACAAAACAACAATAACATCTAAATAATCACAAGTAGGTTAATGATCTTAATCCTATATCAAAGGTAATTAAGTGTGAGAATCTGACTTCACACTTAAGGTATTCTCATTACCCCTAATCAGAGGGAAGATGTGATGAGTTTACTAACCCATCGGTTTAGGCTTAAGCTCATTAACTTATGACAAACTTTCAAAAGCAATAAAAGATTGAAAACACAAAAACAAACAATAATCGTCTCCTCCGGGATTCTTTTCTCATCTCATTCACTCACAGACGAGAACTCGCTTCTCCCGTCTAATGCAAGACAGTTAGCACCTGAGCCAGACAGGTCATACACTTGAGCATAGACAAGCAAGCAGTTCACAAGTCAATTCATCTTTCAGTCTCTTTGGGTCGAACTACGGTGTTCTGACTTCCTCATTGCACGAGAGGATACGTAGGCATAACTTAACAGTTATCGAACAAAAGTCTCTGTATATTCCCCGTCTTTCAGCACCATTCTTTTAGCCTCATATTCTTGAGCACTTCATTCTCATTCTTACACTGACACTTTCATATTACACTTCACTTCTTTTGCACTGACACCTGTACATTTTCTTCCAGCCCTTTTATACACAGATTGCACTGACACTACCCCTTTAAAACACAAACCTTTTAAGCGTGGATCCCGTCGAGTACGGCGGACAATCTGGGTGCTAATACCTTCCCAGATTTTAACCAACCCCCTTTCTCAGTCTCTCTGGTTCGCAACCGTCTTATCCATCTTTTTCTAGGTCTATGCAGCATTACCTTTCCTCCGGGATAAAAATGCCTAGCTGGCGACTCTTTTCTTCTCCAGTGAGCTCACTGCTGTGTGTTCTCATTGTCCCTTTCGCCGACCGTTCGCGTCTGTACCTTTATTTGGGCCATTTCCCATTTATCGGGAGCGACAACTTGGCGACTCTGCTGGGGACCCTTATACTGCAACCAGGGCTTCTGGTTCTTTTGTGGGTTCCTCCTAGCGCTTGATTGATTTGTGTTTACTGGGGTGTTATGTGCTATCTGTGCTTGTATATTTATTTTTTGTTTATTGCTTTATGTACAGTTGCTTTATTGCTTTCTTTATAGCTTTGCATATATCATATTGTCATACTGTACCGGCTGGATCTGTTTTGTTGCTTTGGTGGGTGGGGTTCTATTGAGAGTTAAGGTCCTATACCCGGGACCTGAGTGACACCTAGGCTAGAATGGTTCATATTCTTTCCCATTCCATCTCGGTCTGGTGCGGGAATATGAAACACGATTCAGATATGGGTTTCTTCTTGAGAACTCTGTGTTGCAGATTTCCTGCAGTACTAGGGCTATCTGGGAAGCCTGCTACGTCTGGATGACCATTAGTATTGACCTTCAGAAACTAAGGTGAATTAGAGGAGGATCCTTTATGGTTATTGTAAACACTGTACCTCCGGGTTAGAAGTGTTTACACTTCTCATAACTGATCCAAGTCTGAGGATCCTTGTTTTAGAACACTACCTGTGAGGGGGTTGGGCTGTTTACAAGTTTGCAGGAACCCTTGACCTCAACATACCCTCATTACCAGTACAATTGTTTGATCCGGTCACTATGATCCTGAAGTTATTGACCTCTGGTTTTCAGTTACTATTTCGGGTTACTATACAGAGATCTTGTGGTTACAGACACTTGATTCTTGGCAGTATTCCAGATTCCAGGCAGTTTCTAGCTGTGATCCCATGTCTTTGCATCTTTTGCATCATCATATTGCATTTTGCATTTGCATCTGCATTGCATTTTCCTCCTCCAGAGAGCTCATCCTTCCTCTTTTGTCCATGACCAGCCAGCTGATTTCCCGGTACTCAGTTTGAACAAGTGTTAACTGTTGGAAGACGACAGTGTTTGAAGGAAGATTGAGCAGTGTCAAGAGGTAAAGGGTCAGATTGGAAGCCGTCAGTAGCTATGTCAGAGAACAACCGTCAGAATGTTGAGTTTCCACCTGGTTTCACTTCAATGACCAATCCTCTGTATGGTCTTTCTCCTGATGAAGATCTTCCACAAGTGAGCAATCTTGCTCAAGCTCAGCCTGCACAGACCCCGATTGTGAATCAGAATGTACCTGAACCATCTGTTGCCCGAGGTGGACCTTCATCTTCTTCAGATTATCAGAGTTTTGCCTTCCCTATGCCAGATTTCCAAGGGGCAATCCCTCTTGTGAAAACCCAGGATCCACAAGTTATTGATCTTGCTGAAAAATTTCGTGTGTTGGACGAGCAACTCAAAGCCTTAGCGGATCCTGATGCCTTCGGTTTTGATGCTCTAAACCTGTGTTTGGTGCCTGGTCTTGTCATTCCTCCAGATTTCAAAACTCCGAAGTTTGAGAAATACACTGGTGTCAGTTGCCCGAAGCGTCATTTGGTGATGTTCTGTAGAAAAATGACTTCGTATGCCTGCAATGATAAGTTGATGATTCACTGTTTTCAGGACAGTTTAAGTGGGGCATCTTTAAGTTGGTACATGGATTTGGAAAGCAGTCGCATCCGATCTTGGAATGATTTATCCAGAGCTTTCGTAAAGCAATACCAGTACAATATGGACGTGGCGCCCAATCGCACGCACTTGCAGAGCCTATCCCAGAGGAGTGGTGAATCTTTCAGAGAATATGCACAGCGGTGGAGAGAATTGGCAGCCCAAGTGCAACCGCCACTTTCAGACAGAGAATTAATTGACCTGCTCGTGGGCACCTTGCAGGGTCCATACTTGGAAAGAATGAGTAGCATTGGGATGACAAGCTTCTCTGATTTGATGATAGTTGGAGTACGCATTGAGAGCTTGCTCAAAAATGGAAAGATCCAAGACTTTTCGAATATCCCATCTAGTGAAGGTGAGTCTGTTGTTAGCTCCCAAGAGGAAGAATGGAATGACGACAGTGCAGTCACGGCAAATATCAAATATTCTAGACCAACATCTTCTCAGAGATCATCTTTTCCTGTGTCTGGTTACTCTTCCGGGCATTCGGCAATGCTTAGAACGCCATATCAGAAGTCCTGGACTCCTCCACGTCCAAATCTGCAAGCTCATAGTCGAAGACCTCAGAATCAACTTCAGAGCCAGCCTAGGCCTCGTAACAACCTGGAAAGAAGGAATGCACCTCTTCATCCAGTTCCCATGGAGTATAGTGAACTCTTGCTGCATCTAATTCAGAGCTCAGTGGTGGTTCCTAAGCCTCTCAAGCCGTTACCAGGGCCGTACCCTCCAGGGTACAATCCTCATGAGCAGTGCGGGTATCATGGTGGATCAATGGGGCATTCAACTGAAGATTGCAAAGCTTTTCAAGCCAAAGTACAACAATTGATCGACAAGGGCTACATATCATTTCCTGAAGGAAGCTTGGTTGTGCACGTCAACCTCTCACCTGATTGAGTTCAAAGATTTCAGAAGAAGCGTATCTTGATTTCGGTGGTCCAGACAAGAAGATGTCATCAGAGCTGATGATTACTGTATCCTTTTATCATTTGCATTGTAGTTTCTTTCCTGTTAGCAGCTACTTGTCTTTTAAGCATTGTTATTTTAAATGGTAATGTTAATGTAGTGATCTTGCACTTTTGAATCAATTATGTCGCATTCGCTCATTTTTCTTTATTTGCATTGGAAAAAAAAGAAAAAAAAACAAAAAAAATTGCATCCATTTACCTCCCATTTATGTCACTGTTGTTTAGCAGGTTTGAGGGAGGATGATGACAACTGAATACCCATAACTGTTGAAGGTATGCTTTCAGAGTAGAACTTGCTGACGATGTACAGGCATTGTTTCAATTCCCAAACACCGGAGATATAAGGGAGATAGACCCTCGTCAACCCCTTTGAGCCTTGAAGCAGGAGTTTCTTTTCTGAACGAAAAAACCCTCACATTTAACCCGGGGCAGGGTAGTCATCAGTTAATTTGACCGAGTGTTCAAATTTCCAAAGGAGTGTGCATCCGAGGATCCATTACCTTTATTTATTACACCTCAAGAGGTCAAGGGACGTGAAACCACAATGGTTATCCCTCACCAACAAAGGAATGAGGCGGTCAACCCTTTCAGCAAGTCATGACAAGCCAGTGTCACACGATTTGTTCAACAAAAAATAAAAGATAAATAAAGCCCGCTAAGTCGAAAAAAAGTGAAAACATATGACTTAGGCAAAAGTTAGGGCATCCCGCTGGACTTCAAAATCGAAAAATTCAAAAAAGAGAGAAAAAAAGAACCAGTCCAGGCAAAAGTTAGGGAGTAAAAAAAATGAAAGAGAATCTTCCATGAGAACAAAGTCGTGTGACCAGGCACAAAGTCAGAATGGGTGACTGTTACTCCAAGAAACCTCATTGGTGCGTAAACCATCAACGTCATTGGTTCCTCAATCATTACAAAACCCTTGTGAGAAGCGAGCGCTTAAGTCAAATTAGCTGAACATAGGACTGGAGAACATCAAGGAGAATGGGTGGGTACAGATAAACTTTGAGCCATAAATCCTTCTTTCTAAAACCGTGAACCAAGCCACGTTATAACCCTTGAAAGTCCTAATTGAATCAGGTTCAATTCTGAAAGCATACTACGACAAGGTTGCGTAAACTGACTCCTAACGATTTGCTAACTCAGCACTACGTTTGGACTAATCATCCATTCGTCACACACTGTCACAGCATCAAAATAAATAAACTTGCATGTGTACTGCATTAAAATTACCATTTGTAAATGAACAGTTTTAATTGCAAGTCAGCTTGTGTCACCAGGGAAGTTCCTACAAAGAGCAATCACGAGGGAACTTGATCATTCAACAATGATGACCAGAATCGAGAGCATCGTGCAGGCCTGTGAATCAGGGGCATGTTATCCAGTGGTTTTGTTGACCAAGGAATCTGTCAGGGTAAAGAGAGTTCCCAAGCATCAGTTGATCGAGGAACGTCATTCAAAGTCAGTTGATCAGAGCTGAATCTGCCAAACAGGGGCAGGCCACCCGGAATTTTTGTTGTCCAAGGATGAAATCTTCCAATCCTCCGTCAGAATGAGTCAATTCGCTTCCACGCTCATACCGAGGCAGGACATTTCCAGAGATCACTAAGTGCAACTCTCCTCGAGAGAACATCCAAGTTTTCTATTCCAGAAATTGGATAATCAGCAACAGTCTGTTCAGAGACTCGCCCAACAGAGGCAACTTCAGCTACACAGAGCCATTTGTATCAGTGATCTTCGAGTTCATGACGGGTATCGGGAAATCGTATTACCCACCCTCGCCTTTGTCACCCTTCTCACCAGAAGCCTTGTCACTAAGACCTTTCTTCCCATCCTCGGGAACATTTCTGGCTTTTCATAAGCATGGCATAAAACATTTGCATACGTTATTCATGTCGCATGTAGAGCATATGCATCATAATTGCATTGAGCATAACAACCCCTCAAACATCAGATCTCACATCCAGGGCCTCGTAACCCCAACTTCTTGACCATTCAAAGTCCAGTTCTTGTCTGGCAAACCGTTTTAAGGTCCAGTTCTCGTCTGGAAAACCTTTCAAAGCCCAGTTCCCGTCTGGCAAACTTTTCAGAGTCTAGTCCTCGTCCGGCAGACAAACCCAAAGTCCAGTTCTCGTTTGGCAAACCCATTTCATATACCAGTTCTCGTCTGGTAGGCGAACCTTTTAGCCAGTTCTCGTCTGGTCACCTTTTCATTTAACCTGTTGAACTCCAGTTCCCGTCTGGTAGTCTCTCTTTTTTCAGAGTCAATTCTCGTTTGACAATGAACCCCAAGTAGTCAGTTCTCGTCTGACGACCTATTCTTTGCCCATCAGTTCTCGTCTGTTGGCCTACCTTTTATAAACCAGTTCTCGTCTGGTAATTCACCTTCAAAAGTCCAATTGCTTGGCAACCAATAATACATCTATCAACCTGGCCCTAGTGCCCAACCATCCTTGTTTCATATCTTTGGTTATGAGCATACGTCTGCATTGTACATCATTTGCATTGCATCTTCATACCGCATGGTTTCTGTTCTAGCTCTGATGTGGGGCAAGAATCGTTTCAAGACGTAATCTGGGGAAGTTATCTCAAGACTTGTTGAATTTCTGCGAGAGTTTGAAGGCACTGGGGCAATTCTGGATGCCAAGTCTTCTGTAAAATCCTCTGAAGACGATCTTTTTATGGATGATGCAGTATGGTATAATTGAGGAGTTAAGGGAATTATAGTTCACTCAGGATGATCAGTAATGCTTTTGTTGAGCGCCAGAAGTTTGAAGCACTGTGTTAATTCTCAGGGAATGTCTGGTATTTATTTTACCAGCAGGGCATTGGGAGTTTATTTCTTCCCCGAGTAAAGATCTTCTTTCAGCCGGCAAGATTCCCTCATGAGGAGTTGGTTATTCGCATTCAGTCAAAGCCAACTTTCATTGGCATATCTTCCCAGCACAGTCGTCATGCTATACATGGGGCTTAATTTGGCTTATTTTGATTTCTAATTCTCCAGCAAAGTCTCTCCTCAGCAGAGCATTGCCAAATCTTTTTCTCAACCATGAGGGTTGACACACACCCAGCTGAGTTGGAACAGATGATATCCCCAGCAGAACTTCAAGGCTAATTGAATCGTTCTCATCCCCAAGCGGACTTATCTGTCCACAGTGAAGTTTTCCCAACAGGCAGCTGAAGGCCTTGTTTCCCCACAAAGTTAGAATTATCAGAATTCCCTCCTCAGCAGGATTGTGTGATCAAGCATCTTCCCTAGCCAAGTCTGAAGATGATCTTTCCCCATAGAGTCATCGGGATTCTCATTTCCAAGGGATTTCCCCAGCAGAGCAAGAAGAAATTCTCCCCAGTGGAGTCAGAGCAGGATGATCAGATCCTCAGCAGATGTTCAAAGCAGTTAAACGAAGTATACCTCACGCAGAGTCGTCTTTCCTCCAGTGAAAACCTCTCCAACAAGCATCAGGTTGCCAACACTTCGTTCCCATCAGAGTTAAAAGCTTTCAACCCGTCAACAGTATACATAATGCTCCCCAAATTCCCCAGCGGAGAGTTAAAGCTAAAACAGTTGCCTCACATTCACAAACATCAGCATATACTCCTTATGACACCCGTCCGTGCCATATCCCCAGCAGAAAGCCAAAGTATCCCCTTTGCACTCACAGATACTTGTATATATAATTCCTTGACATCCGTCCATGTCACTTTTCCCAGCACAGTAACCTAAACACTTTGTGTATCAGATATTTGTTTATACTATACTTTTCTCCTTTTGATACTCGTCCGTGTCACTCTCCCCAGCAGATACATCACTCATACTTACCACTCATACTTACTTATATAGATACTCGTCCGTATCTTGTATACACCATTTATACCCCCGCAGATTCGACACTTCGTCCGTGTTCTCTGTTAACCAGTTGGTACTTGTCCGTACCGTCATCTCAGAACATGCGTCAAGCGTTTGTTTCTACATGATACTCGCCCGTATCATAGTCTTAAGGATGCTTGTCCGCATCTTTAATCAATACACTGTGTCAAACACTCTTGTCTTCTGGAATATAGACACTCGTCTGTGTCTACTATTCCCCAGAAGAGTCCCTTCAGATTCAACACTCGTCCGTGTTCCTTGTTAACCAGTTGATACTCGTTTGTATCATCATCTCTGAACACGTGTCAGTTATTTGTTTCTACCCGATACTCGTCCGTATCATAGTCTTAGGGATGCTCGTCCGCATTTTTAATCTATACACAATACCAAACACTTACACCTTTTGTTTCTTGGATATAAACACTCGTTCGTGTTTACTACTCCCCAGTAGATCGCCAACAAAGCATTTTTCTCTTTTATCTGACACTCGTCCTGTGTTACGATAAACCCTGAGAGCAGGCGTACCCTGCTAGGTGGTCGTCCTCCACCTCTTGATGGTCGTCCTCCATCATGCTCATCCGATGGCTGTCCCCATCGTTGATATTTTAGCAGTCGTCCCCTGCTAGGTGGTCGTCCTCCACCTCTTGATGATCGTCCTTCATCATTTTATCCAATGGCCGTCCCCATTGTTGATTTTGGTTATCTGACATTCGTCCTATGTCATGATAAGCCTTGAGAGCAGTCGTCCCCTGCTAGGTGGTCGTCCTCCACCTCTTGATGGTCGTCCTCCATCATGCTCATCCGATGGCCATCCCCATCATTGACCTTTTATCCGGCATTCGTCCTATGTCGCGATACTTTCGGCAGCCGTACCCTGCCAGGTGGTCGTCCTCCACCTTAGATGACCGTCCCTCATCTTAAGCCAACAGAGCAGCCGTCCCCTGCTAGGTGATCGTCCTTCACCTTTGATGACCGTACCTCATCATCTGTTTATTTCATTTATTCTTTAACCCGATGGCCGTCCCCGTCGTGGTCCCTTTTCTTTTTAGCCCGATGGCCGTCCCCATCGTTGGTTACATTACTTTATGAACTTGATGGCCGTCCCCATCATTTTTCATTAATCCCCAGAGAATCTTACAGCTTACCTTGATGGCCGTCCCCATCATAATACCTTTTATCCCCAGCATGTCGGCCGTCCCCGTCATTGCTCTTTACCCAGCAGTCGTCCTCTGCTCGACGGTCGTCCTCCGTCGCCCACACTTTACAATATACTTTACTTTCTTTTTACAATCTATATCCCTTTTCTTCTTCATTCTGTGAGTGCAAATTTTGGACTGTCTTTGGTATTCAACCACAAGTTATCTTATTTGCCTGATAAGCCGTCGCTTACATCCTACACAGCTAACTCATGTTTGAATAGGGGCAGCTGTAGACACCCAAATTTGCCCTCTGGTTTTCTAGCTTTTCGTTTTGCATTCATACGCATTTTCACTTTAGGTCATATCATTTGCATAAGCTCCTGAGACATGGGATCATAGATTTTCTGTGGAACTAGGGTTTCACACCCTATTTGTGGTTATCAGACAAATTCAAGTTCTTGGCTATGCAGCCATCAATGGCATTATCTTAGGATCCTGTCGCTGGATTAGGGTTTATTTCCCTGAAACAGTGATCTTCAAGGATTTCATGTCTGCAAGGACTATTTGCTATGCATCTGGGCCGTCATCAGTTCAGTGATTGATTTCTCAAATAGTGCATGTTCATGGGCAGTTTGTGTGGTGGAATTCATCAGATTATTAGCTTGGGATTCATAAGAAGTTTTGGTCCAAATCGTCGGTTTATCTGCTCATCATGTTCCGTCGTGATTTTATTTTCCCAAGAAAACGATTCAGACAAATTTGAAGTGATTAAGGGTTCATTTAATTGCAGACCCAAAGGATGATTGATTTTAGATGGTTTGGTTCAGTCACAAATTGTGGTGGCCGCGTTTATTTCTTCTCAACCAGTAATTTTTGTGGAAGCAGCGCAAGTTTGTTTTCGAGTTGGAAAGTTGATATTTCATGGTTGTGTTCGTGTTGTTGGTGATCGTTCCAATTTCATTTAGCCAGATTAAACCATTTGTTAATATCCATTTTATGGTTCATTCCATTTTCTATTTTTCAATTCATATCCAAATTTCTCCTTAACCACATTTCCATAAGCAAGTTTTATCCCAAAAAATCCATTAACCATTTCATTTTTAATAAACAACTTCATTCACATTCCAATCACCCATATCCCATTTCAATAATCCAAGCCCAAATCATAGCCCCCTATCCATAAATCAAATTAATTAACCATGTTAATTAATTTCATTTCATTAAGCCATTTATAAATAAATAAAAAAACTTAAAAAATAAATAAGAGTTACAAAGGCCCATTTCATTTCTTTGTGTGGCCCATGAAATTAATTAATGTTTGACCTAGGTATAAATAACAAAGTGTGATCCCAAGGCTACAACAAGAAAAAGGTGGCGCCTCTTTCTCACTCTTTTTTTTCTTTTTTTTCAGTTTTTTTCTACAACTTTTCTTAACCCAACACCTTAAAAACTCTTCTGGCAAAAAAAAACAAATCACCAACAACAAAGAAAATCCCCACTCTTTTTCCACGCCTTCATCACTCTTCATAGCAACAACAAAGAGAACGCAAAAACCCTTTCTTAATCCACAAAAAAAAACCAGCACATTTTCAAGACACTAACAGGCTTTGTTCTTCATTCTTCCTAAGCTCTCCATAACCTTCACCCCCATCGCAACTACACCTCAAACTCACCGCACCATCCACAACAATCAACCTTCACACAAACCTCCATCTCGCCATTAGCAAATCTCCAAAAAAACCAACACAACTTAACTCGTCATTTTCTCTTTCAGCCACAACTCCAAACGCACCTGAACACGAATTTTCAGCAGCCAAAACCAGCTGAGGCAAACAAAACGCAGCCAGTTTCACAATCACCATAACCCAGCCTTCAACCTCACCTCAACTCCCATCAACGCACTCATTTTCAGCACCCTGCATTTCGCAACAAACACGAACCAACACACAGCAAAACAACAATATCACAATCTTCCCGTCTTCACCTTGGAGCCAAACCTTCAAACAACAAACGAATACACCCTTCAACAAACTCACGAACTCCCTTTACGTTCCTCCCACACCAGCAAACAACAAACTCTTCTTCATCTTCAAACCCAGCCCTCCTTCAAACCTGTGAATCGGGAAATCCCTCCACACTATACTTCAGACCTTCATCACCAATCAACCCTAAAACAACCAACTCAGCCCTCAATCCATCAATTTCCTTCACCGAGCCAACAACAACAAATCCAGAAGTCATCGCATATCAGAAAAATTAAGAAAAAAGAAGAAGAAGTTGGATCTGGAACTTGAAGCCGAGGACGGAAGCAAACCGCGACGAAACCAACTGAGAGCTGTGACAAAACAAAGTTGCGAGGGTGATGATCACAGGGTCGAATCACGGCGGCCATCTTCTTTCGGGTTGTTCATCGCAGCTTACACGAAGCTGAGGAGAAGGACGGTGAGGTCCCCTTCGTTTTCCGGCGCGATTTCGAGCGGTTGAGAGAAGCGGCGCCGACGTTGAGAAATTGATGAAGCCGCGGCGAGCAAGGATCTCCGGAGGATGTTTTCCAATCGGCGACACAAATTTATGACGCCAAGGGCATGCTCACAGTGAGGAACGACGGAAATGCTTGTGTTTTGTGTCGTGGCTGTTCCAATCAACCCCTGTTTCTGTTTTATATTTTCTTTAAGCTTTTCTTTTCTTTTTTCTTTATAAAAAAAAAACCAGGTTATGTTGTTGTTGATGGGCTCAAGGCCCACTGAAGTTTTCTTTCCAGCACCCCAGGCATCCTGCGGCCTCCCCCCCTCTCTTTACTTCTTTTAATTATTTTTCTTTTATTTCTCTTAACTTTATTTTTTTAATCTTGTTTAAACAATTGATATTTAGTTCTAAATATTATTTAGCATTTATTAAAAAAAATTTTGACTTAGGTTTTTATTAATAGTTTTTTAACTTAGATTTTATTAATAGCTTTTGATAGTTTTTGACTTAGATTTTTATTAATAGTTTTGCTAGAATTTTAGTTAGAATTTTATTAATAACTAATTAGTTCTTAATTGACATTAAGTTTTTTTGTTAAGAATTTGATTAGAACTGGATAATTCTGTTTAACTTTTGTTTATTTAAATAGAATTGTACTTAATCTTGGTTTTAGTTTGTGTTTAATGTTTTGTAGGTCTCTTGTTTGATTTCGTTGATGAACGATAAAGCGTGGCGATGACCTTGTGACCATTTGTTTTCATAATTTTGTTCGGGAGATTGAAATCTCTAATGAAATTTGCACTTAACTATTGAATCTGCTTTAGACTTGAAACTTCTTGAATTTCTTCTTGCAAATTGAAAAGGCAACGGACCTTCTCCGTTAGGTAACGCTATGGCCCGATTTTAATTACTGCATGTTGTTGCATCTGGAAGTCCTACTGGTGTAGGCTCTGTTTGTGCATTCTTCATCTTATCTTCATATCGCATTCTCATCTTCTTATCTTCTTTCTCATCTTATCTTATTCCCCATCTTTTCCTATTCTTTCTAACTTGAGGTGCGCCTAGGCCACCATGGAGCTCCTCCTTTCATCTTTTTCTTCTTCTTTCTTCTTTAGGATAGTAAGCCTCACAAACCTTAAGAACAACCAAGAATGACAATGATTAGGGTTTTGATTAGTCTCCCCACTTAGTTTTACCTTTGTGTCTCTTTTGAGTCATCTCTTCTCATCTCATAATCAGGGACTAAACCCTAAAGGCTTTAAGGCTTTGTGATTAAGCTTATGCCTGCATCCTTCTATTAGGATGGAGTGTATAACTTTAATCCAAAGTGTTAAACCCTTAATGTGTTTAAATCTCTTAATCAATCCACATAATAATCATCAAGACTTCACACTTGTAACTTGGGCCTTGCATTAGGGTTCTAATTCTTCCTTAATTGGTTAAGAAGGACTAACCCTAGTGTTAATGGACAAGTCCCCCTCAAGTTGTCTTACAAACCCTAAAATTCACTTCATCATCATATCATTAAATAAAATCCACTTAATCAAAGGCTTGTTTTGTCATGAGTTTAATCCCTAATCATGGATTAAGTTGAGGAGCTTTCCTCAGCTTAAACATTCTCATCTATTATCCTTCTATTAGGATGGTATAATGAGTCTGTTTAATCCCTGATTATGGCTTAATCTCATTACTTAACACTAAACAAAACAACAAAAACATCTAAATAATCACAAGTAGGTTAATGATCTTAATCCTATATCAAAGGTAATTAAGTGTGAGAATCTGACTTCACACTTAAGGTATTCTCATTACCCCTAATCAGAGGGAAGATGTGATGAGTTTACTAACCCATCGGTTTAGGCTTAAGCTCATTAACTTATGACAAACTTTCAAAAGCAATAAAAGATTGAAAACACAAAAACAAACAATAATCGTCTTCTCCGGGATTCTTTTCTCATCTCATTCACTCACAGATGAGAACTCGCTTCTCCCGTCTAATGCAAGACAGTTAGCACCTGAGCCAGACAGGTCATACACTTGAGCATAGACAAGCAAGCAGTTCACAAGTCAATTCATCTTTCAGTCTCTTTGGGTCGAACTACGGTGTTCTGACTTCCTCATTGCACGAGAGGATACGTAGGCATAACTTAACAGTTATTGAACAAAAGTCTCTGTATATTCCCCCTCTTTCAGCACCATTCTTTTAGCCTCATATTCTTGAGCACTTCATTCTCATTCTTACACTGACACTTTCATATTACACTTCACTTCTTTTGCACTGACACCTGTACATTTTCTTCCAGCCCTTTTATACACAGATTGCACTGACACTACCCCTTTAAAACACAAACCTTTTAAGCGTGGATCCCGTCGAGTACGGCGGACAATCTGGGTGCTAATACCTTCCCAGATTGTAACCAACCCCCTTTCTCAGTCTCTCTGGTTCGCAACCGTCTTATCCATCTTTTTCTAGGTCTATGCAGCATTACCTTTCCTCCGGGATAAAAATGCCTAGCTGGAGACTCTTTTCTTCTCCAGTGAGCTCACTGCTGTGTGTTCTCATTGTCCCTTTCGCCGACCGTTCGCGTCTGTACCTTTATTTGGGCCATTTCCCATTTATCGGGAGCGACACTCAGCACTATGGATGGTGAAGACTTCCTGTCCCCTGTGAATTCAGATGTAGTTAAAAAATACTTCACATAAAATGACCCGCTGGACATAAAAACAGAATGTGAGTCCAGGCAAAAATAGAGCATCCCGGCGAGTCAAAAACAGAATAAAAGACTCGGGAAAAAATAAGGGAAAATAAGAAGAAAAATATATATACACCCGTTGAGTTGAAAAGCCGCATTGGACAACTCAGGCAAAAATGGGTATCCCAGTGGATCGAAAACCTGAAAAGGCGATCCACACAAAATAAGGGAATAAGCGAACAACTGCATTCTGAATTCGTCTGTATCACTTGCAGCGTGGTAATCTCCGAAAGGATCAAGCTTCGGTCAGAATCAGCCTTCTTCAGAAAGCAGGATGAGAAGAACGTCAATGTCATACGAGTCATAGCAAAAAGGGAAGCTCCTTGAAGCGTCATCAACATTACCGACACCTTTTGTTTCTCAATTTGTAACGATTTCCTCATTTCAGGGGATCCGTTTCTTTGACTGTATCTTGCCAATTCAGGGCGCATAAATTAATAAAATCAGATTTTCAGTCATGTTTAGTCTCGTACATTTTATTTTCAGTTGCAAAATGTCCGATGTACTTGAGATATTGATTGCATAAATACAAATGTTTCCCTTCTAAAAATACGTGCTTACAGGAAATATACTTACCCCCGGGAGTGTCTAAACCCATATGGTGGAATCCAGTAAGGGATACCTCGGGATACTTGTACGTTTCTTTGTCATGCAGGATTACAGGTATCCAAAGCGCGACATGGGGCATGAAAGCTTCTCCCCAGCAAGCTGTCAAATCATTATCTACTCAGTCCGTCTTCCAGATTAGCACCGGAGGTGTTTTCTCCCCAGCTGAGTTGTCGAGTATCATCCTCAGCAGGATCCCTATAGAAATCTCTAGGAAGATCTTCCAGTGATCTTTCTTCTTCCCCAGCCAAGTGCCAACCAGGGAACTACCTCCCTACAGAGTTTCAACCTCTATCCAGAAGAGCAACGCGTGAAGAACTCACAACAGAGTGAAGAAAGCTTCTACAAACCCCAGCTGGGTCCCTCATTACCGAGATAGATCTATCATTGATCTTTTCCCCAAGAAGAGTCATTTACGTAAGATCTACCAAGGATCTCATCCCCAGCTGGGATATCCACTTCAAGCAGATCAGCCAGAGATCTCCACAGCAGCGGGATCCGAATCCCGGATCGGTATCTTTGCATAATCATAGCACTTGCATCATATTATCCCCACAGAGCGTAGCATTTCGTCTAATACGGAGCATTACGACAAAAATCAAACATATTGCATAAATCATAAGCCATGTTCTGAAACAAACACTTGTAAATACTGACAATCCATCAACAATATACAGAATATTTCCTAATTCTCCGCCAGAGAGCCAAAGCATTTACTTGCACACTCACAGTACAAGTACTTCTTGACACCCGTCTGTGTCATATCCCTAATAGAAAGCCAAAGCGTCCCCTTTGCACAGATACATATATATACAACTTCCTTGACACCCGTCCGTGTCACCTTCCCCAGCATAGTTACCCAAACACTTAGGGAACCGTACACCTGTTTATAATACACTTTTTCCGACACTCGTCCGTGTTTAACTCATACTTGTTACTCATCATCTTTTTATTTATACAGATACTCGTCCGTATCTTGTATATACCACTTAAATCCCCTCAGATTCGATACTCGTCCGTGTTCTTTGTTAACCAGTTGGTACTCGTCCGTATCATCATCTCTGAACATGCGTCAAGCGTTTGTTTCTACCTGATACCCGTCCGTATCATAGTCTTAAGGATGCTCGTCCGCATCTTTGATCTATACACCGTGTCAAACACTTATGGTCTTGAATTTAGATACTCGTCTGTATCTACCCTTCTCCAGGAGAGTCCTCAACAAATCTTGTTGATCTATTTCTTGTCTATCTGGCATTCGTCCTATGTCATGATACCTTCCGGCAGCCGTACCCTGCCAGGTGATCGTCCTTCACCTTTTAATGATCGTCCTTCATCATTTTATCCGATGGTCGTCCCCATCGTTGATTCTGTTATCTGACATTCGTCCTATGTCATGATAAATCCCGAGAGCAGCCGTACCTTGCTAGGTGATCGTCCTTCACCTCTTGATGATCGTCCTTCATCATGCTTACCCGATGGCTGTCCCCATCGTCGACTTTTTTATCTAACATTCGTCCTATGTCGTGATACTTTTGGCAACCATATCTTGCCAGGTGATCGTCCTTCACCGTAGATGACCGTCCCTCATCTTATCCCCAACAGAGTAGCCGTCCCTTGCTAGGTGATCATCCTTCACCTTTGATGACCGTACCTCATCATTTATTTAATTTACCTATAATCCCCAGCGAGTCTTATAGCTTTACTTGATGGCCTTCCCCATCACAATCTCTCATATCCCCAGCTTGTCGGCCGTCCCCGTCATTGATTTATGTCCTGCATTACCCCCAGCATGTCGGTCGTCCCCGTCATTGCTTCATCCCCAACAGTCGTCCTCTGCTTGACGGTCGCCCTCCGTCGCCCGCACTTTATAATTATACTTTATTTTCCTTTACAATCTATATCCCTTTTCTTCTTCATTCTGTGAGCGCAAATTTTGGACTGTCTTTGATATTCAACCACAAGTTATCTTGTTTGCCTGTTAAGCCGTTGCTTACATCCTGCACAACTAACTCATGCTTGAATAGGGGCAGCTGTAAACACCCGAAATTTGCCCTCACCCATTTCACCATGGCTTGTGATCTTTTCATGTGCATAGATTCAACTATATCATCTCATATTGCATTTTTGCTTCACTGCATTGTTTCTAAGTCATCTGCATCTAGGGTTTGTGATCTGAGCAATCCCTGAGCTATTTGAGCCACTCCAAAGGTCATCAATCACTTAAAAGGGGTCCATGTGTGTTCAAGCATCATATTATATCCTCACAAAGTCAAGGAAGTCAAAGAATCACAAGAACTGGGAAAGGCATGGAAGCAGAGTCAGGCTTAACTGCACAAATGACCTAGAATTAGGGTTTTGGTTTCAGAGACCATAACTCCAAATTTTTTGGTCATTCTTGTTTCTATTGGTCTCTATATGTTATAAGGATCATGCATATCAATTTTCATGAATAAATTCCATGGGGAAGGCATCTAATCAAGAGTTGACTTCTTGAGCAAGTCAATGCAAAATCAAGGCATCTGAGGCCCCCAATGACCCAACCAAAGGGCATTATCCATCATTTTGAATGTGTATGATCTTTATTTGATCATAGAAGATGTTAGAAGTTCACAAAATTGAATAATTTCAAGCCATTTGCAAAGTTGCCTTTTTGGGAAAGTGACTTGTAATGAAAACTTGCCAGTTTAGGAAAGTTTTTCAACCTCCTCTTTTTGATTCAAAAATGCTTCAAATGAGAAAACTTTGGTCATGAAAGTTGTAGAACAGATCCTCCCATTTTCAAAAAGTACAAGAACTCATTCTAATTCATTTTGGATCAAAAGTTATGGCTTGTCAAAGTTGGCAAAAATCACTTAATTTTCACTTTTGTACCAAAGAGGCAAAGTTGCAAAACCTCGTGCCAAGCCTTTATGTGATCTCTAATTGACTTCTATGCATTACACAAACATGAAACATGACCTAAAAATCAGAATGCACCAAAGAACTCTCCAATTTCATGACTTATGCTTCAAGTAATCACAAAAGGGCAAAACTTGGTGAAATTTGCAAAACATCACATAAACCCTAATCCACTTGCTGCATTGCCTCTAATTCATTTCCATGGTTCTCCTTGAAGCATGGTGAGCCAAGCCATGCATTTGTACCTTGACTGCCATAGCCCATACCTCTCTTACACAAAAAGTTGACTTTATGCAAAATGGCCCATACCAATCAAGCAAGGCCAGCAACAACTCTCTGACCTATCCAAGCTTGATACATGGACAAAATGAGACTCAACACATAACACAACACAGCCTTATCTCTCCCATAAGCCTTAGTTCACAAAACGCAACTCTTATGCACTTTCCTTCGAATCTCATCACACAATCATCAAACCTCAAAACCAACTTCACCATTCATTCAGAAAAGCTTCATAGAGCATAAACCATCCTTCACCTTGCCTTGAAAGTCCCTGAAACTCAAACACGATTTTCCACCCTCTCTGAACAGAACTCCATCAATCTCACAAACTAGCCACAACACACTCCAACTAAGCCTCAAAGCTTCCTCAGGAAGATCATTGGAGCCATTTTGAAGCAAGGGAGCAGTCAGAAAGCTCCTGGATTGAAAGCTCCATCTCAGGTAGCCATGCGAATCATTTTTTCCAGAAGCTCTATTTTAAGTTACTAAATGATTAAGTGTGATCCCCTGAACATGTTGAGCTTTAAATTTTTGAAAATGATGAAGATTTGAGCATGTATTGCTTGTCTGAAATTTTTGCCATTTTTGTACCTTGCTTCGAATCTTGTTAATGGTTAGAAATAAATTCCATTTGAGGGTGGGGATGGGTTTAGAATGGAGAGAGGAAGCGATCTGGAGCTTTAGAGCTCCATAAATGACCTAGAGAGTGAGATTGAAATTCTCAGGGAGGGTTGTCACCGGAGAAGACGACCGGAGCTCTTCTCCGGTGACCTGAATGTAATTAGGGCTTAATCTGGGATTAGGGCAAAGTTTGAATCTGGGCCATGCGATTGATCCTTCCCGCGCGTGTTTGTGTGGCCTGGATCTCATGATTAGTTTTAATTTAGGTTTATTTATTTAATTAATCTGGATTAATGAAGTTTGAACTTGGGCCCTTGGATGTGGCGCCAAGTCAATGGTCCCAAGCCCAGATTCAATTTGGACTCTTCATCCTGCATACTTCTCATATTTTAATTTTAATTTCATTTTCTTTTCATTTAATTTGCACGAATTATTTAAAATAGTAAAATACATTTAAAAATTCTGAAAATTTTTGTCAAGCATTTCATTAATTTTCAGAACCCAAAAATATTTTTATTTTTATTTTTTGCATTAAAAATTATTTTTAAATCATTTAAATGTTTATTTTTAATTAGTTAATGAGAATTAATTAATTAAAAATGCATTTAGATATTTAAAAATCATAAAAAAAATTCACATTGCATCTTAAGACATTTAGAAACATTATCAAACTCTCAAAGCAAATTTATTTTTGATTCTTGATGCCTTTTGATCATTTTCATTGGAATTAAATTCATTTTAAGGCAATAGTTTTGTTCAAACTTGGAAAAATCCATTTTGCCTAACCATTGAGAGTTTGATGATGGTTCTTCTTGCATTGCATCCTTCATAGCATGTAGTTTATAGGATAAATTTGGTTTGAATTGATCTTCCATTTTCAATTTGTTTTGCATTTTTCATGATGAGGTGCCTTAAAACCCTAATTGACTTAGAAAATTCATAACTTGCACTAGGTTAAGAGTTAGGTCCCCTCCTTTGGGCAGTGAACTTGTATAGCTTTAGGGTACCCTTGATCCCATTTTCAATTTTTTATCATGTCATTTACTTCTGATTTTGAATTTTGCTTTGTGTGTTGTTCATAAACCCTAATTTGTGTCTTCCTTTGCACCTCTTTCTCATATGTTTGCATTCAATGACTTGACATGACATTTTGTGCATCCACATGATTCATAATACATCTTAGGACATATTAGAATCATGTTTTATCATTGCATCTTTCATTTTCCATGTTATATGTTCATTGCATTTCATAAACTTTCTTGAACTTCCATGGTTCAAGCATGCTTCATTTGCATCCATATCCTTGTATGATCATTCTCATGTCTTGCTTTGTGTTTGCATCCCCTCTTAGCATCATTAACATCATGTTTATGCTTCTGACTTTGGTTTGCATCATGACATTTCATCTCATTTGCATTTCATCTCATTTCCTTTGCTAACTTTTCAGGTGGTAAGTTGTTTTGAGAAGTGAATTTGCCTTCACTTCTCACAATCTATTCTTATCCCTCTCTTGCATCATTGCTGCATTTTATCTTGTCTTTGTGTGAGCTTGCTCATTCTTGCTCTTTCCCACTTTCTTTCTTCAAGCAACTTGTCTTCTTAAGTGAAGCAAGTTGTCTTGCTTCTCTCTACTTCTTGCTCCTTTCACCTGCTTTCTTCCTGGTGGCTTCTCTCTTGAAGATCTCTTGCAAGCTTCATAAACCCTAGGGACAACCAAGCATGATAACAATTAGGGTTTTGATTAGTCCCCCCACTAGTTTTACCATTGTATCATCTTTGAGTCTTCTCTCCTTATCTCATAATCAAGGACTAAACCCTAAAGGTTTTAAGGCTTTGTGATTAAGCTTATGCCTGCATCCTTCTATTAGGATGGAGTGCATAACTTTAATCCTAAGTGTTAAACCCTTAATGTGTTTAAATACTTTAATCAATCCATCTAATAATCACTAAGACATCAAGCTTGTAACTTGGGCCTTGCATTAGGGTTCTAATTCTTCCTTAACTGGTTAAGAAGGACTAACCCTAGTGTTAATGGACAAGTCCCCCTCAAGTTGTCTTACAAACCATAAAATCCATTCCTTAATCTTACCATTAACTAAAATCCACTTTAATAAAGGCTTTGTTTTGTCATGAGGTTAATCCCTAATCATGGATTAAGTTGAGGAGCCTTCCTCAGCTTAAATGTTCTCATCTATTATCCTTCTATTAGGATGGTGTAATGGGTCCATTAAATCCTTGATTATGGCTTAAACTCATTACTTAACACTAAACAAAAACAACAAAAACATATAAATAATCACAAGTAGGTTAATGATCTTAATCCTAGATCATGGTGTTTAAATGTGAGGTGCTTACTTCACACTTAAGGTATTCTCATTACCCCTAATCAGAGGGAGCATGTGATGAGTTTACTAAACCTTTGGTTCGGACTTAAGCTCATTTTCTTATGACAAATTCCAAAAATCAATAAAAGATTGAAAACACAAAAAACAAACAATAATCGTCTCCTCCGGGATTCTTTTCTCATCTCATTCACTCACAAACGAGAACTTGCTTCTTCCGTCTAATGCAAGACAGTTAGCACCTGAGCAAGACAGGTCATACACTTGAGCATAGACAAGTAAGCAGTTCATCAGTCAAAATCTTTCAGTCTCTTTGAGTCGAACTACGGTGTTCTGACTTCCTCATTGCACGAGAGGATACATAGGCATAACTTAATAGTTATCAAACAAAAGTATCTGTATATTCCCCCTCTTTCCAGCATCATTCCTTTAGCCTCATGATCTTGAGCATTTCACTCTTGTTCTTACACCGACACTTCTCTTATACATTTCACTTTTCTTTTACACTGACACTTGCATTCTTTTCCAGCTTTGATACAAAAATTGCACTGACACCACCCCTTTAAAACACAAATCTTTTAAGCGTGGATCCCGTCGAGTACGACGGACAATCTGGGTGCTAATACCTTCCCAGGTTGTAACCAACCCCCTTTCTCAGTCTCTCTGGTTCGCAATCGTCTTATCCATGATCTTTCTAGGTCTATGCATCATTACCTTTCCTCCGGGATAAAAATGCCTAGCTGGCGACTCTTTTCTCTTGAGTTCACCCTTGTGTGTTCTCTCCCCTTTCGCCGACCGTTCGCGTTTGTACCCCTTCTGACCAGGTGTCATTTTGGTGGGAGCGACAATGTGAACTGATGAAGAGAAGCCTTGAGTGTAGTAACTGTAAACACCCCAAATTTTCCCTCACTAATTTCACACCATGGCTTGTGATCTTTCATGTTTTCATTAGTTTAAGCATACCATCTCATATTGCATATTTGTTCCATCTACATGGTTTAAGTTCATCTACATCTAGGGTTTGTGATCTGAGCAATCCAAGGATCCATCTGAGCCACTCCAAAGGTATCCAATCATTCCAAGAGGGTCCATGTGTGTTCTATCATCATATTATATCCCTCAAAGATCAAGGAAGTCAAGAAATCACAAGAACTGGCAAGGCATGGAAGCAGAGTTAGGGTTTCACTGCATAAATGACCTGAAATTAGGGTTTTGGTTTCAGAGGCCATAACTCCAATTTTTTTGGTCATTCTTGTTTCTAATAGTCTCAATATGTTATAAGGATCATGTGTACAGAGTTTTATGAAGAAATTCATTGTGGAAGTCATCTGTTCACTGGGTAACTTCTTGAGCAAGTTAGAGCAAAATCAAGGCATCTGAGGCCCCCAACTATGGAACCAAAGTGATATTTTTATCAAATTGAGGTTATATGATCTTTATTTTATCATTGAAGTGCTTGGAAGTTCACAAAATTGAAGAAATTTGAGCTAAACCAAAAGTTTCCAAAAATGGAAATGACTTGTAATGGAAACTTTCCATTTTGGGAAACTTTTTCAACCTCCTCTTTCTCAACCAAAAATGCTTCAAATGAAAAATTGTTGGTCATGAAATTTGTATATTGGATCATTCCATTTTCAAAAATTACAAGAACATGTTCTAATTAATTATGGAACTCAAGTTATGGCCTTGCAAAGTTGGCAAAAATCCTATAATTTTCACTTTCACACCAAAGAGGATATTTTGCAATTTCACATACAAAGTCATTTTGTGACCTCTAATAACTCTCTAAGAATCATACAAACATAGTACATTGCATTGTGATCAAAATTTCCCAAGGAATCACAAGTTCCTATGGCTTGCATCACAAGATTTCTCAAAATGGGGAAAATCACATAACACTTGCAAAACCTATGAGATCTTTCCTTCCAAGCCATCCAGCTTCATAATCTCAATCCCATGGCTCTCCTTGATCAATGATGAACTAGGACATGCCATAGAACAACTGCTACATGAGCCCATACCTCAAGTACACAATTTGTTGACTTTTTGCAAATGGACCCATACCAATCAGCTGCAGCCACAACCACTCTCTGCCCAATAGGGTTATGTTATGTGGACCAAAAGCAAGCCATAACACAACACACACAAGCCTGAATCATCAGATACACCAAGTTTCACAAAATCACCTTCAACCTTCAAGCTTTTGATTCTCTCTGTCCAGCCACTCAAACCTCAAACAAACTTCACCATTCAACTCACCATCATCAATAGAACCTTTCCCAACCATCAAAAGAGCATGAAACCTCACAAACACAAAACACGATTTCAGACCAGTTGAGTTGCAACCCCTAAATCCAGCCATTTTAAACTCTTTCAAAGCATTGCAATAGCATCAGGGGATCAAGTGGAGCCCATTTGCACAAGAGAGAGGTCCAGAAAGTGCCAAACTAAGAAAGCTCAAGCTCAGGTAACCTCAAGAACTTTTTTTTTCCAGAAATGAAATTTTAAGTTCCTAAATGAATCTATGTGATGTGCCGATCATGCTGATGTCTTTATTTTTGAAAATGGTTGCGTATTAAGGATTTCATGAACTTCTGAAAGTTTTGACATTTTTAGGTTTTGATTCGAATCATGATGTTGATGAATGAGAAGTGAATTTTAGGTTCTAGATTCTTGTTTAGGGTGGTAAGTTGATCATTTCTGGAGAGTTTGAGAGTCTGGGGTGGTGTTTTGAGGAAGCTCAGGAGGGGAGCTCGTCGGAGAAGACGACCGGAAGTCTTCTCCGGCCACCTGAGATTAATTAGGGTTTAATCTGATTAATTATTGAACTTTGAATGTGGAGCGTAGGATTTAGGGTCCGCGCGTGTTTGGAGGGCCAGGATGATTTCACTTAACCCTAATTATTTTTGATTTAATTAATTAATTAGAATTAAGCCAGTTTGAATCTGGACCTTTTATCTGCGTGCCAGTCAACAACTTTCTCCCAAATTTGAATCTGGTCCACTAGATTGGATTACTTTCATTAAAATTCATTGTATTTTCATTTAAATTGCATTTTTCTTTGTCATTTTATTTAAAATACTTAGAAAAATCATAAAATTATTTCCTTCTGCATTTTAAGTTCAAATATTTTTCTTCACCCAAAAACATTTTTATTTTTATTTTTTGCATTAAAAAATCATGTTAAAAATATTTATATGTTTATTTTAATTAATGAATGGAAATCAATTAATTAAAATACCATTTAGGTTTCTAAAAATCGCAAAAAAATTCACATTGCATCTTAGGACATTTAGAAACATTGTCAAACCATTCTTACAAATTTCTTTTTGGTTTTGATCCAATTTTGACATTTTTCTTGAATTTAGGGTTCATAAAATTCCCTTTTTGGAACCCTAACTTTGAAAATTCTTTTCTTCCTAACAATGAAAGGGTTGACAATGATTCTTTTTGCATTGTTTTCTATATAGCATGTATTTTCTAGGATATTTTTGACATGAATTTATCTTTCATTTTCAAATTTATTTGCATTTTTCCTCTTAAAGTACCCAAAAACCCTAGTTAACTTAGAAAAATCATAACTTCCTTTAGGTTAATTGTAATACCTTCTCCTTTGGGGTGTGATATCATATGGGGTTAGGGTTTGTTTTAGCTCATTTGTAAATTTTTATCATGTGAATTGCTTCTATTTTGATCATTTGCATCTCATCCTTTCATGTAACCCTAATTTTGCATCCATACTTGCATCTCACATTGCATTGCATGAACATATGAACTTGTCATGACATTCTAAGCACTTGCATGCCATCTTAGACATATTAAGACATTGCTTGAACATTGCTTGGTCATTTCTTCATACATTTTCTATGCCTTGCATCCATTTCATTTCATAAACATCCATGTGCTTTCATGTTTCCCATTTGCTTCATTTGCATTCATTCTCTTTGTATGAACATTCATAACACTTGGTTTGCCTTTGCATCATCTCATAACATCATTTGCATCATGTGATTGTTTCTGGTTTTGTTTCTTTGTAATTACATATGTTTCATTTCACTTCATCCCTTACTTTATGCTAACATTCTCAGGTGGTAAGTAATTTGAGAAGTGAATTTGCCTTCACTTCTCATTTCTCTTCATCTTCTTCATATGCATCCTTGCTGCATTTTTCTTTGTTTTAGAGTGAGCTTGCTCATTCATGTTCATCTCCCACTTTCTTTCTCTAAGTTACTTATCTTCTTCAGTGAAGTAAGTAACTTATTCTTCTGCTTCTCCTTCCTTCCATCTGCTTCTTCCTTTGGTGGCTCCTTTGAAGATCTTTCTCAAGCCTCACAAACCATTGGAACATCCAAGCATGATAATAATTAGGGTTGTGATTAGTCCCCCCCTTATCTTTTACCTTTGTGTCTTCTTTGTGTCTCTTTTCTCATCTCATCATTAGAGACTAAACCTTTAAGGCTTTAGGACTTTGGAATTAGGGTTATGCATGCATCCTTCTCTTAGGATGGAGTGTATAACTTTAATCCTAAGTGTTAAACCCTTAATTTGTTTAAACCTCTTAATCAATCCATCTTAATAATCACTAAGACATTAACTTGTAACTTGGGCCTTGCATTAGGGTTCTAATTCTTCCTTTATTGGTTAAGAAGGACTAACCCTAGTGTTTAATGGACAAGTCCCCCTCAAGTTGTCTTACAAACTTAAAATCCACTTCTTAATCTCATCCCTTGATTAAAATCCACTTTAATAAAGGCTTGTTTTGTCATGAGGTTAATCCCTAATCATGGATTAAGTTGAGGTATCTTCCTCAGCTTAAGTGTGCTCATCTATTATCCTTCTATTAGGATGGTGTAATGAGTTCACTAATCCTTGGTTATGGCTTAATGACCTTAATCCTACATCATCATGGTAATTAAGTTGGGATGTTTATCTCATACTTAAAGTATTCTCATTATTCCTAATCAAAGGGAGGATATAATGAGTTTACTAACTCTTGATCTAGGCTTAAGTTCATTTACTTATGCAAAAACTCCAAAAACAATAAAAGAATGAAAACACAAAAACAAACAATAATCGTCTCCTCCGGGATTCTTTACTCATCACATTCATTCACAAGCGAGAACTTGATTTTTCCGTCTAATGCAAGACAGTTAGCACTCGAGCCAGACGAGTCATACACTTGAGCATAGACAAGCAAGAAGTTCATAGTCAATTCATTTTCAGTATTTTTGAGTCGAACTATGGTGTTCAGACTTCCTCATTGCACGAGAGGATACGTAGGCATAACTTAACTGTTATCGAACAAAAGTCTCTACTTCTTCCCCCTCTCTCAGCATTATTTTTAAGCATCATTCCTGAGCACCTCACTTCACTTTCTTACACTGACACTTGTACATTCTTTTCCAGCTTTTACACACAGATAGCATAGACACTACCCCTTTTAAACACAAACTTTCAAGCGTGGATCCCGTCGAGTATGACGGACAGTCTGGGTGCTAATACCTTCCCAGGTTGTAACCAACCTCCTTTCTCAGTTTCTCTAGTTCGCAACCGTCTTATCCATCTTTTTCTAGGTTTATGCAGCATTACCTTTCCTTCAGGATAAAAATGCCTAGCTGGCGACTCTATTCATCTTAATCTCATTTCTCCTTTCGCCGACCGTTCGCGTCTGTACCCTATCTGACCAAGTGTCTTTTCGGGGGAGTGACAGTAACCATATAAATTCAATCACAAGAAATGCTTCAACCTCACACCTTAGGAGCTTATGAAATGCATGATTGCAAATGATATGACCTAATGGGAAATGCGGATGAGATGCGAAGCAAAATCCAATTAGGGTAATCAATACGAGGGCAAATTTTGAGGTATTACAGTAGTCCCCAAGTGGATCTAATTCCCTTAAAGCGAAGTATTCCCAGCAGGCATCTGAATTCCTTGTTTCTTCACAAAGATAGTGTTGTGAGAAGTCTCCCTAGTAGCGTTGGAGATTGAAATTTCCCCAATGGAACAACAGAAGGTTGATGATGTTCTCCCCAAGCAAAGAGTCTTTCCCTAAAAGGGAGACATTCCCCACCAGAGTCTTCTTATCTCCAGCAGTACATGAAGATTCATTATTCCCTAGCAGTGGTGAAGATAGTGAGAAGTCAGATGGGTTTCCATCTTGCACAACATTGTTTACAATCTTACCTATCAAAGTCACCAATCATTGGCATCTCTTCCCCGTGCAGAGGATTTTTGTATTCGAGAGATTCCCCAGCAGATTGCTTCCTCAGCAGAGTATCAACAAATCCTCAATGGAGCATCGTCATACTCTTTCCTCAGTCAGGTCAGAAGGATACTACTTCCCCAACGGAGTTCTATGGGTGGCGTACCTCCTACTCAAATCCAAGACAGTTCAAGACTTTCCCCAACAGGGTCTTCATTCCTTGACTATCTCAAAGTCCAACTTATTTTTGGCAGAGGTGGTAGTTCAGAGCCAGTGTATTACCAAACAGTATCCCCTACAGAGTTGCTCCTCCCCACAGGGATTCATTATATCAAGGCAGTGATTATTTCTTCCCCAATAGGGTGGTGGGAGAGACTTGTTGTCCCCTCATCAGGAGATCCCTATGCATTTGCATTAAGTAATCATCATTGCATTTTCATCCTCAAAAAAGCATTACATATCCATCATTATGGAGCATTACGCCATGGAAAAATTCAAAAATATGCATGCGAAGCATAAGTTAGTTTTGGTACCTTGAAGCAAAATCTCAAAGTGTCATTTCTTCAATCAGACCAAAAGTGTCTCCAAAGAGAATACTTGTCATTCCCATCTAAGTTATCATCAAAGTACGATGGTCTCGTGTATTTTGAGTTGTCATCTAAGTACGATAAGCTAATTCCTGCTAATTCTGGCTGAGCTTAGGATCTTATTCTGAGTTGTCATTCGAGGATGACATTCTCTTTTTTCTCGAGTCCTTCTGAGGTTGGTCTTGTGGTTATGATTATCATTCGAGGATGTTAAATTCGTTTCGAGCTTATTGATTGAGGTCAATATTCTTCCCCGCATAGTCTGTCTGAGGTCAATCTTCGTGTTTCTGGTTATCGATCGAGGTCGGTACACCTTTTCGATTCCATTTGAGGATGTTATGTATTAGATCCGAGGATCTTATTTTGAGTTTTCATTCGAGGATGGTAAACTGATTTGAGAGTATTGATTGAGGTCAATATTCCCCCTTTGCAGAGTCTTTCCGAGGTTAGTCTTTGTGTTCCTGGTTACCGACTGAGGCCGATATACCATTCTGATCCCATTCGAGGATGGTTTCGTGGCAGATCCGAATATCTTATTGTGGGTTGTCATTTGAGGATGACATTCTTTTCTTGAAATCCTTCTGAGGTTGGTCTTGTTTGTTGCAGCCATCATTTGAGGATGATAGGTTATGTTAGATTATCATTTGAGGATGGTAATCTTTTCCAACCGTCTGAGGTCGGTTTGTCCGTGGTTTGCTCACCCCATAGAGTACAAATTTTCCAGTTTATTCAGGTATTCAATCCCTCCATACCATGAATGTCTGAAAGCCGTTGCTATCACCCATTCAGGTCTACAGTGATTGAATAGGGGCAGCTATAATACCCCAAAATTTTCCCTCTTATTTATCACCGATTCTGAGTAGCTTATGCTTTGTTTCCGTGTCATCTTGCATATTCGTCCATACATTGCATAATAAATAAATATATAGAGGATACATCATTGGCTGAAGCGCAGGGTATGTGATCAAGGTTTATTCGGCGACTATTGGGTCTCGGAAGGAAAATAATCTCAGAAAATATGACCAAGACCAGATGTCCAAGATTTCCCACTAAAAAGAAGAAAAATTCAAATGTTAGTTGAAGTAATTGGTTGCCTCATAGGTAGTAACCGGTTACCTGTTGAAATTTGGAGGAGAAAGCCTAGTTTTTATACTGGTAACCGGTTACCTCATAGGTAGTAACTGGTTACTTCGTACAGAATTGCAAAAATTCAAAAATCAGTTGGTTGCTTCCACCACCCTCCATTTTCATTTTGCCTTGTAATTTTCACCAAATTCTAGAACATTCCACACTCGTTCAAAGGAATATTCCAAGAATATGCCATGGAATATTCTAGGAATATTCCCAACCAACACTTAGCTTAGGATGCGTGCCTAGTGTCCAAACCGCGTGCCTAACCCAAACCTATCTCCGAAGCTAACCCCTAGTTAAACCTTGCTCATCAAGTCAAAAAGAGATTAGCCACATTTCACAAATTTCACCATTCTTAAAATCTCAATCTCTCATTTCTCTCCGTTTTCCAAACTCACACCAAAGCTTCATCATCAAGATTCTTCTAGTTTTGCATTGAAACTTGAAGAATCCAAAGCTAAGCCTTCATCATCTTCATCAATTCAGCAGATTATCAAAGAAGTTGCTTTGGTTGCGGTGTTTATTTCACCATTCGGAAGCGGTTTCGGATAATTCTCACCAATCGCATTTATTTTGCACATTTGCGGATCGAAGCTTCGGATCTACAGTTTTCTCTACTTTCGCTTATTGCTCGACATCACAACAATATCCAAAGCAAGCCTCCACTTTGTAGGTTGGTGAATCCGTAATTACTTCTCGTGTTAACTTATTTCTCTTCATCACGCCTCGCGCATTCTTCGTGTATTCTTACTTTGTGATACTTTGATTGGTTTGATCATTAGGAGCTACATTAGTAGACTGATTGTAGTGGTTGATAGGCATTAAAATAGAGCTTATTTGAATAATTTGCTACTAGTTTTTGCATTAAAATGCATAAATTTTTTATTCTGGTTGCAGAGTAACCGGTTACCTTATAGGTAGTAACCGTTTACCTATGTTAAAATTGCAAAAAATTCCAGTTTTTGAACTGGTAATCGGTTACTGCATAGGTAGTAATTGATTACCACTGAACCAGAATGAAAAATTCTTATTTTTTCTTGCATGTTTTATATCCATTCCCCCTCCATTGAACATGGATCTTTAGGATGTGATTTAAGGGAGTTTTTAGGAGCTGTTTAGGAGCAAGTGTGTGTAGTTTCGATAACTTTCAACATGCTTTTTGTTATTTTTGACATAAGTGTTGCACATGTGTTCATAACTTGTTGTGATAATTGTTTACATTATTTAACATCATCAATAGCATGTTATAAGTATTTATGATTCTATTTTTCATTGCATTTGTGACCCACTCATACTTTGGTGGTTTGTGCGTGAAATTGGAAATGTAGCATATTATTTAAAACCGCACAATTCACATTGTTTGCATTCTTTATTGATCGTTTATGTGTTGCATTCCATTGTTGATGATCCATTTCAGGTTGTTGCATTGAGATGCATGATCTTTTCATTTCATGGTTTGCATTAAAACTCATATTTTTCATTTGAAAGACAATTGAAAATCTGCCATGTTTCACTATTGCATTTTGAAACAAGAGTTGTAAAAGACATGCCGCATTATTCTGTTTTGGTCTTTTTACACCTATTTTCATGTTGTTTGGTAGATGTAAAAGGATGTCTGCATTGTTACTTGCATTTAGTAGTTGATTGTGTGTTAGGAACCTGTAGTAGCTACTGACTTTAGGCTTTGCTTAGCTTTTTAGTGTCCTTAGACTTAGGATTGAGTCTAGTTTAGGTCATAGTTGTGATAGGACTTTTTTGGTACTTGATTACCTCTTTACTTTTATCACTTTAGCCTTATTTTACTAACCTTTGTTTTTTAGGGGTTATGGTAAGCCATGTGTGTGAGAGGGTATCCTACACACACCTTCTTCCTTATCCTTTCACGTTTCAACGTGTGTTTACGATAAGCATTGGATGCTTCTTCAACATTTCACTTTGTTCATCCCATTTGAGTTGAACTCATCTTCAATTCTTTGAAGTTAGTTGTAACTTGCTTCCTTTTTCTTTCTAGTGGTGTGTGATTTTCCATAAGTGTTTCCGGAGGATATTAACGATGTACCGCCGAAAAGAGAAGTTGAGTTTTCTATTGATCTAGTTCCGGGTACTAGACCAATTTCGATGGCACCGTATCATATGTCAACATCAGAGTTGGTAGAGTTGAAGAAACAATTGAATGAATTGTTGGACAAGATATTTATTAGGCCAAGTGTTTCTCCGTAGGGTGCTCCGGTATTGTTGGAAAAGAAGAAGGATGGGAGTATGCAGTTATGCATTAATTATCGACTGTTGAACAAGGTGACAATTAAGAACAAGTATCCGCTTCCAAGGATCGATGATTTGATGGACCAATTGGTTGGTGTGCGTGTTTTTAGTAAGATTGATTTGAGATCAGGATATCACCAGATTCGTGTGAAATAAGAGGATATTCAAAAGACGGCTTTTAGGACACGATATGGTCATTACGAGTATTTTCTGATGCCATTCGGAGTTTCTAATGCGCCGGGTGTGTTTATGGAATACATGAACCGTATTTTTCATGAGCATTAGGATTGTTTTGTGGTTGTGTTTATCGACGATATTTTGATTTATTCTAAGTCTCAAGAGGAGCATGAAGAGCATTTAAGGATTGTTTTACATATTTTGAAAGAGAAACAATTGTATGCTAAGTTGTCGAAATGTGAGTTTTGGTTGTCGAAAGTAAGTTTCCTTGGACATGTTATTTCTGATGGTGGTATTAGTGTTGATCCATCTAAGATTTATGCGATAATACAATGGGAAGTTCCTAGATCGGTTACGGAGATTCAAAGCTTTTTAGACTTGGCGGGTTATTATCGGAGGTTTATTGAGGGATTTCCAAAGTTGGCACTTTCGTTAACGCAATTCACTTGTAAAGGAAAAGCATTCATTTGGGATATTCATTGTGAAGAGAGTTTCATTGAACTTAAGAGAAGGTTGACAATGGCTCTGATCTTGATTTTGCCAAATTCGATGGAACCATTTGTGGTGTTTTGTGATGCTTCATTGTTTGAGTTAGGTGGTGTTTTGATGCAAGATGGAAAAGTTGTGGCTTATGTTTCAAGACAATTGCGAGTGCATGAAAAGAATTATCCTACGCATGACTTGGAATTAGCGGCCGTGGTGTTTGTTTTGAAACTTTGGAGGCATTATCTTTATGGTGAGAGATTCAAAGTTTTTAGTGATCACAAGAGTTTGAAGTATTTATTTGATAAAAAGGAATTGAACATGAGACAAAGAAGGTGGTTAGAGCTTTTGAAGGATTATGATTTTGGTTTGAATTACCATCCGGGTAAGGCAAATGTGACAGCCGATGCCTTAAGTCGCAAGTTGTTACATATGTCCGCATTGATGATGAGAGAATGAGAACTTTTGGAGGATTTTAGAGACTTGAGTTTAGTTTTCGAAATGATGTCGAGAAGTGTGAGACTTGGTATGCTACATGTTACGAATGATTTTCTTGCAACCGTATGTGAAAAGCAAAAGTTGGATTTGAAGTTTGTTGATTTGATGATGAATGAGAATGAGGATTTCAAGGTTGATAATTTTGGGGTTTAGAGATTTCGTGGTCGTATTTGTATTCCCGATGATGTGGAGTTGAAAAATATGATATTGGAAGAGGGACACCGAAGTAATTTAAGTATTCATCCGGGAGCGAATAAGATGTATCAAGATTTGAAGAAGATCTTTTGGTGGTCCGGATTGAAGAGAGATGTAGCTCATTTTGTATATGCGTGTTTGAGTTGTCAGAAGTCTAAGGCAGAACATCAGAAGCCTAGTGATTTGATGCAACCGTTGGATATCCCATAGTGGAAATGGGATAGTATATCGATGGATTTTGTTACGGGATTTCCGAATACGCAAAGAGGTCATAATGCTATTTGGGTGATTTTTGATAGACTTACTAAATCTGTTCACTTTGTTCCAATTGATATTAGTTATCATTTGGAGAAGTTAGCTGAGATTTATGTTTTTGTGGTGTGAAGTTGCATGGACTTCCTAAGAGTATTGTATCAGATAGAGATCCTAGATTTAAATCGAGGTTTTGGGAGAGTTTGCAAAAGGCTTTGGGTTCTAAGCTAAGATTGAGATCAACTTACCATCCGCAAACGGACGGTCAAACCGAGAGGACAATTCAATCGTTAGAGGATTTGTTGCGTGCTTGTGTTCTAGAGAAATGTAGTGCCTGGGATAGTTATTTAGCGTTGATTGAGTTCACCTACAATAACAGTTTTCATTCGAGTATAGGTATGGCACCATTTGAGTCTTTGTATGGTCGTAGATGTCGAACGCCTTTGTGTTTGCATGAAACTGGTGAGAGAATAATAGTTGGACCAGAGATGGTACAACAAACGACGGAGAAGGTGAAGTTTATTCGGGAGAAGATGAAAGCTTCTCAAAGTAGACAAAAGAGCTATCATGACAAGCGAAGGAAAGATATTGAGTTTTAGGAAGGAGACCATGTGTTTTTAGAGTTACACTGGTTACGTGTGTGGGTCGTGCTTTGAAGTCGAAGAAGTTGACCTCTCATTTTATTGGACCGTATCAGATTATTGCACGAGTTAGCGTTGTGGCTTACCGTGTGGCGTTGCCTCCGAATCTTTCGAATTTGCATGATGTGTTCCATATTTCATAACTTCGGAAGTATGTTCCGGATTTGTCACATGTTATTTCTATGGAAGAGGTTGAAGTGAGAGATAACCTTACGGTGGAAGCTTTACCGATTAGGATTTTGGACCGTGAAGTTAAGAAGCTAAGAGGCAAGGATATTGCGCTTGTGAAAGTAGTGTGGGGAGGCACTGCGGAAGGAAATATGACTTGGGAATTAGAGAGTGGGATCCGAGAGTCGTATCCGGAGTTGTTTGAATCAAGTAATATTTTCGAGGACGAAAATTGCTAAAGTGGGGAAGAGTTGTAACGCCTCGATTTGATTATTCCATTTTTGTTGAGTCTTTTATTTATATTGAGTGATAATTAATTTAATTATGAAATTGGTGTGTTTATGTGATATGTTGATGTGTTATATTATTTTACCGTTTTGAGAATTTTCGGGTAAAATTAGATTGATGGGTATTTTAGATATTTGCTAATTAATGTTAAGTTAGAAATTATGTAGAATTATATTTTGTGAGAAAAATGATATTTGGTAGAAAAAAATAGAAAATAGAAAATAGAAATAGATAGAAAGATATAAGAATAGAAAGAGAAGAAAAAGAGAGATAGAAAGAAATATAAAGGAAAGAAAAGGAGAAGAAGAAAAAGAGAAGGAAAAGAGGGAAAACTTGGAAATCTTAAAGATAGCTCCTAGAAATCGAAACAATCGGGTAAGGGTGTGAAATATTGTTATCTTATCATTGTGTATGATTATGTATGTGTTAGATTGATTGGGTTTTTGTTTTGGAGAAGTTTAGAGAATATTAGGTTTTAGGGTTTTGATGAAAATCTAAGAAATTTGTAGATTAATCAGTTGAAACTTGATATAATCGAAGTATGATAGTCAATACATGTTAATGATCATGTTTGTGGAAGTTTGGTTGAGTTTTGGGAGCTTTTGGCGGGACTATTGTGTGACTGGGTTGCTGCTGAAATCGCAGTGTTCGCTCAGCAAGCGTTTCCTTGCTCAATGAGCATTCCAGGAACTTTTTCGCTCAGCGAGCGAACCACTCGCTCTGCAAGCCTGAGACTTTTTAGTTTGGTGTTTTAATTCGTAACTTGAGTTTCGGTTATCCGTTTTTGGTGTTCTTTATATCGATTCAAAGCTAAAAACATGTAGAAACTAATGGTGATAAAATATGTAATTTTTAGCCGACTTTTACCCGACTTTTCTGTTAAAACATAATTATGTTAGTTAAGGAATTGTGGGATTGATTGTGGTATAGTGGCCGTTTGGAAAATAAATGCATTTCGTGAAGTGAATATGAATGCATGTTGATAGTGAAAGAGTTCGTTGTCGTTTGGCGTAATCGATGCGAATGTGTATGGTTTATTTGTGATTGTATGAGATGAATGCATAATTATATTATGAATATGTATGCATTCTTGTGTTGTGGGATTCTATGTGAATCCGTTGTAACATCGTGTGCCCATGTGGGGTGTGAGCGATGATTATAACATGATTGTGTGCCTGTGTGGGGGTGTGAGCAATCAGATTGTGTGCTCGTGTGGGGTGTGAGCAATCCATAAACATTGTGTGTCCGTGTGGGGTTTGAGCAATGGGTGATTTAATCACAAATGATTATGTGACTGTGTGGGGTGTGAGCAATCAGAGTGTGTGCCCGTGTGGGGTGTGAACAAAACATTGTGTGCCCATGTGGGGTGTGAGCAATGGGTGAACATCGTATGCCCGACAGGGAGTTACTTTAGGTAACAAGCGATGGTTCCAATAAGTTCCTGAGTCAACTTGAGATGATTGAGTCGGTACCGCATTGCATTTGCATAGAGTCGTGAGTCGGTCTCTATGATTTTCATTTATCATCTATAATTGAAAATTGGTGAATAAACATGAATGTATATGTTTATGTAGAATGATGTGAAATTGTGCATGATGAATATGCTTGGTTTGTATATATACATTGTGATGTATATGTGTGATGGGTGATGAATTATGGTGAGAATATGTATATGTGTATTTTTATGTTAAGATATATAATTATATGCATTGTTATTATGATAATATTTCTCACCCTTCTACTATTTAAAATGCTCTATGAGGCATTGCAGAGTAGGTTTGTTGGAGGTCTTTTTGTGAAACGTGTCTATATTCTTTTGGTTGGTCGGCTCTGATATGTAGTATCGGGTAGCTAGGGTTGGCTTGATGCCTTTTTGTGATGCATTTGTATATATATCTTGGTGATGAATCAAACTTGATGATATATATATATATATATATATATATATATATATATATATATATGTTTGATGTTGATTAATGTTTAGTTTCATCTGCTATTTTAATTTTGAGGTATGGGTGTATGGATTAAATCATTCTGTTGCAAGTTACCCCATTGTTGCATATCGTTAAATGAGCAGGTGTTGGATGTTTTAATTTCATGTATAATGTGACATGCCTCTTTTATACTATGTTTTAATTATACTCTAATGAAATTTTAATATGTGCCTAAATGATTATTTAATTATTTGGGGGTATAGAAAGGGGGTGTTACAGGCAGAAATCCTCCCTACGTATGACTGCAAATGAATTTTTGGACAAGTTGTGCCATTGTAATTGTCAAACATTGGTGGTTTAAACTTGTGAGGGATCCTCACACCAGGGACTAGGCCTAAATTAGAAACATTGAAACCAAAAGTGTTCTGAGATTCGATAGATCGAATTTTCTCAGCAATTTCTTCAAACCTTCTATTCACCACAACATTTTGGGCACCCATCTCCCCATCGACCAATGTAAACTGATCTTCTTGTCCACCCATGTAGCCAACATTACAACCAATGTCTCCTCCCGGAGTGCCATTTGTATTTGCAGTAGGGATAACCTGAGGATTAATCTGTGGAGTGGGAGCACCATTTCTTGTCAGATTGCCTTTTGGATTCTCTTGTGTCCTCTAAACTAGTTATTGGATCCTCTCCTGATTCTGATTCATGCCCGTCATTAACTGGTCCATTCTATTCCTTAGCCCTTCCAACTTAGCTTGCATCTATTCCATGATTCTGGATCTGTTTTCTCTGGTTAGATAGTGATGAACCCGCCTGTTAGCAATATTGCCTGAAACTGAAGAGAAGTCAGAAATCTGAGACCCGTACCTGCAAAAACAAAAGGGATGACATGCATGCTATGCAAAAGCTGTGTTTTTCATTCTCAAGGTCGTTTATGTTCTAATTCTGGTATTAAATAATAATAGAGAAATCCTGATGGTTGTTTGAGATTTGACTTTCGAGAATAAACAATCATGCAAGGCTAAGCTGTGTCTTGGAACAAAGAGTTAGTGCATAGACAATAATTCAGAATCTAAGCAAGATAACCTAACATAGAGAAAGCTCAAGAGCAATAAATATTCCCCTAAAGGGTTATAAGTCTTACAACTAATAAAAATTCAGAAAGAGTAAAGCAAAGATTCCCACAACAAGCATGTGGGTAATCAAGTACATCAAAAAGAACTCAAGCTCTACAAAACTCTATGAACTTCAACCTCCAACTGAACTACTTGACGACTTCAAACAATTGAGCAGCATCTAGGTGTCCTGGGTCTTCAATCAATTTCTGGATGAGCAGGTCCTTTTGATTAAAAGATGCGTGTAAGTCACTAATTTGCTGAAGGAACACTTCATCATTCGCACTACTAGAATTTCGCTCTGATCTAGCCTTCTTTGTTTCATCCCAGATCTTGAATTCATCAATCTCCTTTTGAGCATCTTCCATCAACCTTTGGTTTAGTTCTAGCCTTTGGATATATTCCCTACGTTGTTCGTGGGCCTTCTGAAGCTCTTCATTATGACTTTCCACTTGGACATGTAGACCTTCGATCTTCAGCTTGTATCATTTCTCTATCTCTTTCTTCTACTGTGTAAACACCCCAAATTTGCCCTCACCCATTCACACCATGGCTTGTGATCATCTCATATGCATAAACACAAACATATCATCTCATGTCTCACTTTTGATTCATTGCATAGTTTCTAAGGCATCTGCACTTAGGGTTTGTGATCTGAGCAATCCCAAAGCATCTTGAGCCATTCCAAAGGCTACCAATCAATTCAAAGGGATCCAAATGTGTCCTCATATCATATTCCATCCTCTTAAAGTCAAAAATGCAGAGGAATCACAAGAACTAGGGTTTGGATGGATGCAGAGCCAGGTTTGACTGCACAGTTGACTGAAAATTAGGGTTTTGGTTTTAGAGGCCATAACCCCAAATTTTTTGGTCATTCTTGTTTCCATTGGTCTCTATATGGTATAGGGAGTATGCACATCAATTTTCATGAAGAAATTCCATGGGGAAGTCATCTGATCAAGGGTTGACTTTTCAGACAAGTCAGTGTAAAATCAGGGCATCTAAGGCCCCCAATGACCCAACCAATGGGTGATCTTCATCATTTTGAGTGTATATGATCTTTATTTGATCATGGAAGAAGTTTGAAGTTCATAAAAATCAAGAATTTAGGGTTTTTGCAAATGTTGACTTTTTGGGCATAGTTGACTTTTCAAGAATGCATCATTTTAGGTCATTTTTCAAGCCTTGATTCTTGATCCAAAAATGCTTCAAATGGAAAAACTTTGGTCATGAAAGTTGTAGATCTCATCTTTCCCTTTTCAAAAAGTACAAGAACATGATCAAACTCTTTTTGGATCAAAAGTTATGGCAAGGCAAAGTTGGCTAAAATCATTAATTTTCAAGGCATGCTTCAAATGGAAATTTTGCAAAGTCTTGAACCAAAGCCAATTGTGACCTCTAGTTCACTTTAAACCAGCACATAAACATTCTCTAAGTCACAAAAATCAGATTTGAACCAAGAATGCCCATGGTTATGGTTCATGTAACAAGACTTTTCTCATGTGAACCAAAAAGTCACAACTTGCAAAAGCACTCATAACATTTCACCAACTTGCTGCCTTGAATGTTGGACCAAGCCTAGCCTTTCCCTTCACTTTGCTGCGCAGACCATGCCCTTTGTACTTGGCTAGAAGTTGCCCATGCCCTATCTTACAAGAAGTTGACATATTTGCAAAAGTGGCTACACCTATCCATAAAGCACAAGTCACATCCTCTGACCAATGAGAGAGGTTTTTGTGGACAATTTGCAAGCTAGACATAACACAAGGCAAGGCTGAAACATCCTCATTCAACACATTCACAAAAACACTCCCAATTGCAACTTGCTTCGAATCTGATTCCACAGCTTGCAAACACTCAAACTATCTTCACCATTCAACTCACCTTGCTCCATAGACCACCCAGCACCAAGAACCCGAGCCTGAAACAACCAGAATACTCCATAACCATTTCTCACCTCAGCCTGCATTTCTCTTCGAAACTCTCACCACAGCTTGCAAACACACAAACAAACACCACAGACCTCCTCCATTCATCCTCAGGATCACAAACAACCCCTCACCATGATCTGAAAGTGCCTGAAACACCATTGCCATTTCTGATCAAGCTTGAGCAGAAGCTGTCGAATCTCACTATCCAGCCAACATAAATTGTTCTAAGGCATTCAAACATCATCAAGAGGTCCTAAGGAGTGGATTGCACAAGGAGAGGTGGCCAGAAAGTTCTCAGGTTGAAAGCTCCAAATCTCAGGTAGCTCGAAATTATTTTTTTCTAGAAATCATTTTTCTTGTTACAAACTTGTTCTACGTGATTCACTGATTATCCTGATGTTCTTGGTTTTGAAAATGGCTTTGATTTGAGAGTTTAATTTGTCTCTGAAACCTGCGTGCCCTAGAACTTGTTCTCTTCGATTCAGTTTGTGTAGGAAGAATAAATTTGTTTTAGGATAGGGGTTTGATTCGTGAGGATGTGAGGAACATTTCCCAGTTTTTAGATTTCATTTTTGATACGTTTTTAGGGAGTTTGAAGTTTCTTAGGGAGAGAGCTGGCCGGAGAAGACGACCGGAAGTCTTCTCCGGCAGCCTGAAAGTGATTAGGGCTAATGGTCATTAATTAGTGAACTTTAAATTTGGGCCCTTGGATGCTGCTTCCCGCGCGCTAGTGAGTGGCCTGGATCTCTTTGATTATGCCCTAATCCACGTGTTAACTTAATTAATCCATAATTTGAATAATTTAATCAGAGTCAACCTGGACCCTTGGATGACGCGCGCAGTCAACCAATTTAAACTCAGAATCAATCTCATCCATCCATCCTGATTACTTCCTATTTTATTTGATTTTAATTCATTTTTATTTCAATTAACTTGCATATTTATTTTAAAATAGCAAAAATGCCTTAAAAATTATGAAACTTTTTCTTTAAAGTTTTATTAATTTTTAAGACCCAAAAATATTTTTATTTTATTTTTTATCATTTAAAAAGTATTTTTAAATATTTAAAAGATTATTTTTAATTGATTAATGGGAATTAATTAATTAAAAATACTTTTAGGTATTTAAAAATTACAAAAAAATTCATGAAATGTTCTAAGACATTTAGAAACATTGTCCAACCTTCAAACCAAATTTCTTTTTTGATCTTGATGCATTTTAAGAATTTTTCATTGAATTAAATCATATTTTGTGCATTAATTTGATCCTAAGTTCAAAAATTCATTTCTGCCTATTGGAGAAGGTTGAGACATTGATTCTTCTTGCATTGTTTTGTGTTTGGCATGTAGTTTCTAGGGTAAAATGGCCATGATTTGATCTTGCATTTTCTATTTGTTTGACATTTCTTTTGTTAAGAACCCTAAAAAACCCTAATAACTTAGAAAAATCATAACTTGAGTTTGGTTGAGAGTTGAGAGTTCTCCTTTGGGCAGTGGTTTATTATAGGTTTAGGGTTTCTTTGGATGGCATTTTCCATTTTTTATCTTAGGGTTTGCTTCTGTTTTTGGTTTTTTGTTTGATGTTTGATCCATAAACCCTAATTTGGGCTTCCATTTGCATCCTTCTTGCATTTCCTTGCATAACATGACTTGTCTTTGCATTTTGTGCATTCTTGTGATTCATTTGACATCTTAAGACATATTGAAAGCATGTTTGATCATTGCACCTTGCATTTGTCATGTTGTATGTCATATGCATCTCATAACTTTTCATGTATGTTCATGCTCCTTAACTTGCATCATTTGCATCCATGATCTTGTATGAACATCCCCATGCCTTGCCTCATGTTTGCAGCACCTCATAACATCATAATCATCCTCAACATGCTTCTGGTTTTGCTTAGCATCATACCATTTCATCTCATCTTGTATTGCATTGCATTTCTTTCTAACATTTCAGGTGGTAAGTAACTTGGGAAGTGAATTTGCCTTCACTTATCATAACTTTTCTTTTCATCTCTCTTGCATCCATGCTGCATTTTTACATGTGTTTGAGTTTGAGCTTGCTCATTCTTTTTCTTCCCACTTTCTTTCTTCAAGTGACTTGACTTCTTGAATGAAGCAAGTCACTTTGCTTCTCTTGATCTTGTTCATCTGCTTCCTGGTGGATCCTTTGAAGATTGTTCTTGTTTAACCTCACAAACCTTAGGATCAACCAAGCATGACAATGAATTAGGGTTTTGATTAGTCTCCCCTCTTAGTTTTACCTTTGTGTCTCTCTTTGAGTCTTCTCTTCTCATCTCATAATCAGGGACTAAACCCTAAAAGGTTTTAAGGCTTTGTGATTAAGCTTATGCCTGCATCCTTCTATTAGGATGGAGTGTATAACTTTAATCCTAAGTGTTAAACCCTTAATGTGTTTAAATCCTTTAATCAATTCACTTAATAATCATCAAGACATCAAGCTTGTAACTTGGGCCTTGCATTAGGGTTCTAATTCTTCCTTAATTGGTTAAGAAGGACTAACCCTAGTGTTAATGGACAAGTCCCCCTCAAGTTGTCTTACAAACCCTAAAAATCACTTCATCATCATACCATTAAATAAAATTCACTTAATCAAAGGCTTGTTTTGTCATGGGTTTAATCCCTAATCATGGATTAAGTTGAGGAGCTTTCCTCAGCTTAAACATTCTCATCTATTATCCTTCTATTAGGATGGTGTAATGAGTCTGTTTAATCCCTGATTATGGCTTAACCTCATTACTCAACACTAAACAAAAACCACAAAAACATCTAAATAATCACAAGTAGGTTAATGATCTTAATCCTGCATCAAAGGTGATTAAGTGTGAGAATCTGACTTCACACTTAAGGTATTCTCATTACCCCTAATCAGAGGGATGATGTGATGAGTTTACTAAATCCATTGGTTTAGGCTTGAGCTCATTAACTTATGACAAATTCTCAAAAGCAATAAAAGACTGAAAATACAAAAACAAACAATAATCGTCTCCTCCGGGATTCTTTTCTCATCATCTTCACTCACAAACGAGAACTCGCTTCTTCCGTCTAATGCAAGACAGTTTGCATCTGTGCCAGACAGATCATACACTTGAGCATAGGCAAGTAAGCAGTTCACAAGTCAATTCATCTTTCAGTCTCTTTGGGTCGAACTACGGTGTTCTGACTTCCTCATTGCACGAGAGGATACGTAGGCATAACTTAACAGTTATCGAACAAAAGTCTCTGTACATTCCCCCTCCTTCTAGCTTTATTCTTTAGCCTCATGATCTTGAGCATTTCTCTCTGTTCTTACACTGACACTTTCATACTTCACATCACTTATACACTTTACACTGACACCTGTACATCTTCTCCAGCTATTGTATACACAGATTGCACTGACACTACCCCTTTAAAACACAAATCTTTTAAGCGTGGATCCCGTCGAGTACGACGGACAATCTGGGTGCTAATACCTTCCCAGGTTGTAACCAACCCCCTTTCTCAGTCTCTCTGGTTCGCAACCGTCTTATCCATCTTTTTCTAGGCTTATGCAGCATTGCCTTTCCTCCGGGATAAAAATGCCTAGCTGGCGACTCTATTCATCTCCAGTGAGTTCACGGCTGTGTGTTCTCATTGTCCCTCTCGCCGACCGTTCGCGTCTGTACCTTCATCTGATCCTTTTCATTTGTCGGGAGCGACAGCTTGGCGACTCTGCTGGGGACCCTTATACTGCAACCAGGGCTTCTGGTTCTTTTTGTGGGTTCCTCCTAGCGCTTGATTGATTTGTGTTTACTGGGGTGTTACGTGCTTGTTTGTGCTTGTATTTATTTTTGTTCATTGCTTTATGTACAGTTACTTTACTGCTTTCTTTATTGCATTTATATATATCATACTGTCATTGTTGCTGGCTGGATCTGTTGTTTGCCTTGGTGGGTGGGTGTTTCATTGAGAGTTAAGGTCCTATACCTGGGACCTGAGTGACACCTAGGCTAGAGTGAATCATATTCTTTCCCATTCCATTTCGGTCTGGTGCGGGAATATGAAACACAGTTCAGATATGGGTTTCTTCTTGAGAACTCTGTGTTGCAGATTTCCTGCAATGCTAGGGCTATCTGGGAAGCCTGCTAAGTCTGGATGACCTTTTAGTATTGACCTTCAGAAACTGAGGTGAATTAGAGGAGGAATTGTTATGGTTATTGTAAACACTGTACCTCCGGGTTAGAAGTGTTTACACTTCTCATAACTGATCCAAGTCTGAGGATCCTTGTTCTAGATCATCACCTGTGAGGGGGTTGGGCTGTTTACAGGTTTGCAGGTACCTTGACCTCAGAATACCCTGTTACTTTGACTTTGTTAAGAATACTCCATGTTGGATAGTTCTTGTGATTCTAAACCCTGGACATGTGGCTCTTTATTTGAGTCCCCTACCTTGGTTACTGGATTTTTTTGGACCTCCATCTGGAATTCTTGAACACACATGGATCTATATCAAGGCAGTTAATCAGATCCAGCTCAGTCACAGACCCTTGCATATCATTTGCATACATACCCATTGCATCATATTAACATTTGCTTATTTGTGTTTCAGGGTATCCACCTTCATCTGGTTTTGGTTTTGACCCCATCTGCAGTTTTGACCTATCTCCACCAGCACTTGCTTCAGCTTGTCAGCCATATACTTCAGTTACTTGCACTAGCCAGCCAGTGGCCCACTTCTCAACCTCTTCATCAACACTTATTCTACTCAGTCTCAGCATCATGGCTCCAAAGAAAAGCAACATCACCTATCATTTCTTCCAACCAGACTTATCAGACATCAGGAGGATCCAAACCCTGATCACTCCAGATCACATACCTTTGTTCAGGGAGCATTATGGGGATATACTTGACTTGGTCATGGATCTGGACCCATCTCAGAGAAGCCTGATCCATACCTGTATTCAGTTCTATGACCCCCCATTGAGATGTTTCACCTTTCAAGACTTTCAGTTGGGTCCTCTTTTGGAAGAATACTCATCATTGGTTGGCCTACCTATCAGGAGAGAAATCCCTTTCAATCCTGAGATGGCTTTCCCAAGCAATGGATAGGTAGCAAGAGCTTTGCACCTGGAACCTGTTTTGATTGAGCAACATATGACCTCTAAAGCTGGGATCCCTGGTTTTCATCTGGACTTCTTAATTTCTCAAGCTAGTCTGAAGGCTTCCCTGGGGGAGTGGAAAGCTGTTTGTGCTTTGTTGGCCTTAAGTGTATATGGAATTGTGTTGTTTGCAGATGAGCCTCGATTCATTAGCAAAAATGCAATCCATCTGTTCATCCTGAAGAACCCAGTGCCAACTTTGCTAGGAGATCTCTATTACTCAGTACATCAGAAGAATGAGAAGCAGAGGGGAAGGCTAGTGAGGTGTTGTGCTCCATTATTCCATGCTTGGCTTCTCAGGCATCTACCCAGGACAGATGCATTTCTAAATCCTCATCAGCAAAGCAACTGGGCTAAGAGGCTCACTACTCTCACTTCAGCAGACATCAGATGGTGTACTCAAAGCACCAAGGGCAGAGATATCCTCACAAGCTGTGGGCACTTTCCCAATGTGCCTTTGATAGGAGTTAAGGGAAGTATCAATTACAACCCTCTGCTGTTCAAGAGGCAATTGGGCTATGCACTGGTTCATACTCCAAGGGAACAAGACTTGGTTGAGACCCTCTACTGTGAGAACAAGATTAGTCTGGCAACTGTTAGGCAGGCTGCCTGGGCCTGGGATCATGTTCAAACCAAGGGAATCACCATTCTGGGGAAGTGCAATAATGTGGCATCAGTCCAATATTATGAGTGGTCCCATGCCAGGGCCCAATTCTCTGGAATGCCCTTCACCATAGAAGACATGCCTGAGTCATCTTCAGCACCACCCCCTGCCACTATCAGTTTGGAGGAGTTTGAGAGCTTGAAGGAAAGAAATGAGAAGCTAACCCAGGCTTTGCAGAAGACCCTCCGGGAGAGGAGTGAAGGTGTGAGGGAGATTGAGAGATTGGAGAAGTTAAAAGTGGAACACTTGACTAAGATTGAGAAGTCTGGGGATTATATCAACAAGTCTAAGGCTGGTGAGCAAATTCTGAAGAATGCTTGTAAAGAAGCCCAGTTCCAGAGAGCAAGAACAGACTTGTATTTGAAGGAAAGTCAGGCCAGGTGGGTCCGGATCACTGAGGCCCGTACTCTAGAAGACAAGAGAGTTCAAGACAAGATGGAACAGATGGAAAAGGCCCTGGCAGCAGCCCAGAAGGAAATATCAGAGCTAAAAGTAAGAACTGGAGTGAAGAGGTCTAAAGATCAAAGTCAAAATCAGAAGTTGACTGCAGCTGTTGCAACAAGAAACCTTCTCATCAGAAATCTTACGGAGCGTCCGGCTGATCCTGTGACCGAAGCACTTCTCAAGGAAGTTCGCGAGGATGAGTTTGGCCTTGGAGTTTGATCATTTGCTTGTTGTTGTTCCTTTTCCATGTACTTTTGTTTTTTGACCCCTTTAAGGGCTTGTGTTGTAAAAAAGAACAAGTTGTATTATTTCATCTTATGTAATATATTTGTGTTAGTTTCCATCTGGGTTACTTCGAAAGCAACTTCAACAGCAGCATCTTCAAGGGTCTGGAAGGGTCAAAACTGAAGGCCAAACCGGATACCTTGATAGCAAATAAGCATAACTGCATTGCATGCTAACCTTTTATTAGTTTTGTAGGGTTTTGTTTTGTTGACACTAACCTCTGTTGTGAATCTCAGGAATTATTGCTCGCCGCCGGGTATTTCCTCTCAACAGGCCACACAGGTACCCAACTAGAAACAACCTTCCGGGCATCCAAATGGACCAGATGCAGCAAGACCTTACAGAGGTCAGAAACCAGATGGCAAACGAAAGATTGGAGATGAGAACCCAGATAACACAATTCATGGAAGTAATGAACAACTTATCTCAAAGCCAGGAGAGGCTCAGGGCTTTGGTAGAAGGGAGGAATCAAGAGGAGCCTCATGTGGGGACTGCCGGCACAAGTAACAATGAAAGGGTGCAACCACATGTTAATCCTCCTGTGTTTGGTCCCCATCTCCATCCTGAAATCAATATTCCTGCAAACGTTCAAGGGACAGCCACTGCAGCCAGGGTACTTCAAGAAGATCCTCAGGAGGATCAATTTACAGTAATGGGTGCTGGAGAGGAAACTTATGATAGACGATTGGAGGAAATAGCTGAGAAGTTGAGATCACTGGAGTCTCAAAATTCTTTGGGCTTCGACGTCATGGACATGGGTTTGGTAGACGGGGTCAGGATCCCCCATAAGTTCAAGCCTCCTTGTTTCGAAAAGTATAATGGGACTTCATGCCCCCGGACTCATTTGCAATCATTTCTGGGAAGGCTGAAGGCCTATACGATGGATGAGAAGCTCTGGATGTTCTACTTCGAAGACAACTTGACTGGAGCATCAAGGGAATGGTATTCCCATTTGACAAGGGCAACTGTAAGATGCTGGAAGGACCTGGCAGAGGCCTTCATTAGACAGTATCAATACAACCTAGATATGGCACCCAATAGGACTCTCCTAATGGGCATGTCACAGTCGTCAAGGGAAAGTTTCCGAGAATATGCCCAAAGATGGAGGCAATTGGCTGCTGCCGTTCAACCACCAATGTCTGTGAGAGAAATGGCAGACATATTTATGAACACTCTCCAGGGAACGTATATTGACAGGTTGGCTGCTTTCTCTTCCACCAGCTTCGCAGATGTTGTCATAGCTGGGGAGAAAATTGAAAGCCTGTTGAAAATGGGCAAAATTTCCGATAATGGTGCCAGTTCGTCCAGTGGTACAAGAAAGCCTTTTGCAGGCCCGAGAAGAACTGGAGAGACTAATGCCATTCACACCAACAGGGGTAGGCCCCAATATGTTCAAAGGTCAATAGCAGCGGTCACTATCCCTGCTCCAGCTCATCCTCAGCCAGTCTATCAACCTCCGCAACAAAACTTCCAACAACAACCTCAGTATCAGCCGAATCAATATCCTCCAAGAAGCTTCAATAACAACACCAACAACAACAATCAACAGAGGCCATTCCAGCAAAGGCCATCCCAAGCTAACCGAGTGATCGACCCGATCCCAATGCCGTATGCCGCCTTGTTGCCACAACTTCTGAAACTCAACCTAGTTGAGCTAAGAACGTTGGCACCTCCGGATCCCAACAGTCTACCAAGGAACTATGACTCCAATGCTAGGTGTGCTTTTCATTCCAACGCACCTGGTCACAGTACAGAAAAATGCAGGGCTCTGCATATGAAGGTACAAGACTTGGTAGACTCCAAGGCTCTGAATTTTGCACCTCCGCCCAATGTCAATAAAAACCCTATGCCAAACCATGGTGGTCCCCGAATTAACGCTATTGAAGAAGACCAACCGTCTTATTTAATAACTAGTGTGGATCAGATCCGGACACCATTGGTGGAAATCAAAGCTCAACTCCGTGAAAACCAAATATTTCCGGGGTGTGAACTAGGGTGTCCCTATTGCAATATTTCATGGAATGGGTGCGAGGACCTGAGGAATGGCATTGACAGCCTTATTCAGAGTGGCCTGCTACAGATCACTACATCATTCCCGACAAATCCGGCAACTTCGTCAACAACGGTTTCAGAACCTCCTACAACTGCAGCAACTATTATTCCCGACAATTCACAAGCAACATCAACAAGTACTTCACCTGTCCTTCCAAATGATCAGTTTTCAACAGTTTCTCCTGCTACGACTTCAGCTTCATTCCATTTCGAATCTCCATCAACAACAACAACAGTCCTTTCAACAGTACCTCCTACAACACCAGCAATCAATCATGAAGATGTCTCCACTGTTACCATATTCTACGATCCTGAAAATAACTCCGCTTACCATTCAGAAGGTGCTGCTCCCACCAGAGCACCAGTTACAATCTTTTATGATCCACAAACAATTACAGTCCCTTCAGCAGCAGCAATCAGTCCAGTCACTGTCACGGTGCCTGGACCAGTACCATATGAAAGTAATAGGGCCATCCCTTGGCACTATGGCTCTGACGTATACTGCGAAGGAAAAAGAATCACTCTTGAAACATCAGCACCTGCACCACAAGTGTCGCTCCCGACAAATGAAACAGGGTCAGATGAAGGTACAGACACGAACGGTCGGCGAGAGGGACAATGAGAACACACAGCCGTGAACTCACTGGAGATGAAAAGAGTCGCCAGCTAGGCATTTTTATCCCGGAGGAAAGGCAATGCTGCATAGACCTAGAAAAAGATGGATAAGACGGTTGCGAACCAGAGAGACTGAGAAAGGGGGTTGGTTACAACCTTGGAAGGTATTAGCACCCAGATTGTCCGTCGTACTCGACGGGATCCACGCTTAAAAGATTTGTGTTTTAAAGGGGTAGTGTCAGTGCAATCTGTATGTAACATAGCTGGAAAAGAATGTACAGGTGTCAGTGTAAAAGAAGTGTGAAGTGCATAAGTGAAGTGTCAGTGTAAGGAAAGAGTATGCTCATGATTATGAGGCTTAAAGAATAATGCTGGAAGGAGGGGGAATGTACAGAGACTTTTGTTCGATAACCGTTAAGTCATGCCTACGTATCCTCTCGTGCAATGAGGAAGTCAGAACACCGTAGTTCGACCCAAAGAGACTGAAAGGTGAATTGACTTGTGAACTGCTTGCTTGTCTATGCTCAAGTGTATGACCTGTCTGGCTCAGGTGCGAACTGTCTTGCATTAGACGGAAGAAGCAAGTTCTCGTTTGTGAGTGAAGGTGATGAGAAAAGAATCCCGAAGGAGACGATTATTGTTTGTTTTTGAGTTTTCAGTCTTTTATTGCTTTTGAGAATTTGTCATAAGTTAATGAGCTTAAGCCTAAACCAATGGATTTAGTAAACTCATCACATCTTCCCTCTGATTAGGGGTAATGAGAATACCTTAAGTGTGAAGTCAGCTTCTCACACTTAATCACCATGGAGTAGGATTAAGATCATTAACCTACTTTTGATTATTTAGATGTTTTTGTGATTTTTGTTTAGTGTTAAGTAATGAGGTTAAGCCATAATCATGGATTAAACAGACCCATTACACCATCCTAAAAGAAGGATGATAGATGAGAATGTTTAAGTTGAGGAAAGCTCCTCAACTTAATCCAAGATTAGGGATTAAACTCATGACAAAACAAGCCTTTGATTAAGTGGATTTTATTTAATGGTATGATGATGAAGTGAGTTTTATTGTTTGTAAGACAACTTGAGGGGGACTTGTCCATTAACACTAGGGTTAGTCCTTCTTAACCATTTAAGGAAGAATTAGAACCCTAATGCAAGGCCCAAGTTACAAGTGTGATGTCTTGATGATTATTAAGTGAATTGATTAAGAGATTTAAACAAACAAAGGGTTTAACACTTAGGATTAAAGTTATACACTCCATCCTAAGAGAAGGATGCAGGCATAACCCTAATCACAAAGTCTTAAAGCCCTTAGGGTTTAATCCCTGATTATGAGGTGAGAAGAGAGGACTCAAGGAAAGACACAAAGGTAAAACTATGGGGGGACTAATCAAAACCCTAATTCATTATCATGCTTGGTTATTCCTAAGGTTTGTGAGGTTTGCAAGAACAATCTTCAAAGGAGCCACCAGGAAGCAGATGAATAAGATCAGGAGAAGCAAAGTGACTTGCTTCATTCAAGAAGTCAAGTCACTTGAAGAAAGAAAGTGGGAAGGAGAAGAATGAGCAGGCTCAATCTCATACACAAATAGAAATGCAGCAATGGATGCAAGAGAGATGAAAAGAAAAGTTATGAGAAGTGAAGGCAAATTCACTTCTCAAGTTACTTACCACCTGAAATGTTAGAAAGAAATGCAATGCAATGCAAGATGAAATGAAATGACATGATGCTAAACAAAACCAGAAGCATGTTGATGATGAAAATGATGCTATGAAGTGCTGCAAACATGAGGCAAGACATGGAGATGTTCATACAAGATCATGGATGCAAATGATGCAAGTTAAGGAGCATGAACAAGCATGAAATGTTATGAAGCATACAAGACAAATGACATGGTAAATATGTAATGCAATGGTCAAACATGTTTTCTACATGTCTTAAGATGCCAAATGAATCATAAGAATGCATAAAATGCAAAGACAAGTCATGTTATGCAAGAGAATGCAAGAAGGATGCAAAAGAAAGCCCAAATTAGGGTTCATGAATCAAACATCAAACCAAAACTCAAAACAGAAGCAAACCCTAAGATAAAAAATGGAAAATGGCACCCAAAGAAACCCTAGACCTATAATAGACCACTGCCCAAAGGGGAGCTCTCAACTCTCAACCAAACTCAAGATATGATTTTTTTAAGTTATTAGGGTTTTTTAGGGTTTTTAACAAAAGAAATGCCAAACAATTGGAAAATGCAAGATCAAATCATGGCCATTTAACCCTAGAAACTACATGCTAAACATAAAACAATGCAAGAAGAATCAATGTCTCAACCTTCTCCAATAGACAAAAATGAATTTTTGAATCCATGATCAAAATAATGCATAAAAAATGATTTAATTCAATGAAAAATTCTTAAAATGCATCAAGATCAAAAAAGAAATTTGGTTTGAAGGCTGGACAATGTTTCTAAATGTCTTAGAACATTTCATGAATTTTTTTGTAATTTTTAAATACCTAAAAGTATTTTTAATTAATTAATCCCCATTAATCAATTAAAAATAATCTTTTAAATATTTAAAAATACTTTTTTAGTGATAAAAAATAAAATAAAAATATTTTTGGGTCTTAAAAATTAATAAAACTTTAAAGAAAAAGTTTCATAATTTTTAAGACATTTTTGCTATTTTAAAATAATTATGCAAGTTTAATGAAATAAAATGAATTAAAAATCAAATAAAATAAAAGTAATCAGAATGAGAGGCTGGGATGCAATCTGGGGAGGAGATGGTTGACTTGGCGCGTGATCCAACGGCTGAAGTTCAAACTCCTTAAATCCAATTAATTAAACTAATTAAACCTAATTATGAATTAATGACATGATCTGGACCATACATGCGCGCGCGGGAAGCCAGATCCAAGGGTCCACATTTGAATTTTGCCCTAACCCTAATTAACTCACTAATCACTTTCAGGTCACCGGAGACGAGCTCCGGTCGTCTTCTCCGGTGACCTTCTCCCCTGAAAACTTCCAAATCCTTCCCTAGGTCACTAAAATGAAATCTAAAACCATGGAAATGTTTCCCACAACCTACTGAACCAAAACCCCATGTTCAAATTCATTTATTTTTCCCCATAAGCAAGAATCGAACAAAACAAGTTCTAGGGCACGCAGGTTTCAGAGACAAATTAAACTCTCAAATCAAAGCCATTTTCGAAACTAATGACATCAGGATGATCAGTGAATCACATAGAACAAGTTTATAACAAGAAAGATGATTTCTGGAAAAAAATAATTTCGAGCTACCTGAGATTTGGAGCTTTCAACTTGAGGACTTTCAGGCCACTTCTCCTTGTGCAATCCACTCCACTTGATCCCCAGAAGATGTTTGAATGCTCAATGAGAGTTTAAGTTGGCTAGATAGTGAGATTCGATAGCTTCTGCTCAAGCTTGATCAGAAATGGCAATGGTGAAATAGAGAGCTTCAGGTCATGGTGAATGGTTGTTTGTGATCCTGAGGATGAATGGAGAAGGTCTGTGGTGTTTGTTTGTGTGTTTGCAAGCTGTGGTGAGAGTTTCGAAGAGAAATGCAGGCTGAGGTGAGAAATGGTTATGGAGTATTCTGGTTGTTTCAGGCTTGGGTTCTTGGTGCTGGGTGGTCTATGGAGCAAGGTGAGTTGAATGGTGAAGATAGTTTGTGTGTTTGCAAGCTGTGGAATCAGATTCGAAGCAAGTTGCAATTGGGAGTGTTTGTGTGAATGTGATGAATGAGAGAGCTTCAGCCTTGCTTAGTACATGGAATGGCTTGCAAAATGATATGTTATTTTAATCCAAGTGGCCAGAGGATGTGACATGGCCTGTGGTGATTGGGATGTTTACTTTTGCATAAAGGTCAACTTTTGTGTAAGGAAAGTATGGTGAGGTGCTAGGCAAGTACAATGGGCATGGGCTGCGCAGCATGATGACTGTTTGAGGCTAGCTTGATTCAAGGACCAATGCAGCAAGTTGGTGAGGAGAAATGAGTGTTTTGCAACTTGGTTACCTTTTTGAAATCTCATGAAAAATGCCTTGTTATATGAACTAAACACATGTGATCTTTGGTTCAAATCTGATTTTTGGGACTTAGAGAATGTTTATGTGCTGGTTTGAAATGAATTAGAGGCTGCAATATGCATTGGTCCAAGATTTTGCAAAATTCTCACTTAGGGCATGCCTTGAAAATCAATGATTTTAGCCAACTTTGCATTGCCATAACTTTTGATCCAAGAAGAGTTTGATCATGTTCTTGTACTTTTTGAAAAGGGAAAAATGAGATCTACAACTTTCATGACCAAAGTTTTTCCATTTGAAGCATTTTTGGATCAAGAATCATGGCTTGAAAAATGACCTAAAATGATGCATTCTTGAAAAGTCAACTATGCCCAAAAAGTCAACATCTGCAAAAACCCTAAATTCTTGATTTCTATGAACTTCAACCTTCTTCCATGATCAAATAAAGATCATATACACTCAAAATGATGAAGATCACCCATTGGTTGGGTCATTGGGGGCCTCAGATGCCCTGATTTTTCACTGACTTGTCTGAAAAGTCAACTCTTGATCAGATGACTTCCCCATGGAATTTCTTCATGAAAATTGACATGCATACTCCCTATAACATATAGAGACCAATGGAAACAAGAATGACCAAAAAATTTGGAGTTATGGCCTCTGAAACCAAAACCCTAATTTTCAGTCAACTGTGCAGTCAAACCTGGCTCTGCATCCACTCAAACCCTAGTTCTTGTGATTCCTTTGCAATTTTGACTTTGAGGAGATGAAATATGATATAAGAACACACATGGACCCCTTTGAGATGATTGGTGGCCTTTGGAGTGGCTCAAGAAGCTTTGGGATTGCTCAGATCACAAACCCTAGGTGCAGATGCCTTAGAAGCTATGCAGTGAATCAAAAATGAGATGTGAGATGATATGATTGTGTTTATGCATATGAGAATGATCACAAGCCATGGTGTGAATGGGTGAGGGCAAATTTGGGGTGTTTACAACAAGTAGATAATGTGGGGGGAGGCGGAGGCTTCACTCGAAGCGGACGTCTCTTCGCTTCACAAGTTCAAAGACCTACTGCCGAAGCAGAAGCTGCTGCCAAGGCAAAGGGAAAAGGCCCGGTGCAGGAAGACCCAGCTGCCAAAGAAACCCTGAAGACACCGTTCGATCAGGAAGTTGATGAGTTTATGCGGATCATCAAAAAGAGTGATTATAAAGTTGTGGATCAGCTTCATCAGACGCCATCCAAAATCTCTATCCTCTCACTGCTTATGTGCTCCGAAGCCCATCGGAATGCACTACTTAAAGTCCTGCACGCAGCTTACGTGCCTGAGGAGATTACTGTCAACCAATTGGAAACCGTGGTTGGGAACGTTACTGCTAGCAATGGGCTAGGGTTTACCAATTCTGACCTGACAGTGGATGGCCGCAATCACAACAAAGCCTTGCACATAACCATGGAATGCAAAGGAGCTGTCCTTTCTCATGTGCTGGTGGACACAGGTTCTTCCCTGAATGTCTTACCGAAGAAGGCTCTGGTGAAGTTAGAATATGATGGATTGGCATTGAGACCCAGCAACCTGGTGGTACGAGCCTTTGATGGTTCGAAGAGATCGGTTCTGGGAGAGATCGAGCTGCCCGTGACAATTGGCCCGCAGACCTTTAAAACTATCTTTTATGTGATGGACATTCAGCCCGCCTACAGCTGTTTGTTGGGTAGACCCTGGATTCACGCCGCCGGCGCAATAACATCTACCCTTCACCAAAAGTTAAAATTTGAGTGGGAAGGTCAAGTTGTCACAATCTGTGGGGAAGAGGATATTTTCGTTAGCCATCTGGCTACTTACAAATACATTGAGATGGATGGGGAGATCCATGAAACAATGAGCCAAGGTTTTGAAGCCTTGAATGTCAATGAAGCATCTGCTGTGTCGGGGATCTCCATGTCGTCTTATCAATAAGCCCGGAAGGTTGTTGAAGAAGGAACTGCCCTAGACTGGGGCAAGGTTTTAGCTGTGGAGGAGAAGAAGGACAAATTTGGGTTGGGTTACAGACCAACTCAACATCAAGCAAAGGCTGTTGCAGAGCCTGGTTTTGTCAGTGGGGGGATGCTTACCCCCGATGCTATCAACTGTCTGGAAGACGAGCTGGAAGAGGAGCGCAATCTGGAGAGTTGGATTCGTCCAAAGATCCCGGGGAGCAGTGTCTCGAACTGGTCTTCCCAGGAAATTATAAGAGTTACTCATGCAGAGTAATTATTATTTCCTGTTTTTTTATAGCATGCATCAAAGTCTTGCATCTTGCCCAAGATGACAAGACTCATTTTGTAATCAGGGCCATCTGTACTTTTGTGCAAACAAGATTAAATTAATGAAATATCAGACATCTTTTTGCAAACGAGTCTTTTTCTTTTATGCTCACTGTTTTTCCATTTTTCTTTTTGTACAAAAATAAATGGCGGTGTTTTCAAAATGATAACTTCATTTCACTTTTTTCTAAAGCAAGATTAAAATCAATCACTAAAATGAACAAACTTAACCCTTGCAGAGAGTGCCTTCCAGACAGCACCGACAACAGCACGGCTATGACATCGTATGACTTTGACAATCCAGTCAATCAAGCTGATGAAGGGGTTGATGAAGAATATGAGCTTCCTGAAGAGCTAGCCAGGTTGTTGAGACAAGAGGAAAAGGTCATTACCCCTCACCAGGAGGAGATTGAAGTGATTAATCTTGGTACAGACGAAGACGTGAAAGAAGTCAAAATCGGCGCCTACCTGCAAGACCCAGTGAAGAGACAACTGATAGATCTGCTTCAAGAGTATGTTGATGTGTTTGCTTGGTCGTATCAAGACATGCCAGGGTTGGATACCGACATTGTTGTGCACAAGCTGCCTCTAAGGGAGGAATGCCCACCGGTCAAACAGAAGTTGCGCCGAACTCGCCCAGACATGGCTATGAAAATCAAAGAAGAGGTACAAAAGCAATGGGACGCCGGGTTCCTTGCTGTGACTAGCTATCCGCCGTGGGTTGCTAACATAGTACCTGTGCCTAAGAAGGATGGCAAAGTAAGAATGTGTGTTGACTACCGGGATCTGAACAGAGCCAGCCCGAAAGATGACTTCCCATTACCTCACATTGACGTATTGGTGGATAACACGGCTCAGTTCTCGGTATTCTCCTTCATGGAGGGATTTTCAGGATATAATCAGATCAAGATGTCACCTGAAGACATGGAGAAGACAACATTCATTACACCTTGGGGCACGTTCTGTTACAAGGTGATGCCATTCAGACTGAAGAATGCTGGTGCCACGTATCAACGGGCTATGGTGACATTATTCCACGATATGATCCATAAGGAAATCGAGTGTTATGTGGATGATATGATCGCCAAGTCCCTTACAGAGGAAGATCACCTGGTAAATCTGCTGAAGTTATTCAAGCGTCTGAGGAAATACCAACTGAAGTTGAACCCCAACAAATGCACATTCGGGGTGCGATCTGGTAAGTTGCTGGGCTTTATCGTAAGCGAGAAGGGGATTGAAGTTGACCCTGACAAAGTCAAGGCTATTCAAGAGATGCCTGCACCGAAAACTGAGAAAGAAGTTCGAGGGTTCTTAGGTCGATTGAACTACATTTCACGGTTCATATCTCACCTTACAGCAACCTGTGAACCCTTGTTCAAGCTGTTAAGAAAAGAACAAACGGTCAGGTGGAACGAAGATTGCCAGAAAGCTTTTGACAAGATCAAGGAATATTTACAAGAACCTCCAATCCTTATGCCTCCAGTTGAAGGAAGACCTCTGATTATGTACTTGACAGTATTAGAAGAGTCAATGGGGTGTGTACTAGGCCAGCATGACGAGTCTGGTCGAAAAGAGTATGCAATATACTACCTAAGCAAAAAGTTTACCGACTGTGAACAACGTTATTCACTGCTCGAGAAAACTTGTTGTGCTTTAGCGTGGGCTGCTCGCCGACTGAGACAGTATATGTTGACCCACACTACCTTGTTAATCTCAAAAATGGACCCGGTTAAGTACATTTTCGAGAAGCCAGCTCTTACCGGACGGGTTACAAGATGGCAGATGATTCTCACAGAATACGATATACAGTACACATCTCAGAAAGCCATCAAGGGCAGTGTACTATCTGAATATCTTGCTGAGCAACCCATTGATGACTACCAGCCTATGAGGTTTGACTTCCCTGATGAAGACATCATGTTCATTAAAGCAAAAGATCACGAAGAGCCTATTCACACTGAAGGGCCCGACCCGGAAGAAGAATGGACTATGATGTTTGATGGGGCTGTTAACATGAATGGTCGTGGTGTTGGTGCAGTCCTCATTACGCCCAAAGGAGTTCACATGCCTTTCTCGGCAAAACTCATTTTCAACTGCACTAACAACGAAGCTGAATACGAAGCTTGCATTATGGGTCTTGAGGAAGCCATTGATCTCAGGATCAAAACTTTGACCGTATTCGGAGATTCAGCTTTGGTAGTCAATCAAACCAACGGGAAATGGTACACCCACCAAGATCATCTGATACCTTACAGGGATTATACAAGGAGGTTATTGACTTTCTTCACAACAGTCAAGCTTGAGTATATCCCTCGGGACGAGAATCAGTTTGCAGATGCTCTTGCTACCATTTCATCCATGATCAAAGTTCAAGCCGTCAACTTTGTACCTCAGATTTCAGTGTCTAGACTTGATAGACCAGCATATGTATTTGCAGCGGATGTTGTAAAAGATGATAAGCCTTGGTTCCATGACATTAAGTGCTTCGTGGAGGATCAGACATACCCACCTGGGGCATCTTCCAATGATAAGAAGACTTTGAGAAGGCTTGCTGGAAGTTTCTTTCTGAACACTGATGGGTCTTTATATAAGCGGAACTTTGATATGGTGCTCCTCAGATGTGTTGACAAGACGGAAGCAGATTTGTTGATGCATGAAGTGCACGAAGGATCTTTTGGTACTCATGCAGGAGGGCATACCATGGCTAAGAAATTGCTAAGATCAGGCTATTACTGGATCACAATGGATGCAGACTGTTGTGCCTATGCCAGAAAGTGTCACAAATGCCAGATTTACGCAGATAAGGTGCATGTGCCTCCCAATACTTTGAACATCATGTCTTCACCATGGCCCTTTGCTATGTGGGGCATTGATATGATTGGCAAGATTGAGCCAACTGCTTCAAATGGCCACAGATTCATCCTGGTCGCCATTGACTATTTCACCAAGTGGGTTGAAGCAGCCTCATATGCAAACGTTACAAGACAAGTGGTAGCCAGATTTCTGAAAAGAGATATCATCTGTCGATATGGAGTTCCCGAGCGAATCATTACTGATAATGGTTCCAACTTAAACAACAAAATGATGGCTGAATTATGCCGGGACTTCAAAATCCAACACCACAATTCTTCTCCTTACAGGCCGAAGATGAACGGCGCTGTCGAGGCAGCAAATAAAAATATTAAGAAGATTGTGCAGAAGATGGTAGTCACCTACAAAGACTGGCATGAAATGCTACCGTTTGCCTTGCATGGGTACCGTACGTCAATCAGAACATCCACTGGGGCAACACCGTATCAGCTTGTGTATGGTATGGAGGCAGTCCTACCTGTTGAAGTTGAATTACCCTCTCTACGGGTATTGATGGATGTTAAACTGAGTGAAGCAGAATGGGTTCGGTCCCGATTCGAACAACTGAGTCTGATCGAAGAGAAAAGATTGGCTGCAATCTGTCATGGGCAGTTATATCAGAAGAGAATGAAGAAGGCCTTCGATCAGAAATTCAGACACCGAGAGTACCAAGTAGGGGATCTTGTGTTGAAAAGAATCCTCCCTCCTCATACAGACCACAGGGGCAAATGGACTCCAAATTATGAAGGACCATTTGTTGTAAAGAAAGTTTTCTCCGGTGGAGCACTGATGCTCAGCACCATGGATGGTGAAGATTTCCCATCCCCTGTGAATTCAGATGCAGTTAAAAAATACTTCGCATAAAATGACCCGCTGGACATAAAAACAGAACGTGAGTCCAGGCAAAAATAGGGCATCCCGGCGAGTCAAAAACAGAATAAAAGACTCGGGCAAAAATAAGGGAAATAAACAAAAAAATGTACACCCGCTGAGTTGAAAAGCCGCATTGGACAACTCAGGCAAAAATGGGTATCCCGATGGATTGAAAACCCGAAAGGGCGATCCATGCAAAATAAGGGAATAAGCGAACAACTGCATTCTGAATTCGTCTGTATCACCTACAACTTGGTAAGCTCCAAAGGATCAAGCTTCAATCAGAATCAACTCTCTCCAGAAAGCAAGACGAGAAGAACGTCATTGTCATACGAGTCATAGCAGAAGAGGAAGCTCCTTGAAAGCGTCGTCAGCATCGCCAACACTTTATTTCTCAATTTGTAACAATCTCCTCATTTCAGGAGATATGTTTCTTTGACTGTATCTTGCCAATTCAGGGCACATGAATTAATAAAATCAGATTTTCAGTCATGTTTCGTTTTTTACATTTATGTTTTGCAAAGAATTGTCTGATATCTCTGAAAATACAATTGCATAAGTACAGATGCCTTTCTCTAAAAATAAAAGCACATGCTTACAGGGAATATACTTACTCTCGAAAGTACTTATCTCCTATGACGGAATCCAGTAAAGGATACCTCGGGACCATTTGCGCGTTTCCTTATCTTTGCAGGATTGCAGGTATCCAGAACGCAATTTGGGGCATGTAAGCTACAGTCCAGCAAGCTGGCAAATCAACAAACAGGCTTAACACTCAGGAGGCTTTCTCCCCAGCCGAGTTGCCTCTCATTGCTCTCCCCAGCTGAGTTACTAACCACTCTCCCCAGCTGAATGACCAGCAACCTTCCCCAGCCTCTATTCAGAAGAGCAACGCACGAAGAAGTCACAACAGAGAGGGAGAAAGCTTCTGCAAACCCCAGCTGGGTTCCATATTATAAGGATGTGTCAATCAGTGACATATATCCCCAAGCAAATGCATCTTATTAGATCTACCAGTGATCTCATCCCCAGCTGGGATGTTCCCTTCAAGCAGATCAACCAGAGACCTTTGCAGCAACGGGATCCGAGTCCCGGATCTGTGCCTTTTTGCATAATCATAGCATTCGCATCATACTATCCCCTCAGAGCGTAGCATTCCGTCTAATACGGAGCATTACGGCAAAAATCAAATGCATAGCATAATCATAAGCCATGTTCTGAAGTGACACTTGTGAATAATAAACTGTTCATCATCATTATACAGAAAGATCCCCACCAGGGTCCCAGCAAAAGCAGTTGCCTCACAAATCACAAACACCAGTATATATTTCCTTTCTGACACCCGTCCGTGTCATCACTTCCCCAAACAGATCACCCGTATTGCAGATACACCTTTGGACACCCGTCCGTGTCAAATCACCAACAGAAAGCCAAAAACATCCTCTTTGCACTCACATATACTTGTATATACACTTCCTTGACACCCGTCCGTGTCATATCCCCAGCGCAGTCGCTTACACTTTCATCAACCCATACACTTGTTAATATTATACTTTTCTCTTTTGACACTCGTCCGTGTCACTCTCCCCAGCAGTCAAAACACTCATCTATACAATACAATACTCACTACTCATGGTACACTTATACAGATACTCGTCCGTATCTTGTATACATCATCACTCATATCCCCACAGATTCGACAGTAGTCCTTGTTCTTTGTTAACCAGTTGGTACTCGTCCGTACCATCATCTCAGAACATTGTGTCTAGTGTTTGTTTCTACATGATACTCGTCCGTATCATAGTCTTAGGGATGCTCGTCCGCATCTTTAATCCATACACCGTGTCAAACACTTATGTCTTCTTGGATATAGATACTCGTCTGTGTTTACTATTCCCCAGAAGAGTCCTTTCAGATGCAACACTCGTCCGTGTTCTTTGTTAACCAGTTGATACTCGTCCGTATCATCATCTCTGAACATGTGTCAGTTTGTTTCTACATGATACTCGTCCGTATCATAGCCTTAAGGATGCTCGTCCGCATCTTTAATCTATACACAATACCAAACACTTATACCTTTTGTTTCTTGGATGTAAACGCTCGTCCGTGTTTACTTTATCCCCAGTAGATCGCCAAGCAATTTCCCTTTTATCTAACACTCGTCCTGTGTTATGATACCCCTGAGAGCAGCCGTACCCTGCTAAGTGGTCGCCCTCCACTTCTTGATGGTCGTCCTCCATCATGCTCATCCGATGGCCGTCCCCATCGTTGATAGTTTAGCAGCCGTCCCCTGCTAGGTGGTCGTCCTCCACCTCTTGATGATCGTCCTTCATCACTTTATCCAATGGCCGTCCCCATTGTTGATTTTGGTTATCTGACATTCGTCCTATGTCATGATAAACCTTGAGAGCAGCCGTACCCTGCTGAGTGGTCGTCCTCCACTTCTTGATGGTCGTCCTCCATCATGCTCATCCGATGGCCGTCCCCATCGTTGACCTTTTCTATCCGGCATTCGTCCTATGTCGCGATATTTTCGGCAGCCGTACCCTGCCAGGTGGTCGTCCCCCACCTTTGATGGCCGTCCCCATCATATTTCTTTTTTCCCCAACAGAGCAGCCATCCCCTGCTAGGTGATCGTCCTTCACCTTTGATGGCCGTACCCCATCATCTGTTTATTTCATTTATTCTTTAACCCGATGGCCGTCCCCGTCGTGGTCCCTTTTCCTTTTCAGCCCGATGGCCGTCCCCATCGTTGTTTACCTTACCTTTATGAACTTGATGGTCGTCCCCGTCATGTTTCATTCGATCCCCAGAAAATTTTACAGCCTTATCTTGATGGCCGTCCCCATCATGATATTTTATTTTTCCAGCTAGTCGGCCGTCCCCGTCTTAGCTCTACCTTTTATCCCCAGCATGTCGGCCGTCCCCGTCATCGCTTTACTTCACACTTTTCCCAGCATGTCGGCCGTCCCCGTCATTGCTATTTACCCAGCAGTCGTCCTCTGCTCGACGGTCGTCCTCCGTCGCCCACACTTTACAATATACTTTATTTCTTTTACAATCTATATCCCTTTTTCTTCTTCATTTTGTGAGTGCAAATTTTGGACTGTCTTTGATATTCAACCATAAGTTATCTTGTTTGCCTGTTAAGCCGTTGCTTACATCCTGCACAGCTAACTCATGTTTGAATAGGGGCAGCTGTAAACACCCCAAATTTGCCCTCACCCATTCACACCATGGCTTGTGATCATCTCATATGCATAAACACAAACATATCATCTCATGTCTCACTTTTGATTCATTGCATAGTTTCTAAGGCATCTGCACCTAGGGTTTGTGATCTGAGCAATCCCAAAGCATCTTGAGCCATTCCAAAGGCTACCAATCAATTCAAAGGGATCCACATGTGTCCTCATATCATATTCCATCCTCTTAAAGTCAAAAATGCAGAGGAATCACAAGAACTAGGGTTTGGATGGATGCAGAGCCAGGTTTGACTGCACAGTTGACTGAAAATTAGGGTTTTGGTTTTAGAGGCCATAACCCCAAATTTTTTGGTCATTCTTGTTTCCATTGGTCTCTATATGGTATAGGGAGTATGCACATCAATTTTCATGAAGAAATTCCATGGGGAAGTCATCTGATCAAGGGTTGACTTTTCAGACAAGTTAGTGTAAAATCAGGGCATCTAAGGCCCCCAATGACCCAACCAATGGGTGATCTTCATCATTTTGAGTGTATATGATCTTTATTTGATCATGGAAGAAGTTTGAAGTTCATAAAAATCAAGAATTTAGGGTTTTTGCAAATGTTGACTTTTTGGGCATAGTTGACTTTTCAAGAATGCATCATTTTAGGTCATTTTTCAAGCCTTGATTCTTGATCCAAAAATGCTTCAAATGGAAAAACTTTGGTCATGAAAGTTGTAGATCTCATCTTTCCCTTTTCAAAAAGTACAAGAACATGATCAAACTCTTTTTGGATCAAAAGTTATGGCAAGGCAAAGTTGGCTAAAATCATTAATTTTCAAGGCATGCTTCAAATGGAAATTTTGCAAAGTCTTGAACCAAAGCCAATTGTGACCTCTAGTTCACTTTAAACCAGCACATAAACATTCTCTAAGTCACAAAAATCAGATTTGAACCAAGAATGCCCATGGTTATGGTTCATGTAACAAGACTTTTCTCATGTGAACCAAAAAGTCACAACTTGCAAAAGCACTCATAACATTTCACCAACTTGCTGCCTTGAATGTTGGACCAAGCCTAGCCTTTCCCTTCACTTTGCTGCGCAGACCATGCCCTTTGTACTTGGCTAGAAGTTGCCCATGCCCTATCTTACAAGAAGTTGACATATTTGCAAAAGTGGCTACACCTATCCATAAAGCACAAGTCACATCCTCTGACCAATGAGAGAGGTTTTTGTGGACAATTTGCAAGCTAGACATAACACAAGGCAAGGCTGAAACATCCTCATTCAACACATTCACAAAAACACTCCCAATTGCAACTTGCTTCGAATCTGATTCCACAGCTTGCAAACACTCAAACTATCTTCACCATTCAACTCACCTTGCTCCATAGACCACCCAGCACCAAGAACCCGAGCCTGAAACAACCAGAATACTCCATAACCATTTCTCACCTCAGCCTGCATTTCTCTTCGAAACTCTCACCACAGCTTGCAAACACACAAACAAACACCACAGACCTCCTCCATTCATCCTCAGGATCACAAACAACCCCTCACCATGATCTGAAAGTGCCTGAAACACCATTGCCATTTCTGATCAAGCTTGAGCAGAAGCTGTCGAATCTCACTATCCAGCCAACATAAATTGTTCTAAGGCATTCAAACATCATCAAGAGGTCCTAAGGAGTGGATTGCACAAGGAGAGGTGGCCAGAAAGTTCTCAGGTTGAAAGCTCCAAATCTCAGGTAGCTCGAAATTATTTTTTTCCAGAAATCATTTTTCTTGTTACAAACTTGTTCTACGTGATTCACTGATTATCCTGATGTTCTTGGTTTTGAAAATGGCTTTGATTTGAGAGTTTAATTTGTCTCTGAAACCTGCGTGCCCTAGAACTTGTTCTCTTCGATTCAGTTTGTGTAGGAAGAATAAATTTGTTTTAGGATAGGGGTTTGATTCGTGAGGATGTGAGGAACATTTCCCAGTTTTTAGATTTCATTTTTGATACGTTTTTAGGGAGTTTGAAGTTTCTCAGGGAGAGAGCTGGCCGGAGAAGACGACCGGAAGTCTTCTCCGGCAGCCTGAAAGTGATTAGGGCTAATGGTCATTAATTAGTGAACTTTAAATTTGGGCCCTTGGATGCTGCTTCCCGCGCGCTAGTGAGTGGCCTGGATCTCTTTGATTATGCCCTAATCCACGTGTTAACTTAATTAATCCATAATTTGAATAATTTAATCAGAGTCAACCTGGACCCATGGATGACGCGCGCAGTCAACCAATTTAAACTCAGAATCAATCTCATCCATCCATCCTGATTACTTCCTATTTTATTTGATTTTAATTCATTTTTATTTCAATTAACTTGCATATTTATTTTAAAATAGCAAAAATGTCTTAAAAATTATGAAACTTTTTCTTTAAAGTTTTATTAATTTTTAAGACCCAAAAATATTTTTATTTTATTTTTTATCATTAAAAAAGTATTTTTAAATATTTAAAAGATTATTTTTAATTGATTAATGGGAATTAATTAATTAAAAATACTATTAGGTATTTAAAAATTACAAAAAAATTCATGAAATGTTCTAAGACATTTAGAAACATTGTCCAACCTTCAAACCAAATTTCTTTTTTAATCTTGATGCATTTTAAGAATTTTTCATTGAATTAAATCATATTTTGTGCATTAATTTGATCCTAAGTTCAAAAATTCATTTCTGCCTATTGGAGAAGGTTGAGACATTGATTCTTCTTGCATTGTTTTGTGTTTGGCATGTAGTTTCTAGGGTAAAATGGCCATGATTTGATCTTGCATTTTCTATTTGTTTGACATTTCTTTTGTTAAGAACCCTAAAAAATCCTAATAACTTAGAAAAATCATAACTTGAGTTTGGTTGAGAGTTGAGAGTTCTCCTTTGGGAAGTGGTTTATTATAGGTTTAGGGTTTCTTTGGATGGCATTTTCCATTTTTTATCTTAGGGTTTGCTTCTGTTTTTGGTTTTTTGTTTGATGTTTGATCCATAAACCCTAATTTGGGCTTCCATTTGCATCCTTCTTGCATTTCCTTGCATAACATGACTTGTCTTTGCATTTTGTGCATTCTTGTGATTCATTTGACATCTTAAGACATATTGAAAGCATGTTTGATCATTGCATCTTGCATTTGTCATGTTGTATGTCATATGCATCTCATAACTTTTCATGTATGTTCATGCTCCTTAACTTGCATCATTTGCATCCATGATCTTGTATGAACATCCCCATGCCTTGCCTCATGTTTGCAGCACCTCATAACATCATAATCATCCTCAACATGCTTCTGGTTTTGCTTAGCATCATACCATTTCATCTCATCTTGTATTGCATTGCATTTCTTTCTAACATTTCAGGTGGTAAGTAACTTGGGAAGTGAATTTGCCTTCACTTCTCATAACTTTTCTTTTCATCTCTCTTGCATCCATGCTGCATTTTTACATGTGTTTGAGTTTGAGCTTGCTCATTCTTTTTCTTCCCACTTTCTTTCTTCAAGTGACTTGACTTCTTGAATGAAGCAAGTCACTTTGCTTCTCTTGATCTTGTTCATCTGCTTCCTGGTGGCTCCTTTGAAGATTGTTCTTGTTTAACCTCACAAACCTTAGGATCAACCAAGCATGACAATGAATTAGGGTTTTGATTAGTCTCCCCTCTTAGTTTTACCTTTGTGTCTCTCTTTGAGTCTTCTCTTCTCATCTCATAATCAGGGACTAAACCCTAAAAGGTTTTAAGGCTTTGTGATTAAGCTTATGCCTGCATCCTTCTATTAGGATGGAGTGTATAAGTTTAATCCTAAGTGTTAAACCCTTAATGTGTTTAAATCCTTTAATCAATTCACTTAATAATCATCAAGACATCAAGCTTGTAACTTGGGCCTTGCATTAGGGTTCTAATTCTTCCTTAATTGGTTAAGAAGGACTAACCCTAGTGTTAATGGACAAGTCCCCCTCAAGTTGTCTTACAAACCCTAAAAATCACTTCATCATCATACCATTAAATAAAATTCACTTAATCAAAGGCTTGTTTTGTCATGGGTTTAATCCCTAATCATGGATTAAGTTGAGGAGCTTTCCTCAGCTTAAACATTCTCATCTATTATCCTTCTATTAGGATGGTATAATGAGTCTGTTTAATCCCTGATTATGGCTTAACCTCATTACTCAACACTAAACAAAAACCACAAAAACATCTAAATAATCACAAGTAGGTTAATGATCTTAATCCTGCATCAAAGGTGATTAAGTGTGAGAATCTGACTTCACACTTAAGGTATTCTCATTACCCCTAATCAGAGGGATGATGTGATGAGTTTACTAAATCCATTGGTTTAGGCTTGAGCTCATTAACTTATGACAAATTCTCAAAAGCAATAAAAGACTGAAAATACAAAAACAAACAATAATCGTCTCCTCCGGGATTCTTTTCTCATCATCTTCACTCACAAACGAGAACTCGCTTCTTCCGTCTAATGCAAGACAGTTTGCATCTGTGCCAGACAGATCATACACTTGAGCATAGGCAAGTAAGCAGTTCACAAGTCAATTCATCTTTCAGTCTCTTTGGGTCGAACTACGGTGTTCTGACTTCCTCATTGCACGAGAGGATACGTAGGCATAACTTAACAGTTATCGAACAAAAGTCTCTGTACATTCCCCCTCCTTCTAGCTTTATTCTTTAGCCTCATGATCTTGAGCATTTCTCTCTGTTCTTACACTGACACTTTCATACTTCACATCACTTATACACTTTACACTGACACCTGTACATCTTCTCCAGCTATTGTATACACAGATTGCACTGACACTACCCCTTTAAAACACAAATCTTTTAAGCGTGGATCCCGTCGAGTACGACGGACAATCTGGGTGCTAATACCTTCCCAGGTTGTAACCAACCCCCTTTCTCAGTCTCTCTGGTTCGCAACCGTCTTATCCATCTTTTTCTAGGCTTATGCAGCATTGCCTTTCCTCCGGGATAAAAATGCCTAGCTGGCGACTCTATTCATCTCCAGTGAGTTCACGGCTGTGTGTTCTCATTGTCCCTCTCGCCGACCGTTCGCGTCTGTACCTTCATCTGATCCTTTTCATTTGTCGGGAGCGACATACTGCTAGTTAGCTTCACATTCTTTCCAGAGGGTAATAGCTTCATTAACTTCGGCTAAGGGTTTGTTAATCCTTCGTCGTTCAGCAACTTTGCTTATCTCCGCTAAACCCTTCATCATCTTCTCATCCTTCTAAGCCTTTTCCTGAAGGCCCCGATTAAGGTGCACCATCTTCTAAAACAGACTATAGACTTTAGTATTCTCCATACTGAGCTGGTTAATAAGAGCTCCCAACTTCTGATACTTGACCAAAGGCACAATAGTCTTGGGTTTGACCACTGAAAGAGGAGCCTGAGTAGAGAAAGTCAAGAGAGTAATATTAGCTCTCTTCTTTAACCATGCTTCGTATTCAGGAAACAATTGATTTTTGCTCTTGCTAAAGAAAGATACCCCTCTCCTTCGGATAAACTTCCAAGAACCAGCAACCTTCCTCACCAGCGGGAGATTGCCTTTCACTGCGAAGTAGAAAATCTAGGCCAACTCCAACTTGTAATACCTCAAAATTTTCCCTCTCATTTTACATGGCATTTATCATATCACTTTACATACTCAAATTTATAGCATGACCCAAAACATTGCATCATAACCACCACAGCAATGGCATAGGCTTGTGATCAATGACTGAGGCAGTTGATGACTATTTAATGACAATCAAAGGTCCACAAGGCTTCAAAAAATTGTGAAAAGGGTTCACAATATCCCACAAGTCTTCATTTGAAGCCACAAGTCATGGAAATAAGTGGATTGATCAGACGAGTAAAGCAGTGCAACATCTCTTAATAAAACAAGGCCATTTAGGGTTTCTGATTAACTGGCATTCCCAGGAGAATCTTGGCCCAAACTTGATCATGAAGGTATTCCCCATTGAAGATCATAACTTACAATCAGGTTTCTTACTTGCCAAGGAAATGTTTAAGTGTGCAATTTCAACTTAATTCATCTTGTTTATATTAGGCAACATGCTTTGTTCATTCAACATTGCACTATGAAGTTCAAATGATCATCTACATGCAGGATCACACTCATTGACATGCATCCCATGAAGATTTAAGCCAAATGAAGATTCTATAATATTGCACTTCAAGCTGCAATCATTGGATCAGGGCAGGTGCATTATATTCCACTAATCCTCATCATAAGTGTCATGGATACTTCACCATTGGATTGAGCTCGAGCATGGAAGCTTCTAGAGAATTTCAGTTGCATAACCAACTTAACTCACTCAACTCAGTTAACCAGGGTTTTAACCCTGGTTCTAACTATTAACTAAGGGTCAAAAGCACTATAAAAGCATGAGAGGTGATTGAGTTAAGGGTTGGATCTTTTTGCTCGAACCACTTCACCAAATTCTCAAGTTTTTGCTCTGCTCTATCACTGCAAATTCAATGCATATTATGAGGATCAAGCTTCATCAATCACCAGGATTCATCATCTTCTTCTATTGAGCTTCATTAACATCAATTCAAGTTGCAATTCCATGGAAGAATCCAACTGAAATTCTCAAGTTGCACCAGTGCAAGATCACTGCATTTTGGCTTGAGCAACCTCAATCTTCATCAAGTTAGCATCAACTATCATCTATTCATCATCAACAACATGAGTTGCAGCATTTCTATGGATTTAAAGGATTGAAATACCAAGGTCACTTCTCTACACATTCTCTGCATCAAATCCATTTCCTTAAGATTCTACATCAACAGAGTGTTTATTTCACTCTGCAAAAGATCAAGATCAAGCATAGAAGAAAGTGGAACCTCCTCTCTGGATTTCAACAACTCTAAGCATCACTACATTTCAGGTTTTACATTCAATTCACCTTGCACGAATTCATTTAATTTTAGTTGATTTGTGGTGATATGAGCTAAATAGGAGCAATGCTTATGCTGGCTAGTTGATAGGTACCTTAGGTGCTTAGATTCAGTTTTTAGGTTGATTTTTGTGTGATTCGATTTTCATTATTCGTGAACCTTAGGAGAAAACCAAGCCTGGATTATTAATGTACTTGGAGAGACAAATCCATCCATGGCCTTAGTTGTCATTTTGGTGGCGTTTTTGGTCATGCCCTAGCCAGGGGTCACCGGAGAAGACAACCGGAAGTCATCTCCGGTGACCGGAACAGGAACCCTAGAATTAATGAAGGATTATAACACAACCACCAGATCATCTCTATCTAAAGCCTGTGAAGGTGCCACAGAATTAATGGAGACCCTCCTTCTTACGTGCCCTCAGTAGTGGACCTGAGTGATCAGGTGTTTGCCTCCCCAAGGACTTTGCCATGTGTCCATTTTGTTATTGGTTGGTCCAATTTTGTGAGGATAAATAGGAAGCGCGTGATCAATCTGAGTGTCCAGGAAGAGTCAAATTTGTTGACCTAAAGTCCACCACAAGCCTTGTGTTCAGCGCCTTGGACCTGGGTTTCCATTCATATTCACACCTCACCTCATAAAGGCCCAGGCGTGTTTGAACTGATTTTCCTTCCTAAATGCACCCCTGCTCAATTATTCTCATTTTATTTTCTATTTTGTTACCTTTTTTCATTTTGATTTTGTAAAAATACAAATATAACTCCAAAAATACCAAATAAATTCATACATGAATTTCTTCATTTTTAGAAATTTTCTACATTTTTTATTTTCATTTTCCATTTATTTTTAAACCAGAATTAATTCTCCAATTAATTTCTTCTCATTTTCTTCCTTTTCTGACCAACCATTTTGTTCATTTTTGTTCTCGTACACTATAATTGATTTTGATCCCATTCTTCTTGCCCTATTCAGAGAACATATTGATTACCCCAAAAATATTTTTTCTACAATTTTTAGGTCAATTTTTGTACCATTTTGAGTATATTATTTTTCCTTGATCACAAAAAATAACCTAATCCACTTCAAGCCTTCATTTGAATAGGTAAAAATAAGAATTTTCAAGATTTTTTTAGAGGTATATCAACTTCTGGATTTTATATTTGATTGTCAATTTTCATATTTTTTCAAGGTCATTTGCTATTTTTCCATGTACTTGGCATCATAGGTCATATTTTGGTCCTTCTTCCTTCTCCTTTTGTTAAACAATTGGTAAGTCATTTATTTCATTCATTTGAGGTCCTAAATTTGAGTCTCCTAGGGTCCATTAGAGGTCATGGAATGTTGAGTGTCCACTTTAGGTCATTGTATTTTGATTTGTGTTGATTACTTGAACCATAAGTCACATATGCCTTCTTTTGCCCTAATTCTTTCCCTTCTTCCACCTTAGCCCTTCAAAACCAATATTGTGATCATTATTTTGTGTTTAAACCACATCTTAATATTTCACCAAGTCCCTGGTTTTTGTATGAAGAATTCAAATCCCATTATTCATGTTTGATTTTATTTTAAGTCTTTTTCTTCCTTTGAAGTTCAATGTGCATTTCTTCTCATTCTCACACCATTCCACATATTGTTTGGACCTCTTCCACTTGAATCCCTTTGTTCCTAGTTTGGTTTACATCTTAGAGCACTTTCATTTAGTGTTAGCTCCTAGATTTTCCATTCACCTTTGAATTCATACAAGTTTAGCCTACTTAACCACTTAAGTTCACCATTTAACTTCACCTTAACTCCTATTAGGGTTTAGCTTCCTTTTAGGGTATAGTTTGAGGTTGTTCATTCTTAGGTATTTAGAATACCTTAGTGTGTGTTAGCTACTTACTTTAGAAGTTTTCTACCTTGTAAGGTACCTTAGACTTAGGTCTTAGCTTTAGAAGATCACTAACACTTTTCTTAAGCTAGTTTGAACTTTCCTTGAGTTTGCCATGTTCAAATTGCTTCATCATGCTAATGTTTTTTTTGTAAGGGGGAATATTGAGGTAAGCATAACTTCATTCCTATCTCTTATGCATTTTAAATGTGTTTATCTTATCACCTTGTGCTTTTCTCCTAGGATTCCCTTTGGTTCTTAGGACCAACTTAACTTCCCTAGGAAGTAAGTTGAGTTCTAGTTCTCCATTTCCTTCTTAGGATTAGAAAACCTCATAAACCATTAGGACTTCCTTTTGCATACAATAAATAACTTAGGTTTGTGTCTTAGTCCCCCTTAGTGTTTTCCTTTTTCCATTTGAGTCTTCTTCTCTCATCTTCAAACAAATCCAAAAGACATTTAATAAAGGCTTGAAGTAGTCTCTTATTTATAGCCTTATTCCATGGGGCATTCATATTCATTCTATCTTGGAATAATGTGGGCTTGTCTAGCATGATGCACAAGTCTGATCATAAGATTTTCTTCACAAAGAAAACCTAAAAGTCATTTCTTCAAAAGCTACAAAAACATGTAATAAGTTCAGCAAGATAGTGAACTTAGACCCTAATCCTTGGAAACAAGTCTTGGATAAATTCTCCTTACTTGGTGTGCTTGTTCTACTATTCCATCTTGGAATGTGGTATCAAGTACACATTTCATGGAAAAAAGTTTGAATTCACTTCCTTGTGCCAAAGTCATAAAAATTCTTAAAAGAAAAAACCATAAACAATAAGCGACCTTCCTGCGGGAATTCTCTTCTCAACTCATTCACTCACAACGTGAACTTGCTTCGACATGTCTCATTTGTAAGACGGTAAACGCAATCGCACTAGACGAGCCTGCAACACCTGAGCATAGACATTAGCAGTTCCAGTGCATAAAAAACACAAACAAATAGTTCCCGCCTTAGTTAGGCGAACTACGTCGACTCTGATCCTTATTTTCCCGATGAGGTACGTAGGCAGCGGGGTAGGTCCCGTGCGAGCACATTCTTTATTTTCCCTAAATTTCCCCTTTCTTTCCGTTCTCTTTTTCCAGTTTCATTTCTCATTTACATTCCAGTTAACAGTTATTTTGTTCAGCAGCATCTTATTTCTCACCCTTTGAAACAGACAAATAAGAGTGGATCCCATCAGATACGGCGGACGATCTGGGCTGCTAATACCTTCCCAGGTCGTAACCGACTCCCGAACCCAGATCTTTGGTTCGCAGGACCTCGTCCTTTCCTTCTTTCTTAGGTTTGTGCAGCATTACCTTTCCCGTTCCTTCAGGATAAAAATGCCTGGCTGGCGACTCTACCATTTCCGTGCCACTTTCACGTTTGTACTAGGATGAAAATCCAGGGAGCGATAGCTGATGACTCTGCTGGGGACCAAACCCAGAATCTCTAGTTTCCCTCGTAGATTCAATCCTAGCGCTTGTTTGTTTTTGTTTCTTTGGGTGTTTATGTGTATGTTGCTATGTGTTTATTTACTATTTTCATTTACAGTTAACTTTACATCATTTATTTACTACTTTCAATAGTTATTTTCGCATGCATCATATATACTGGATTGTGCTGGTTTCTTTTTTCTGTGGGATGGGTTTTGTTACTGTGAGATGAGCTCGTAATCGGGGCTCGAGTGAACCTTAGGACTTAGAGTGGTTCCACTTTGGCTACATGGCATCTTGCTATGTTGGTAGTAGTGAGTTCCACACCCAGACTTGGGACCTTCTTGGAAATGTATTGATATCGGAATCTTTTTGGGGCAATACAAAACCTTGATAGTTATGTGCAGTCAGGGGACCGATCATTGAGAACCTTTGTGGAAACATCCCTCTCTAGTGATGACAGTGGCATACCACATTTGTTGGCAAACCCATTCGCATCCGAGGGCCCACTAGGAACTCGCATAGGATGGCCTGGTTCTCTCATAAGAATCCGGTTAAGGCAAACTGTTTGTATGACGATAGTATTATACCCTTCAAGATGAATGTACTATTGTTTCTTGATTCAGTGCTTGAAGCTGGGGACTTATATGGGATGCTTGTTTCCTTGGACTCAGCTGAGACCTCCATGAGTAGTACATAATGCCAAACTAATTCTCTGATTTGGTCATGAGCAATTTATGGGAGATGGTGAACGTATTATTGCTGCTCAGCTTTGAGAGTCTATGATGTTGACCCGAGTAGCACACCTGTGAGATTGGGAGGGGTTTACAAGTTTTCATGAACCTTAACCTTCAACACATCCATTCTGCCAATATGCTTCAGTATTGTGATCTGTTCTCTTACACATTGATTCTGAGATTTGAACCTCTGATCAGAGAGATGTTTGTTTTGATGTGGTGATGTTGTGACCCTGTAGAGACACTTGCTTATATGATTGACACTACACAGATACATCACTAATCACATGCCTTGCCTTGCATAAGCATCATGAAATCATTAATCATGTGTGCTCTTTTTATTCTCAGGGTTCATACTACTTCAGATTCCCGATCACACTGTATCTTCAAGATGGAAACTCTAAGGAAGAAGAATGTTCACTATACTTTCCCGCAACCAGAGACAGAGGGTATTCAGAAGTTGATCAGCCTAATGAATGATAAGGTTCTGGATGACTTCAAAAGAGAGTATGGAAAGATCTTGGAATATGTGAATAAACCAACAGTTGATTAAAGGGATAGCCTACATTCCTTGTTGCAATTCTATGATCCACAGTTACGAGTCTTCGTGTTTCCAGATTACATTTTGGCACCTACCTTGGAAGAGGTCTCCAATATCCTGAATGTTCCCATCAGAGAAGGTATTCCTTATTATGCTTCAGAGAGGATCCCTACTTGAAGACATTATTGATGCCTGTCACTTGAGTATGCTCAGATTCAAGATGGGGCTAGAAGCCAGCCAAGGTAAGGGGATTTCTTTGGAGTTTCTCATCACAGAAGCTCATGTTATGGCATTGGTATGATGGTATATGGGATAAACTTATTCCTAAGAGAGAAAGGAGTAATCAGCATGGAGGCCATTACCATATTTGTCAAGAGAAACCTAGTGCCTACATTGCTTGGTGATTTCTACTATGGGGTCCATTACAGGAATGAAAAAAGAAAAGGACATGTGAATTGTTATGCTCCTTTGTTTGATGACTGGTTTGTAAGGCAACTCCCAAAATCAGGACCTTTCCAAGACATGAAAAAAGCTTGGAAGTGGTCCAAAAGATTGATGGGCTTAACCTCAGACAACATATCTTGGGGATTCAATAGGTACTTGATAGGCAAAGAAATTATTGCTAGATGTGGCACTTTCCCCAATGTACCCTTGCTGGGAAGAAAAGGGGGAATAAACTACAATCCTTCATTGTCAAGAAAACAATTTGGTTACCCTCTGAAAGTTCCACCATCAGCTGAGGAGGTAGCTGAGTCATTGTATTTCTTAACAGAAGGAAATATGGAGTTGTGTATATAGGTAGCCCAAGCTTGGGATGTCAGGACAAAGAAAGGAAAGAAAGATTTTGGGAAGGTGGACCCAAGAACATATGATCCTTTTGCTACATGGTTGGAAGATTGTGTAGAAGTCTTACTTCTCCCGTTCTCTATGGAGTCCCCTTTGTACCCTAAGGAGGAAGTACCCTTGGAGTCAGTACCTGTTAAGGGCTATCCGAAATTGGAGGCCTTGATTAACCAACTTAGGATGGAGAATCAAGAGGCCAACAATTCATGCCAAAAGTTGAAGATTCAGAATCAGAAATTGGAAGAAAGAGCTCACCGGGCTGAAGAGATGGTCAGACTCAAGCAGTGGGACTTCTAGGAGAGAGAACTCTACTTCGAGAAGATAGGTTTAGCTGAAACTCACAAGGCGAGCCGGCGCCGAAGAGACAAGAAAGCTTTGAATGAAGCTAATGAAGCTATAACATTGTGGCAGGAGAAATGGGAATATAACTTGAAGAAGCAGAAAGAGTTGGAGGCCAAATACAAGCTGGAAATCAAAGGTCTCTAGGATTCCTTAGCTGAGCAAGGAGAGTTGCTTCAAAAGGCCCACCACTAAGAAATGGGTCATCTTCAGGATATGGCCAAGAGTCAACAGACAGTGGAAGATGATCAAAAAGAGATAGAAGAGTTAAAGCTTCGGGCTGATGTTAAGAAAACCAAGACTGAGTCAAGTGCAAGAAAAGAAAGTGAGAAGGTGTTCCTACAACAAATTGAGGAGTTGCATGCTTCTTTTGACCTCAGGGATCTCCTAATCCAAAAGCTCATACAGGAAACAGACCATTCAGACAAAGCCAAATTGCTTCAAGGTGTCAAGCGCCTTAGCTGGAGGTTGCAGGATGTAGATTTTCCTAGGCTTTAGTCTTGTATTCACATATTTGGATTACCCATAGGCCTGTTGTGGTATTCCTCTCTTGCTGATGTACTTTTCCTTTTGATGTATGAACTGGCACCCTACGGGGACTTTGTTATTCCAGATTTCTTTTGATTTGCCTTAAGTCTCTGGTTGTTATATTTTGCACAAACACGGGATATTAAATGCTACCTCTTCACGTCTGAATGTCACACAAGGTCTTCTTTCAAAGGTTATTCTCTTAATACCGGAATGGGAAAGTAAAACAAAACCCTTGAGGATAAAAGGAATACATCATTGCATACATATCATTTGCATTTTTCTTTCTTTTGCATGTTTCTCCAGGTTACTTAACTTATCCTTTCTTTAGGTAAAGACTGCGAGAGCAGCCAAGACCCGTCATCCCAGGCAGAATATTCCTCACCAGTACGCTACCCGCAACAATCAAAGAAACATCATGGACACTGTGCAGACAGAACACAACGAACTTCGCACCCGAATGGGAGAGTTTATTGTTATGATGCAGGGCATGGCCCAAGGGCAGCAAGGTTTTAGGAATTCCATGCAGAGGCTTACTCCTCCCCAAACTGACCCTCCAATGGTTACTCCAGACGCTCAGGGGAATCCACCCAACAACAACAGAGGAAATGGACCTCCAGGCCCGAAACTGAAAAACATACTCTTATCCCTGTGGAAGACCGCCAGGAGGATCAATTCCCTCCTACTAATGATGATATGGGATTTGGCATGGGAGGAAACTTTCAAGATTTTTTTGTTGCTAGCTGAGAAGGTTAAGGCCCTTGAATGTAGAGACACTCTTGGGATAGATGTATCTGATATGGGCTTGGTTCCCGGAGTGGTCATTCCTCCTAAGTTCAGACCACCGAGCTTTGATAAGTACAATGGCAATTCCTGCCCCAAGACGCATCTACAGGCTTTTTACCGAAAGATAGCTGCTCACACTAGAGACGAAAAACTCTGGATGTACTATTTCCAGGACAGCCTCTCTGGGGGCTCACTGGAATGGTATATGAAGCTAGAAAGGAACTCTGTGTGAAACTGGAAAGAGCTTGGGGAAACTTTCCTTAAGCAGTATCAGTACAACATTGATATGGCGCCTAGCCGTACTCAACTCCAGAGTTTATCTCAGAAGAATTCATATAACTTTAAAGATTATGCTCAAAGATGGCATGAGGTTGCCGCAAGAGTACAACCACCTTTGCTGGAGAGAGAAATGGTGGATCTTTTCATGGATACCCTTCCAGGGAACTTCATGGAGAGATTAGCTGGTTGTTAATCTAGCGGGTTTTCAGACATTATCCTGACAGGTGAGAGAATAGAAAACTGGATGAAGCAAGGCAAAATCCAGAATAGTGGAGCGCCAACCTCCAATTACCATTGTATCTCCAACAAACCAATCACCGGTTCAACCACAACAACGTCAACCAAATTACACGCAATAGAGGGCTCCTAGGCCATAATATCCTCCCCGACACAAAGACATGCATCTTGAAACACCACCCATGTCATTTTCTCAGCTCCTTCAGATGATCCTACAACTGCAAATGATCCAGCTAAGGACCCTACAACCTCCAAGACCAAGGAAAATCTCTGAAGGGTATGATGTTAGTGCACGCTATGAGTTCCATTCTAGGGCTCCTAGTCATAGCACGGAAAATTTTAAAGCTTTGAAGCATGTTGTCCAGGACTTGATTGATTCCAAGGCAATTAATTTCGCTCCTACTTCGAACGTAATCCAGAATCCTTTGCCTCCTCATGGGAGAACTGTAGGAGCTATTGATAGTGGTGACGGGATAAATTTGATATCCGATGTTAATGACTTGAAAACTCCATTCATGTCAGTAAAAGCTTGCCTAGCAAAGAAAGACCTGTTCCCGGGTTGCAGAGAGAATTGCCCAGATTGTTTTAGTTCCCTTGATGGTTGCGATCAGCTGAGATCGGGAATACAAATGTTGATCAACGAAGGCAGCATACAGTTTGATAAAGTTGTGAAAATTGAGGATATATCAACTATTACCATTTATTACAACCCAACACAGGTTCATGCTGCAGTAAGAGTAGCACCCATAACCATTACCACTGCTGGCCCTGTCTCGTACCAGAGTGATAGAGCTATTCCTTGGAATTATGTGGGTGAAGTGTACTGTAATGGCCATAAGCAGGACTTGACTGCATCCACTTCTTCTCCATGCCAAATTGAAAATTTCGGAGTTGGAGGGTTTACCATAAGAGGTAGTTTATTCGCTCCCGAAACTCTGAGAGGTAATACGATGCCACCAAAGGATACTACCGAAGCTCAGGCAAAAGCCAGGGGAAAACAGCCTATGACCAATGATACACCTGCACCTTCAGCAGAGCCTGACATCACTTTTGATAAGGAGGCGGAGGAATTCTTAAGAATTATTAAGAAAGGTGACTACAAGATTGTAGATCACTTACAGCAGACTCCCTCGAAGATCTCTATCTTATCCTTGTTAATGTGCTCGGATGCCCATAGGATGGCCCTGTTAAAAATCCTGAATAACGAGTATGTACCACAGGATATATCGGTGAATCAGTTGGAAATAGTGGTGTTGAGTGTAAATTCTAGCCATGGTTTGGGCTTCACAGATATGGATTTAACATCGGAAGGACGCAATCACAATCGAGCCTTGCATATCTCCATGGAATGCAAGGGTGTTGTACTCCCTCACGTGCTGGTTGACACATGATCATCATTGAACGTATTGCCAAAGAAAGCCCTCATGAAGTTGAATTACGATGGAGTCGTGCTGAGGCCAAGCGACTTAGTTGTACGAGCATTCGACGACTCAAGGAGGTCAGTGTTCAAAGAAGTGGAGTTTCCTATCAAGGTGGGACCACAAGTCTTCAATGCTACTTTCTACGTAATGGACATTCATCCTACTTATAGTTGCTTGTTGGGGAGACCATGGATTCATTCAGTAGGTGAAGTATCCTCCACTCTTCATCTTAAACTAAAGTTCGTGTGGGAAAGGAAAATTGTAACAGTGTCAGGAGAAGAAGAAATCTTTATCAGCCACATAACTTCATTCAAATATGTGGAAATGAATGGAGAGATCGTCGAGACTCCTTGCCAAGCGTTTGAGCCTGTCCAATATGAAAATGCATCAGATTCTTTGTATGAAGACACAAAGAAAGGAGCTTCTATAGTCTCTAACAAGTAGGCCTTGGAAGTGGTAGAGTCAGGTATGAAAGAAGGCTGGGGCAGGACAATTGAGATTCCAGAAAAGAAAGACATGTATGGAGTTGGCTATCAGCTAGGTCTGTCAATGCCTGGACAAAATGATAGTGGTCGGAAAAGCCCAATCACCTTCACCAGTGCTGGTTGGATTGATTATGGCAACGTTTGTGCTGCACAAAAGGATACGACTAACAGTGAATGCGATATAGACGTGTGGGTCAAGCCTTGTGCTCCAGGGACACAACTAAATAACTGGTCTTCGGAAACGCTCATCTTTGTCACTTGCCTTGAAGAGTAATAGTTTTTGTGTTTTGTTTTCCTGTATTCAAGTCCTATGCCTTACCCGGGGCTTAGAGACTCATTGTAAGGGTCCTTTTGTTCATAATTTGATTTCATAATCATCAATAAAGTAGACGTTTTTGCATTCATGACATGTTGTTCCCTGTCTTTCATCTTTGTTTTTGTTTTCAAAACAAATGGCAATGTTTTCACATCTCAAATGGCTTCTAAATCTAGCATGAATCATCATTCATGCAGCTGCTCATCCGCGGGTCTCATCAACGACGACCTTGTTATGGCTTAGTATGACTTCGACAATCCAATTTACCTAGACGACGAGGAAGGTGAAGAAGATTTCAAATTTCCCGAAGAGCTAGCCAGGTTGCTTAAACAAGAGGAAAAGATGATTCAACCACATGAAGAGGCTATTGAAGTGATAAATCTGGATACCAAAGAAGACAAGAGAGAAGTAAAGATTTGGGCTGCGTTAGAAGAATCTATCAAGAGTCGTCTAATTGCCATACTTCAAAAATATATTGATTTCTTCGCCTGGTCTTATCAAGACATGCTTGGTTTGGACACTGATATTGTGGTGCACAAACTACCTCTCATGGAAGAGTGCCTACCTTTAAAGCAAAAGTTGAGATGTACACGCCCCGACATGGCCATTAAAATTAAAGAGGAGGTGCAAAAACAGTTTGATGCCGGATTCTTGGCCGTAACAAGTTATCCCCCATAAGTCGCAAATATTGTACCAGTTCCTAAAAAGGATGGTAAGGTTAGGATGTGCGTGGACTATAGGGATTTGAATTGGGCCCTCCCTAGAGATGATTTCCCTATGCCTTACATTGACGTGCTAGTTGATAACACTGCTCAGAGGACATGGAAAAGACTACGTTTATTATGCCTTGGGGCACCGTCTGTTATAAAGTTATGTCGTTTGGTTTGAAAAATGTTGGTGCAACCTAACAACGTGCAATGGTGATGCTATTTCATGACATGATTCATCACGAGATTGAGGTCTATGTTGATGACATGATCGCAAAGTCACAAACAGAAGAAGAGCATCTAGTCAGCCTAGCCAAGTTGTTTGACAAACTCCAGAAATTCAGACTAAGGTTAAATCCGAACAAATGCACCTTTGGGGTACATTCCGGTAAGCTAATGGGTTCATTGTTAGTGAACGGGGAATCGAAGTCGACCCTACAAAGGTAAAAGCCATCCAAGAGATGCCTGAACCAAGAACTGAAAAAGAAGTACGCGGTTTCTTAGGGAGGTTGAACTACATTGCACGGTTCATCTCGCACCTAACAGCCACATGTGAGCCTATTTTAAAGCTTCTAAGGAAGAATCAGGCTATCAAGTGGAATGATGACTTCCAACAGGCCTTTGACCGAATCAAGGAATACTTGCTAGAACCTCCGATTCTCATGCCTCCAGTGTCGGGGAGACCCTTAATGATGTACCTCACCGTACTCGAAGGATCAATGGTATGTGTGTTGGGTCAGCAGGACGAGTCTGGTCAAAAAGAGCACGCCATTTATTACCTTAGCAAAAAGTTTACTGATTGTGAGACAACCTACTCACTACTCGAGAAAACTTGATGCGCTTTGGCATGGGCTGCTCGCCGACTAAGACAGTATATGCTGACTCACACCACCTTCCTAATTTCTAAGATGGATCCTATAAAGTACATTTTCAAAAAGCCAACTCTAATAGGAAAGGTGGACCAATGGCAGATGATTCTGACAGAATACAAGATTCAATACATGTCACAAAAATCCATCAACGGGAGTGTATTGTCAGAATACTTGGCCCAACAACCAATCAATGATTATTAGACCATGCAATTCGAGTTTCCGGATGAGGACATCATGTTCCTCAAGTTGAAAGACTGTGAAGAACCACTTCCGGAGGAGGGGCCAGACCTCGAGTCCAAATGGAGATTGATGTTTAACGGAGCTGTGAACGTAAATGGAAGCGGAGTAGGTGCATCGTTATCTCACCAGAGGGGGTCCATATGCCTTTCGCTGCTCGGCTGACGTTCAAATGTACCAATAATGAAGCAGAGTATGAAGCTTGCATCACGGGGGTTAAGGAGGCAATCAACTTGCGAATCAAGAACCTAAAGATCTTCGGAGATTCCGCTCTGGTTGTGAACCAAGTCAATGGCAAGTGGTTAGTTCATCAACCCCACCTGGTTCCTTACAAGGATTATACTAGGAGGTTTCTAACTTTCTTCACCAAGGTCAAACTGAGTTATATTCCACGAGATGAAAATCAGTTTGCTGATGCTCTAGCAAGTTTATCATCCATGATTAAAGTTTGTCAAGAGAATTACGTGCCTCGAATCATGGTCTCTCATCTTGAGAGACATGCCTACGTCTTCGCAATTGACGGTGGTGATGATAACAAACTTTGGTATCATGATATCAAGCAATTCCTGAAGTCTCAAGAATATCCAACCGGTGAATCTAGTAAAGAAAAGAAGACTCTCAGAAGACTAGCAGGTGAATTCTTCTTGAATCAAGATGATGCATTATACAAGCGAAACTTCAACATGGTTCTGCTCATATGCGTGGATAGACACGAAGCATACCTATTAATGCAAGAGGTTCATGAAGGCTCCTTCGGTACCCATGCTGGAGGGAACGCTATGGCAAAGAAGTTGTTAAGATCGGGGTATTATTGGATCACCATGGAATCCGATTGCTGTAAATATTCCCGCAAGTGCCACAAATGCCAGATCTATGCTGATAAGGTCCACACACCTCCAAATCTATTGAGCGTCATGTCTTCACCTTGGTCGTTCGCCATGTGGGGCATTGATATGATTGGCAAGATTGAGCCAACAACTTCCAACGGTCACCGCTTTATCCTGGTTGCCATTGACTACTTCTCAAAGTGGGTCGAAGCGGCATCCTATGTCAATGTTACAAAGCAAGTGGTAGCCCGGTTTAGCAAAAGAGATATCATTTTCCAGTATGGAATTCCCGAGAGGATCATTACTGATAAATGTTCTAACCTCAATAACAAGATGATGGCTGACTTGTGCCGGGATTTCAAAATCGTGCATCACAACTCTTCACCATATCGCCCGAAGATGAATGGCGCCTTCGAGGAAGCCAATAAGAATATCAAGAAAATTGTTTAGAAGATGGTTGTGACATATAAAGATTGGCATGAGATGCTGCCGTTTGCACAACATGGGTATCGGACGTCTGTGCACACTTCGACAAGGGCAACCCCATTCTAACTGGTGTATGGTATGGATGCAGTCTTAATGATCGAAGTTGAGATCCCCTCGTTGAGGATAATGATGGATGTCAAGCTAGATGAAGCTGAATGGCTCCGAGCCAGGTATAACCAACTGAGCCTCATTGAAGAGAAACACCTAACAGCTGTATGCCATGGATAGTTGTATCAACGACGAATGAAGCAGGTTTTCAACAAGAAACTACATCCTCAACAGTACATACTGTAAACACCCCAAATTTTCCCTCACTTTTTCTCATACCATGGCTTGTGTTCTTTTCATGTTGCATTTGCATAAACATTACATCTCACTGCATAGTTCATTTCATCTGCATCTAGGGTTTGTGATCAGATGAATCCAAGAAGTGATCTGAGACATCTCAAAGGTCTTGAAGCTTACCAATAGAGTCCATGTGTGTCCCATGATCATAATATGCTCCCCAAAGTTCATAAAAGTCAAGAGATCACAAAGCATGGCAAAGGCATAGAGGCGGACTAAAGATTTCCTACACAGATGACCTAAAATTAGGGTTTTGGTTTCAGAGGCCTTACACCCAATTTGTTTGGTCATTCTTGATTCCAATGGTCTTAATATGTTATAAGGAGCATGTGTACCAAATTTGGTGAAGAAATTCATTGTGTAAGTCACCAGATCAACTAGTAACTTGTTGTGCAAGAAAAGTCAGAATCAGGGAATTTGAGGCCCCCAACAATGGAACCAAAGGATCATTTTCATCAAATTGAGGTTATATGATATTTATTTGATCTTAGAAGTGGTTATAAGTTCACAAGATTGAAGAATTTCAAGCCATTTGCAAACTTTCCATTTTTGGACATGACTTGTAATGGAAACTTTCCATTTTGGGAAATATTTTCAACCTCCTCTTTCTTGATAAAAAATGCTTCAAATGAAAAATCCTTAAACATGAAAGTTGTAGATTGGATCTTCCCATTTTCAAAAATTACAAGAACTCCTCTTGATTCATCCTAGAACTCAAGATATGATATTTCAAAGTTGGGAAAAATCCTATAATTTTCAAGTTCATGCCAAAGAGGGATTTTTGCAAATTCAAGTTCTAAGCACTTTCATGACCTCTAATTGACCTCTAAGCATCATAACAACATCACATGACTTGCCTTGATCAGAATTATGCCTTGGATTGCAAGTTTTCATAAGTCGTTTTCACAAAGTTCTCAAAGAGGGAAAGTTGCAAAATCTATGCTATCACATGATCCAAGTGTTCCAGCTCTGAAATCTGATCCAAAGGCCATCCTTGATGCAAGCTGAGGCAAGACAAGCCCCCAAGCCAGCTCAGACCCTCTCCCATACCTCATAGTACACAATTTTGACATTTTGCAAAAACCTGTCATACCAATCAGCCTGTGACACAACAACTCTCTGATCAATCCTATTAGCCTATACTAACATCATGGACTTCATTTCATAACACACATAAGCCTTAATCAACCCTAAGTTCAGTTTCACCAAAAATCCTCAAAACCTTCATTCCTTCGAAATTCCCTCCACAGCCACTAAAACTCAAATATTTCTTCACCATTCAACTCACTGTCATCCATAGAATACAAAGCATCCATTATTTTGTCCTAAAAGCTCATTAATCAAAGACAAGATTTCTGCCTTAGCAGAACTGAATCTTCAAAACCAAGCCATACAAACTTGTTTCAAGCCTTCCATAAGCCTCAGGGGATCAAATGGAGTGGATTAGCATCAAGGAGAGGTCCAGAAAGCTCAGAACTGTAAAGCTTCATCTCAGGTAGTCACCAGGAACTTTTTTTCCATAACTCCTATTTTAAGTTCCAATATGAAAGAGCACGCTTCACTGATTATTCTGTGCTTTGTATTTTTGAAAATGGTGGAGAAATGGCCATGTCTGCTTGCTCTGTTTGCTGGTTGATTATGGTTCTATGATGTTTAGGGTGTGATTCTGGGCAGGATTTGTGGGCTTTAGTGGCTTATAGGAGAAGTTGAGTTTTTGATTCGCCGAAGAAGACAACCGGAGCTTGTCTTCGGTCGCCTGAGTGTCATTAGGGCTAATCTCATTAATTAGCCAGGTTTGAATAAAGGTCCTTGGATCTTTGCTTCCCGCGTGTGTTGGACGTCCCAGATGCATCATTAACCCTAATCTTTTAATTAATTAGTTTTAATTAGGTTTAATTAATTTAAAATCTCATAATCAATCCTGGCCTTTCATTTGTGCGCCAGTCAACCCAGGTTCGAATCCCAGCCACCAGATTGTTTGACTTCTCATTTTTATTTCATTTTATTTCATTTCTTTCACGTAATTATTCAAAATAGCAAAAAACATTTTAAAAATCTGATTTTCTGCATTTTTACTTTAGATATTTTTCTTAACTCAAAAACATTTTTTATTTTTATTTTTGTATTAAAAAAGTATTTTTAAAACATTTAAATGTTTTATTTAATTAATTAATTGATTTTAATTAATTAAAAATACAGTTAGGTTTCTAAAAATCACCAAAAAATTCATAAAGCATTCTCATACATTTAGAAACATTTTCAAACTCACCATACAAATTTCTTTTTATGTTTGATCACATTTTCACAATTATCTTTGAATTAGGGTTCTTAAATTTTCACATTTTTTAACCCTAACTTGAAAAATTCATTTTTGCCTAACCGTGATGAGTTTGAACTTGATTCTTTTTGAACTATTTCACATTTTGCATATAGTTTCTAGGTTATTTATCTCATACTTTTGCATTGCATTTTCAATTTGATTTGCATTTTTCCCTTAGAAGTATCTGAAAACCTTAGTTAACTTAGGAAATCCATAACTTTCACTAGGTTTAGCTTCTGACCTTCTCCTTTGGTGAGTGATCTTGTATATGTTTAGGGTTTGTTTGAGTTCAATTTCAAATTTTTATCATGATGTATGCTTCTGTTTTGGTCATATGCAGCTCATGTTGTCGTAAAACCCTAATTTCTCATGTTCATTTGCATTCATCTTTGCATAGCTCAATCATATGAACTTGCCATGACATTTCAATTATTTGTATGACATCTTAGACATCTTAAGACATGCTCTAACATTGCTTGATCATTTCTTCATTCATTTTCTTTTTTTTTCATTCATTACATTCCATAAACATCCATATGTTTTCATGCTTCTAAACATGCTTCCATGACATCTTATCCTTGTATGAACATTCATAAGCATTATGTATGACTTTGCATCATCTCATAACACATATTTCTTGCATATACACTTCTGGTTTTGACCTTTGCATCTTTTTTCATCTCATTTCCTTCTGCTTTATGTCTTATGCATTCATACTAACATTTCAAGGGCCTATGGTAAGTTGTTTGGGATGTAGATTTGCCTTCACATCCCACCTCTTATCATCCCTTCATATGCATAATTTACTTGTCTTTGAAGTGAATATAATTCACTTATGCTCTCTCATTCTTACTTTCTTTCTTTTAGGTTACTTATCTTCTTCAGGAAGTAAGTAACTTATTCTTTCTCTCTTTCTCTTTTCATCTGCTTCTTCTTCCTTGGTGGCTTCCCGGAGATCTTTCTTTAAGACTCACAAACCATAGGATATCCAAGCATGATAATATTTAGGGTTGTATATAGTCTCCTCTAGTATTTTACCTTTAAGTCTCCTCGAGTCTCTCTTATCATCTCATAATCAGAGACTAAACACTTAAAGCTTTAGGACTTTGAATTAGGGTTATGCCTGCATCCTTATCTTAGGATGGAGTGTATAAATTTAATCCTTAGTGTTAAACCTTTAATTTGTTCACACCTATTAATCAAAACACTTAATAATGATCAAGATATAAGCTTGTAACTTGGGCCTTACATTAGGGTTCAATCTCTTCCTTTTGGTTAAGAGGGACTAACCCTAGTGTTTAATCGACAAGTCCCCCTCAAGCTGTCTTACATACTTAAAACTCACTTCTTAATCTCACCTTTAATTAAAATCCACTTTAATAAAGGCTTATTATATAATGAATTTAATCCCTAACCATGGATTAAGTTGAGGAGTCTTCCTCAGCTTAAGTGTTGTCATCTATCATCCTTCTCTTAGGATGGTGTAATAAGTTCACTAATCCCTGATTAGAGATTAAACTCATTACTTAATACTAAAAAAAATCCAAAAACACCTAATAATCACAAGTAGGTTAATGATCTTAATCCTACATCATCAGGGTAATTAAGTTGAGATGATTATCTCATACTTGAGTAGGCTCATTATCCCTAATTAGGGAGGATATAATGAGTTTACAAACCCTTGGTTTAGGCTCAAGCTCATACCCTATGCCAAATGCCAAAAACAATAAAAAACTGAAAACACAAAAACATACAATAATCGTCTCCTCCGGGATTCTTTTCTCATGACACTCACTCTATAAACGAGAACTCTCTTCTTCCGTCTAATGCAAGACAGTTAGCACTCGAGCCAGACGAGTCACACACTTGAGCATAGGCAAGCAAGTAGTTCACAACAAAATCATCCTAGTCTATTTGAGTCGAACTACTGTGTTCTGACTTACTCATTGCACGAGGGGATACGTAGGCATAACTTTACATTTATCGAACAAAAGTCTCTTTGTCATCCCCCTCTTTCAGCCTTCTTCTCTAAGCCTCATTCTTGAGCATTCACCCTCTCTTTTGCACTAACACACTGTACATTCTCCCTAGCTTTTCATACACAGTCAGCACATGCACTATCCCTTTTAAACACAATCAAGTAAGTGTGGATCCCGTCGAGTACGGCGGATGATCTGGGTGCTAATACCTTCCCAGGCCGTAACCAACCCCCTTTCTCAGTCTCTTTGGTTCACAACCGTCTTATCTATACCCTTCCAGGTTCATGCAGCATTACCTTTCCTTCGGGATAAAAATTCCTAGCTGGCGACTCTATTCAACCTCAACCTCCAACATTACCGACAGTTCGCGTCTGCACCGGGGACGTAATGTCTTTTCGGGAGCGACAACTTGGCGACTCTGCTGGGGACATATCCCTTTGCAACCAGGGCTTCTGGTTCTTTTTGTGGGTTTCTCCTAGTGCTTGTTTGATTTGTGTTTTTGGGGGTGTTATGTGATATGTGTGCTTTTTGATTATTGCTTTATTTATTGCTTTCTGTACGACTTTATTTATCGCTTTCATTTACTGTTTTTATGCATTTCATATTATTATCATATCATATTTATGCTGGATTTGTTGGTTTGCCTTTGTGGGAGGGGTATTCCAGTGAGAAAGGTCCAACACAAAGGCCTGAGTGACAAACACAGTATTAGAGTGGCTTCATATTCTTTCCCATTCCATTTCGGTCTGGTGCGGGAATATGAAACACGGTTCAGACATGGGTTTCTTCTTGAGAACTCTGTACTACGGATTTCCTGTAGTACTAGGGCTATCTGGGAAGCCTGCTAAGTCTGGATGACTTTCTTAGATGACCTTTACCATCTGAGGTGAATTAGGGAAGGATCCTTTATGATTAATGTAAACATTGTACCTCCGGGTTAGAAGTGTTTACACTTCTCATAATAGATCTGAACCTGAGGATCCTTCTTCTAGAAAAATACATGTGAGTGGGTGGGCTTGTTTATAGGTTTGCAGGAACCCTTGGCCTCATCATACCCTGTTATTGATATTGTTTTTAAGGTTACACTATTTTGGACTGATCTTATGCAACCTTGGACTTGTGACTCTTTATTTGAGTCCCCCACCTGGTTATTGGTTCTCAGACCTTCATCCAGACTTCCGAACACTCATGGACCCTATCAAAGCAACTACAAATCCAGCATCTGATCACAAACCTTTGCATATGATTCATCATACATCATATTGCATCATTTTAACATCTTGTCTATTTGTTTTACAGGGTATCCACATCATATTTGGTTTGGTTTTGACTGTTCTTCTGCTTCAGCCATCTTTATCAAATATCTTCTCCAGTTGTGTTCATCAGTTATTTTCTTCAGTTATCTTCATTAGCATCCATTGTCAGTATGGACTCCACCAGGAAGATTAACATCACTTACCATTTTTTTGAGTACCCTCTGGCAGGCATCAGGCAGATTCAGTCACTCATCACTCCTGATCATGTCCCTTTATTCAGAGAGCATTATGGTGGTATCCTAGACATGATCATGGACTTGGATGCATCACAAAGCAGCATGATTCACACCTATCTCCAGTTCTATGACCCTCCTCTCATATGTTTAACTTTCCCAGACTTTCAGATAGGTCCTTTGTTGGAAAAAATTTCCATGTTGTTGGGTGTCCCCATCAGAAGAAGGATTCCTTTCAACCCTGAGATGACTGCTCCTAAGAATAAGGACATAGCTAAGGATCTACATTTGGAAATTACTATCATTGATCAGAATATGACCACCAAGGCTGGAATCCCAGGCCTCCATCTGGACTTCTTAATCACTCAGGCTACCAGTCATGCTACAACAGGGAAGTGGGAAACTGTCTGTGCTCTCCTAGCCCTCAGTATATATGGTATCATCTTGTTTGCAGACGAGCCTAAGTTTGTAATCAATAATGCTATCCATATCTTCATGTTCAAGAATCCAGTTCCTACCTTGCTACTCAGTGCATCAAAGGAATGAGAAGCGGAGAGGGAGACTAGTCAGATGTTGTGCATCTCTCTTCTACAGTTGGTTGATGAGACACATGCCAAAGACAGAATCTTTCCTGAATCCTCATCAGTTAAGGAATTGGTCTAAGAGAATGATTGCCTTCATTTCAGAAGACACCTGGTGGTATACTCAGAGCACCAAGGGCAGGGACATAATTACAAGTTGTGGACTATATCCTAATGTGTCTCTTATTGGAGTAAAAGGTTGCATCAATTAAAATCCTTTGCTATTCAAAAGACAGTTGGGATATGCTTTGGTACATCCACCGAGAGAGCAGGACTTAGCAGAGACCCTTTACTGTGATGTTCAGAATAATCATGCCATCATCCGACAAGCAGCATGGGCCTGGGATAACATACAAATTAAAGGAACAACCATTTTGGGGAAGTGCAACAACATAGGTTTAGCTCAGTACATTGAATGGTCCCGCATCAGAGGACAAATCACCTGCATGCCATTCACCCTGGAAGATGTGCCAAGGCCATCAACAGTTGAGCCTGTAGCTACAATCAGTTTGGAAGAGTTTGAGAAACTGAAAGAGAGGAATACCCAACTTTCTTAAGCTCTGAAGAAGACCCTTTGGGAAAGGAATGACGGTCCTCTGGACATTGAGAGATTAGAGAAGCTCTGAATCGAGCATGTGACTAAGATAGAGAAGACATAGGACTTCATCAGAAAAGCCCGAGCAGGGGAATTGGTATTAAAGAATGCTTGCAAAGAAGCTAAGATTCAGAAGGCCAGAGCTGAGCATTACCTGGAAGAGAGTCAGGCTAGATGGATCAGGATCACTGAAGCTCGTTTGCAAGACGATCAGAAGACACAAGCTAAGATAGAACATCTGGAAGCCAATGAGAAGAAGAGTCAGGAAGCCTTGTTAGCAGCACAGAAGGAAATCTCCAAGTTGAAACTCCAGGCGGGGTTGAAGAGATCAAAAGACCAAGACAAGTACCAGAAGATGACAAGTGCCATTGCAACCAGAAACCTTCTTATCAGGACCATCACAGAGCATCCAGTTGGACCAGTGACTGATGCTCTCCTGAAGGAAGTCAAAGAGGATGAATTTGGGCTGGATGTTTGATTTCCTTTACTTGTATTTTATTTTGGTTGTACTTTAATTCTCCATGGTGATTTTGTTGTATTTCTTAACTTAATTGTATTTTGACCCACCATGGGAACTTGTTGTAATCATAAACTATGTATTTTGGAATTTTGTAATGTTATAGTTTGTGTGTTACCTGGATCTTCTTTTGAACTTCATTTATCTTCAACATCTTCATTCCCAGAGGTCTGGAAGGTCAAAACCAAAAACCCAAACCGGATACCCTTGGAAGACAAATAGACATACTGCATTTCATGCTAACCTCATTCTCTGTGTTTTTGCAGGTGTTTTTGTTGTTGTTTTCTCACTTTGATGTGTGTTTCAGGAAACATTGCTCGTAGGAGGGTTTTCCCCATCAACAAAGTCCACAGGTATCCTACAAGACACAACATTCCGAGAGTTCAGATGGACCAAGTTCAACAGGATTTGACTGATGTTAGAACTCATATGGCTAATGAGAGGACAAAGATGAGGGCTCAGATGAACCAGTTCATGGCATTGATGATTGGGTTAGCTCAGAGCCAAGAAAGATTGAGAGAGTTAGTCGAGAGGAAAACTCCAGAAGAGTATCATCCAGGCACTGGAGGTACTAGTAACAACGATCACAGGCAACCGCGAACAAATCCGCCAGAGTTTGGGCCCCATCTCAATCCCAAAGTCAATGTTATCGGAAATACCCAAGGAAATGCAGGAGGTCGTGTTCTACAAGAAGATACTCAGGATGAACAGTTCACAATAATTGGTGCTGGGGATGAAGCATATGATCGTCCTCTGGACGAAATAGCAGAGAAGCTAAGATCCTTGGAATCCCAAAACTCTTTGGAATTTGATGTAATGGATATGGGGTTAGTGGAAGGAGTCAGGATTCCCCACAAGTTTAAACCTCCATGATTTGAGAAGTACAACGGTACCTCTTGTCCTCGTACTCACCTTCAATCTTTTATGGGAAGATTAAAAGCTTATACCATGGATGAGAAGCTATGGATGTTTTATTTCGAAGATAGCTTGACCAGGGCATCCCATGAGTGGTATTCTCACCTATCCAGAGCTACAGTCAGAAATTGGAAGGACTTAGCTGAAGCTTTCATACGCCAATATCAGTACAACTTGGATATGGATCCCAATAGGACCCTCCTGATGGGTATGTCTCAGTCTTCAAGAGAAAGTTTCTGGGAATATGCCCAAAGATGGAGACAGCTTGCTGCTGCTGTCCAGCCTCCTATGTCCGAAAGGGAAATGGTTGACATGTTCATGAATACATTGCAAGGAACCTACATTGGCCGGCTTGCTGCTTTCTCTTCCACCAGTTTTGCTGATGTGGTTATAGCTGGTGAGAGAATTGAGAGTCTTTTGAAGATGGGTAAGATCTCGGACAATGGTGTTAGTTCCAGTAATGCCAGGAAACCTTTCTCATGACCTTGTAGAACAGGCGAAACTAATTCAGTTCATATGGGTAGAGGTAGGCCTCAATACATGCCAAGATCAGTGGCTTCTGTCACCATTCCCACTCCAGCACCTCAACAACAGTATCCTCAACAACCACAACACTTCCCACAACAATAACAATTTCCTCAACAGAGATCTTACAACAACAACAATCAGCAACAACGTCCTTTCCAATAAAGGCCTTCACAAATCAATAGGGTTATCGATCCCATTCCGATGTCATATGTTGCCTTACTTCCACAGTTACTGAAGCTCAATCTGATCGAATTGAGGACTCTGGCCCCAACAGATCCCCAGAATCTCCCAAGAAACTATGATGTCAATGCCAGATGTGCCTTCCACTCTAATGCACATGGCCATGCAACAGAGAAATGCAGGGCCTTACACATGAAGGTTAGGGATCTAATTGATTCTAAGGCAGTCACCTTTGCACCCCCTCCAAGTGTTATCAAGAATCCTATGCCTAGCCATGGTGGGCCTAGGATAAATTCCATTGAGGAGGATCAACCAGTGAGCCTAATTGACAATGTTGCAAGTATTCAAACACCTTTGGCCAAGGTTAAAGCCCAACTTTTGAAAGTCCATGTGTTTCCAGGTTGTGAGGCCCATTGCGAAGCCTGCAAGATTTCTGCCAACGGTTGTGCAAATTTGAAGACCGATATCAACAGTCTTATCAGAGAAGGCATCTTGCAAATCACATCAACAGCTCCAGCTCCTACAACATCAACGACCATTCCTCCTACAACACTAACAAACATCACTCCATCATATATAACAGATGTCACTCCTACAACTTCAACAACAATCATTCCAATAGATTCTTCTACAACATCAACAACCATCCCTTCGTCAACTTCAACAGACATCAGTTCAACACATACTTATACAACAACAGCAACCATCAAAGAAGAAATTTCCACAGTCACCATCAATTATGATCCGACAACAATCGATGTTCCAGATTCTTTCAACGGCTCACATCAACATCAACATCAACAACTCCCTGCGCCTGCTCCATCCCCAGTCATACCTCCTGTCATAATCTATTACGATCCTCAAACTGTCACAACTCCTTCTTCCGCAGCAATCAGTCCAGTTACTATCACAGTGCCTGGACCAGTCCCATATGACATCAGCAGTGTCGTGCCTTGGCACTATGGCTCAGATCTATATTGCGACGGAAAAAAAGTCACTCTTGACTCTTCAACACCACAAATTGATAATGTCAGGGGAGGCAGAGGCTTCACTCGAAGCGGACGTCTCTTCGCGTCACAGTGCCCAAGAGTTAATGCTGAAGCAGAGGCTGCTGCAAAAGCAAAAGGCAAGAGTGTGGTGCCTGAAAAACCAATTGCTAATGAAGCTCAGAAGACATCCTTTGATCAGGATGTGGACGAATTCATGAGAATTATCAACAAGAGTGACTATAAAGTTATGGACCAGCTCCATCAGACACCCTCCAAAATCTCCATATTATCATTGCTCATGTGTTCCGAAGCTTACAAGAATGCATTACTCAAAGTCTTGCATGCTGCTTACGTGCCTGAAGAGATTACATTTAATCATCTAGAGACGGTGGTTTCAAATGTCAATACTAGTCATGGACTAGGGTTCACCGATGTTGATCTGACTATGGAGGGATGTAACCACAATAAGGCTTTACATATCACCTTGGAGTGTAAAGGTGTTGTTCTTTCTTATGTCTTGGTTGACACTAGGTCCTCACTCAATGTTCTTCCAAAGAAAGCCTTAGTCAAGATGGAATATGATGGTCTTGCACTTCGCTCGAGTAACCTAGTTGTGAGAGCCTTTGATGGTTCTAAAAGATCGGTTCTTGGAGAAATTGAGCTGCCAGTGGTAATTGGCCCACAGATTTTTAAAACTATCTTCTATGTGATGGACATTCAGCCTGCCTACAACTGTTTGTTGGGTCGACCTTGGATTCATGCTGCTGGCACCGTAACATCGACCCTTCACCAGAAGTTAAAATATGAGTAGGAAGGCCAAGTTATCACAATTTGTGGGGAAGAGGACATCTTTGTCAGTCATCTAGCCACTTACAAGTATATTGAGATGGATTGGGAGATCCATGAGACAATGAGTCAGGGTTTTGAAGCCCTCAATTTCAATGAAGCAACAGCTGAAGCGTTTGTTACTTCAATCTCTTCTTATAAACAAGCTCAGAAGGTTGTTGAAGACGGGAATGCCCAAGGCAGGGGCAAGCTGCTGCAAGTTCAGATTAAGGAAGACAAGTTCGGTTTGGGTTACAAACCATCCCGATAGGTCCAAGAGGAGGTTGCTGAAGCTCCCAAGTTTATTAGTGGGGGAATGATGACCCCAAATGCAATCAACAATGTGGAAGACGAGGCTGAAAGCGACTTCAACCTGGAAAGCTGGATTCGTCCAAGAGTCCCAGGCCAGCAAGTCCTCAACTGGTCTTCCCAGGAAATTATAAGGATTACTGCTGCAGAGTAATTATTATTTCCTGTTTAAGCATGCATCAAGTCCTGCATCTTGCCCAAGGTGTTAGGACTCATTTTGTAATAGGGCCATATATGTATTTTGTGAAAATGAATGATTAATGAACAATGGACATCTTTTGCAAACGATCTTTTTTCGCTCACCGTCTTTTCATTTTTTTTATTTTCGTACAAAACAATAAATTGGAATGTTTTTCTCAATAATAACTTCATTCACCTTTTCTAAAAAAAGATAAAATCAATCACTAAAATGAAAAAATCTCAACTCTTGCAGAGATACTCCTCCAGATTGCACCGACAATAACATTGTCATGACCTTGTATGACTTCGATAATCTAATTAATCAAGAAGATGAAGGGGTTGATGAAGACTATGATTTGCCTGAAGAGTTGGCCAGGTTGTTGAGACAAAAGGAAAAAGTGATTGCTCCTCATTAGAAGGAAGTTAAGACTGTCAATCTTGGTACCGAGGAAGACGTAAAAGAGGTGAAGATCGGGGCTAGTCTGCAAGTTTCGGTGAAAGAATAGCTTATCAGTATGCTTCAAGAGTATGTTGAAGTCTTTGCTTGGTCCTATCAAGATATGCCAGGTCTGGATACGGATATTGTAATGCACAGGTTTCCATTGAAAGAAGATTGTCCGCCAGTTAAATAGAAGTTACGCCGTACTCGCCCAGACATGGCCATGAAAATCAAAGAGGAAGTACAAAATCAGTGGGACGCCGGGTTTGTTGTTGTAACTAATTACCCGCCGTGGGTTGCTAACATTGTACCCGTACCTAAGAAGGATGGCAAGATGCGTATGTGTGTGGATTACCGGGATCTGAACAGAGCCAACCCGAAAGATGATTTCCCATTACCTCATATTGATGTATTGGTGGATAACAAAGCCCAGTTCTCGGTATTCTTTTTCATGGACGGATTTTCTGGATACAATCAGATCAAAATGTCACCTGAAGACATGTAGAAGACAACTTTCATCACACCATGGGGCATGTTCTGCTACAAGGTAATGCCGTTTGATCTAAAGAATGCCGATGCAACATATCAGCGAGCTATGGTAACGTTGTTCCACGATATGATCCATAAAGAAATCGAGTGCTATGTGGATGATATGATTGCCAAGTCTCAAACAGAGGAAGAGCATTTGATAAATCTATTGAAGCTGTTCAAGCGTCTGAGGGAGTATTAGTTAAGGTTGAACCCCAACAAATGCACATTCGGGGTACATTCTGGTAAGCTACTGGGTTTTATTGTAAGTGAAAAAGGAATTGAGGTTGATCCCGACAAAGTCAAATCAATTCAGGAAATGCCTGCACCTAAGACTGAGAAAGAAGTTCAAGGGTTCTTAGGGAGATTGAACTACATCACAAGGTTCATATCTCATCTTACTGCAACCTGTGAACCCTTGTTCAAGTTGTTAAGAAAAGAGCAAACAGTCAGGTGGAACGATGACTGTCAGAGAGCTTTTGACAAGATCAAAGAATACCTGCAAGAACCTCATATTCTCTTGCCTCTAGTCGAAGGAAGACCTCTAATCATGTACTTGACAGTATTAGAAAAGTCAATGGGGTGTGTGTTGGGCCAGCATGACGAGTCTGGTCGAAAAGAGTATGCAATATACTACCTAGGCAAAAAGTTTACCGACTGTGAATAACGTTATTCATTGCTCGAGAAAACTTGTTGTGCTTTAGCGTGGGTTGCTCACCGACTAAGACAATATATGTTGAATCATACTATCTTATTGATCTCAAAGATGGACCCCGTCAAGTTCATATTTGAGAAGCCAGCAATTACCGGAAGGGTTGCAAGGTGGCAAATGATTCTAACCGAATATGACATTCAGTACACCTCTCAGAAAGCCATCAAGGACAGTGCATTGTCTTACTATCTGGCTGAGCAACCCATTGATGATTACCAGCTTATGAGATTTGACTTCCCTGATGAAAAAGTCATGTTCTTGAAAGCAAAAGATTGTGAAGAGCCTATTCACACTGAAGGGCATGACCCATAAGAAGCATGGACTATGATGTTTGATGGGGCAGTTAATTGCAACGGTCGTGGAGTTGGTGTAGTGCTTATTACTCCCAAAGGAGTTCATATGCCTTTCTTAGCAAGGCTTATCTTTGTCAGTACTAACAACAAAGCAGAATACGAAGCTTGTATCATGGGTCTCGAGGAAGCCATCAACCTCAGGATCAAAACCTTGAATGTATTTGGAGATTCAGCGTTGGTAATCAACCAGACCAACGACAAGTGGTTCACTCATCAGGAGCATTTGATTCCCTACCGTGACTATATGAGGAAATTATTGACCTTCTTCACAATGGTTAAGCTTGAATACATCCCTCAAGATGAGAATCAGTTTGCAGACGCTTTGGCTACCATTTCATCAATGATCAAAGTACAAGCTGTCAATTATGTACCTCGGATTTTGGTATCCAGACTGGACAAACCAGCATACGTATTCTCTGTGGACACTGTCACTGATAACAAGCCTTGGTACCATGACATCAAATGCTTCTTGGAACCTCAGACATACCAACCTGGGGTTGCCGCTCCCACTAAGTGACACAGGGTCAGATAGGGTACAAGCGCGAACGGTCGGCGAAAGAGAAGAGAAATGAACTGAAAAGAGTCACCAGCTAGGCATTTTTATCCCGAAGGAAAGGTAATGCTGCATAAACCTAGGAAAGATATGGATAAGACGGTCGCGAACCATAGAAACTGAGAAATGGGGTTGGTTACAACCTGGGAAGGTATTAGCACCCAGATTTTCCGTCGTACTCGACAAGATCCATGCTTGAAAGTTTGTGTTTAAAGGGGTAGTGTCTGTGCTATCTGTGTGCAAAAGCTAGAAATGAATGTACAAGTGTCAGTGCAAGAAAGTGAAGTGAAATGCTCAGGAATGAGGCTTAAAAGAATAATGCTGGAAGAGGGGGGAGAGACAGAGACTTTTGTTCGATAACAATTAAGTTATGCCTACGTATCCTCTCGTGAAATGAGGAAGTCAGAACACCGTAGTTCGACTCAAAGAGACTGAAAGATAAATTGACTGATGAACTGCTTACTTGTCTATGCTCAAGTGTATGACCTGTCTGGCTCAGGTGCTAATTGTCTTGCATTAGACGGAAGAAGTGAGTTCTCGTTTGTGAGTGAAGATGATGAGAAAAGAATCCTGAAGCAGACGATTATTGTTTGTTTTTGTGTTTTCAGTTTTTTATAGCTTTTTGGGTTTGTCATAAGTTAATGAGCTTAAGCCTAAACCAAGGGTTGGTAAACTGATCATATCCTCCCTCTGATTAGGGATAATGAGAATACCTTAAGTATGAGATAAACACCTCAAACTTAATTACCATGATGATGTAGGATTAAGATCATTAACCTACTTGTGATTATTTAGATGTTTTTGAGTTTTTGTTTAGTTTTAAGTAATGAGTTTAAGCCATAATCAAGGATTTAATGGACCCGTTACACCATCCTAATAGAAGGATAATAGATGAGCACATTTAAGCTGAGGAAGATACCTCAACTTAATCCATGATTAGGGATTAACCTCATGACAAAACAAGCCTTTATAAAAGTGGATTTTAATTAATGGTGAGATTAAGAAGTGAATTTTATGGTTTGTAAGACAACTTGAGGAGGACTTGTCCATTAACTCTAGGGTTAGTCCTTCTTAACCAATAAAGGAAGAATTATAACTCTAATGCAAGGCCCAAGTTACAAGCTAATGTATTAGTGATTATTAAGGTGGATTAATTAAGAGGTTTAAACAAATTAAGGGTTTAACACTTAGGATTAAAGTTATACACTCCATCCTAAGAGAAGGATGCAGACATAACCCTAATCACAAAGTCTTAAAACCTTAAAGGTTTAGTCTCTGATTATGAGATGAGAAGAGAGACACAAAGAAGAAACAGAGGTAAAAACTAAAGGGGGACTAATAAAAACCCTAATTATTGTCATTCTTGGATGTTCCTATGGTTTGTGAGGCTTAAGAGATATCTTCAGAGAAGCCACCAATGGAAGAAGCAGATGAAAGGAGGAGAAGCAGAAGAAACAAGTTAACTTACTTCATTGAAGAAGATAAGTTACTTGAAGAAAGAAAGTGAATGATGTACATGAATGAGCAAGCTCACTATAAGGAAAATGAAAATGCAGCAATGATGCATAAGAAGAATGAGAAGAAAAATGAGAAGTGAAGGCAAATTCACTTCTCAACTACTTACCACCTGAAAATGTTAGTATAAGAAAGGAATGAAGTGAAAATGAAATGTATGCAAAGTTGAAAACATAAACCAGAAGCATAAACATGATGCAAATGATGCTATGATATGATGCAAAGACAAACCAAGTGTTATGAATGTTCATACAAGAGATGAGAATGCAAATGAAGCATGTTGGAAGCATGAAAGTTCATGAAAGTTCATGGAATGAAATGAATGCATGTCATGGCAAATGGATGAAGAAATGATCAAGAATGATTCTAATGTGTCCTAAGATGTCTAATATGACATGTGAGTGCATGAAATGTCATGGAAAGTTCATGTATGAATGCATCTGCAAGATGTATGCAAATGAACATGAGAAATTAGGGTTTTATGACAACATGAGATGAAAAAGTCAAAAACAGAAGCAAAACATAAGATAAAAAATTGCAAATGAACTCAAAGGAACCCTAACCCCATATGATACCACACCCCAAAGGAGAAGGTCTAACTCTTAACATAAAGAAAGTTGTGATTTTTCTAAGTTATCTTGTGTTTTAAGGTACCTTAAGAGGGAAAATGCAAATCAAATAAAAAATGCAAGATAAATTTGTGAAAAAATTATGCTAGACACTACATGCTATATGAAGATCAATGCAAAAAGAATCAATGGCATACCCTACATGGTTAGGTAGAAAAGAATTCTTGAAGTTAGGGTTCAAAAATAGGATTTTTATGAACCCTAAATTCAAGAAAAATGTCAAAGAGTGATCAAAACCAAAAAGAAATTTGTATGAAATATTTGACAATGTTTCTAAATGTCCTAAGATGCAATGTGAATTTTTTTGGAATTTTCAGAAACCTAAATGGTATTTTAATTAATTAATTTCCATTAATTAACTAAAATAAACATTTAAATATTTTTAAAATGTTTTTTTAATGCAAAATATAAAAATAAAAATGTTTTTGAGTGAAAAAAATTATTTGAATTAAAAAAGCAGAAGGAAAATATTTTTGGAAATATTTAAGTATTTTAAATAAATTATGCAAAACAAATGGTAAAAAATGAAATAAAAACTGAATAAAATAAAAGTATGTTGATCTGATGGTTTAGATTGAACCTGGGGGATTTGCCTTTGACTACGCGCGCTTTCCAATGGCCATAATTCAAACTCAGTTAATTTTAATTAATTAATCCTGAGTTAAGTTTAATGATCTAATCTGAGCCTTTCAAAAACGCGCTAACCCTAAGATCTAATGGCCAAGATTCAAACTCACACTAATTACTCAGCTAACCCTAATTAAGCCCTAAACACTTTCAGGTGACTGGAACAGTGTTCCGGTCATCTTCTCCGGCAGCTCTCAAGAACAAAAGCTTCCCTAGGTCATTTCTGGAGCTCTAAAGCTCCAGATCAACTCCTCTCACCTTCCTAAACTCAAATCTACTCTCAAAACAAATTTCTAATGGCTAAATCTCATGATACGAATAAAAATGCAAAAACTGGAAAAGTTTCAGAACACGCATATAAGCTTATTTCTCAACCATTTTCAAAAGTAAACATATCATGGTGATCAGCAAAGCATAAAGAACAATCTAAGAACTTAAAATAGCATTTCTGGAAAATTTGTTCTTGAGGTTACCTGAAGTGAAGCTTTCTCAAACTGAGCTGTTTGGCTTCCTCTTTGGTTCAAAACGACTCCAATGATCCTCCTGATGATGCTTTGATGCTTGGAGGAAGTTTATAATGGCTGAAATGAGAGCTTGAACTCTTGCTGGTCAGAAATCGTGTTTTGGCTATGGGGGTTTTTGGTTTTTTTAATGGTTGGGAAATGTTCTCTGTAGAAGCATACTTCAAGCTCTTTGTTTTGATGACGTCAACATTATCCAAGCTCATTCCAGATTGCAAAAAGTCGAGATGACAACAAACGATCAAGACCATGGTTATGCATCATCAATGGAATGTTTCCGATCGATTCAAGATTTTGTGCTACACTTTCAAGACTTGTCTCAAGGCTTAGGTATATCAATAATTACCTCTTAAATATGATATACAAGTGTTCAACATAATCTTCATAATTTCATTGCATATGCATATTTGTTTGAAATGAAATTGGAACTGGTTTAACACTTTTAACATAAATATTTTTCTGAATTTTAACAGTGTTAACCGGTTAACCATATGGGTTAACCGGTTAACAGCAGCAATTTTACAAATTCCGTGGTAATGTTCATAGGCGTTAACCGATTAATCTATTAGGTTAACCGGTTAACACTGAAGAAACTTTGAAAAATTGTCTCTTTTTAAATTCAAATATTTTGTTAAAGTTATACCTCTTCATGATTTTCTTTCATAAGTTTTTATACCTTTTCAAAAGAAATTCTTTTCAAATTTTCATACCTTTTTGAATAGGTGTTTCAACTATTATAAATTCTAACATTTTCAAATTCATAAACACCTCCTAGAAAAATTTCAAATATTTTCATACAATCAAATTCACTTTATTCAAATTATCTTCATCTTTCAAAAGTGTTCATAAGTTCATAATTTTCATATTTTGTCTTGAACACTTGTGTTGAATATTTATAGTGAATTCTTGATTATAGGAGAAGATCAATTTTATTGATATCATTTCATTGTACTCTCACTCAAACAATATTATAGAAAGTGTCTTTCTATTTTGTGACTTGTGTTCCAAGGATTGTTTGGACATAAGGGTAAGTGTGGCAAGAGGATTGTTCTTGCATACTTGTTTGTATAGTTTTCTAGAAAGTAGGCCTCACCATTGAAGGTGTGATAGGTTGTACTGTTCTAAAGAAAACTAGTGGAAATCTCTTTCGGTTTGGAATGGGGACTGGATGTACCTTCGTATTGTGAAGGGAATCAGGATAAACCTCTGTGTGTTCTTTACTTTTCTGCTTTACAATTTTTGTTCTTTAATCGTAAAAGCAAAATCCATCCATCTAAGAAAAAGAATCGAGAAAATTTTGATAACACCTAATTCACCCCCCCTATCTTAGGTGCATTCTGATTCTACAATTGGCATCAGAGCAGGTTTAGGTAACCTGTTCCTAAAAGATCCTATGGCTTCCGCAAACTCGAATCCCGTTTTCAAAGATGGTGGAAGTAGCAACAAGCATCCGCTCTTCTCCGGCGAATACTTCGATTTCTGGAAAATCAGAATGAGGGCACATCTTGAAGCCCAAGGAGAAGGCATATGGGAAGCAATCAAAGAAGGTCCGCATAATCCCGTCAATGTAATCAACGATGTTGGAACGGCGAAGTTGAAGAATATGTATGATGAAGATAATAAAAGAAAGATCCTAAATGAGAAGAAAGCAATCAACATACTTCAAAGTGCTCTTAGTATGGACGAATTTTTTCGTGTATCACAATGAAAATCGGCGAAGGAGATTTGGGATACTTTGGTAGAAACACATGAAGGAACAACAGAAGTTAAAAGATCAAGGCTTAACACGTTAAGTCAAGAATACAAAATGTTCCGCATGCAGCCCGGAGAATCTATTGTGGCGTTACAAAAAAGATTTGTTCATCTAACCAACCATTTGATTGCACTCGGAAAGACCTTCACCAACGACGATCTCAACTTGAAATTTCTAAGGTCTTTGACAAGGGAATGGCAACCGAAGGTGACCGCGATCTCGGAGAAGAAGAGTCTCTCAACAATGACATCTGCATCTCTATTCGGCAAACTTCAAGAGTACGAATTGGAACTTGGAAGGCTCGAGAAGCATGAAAGTCAAGAGAAAAAGTCCAAAGGAATTGCTTTGAAGACTGACACGAAGGATGACAAAGATGACGAGATCTCCGAAGATGAGAACTTCATGCTTCTTGTTAAGAAGCTTGGTAAGTTTTTTAACAAAAATAATAATTCTTCTTTTCCTAAAAAGAATAAACATTTCAGGAAGAAGGATGCATCCACATCGAATCAAGAAGTTACATGTTATGAATGTGGAAAGCAAGGTCACATAAAACCGGATTGTCCAAGACTTGCGAAGAAAGGAGGATTAAAAGGCAAGAAGGACTTCAAGAATAAAAAGGCTTATGTCGCGTGGGATGACAATGAAGTTAGTTCCTCATCAGAATCGGAAAGCGACGAATGTGCAAATATGGCGTTAATCGCGTCACATCACTCCGATGAAGAAAATGACGAGGTTAGTAGTAACTTTTCAATTTATGAAAATGATGCACAAGAAGTCATAGATGAACTTCTAAAGGAATGTAAGACTTTGTACAAAAATATTTCATCCCAAAAGAAGAAAATATTATCCTTAGAAGAACAAAATAAATCTTTTGAAAAATACATTGAAGATGAAAAACAAAAGATAAAGGATGAAAAACAAAGCCTTACATGTAAAAATTGTGAGTCATTGTCCTTTCAAATTTTTCAACTCAAAAGAGTTTTAGAAAGATATGAAAAAGGTAAAATTGGCTTGGAGGAAATTCTTAGGCACCAAAGATATCCAAATGATAAAAGTGGCCTATGATATTCTAAGTTTTCCAAACCAAGCACAAGTGAAACCATTTTCGTAAAAGCTAGTGAACAAATTTTTAAGGAAAATACTAACAATGTTAAAACTATCCATCAAAGTCATAAAAAGAAAAGTATTATTAAGAAACAAAAATATGTTTCTAAATTCAAAAGTCAATTTCAACCTATTTTCTTTTATTGTGGAATCAAAGGCCATACACCTAATGCTTGCTATGTGCGCAACATTGGTGTTGCTAAAGGGCATTATGTGTGGGTTGAAAAGGGTACTAACTATCAAGGACCCAAAGCAATTTGGGTACATAACAAAACTTGACTTTGTTTTGTAGGTATGCTTGAAAAGAACTTCTACGCAATGGTATCTCGATAGCGGTTGTTCAAAGCATATGACGGGCGACATCAACAAATTTTCAAGTCTAACACTTAAAGCCAAAGGATACGTACGGTGATGATAACAAAGGAAGAATTCTTGGAGTTGGAACCATTGGTGCATCTCCTCATACAATCATCGGAGACGTCCTTTATGTGGAAGGCCTTAAACACAACCTTCTTAGCATAAGTCAATTGTGTGACAAAGGGTTCCGAATCAACTTCACAAAGGAGGAATGTTTGATAGAACACGAAGTCACTCATGAACTCTTGCTAAAAGGTAAACGATTTAATAACATTTTTATGATTTCTTTTGATGACTCTCTCTTGAAGGTGAAATGCTTAATGGCAAACAACAACGATGCATGGCTTTGGCATAAGAGGATTGCTCACATTCACATGGAGCACTTGAATAAATTATTAAAGCATGATCTAGTTGTTGGTCTTCCAAAGATGAAGTTTATCAAGGATAAGCTTTGTGACGAATGTCAAAAAGGGAAGCAAACCAAAACATCCTTCAAGACCAAGAAACTGATATCTACTACAAGACCACTACAACTGTTACATATGGGTCTTTTCGGTCCATCTAGAACAAAAAGCTTCGGAGGTAACGTTTTTGCACTAGTTATTGTTGATGATTTCTCTAGATATACTTGGACTTTGTTTTTAGTGAAGAAAAGTGATGCCTTTAAAGCATTCAAGAAGTATGTCAAGCAAATTCAAAATGAGAAGTCACTCTCAATTGTGTCCATAAGAAGCGACCATGGTGGCGAGTTTCAAAATTCATCATTTGAATATTTTTGTGAAGAACATGGAATCTCTCATAACTTTTCCGCACCTAGGACTCCTCAACAAAACGGTGTTGTAGAAAGGAAGAATAGGGCACTAGTGGAACTTGCAAGGACAATGCTTAGCGACTCGAATCTTCCTAAATATTTTTGGGCGGATGCGGTTAGCACGGCTTGTTTTGTAAGTAATTGTGTCAATATTCGACCTATTCTCAAGAAGACCCCTTATGAGTTGTTCAAGGGAAGGAAACCCAACATATCTTTCTTCCACATTTTCGGATGCAAATGCTTCGTTCTCAACAACGGTAAGGACAACCTTGGCAAGTTTGATGAGAAATCCGATGAAGGTAATTTTCTTGGATATTCTCTATCAAGTAAAGCTTTTAGAATTTTCAATAAACGTACTCTTACCATTGAAGAATCCATACATGTTTCGTTTGATGAGACTAACCCCTCGAAAGAGGATAATATTATTGTGGATGATGATGATGATGATGTAGATCTATCACAAAAACAAAAGGAGATATCAAAAGAACAAGCAATATCACAAGAAGAGAAGTCACCAACCATTGAAGAACATCAAGATCTTCCAAAATAATGGAGAACTCATAGAGATCACCCGATAGATAAAGTGATTGGTGATATTAGCCAAGGCGTTGCAACTCGACTCAATCTCAAGGATGCTTGCCTCAACATGGCGTTCGTGTCTCAAATTGAACCAACTAAAATCGATGAAGCCTTAGGCGACGATCAATGGATAATAGCTATGCAAGAAGAACTCAACCAATTCGAAAGGAACCAAGTTTGGACTCTTGTACCAAGACCGGACAACAAGCATATCATAGGCACAAGATGGGTGTTCAAGAACAAACTTGACGAGAATGGGATCATAGTTCGTAACAAAGCAAGATTGGTCGCACAAGGCTACAACCAAGAAGAAGGAATCGACTTTGATGAAACATTCGCTCTGGTAGCAAGGTTAGAAGCAATTAGATTATTACTTGCTTACGCTTGTTCTATGAATTTTCAGTTGTACCAGATGGATGTCAAAAGCGCTTTCCTAAATGGTTACATCAACGAAGAAGTCTACGTCAAACAACCTCCCGGTTTTGAAGACTTCAAGAACCCATCTCATGTCTACAAGTTGAAGAAGGCTCTTTATGGCTTAAAGCAAGCACCAAGGGCTTGGTATGATCGCCTTAGCAACTTCCTATGTGAGAAAGGTTTTACTAAAGGAAAGGTTGACAAGACTTTGTTCATCAAAAATCTTAAGGGTAACACCTTACTTGTTCAAGTCTATGTCGACAACATCATCTTCGGTTCAACAAACAAAGATCTTTGCGAAGAATTCTCTCTTATGATGCAAGGCGAATTCGAGATGTCCATGATAGGAAAGATGAACTACTTCCTTGGATTACAAATCAAGCAAACAAAGGATGGCATCTTCATCAACCAATCCAAGTATTGCAAGGAGTTATTGAAAAGATTTGATATGGACAATTGCAAAGAGATGTCTACTCCAATAGGATCCGGAACGTATGTTGATCAAGATCTTTCCGGCACTTCAATAGATATTACAAAGTATCGATCTAATCCGAAGGAATCGCATCTCACTTCCGTGAAGAGGATCATGAAGTATCTCAAAGGAACGACGCACGTCGGACTATAGTATCCTAAAGGTAGTACTTGTTCTTTAATTGGTTATTCTGACGCTGATTATGCAGGATGTAAGACTGATAGAAAGAGTACAAGTGGTACTTGTCACATTCTCGGGAATGCACTAGTGTTGTGGGCATGCAAGAAGCAAGCATGCGCTGCACTTAGCATGGCCAAAGCGGAGTTCATTGCAGCAGGAAGTTGTTGTGCTCAAATCTTGTGGCTTAAACAACAACTTCTCGATTTCGGTATAGATCTCGGTTGTATCCCTCTCCGGTGTGAAAACACAAGTGCCATCAATATCACGAAGAACCCGGTCATGCATTCAAGAACAAAGCACATTGATATCTGGCACCACTTCCTTAGAGATCATGTTCTAAATGGAGATGTCGATGTTACATTCGTGGATACACACAATCAACTCGCCGACATATTCACAGAACCATTGGCTAAAGAGCAATTTTACAAGATTCGACGAGAACTTGGTATTCTCAATGAAGGTGACATCTAACCTTTACTTTAAAATTGCTTATTATATGTCTTTATTGCATTTTATGTATGTTTGTTCTCTTTTTAGTCATAAAAGGCTAGCACTCCCATTTCGCCGTTTTTCGTTTTTCTCACTTTCGTATACCCGAAAATAATCGGTTTCACAAACGTTTTTGATCGAAAGTTGCGTTTTGATGAGTGCTAACACTTTATGGAAAATTTTTTGTGAAAAAGTTATTATTTTTAGGCTAAAACATACTTCTGGATTTTTCAAAAAATTCAAATTTTTTAACCGTTAACCGGTTAACACATCCAAAACTTGGATTTCCAGCGCAGGTTTCAGCTTCTGTATGTTTAAATTGTTTTTGTTTTATTTGTTTTACTATGTTTTATTATATTATTCTAGTACACATATTGCATGTTTGGTTCATTCTCTTCCACATGTTTTAATCTTTTAAACTCTTTGACTACCATAAACACTATTTATCATCCTCTTCCATCTTCCAACCTTCAACAATTTAAACCCTCATTTAAAATCCACTATCTCTACATCTTTATAACACTCTTCAAACTACCTTAAACTCACCAAACATCATCTCCTCCATAAACCCTAACTCTATCATTGTTCATGGCACCCCAAAGGAAAGGAAAGGAACCAACTTCTGTGTCAGAAGAAGCTCCAGCTGTAGAAACAATGGAGTCTACCAAGAAGAGGAGGCTGGATTTCAAAGTCAGAGTCAGACCACTTCTTAAGGGTAAATATGTTCTTCTGAAATACTTCAAACCTCCAACATTTAAATTTCCTCCATTGCTATAATTTCAAGGGATGCTTGATTTTGTTGCTGACAATGGGAGAATTTACCCGGATTTGGTCCAATCCATTATGCATAATTTCTCTCTCAACATGGATAGGCATGGTAAACATAAATTGCATACTCTTGTTCGAAATTGTGAAATTAAGGAAGATTTAGGTGCTTTGGCTGCATCCTTGAACATTCCTTTTTCCGGTGTATTTCTCCGCAAATGTGTGAATCACATGGATGACATTTGGTCCGGCTACAACAAAATGGAGTATTATTACTCAATCTGCCGTTTTCCAAAGGATGTTGTGACATCGGGACAGCGCACTACAAGAACTCTATGTTATGCGAAGAATTTAACCGTTGATGATCGGTTGTTACACTATATCATTTGCTATGTGCTGCTGCCGAAGGATTCAAACCACTCTCAAATCAACGACTTGGAGATGCAAGTTCTATTTGCTATCAAGAAAAGGGTAAAGATTAATTGGATGCTTACTATGATGTATCACTTGAAGCAACAACTCTCTTTGAAGACAAGACTTCTGTATGCTAGGCTCATTTCTCGGATCATTGAGCAAAATGACTTGGTTATTGGTAGGGAACCTTTTATTGCCATGAAGGCTACGGCAAATGAAATCAATGAGATTACTATTGTGAAGAATACCGGAATTGTGTTACGCAATGATGGTTCTTATGAATATGCCGATGGTTCTTTCGCTCCATCCTTTCCTATTCCCAAAGGTGGCATAACCAATGACTTCCTTTACACCACCATCATGACACACCACCGAGAAGCTCAACAAAACCACCGTGAAACCCAACGCACTCTCAAAAGTCTTCAGAAATTTATTATCGGTTCTCACACCCAACCCGAAGAGGAAGATGAAAGTGAAGCCGGTAGTGAAGATGGTGAAGATGAAAGTGATGATATGTCGGAAGAGGAATGACCATGCATGTCTTGTTGTTTTTATTGTTTTAGTTTAAAAATTCCGTTTTAAGTCCTACGTTTGTTAGGCAATTTTGATTTCGTTTCGGTTATGTTTTTTGTACTCTTATCCGTTTTTAATTCAATTATGTTTTTGCTATGTGTATGTGTTCATATATGCTTTCATACTAAGTTGCATCATGCTGAATTTTATGTTGTATTTTTCATATCTATGCTTGATCCTCTCTTCCTTTTTGCTAATGACAAAGGGGGAGAAGAGCTTTGGTTTCTAATATCTCTCTGTGCAGATTTGTGCCTCTGTTTTAGATAGGGAGAGCTGCTAATCATAGGGGGAGAAGCAAGTCTAGAACATGATTGATCGATCAAAGCTTGTATGCAAATTCGCTCAGTTGTCATCATCAAAAAGGGGGAGAATGTAGAAGCATACTTCAAGCTCTTTGTTTTGATGACGTCAACATTATCCAAGCTCATTCCAAATTGCAAAAAGTTGAGATGACAAAGTCAACAAAGCCTCTCAAAGGCTCTTTTGCACAAAGTCAACAAAGTTTGTACTTGAGGTATGGGCTCTTCTGCAGCTGGCGTTTTGGATTGTCCTGGTTCAACAAGGATCAAGGAGGACCATGGAACATGTTTTGTGGTGATTCAGCAAGTTTGTGAGAAGTTATGTGCCCTTTTGCAAATTTCATGAAGTTTGGCCATTTTGTGATTTCTTGAAGTTCAAGTCATAGAATGAGATGATTCTTGGGCCAATTCTGATCTTAAGGCAATGCACTATGTTGGTATGATGCATAGAAGTGTATTATAAGTCACAAAAAAGATTGGCAAGTGGTTTTGCAAAAATCCCTCTTTGGTGTATTCTCGAAAATTATAGGATTTTTGCCAACTTTGAAAGATCATAACTTGAGTTCCATAATGAATTAGAACTTGTTCTTGTACTTTTTGGAAAGGGAATGATCCAATCTACAACTTTCATGACCAACAATTTTTCATTTGAAGCATTTTTGGTTGAGAAATAGGAGGTTGAAAAACTTTCCCAAAATGGAAAGTTTACATTACAAGTCATTTCCATTTTTGGCAACATTTGGTTTAGCTCACTTTTCTTTAATTTTGTGAACTTCCAAGCACTTAAATGATCAAATAAAGATCATATAACTTCAATTTGATAAAAAAAATCCACTTTGGTTCCATTGGTGGGGGCCTCAGATACCCTGATTTTGCTCTAACTTGCTCAAGAAGTTACCCAGTGAACATATGACTTCCATAATTAATTTCTTCATAAAACTTGGTACACATGATCCTTATAACATATTGAGACCATTATAAATAAGAATGACCAAAAAATTTGGAGTTATGGCCTCTGAAACCAAAACCCTAATTTCAGGTCATTTGTGCAGTGAAACCCTAGCTCTGCTTCCATGCTTTGCCAGTTCTTGTGATTTCTTGACTTCATTGATCTTTGAGGGATGTAATATGACGGTAGAACACACATGGACCCTCTTGGAATGACTGGAAGCCTTTGGAGTGGCTCAGATGGATCTTTGGATTGCTCAGATCATAAACCCTAGATGCAGATGAACTTGAACAAATGCAGTGAAACAAAAATGCAATATGGTATGATATGCTTATACTAATGCAAATATGAAAGATCACAAGCCATGGTGTGAACTTAGTGAGGGAAAATTTGGGGTGTTTACAGCTGCCCCTATTCAAACATGAGTTAGTTGTGCAAGATGTAAGCGCCTCGCTTAACAGACAAACAAGATAACTTGTGGTTGAATACCCAATACAGTCCAAAATTTGCACTCACTGGGGAGAAGAAGAAAAGGGATATAAATTGTAAAAGAAAGTATAGTATGATTATAAATATAGGCGATGGAGGACGACCATCGAGCAGAGGACGACTGCTGGGGATAAAGCAATGACGGGGACTGTCGACATGTTGGGGAAATAAAGAGATTATGATGGGGACGGCCATCAAACAAAGTAACAATGTTCTCTGGGGATTAAAGCAAAGGCAATGATGGGGACGGCCATCAGGTTTGCAAGGGAATGATAAACAACGATGGGGACGGCCATCGGTTCAAAGAATAAATGAAATAAATGATGAGGGACGGTCATCAAAGTTGAAGGACGATCACCTAGCAGGGGACGTCTGCTCTTTATCACAACATAGGACGAATGCTCGATAGAAAAAGAGTCGACAATGGGGACGACCATCGGATAAGCATGATGAAGGACGATCATCAAGAGGTGAAGGACGATCACCTAGCAGGGTACGACTGCTCTCGGGGTTTATCATGACATAGGACGAATGTCAGATAAAAAAGATCAATGATGGGGACGGCCATCGGATAAAATGATGAAGGACGATCATCAAAAGGTGTAGGACGATAACCTAGCAGGGGACAACTGCTCTCAGGGTTTATCATGACATAGGACGAATGTCAGATAACAAGATCAACGATGGGGACAGCCATCGGATAAAATGAAGAAGGACGATCATCAAAAGGTGAAGGACGATCACCTAGCAAGGGACGACTGCTAAATATCACGACATAGGACGAATGCCGGATAGGAAAGAGTTCCAATAATGGAGACTCCGCTGGGGGAAAGGATGAGGGACGGTCATCCAAAGGTGAAGGACGATCACTTGGCAGGGTACGACTGCCGAACGTATCATGACATAGGACGAATGTTAACACGAACGAGTGTTTACATCCAAGAAATAAAAGGTATAAGTGTTTGACACTGTGTATAGATTAAATATGCGGACGAGCATCCTTAAGACCACGATACGGACGAGTATCGGTAGAAACAAACGCTGATGCGTGTTCAGAGATTATGGTACGGACGAGTACCAACTGGTTAACAAAGAACACGGACGAGTGTCGAATCTGTGGGGAATAAGTGTGTATATAAGATACGGACGAGTATCTGTATAAGTAAAAACAAGTATTGTGAAGTATGAGCAAGACACGGACGAGTGTTCAACTTCCTGGGAAGAGTATGACACGGACGGGTGTCATAATAGAAAGCATATAAGTTATGAACTTATTAGTGTAAGAGGTAATTTGATGACCTGTGGGGGATAGGATGACACAGACGGGTGTCAGCAAGAGTGTATTATAAACAAGTGTTTGGTTTGAAACAAGTGTTTGGGCAACCATGCTAGGGAGTGGTGACACAGACGGGTGTCAAGATAGTGTATATGAACATGTATCTGTAATCACTGAGGATGTTTGTGGTTTATCTGCGGGGGATGATATGACACGTACGAGTGTCGAAAGAGTATATATGAACATGTATATATGTTGGAGAGTGCAAAGGGGACGCTTTGGCTTTCTGTTGGGGAAATATTTTGTATATTGCTGGTTGGTATTTACAGGTGACTGGTTCGAACCCGACTTGTGATCATGCAAAATGTTTGATTTTTTCCGTAATGCTCTGTATTAGACGGAATGCTACGCTTTGTGGGGAAAAATGATGCGAATGCTATGATTTTGCAAAAGATACTGATCCGGGATTCGGATCCCGCTGCTGTGAAGATCTCTGGCTGATCTGCTTGGAAGGATATCCCAGCTGGGGATGATCATTGGTAGATCTGATAAAACATATGGTTCTTCTTGGGGAAATAGATCACTGATAGATCTATCCTATAAGGAGATAACCCAGCTGGGGATGAAGAAGCTTCTGTCACTTTGTTGTGTATGAACTTCAGGCATTGTTCTTCTGGATAGAGTCTTGGAACTCTGTGGGGAGATGGTTCCCTTGTCTTCGGGAGACCTGGAACTCTGTTTGGGAGAGGAAAGATCATTGAAAGATATTCCTAGAAACTTCTGTGGGGATCCCGGCTGGGGATGAGGAGACTTCGACAACTCTGTCGGGGAAAAAGAATTTTCAGATGCTGTTTGGAGAAGATGTACTAGGGAAGTGATGTTTGGCATGCCCCATACTGCGTATTGAATACCTGCAATCCTGTTAAGACAAAGAAATGCACAAGTATCCCGAGGTATCCCTTATCGTATTCCGTCATAAGAGTTAGATATTACTGAACGTAAATACACTTCCTGTAAGCATGTATTAGAAAGGCGCATCTGTTTTATGCAAATATTATATCATGGATACTGGACATTTTGCAAACAAAACAAAAAATGTGCAAGACGAAGTGTGACTGAAAACTCTGATTTTATTAAACTGGGTGCCCTGAATTGGCAAATACAGTTAAAGGAACAGATCCCCTGGAATGAGGAGATTGTTACAAATTGAGAAAAGCAAAAGTGCTGGCAATGTTGACGACGCTCCGTTGAGCTTCCCTTGCTATGACCCGTATGACCTTGACGTTCTTCTTATCTTGCTTTCTGAAGAAGGTTGATTCTGACCGATGCTTTATCCTTTTGAAGTTTTCCATGTTGTAAGTGATACAAACGAATTCAGAATGCAGTTTTTCGCTTATTCCCTGATTTTGCGTGGATCACCCTTTCGGGTTTTCAATCCACCGGGATACCCATTTTTGCCTGAGCTGTCCAATGTGACTTTTCAACTCAGCGGGTGTACACATTTTTTTTATATTTTTCCCTTATTTTTGCCCGAGTCTTTTATTTTGTTTTTGACTCGCCGGGATGCCCTATTTTTTCCTAGACTTACATTCTGTTTTTATGTCTAGCGGGTCATTTTATGCGAAGTATTTTTTAACTGCATCTGAATTCACAAGGGATAAGAAATCTTCACCATCCATAGTAGTGAGCATCAGTGCTCCACCAGATAAAACCTTCTTTACTATGAATAGACCATCATAATTCGGAGTCCACTTACCCCTGTGGTCTGTATGAGGAGGGAGAAGTATTTTCAACACAAGATCTCCCACTTGGTATTCCCGAAGCCTGACTTTCTGATCGAAGGCTTTCTTCATTCTTTTTTGATATAACTGCCCATGACAGATTGCAGCTAATCTCTTTTCTTCGATCAGATTCAATTGATTGTACCTAGATTGGACCCATTCTGCTTCGTTCAGGTTGACATCCATCAGTACCCGTAAGGAGGGTAATTCAACTTCAACAGGTAGGACTGCCTCCATATCATACACAAGCTGATACAGTGTTGCCCCAGTGGATGTTCTTATCGAGGTACGGTACCCATGCAAGGCAAATGGTAGCATTTCATGCTAGTCTTTGTATGTAACCACCATCTTTTGCACAATCTTCTTGATGTTCTTGTTTGCTGCCTCAACAGCGCCATTCATCTTTGGCCTGTAAGGAGAAGAGTTGTGATGTTGGATTTTGAAGTCCCGGCACAGTTCTGGCATCATTTTGTTGTTCAAATTGGAACCATTATCAGTACTGATCCGCTCGGGAACTCTATATCGACAGATGATGTCTCTCTTCAGAAATCTGGCTACCACTTATCTGGTGATGTTCGCATACGAAGCTGATTCGACCCACTTGGTGAAGTAATCAATGGCTACTAGGATGAATCTGTGTCCATTTGAAGCAGTCGGTTCAATCTTTCCAATCATGTCAATGCCCCACATGGAAAAGGGCCAAGGTTAAGACATTACATTCAAAGGATTTGGAGGCATATGCACCTTATCTGCATAAATCTGGCATTTGTGGCACATTGTGGCATATGCACAACAGTCTGCATCCATTGTGATCCAGTAGTAACCCGATCTTAATAACGTTTTAGTCATTGTATGTCCTCTAGCATGGGTACCGAAGGATCCTTCATGCACCTCGTGCATCAGCAAGTATGCTTCTTTCTTATCAACACATCTGAGAAGAACCATGTCAAAGTTTCTCTTGTATAATGAACCATCAGCATTCAGGAAGAAACTACCAGCCAGTCTTCTTAATGTCTTCTTATCATTGGATGATGCCCCAGGTGGGTATGTCTGATCCTCTAAGAAGCATTTGATGTCATGGAACCAAGGCTTGTCATCTTTAGCAATGTCCACGGAGAACGCGCATGTTGGTCGGTCTAGTCTGGATACCGAAATCCGAGGCACAAAGTTGGCAGTCTGAACCTTGATCATGGAGGAAATGGTAGCCAAAGCATCTGCGAACTGATTTTCGTCCCGAGGGATGTACTCAAGTTTGACTGTTCTGAAGAAAGTCAATAATCTCCTCGTGTAGTCTCGGTATGAAATTAGATGCTCTTGGTGAGTGTACCATTTCCCGTTGGTCTGATTGATTACCAAAGCTGAATCTCCGAATACAGTTAACGTCTTGATCCTGAGGTCAATGGCTTCCTCAAGACCCATGATACAGGTTTTGTATTCAGCTTTGTTGTTAGTGCATGCAAAGGTGAGTTTTTCCGAGAAAGGGATATGAACTCCATTAGGTGTAATGAGCACTACACCAACTCCTCGACCATTCATATTGACAGCCCCGTCAAACATCATAGTCCATTCTTCTTCTGGGTAAGGCCCTTTAGTGTGAACAGGCTATTCATGATCTTTTGCTTTCAGGAACATGATGTCTTCATCAGGGAAGTCAAATCTCATTGGTTGGTAATCATCAATGGGTTGCTCAGCCAGATAGTCAAACAGTACACTGCCTTTGATGGCCTTTTGAGATGTGTACTGAATGTCATATTCTATCAGAATCATTTGCCATCTTGCAACCCTTCCGGTAAGTGCTGGCTTCTCAAATATGTACTTGACGGGGTCCATCTTTGAGATCAACAAAGTAGTGTGGGTCAACATATATTGTCTTAGTCGGCGAGCAGCCCACGCTAAAGCACAACAAGTTTTCTCGAGCAGTGAATAACGTTGTTCACAGTCGGTAAACGTTTTGCTTAGGTAGTATATTGCATACTCTTTTCGACCAGACTCGTCATGCTGGCCCAACACACCCCCCATTGATCCTTCTAATACTGTCAGGTAGATTATTAGAGGTCTTCCTTCAACTGGAGGCATAAGAATCGGAGGTTCTTGCAAATACTCCTTGATTTTGTCAAAAGCCTTCTGACAATCTTCATTCCACCTGACTGTTTGTTCCTTTCATAAAAATTTGAACAAGGGTTCACAGGTTGCAGTAAGGTGAGATATGAACCTTGATATGTAGTTCAATCTACCTAAGAAACCCCGAATTTCCTTTTCGGTCCTAGGTGCAGGCATCTCCTGAATGGCTTTGACTTTGTCAGGATCAACTTCAATTCCTTTTTCTCTTACAATGAATCCCAGCAACTTACCGGAACGTACCCCGAATGTGCACTTGTTGGGGTTTAGCTTCAGCTGATACCTTCTCAGATGCTTGAACAACTTCAGCAGATTTACCAGATGGTCTTCTTCAGTGAGGGACTTGGCAATCATGTCATCCACGTAGCATTCAATTTCTCCGGCATTCTTCAGTCCAAATGGCATTACCTTATAGCAGAAAGTGCCCCAAGGTGCGATGAAGGTAGTCTTCTCCATGTCTTCAGGTGACATCCTGATCTGATTATACCCGGAAAAACCATCCATGAAAGAGAATACCAAGAACTGAGCTGTGTTGTCAACCAATACATCAATGTGAGGTAATGGGAAATCATCCTTTGGGCTAGCTCTGTTCAGATCCCGGTAATCCACACACATCCTTACTTTGCCATCCTTCTTAGGCACTGATACAATATTAGCGACCCACGGTGGGTAACTAGTTACAGCAAGGAAACCGGCATCCCACTGTTTTTGTACTTCCTCTTTAATCTTCATGGCCATATCTGGACGAGTACGACGTAGCTTCTACTTCACTGGAGGGCAATCTTCTTTCAAAGGCAGCTTGTGCATAACTATGTCGGTATCCAGACCTGGCATGTCTTGATAGGACCAAGCAAATACATCGACATACTCTCGAAGCATGTCAATAAGCTATTCCTTCACTGAATCTTGCAGACTGGCCCCAATCTTCACATATTTCAAGTCTTCTTCGGTACCAAGATTAACTGTTTCAACCTCCTCCTGATGAGGAGTAATCACCTTCTCTTCTTGCCTCAACAACCTGGCTAACTCTTCAGGTAACTCATAGTTTTCTTCAATCCCTTCATCAGCTTGATTAATCGGATTGTCGAAGTCATACAAGGTCATAGCAATGTTGTTGTCGGTGTAATATGGAGGATAATCTCTGCAAGGGTTGAGATTGGTTCGTTTTAGTGATCATTTTTTAATCTTGTTTAGAAAAAGTGAAAATGAAGTTATTATTTTGAAAACATTGCCATTTTATTGTTTTGTACAAAAGTGAAAAATGAAATGACAGTGAGCGAAAAAGAGACTCGCTTGCAAAAGATGTCCGATATTCATTGATTAATCATTTTCACAAAATTACAATATGGCCCTATTAAAAAATGAGTCCTGACACCTTGGGCAAGATGCCGGACTTGATGCATGCTAAAAAGATAGGAAATAATAATTACTCTGCAGGAGTAACCCTTATAATTTCCTGGGAAGACCAGTTAAGGTCTGGGTTCCCTGGGATCCTTGGACGTATCCAGCTCTCCAGGTTACTGTCGCTTTCTGCCTCGTCTTCCAGGTTGTTAACAGCATCTGGGGTGAGCATCCCCCCACTGACAAATTTATGCTCCTTGGCAGCCTCTGATTGATCTTGCCGGATTGGTTTGTAACCCAACCCGAATCTATCTTCCTTCTTTTCCACTGGCAGCAGCTTGCCCTAGCCTTGAGCAGTACCTTCTTCAACAACCTTTCTGGCTTGCTGATAAGAGATGATTGAAGTTCCCATCCTGTCCTCCTGGGATGCAGCCAAAACTCCAGTAGCCTCATTAACATTCAGGGCCTCAAACGCTTGGCTCATTGTCTCATGGATTTCACCATCCATCTCAATATATTTGTATGTAGCCAGCTGGCTAAAAAATATGACTTCCTCACCACAGATGGTGATAATCTGTCCTTCCCATTTGTACTTCAGTTTCTGGTGAAGAGTCGACGTTATTGCGTCTGTGGCGTGAATCCAGGGTCGACCTAACAAACATCTGTATGCCGGCTGTATGTCCATCACATAGAAAATGGTCTTGAAGACTTGTGGACCGATTATCACTGGTAACTCCACCTCTCCCAAAACAGATCTTTTAGAGCCATCAAAAGCCCGAACCACACGATTACTTGGCCAGAGAGCTATCCCATTATACTCTAGCTTGACAAGGGCTTTCTTGGGTAAGAAATTGAGTGAGGACCCAGTGTCTACAAGTACATGAGATAAGACAGCTCCTTTGCACTCCAAGGTTATATGCAAGGCTTTGTTGTGGAGACGTCCTTCTGAAGTTGAATCAACATCAGTGAACCCTAGCCCATGGCTAGTATTGACATTTTCTACCATTGTTTCCAGCTGATTTACAGTGATCTCTTCTAGCACGTAGGCAGCGTGCAGAACTTTGAGAAGTGCATCCCGATGGGCTTCGGAACAAAAAAACAATTATAGGATTGAGATCTTTGAAGGAGTCTGGTGGAATTGGTCCACAACTTTATAGTCACTTCTTTTGATGATTCTCATGAACTCATCCATATCTTGATCGAAGGATGACTTATGAGTTTCTTTCGCCACATATTCTTCCGGTATCACACTCTTCCCTTTAGCTCTGGTAGCAGCTTCTGCCTCAGTGTTGCTTCTAGGGACTTGTGAAGCAAAGAGACGTCCGCTTCGGGTGAAGCCTCCGCCCTCCCCCAACATTATCCACTTGGGGAGTGAGAACTGGAGAATCAAGAAGGACTTTCTCTCCATTGCAGTATAGATCAGCACCATAATGCCATGGTATAACATTGTCTTTGTCATATGGGATCGGCCCGGGCACTGTGATGGTGACTGGGCTTACTGCAGCTGTTGTTGGGACTACAATGGTTTGTGGATCATAAAATATTGTTACAGGACCTATGGTGGATGTAGGTGAAGGTGAATTGAAGCTTTGTTGAGACTGTTGTTGACTTTGCTGAAATTTGTTGGAACTTGGGACCGTTGTCGGGTCATAGTAGATTGTGACAGTGGAAACATCATTATTGGTTGTTGAAGTTGTAGCTGAATCGTTTGGAACAATGGTTGTTGCATTTATAGAAGGAACACTTGGACAGATGGTTGTTGCATTTGTAGAAGATTCACTTGTTGTTGATAAAAGAGTTATTGGTGTTGTAGAAGCTGTGGTTGTAATTTGCAGAATGCCCTCTCTGATCAAGTCACTGATGCCTTTCCTCAAGCTAGCACACCCATTCTCAGAAAGTTTGCATGATTCGCAACAGGCCTCACAACCTGGAAACACTTGGCATCTTAAAAGCTGGGCTTTAACCTCTGCCAGAGGTGTTTGAATACATGCAATGTCTTCTATCAAACTCACGGGTGATCCATCCTCTACAACATTAATCCTTGGCCCACTGTGGCTTGGCATAGGATTTTCATTACATTTGGAGGAGGTGCAAAGTTCAGGGCTTTTGAATCTACCAGATCCTGAACCTTCATATGCAGGGCTCTGCATTTCTCTGTAGAATGACCAGGTGCGTTGGAATGGAAAGCACACCTAGCATTAACATCATAGTTCCTTGGAAGGTTTTGAGGATCAAGTGGAGCCAATTTCCTGAACTCAACCAGATTGAGCTTTAGGAGTTGTGGCAATAGTGTAGAATATGGCATAGGAATGGGGTCAATTACCCGGTTGACCTGAGATGGTCGTTGTTGAAACGGGCGTTGTTGTTGATTGTTGTTGTTATTGTTGTATGATCTCTATTGCGGAAACTGTTGTTGTTGCGGAAAGTGTTGCGGTTGTTGAGCATACTGAGGAGGTGGAGTATGGATAGTAACAGCAGCAACTGTTCTGGGCATGTATTGGGGTCTCCCTCTTCCCATGTGCACAGAGTTGGTCTCACCAGATCTACGAGGCCCCACAAATGGTTTTCTTGTACTGCTGGAACTGCACCGTTATCAGAGATCTTTTTCATCTTTAATAGGCTCTCTATTCTTTCTCCAGCTATCACTACATCAGCAAAACTGGTAGAAGAAAAAGCAGCCAATTTGTCAATATATGTTCCTTGAAGGGTATTCATGAACATGTCTGCCATTTCCCTTTCAGACATGGGTGGTTGAACTGCAGCAGCAAGTTGCCTCCACCTTTGGGCATATTCTCTGAAGCTTTCACGGGAAGATTGAGACATTCCCATCAAGAGAGTCATGTTTGGAGCCATGTCCAAGTTGTACTGATACTGACGGATAAAAGCTTCAGCCAAGTCTTTCCAGTTCCTCACTGTGGCTCTAGTTAAGTGAGAATACCATTCTCTGGATGCCCTAGTTAGACTATCCTCGAAGTAAAACATCCACAGCTTTTCGTCCATGGTGTATACTTTTAACCTTCCCAAGAATGACTGAAGGTGGGTGCATGGAAAGGATGTGCCATTATACTTTTCAAAACACGGGGGTTTGAATTTGTGAGGAATTCTCACCACTTCCACCAGTCCCATGTCCATTACATCAAAGCCTAGGGAATTCTGGGATTCAACAGACCTCAGCTTCTCTGCAATTTCATCCAGCCTACGGTCGTAAACTTCATGCCCAACCCTAACAACTATAAACTGCTCTTCTTGAGGATCCTCTTGCAAGATCCTACCTCCAGCGGTGTTACCCTGAGTATTCCTTATGACATTAACTTCTGGGTTTAGATGAGGCCCAAACTCTGGAGGATCAGTGCGAGGTTGCCTGTGATCATTGTTACTGGTACCTCCTGTACCAGGATGGTGTTCTTCAGGAGTTTGTCTCTCCACCAACTCCCTCAGTCTTTCCTGGCTTTGAGCTAAGCCAGTCATTACAGTCATGAATTGGGTCATCTGATTCCTCATTTCAACCCTTTCATTTGCCATTTGGGTCCTCACTTCATTCAAGTCTTGTTGTACTTGATCCATCTGAATTCCCGGAAGGTTGTTTATCGTCGGGTACCGGTGTGTTCTGTTGACAGGGAACACTCTTTTGCGAGCAATGTTTCCTGAAACCACAACAAAGTGAGAAATAGCAATAAACAAAAACCTACAAAACAAAGAAAATGTTAGTATGCAATGTAATATGCTTATTTGTCTTCAAAGGGTATCCGGTTTGGCTCTTTGGTTTTGACCTTTCCATACCTCGAGGAAATGCTGATGATGTTGAGAGATAGAGCCCACCAAAAATAATACAAACCACATATATTACGAAGAGTGAAAATGCATAGTTTGATTACAATACATCCCCATGGTGGGTCAAAATACAACAACAAAAGAAAAGTACAACAAAAGAAAGAAGTACAAGAAAAAAGATCAGACATCCAATCCAAAGTCATCCTCCCTGACTTCCTTCAGGAGGGCCTCAGTCACTGGACCCACTGGGTGCTCTGTAATAGTCCTGATGAGGAGGTTCCTGGTAGCAATGGCATTGGTTAGCTTCTTATGCTTGTCTTGATCCTTTGACCTCTTTAACCCCGCCCGGTGTAAACACCCAAAATTTGCCATCACTAAGTTCACACCATGGCTTGTGATCTTTCATCTTTTCATTAGTTTAAGCATATCATCTCATATTGCATTTTTGCTTCACTGCATTAGTTCAAATTCATCTGCATCTAGGGTTTATGATCTGAGCAATCCAAGATTCATCTGAGCCACTCCAAAGTCCACCAATCATTCTAAGAGGGTCCATGTATGTTCAATCATCATTTTATATTCCCCAAAGATCAAGGAAGTCAAAGAATCACAAGAACTTGCAAAGCATGGAAGCAGAGCCAGGGTTTAACTACACAGATGACCTGAAATTAGGGTTTTGGTTTCAGAGGCCATAACCCCAAATATTTTGGTCATTCTTGTTTCTATTGGTCTCAATATGTTATAAGGATCATGTATACCAAGTTTGATGAAGAAATTCATTGTGGAAGTCATTTGTTCACTAGGTAACTTCTTGAGTAAGTCAAAGCAAAATCAGGGCATCTGAGGCTCCCCAACATGGAACCAAAGTGGATTTTTCATCAAATTGAATTTATATGATCTTTATTTGATCATTGAAGTGCTTAGAAGTTCACAAAATTGAAGAAAATTGGGCTAAATCAGAAGTTGCCAAAAATGGAAATGACTTGTAATGTAAACTTTCCATTTTGGGAAAGATTTTCAACCTCCTCTTTTTCAACCAAAAATGCTTCAAATGAAAAATTGTTGGTCATGAAAGTTGTAGATTGGATCATTCCCTTTACAAAAAGTACAAGAACAAGATTTAATTCATTATGGAACTCAAGTTATGGCTTGTCAAAGTTGGAAAAAATCACATAATTTTCAAGAGTGCACCAAAGAGGGATTTTTGCAAAACCACTTGCCAATTCATTTTGTGACTTCAAACACACTTATAATCATCATACAAACATTGTGCATTGCATAAAAATCAGAATTTCCCAAAGAATTGTATCATTCCATGCCTTGAACATCAAGAAATTACAAAAGGACCAAACTTCATGGAATTTGCAAAATGACACATAAACTTCCATCCACTTGCTGAATTGCCTCAAATCCAAGTCTATGGACATCCTTGATCTCAGCTGCGCATGGACAAGCCAATGAGCCAGCTACACCATTGCCCATACCTCAAGTACAAAACTTTTGACTTTTAGGCAAGAAGCCCATACCAATCACCACAGTCCACCACCCACTCTCTGCCCAATCCAGAGTTTACAAGCATGCTTCAAGGATCATTTTTCATAAGACACACAAGCTGAAACCTCCAAGAACTCAGCATTCCCAAAATCACTTCAACTAGTAAAATCCTTCGAATCTCTCAGCTCACTCACTCAAACTCAAAACCAATTTCACCATTCATCTCAAAATCATCCACTGACCACAAAGCAACCATTAAAACAGCCTTAAAGCACCCATAGACAAAACACGATCCTTGGCCAGTTGAGTTGCTACAACACAAACCAGCCACTCCATTGGTCTCAGGAGGTCAAGGGGAGTCATTTTGCACAAGAGAGGTGACCAGAAAGCTCAGTTTGAGAAAGCTCAAGCTCAGGTAACTTCTTCAAACTTTTTTCTATAAATGCTTTTTTGAGTTCTTAGAATGATCTTCATGCTCTGCTGATTACCATGATGTGTTTATTTTTGAGAATGGTTAAGAAATGAGCCTGTATGCATGTTCTGAAAGTATTGCCATTTTTGATTTTCTCTTCGAATCTTGAGATTGAGCAATTAGAAATGTGTTTTGAGGATGGATTTGAGTTCAGGAGAGTGATGTGAGTTGACCTGGAGCTTTAGAGCTCCAGAAATAACCTAGGGATGAAGATTTGAATTTACTCAGGGAGGGTGTGGCCGGAGAAGATGACCGGAGGTCTTCTCTGGCTACCTGAAAGTCATTACGTGCTTAATTAGGGTTAGGGCAGTGTTTGAATGAGGACCCTTGGATTTTAGCATCCCGCGTGAGATGGAGGGTGGAGATTAGTTCATTAGTTATAATTCTGGATTAAATGATTAATTAATTAGGATTAGTTGGATTTAAATTTTGACCACTGGATGTGGCGCGCAGTCAACCAAATTTTTCCCAGTTTCGATCTAAGCCCTTGGATCATCATACTTTTGTTTTATTTAATTTTTATTTCATTTTTCTCATTTTATTTTGCAGCATTTATTTAAAATAGCTAAAAAATCCTATAAACTATTTTCTCTTTCATTTTAACTTCAAATATTTTTATTTTTATTTTTTGCATTTAAAAATCATTTTTAAAACATTTAAATGTTTATTTTAATTAATTAATGGAAATTAATTAATTAAAATATCATTTAGGTTTCTAAAAATCCCAAAATAATTCACATTGCATCTTAGGACATTTAGAAACATTGTCATACCATCCATACAAATTTCTTTTTGGTTTTGAACAATCTTTGACAATTTTCTTGAATTTAGGGTTCATAAAATTCCTATTTTTGAACCCTAACTTCAATAATTCTTTTCTGTCTAACCATGAATGGTATCACATTGATTCTTTTTCCATTGATCTTCATTTATCATGTAGTATCTAACATAATTTTGTCACTAATTTCTTCTGCATTTTTGATTTGATTTGCATTTTTCCTTTTAGGTACCTTAAAACCCTAGATAACTTAGAAAATTCATAACTTCCTTAGGGTTAAGAGTTAGGTCTCCTCCTTTGGGGTGTGATATCATATGGGGTTACGGTTCCTTTGATTGCATTTTCAATTTTTTATCTTGTCATTTGCTTCTGTTTTTTACTTTTGCATCTCATGTTGCATGAAAACCCTAATTTATCATCTTCATTAGCATATATCTTGCATAAGCATTCATACAAGAACTTGCCATAACATTACTTGCATCCATATGACATATAAGACATCCTAAGACACATTAGAACCATGCTTGATCATTTCCTCATCCATTTGCCATGTTATGCATTCATTACATTCCATGAACTTTCATGTGCTTTCATGCATCCTACATGCTTCATTTGCATTCTCATCTCTTGTATGATCATCCATTGCACTTGGCATACATTTGCATCATCTCTTAGCATCATTAACATCATGTTTATGCTTCTGGTTTTGGTTTGCATCTTTGCATTTGCTCCATTTTCATTTCTTTTCATTCCTTTATGCTAACTTTTTAGGTGGTAAGTGCTTTGAGAAGTGAATTTGCCTTCACTTCTCACTTCTCTTCTCATTCTCCCTTATGCATTCATTGCTGCAAGTAACTTATCTTCTTAAGTGAAGTAAGTTAGCTTGTTTCTTCTGCTTCTCCTCCTTTCATCTGCTTCTTCCTTGGTGGCTCTTCTTGAAAATCTCTCGCAAGCCTCATGAACCCTAGGAACACCCAAGCATGATAACAATTAGGATTTTGGATTAGTCCCCCATTAGTTTTAACTTTGTGTCTTCTTTTGTGTCTCTCTTCTCATCTCATAATCAGAGACTAAACCTTTAAGGTTTTAAGGCTTTGTGATTAAGATTATGCCTGCATCCTTCTCTTAGGATGGAGTGTATAACTTTAATCCTAAGTGATAAACCCTTAATGTGTTTAAATCTCTTAATCAATCCATCTAATAATCACTAAGACAAATAGCTTGAAACTTGGGCCTTGCATTAGGGTTCTAATTCTTCCTTAATTGGTTAAGAAGGACTAACCCTAGTGTTAATGGACAAGTCCCCCTCAAGTTGTCTTACCAATCATAAAATTCACTTCTTAATCTTACCATTAACTAAAATCCACTTTAATAAAGGCTTTGTTTTGTCATAAGGTTAATCCCTAATCATGGATTAAGTTGAGGTATCTTCCTCAACTTAAATATTCTCATCTATTATCCTTCTATTAGGATGGTGTAATGGGTCCATTAAATCCTTGATTATGGCTTAAACTCATTATTTAACACTAAACAAAAACTCAAAAACATCTAAATAATCACAAGTAGGTTAATGAACTTAATCCTACATCATCATGGTAATTAAGTTTGAGGTGTTTATCTCATACTTAAGGTATTCTCATTATCCCTAATCAGAGGGATGATATGATTAGTTTACCAACCCTTGGTTTAGGCTTAAGCTCATTAACTTATGACAAACCCAAAAAGCAATAAAAAACTGAAAACACAAAAACAAACAATAATTGTCTCCTTCGGGATTCTTTTCTCATCATCTTCACTCACAAACGAGAACTCGCTTCTTCCGTCAAATGCAAGACAGTTAGAACCTGAGCCAGACAGGTCATACACTTGAGCATAGATAAGTAAGCAGTTCATTAGTCAATTTATCTTTCAGTCTCTTTGAGTCGAACTACGGTGTTCTGACTTCCTCATTGCACGAGAGGATACGTAGGTATAACTTAACTATTATCGAACAAAAGTCTCTGTCTTCCCCCCCCCCTCTTCCAGCATTATTCTTTTAAGCCTCAGTTCCTGAGCACTTCCTTTCACTTTCTTAGACTGATACCTGTACATTCTTTTCCAGCTTTTGCACACAGATAGCACTGACACTACCCCTTTAAACACAAACTTTCAAGCGTGGATCCCGTCAAGTACGACGGACAATCTGGATGTTAATACCTTCCCAGGTTGTAACCAACCCCCTTTCTCAGTTTCTCTGGTTCGCGACCGTCTTATCCATTTCTCGGTTTATGCAGCATTACCTTTCCTTCGGGATAAAAATGCCTAGTTGGCGACTCATTTCAGTTCATCTTCATGTTCTCTCTTTCGCCGACCGTTTGCGTCTGTACCCCTTCTGACCCGGTGTTTCTTGGTGGAAGCGACAGCTTGGAGACTCTGCTGGGGACCCTTATACTGCAACCAGGGCTTCTGGTTCTTTTTGTGGGTTCCTCCTAGCGCTTGTTTGATTTTGTGTTTACAGGGGTGTTATGTGCTACTTGTGCTTATTTTCTTGCTTTATTTATTGCTTTATGTACAATTTTATTTATTGCTTTCCTTTATAGTTTTGTGCATATTCATACTATCATTATCATTGCTGGATCTGCTTCTGTTTTGGTGGGTGGGGTTCAATTGAGTGATTAAGGTCCTATACCTGGGACCTGAGTGACACCTAGGCTAGAGTGGCTTCATATTCTTTCCCATTCCATTTCGGTCTGGTGCGGGAATATGAAACACGGTTCAGATGTGGGTTTCTTCTTGAGAACTATGTGCTACAGATTTCCTGTTTGTGCTAGGGCTATCTGGGAAGCCTGCTAAGTCTGGATGACCTTTATATTGACCTTCAGAATCTGGGTTGAATTAGAGGAGGATCCTTTATGGTTATTGTAAACACTGTACCTCCGGTTTAGAAGTGTTTACACTTCTCATAACTGATCCAAGTCTGAGGATCCTTGTTCTAGAACATTACATGTGAGGGGGTTAGGTTGTTTACAGGTTTTGCAAGAACCCTTGACCACATCATACCCTGTTACTGTTTTGTTTTAAGAATGCTTCACTTTGGATAGTTCTTGTGATTACCCTGGACATGTGGCTCTTTATTTGAGTCCCCCACCCTGGTTACTGGATTTCTGAGCCTCCATCCGGATCTTTGAACATACATGGAATCTTACCAAGGCAGATAATCAGATCCAGCTTTTGATCATAAACCCTTGCATATCATTTTCATATATCATCATTGCATCATTTAACATTTGCTTATTTGTTTTACAGGGTATCCATCATATCATCTTTGGTTTGGTTTTGACCCCTTCTGCTGCTTAGATCTCTGCTTCAGTTATCTTCTTCAGCATCTGCTTCAGTTTTTCTTCTCCAGCAACCTTCATCATTTTATCAGTGGTTCTTATTGAGCATCTGCTTCAGTTGTCTTCTCTAGCACCTCCATCAGTCTGCCAGAGACTCACCTCCAACTTCTCAAGTCTGTGATCTTCATCATCAGTTGTCTTCAGCTTCTTTATCAACACCCATGGATACTCCAAGAAAGAGCAACATATCTTACCACTTCTTTGAGCCCTCTTTGACTGGTATCAGGCAGGTCCGGTCCCTCATTACACCTGACCACATCCCACTGTTTAGAGAGCACTATGGGGGTATATTGGACATGGTCATGGATCTTGATGCATCTCAGAGGAGCATGATCCACACATGCTTGCAATTTTATGATCCTCCACTCAGGTGTTTCACCTTCCCTGATTTCCAGATGGGACCATTGCTAGAAGAGTTTTCTTTGTTGGTTGGAGTTCCTATCAGAAGAGGGATCCCTTTCAACCCGGAGATGACTGCTCCCAAAAATGAAGAGATAGCCAGGGAATTACACTTGGAGCCATCCCTCATTGAGTAGAATATGACAACCAAAGCTGGGGTTCCAGGCTTTCATCTGGACTTCTTGATCTCTCAGGACATCCTCAAAGCTGCAGTAGGAGAATGGAAGGTTGTTTGTGCACTTTTAGCCCTCAATATATATGGGGTTATTTTGTTTGCAGATGAGCCCAAGTTTGTGAGTGAGAATACCATCCATCTGTTCTTACTAAGGAACCTTGTTTCTACCTTGCTGGGAGACTTCTACTACTCCATACATCAGAGAAATGAAAAGCAAAGAGGGAAGTTGGTCAGATGTTGTGCTCCTCTGTTCTACTCTTGGATGCTCAGACACTTGCCAAAATCAGATGCCTTCTTGAACCCCCATCAGCAGAAGAATTGGGCTAAGAGGTTCATTGCCTTGACATCAAATGACATCAGATGGTACACCTAGAGTACCAAAGGCAAGGATATTATTACCAGCTATGGGCAATACACTAATGTACCTCTGATAGGAGTAAAAGGTTGCATCAACTACAACTCTTTACTGTTTAAGAGACAATTGGGATATGCCTTGGTTCATCCTCCCAGAGGACAAGATTTGGCTGAAACTCTCTACTGTGAAGTTCAACCTAACTCTGCTGTTGTCAGACAGGCTGCCTAGGCTTGGGATAACATTCAGACCAAAGGGACAGCCATCCTAGGAAGGTGCAGCAATATTGCCTCAGCCCAGTATTCTGATTGGTCCCGCACTAGAGCTCAGATCACAAGGATGCCTTTCACCTTGGAAGACACACATGGACCCTCTACAATACAGCCTGCAACAACTGTCAGCCTGGAAGAATTTGAAAAGTTGAAAGAAAGGAATAATCAGCTAGCTGAAGCCCTGAAAAAGACTCTCCGAGAGAGAAATGACAGTCGTCTGGACATTGAGAGATTGGAAAGACTCACGATTGAGCATCTGGCCAAAATTGAAAAGACAGATGACTATATCAGGAAGGCAAGAGCAAGGGAGTTGGTTCTGAAGAAAGCCTGCAAGGAGGAAAAGATTCAAAAAGCTAGGGCAGAGCATTATCTGGAGGAAAGCCAGGCTAGGTGGATCAGGATCACTGAAGCCCGTGCACAAGAAGACCAGAGGACTCAGGCCAAGATAGAGCAACTGGAGGCTAATGAGAAGAAGCAGTAGGAAGCTTTGTTGGCAGCTCAGTAGGAGATATCTGAATTGAAACTCCGGGCGGGGTTGAAGAGGTTAAAGGATCAGGAGAAGCATAAGAAGCTAACCAATGCTATTGTTACCAGGAAACTCCTCACCAGGACTATTACAGAGCACCTAGCTGGTCCAGTGACTGAGGCCCTCCTGAAGGAAGTCAAGGAGGATGACTTTGGATTGGATGTCTGATCCTTTTGCTTGTATCTCTTTTCTTTTTTATGTACTTTTTCTTTTGATTGTTGTATTTTGACCCACCACGAGCATGTATTGTAAACAAACTATGTATTTTCATCATTTGTAATATATTAGTTTGTTTTATTTTGGTGGGCTTTATCTCTCAACATCATCAGCATTTCCTCGAGGTCTGGAAAGGTCAAAACCAAGAACCAAATCGGATACCCTTGGAAGACAAATAAGCATACTGCATTGCATACTAACACTTTTCTTTGTTTTGTAGGTTTTTGTTTTATTACTGTTTCTTACTTTGTTGTGGTTTCAGGAAACATTGCTAGAAGACGAATGTTCCCTGTCAACAGAATGCACCGGTACCCAACGCGAAACAACCTTCCGGGCATTCAGATGGACCAAGTACAGCAGGACCTGAATGAAGTAAGGAACCAAATGGCAAACGAAAGGGTTGAGATGAGAAATCAAATGACCCAGTTCATGGCTGTAATGACTGGCTTAGCTCAGAGCCAGGAAAGGCTGAGGGAATTAGTGGAAAGGCAGACTCCTGAAGAACACCACCCTGGTACAGGAGGAACCAGCAATAATGAACGCGGGAAGCCTCGCATCGACCCACCAGAGTTTGGGCCCCATGAATCCAGATGTTAATGTCACAAGGAATATACAAGGAAATACTGCTGGAGGCAGGATCTTGCAAGAAGATCCCCAGCAATAGCAATTCACAGTTATTGGGGCTGGGGATGAAGTTTATGACCGAAGGTTGGATGAGATTGCTGAGAAGCTGAGGTCTTTGGAATCCCAGAATTCCTTAGGCTTCGATGTAATGGACATGGGGCTGGTAGATGGGGTGAGGATTCCTCACAAATTCAAACCCCCGTGCTTTGAAAAATATAATGGTACCTCATGTCCGCGTACTCATCTGCAGTCTTTCTTGGGGAGACTCAAAGCTTATACCATGGACGAGAAGTTATGGATGTTCTACTTTGAGGATAACCTGACTGGAGCATCAAGAGAATGGTATTCACATCTGACCAGGGCCACTATAAGATGTTGGAAAGACTTGGTCGAAGCCTTCATCCGTCAGTACCAGTACAATTTAGACATGGCTCCCAATAGAACCCTTCTAATGGGCATGTCTCAGTCTTCAAGGGAAAGCTTCCGGGATTATGCTCAGAGGTGGAGACAGCTTGCTACTGCTGTCCAGCCACCCATGTCTAAAAGCGAAATGGCTGACATGTTTATGAATACTCTTCAAGGAACATATATTGACAGACTTGCTGCTTTCTCTTCCACCAATTTTGCTGATGTAGTTATAGCTGGTGAGAGAATTGAGAGTCTTTTGAAGATGGGCAAAATATCTGACAACGGTGCAAGTTCCTCCAACAATATAAGAAAACCTTTTTCAGGGCCCCAAAGGACGGGTGAAACAAATGCTATTCATGCAGGCAGGGGCAGACCCCAGTACTCTCACAGGTCAATAGCAACCGTTACTATTCCGGCTCCAGCTCCACAATAGCCACTTTTTCCTCAACAACAACAACAACAACACTATCAGTAACAACCGCATTTTCCACAACAAAGATCGTACAACAATAGCAACAACAACCAACAGCAGCGCCCCTTTCAACAGAGGCCATCTCAAGCAAATAGGGTGATTGACCCCATTCCTATGCCATATGCCGCCCTACTGCCACAACTCCTGAAGCTCAACCTGGTTGAGTTAAGGACGTTGGCTCCACCAGATCCTCTCAACCTCCCAAAGAATTATGATGCCAATGCTAGGTGTGTCTTTCATTCCAACACACCTGGTCACAATACTGAGAAGTGTAAAGCCTTGCAAATGAAGGTTTATGATCTGGTCGATTCCAAGGCTCTCAATTTCGCACCTCCCCCAAATGTTACCAGAAATCATATTCCTAGTCATGGTGGGCCCGAAATTAATGCCATAGAGGAGGACCAACCATCCGCACTGATTGATAGTGTTGCACAGATTCGAACACCGCTGGCAGAAGTCAAACCTCAACTCTTAAGATGCCAGGTGTTCCCAGGTTGTCAGGCCTGCTGCGAATCATGCAAGACTGTTATTAATGGTTGTAAGAGGCTAAGGCTTGGCATAAATGGCCTTATCAGAGATGGAATTTTGGAAATTACCACAACAACGTCTACAACATCAATAATTCTTTCTTCAGCAACAATAGATCCTCCTACAACTGCAACAACCATCACTCCCACTGATTCATCCGCAACTCCAGCAATCACTCAATCCATTATTTCAACAAACCAAAGTTTAGTTACGCTTACTTCTACAACATCAACACCCATCTTATCAACGGAATCGCCTACAACCACAACAAACACTAATGAAGATGTCTCAACGGTCACAATCTATTATGACCCAGAAACTGTTCATCCCAACAACTTTCAACAAACTGCAACACCTACTATCAGATCTCCTATCACAATCTATTACGACCCGCATACCATCACAGTTCCTTCCGCTGCAGCAATCAGTCCGGTCACCATTACGGTACCTGGACCCGTTCCTTATGAAAGCAGTAATGCCATACCTTGGCACTACAACTCTGATCTCTACTGCGACAAAAAGAAGATCACTCTAGATTCATCAACCTCTTCACCACAAGTTGACAATGTTGGGGGAGGTGGAGGCTTCACCAGAAGCGGATGCCTTTTTGCCTCACAAATACCAAGACCCAATGCCGAAGCAGAAGCTATTGTTAAGGCAAAAGGGAAAAATGTGGTGCTTGAAGAGCCAACTGTTAAAGAAACTCCGAAGACGTCTTTTGACCAAGAGGTGGACGAGTTCATGAGAATAATCAAAAAGAGTGATTACAAAGTGGTGGACCAGCTTCATCAGACGCCTCCAAAATCTCTATATTGTCATTGTTAATGTAATGCGAAGCCCATAGGAATGCACTTTTAAGAGTCCTTCACGCAGCCTACGTGCTGGAAGAGATTATGGTTAATCAGCTGGAAATAGTGGTTGCAAATGTCAACACCAGTCATGGACTGGGCTTCACAGATGCTGATTTAACGAAGGAGGGACGCAATCATAACAAGGCTTTACACATCACCTTAGTGTGAAAAGGTGTTGTTCTTTCTCATGTGCTAGTAGACACTGGGTTTTCGTTCAATGTCCTCCTAAAGAAAGCCTTGGTGAAGTTGGAATATGATGGTTTGGCATTGCGTCCAAGTAACTTGGTGGTGAGAGCGTTTGATGGCTCTAAGAGATCAGTGCTTGGAGAGATTGAATTACCCGTGATGATTTTCCCACAAATCTTTAAAACTACTTTCTTCGTGATGGACATTCAGCCGACCTACAGATGTTTGTTGGGTAGATCCTGGATTCACGCCGCTGGCGCTGTTACATCTACCCTTCACCAGAAATTAAAATTTGAGTGGGAAGGCCAGATCATCACAATCTGCGGGGAGGAAGACATTTTCGTTAGCCAGCTGGCTACTTACAAGTATATAGATATGGATGGGAAGATACACGAGACTAAAGCCAGGGGTTTGAGGCCCTTAACATCAATGAAGCAACTGTTGTGTCTGGGAATTCTATCACTTCATATCAGCAAGCCCGAAATATTTTTGAAGAGGGGAACGTCAAAGGCTGGGGCAAACTGTTGCCAGTAGAAACTAAAGAAGACAAATTCGGGTTGGGTTACAGACCAACCCGACAAGATCAACCAGAGGCTTCCAGGGTGCCCAAATTTGTTAGTGGGGGAATGCTTACCCCGAATGCTGTGAACAATTTGGAAGACGAGGAAGAAGGTGATCGCAACCTAGAAAACTGGATACGTCCAAGGATCCCGGGGAACCAAGTCTCTAACTGGTCTTCCCAGGAAATTATAAGGGTTACTCATGCAGAGTAATTATTATTTCCTGTCTTTTAGCATGCATCAAGTCATGCATCTGGCCCAAGATGCCAGGACTCATTTTGTAATAGGGCCATCTTGTATTTTGTGCAAATGATTAATTAATGAATATCAGGACATCTTTTGCAAACAAATCTCTTTTTTCGCTCACTGTCTTTTTCATTTTTCACTTTTGTACAAAAAAATAAAATGACAATGTTTTCAAAATAACAACTTCATTTTCACTTTTTCTAAACAAGATAAAACAAATCACTAAAATGAACCAATCTCAACCCTTGCAGAGAGTGCCCTCCAGATTGCACCGACAACAACACTGATATGACTTCGTATGACTTCGACAATCCGATTAATCAAGCTGATGAAGGGGTTGAATAAGAGTATGAGTTACCTGTAGAGTTAGCAAGGTTGCTAAGGAAAGAGGAGAAGGTAATCACTCCTCATCAGGAGCAGATTGAAACAATTAATCTTGGTACCAAAGAAGACTTGAAAGAAGTGAAGATCGGGGCCAGTCTGCAAGACTCGGTGAAGGAACAACTTATTGACATGCTTCAAGAGTACGTTGATGTCTTTGCTTGGTCCTACCAAGACATGCCAGGTCTGGATACTGACATTGTTATGCACAAGATGGCTTTGAAGGAAGATTGTCCTCCGGTGAAACAGAAGTTACACCGTACTCGTCCGGATATGGCCATAAAGATTAAGGAAGAAGTACAAAAACAGTGGGACGCCGGTTTCCTTGCTGTGACTAGTTACCCGACGTGGGTTGCTAATATTGTACCAGTGCCTAAGAAGGATGGAAAAGTACGGATGTGTGTGGATTACCGGGATCTGAACAGAGCTAGCCTGAAGGATGATTTCCCTTGACCTCACATCGATGTATTGGTCGACAACACAGCTCAGTTCTCGGTATTTTCCTTCATGGATGGATTTTTCGGATATAATCAGATCAAGATGTCACGTGAAGACATGGAGAAGACTACTTTCATTACACCTTGGGCACATTCTGTTATAAGGTGATGCCATTTGGACCGAAGAATGCGGGTGCAACTTATCAACGGGCTATGGTGACATTATTCCACGATATGATCCACAAAGAAATTGAATGCTACGTGGATGACATGATTGCCAAGTCCCTCACTAAAGAAGACCATTTGGTAAATCTGCTAAAGTTGTTCAAACGTCTGAGAAAGTATCAGCTGTAGTTAAACTCCAACAAATGCACATTCGGGGTACGGTCCGGTAAACTGCTGGGATTCATTGTAAGCGAAAAAGGAATTGAAGTTGATCCTGACAAAGTCAAAGCCATTCAAGAAATGCCTGCACCCAGGACTGAAAAGGAAGTTCGAGGGTTCTTAGGGAGATTGAACTACATATCAAGGTTCATATCTCACCTTACTGCAACATGTGAGCCCCTATTCAAATTATTAAGAAAAGAACAAACGGTCAGGTGGAACGAAGATTGCCAGATGGCTTTTGACAAAATCAAGGAGTATTTACAAGAACCTCCAATTCTTATGCCTCCAGTTGAAGGAAGACCTCTAATAATGTACCAGATAGTATTAGAAGGATCAATGGGGTATGTGTTGGGCCAGCATGACGAGTCTGGTCGAAAAGAGTATGCAATATACTACCTGAGCAAAAAGTTTACCGACTGTGAACAACGTTATTCACTGCTCGAGAAAACTTAATGTGTTTTAGTGTGGGATGCTCGCCGACTAAGGCAGTATATGTTGACCCACACTACCTTGTTGATCTCAAAGATGGATCCAGTCAAGTACATATTTGAGAAGCCAGCACTTACCGGAAGGGTTGCAAGATGGCAAATGATCCTGACAGAGTATGACATTCAATACACATCTCAAAAGGCCATCAAGGGCAGTGTACTATCTGACTATCTAGCTGAGCAACCCATTAATGATTACCAGCCAATGAGATTTGACTTCCCTGATGAAGACATCATGTTCCTAAAAGCAAAAGATCATGAAGAGCTTGTTCACACTGAAGGGCCTGGCCCAGAAGAAGAATAGACAATGATGTTTGATGGGACTGTTAATATGAATGGTCGAGGAGTTGGTGTAATGCTCATTACACCTAAGGGAGTTCATATTCCTTTCTCGGAAAAACTCACCTTTAAATGCACTAACAACGAAGCTGAATATGGAGCCTGTATCATGGGTCTTAAGGAAGACATTGACCTCAGGATCAAGACTTTAACTGTATTTAGGGATTCAGCTTTGGTAATCAATAAGACCAACGACAAATGGTACACTCACCAAGAGCATCTAATTCCATACCGTGACTATACGAGGAGATTATTGATTTTATTCACAATAGTCAAACTTGAGTACATCTCTCGAGACGAAAATCAGTTCGCAGATGCTTTGGCTACCATTTCCTCCATGATCAAGGTTCAAGATGCCAACTTTGTGCCTCGGATTTCAGTATCCAGACTTGACCGACCGACATACGTATTCTCCGTGGACATTGCTAAAGATGAAAAGCCTTGGTTCCATGACATCAAATGCTTCTTAGAGGATCAAACATACCCACCTGGGGCAGCATCCAATGACAAGAAGACATTAAGAAGGCTGGCTGGTAGTTTCTTCCTGAATGCTGATGGTTCATTATACAAGAGGAACTTTGACATGGTGCTTCTCAGATGTGTTGATAAGAAAGAGGCAGACATGCTGATGCACGAGGTGCATGAAGGATCTTTCGGTACCCATGCTGGAGGACATGCAATGGCAAAGAAATTATTACGGTCAGGTTACTACTGGATCACAATGGATGCAGACTGTTGCGCCTATGCCAAGAAGTGCCATAAATGCCAGATTTATGCAGACAAAGTGCATGTGCCTCCAAATCCGTTGAAAGTAATGTCTTCACCTTGGCCCTTTGCCATGTGGGGCATTGACATGATTGGGAATATCGAACCGACTGCTTCAAATGGTCACAGATTCATCCTGGTAGCCATTGATTATTTCACCAAGTGGTTTGAAGTAGCTTCGTATGCCAATGTCACCAGACAAGTGGTAGCCAGATTCCTGAAAAGAGACATCATCTGTCGATATGGAGTACTCGAGCGAATCATTACTGATAATGATTCCAATTTGAACAATAAAATGATGGCAGAACTGTGCCGAGACTTCAAGATCCAACACCACAACTCTTCTCCTTACAGGCCAAAGATGAATGGTGTTGTTGAGGCAGCTAACAAAAAAATTAAGAAGATTGTGCAAAATATGGTGGTGACCTACAAAGACTGGCATGAAATGCTACCATTTTTCTTGCATGTACCGTACCTCAATCAGAACGTCCACTAGGGCAACACCGTATCAACTTGTGTATGGTATGGAAGTTGTCCTACCTGTTGAAGTTGAATTACCCTCCTTATGGGTACTGATGGATGTCAAGTTGAATGAAGCAGAATGGGTCCGTTCTCGATACAATCAACTGAATCTAATCGAAGAGAAGAGATTAGCTGCAATCTGTCATGGGCATTTATATCAGAAAAGAATGAAGAAAGCCTTCGATCATAAAGTCAGGCTTCGGGAATACCAAGTGGGAGATCTTGTGCTGAAAATACTTCTTCCTCCTCATACAGACCACAGGGGCAAGTGGACTCCTAATTACGATGGTCCATTCATAGTAAAGAAGGTTTTCTCTGGTGGGGCACTGATGCTCACTACTATGGATGGTGAAGATTTCTTATCCCCTGTGAATTCAGATGCAGTTAAAAAATACTTCGCATAAAATGACCCGCTGGACATAAAAACAGAATGTAAGTCCAGGAAAAAATAGGGCGTCCCGGCGAGTCAAAAACAGAATAAAAGACTCTGGAAAAATAAAAAAAAATGTACACCCGCTGAGTTGAAAAGCCGCATTGGATAGCTCAGGAAAAAATGGGTATCCCGGTGGATTGAAAACCCGAAAGGGCGATTCACGCAAAATAAGGGAATAAGCGAACAACTGCATTCTGAATTCGTCTGTATCACTTACAACCCGACATGCTTCGAAAGGTCATAGCATCGGTCAGAATTAACTTTCTTCAGAAAGCAGGATAAGAAGAACGTCAAGGTCATATGGGTCATAGCAAAGGGAAGCTCACCAAAGCGTCGTCAACGTTGCCAGCACCTTTATTTTTCTCAATTTGTAACAATCTCCTCATTTCAGGGGATCTGTTTCCTTGATTGCATTTGCCAATTCAGGGTACCCAGATTAATAGAATCAGAATTTTCAATCACACTTCATCTTGTACATTTTTGTGGTTTCGTTTGCAAAATGTCCAATATCCATGATATAACACTTGCATAAAAACAGATGTGCCTTTCTAAATTAAATACTTGCAGGAAATGTATTTACTTTCAGGAATATCTAACTCCTATGACGGAATCTGGTAAGGGATACCTCGGGATACTTGTGAGTTTCTTTGTCTTAACAGGATTGCAGTATCTGGAATGTTTTTCCCCAGCGAAGTTGCCAAAGCATCACTTCTCCAGCACATCTTCAAGCAGCATTAGAAAATGCTCATTTCCCCAGCTGAGTTGTCAAGTCTCCTCATCCTCAGCAGGATCCTCGCAAAAATCTCTAGGAAGATCGTTCATTGATCTTTCCTCCCCCAGAGTGCCGGATCTCTCATCCTCCACAAAGTCAAGGGAACCATCTCCCCACAGAGTTCCAGCCTCTCCCAGAAGAGCAATGTCTGAAATTCTCACACAACAAAGTGACGAAAGCTTCCTCATCCCCAGTTGGGTTATCTCCTCACCAGATAGGTCTATCAATGATCTAGTCCCTAAGCAAACCATATTCTTATCAGATCTACCAATGATCTCATCCCCAGCTGGGATATCACTTCAAGCAGATCAACCAGAGATCTTCACAGCAGCGGGATCCGAATCCTGAGCTGGTTTCTTTTGCATAATCATAGCATTCGCATCATTTTTTCCCCAGAGCGTAGCATTCCGTCTAATACGGAGCATTACGGCAAAAATCAAACATATTGCATGATCACAAGTCAGGTTCGAACTAGTCACCTATAAATACCAACGGTATTTCATCAGCAATATACAAATACATCCCTTGCACATAAAAGCCAAAGCATCCCCTTTGCACTCTCAAATACTTACACATGTTCCTTTTTGACACTCGTCTATGTCACCTTTCCCCAGTAAAGTAGTCAGAATACTTCCTACAAACAGATACTTATACATAACATGTTCTTCTCGACACTCGTCCGTGTCACCTCATAATTCACCACAGAAAGCCAAAGCGTCCCCTTTGCACTCACAAACACATGTTCATATATACTTTCGACACTCGTCTATGTCATATCATCCCCTACAGATATAAACCAAACCAATGCTTATACACTCTTTTGACACTCGTCTGTGTCATCCTATCCCCAACACAGTTGCCCAAACACTTGTTTATAATACCTCTTTGACACTCGTCCGTGTCATCCTATCCCCACAGTACCAAGACACTTATACCTTTTTTTCGGAAAGCGTAAGCACTCGTCCGTGTTTACCATTTGTCGCTCCCACCAAATGACACCTGGTCAGAAGGGGTACAGACGCGAACGGTCGGCGAAAAGGGAAAGAATGAATAGAGTCGCCAGCTACGCATTTTTATCCCGAAGGAAAGGTAATGCTGCATAAACCTAGAAAAAATATGGATAAGACGGTTGCGAACCAGAGAGACTGAGAAAGGGGGTTGGTTACAACCTGGGAAGGTATTAGCACCCAGATTGTCCGCCGTACTCGACGGGATCCACGCTTAAAAGATTTGTGTTTTAAAGGGGTAGTGTCAGTGCAATTTGTGTATCATAGCTGGAAAGAATGCAAGTGTCAGTGTAAAAGAAAAGTGAAGTGTATAAGTGAAGTTTCAGTGTAAGAACAGGAGTGAAATGCTCAAGGCTATGAGGCTAAAGAATAATGCTGGAAGGAGGGGGAATATAAAGAGACTTTTGTTTGATAACTGTTAAGTTATGCCTACGTATCCTCTCGTGCAATGAGGAAGTCAGAACACCGTAGTTCGACCCTAAGAGACTGAAAGATAAATTGACTTGTGAACTGCCTTCTTGTCTATGCTCAAGTGTATGACCTGTCTGGCTCAGGTGCTAACTGTCTTGCATTAGACGGAAGAAGCGAGTTCTCGTTTGTGAGTGAAGGTGATGAGAAAAGAATCCCGGAGGAGACGATTATTGTTTGTTTTTGAGTTTTCAGTCTTTTATTGCTTTTTGGAGTTTATCATAGGAAAATGAGCTTAAGACTAAACCAAGGGTTAGTAAACTCATCACATCCTCCCTCTAATTAGGGGTAATGAGAATACCTTAAGTATGAAGTAAGCACCTCACACTTAATCACCATGATGTAGGATTAAGATCATTAACCTACTTGTGATTATTTAGATGTTTTTGTTGTTTTTGTTTAGTGTTAAGTAATGAGTTTAAGCCATAATCAAGGATTTAATGGACCCATTACACCATCCTAATAGAAGGAGAATAGATGAGAACATTTAAGCTGAGAAAGACTCCTCAACTTAATCCATGATTAGGGATTAACCTCATGACAAAACAAAGCCTTTATTAAGTGGATTTTAGTTAATGATAAGACTAAGAAATGAATTTTATGGTTTGTAAGACAACTTGAGGGGGACTTGTCCATTAACATTAGGGTTAGTCCTTCTTAACCAGTTAAGGAAGAATTAGAACCCTAATGCAAGGCCCAAGTTACAAGTTTGATGTCTTAGTATTTATTAAGTGAATTGCTTAAAGTATTTAAACACATTAAGGGTTTAACACTTAGGATTAAAGTTATACACTCCATCCTAATAGAAGGATGCAGGCATAAGCTTAATCACAAAGCCTTAAAGCCTTTAGGGTTTAGTCTCTGATTATGAGATGAAAAGAGAAGACTCAAAGATGACACAAAGGTAAAACTAAGTGGGGGAACTAATAAAACCCTAATTGTTATCATGCTTGGGTGATCCTAGGGTTAATGAGGTTTGCAAGAAGATCTTCAGAGAAACCACCAGGAAGGAAGCAGATGAAAGGAGCAAGGAAAAGCAAAACAACTTGCTTCACTTAAGAAGACAAGTTGCTTGAAGGAAGAAGGTAAGAGATGAACATGAATGATCAAGATCACTCTAATACACATACAAAATGCAGCAAAGAAAGTATGAAATATATGAAAAGAGATTGTGAGAAGTGAAGGCAAATTCACTTCTCAAAAACAACTTACCACCTGAAAAGTTAGCCAAAAAGAAATGAAATGCAATGCAAATGAGATGAAATGTCATGATGAAAACCAAAGTCAGAAGCAAGAACATGATGTTAATGATGCCAAGAGATGATGCAAACACATGACAAGAGATGAGAATGACCATACAAGCATAAGGATGCAAATGAGGCATGCTTTGAACCATGAAAGATACATGAAAAGTTATGAAATGCAATGGACATATAACATGGAAAATGAAATATGCAATGATCAAACATGATTCTAATATGTCCTAAGATGTATTATGAATCATGTGAATGCACAAAATGTCATGGCAAGTCATTGGATGCAAGCAAATGAAAGATGAATGCAAAGGAAGGCACAAATTAGGGTCACATGCATCATGCAAAGCAAAAATCCAAAACCAGAAGCAAATGACATGATAAAAATTTGAAAATGCAATCAAAGATGCCCTAAACCTATACAAGCTCACTGACCAAAGGGGAGGACCCAACTCTTAACCTAGTGAAAGTTATGAATTTCCTAAGATTGCTAGGGTTTTGGGGTACCTCATCAAGAAAAATACCAAACAAATTTAAAATGCAAGATCAAATCAAACCAAATTTACCCTATAAACTACATGCTATGAAAAGTGCAATGCAAGAAGAATCATCATCCAACTCTCAATGGTTAGGCAGAATGAAATTTTTGAAGATTGAACCAAAATATTGCCTTGAAATGAAATTAATTCCAATGAAAATGATCAAAAGGCATCAAGAACAAAAAAGAAATTTGGTTTGAGAGTTGGAAAATGTTTCTAAATGTTTCTAAATGCAATGTGAATTTTTTGGTGATTTTTAAATACTTAAATGTATTTTTAATTAATTAATTTTCATTAACTAATTAAAAATAAACATTTAAATGATTTAAAAATAATTTTCAATGCAAACAATAAAAATAAAAATATTTTTGGGTTTTAAAAATTAATGAAATCTTTGACAAAAATTTCATAATTTTTAAATGATTTTTACTATTTTAAATAAAATGAGGAAAAGAAATGAAAAGAAAAGAAATTAAAATGAATAAAAAGGGAGAGTCAACGCAATCAAAGGCCAGCATTCAAACTCAGGGGGGAGGGAAAGACTGCGCGTGCTCATGGACGGTTGAGATTGCTTCTGGGAAATTCAAACTTAAACCTAATTAATTAATATAATTAATCTGAATTAGGGTTTAATGAAGGATCTGGTTCGTTCATTCGCGCGGGAGTCAAAGGAAGTCAACAGAATCCAAGGTCCAAATTCAAAGTTGATTAATTACACAGATTAGGGTTTAATGACCCTCAGGTGGCCGGAGAAGACTTCCGGTCGTCTTCTCCGGCGAGACCTTCAACCTATCTCTCTCAAAACCTCACTAAAATGTGCCAAAATCTCCAGATTCACTCAAACAAACATCCCAAACAAGAATCCAACAACAAAACCTATTTATTTTCCACGAATCATGAAGAACAAGCAAAAATCAATTTCACGGGCAAAGTTTCAGACAGACCATACATCCTTATTTCTTCATCATTTTCAAAAATTCAAAGCTCATTACATTCAGGGGAGCATGTAGATCATTTTAGTAACTTAAAACAAGGTTTCTGGAAAAAATAAATTTCGAAGCTACCTGAAGTGAAGCTTTCGGTTTGGAACTTTCAGCCTGCCTCCTTGCTTCCAATCACCTCTACTGACCTCCCTCAAGTGTTTGCAAAGCTTGTTTGGAGTTTATTTTGGCTAGATTGTGAGTTTGAAGGAGTTCTGTTTAGAGAGGGGGGGAAATCGTGTTTTGATTTCAGGGAGTTTCAAGGCAAGGTGAAGGGTCAGGGATGATCAGTGTAACATGCTGAGAGATTTTATGAAGTTTGTTTTGGTGTTTGTGTCTTGTGGAATGAGTTTCGACTAAAAATGCATAAGAGGTGAAAACTTGGAGCTATGTCTTGGAGGATGTTTCAGGCTTGTGTGTCTGTTGTGTTGAGTCCCTTTTGGTCCACTTATCACATTTGGATGGGTCAGAGAAGTTGGTGTGGCATTGTGGGATTGGTATGGGTGTTTTTGCATAAAGTCCAAGTTAGGTGTACTTGAGGTATGGGCAAGTGTGAGGCTGTGATAGGGGCATGGTTTGGATCAGCTGAGATTAGGGAGAGCCATGGAAATGGATTAGAAGCAATGCAGCAAGTGGATTAGGGTTTGTGATAGGTTTTGCAACTTTGTGACTTTTTGGCCCCTTTTGTGATTACTTGAAGCACAAGTCATGAAAATGGACAAACTCTTGGTGCATTCTGAATTTTAGGCATTGGTTTATGTTTGTGCAAAGGTTAGAAGTCACTTTGAGGTCACAATTTGCCTTGGCAAGAGGTTTTTCAACTTTGCCTCTTTGGTGCAAAACATGAAATTATGTGATTTTTCCCAACTTTGACAAGCCATAACTTTTGATCCAAAATGAATTAGAATGAGTTCTTGTACTTTTTGAAAAGGGAATGATCTATTCTACAACTTTCATGACCAAAGTTTTCCCATTTGAAGCATTTTTGAATCAAAAAGAAAGGGTTGAAAAAGTTTCCCAAAATGGCAAGTTTCCATTACAAGTCACTTTCCCAAAAAGGAAATTTTGCAAATGGCTTGAAATTCTTCAATTTTGTGAACTTATAACATCTTCTATAATAAAATAAAGATCATACACATTCAAAATGATGAAGAACACCCGTTGGTTGGGTCATTGGGGGCCTCAGATGCCCTGATTTTACACTGACTTGCTCAAGAAGTCAACTCTTGATTAGATGCCTTCCCCATGGAATTTCTTCATGAAAATTGATATGCATGATCCTTATAACATATAGAGACCCATAGAAACAAGAATGACCAAAAAAAATTGGAGTTATGGCCTCTGAAACCAAAACCCTAATTCTAGGTCATCTGTGCAGTTAAACCTGGCTCTGCTTCCATGCCTTTCTCAGTTCTTGTGATTCCTTGGCTTCCTTGACCTTGTGAGGATATAATATGATGCTTGAACATACATGGACCCCTTTGAAGTGATTGATGACCTTTGGAGTGGCTCAGATAGCCCATGGACTGCTTAGGTCACAAACCCTAGATGCATATGACTTTGAAACAATGCAGTGAATAAAAAATGTGGTATGAGATGCTATGATTGAATTTATGCATATGAAAAGATCACAAGCCATGGTGTGAATGGGTGAGGGCAAATTTCGGGTGTTTACACCATTCCCCAGCAAATCGCCAGCAAAACAAATTTTTTATATCTGACGTTCGTCCTATGCCATGATACTTTCGGCAGCCGTACCCTGCCAGGTGATCGTCCTTCACCTTCGGATGACCGTCCCTCATCCTTTCCCCAGTGGAGTCTCCAATATTGGAACCCTTATCTATCCGGCATTCATCCTATGTCGTGATTCTTTCGGCAGCCGTACCCTGTCAGGTGATCGTCCTTCACCTTGGATGATCGTCCCTCATCCTTATCCCCAACAGAGCAGTCGTCCCCTGCTAGGTGATCGTCCTTCACCTTTTGATGATCGTCCTTCATCTATTTTTCCGATGGCCGTCCCCATCGTCGACCTTTTCTATCCGACATTCGTCCTATGTCGCGATAAGGAGCAGCCGTCCCCTGCTAGGTGATCGTCCTTCACCTTTGATGACCGTCCCTCATCATTATTTCATTTACTTCTTCGAACCGATGGCCGTCCCCGTCGTTGTTTATCTTACTTCGCAAACCTGATGGTCGTCCCCATCATTGCTTTTATCTTTAATTCCCAGAAAATCTTGATGGCCGTCCCCATCATGATCCCTTTATTTCCCCAGCATGTCGGTCGTCCCCGTCATTGCTTTATCCCCAGCAGTCGTCCTCTGCCTGATGGTCGTCCTCCATCGCCCGCATCTTTATAATCATGATATACTTTCCTTTTACAATTTATACCCCTTTTCTTTTCCTCCCTAGTGAGTGCAAATTTCAGACTGTGTTTGGTATTCAACCACAAGTTATCTTGTTTGTCTGTTAAGCCAGGCGCTTACATCCTGCACAGCTAACTCATGTTTGAATAGGGGCAGCTGTAAACACCCTAAATTTTCCCTCACTAAGTTCACACCATGGCTTGTGATCTTTCATCTTTGCATTAGTTTAAGCATATCATCTCATATTGCATTTTTGCTTCACTGCATTAGTTCAAATTCATTTGCATCTAGGGTTTGTGATCTGAGCAATCCAAGGTTCATCTGAGCCACTCCAAAGGCCACCAATCATTCCAAGAGGGTCCATGTATGTTCAATCATACTTTTATATCCCCCAAAGATCAAGGAAGTCAAATAATCACAAGAACTTGCAAAGCATGGAAGCAGAGCCAGGGTTTAACTACATAGATGACCTGAAATTAGGGTTTTGGTTTCACAGGCCATAACCCCAAATTTTTTGGTCATTATGGTTTCTATTGGTCTCAATATGTTATACGGATCATGTATACCAAGTTTTATGAAGAAATTCATTGTGGAAGTCATTTGTTCACTGGGTAACTTCTTGAGCAAGTCAGAGCAAAATTAGGGCATATGAGGCTCCCCAACATGGAACCAAAGTGGATTTTTCATCAAATTGAAGTGCATCTTTATTTGATCATTGAAGTGCTTAGAAGTTCACAGAATTGAAGAAAAGTGGGCTAAACCAAAAGTTGCCAAAAATGGAAATGACTTGTAATGTAAACTTTCCATTTTGGGAAAGTTTTTCAACCTCCTCTTTCTCAACCAAAAATTCTTCAAATGAAAAATTGTTGGTCATGAAAGTTGTAGATTGGATCATTCCCTTTTCAAAAAGTACAAGAACAAGACCTAGTTCATTATGGAACTCAAGTTATGGCTTGTCAAAGTTGGCAAAAATCACATAATTTTCAAGAATGCACCAAAGAGGGATTTTTGCAAAACCACTTGCCAATTCATTTTGTGACTTCAAACACACTTCTAATCATCATACAAACATTGTGCATTGCATAAAAATCAGAATTGCCCAAAGAATTGTATCATTCCATGCCTTGAACATCAAGAAATTACAAAAGGACCAAACTTCATGGAATTTGCAAAATGACACATAAACTTCCATCCACTTGTTGAATTTCCTCAAATCCAAGTCTATGGACATCCTTGATCTCAGCTGCGCATGGACAAGCCAATGAGCCAGCTACACCATTGTCCATACCTCAAGTACAAAACTTTTGACTTTTTGGCAAGAAGCCCATACCAATCACCACAGTCCACCACCCACTCTCTGCCCAATCCAGACATTACAAGCATGCTTCAAGGATCATTTTTCATAAGACACACAAGCTGAAACCTCTAAGAACTCACCATTCCCAAAATCACTTCAACTTACAAAATCCTTCGAATCTCTCAGCTCACTCACTCAAACTCAAAACCAATTTCACCATTCATCTCAAATCATCCACTGACCACAAAGCAACCATTAAAACAGCCTTAAAGCACCCATAGACAAACCACGATCCTTGGCCAGTTGAGTTGCTACAACACAAACCAGCCACTCCCAAAGCTTTTGAAGCATTCCATTGGTCTCAGGAGGTCAAGGGGAGTCATTTTGCACAAGAGAGGTGGCCAGAAAGCTCAGTTTGAGAAAGCTCAAGCTCAGGTAACTTCTTCAAACTTTTTTCCAAAAATGCTTTTTTGAGTTCTTAGAATGATCTTCATGCTCTGCTGATTACCATGATGTGTTTATTTTTTAGAATGGTTGAGAAATGAGCCTGTATGCATGTTCTGAAAGTTTTGCCATTTTTGATTTTCTCTTTGAATCTTGAGATGGAGCAATTAGAAATGTGTTTTGAGGATGGATTTGAGTTCAGGAGACTGAGGTGAGTTGATCTGGAGCTTTAGAGCTCCAGAAATAACCTAGGGATGAAGATTTGAATTTACTCAGGGAGGGTGTGGCCGGAGAAGATGACCGGAGGTCTTCTCCGGCCACCATAAAGTCATTACGTGCTTAATTAGTGTTAGGGCAGTGTTTGAATGAGGACCCTTGGATTTTAGCTTCCCGCGTGAGATGGAGGGTGGAGATTAGTTCATTAGTTATAATTCTGGATTAAATGATTAATTAATTAGGATTAGTTGGATTTAAATTTTGACCACTGGATGTGGCACGCAGTCAACCAAATTTTTCCCAGTTTCAATCTAAGCCCTTGGATCATCATACTTCTGTTTTATTTAATTGTTATTTCATTTTTCTCATTTTATTTTGCAGCATTTATTTAAAATAGGTAAAAAATTCTAAAAAATATTTTCTCTTGCATTTTAAGTTCAAATAATTTTCTTCATCCAAAAATATTTTTATTTTTATTTTTTGCATTTATAAATCATTTTTAAAACATTTAAATGTTTATTTAAATTAATTAATGGAAATTAATTAATTAAAATATCATTTAGGTTTCTAAAAATCCCAAAAAAATTCACATTGCATCTTAGGACATTTAGAAACATTTTCATACCATCCATAAAAATTTCTTTTTGGTTTTGAACAATCTTTGACAATTTTTTTTGAATTTAGGGTTCATAAAATTCCTATTTTTGAACCCTAAATTCAAGAATTTTTTTCTGCCTAACCATGAATGGTATGACAATGATTCTTTTTGCATTGATCTTCATTTAGCATGTAATATCTAACATAATTTTGTCACAAATTTCTTCTTCATTTTTGATTTTATTTGCATTTTTTCCTTTTAGGTACCTTAAAACCCTAGATAACTTAGAAAATTCTTAACGTCCTTAGGGTTAAGACTTAGGTCTCCTCCTTTGGGGTGTGATATCATATGGGGTTAGGGTTCCTTTGATTGCATTTTCAATTTTTTATCTTGTCATTTGCTTCTGTTTTTGACTTTTGCATCTCATGTTGCATGAAAACCCTAATTTCTCATCTTCATTTGCATATATCTTGCATAAGCATTCATACAAGAACTTGCCATAACATTCCTTGCATACATATGACATATAAGACATCCTAGGACACATTAGAACCATGCTTGATCATTTCCTCATCCATTTTCCATGTTATGCATTCATTACATTCCATTTACTTTCATGTGCTTTCATGCATCCTACATGCTTCATTTGCATTCTCATCTCTTGTATGATAATCCATTGCACTTGGCATACATTTGCATCATCTCTTAGCATCATTAACATCATTTTTATGCTTCTGGTTTTGGTTTCCATCTTTTCATTTGCTCCATTTTCATTTCTTGTCATTCCTTTATGCTAACTTTTCAGGTGGTAAGTGCTTTGAGAAGTGAATTTGCCTTCACTTCTCACTTCTCTTCTCATTCTCTCTTATGCATTCATTGCTGCATTTTGATTTTGCTTTAGAGTGAGCTTGCTCATTCATGTCCCTCTCTCACTTTCTTTCTTCAAGTAACTTATCTTCTTAAGTGAAGTAAGTTAGCTTGTTTCTTCTGCTTCTCCTCCTTTCATCTACTTCTTCCTTGGTGGCTCTTCTTGAAGATCTCTTGCAAGCCTCATAAACCCTAGGAACACCCAAGCATGATAAAAATTAGGATTTTGGATTAGTCCCCCATTAGTTTTACCTTTGTGTCTTCTTTTGTGTCTCTCTTCTCATCTCATAATCAGAGACTAAACCTTTAAGGTTTTAAGGCTTTGTGATTAAGATTATGCGTGCATCCTTCTCTTAGGATGGATTGTATAACTTTAATCCTAAGTGTTAAACCCTTAATGTGTTTAAATCTCTTAATTAATCCATCTAATAATCAGTAAGACAAATAGCTTGTAATTTGGGCCTTTCATTAGGGTTCTAATTCTTCCTTAATTGGTTAAGAAGGACTAACCCTAGTGTTAATGGACAAGTCCCCCTCAAGTTGTCTTACCAATCATAAAATTAACTTCTTAATCTTACCATTAACTAAAATCCACTTTAATAAAGGCTTTGTTTTGTCATGATATTAATCCCTAATCATGGATTAAGTTGAGGTATCTTCCTCAGCTTAAATATTCTCATCTATTATCCTTCTATTAGGATGGTGTAATGGGTCCATTAAATCCTTGATTATGGCTTAAACTCATTACTTAACACTAAACAAAATACCAAAAACATCTAAAATAATCACAAGTAGGTTAATGATCTTAATCCTACATCATGGTAATTAAGTGTGAGGTGTTTACTTCATACTTAAGGTATTCTCATTACCCCTAATCAAAGGGGGGATGTGTAGAGTTTACTAACCCTTGGTTTAGGCTTAAGCTCATTAACTAATGACAAACACAAAAAGCAATAAAAGATTGAAAGCACCCAAAACAAACAATAATCGTCTCCTCCGGGATTCTTTTCTCATCATCTTCACTCATAAACGAGAACTCGCTTCTTCCGTCTAATACAAGACAGTTAGCACCTGAGCTAGACAAGTCTTACACTTGAGCATAGACAAGTAAGCAGTTCATTAGTCAATTTATATTTCAGTCTCTTTGAGTTGAGCTATAGTGTTCTGACTTCCTCATTGCACGAGAGGATACGTAGGCATAACTTAACTGTTATCGAACAAAAGTATCTGTCTTTCCCCCCCTCTTCCAGCATTATTCTTTTAAGCCTCAGTTCCTGAGCACTTCATTTCACTTTCTTACACTGATACCTGTACTTTCTTTTCCAGCTTTTGCACACAGATAACACTGACACTACCCCTTTAAACACAAACTTTCAAGCGTGGATCCCGTCAAGTACGACAGACAATCTGGGTGCTAATACCTTCCCAGGTTGTAACCAACCCCCTTTCTCGGTTTCTCTGGTTCGCGACCGTCTTATCCATTTCTAGGTTTATGCAGCATTACCTTTCCTTCGGGATAAAAATTCCTAGCTGGAGACTCTTTTCAGTTCATCTTCATGTCCTCTCTTTCGCCGACCGTTCGCATTTGTACCCCTTCTGACCCGGTGTCACTTGGTGGGAGCGACACCCGAAGTTTCAATTCAGATATCTCCTTCTGAGCTGCCAACAAAGCCTCCTGATGCTTCTCCTCACTAGCCTCCAACTACTCTATCTTAGCCTGAGTCCTTTGGTCTTCTTGTGTGCGGGCTTCAGTGATCCTGATCCACCTAGCCTGGATCTCCTCAAAATAATACTCTGCCCTAGCCTTCCGAGTCTTTGCTTCTTTGTAAGCATTCTTCAATACTAACTCCCCTGCTCTTGCCTTCCTGATATAGTCATCCGTCTTCTCAATCTTCGTCAAATGCTTAACCCTGAGCCTTTCCAATCTCTCATTGTCCAAAAGGCTGCCATTTCTCTCCCAAAGGGTCTTCTTCAAGGCTTCAGCTAGCTGAGTGTTCCTCTCTTTCTGCTTTTCAAACTCTTCCATGCTGACAGTAGCTGCAGGTTGTACTGTAGAAGGTCCAGGTGCATCTTCTAAAGTAAATGGCATCCGGGTGATCTGAGCTCTAGTACGGGACCAATCAGAATACTGTGCTGAAGCAATGTTGTTGCACTTGCCAAGGATGGCTGTCCCTTTGGTCTGAATGTTATCCCAAGCCTAGGCAGCTTGTCTGACAACAACAGAGTTAGGTTGGATTTCACAGTAGAGAGATTAAGCCAAATCTTGTCCTCTGGGAGGATGAACCAAAGCATATCCCAATTGTCTCTTAAACAACAAAGGGTTGTAGTTGATGCAACCTTTCACTCCTATCAAAGGCACATTAGGATACTGCCCACAGCTAGTAATGATGTCCTTGCCCTGGGTGCTCTGAGTGCACCATCAAATGTCATCTATGTCAAGGCAATGAACCTCTTAGCCCAATTCTTCTGCTGATGAGGGTTCAAGAAGGTATCTGATTTTGGCAAGTGTATTAGCAGCCAGAGTGATAGAGAGGAGTACAACATTTGACCAGTCTTCTTCTTTTATTTTCATTCCTCTGATGTACTGAGTAGTACAAGTCTCCCAGCAAGGTAGGAACAGGGTTCCTCAACAAGAACAGGTGGATGGCATTCTTACTCACAAACTTGGGCTCATCTACAAACAAGATAACCCCATATATACTGAGGGCTAGAAGTGCACAGACAGCCTTCTATTCCCCTACTGCAGCCTTCAGGGTAGCCTGGGAGATCAAGAAGTCTAGGTGGAGGCCTGGAACTCCAGCCTTGGTTGTCATGTTCTGATCAATGAGGGCAGACTCCAAATGCAATGCCCTGGCTATGTCTTCATTTCTGGGAGCAGCCATCTCTGGGTTGACAGGAATCCCTCTCCTGATAGGAACTCCAATCAACAAGGAAAATTCTTCTAGCAATGGTCCCATATGGAAATCAAGGAATGTGAAGCATCTGAGTGGAGGATCATAGAACTGCAAGAAAGTATGGATCATGCTCCTCTAGGATGCATCTAAATCCATAACCATGTCTAGTATGCCTCGATAATGCTCTCTGAATAGTGGGATATGGTTAGGTGTAATGAGGGACTGGACCTTCCTGATGCCAGTCAAGGTGGGCTCAAAGAAGTAGTAAGTGATGTTGCTCTTTCTTGAAGTGTCCATGAGTGCTGGTGAAGAAGCTGAGAGCAACTGCTGATGAAGATCAAAGACTGAGAAGCTGGAGGTGGGTCTCTAATGAAGATAGCTGGAGAAGAACCACTGACAAACTGATGGAGATGCTGGAGAAGATAACTAAGGTAGTCTGAGCAGCAGAAGGGGTCAAAACCAAACCAAAACGTATATGATGGATACCCTGTAAAACAAATAAGAAAATGTTAAATGATGGAAAAATGATGTATGCAAATGATATGCAAAGGGTTTTATGATCAAGTGCTGGATCTGTTATCTGCCTTGCTAAAACTCCATGTATGTTCAAAGGTCCGGATGGAGGCTTAGAAATCCAGTAACCAGGTGGGGGACTCAAATAAAGAGTCACAAGTCCAGGGTAATCACAAGAACTGTCCAAATAATACAACCTGAACAAATCTAGTAACAAGGTATGATGAGGCCGAGGGTTCATGCAAAACCTGTAAACATCCCAACCCCCTCACATGTAATGTTCTAGAACAAGGATCCTCAGACTTGGATCAGTTATGAGAAGTGTAAACACTTCTAACCCGGAGGTACAGTGTTTACAATAACCATAAAAAATCCTCCTCTAATTCACCTCAGATACTGAAGGTCATAAAAAGGTCATCTAGACTTAGCAGGCTTCCCAAATAGCCCTAGTACTACAGGAAATCTGTAGCACAGAGTTCTCAAGAAGAAACCCATGTCTGAACCGTGTTTCATATTCCCGCACCAGGCCGAAATGGAATGGGAAAGAATATGAAGCCACTCTAGCCTATGTATCACTCAGGTCCCAGGTATAGGACCTTAATCACTCAATGAAGCCCCACCCACCAAGACAGACAAAAGACAACACATGATAATGACAGTATGAAAATGCATAAAACTGTAAAGGAAAGCAATAAATAAAGTTGTACATAAAGCAATAAATAAATCAAATAAATAAGCACAAGTAGCACATAACACCCCTGTAAACACAAATCAAACAAGTGCTAGGAGGAACCCACAAAAAGAACCAGAATCCCTGGTTGCAATATAAGGGTCCCCAGCAGAGTCGCTAAGCTGTCGCTCCCACTAAGTGACACAGGGTCAGATAGGGTACAAGCGCGAACGGTCGGCGAAAGAGAAGAGAAATGAACTGAAAAGAGTCGCCAGTTAGGCATTTTTATCCCGAAGGAAAGTGTAAACACCCCAAATTTTCCCTCACTCATCTCACCATGGCTTGTGATCTTTTCATGTGCATAAGTTCAATCATAGCATCTCATATTGCACTTTTGCTTCACTGCATTGTTTTTAAGTCATCTGCATCTAGGGTTTGTGATCTGAGCCATCCCTGAGCCATTTGAGCCACTTCAAAGGTAATCAATCACTTCAAAGGGGTCCATGTATGTTCAAGCATCATATTATATCCTCACAAAGTCAAGAAAGTCAAAGAATCACAAGAACTGGGAAAGGCATGGAAGCATAGCCAAGTTTAACTACACAGATGACCTAAAATTAGGGTTTTGGTTTCAAAGGCCATAACTCCAAATTTTTTGGTCATTCTTGTTTCTATTGGTCTCTATATGTTATGGAGATCATGCATGTCAATTTTCATGAAGAAATTCAATGGGGAAGGCATCTGATCAAAGGATGACTTCTTGAGCAAGTCAGTGCAAAATTAGGGCATCTGAGGCCCCCAATGACCCAACCAAAGGGTGTTCTCCATCATTTTGAATGTGCATGATCTTTATTTGGTCATAGAAGATGTTATAAGTCCACAAAATTGAAGAATTTCAAGCCATTTGCAAAGTTGCCTTTTTGGGAAAGTGACTTGTAATGTAAACTTGCCATTTTGGGAAAGTTTTTCAACCTTCTCTTTTTGATTCAAAAATGATTCAAATGAGAAAACTTTGGTCATGAAAGTTGTAGAATGGATCTTCCCATTTTCAAAAAGTACAAGAACTCATTCTAATTCATTTTGGATCAAAAGTTATGGCTTGTCAAAGTTGGCAAAAATCACATAATTTCATGTTTTACACCAAAGAGGCAAAGTTGCAAAACCTCATGCCATGGCAAAATGTGACTTCAAATGGACTTCTATGCATTACAAAAACATGAACCATGACCTAAAAATCAGAATGCATCAAAGAATTGTTCATTTTCATGCCTTGATCTTCAAGAAACTTCAAAAGGGCCAAACTTTGTGAGAATTGCAAAACCTCACATAAACCCTAATCCAATTGTTGCATTGCCTCAAATCCATTTCCATGGTTCTCCTTGATCACAGTTGAGCCAAGCCATGCCCTTGTACCTTGACTGAACCAGCCCATACCTCTTCATACACAAAAGTTGACTTTATGCAAAATGGCCCATACCAATCAAGCTAGGCCAGCAATAACTCTCTGACCTATCCAAACTTGATACATGGACAAAATGGGACTCAACACATAACACAACACAGCCTAATCTCTCCCACAAGTCAGCATCCTCAAAACTCACCTCTTATGCATTTTCATTTGAATCTCTCCATACAAGCTTCAAACCTCAAAACAAATCCCACAGAATAACTCACCCTAGCCTTCTGATCATTTCCCAACCATCAATTTGCTCTGAAACCACCCCAAGCAGAAACACGATTTTCCACCCCTCCTGAACAGAACTTCATCAATCTCTCAAACCAGCCAAAAGAAATCCCAAACAAGCATTGCAAGCTTCTCAGGAGGTTCATCAGAGGCGTTTTGGATCAAAGAAGCAGCCAGAAAGTTCCAAAGATCAAAGCTCCAGTTCAGGTGAGCTCAAGAACAATTTTTCCAGAAACTTGTTTTTAAGTTACTAAATGATTCTTTATGCTTCACTGATCATGTTGATGTGTTTTTTTTAAATGGTTGAGAAATGAGTATGTATTCGTGTTCTGAAATTTTTTGACCTAGAACTTTTTTTATTCGATTCTCACTTTTGATGTGTTTTAAATGTTGTTTGTTTGTTGATTCTTAATGTATGATGTATGGGGATCTTTTCTGGGCAGAAAAATTGAGTGTTAGAAGCTTAGGGAAGAAGATAGCAATTTTCAGGGAGGGGTGTGGCCGGAGAAGATGACCGGAGGTCATTTCCGGCCACCTGAAAGTCATTAGTTCATTAATTACGTTTAGGGTTCAGTTTGAATGTGGACCATGGATTCAGTTGACCAGTGTTGACTCCCGCGCGTTTGTGTGGCTCAGATCACCCCATTAAGCCCTAATCCACGTCATTAACATAATTAATTGGATTTTATATTTAATTTGGTCAGTTTGAATTACAGCCATTGGATATGGCGCGGGTCAATTCCCTCCATTTCTCTTTGAATCTCAGCCATGGATATTGCATACTTCTCATAATTTTATTTTTAATTCATTTATTTTGTATTTAACTTATACGAATTATTTAAAATAGTAAAAAACATTTAAAAATTCTGAAAATTTTTGTCAAGCATTTAATTATTTTTCAGAACCCAAAAATATTTTTATTTTTATTTTTGCATTAAAAATCATTTTTAAATCATTTAAATGTTTATTTTTAATTAGTTAATGAAATTTAATTAATTAAAAATGCATTTCAGTATTTAAAAATCACCAAAAAATTCACATTGCATTTTAAAACATTTAGAAACATTATCCAACCCTCAAAACAAATTTCTTTTTGGTCCTTAATACATTTTGACAATTTTCATTGGAATTAAATTCATTTAAAGGCAATATTGTTGTTCAAACTTGGAAGATCCATTCTGCCTAACCATTGAGAGTTTGATGATGGTTCTTCTTGCATTGCATCCTTCATAGCATGTAGACTATAAGATAAAATTGGTTTGAATTCATATTCCATTTTCAATTTGTTTAGCATTTTTCATTGTGAGGTACCTTGAAACCCTAGTTGACTTAGAAAAACCATAACTTCCATTAGGTTTAGATTTAGGTCCCCTCCTTTGGGCAGTGAACTTGTGTAGGGTTAGGGTTCCTTGGATCCCATTTTCAATTTTTTGTCACATCATTTGCTTCTGGTTTTGAATTTTTGCATTGTATGTTGTATGTAAATCCTAATTTGTGCCTTCCTTTGCATCCATCTCTCATTTGCTTGCTTTTAAGAACTTGCCATGACATTTTGTGCATCCTCATGACATATAAGACATCTTAGGACATATTAGAATCATGTTTGATCATTGCATCCTTCATTTGCCATGTTATGCATTCATAACATTTCATAAACTTTCATGAACTTCTATGGTTCAAAGCATGCTTCATTTGCATCCTCATCCTTGTATGGTCATCCACAACCCTTGACATGTGTTTGCATCATATCTTAGCATCATTGAAATCATGTTTATGCTTCTGACTTTGGTTTGCATCCTGACATTTCATCTCATTTGCATTGCATTTCATTTCTTTTGCTAACTTTTCAGGTGGTAAGTTGTTTTGAGAAGTGAATTTGCCTTCACTTCTCACAATCTCTTTTCATCTCTCTTATGCATCATTGCTGCATTTTATCTTGTGTATTAGAGTGAGCTTGCTCATTCATGCTCTTTCCCACTTTCTTTCTTCAGGCAACTTGTCTTCTTAAGTGAAGCAAGTTGTCTTGATTCTCTCTGCTTCTTGTTTTCCTTTCATCTGCTTCCTTCCTGGTGGTTTCTATGAAGATCTTCTTGCAAGCCTCATTAACCCTAGGAACAACTAAGCATGATAAAAATTAGGGTTTGATTAGTCCCTCATTTAGTTTTTCCTTTGTGTCATCTTTGAGTCTTCTCTTCTCATCTCATAATCAAGGACTAAACCCTAAAGGTTTTAAGGCTTTGTGATTAAGCTTATGTCTGCATCCTTCTATTAGGATGGAGTGTATAACTTTAATCCTAAGTGTTAAACCCTTAATGTGTTTAAATCCTTAAATCAATCCATCTAATAATCATTAAGACTTCAAGCTTGTAACTTGGGCCTTGCATTAGGGTTCTAAGTCTTCCTTAATTGGTTAAGAAGGACTAACCCTAATGTTAATGGGCAAGTCCTCCTCAAGTTGTCTTACAAATCATAAAATTAACTTCTTAATCTTACCATTAACTAAAATCCACTTTAATAAAGGCTTTGTTTTGTCATGAGGTTAATCCCTAATCATGGATTAAGTTGAGGAGCTTTCCTCAGCTTAAATGTTCTCATCCATTATCCTTCTATTAGGATGGTGTAATGAGTCCATTAAATCCTTGATTATGGCTTAAACTCATTACTTAACACTAAACAAAAATACCAAAAACATCTAAATAATTACAAGTAGGTTAATGATCTTAATCCTACATCATGGTGATTAAGTGTGAGGTGCTTACTTCATGCTTAAGGTATTCTCATTATCCCTAATCAGAGGGAGGATATGATGAGTTTACTAACCCTTGGTTTAGGCTTAGGCTCATTAACTTATGACAAACTTCAAAAGGCAATAAAAGATTGAAAACCCAAAAACAAACAATAATCGTCCCCTCCGGGATTTCTTTTCTCTTCTCATTCACTCACAAACGAGAACTTGTTTCTTCCGTCTAATGCAAGACAGTTTGCATCTGAGCCAGACAGTTCATACACTTGAGTATAGACAAGTAAGCAGTTCACAAGTCAATTTATCTTTCAGTCTCTTTGAGTCGAACTACGGTGTTCTGACTTCCTCATTGCACGAGAGGATACGTAGGCATAACTTAACAGTTATCGAAAAAAAGTCTCTGTATACTCCCCCTCCTTCCAGCATCATTATTTAAGCCTCATAGTCTTGAGCTCCATACTCCTGTTCTTACACTGACACTTCTCTTATACACTTCACACTTCTTTACACTGACACTTGCATTCTTTCCAGCTTTGATACACATATTGCACAGACACTACCCCTTTAACACACAAATCTTTTAAGCGTGGATCCCGTCGAGTACGGTGGACAATCTGGGTGCTAATACCTTCCCAGGTTGTAACCAACCCCCTTTCTCAGTCTCTCTGGTTCGCGACTGTCTTATCCATAGTTTCCTAGGTTTATGCAGCATTACCTTTCCTTCGGGATAAAAATTCCTAGCTGGCGACTCTATTCACTCCCTCTCCTTTTCGCCGACCGTTCGCGTCTGTACCCCTTCTGACCAGGTGTCATTTGGTGGGAGCGATAGCTTGGCGACTCTGCTGGGGACCCTTATACTGTAACCAGGGATTCTGGTTCTTTTTGTGGGTTCCTCCTAGCGCTTGTTTGATTTGTGTTTACTGGGGTGTTATATGCTAATTGTGTTTATATAGTTGCTTTATTTATTGCTTTATGTACAGCCTTATTTATTGCTTTCTTTACAACTTTTCATATTTCATACTGTCATTATCATTGCTGGATATGTTCTTCTGTCCTGGTGGGTGGGGATTCATTGAGAGTTTAAAGGTCCTATACCTGGGACCTGAGTGACACCTAGGCTAGAGTGGTTCATGTTCTTTCCCATTCCATTTCGGTCTGGTGCGGTAATATGAAACACGGTTCAGATATGGGTTTCTTCTTGAGAACTCTGTGCTACAGATTTCCTGTAATGCTAGGGCTATCTGGGAAGCCTGCTAAGTCTGGATGACCTTTATTATGACCTTCAGAAGCTGAGGTGAATTAGAGGAGGATCTTTTATGGTTATTGTAAACACTGTACCTCCGGGTTAGAAGTGTTTACACTTCTCATAACTAATTCAAGTCTGAGGATCCTTGTTTTAGAACACTACCTGTGAGGGGGTTGGGCTGTTTACAGGTTTGCAGGTACCATTGGCCACATCATACCCTGTTATTATTTGGTTTAAGAGTTCCTCATTTTGGACAGTTCTTGTGATTTAACCCTGGATATGTGACTCTTTATTTGAGTCCCCCACCTTGGTTACCGGATTTCTGAACCTTCATCTGGACTTCTTGAACATACATGGACTTTATATCAAGACAAATAATCAGATCCAGATGGATCACAAACCCTTGCATATCATTTGCATACATCATCATTGCATCATTTAACATTTGTTTATTTGTTTTTCAGGGTATCCACATCATATCTGGCTTGGTTTTGACCCCTTCTTCTGCATAGACCTCTACTTCATCAGTGATCTGCTTCAGCTATCTTCATCATCACCAACATCATCCTATCAGTGGCTCATCTCCAGTATTGATCTTGATCTTCATCAGCAGCTATCTTCATCATCTTCAACAGCATTCATGGCTACACCCAGGAAGAGCAATATATCATACCATTTCTTTGAGCCTGTGTTGACTGGTATCAGGCAGGTCCAGTCACTTGTCACCCCCTGACCACATCCCATTATTCAGAGAGTATTATGGAGGTATCCTTGATATGGTTATGGACCTAGACCCTTCTTAGAGGAGTATGATCCACACCTTCCTACAGTTTTATGACCCTCATTTGAGATGCTTCACATTCCAAAACTTTCAGCTAGGACCTCTGCTGGAGGAGTTTTCATCATTGATTGGAGTACCTGTCAGGGGTGGTGTCCCCTTCAACCCATAGATGACTTCTCCCAGCAATGGAGAGGTAGCAAAAGCACTGTACCTGGAGCCTGCTTTGATTGAGCAAAACATGACAACAAAAGCTGGGATCCCTGGCTTACACTTAGATTTCTTGATTTCTCAGGCCATCCTGAAGACCTCCTTGGGAGAATGGAGGGCAGTCTGTGCACTGTTAGCCCTCAGCATATATGGGGTTATATTGTTTGCAGATGAGCCCAAATTTATCAGCAAGAATGCCATTCATCTTTTCCTTCTGAGGAACCCAGTACCCACATTGCTGGGAGATTTCTATTATTCCATTCATCAGAGGAATGAGAAACAGAGAGGGAAGTTGGTGAGATGCTGTGCTCCTTTGTTTCACACTTGGCTGCTCAAACACTTACCTAAGACAGATGCCTTCCTGAATCCTCACCAACAGAAGAATTGGGCTAAGAGACTTATTGCTTTGACTTCAGATGACATCAGATGGTGCACCCAGAGCACCAAAGGCAAGGACATAATCACTAACTGTGGGCAATACCCAAATGTACCTCTGATAGGAGTAAAGGGTTGCATCAACTACAATCCTTTGCTGTTTAAGAGACAACTGGGCTATGCTTTGGTCAACCCTCCTAGAGTGAAAGATTTAGCTGAGACCCTGTATTGTGAAATAAAGCCTAATCTAGTTGCTGTCAGACAAGCATCTTGGGCTTGGGACAACATCCAGACAAAAGGGATGGCTATTCTTGGAAGGTGTAATAATGTTGCTTCAGCTCAATACTATGACTGGTCCCATGCTAGAGCTCAGATTACTGGAATGCCCTTCACCTTGGAGGACACACCTGGACCCTCTACAGTACAACCAGCAGCAACTGTCAGCCTGGAAGAATTTGAGAAGCTGAAGGAGAGGAATGAGAATCTGTCTCAAGCTCTGAAGAAGACCCTCTGGGAGAAGAGTGATGGTCGTCTAGACATTGAGAGGTTGGAGAAGCTTAGGGTGGAGCATCTGGCCAAGATTGAATAAATAGAGGACTACATCAAGAAGTCAAGAGCTGGGGAGCAAATATTGAAGAATGCCTGTAAAGAGGCCAAGCTTTAGAAAGCTAGGACTGAACTCTATCTACAAGAAAGTCAAGCTAGGTGGGTCAGGATCACCGAAGCCCAGACACAGGAAGATAAGAGAACTCAAGCCAGGATTGAGCAGTTAGAGGCCAATGAAAAGAAACAGCAGGAAGCTTTGCTGGCAACCCAGAAGGAGATCTCATAATTGAAGCTTAGGGCTGGTTTGAAAAGATCAAAGGATTAGGACATGCACAAGAAGCTAACCACTGCCATTGCCATCAGAAACCTCCTCATCAAGACTATTACGGAGCACCCAGCTGGTCCAGTGACTGGGGAACTTTTGAAGGAGGTTAAGGAGGATGAGTTTGGACTAGATGTCTGACTTTTTGATTGTTGTTGCTTTCATTTTGATGTACTTTTCTTTTGTACTGTATTTTGACCCTTCAGGGGCTTATGTTGTAAAAAACAAACTATGTATGATTCACCATTTGTAATATATCTGTTAGTTTGTTTTCATTGGGTTTCTTTTCTCAAGTAACATCAAAGCATCTTCCTCGAGGTCTGGAAAGGTCAAAACCAAGAGCCAAGCCGGATACCTTGGAAAATAAATAAGCATACTGCATTGCATACTAACTTTTTTTTTGTTTTGTAGGTTTTTGTCATTTGTTTGTTTCTAACTTTGCTTTGACTTCAGGAAATATTGCTCGCAGAAGAGTGTTCCCTGTCAACCGTGCACACCGGTATTTTACTCGCAACAACCTTCCGGGTATTCTAATGGAGCAAGTACAACAAGACCTGACTGAGGTCAGAACCCAGATGGCTAATGAAAGAGTGGAGATGAGAAACCAAATGACCCAATTCATGGCTGTGATGACTGGCTTGGCCCAGAGTCAGGAAAGGTTAAGGGCATTGGTAGAAAGACAGACTCCCGAGGAGCCTCATCCTAGGACTGGTGGAACAAGTAACAATGAGAGGGGACAGCCTCATGTTAATCCACCTGTATTTGGGCCTCATCTAGATCCGGAAGTCAACATCCCAGGTAATGTGCAAGGAAATACTACTGGTGGGAGGATCTTACAAGAAGACCCCCAAGAGGAGCAATTTACTGTCATGGGAGCTGGGGATGAAGTCTATGATAGGAGGTTTGATGAAATTGCTGAGAAGTTGAGATCTCTAGTGTCTCAAAACTCCTTGGGCTTCGATGTAATGGATATGGGGTTAGTGGATGGGGTAAGAATTCCCCACAAGTTCAAACCCCCGTGCTTCGAGAAATACAATGGAACCTCTTGTCCACGAACTCACCTGCAGTCTTTTTTGGGGAGACTTAAAGCATATACCATGGATGAAAAACTATGGATGTTCTACTTTGAAGACAGTTTGACTGGGGCTTCAAGAGAGTGGTATTCACACTTGACCAGAGCTACTATCAGATGCTGGAAGGACTTAGCTGAAGCCTGTCGCTCCCGATAAATGGGGAATGGCCCAAATAAAGGTACAGACGCGAACGGTCGGCGAGAGGGACAATGAGAACACACAGCCGTGAACTCACTGGAGATGAAAAGAGTCGCCAGCTAGGCATTTTTATCCCGGAGGAAAGGCAATGCTGCATAGACCTGAAAAAAGATGGATAAGACGGTTGCGAACCAGAGAGACTGAGAAAGGGGGTTGGTTACAACCTGGGAAGGTATTAGCACCCAGATTGTCCGTCGTACTCGACGGGATCCACGCTTAAAAGATTTGTGTTTTAAAGGGGTAGTGTCATTGCAATTTGTGCATAAGAACAGCTGGAAAAGATGTACAGGTGTCAGTGTAAAAGAAAAGTGAAGTGTATAAATGTACAGTGTCAGTGTAAGGACAGGAGTGAAATGCTCATGATCATGAGGCTTAAAGAATAAGGCTAGAAGGAGGGGGAATATACAGAGACTTTTGTTCGATAACTGTTAAGTTATGCCTACGTATCCTCTCGTGCAATGAGGAAGTCAGAACACCGTAGTTCGACCCAAAGAGACTGAAAGGTGAATTGACTTGTGAACTGCTTGCTTGTCTATGCTCAAGTGTATGACCTGTCTGGCTCAGGTGCAAACTGTCTTGCATTAGACGGAAGAAGCGAGTTCTCGTTTATGAGTGAATGAGATGAGAAAAGAATCCCGGAGGAGACGATTATTGTTTGTTTTTGTGTTTTCAGTCTTTTATTGCTTTTGAAAGTTTGTCATAAGATAATGAGCTTAAGCCTAAACCAATGGGTTAGTAAACTCATCACATCTTCCCTCTGATTAGGGGTAATGAGAATACCTTAAGTGTGAAGTCAGATTCTCACACTTAAACACCAGTTGATGTAGGATTAAGATCATTAACCTACTTGTGATTATTTAGATGTTTTTGTGCTTTTGTTTAGTGTTGAGTAATGAGGTTAAGCCATAATCAGGGATTAAACAGACTCATTACACCATCCTAATAGAAGGATAATAGATGAGAATGTTTAAGCTGAGGAAAACTCCTCAACTTAATCCATGATTAGGGATTAAACTCATGACAAAACAAACCTTTGATTAAGTGGATTTTATTTAATGGTATGATGATGAAGTGATTTTTATGATTTGTAAGACAACTTGAGGGGGACTTGTCCATTAACACTAGGGTTAGTCCTTCTTAACCAATTAAGGAAGAATTAGAACCCTAATGCAAGGCCCAAGTTACAAGTGTGATGCCTTGATGATTATTAGATGGATTGATTAAGAGATTTAAACACATTAAGGGTTTAACACTTAGGATTAAAGTTATACACTCCATCCTAATAGAAGGATGCAGGCATAAGCTTAATCACAAAGCCTTAAAGCCTTTAGGGTTTAGTCCCTGATTATGAGATGAGAAGAGAAGACTCAAGGAGAGACACAAAGGTAAAACTATGAGGGGAGACTAATCAAAACCCTAATTCATTGTCATGCTTGGTTGTCCCTAAGGTTTGTGAGGTTAAACAAGAACAATCTTCAAAGGAGCCACCAGGAAGCAGATGAACAAGATCAAGAGAAGCAAAGTGACTTGCTTCATTCAAGAAGTCAAGTCACTTGAAGAAAGAAAGTGGGAAGAAGAAGAATGAGCAAGCTCAAACTCAAACACATATAAAAATGCAGCAATGGATGCAAGAGAGATGAAAAGAAAAGTTATGAGAAGTGAAGGCAGATTCACTTCTCAATATTACTTACCACCTGAAATGTTAGAAAAGAAATGCAATGCAATGCCAAATGGGATGAGATGACATGATGATAAACAAAACCAGAAGCATGTTGATGATGCTAATGATGCTATGCGATGCTACAAACATGAGGCAGCACATGGAAATGTTCATACAAGCCTATGAATGCAGATGAAGCAAGCTTAGAGGCATGGATACACATGAAAAGTTATGAAGCATACATGGCATACAACATGGCAAATACATGATGCAATGATCAAACATGCTTTCTATATGTCTTATGATGTCAAATGAATCAAATGGATGCTTGAAATGTCATGGCAAGTCATGTTATGCAAGAGAATGTAAGAGGGATGCAAATGAAAGCTCAAATTAGGGTTTATGAACCAAACACCAAACAAAAGCCAAAAACAGAAGCAAACCTTAAGATAAAAAATGGAAAATGCCACACAAAGGACCCCTAATCCTATACTAAACCAATGTCCAAAGGGGAGGTCTCAACTCTTAACCAATCTCAAGTTATGATTTTTACAAGTTATTAGGGTTTTTAGGGTTTCCAAACAAGAAAATCATCAAACAAATTGAAAATGAGGAATCAAATCATGGCCATTTTATCTCAAAAACTACATGCTAAACACAATGCAATGCAAGAAGAATCAATGTCCAACTCTTCATAGATAGGCAGAAATGATTTTTTGAACTTTGGATCAAATTAATGCCTAAAAATGATTTTTATTCAATGAAAAATTCTTAAAATGCATCAAGATCAAAAAGAAATTTGGTTTGAAGGTTGGACAATGTTTCTAAATGTCTTAGAACATTTCATGAATTTTTTGGTGATTTTTAAATACCTAAAAGTATTTTTTAATAAATTAATTTCCATTAATCAATTAAAAATAATCCTTTAAATATTTAAAAATACTTTATTAATGATAAAAATAAAAACAAAAATATTTTTGTGTCATAAAAATTATTAAAACCCATGAGAAAAAGTTTCATAATTTTTAGACATTTTTTACTATTTTTAATAAATTATGCAAAACAAATGAAAAGAAAATGAAATTAAATGAATTTAATCTGAATTAATGAGAAGTAATCAGATCCAACGTGCCAGATTCAAAGTTACACGCGCGGGAGTTGACTTGGCGCCAGATCCCACGGCCAGAATTCAAATTTCGCTAATCAATGCTTATGCCCTAATCTCGCCGTTAAACACACTCAGATGACCGGAACAGTGCTCCGGTCATCTTCCCCGTTCAACCAAAATCTCTAACTCACTCCATACGCATCTAAAATGAATTCTAAGAACCCAGAAATGATTCCCACAAGCTCACGATTCAAAACCCCCACTCAAAACAAATAAATTTATCATTCATGGAAAAGCTGAATCGAAACAAACAAAAACTAGGGCAAAACAGTTTCAGGAAGCAATTAAATCCTCATTTCATCACCATTTTCGAAACTAAAAGCATCAGGATATTCAGTGAAGCATGGAGAACAAGTTTAGAACATAAAAAATGATTTCTGGAAAAATATTTCTTGAGCTACCTGAGATTCGAAGCTTTCACTCCAGCCACTTTCAGACCTCTTATCCTTGTGCAATCCACTCCACTTGACCCTCTGGTGATGCTTGAATGCTCAAGAGAAATTTATATTGGCTGGATGAAGAGTTTGAGCAGCTTCTGCTCAAGCTCAGTTGAAAATGGCAATGGTGATTCAGGCTGCTTCTGGCAAGGGTGAAGGGTTCTTTGTGGTCCAGATGATGAGTGGAGAAGGTCTATGGAGTTTGTTTTGATGTTTGTGAGCTGTGGAGAGAGTTTCGAATGAAACTGCAAGTTGGAGTGAAAATGGTACAGTGATGTTACAGCTTGTTTCAGGCCTGGTTCTTTGCTGGTTTAGGCTTAGTGGAGTATAGTGAGATGATTAGTGAAGGTGGTTTTTGTGTTTGTGAGCTGGGCAGAGAAATTCGAAGAGAGATGCAATATGGAGTGTCTTTGTGTATGTGTTGGTGTGTGTTGTTTCAGCCTTGCTTCTGGAGTGTTATGGCTAGCATTTGGATAGTATATTTTAATCCTATAGGTCAGATGATTTGACATGGCCTCTATTGATTGGTAAGTTTGCTTTTGCCAAAAGTCCACTTTTTGTGTAAGGGAAGTATGGCTTGGTTCTAGGCTAGTACAAGGCATGGGGCTGCGCAGCAAGGGTGAGGGGAAAGGCTAGCCAAAGTCAGCATCCAATGTTGCAAGTTGTAGGAAGTGTGATGAGTGGTTTTGCAAGTTGTTACCTTTTGGCATTTCATGGAAAAAAGTCTTGTTACACAAACTACAAACATGTGATCTTTGGTCCAATTCTGATTTTTATGACTTATAGAATGTTTGTGTCATGGTTTGAAGTGAATTAGAAGTTACAAATGGCATTGGTTCATGATTTTGCAAAATTCTCATTTGGTGCACATCTTGAAAATCAATGATTTTTGCCAACTTTGTCACACCATAACTTTTGATCCAAGAAGAATTTGATCATGTTCTTGTACTTTTTGAAAAGGGAAAGATGTAATCTACAAATTTCATGACCAAAGTTTTTCCATTTGAAGCATTTTTGGATCAAGAATCAAGGCTTGAAAAATGACCTAAAATGAAGCATTCTTGAAAAGTCAACTATGCCCAAAAAGTCAACCTTTGCAAAAACTCCAAATTCTTGATTTTTGTGAACTTCAACCTTCTTCCATGATCAAATAAATATCATATACACTCAAAATGATGAAGATCACCCATTGGTTGGGTCATTGGGGGCCTCAGATGCCCTGATTTTATACTGACTTGTCCAGAAAGTCAACCCTTGATCAGATTACTTCCCCATGGAATTTCTTCATGAAACTTGATATGCATACTCCCTATACCATATAGAGACCAATGGAAACAAGAATGACCAAAAAATTTGGTGTTATGGCCTTTGAAACCAAAACCCTAATTTTAGGTCAACTGTGCAGTCAAACTTGGCTCTGCATCCATACCAATCCCAGTTCTTGTGATTCTTTTGAAATCTTGACTTTGAGAGGATGTAATATGATATAAGAACACATATGGATCCCTTTGGAGTGATTGGTAGCCTTTGGAGTGGCTCAAGAGGCTCTTGGATTACTCAGATCACAAACCCTAGGTGCAGATGACCTAGAAACTATGCAGTGAATCAAAAATGAGATATGAGATGATATGATTGTGCTTATGCATATGAAATGATCACAAGCCATGGTGTTAATGGGTGAGGGCAAATTTGGGGTGTTTACAGCTGCCCCTATTCAAACATGAGTTAGCTGTGCAGGATATAAGCGACGGCTTATCAGGCAAACAAGATAACTTGTGGTTGAATACCAAAGACAGTCCAAAATTTGCACTCACAGAATGAAGAAGAAAAGGGATATAAATTGTAAAGGAAAATAAAGTATATTGTAAAGTGTGAGCGACGGAGGACGACCGTCGAGCAGAGGACGACTGCTGGATAAAGAGCAATGACGGGGACGGCCGACATGCTGGGAAAAGTGTGTGAAGTAAAGCGATGACGGGGACGGCCGACATGCTGGGGATAAAAAGGTAAAGCCAAGACGGGGACGGCCGACTAGCTGGAAAAATAAGATAATATGATGGGGACGGCCATCGAGATAAAGTTGTAAGATTCTCTGGGGATTAATGAAACATGACGGGGACGGCCATCAAGTTCATCAAGTAAAGTAACCAACGACGGGGACGGCCATCGGGTTAAAATGAAAAGGGACCACGACGGGGACGGCCATCGGGTTAAAGAATAAATGAAATAAACAGATGATGAGGTACGGTCATCAAAGGTGAAGGACGATCACCTAGCAGGGGACGGCTGCTCTGTCGGGTATGAGATGAGGGACGGTCATCTAAGGTGGAGGACGACCACCTGGCAGGGTACGGCTGCCGAAAATATCGCGACATAGGACGAATGCCGGATAAAAGATCAACGATGGGGACGGCCATCGGACGAGCATGATGGAGGACGACCATCAAGAGGTGGAGGACGACCACCTAGCAGGGGACGGCTGCTCTCAAGGTTTATCATGACATAGGACGAATGTCAGATAACCAAAATCAACAATGGGGACGGCCATTGGATAAAGTGATGAAGGACGATCATCAAGAGGTGGAGGACGACCACCTAGCAGGGGACGGCTGCTAAAAATCAACGATGGGGGACGGCCATCGGATGAGCATGATGGAGGACGACCATCACGAGGTGGAGGACGACCACCTAGCAGGGTACGGCTGCTCTCAGGGTTTATCATGACACAGGACGAGTGCCAGATAAAAAAAGGAAAATTTGCTTTGTTGGCGATCTGTTGGGGATATATAGTAAACACGGACGAGTATTTACAACCAAGAAACAGAAGGTATAAGTGTTTAGGTGCTGTGTATAGATTAAAGATGCGGACGAGCATCCTTAAGACTATGATACGGACGAGTATCAAGTAGAAACAAGTACTGACACATGTTCCGAGATGATGATACGGACGAGTATCAACTGGTTAACAGGGAACACGGACGAGTGTTGCATCTGAAGGGACTCTTCTGGGGAATAGTAGACACAGACGAGTATCTATATTCAAGAGGACACAAGTGTTTGACACAGTGTATGGATTAAAGATGCGGACGAGCATCCCTAAGATTATGATACGGACGAGTATCATGTAGAAACAAACACTAGACGCAATGTTCTGAGATGATGGTACGGACGAGTACCAACTGGTTAACAAAGAACAAGGACTATTGTTGAATCTGTGGGGATATAAGTGATGTATACAAGATACGGACGAGTATCTGTATAAGTGACATGGGTAGTGAGTATGAGTATGGTATAGATGAGTGTTTATCTGCTGGGGAGAACGACACGGACGAGTGTCGGGAAAAGAAAAGTATAATATTAACAAGTGTATGGGTTGATAAAAGTGTAAGCGACTGCACTGGGGATATGACACGGACGGGTGTCAAGAAAGGGTATATACAAGTATATGTGAGTGCAAAGAGGATGTCTTTGGCTTTCTGCTGGTGTTTTGACACGGATGGGTGTCAGGAAGTATCTGTAATACGGGTGATCTTGTTTGTAAAGTGAGTTCAGGCAACTTTACTGGGGAATGATGACACGGACGGGTGTCCAAAGGTGTATATACTGGTATTTGTGATTTGAGGGGCAACTGCTTTTGCTGGGAACTCTGGTGGGGATTTTTGTATATTGTATTCTGTATATTGACGGATTGTCATTATTCACATATGTTGGATTCACAACATGACTTATAATTATGCCATGTCTTTGATTTTTGCCGTAATGCTCCGTATTAGACGGAATGCTACGCTCTGAGGGGATAATATGATGTGAATGCTATGATGATGCAAAGAGGTACAGATCTGGGATTCGGATCCCGTTGCTATGAAGATCTCTGGTCGATCCGCTTGGAGTGGACATCCCAGCTGGGGATGAGATCATTGGTAGATCTTGTGAGATGTATCTGCTTGGGGATATAGGTCATTGATTGACATATCCTTGTAATATGGGACCCAGCTGGGGTTCGCAGAAGCCCTCTGTACTCTGTTGTGACTTCTTCATGCGTTGCTCTTCTGAACGGAGGCTGATGATTCTGTGGGGAGATGATTCCCTGACTCTTTGTATTCTGCTGAGGAAGAACAATTGGTACTACGGCTGGGGAAAGTTGTTGGCAACTCAGCTGGGGAAGAAGCAACTCAGCTGGGGAGAGTAATGAAAGGCAACTCAGCTGGGGAGAGAGCACTTCGGATGCTGAGATTATTTGTTGATTTGCCAGCTTGCTGGGATGTAGTTTGCATGCCCCAAGTTGCGTTCTGGATACCTGCAATCCTGCAAAGATAAGGAAACACACAAAAGGTCCCGAGGTATCCCTTACTGGGTTCCGTCATAGGGGTTAGGCACTCTTGAGAGTAAGTATATTCCCTGCAAGCATGTGCTTTTATTATTTTAGAGAAAAGCATTTGTACTTATGCAATCAGTTTTTTAGAGACACCAGACATTCTTTGCAAATAAAAATGTACAAGACGAAACATGACTGAAAAATCTGATTTTATTAATTCATGTGCCCTGAATTGGCAAGATACAGTCAAAGAAACAAATCTCCTAAAATGAAGAGACTGTTACAAATTGAAAAACAAAGTGCTGGCGATGTTGACGACGCTTCCAAGGAGCTTCCTCTTCTGCTATGACTCGTATGACAATGACGTTCTTCTCGTCTTGCTTTCTGAAGAAGGCTGATTCTGATTGAAGCTTGATTCCTTTGAAGCTTACCAAGTTGTAAGTGATATAGACGAATTCAGAATGCAGTTGTTCGCTTATTCCCTTATTTTGCATGGATCGCCCTTTCGGGTTTTCAATCCATCGGGATACCCATTTTTGCCTGAGTTGTCCACTGCGGCTTTTCAACTCAGCGGGTGTACATTTTTCATTTATTTCCCTTATTTTTGCCCGAGTCTTTTATTCTGTTTTTGACTCGCCGGGATGCCCTATTTTTGCCTGGACTTACATTCTGTTTTTATGTCCAGCGGGTCATTTTTATGCGAAGTATTTTTTAACTGCATCTGAATTCACAGGGGACGGGAAGTCTTCACCATCCATGGTGCTGAGCATCAGTGCTCCACCAGAGAAAACTTTCTTTACCACAAATGGTCCTTCATAATTTGGAGTCCATTTGCCCATGTGGTCTGTATAAGGAGGGAGAATTCTCTTCAGCACAAGATCTCCTACTTGGTACCCTCGGTGCCTGACTTTCTGATCGAAGGCTCTCTTCATTCTTTTCTGATATAACTGCCCATGATAGATTGCAGCCAATCTCTTCTCTTCAATCAGACTCAGTTGTTCGTATCGGGCCCGAACCCATTCTGCTTCACTCAGTTTAACATCCATTAGTACCCGTAGAGAGGGCAATTCAACTTCAACAGGTAGGACCGCTTCCATACCATACACAAGCTGATACGGTGTTGCCCCAGTGGATGTTCTGATCGACGTGCGGTACCCATGCAAGGCAAACGGTAGCATTTCATGCCAGTCTTTGTAAGTGACTACCATCTTCTGCACAATCTTCTTGATATTCTTGTTGGCTGCCTCAACAGCGCCATTCATCTTTGGCCTGTAAGGAGAAGAGTTGTGATGTTGGATTTTGAAGTCCCGGCATAGTTCTGCCATCATCTTGTTGTTTAGATTGGAACCATTATCAGTAATGATTCGCTCGGGAACTCCATATCGACAGATGATATCTCTCTTCAGAAATCTGGCTACCACTTGTCTCGTAACATTTGCATATGAGGCTGCTTCAACCCACTTGGTGAAATAGTCAATGGCGACCAGGATGAATCTGTGGCCGTTCGAAGCAGTTGGCTCGATTTTACCAATCATATCAATGCCCCATATGGCAAAGGGCCATGGTGAAGACATGATGTTCAAAGGATTGGGAGGAACATGCACTTTATCTGCATAGATCTGGCATTTGTGGCATTTTCTGGCATAAGCACAACAGTCTGCATCCATTGTGATCCAGTAATAACCTGATCTTAACAACTTCTTAGCCATGGCATGTCCTCCAGCATGGGTACCAAAGGACCCTTCGTGCACTTCATGCATCAACAAATCTGCTTCTGTCTTATCAACACATCTGAGGAGTACCATATCAAAGTTCCTTTTGTATAAAGACCCATCAGTGTTCAGAAAGAAACTACCAGCAAGCCTTCTCAAAGTCTTCTTATCATTGGAAGATGCCTCAGGTGGGTATGTTTGATCCTCCAAGAAGCACTTAATGTCATGGAACCAAGGCTTATCGTCTTTGACAACATCTGCTGCAAATACATATGCTGGTCTATCCAGTCTTGATATTGAAATCTGAGGTACAAAGTTAGCCGCTTGGACTTTGATCATGGATGAAATGGTAGCAAGGGCATCTGCAAACTGATTCTCGTCCCGAGGGATATACTCAAGCTTGACTGTTGTGAAGAAAGTCAATAACTTCCTTGTATAATCCCTGTAAGGTATCAGATGATCCTGGTGGGTGTACCATTTTCCGTTGGTTTGATTAACTACCAGAGCTGAATCTCCGAATACAGTCAATGTCTTGATCCTGAGGTCAATGGCTTCCTCTAGACCCATAATGCAAGCTTTGTATTCAGCTTCGTTGTTAGTGCAGTTGAAAGTGAGTTTTGCCGAGAAAGGCATGTGAACTCCTTTGGGTGTAATGAGTACTGCACCAACACCACGACCATTCATGTTAACAGCCCCATCAAACATCATAGTCCACTCTTCTTCCGGGTCAGGCCCTTCAGTGTGAATAGGCTCTTCATGATCTTTTGATTTTATGAACATGATGTCTTCATCCGGGAAGTCAAATCTCATAGGCTGGTAGTCATCAATAGGTTGCTCGGCAAGATATTCAGATAGTACACTGCCTTTGATGGCTTTCTGAGATGTGTACTGTATGTCGTATTCTGTGAGAATCATCTGCCATCTTGCAACCCGTCCGGTAAGAGCTGGCTTCTCGAAAATGTACTTGACGGGGTCCATTTTTGATATCAACAAAGTAGTGTGGGTCAACATATACTGTCTCAGTCGGCGAGCAGCCCACGCTAAAGCACAACAAGTTTTCTCGAGCAGTGAATAACGTTGTTCACAGTCGGTAAACTTTTTGCTTAGGTAGTATATTGCATACTCTTTTCGACCAGACTCGTCATGCTGGCCCAACACACACCCCATTGACTCCTCTAATACTGTCAAGTACATGATCAGAGGTCTTCCTTCGATTGGAGGCATAAGGATTGGAGGTTCTTGCAAGTACTCCTTGATCTTGTCAAAAGCCTTCTGGCAGTCTTCGTTCCACCTGACCGTCTGTTCTTTTCTTAACAGCTTGAACAAGGGTTCACAGGTTGCGGTAAGGTGAGATATGAACCGTGAAATGTAGTTCAATCGACCTAGGAACCCTCGAACTTCTTTCTCAGTCCTCGGTGCAGGCATCTCTTGAATAGCTTTGAATTTATCAGGGTCAACTTCAATCCCTTTCTCGCTTACAATAAAGCCCAGCAGCTTACCAGATCGCACCCCGAATGTGCATTTGTTGGGGTTCAGCTTTAGTTGGTACTTCCTTAGACGCTTGAACAACTTCAACAAATTCACCAGGTGGTCTTCTTCAGTAAGGGACTTGGCGATCATGTCATCCACATAACATTCTATTTCTTTGTGGATCATATCGTGGAATAATGTCACCATAGCCCGTTGATATGTTGCACCAGCGTTCTTCAATCCAAATGGCATCACCTTGTAACAGAACGTGCCCCAAGGTGTAATGAATGTTGTCTTCTCCATGTCTTCAGGTGACATCTTAATCTGATTGTATCCTGAAAATCCGTCCATGAAGGAGAATACCGAGAACTGAGCCGTGTTATCCACCAATACATCAATGTGAGGTAATGGGAAATCATCTTTCGGGCTGGCTCTGTTCAGATCCCGGTAGTCAACACACATCCTTACTTTGCCGTCCTTCTTAGGCACAGGTACTATGTTAGCAACCCACGGCGGGTAGCTAGTCACGGCAAGGAACCCGACGTCCCATTGCTTTTGTACCTCTTCCTTGATTTTCATAGCCATGTCTGGGCGAGTACGGCGCAGCTTCTGTTTGACTGGTGGGCACTCTTCTCTCAAAGGCAGCTTGTGCACAACAATGTCGGTATCCAACCCTGGCATGTCTTGATACGACCAAGCAAACACGTCCACATATTCTTGAAGCAGATCAATCAGTTGTCTCTTCACTGAGTCTTGCAAGCAGGCCCCGATTTTAACTTCTTTCACGTCTTCATCGGTACCAAGATTAATCACTTCAACCTCCTCCTGATGAGGAGTAATAACTTTTTCCTCTTGTCTCAACAACCTGGCTAGCTCCTCAGGAAGCTCATATTCTTCTTCAACCCCTTCATCAGCTTGATTGATTGGATTGTCAGAGTCATACGAAGTCATAGCCGTGCTGTTGTCGGTGCTGTCTGGAAGGCACTCTCTGCAAGGGTTTAGTTTGTTCATTTTAGTGATTGATTTTAATCTTGCTTAGAAAAGTGAAATAAAGTTATCATTTTGAAAACATCGCCATTTATTTTTTGTACAAAAAGAAAAAATGGAAAAACAGTGAGCGGAAAAGGAAAGGACTCATTTGCAAAAAGATGTCTGATATTTCATTGATTAATCTTGTTGCACAAAAAGTACAGATGGCCCGATTACAAAATGAGTCTTGTCATCTTGGGCAAGATGCAATACTTTGATGCATGCCATAAAAATACAGGAAATAATAATTACTCTGCGTGAGTAACTCTTATAATTTCCTGGGAAGACCAGTTCGAGATACTGCTCCCCGGGATCTTTGGACGAATCCAATTCTCCAGATTGCGCTCCTCTTCCAGCTCGTCTTCCAAATTGTTGATAGCATCGGGGGTGAGCATCCCCCCACTGACAAAACCAGGCTTCTCAGCAGCCTCTGCTTGATGTTGAGTTGGTCTGTAACCCAACCCAAATTTGTCTTTCTTCTCCTCCACAGATAACACCTTGCCCCAGCCTTGGGCAGTTCCTTCTTCAACAACCTTCCAGGCTTGTTGATAAGACGACATGGAGATCCCAGACACAGCAGATGCTTCATTGATGTTCAAGGCCTCAAAGCCTTGGCTCATTGTTTCATGGATCTCCCCATCCATTTCAATGTACTTATAAGTAGCCAGATGGCTAACAAATATATCCTCCTCCCCACAGATTGTAACAACTTGGCCTTCCCATTCAAATTTTAACTTCTGGTGAAGGGTAAACGTTACTGCGCCAGCGGCGTGAATCCAAGGTCTACCCAACAAACAGCTATAGGCAGGCTGAATGTCCATCACATAGAAGATAGTTGTAAAGGTTTGCGGGCTAATTGTCACAGGCAGCTCTATTTCCCCCAGAACCGACCGCTTAGAACCATCAATGGCTCTTACCACCAGGTTACTGGGTCTCAATGCTAATCCTTCATACTCTAGCTTCACCAGGGCCTTCTTTGGTAAGACATTAAGGGATGACCCTGTGTCTACCAGCACATGGGAAAGGACTGCTCCTTTGCATTCCATGGTGATGTGCAAGGCTTTGTTGTGGTTGCGGCCCTCCGTTGTCAAGTCAGTATTGGTGAACCCTAGCCCATTGCTAGCAGTAACATTTCCAACCACGGTTTCCAATTGATTGACAGTGATCTCTTCAGGCACGTAAGCTGCGTGCAAGACTTTGAGTAATGCATTCCGATGGGCTTCAGAGCACATAAGCAGAGATAAGATAGAGATCTTGGATGGCGTCTGGTGAAGCTGATCCACAATTTTGTAATCACTCTTTTTGATGATTCTCATAAACTCATCAACTTCCTGATCGAATGGTGTTTTTACAGCTTCTTTAACAGCTTGATCTTCCTGCACCGGGCTCTTTCCTTTTGCCTTGGCAGCAGCTTCTGCTTCGGCGGTGGGTCTTTGAATTGGTGGAGCAAAGAGACGTCCGCTTCGGGTGAAGCCTCCGCCTCCTCCCACATTATCTACTTGTGGTGCAGGTGTTGATGTTTCAAGAGTGATTCTTTTTCCTTCACAGTACACGTCAGAGCCATAGTGCCAAGGGATGGCCCTATTGCTTTCATATGGTACTGGTCCAGGCACTGTGACAGTGACTGGACTGATGGCTGCTGCTGAAGGGACTGTAATTGTTTGTGGATTGTAATAGATTGTAACTGGTGCTCTGATGGGAGCAGCACCTTCTGAATTGTAGGCAGAGTTGTTTTCAGGATCATAAAATATCGTGACAGTAGAGACATCTTCATGATTGGTTGCTGGAGTTGTAGGAGACATTGTTGGAAGAATGGATATTGTTGTTGTAGGAGATTCAAAATGGAGTGAAGCTGAAGTTGTAGTAGGAAGATTTGTCGAAAACTGGTCATTTGAGAAGATGGACAAAGTACTTGTTGATGAAGCCGAAGAATTGTCGGGAACAATGGTTGCTGCAGTTGTAGGAGGTTCTGAAACCGTTGCTGATGAGATTGCTGGATTTGTCGGAAATGATGTAGTGATCTGGAGCTGGCCACTCTGAATAAGGCCATCTATGCCATTCCTCAGATTATCGCACCCATTTACTGAGATATTGCAGTAAGCACACCCTAACTCGCATCCTGGGAACATCTGACATTCCAAGAGTTGAGCCTTGATTTCTACCAATGGTGTCCTGATCTGTCCCACACTGGTTATTAAATAAGACGGTTTGTCTCCTTCAATAGCGTTAATTCGGGGACCACCATGATTTGGCATAGGATTTTTGTTGACATTGGGTGGTGGTGCAAAATTCAGAGCTTTTGAGTCCACCAGGTCTTGTACCTTCATGTGCAAGGCTCTGCACTTTTCCGTACTATGGCCAGGTGCGTTTGAATGAAAGGCACACCTAGCGTTGGAGTCGTAGTTCCTGGGTAGACTATTGGGATCGGGAGGTGCCAACGTCCTTAGCTCAACTAGGTTGAGTTTCAGGAGCTGTGGCAGCAATGTAGCATATGGCATGGGGATCGGATCGATCACTCTGTTAGCTTGAGACGGCCTCTGTTGGAATGGCCTTGGCTGATTATTGTTGTTGGTGTTGCTGTTGTTGTAATTTCTTGGTGGGTACTGATTTTGTTGATGGTACTGGGGTTGTTGCTGATAGTTTTGCTGAGGAGGTTGATAAACAGGTTGTGGATGAGCTGGAGCAGGGATAGTGACTGCAGCCACAGATCTGTGAACATACTGGGGCCTACCCCTGTTGGTGTGGATGGCATTAGTCTCACCAGTCCTTCTCGGGCCTGCAAAAGGCTTCCTTGCATTACTGGATGAGCTTGCACCATTGTCCGAGATCTTCCCCATCTTCAATAGGCTTTCAATTCTCTCCCCGGCTATAACAACATCTGCAAAGCTGGTAGATGAGAAGGCAGCTAGCCTATCAATATAGGTTCCCTGAAGGGTATTCATGAACATATCAGCCATTTCCCGTTCTGACATAGGTGGCTGGACAGCAGCAGCAAGCTGTCTCCATCTTTGAGCATATTCTCTGAAGCTCTCTCTAGATGACTGTGACATTCCCATTAGGAGGGTCCTGTTGGGTGCCATATCCAGATTATACTGATACTGTCTGATGAAGGCCTCTGCCAGGTCCTTCCAGCATCTAATATTTGCTCTTGTCAGATGGGAATACCATTCCCTCGAAGCTCCAGTCAAGCTATCTTCGAAGTAGAACATCCACAGTTTCTCATCCATGGTGTAGGCCTTTAATCTTCCAAGAAAAGATTGTAGATGAGTTTGGGGACAGGAAGTCCCATTATACTTTTCAAAGCATGGTGGCTTAAACTTGTGGGGAATCCTGACCCCGTCTACCAAGCCCATATCCATAACATCGAACCCCAAAGAGTTTTGAGACTCTAAGGACCTTAACTTCTCAGCTATCTCATCCAATCTTCTATCATAAGCCTCTTCTCCAGCTCCCATTACTGTGAACTGGTCTTCTTGAGGATCTTCTTGCAGTACCCTCCCAGCTGTAGCAGGCCCTTGAATATTGACAGGAATGTTGGCCTCTGGATGGAGGTGTGGCCCAAAGACTGGGGGATTAGCATGTGGTTGGACTCTTTCATTGTTGCTAGTCCCAGCAGTCCCTGGCTGATGATCCTCCTGGTTTCTCCCTTCTACCAGTGCCCTGAGCCTCTCCTGGCTTTGAGCCATGTTGTTTATTACTTCCATAAACTGCGTCATTTGGGTTCTCATCTCTAACCTCTCAGTGGTCATCTGGTTTCTGACCTCAGTAAGGTCTTGCTGCATCTGATCCATCTGAATGCCCGGAAGATTGTTTCGGGTGGGGTATCTGTGTGGCCTGTTGAGTGGGAACCCTCGTCGTCGAGCAATAATTCCTGAACATCACAACAGAGTTAGCAACAACAAAAACAAAAACCTACAAAACAAACAAAGGGTTAGCATGCAATGCAATATGCTTATTTGTTCTCAAGGTATCCGGCTTGGCATTCAGTTTTGACCCTTCCAGATCCTTGAAGATGCTGTTGATGTTGCTTTTGAAGAAAAACTCAGATGGAGCAAACTAACACAAATATATATTACAAAAAGTAAAATAATACCACTTGTTCTTTTTACAACACAAGCCCCCCAAGGGGTCAAAATACATCACAAGAAAAATAAAAGTACATGGAAAGAAAACAACAACAAGCAAATGGTCAAACACCAAGTCCAAACTCATCCTCCCGAACTTCCTTGAGAAGTGCTTCGGTCACAGGATCAGCCGGACGCTCCGTAAGGTTCCTGATAAGAAGGTTCCTTGTAGCAATAGCTGCAGTCAGCTTCCTGTGTTGACCTTGGTCTTTTGACCTCTTCACTCCGGCTCTGATCTTCAGCTCTGATATCTCCCTCTGGGCTGCTGCCAGGGCTTCTTGTTGCTCTTTTGCACTAGCTTCCATTTGCTCCATCTTGTCTTGAACTCTCTTGTCCTCCAGAGTACGAGCCTCGGTGATCCTGACCCACCTAGCCTGACTCTCCTTCAGATACAAGTCTGTCCTAGCTTTCTGGAATTGGGCTTCCTTGCAAGCATTCTTCAGGATTTGTTCTCCAGCCCTAGACTTCTTAATGTAATCTTCAGACTTCTCAATCTTAGCCAGATGCTCCTTCTTCAGCTTCTCCAGTCTTTCAATATCCAACCTCCCATCACTCCTCTCATAGAGGGTCTTCTGCAAAGCTTGAGTCAACTTCTCATTTCTCTCCTTCAACTTCTCAAACTCCTCTAGACTGACAGTTGCTGGAGGTGGTGTTGTGGAAGGCCCAGGCACATCTTCAATAGTAAAGGGCATCCCAGAGAATTGAGCCCTAGCATAGGACCAATCATAGTATTGTGCTGATGCCACATTGTTACATTTTCCCAGGATGGTTATCCCCTTAGTTTAAACATTATCCCAGGCCCAGGCTGCCTGCCTAACAATGGCCAGACTAATCTTGTTCTCACAATAAAGAGTCTCTACCAAGTCCTGTGCCTTAGGAGTGTGGACCAGTGCATAGCCCAGTTGTCTTTTGAACAGCAGAGGGTTGTAATTAATACTACCCTTAACTCCTACTAGGGGCACATTGGGAAAATGCCCACAGCTGGTGATGATATCCCTGCCTTTTGTGCTTTGAGTGCACCACCTGATATCAGCTGAAGTAAGAGTGGTAAGTCTTCCAGCCCAGTTTCTTTGCTGATGAGGGTTCAAAAATGCATCTGTCTTGGGCAAGTGCCTGAGAAGCCAAGTATGGAACAATGGAGCACAACACCTCACTAGTCTTCCCCTCTGCTTTTCATTCCTCTGATGCACTGAATAGTATAGATCACCCAATAAAGTTGGCACTGGGTTCCTTAGAATGAACAGATGAATTGCATTCTTACTGATGAATCGAGGCTCATCTGCAAACAATACAATCCCATAGATGCTCAAGGCCAGTAAAGCACAGACTGCTTTCCAACCTCCTAGAGAAGCCTTCAGGGTAGCTTGGGAAAACAAGAAATCCAGATGCAGGCCAGGGATTCCAGCTTTAGAAGTCATATGCTGCCCAATCAAGACTGGTTCCAGATGCAATGCCTTTGCTACCTCTTCATTACTTGGAAAGACCATCTCAGGGTTGAAAGGAACTTCTCTCTTGATAGGTATACCAACTAATGATGAGTATTCTTCCAATAGAGGGCCTAACTGAAAGTCCTGGAAAGTGAAACATCTCAGTGGGGGATCATAAAACTGAAGGCAGGTGTGGATCAGGCTTCTCTGTGAAGGGTCCAGATCCATAACCATATCAAGTATATCTCCATGGTGTTCCCTGAATAGTGGTATGTGGTCTGGAGTGATCAGGGTCTGAATCCTCCTGATGTCAGATAGCTCTGGCTGGAAGAAGTGGTAGGTGATGTTGCTTTTCTTAGGAGCCATAATGATGAGACTGAGTAGAGACAAGTGCTGATGAGGATGCTGAAGAATGGGCCACTGATTGGCTGAAGTAACTAGCTGATAGCTGAAGCAAGTGCTGATGAAGACAGGTCAATACTGAAGATGGGGTCAAAACCAAAACCAAATGAAGGTGGATACCCTGAAACACAAATAAGCAAATGTCAATATGATGCAATGATTATGTATGCAAATGATATGCAAGGGTTTGTGACTGAGCTGGATCTGATCAAGAGCTCTGATATAAGTCAAGTGTGTAAGAAATCCAGATGGAGGTCTATAAGTCCAGTAACCAGGGTAGGGGACTCAAATAAAGAGCCACACGTCCAGGGTTTTAGAATCACAAGAATTGTTCCATCATGGAGTATTCTTAATCAAACCAAAATAACAGGGTATTCTGAGGTCAAGGTACCTGCAAACCTGCAAACAGCCCAAACCTCTCACAGGTGGTGTTCTAAAACAAGGATCCTTAGACTTGGATCAGTTATGAGAAGTGTAAACACTTCTAACCCGGAGGTACAGTGTTTACAGTTGTTAATGCTATTATTCTATGATTGGCATTATGTTTGGTAAAACTAATATGGCTGGAAAATGTTGAATAAGAAGTTCCATATTAACATTGTATAGATTCTGGAAGAACATGTCAAACATGATGTCCTGACATGGTGACACAGATAAATGTGGAAGTTGTCAAAGAAGATGTTGAATTCAGTTCAGAATGTCCTATAAGATGTTGGGACATTATCAAACAGAGTAGAAGAACTAAATTCAGGATGTCCCAACAGATGTTGTCATATGTCACAGTCAGATGTCAAAGAAGATGTTGAAGTATCTGCAAATGTTGAATAAGAATGTTACAGACAGATGTCAAAGAAGATGTTGAAACATCTGCAAATGTTGAATAAGAATGTTACAGACAGATGTCAAAGAAGATGTTGAAACATCTGCAAATGTCATGACAGAATTACTGTCATATGCTACAGACAGATGTCAAAGAAGATGCTGAAACATCTGCAAATGTCATGACAGATGTCAAAGAGAATGTTGAAACATCTGCAAATGTCATGACAGATGTCAAAGAGAATGTTGAAACATCTGCAACTGTCATGACAACATTACTGTCATATGTTACAAACAAGAAGTGTTGAACTTAGTTCAGGATGTCACACCAAATGTTGTGACACTGTCAAACAGAGTAACAGTTAATGAACTTAAGTCAAGATATCAGGATGTCACACCAGATGTTAGGACATTGTATCAGTTGATGGAATAAGTTCATTTTACAGGATGTCCCATCAGATGTTGTGACATTGTATCAGTAAATGAAGTAAGTTCAGTTTTTCAGGATGTCCCAACAGATGTTGAGACATCTCAGACCTGTTACCAGAATTAATTAATAACTAACTGATCTGAGATATTTAAGGAGAGTTATCTGGAATTAATTATGGATGGATAAAAACAGAACAAGGCGCATCTGTAGGGAGTTTTGTTATGAAGATTCAGATTAATCAGAAGAACAAAATCACCTAGAATCTAGGAAGTAACAAACCCTAATTCAAGGTGATGACATTGGATTTATCAGATCTGAATTATGCAGAATATTCTGGAGATATTATGCAATCATATGTGGTGCTGATCTAGAAGATCTTAAAGACTCAATTTAAATTGAAGACAAATATTGAAAAATATAGGTTTCTATATTTAGAGATATTTTAGAAGTTGAAGATCTTTTGGAATATTTGTAGCAGATATTTCTGCATATTTGTAGCAGCTATTGTTGTGATTGTTTAGGCCCAAATCCAGTTGGGAATAGGTTATAAAAGAAACCTTGTAACCTAGTTTAGGATTAACCCAATCAACCGAAAATGTAAACATTATTAGGGTTGTGTTCTTGTAGCAGCCGTGAGTAACAAGGAACTCTATTGTGGCTGTTTCACTTGTGATTCTCGAAGCTTGTAAGCAAGAGAAGTATTGTGTCTTGATTGAAACTTCTAAGTAAGATCAAGCTGTTGTGTTTGAAGTGTGACTTCAATTTTATTAATCATTGTAAAAGATCACTGTGTGATTGAGGGGGAGTGAGTAGGGTACTCTTATCTAAGTGAGTCTTAGGTAGAAATTGCATTGGGTAAGTATTAAGTGATAGATTAAACAGGGTGGTTTAAGTCTAGAATTAATATTACTAATAGTGGATTTCCTCCTGGCTTGGTAGCCTCCAGATGTAGGTGTGGTTATACACTGAACTGGGTTAACAAACTTCTGCTGTGTTCTTTTTATCTTTTATGTTTTATGCAGTACCTGAACTGAATGTCCTATCAGATGTCCCAACATCCTGAAGCATGTTTGACTCTGATATAACAGAATTATTTAAGTACTGATATGTATACCTTACCATGTTTATAAGTAACAGATAAGATGTCTCAACATCATATTAGACATCTGAGTCTGTCATACCAGAATTTCAATTGGTATCAGAGCAGGCATCCTGGTCTGTTTCTGGATGAGATCTAAGGGGGATACTTTCTGGTTCATGGTAAAGGAAGAAGGAGGATATAATGAAAAGCTGTTTGAACTTGAGAGGTTCATATTGGTGTTTGAATGGTCCCTAGAAGTGGAGGATGGACTATTCATCATATGGTGTATATTGAACCAGTCTGGTGTTATCAGGGCTGGAAATTTGCTGGTGAATTGTTGTGTAGCTATGATGTCAAACAGAATGTCCTGACATCTTGGTTCTGAGAATTCTATATTTGAAGGAGGCTTGTATTTTGTTTTCTGTGAGAATTGGAGAACACTTAGTTCAGAATGTAGTGGTTCTTGATGAAAGGAGAGGTTGAAGCCAAAACAAAAGAGTATAATTATCAAATCTTTCATGCGGGAGTGAAAATCTTGATAAGTTATCTCTTAAGCTTATTTATGGTGACCTAATGAGCTGGGAAAGATAAATAACCATGTGTGCAAGGTCATCACTGCTAATCAATTCAAAGCTTGCCAGTCAAAGGGAAATTTTCTGTTAGCTTGCTGACAAGGAAGTATGCAATGCTGCATAGGATTGGCACTTCAAATTGGGTCCCTACCAACCATACCTCCTCAATAGCAACTGAATTGAGCAGGTTCATATATGCTGTGGGCACCCAAGCAAAGCTGTACTTTGGGGCTTATATTTTTTTTATCAGACATTGAAGCATGTTGGAACATCTGCAACAAAGCTTCCCATTGTTTTTTCCTCTCTGCTTTGTGGAATCATACTAAGCCAGTATCCAGGTATCCTCACTGAGAAGGATTCAGTATGCAAAAGAAAAAGTCCTCTGGCCTTCCATTACAAACTTTTCTTAAGCCATCATGCTGCTGATGTTGAAGCTTCCACTAGGACATCTGCTGGACCTTCAAAAGCAAAGACTCCCATATCCAAAGCTGCCTTGATTGCAGATCTGAAGAACACTTGCAAAAATCTGGATGCCAGGAAGAAAAAGCTTGAGGAAGTATTTCAAAGGCTGGAGCTGGAAGAGGTTACTCAGAATACTGATGAATCTAATGATGAATCTGAAGATGAAGAAGCTTCTAAATGTATTTACAAATGTGGGTGAAAAATGCATGACTTTGGTCATGATTAAAGCTATCAATGTGACCAACAATTGCTAGAAGCAAGGGAAGAATGTCAGATTGGGAAGTCTGATCAGAATGGTTGTTGAACTGGTAGTCTCTTCCACTACTAGTCATGTATAGTGGCAGTATAAACCCTTTGTAGCAAGCAAACTAAGAACATCTGTTTTGGAATATAAAATCAAGTGTGGATATTTATCAGTTGTGCTCTTTGTATGTTCATCAGGGGTGTGAAATTGAGAATTAGTGGAGTACATGCTCAGCTGGAGTATTGTTTATCCATGACATAAGGAGATCTTGCTAATCTTATCTGGAGCTAACCTTAAAATCCTTCAAAAGTAAAAGATCAGATTGTGTAGAACTATCTGATAAGGTATTATACAAGGATTTAAGATCAATTGTTGTTTGTGGAATTCACAAATATTTGATTGATTATCCTTGTGATTCAAGATTGGTGATGTTCAAAAAGATGTTGGAACATCTTATCATCAGAGTTTGTGCAGAATCATGGGAGAGGTATTGCATAAGCTGTAGCATTGGCTTCAGTCTTGTGTGACAAGAGTTATGTATTTCTGGAAAGTTTCTTGGGAAGAACTTGTCTGGATATTGTTGATTCTGAAGATGGAGATGAAAGACCATGAACATATCATAATCTTGGTGACTACTTGGATTGGTTTATTTCTGATCTAGGTGTAGTCCAGAATGCTCATCATGGAGTTAAGATAGGTGGAGATATCATAAATTTGTTTAGACTGCTTTACTCAAGGAAAGGTGGCATCCTTGGTATAGTTTTGAGGTGTAGTTCTTAACTATTCCTTCTGAATAATCAGACAGTGGCAGGTTTGAAGACTTTGGAGAAACATTGGAAGTTTCTCATCAATATGTGTTATTGGTAAGAACTTCTGCAAAACCAATAGAATGGAGGTTGTCTACTCAAACTTGATGGATAAATCAAGTCTATGAGAGCATGTAACTCTTGTTCAATAAAGGAAGGAGGTTCTTTCAAGTGGAAGAAGAAGGAACTGAATTTAACAGATGGATGTGGGCTAATAATGTTTAAACATCTAGTTCAACATCAGAGTCTAATTGGTGAAGATCAACTTTTTTGATCAGGATATCTTTGGAAGCTTTATTATAAACGTGAAGAAGACAAAAGTGGCAATTGGCTTTTTCATATGAGGATTCATAAAAGAGGTTATCAAAATGTGGTAATTGGTTGATCTTTAAAGTGGATTCGAAGAATCAAGATAATCAGAGTGTGGCAGCTGGTTGTTCTTGAGGATTGTCTTGGAACAAATTGCTCTTGGGCAGAGGAGTGATGAGTTGAAGACTCAAGAGGATTTATTCTTCTTGAAGGTGGATGAGAGTTTATCACTCTTTCTGGATTTCTAATTCTAACTGGTGGCACAGTGTAGTTGAAGATTTTCAGTTCTTGGATTACTATGCTATAGTAAGTTCAGTTGGTGAAGCACATCTAGGATCATGGTGATAAGGTCTTGGTGTATGAAAAATGTTCTAACTAAGTGTTAGTACATTATCTGGGGTGTTTATCTACATGGTTTCTATTATTAGACTACCTAATCATATGGGAGAATGATGAAGTAGATGATCTATATTGGAAGAAACATGTAGAAGAGACTGGAAGTGTTCCTCGTGCTAAAAAGCCAAGAACTCCAAAAAGATCAAGTTTTCAGCAAGACCAAAGGCATACCTTCACCATTGTACAACACTCCAAAAGCTTCTGAATATGTGGATGATTCCATAAAGGAGTTGGTAACCAAGATCCTATCTGAGCAAAGAGTGGTAAGTGGCATATCTATCTCTCTGAACACTATGCCAGCCCCACAAGAAGATCAACAAACTCAGGCTGCAAAGGACACTCCTGCTCAACAGGATGTCCCAATAGATGTTGAAACATCTGAGGACCAGCACAAGGCCTCAACTGAAGAGCACATCTCTGTTGATCCACCAGAAGTATATCAGGTATTGATTGCTTGGAAGTTTGTTTGTGGACATTCATTCTAATTTCATAATTAGTTTGGATGTGTTTTATCTGGATTGTATGGCCTTTGGTGTGTAAAAGCTTAGTGTCAAGAACCTGTGTGCTAGAAGATGTTCATCTTATGTAGTATGTGGTAACTACAAACCCAGAAAGGAATCAGGTATGCTTTGGTACAAGAAGTGAATGTGTTCAATTGGGAATTGAACAGAGGGTGAGCTCTTGAAGACATGAAGATGCGTCTTATGTTTTCCTTTCATCAATGTACAGAGAAGCATGGAGTATCCTAGATAGGGGGAGTGTGTTACAAGTATGTGCACTTGATTTTGTGGTGTTAAGGGGGAGTAATACCTTAACCAGATAAGGAGAATCCTAAGAGTCTAGAAGGCTATATTATATAAAGCTGCTCTTTGCAGTTTATGTTTGATTCTTGAGGAATTGTGAAGCTTGTGTGTGTTTCAAGCTTATGGAGATTATATACCTCTATTTTTATTATGGAACCTTTGTCTTTTTATGGCTAAAAAGGAGGAGAAGTAATAGTGTGAGGTCTGATATGAAGATGTGATGTTAAGGAACTTCTACTACACCTGTATGTAAATTAGTTTTAGCCAAAATAAGCCAAAGGGGGAGATTGTTAATGCTATTATTCTATGATTGGCATTATGTTTGGTAAAACTAATATGGCTGGAAAATGTTGAATAAGAAGTTCCATATTAACATGGTATAGATTCTGGAAGAACATGTCAAACATGATGTCCTGACATGGTGACACAGATAAATGTGGAAGTTGTCAAAGAAGATGTTGAATTCAGTTCAGAATGTCCTATAAGATGTTGGGACATTATCAAACAGAGTAGAAGAACTAAATTCAGGATGTCCCAACAGATGTTGTCATATGTCACAGTCAGATGTCAAAGAAGATGTTGAAGTATCTGCAAATGTTGAATAAGAATGTTACAGACAGATGTCAAAGAAGATGTTGAAACATCTGCAAATGTTGAATAAGAATGTTACAGACAGATGTCAAAGAAGATGTTGAAACATCTGCAAATGTCATGACAGAATTACTGTCATATGCTACAGACAGATGTCAAAGAAGATGCTGAAACATCTGCAAATGTCATGACAGATGTCAAAGAGAATGTTGAAACATCTGCAAATGTCATGACAGATGTCAAAGAGAATGTTGAAACATCTGCAACTGTCATGACAACATTACTGTCATATGTTACAAACAAGAAGTGTTGAACTTAGTTCAGGATGTCACACCAAATGTTGTGACACTGTCAAACAGAGTAACAGTTAATGAACTTAAGTCAAGATATCAGGATGTCACACCAGATGTTAGGACATTGTATCAGTTGATGGAATAAGTTCAGTTTACAGGATGTCCCATCAGATGTTGTGACATTGTATCAGTAAATGAAGTAAGTTCAGTTTTTCAGGATGTCCCAACAGATGTTGAGACATCTCAGACCTGTTACCAGAATTAATTAATAACTAACTGATCTGAGATATTTAAGGAGAGTTATCTGGAATTAATTATGGATGGATAAAAACAGAACAAGGCGCATCTGTAGGGAGTTTTGTTATGAAGATTCAGATTAATCAGAAGAACAAAATCACCTAGAATCTAGGAAGTAACAAACCCTAATTCAAGGTGATGACATTGGATTTATCAGATCTGAATTATGCAGAATATTCTGGAGATATTATGCAATCATATGTGGTGCTGATCTAGAAGATCTTAAAGACTCAATTTAAATTGAAGACAAATATTGAAAAATATAGGTTTCTATATTTAGAGATATTTTAGAAGTTGAAGATCTTTTGGAATATTTGTAGCAGATATTTCTGCATATTTGTAGCAGCTATTGTTGTGATTGTTTAGGCCCAAATCCAGTTGGGAATAGGTTATAAAAGAAACCTTGTAACCTAGTTTAGGATTAACCCAATCAACCGAAAATGTAAACATTATTAGGGTTGTGTTCTTGTAGCAGCCGTGAGTAACAAGGAACTCTATTGTGGCTGTTTCACTTGTGATTCTCGAAGCTTGTAAGCAAGAGAAGTATTGTGTCTTGATTGAAACTTCTAAGTAAGATCAAGCTGTTGTGTTTGAAGTGTGACTTCAATTTTATTAATCATTGTAAAAGATCACTGTGTGATTGAGGGGGAGTGAGTAGGGTACTCTTATCTAAGTGAGTCTTAGGTAGAAATTGCATTGGGTAAGTATTAAGTGATAGATTAAACAGGGTGGTTTAAGTCTAGAATTAATATTACTAATAGTGGATTTCCTCCTGGCTTGGTAGCCTCCAGATGTAGGTGTGGTTATACACTGAACTGGGTTAACAAACTTCTGCTGTGTTCTTTTTATCTTTTATGTTTTATGCAGTACCTGAACTGAATGTCCTATCAGATGTCCCAACATCCTGAAGCATGTTTGACTCTGATATAACAGAATTATTTAAGTACTGATATGTATACCTTACCATGTTTATAAGTAACAGATAAGATGTCTCAACATCATATTAGACATCTGAGTCTGTCATACCAGAATTTCAACAGTAACCATAACAATTCCTCCTCTAATTCACCTCAGCTTCTGAAGGTCAATACTAAAAGGTCATCCAGACTTAGCAGGCTTCCCAGATAGCCCTAGCATTGCAGGAAATCTGCAACACAGAGTTCTCAAGAAGAAACCCACATCTGAACCGTGTTTCATATTCCCGCACCAGACCGAAATGGAATGGGAAAGAATATGATTCACTCTAGCCTAGGTGTCACTCAGGTCCCAGGTATAGGGCCTTAACTCTCAATGAAACACCCACCCACCAAAACAAAACCAGATCCAGCCAGCAGCATGACAGTATGATATATACAAAAGCAATAAAGAAAGCAGTAAAGCAACTGTACATAAAACAGTAAAAATAAAACAAGTATACAAACACAAGTAGCACAAAACACCCCAGTAAACACAAATCAATCAAGCGCTAGGAGGAACCCACAAAAAGAACCAGAAGCCCTGGTTGCAATATAAGGGTCCCCAGCAGAGTCGCCAAGCTGTCGCTCACGATAAATGGGGAATGGCCCAAATAAAGGTACAAACGCGAATGGTCGGCGAGAGGGACAATGAGAACACACAGCCGTGAACTCACTGGAGATGAAAAGAGTCGCCAGCTAGGCATTTTTATCCCGGAGGAAAGGCAATGCTGCATAGACATGAAAAAAGATGGATAAGACGGTTGCGAACCAGAGAGACTGAGAAACGGGGTTGGTTACAACCTGGGAAGGTATTAGCACCCAGATTGTCCGTCGTACTCGACGGGATCCACGCTTAAAAGATTTGTGTTTTAAAGGGGTAGTGTCAGTGCAATTTGTGCATAAGAACAACTGGAAAAGATGTACAGGTGTCAGTGTAAAAGAAAAGTGAAGTGTATAAATGTACAGTGTCAGTGTAAGGATAGGAGTGAAATGCTCATGATCATGAGGCTTAAAGAATAAGGCTAGAAGGAGGGGGAATATACAGAGACTTTTGTTCGATAACTGTTAAGTTATGCCTACGTATCCTCTCGTGCAATGAGGAAGTCAGAACACCGTAGTTCGACCCAAAGAGACTGAAAGGTGAATTGACTTGTGAACTGCTTGCTTGTCTATGCTCAAGTGTATGACCTGTCTGGCTCAGGTGCAAACTGTCTTGCATTAGACGGAAGAAGCGAGTTCTCGTTTATGAGTGAATGAGATGAGAAAAGAATCCCGGAGGAGACGATTATTGTTTGTTTTTGTGTTTTCAGTCTTTTATTACTTTTGAAAGTTTGTCATAAGATAATGAGCTTAAGCCTAAACCAATGGGTTAGTAAACTCATCACATCTTCCCTCTGATTAGGGGTAATGAGAATACCTTAAGTGTGAAGTCAGATTCTCACACTTAAACACCAGTTGATGTAGGATTAAGATCATTAACCTACTTGTGATTATTTAGATGTTTTTGTGCTTTTGTTTAGTGTTGAGTAATGAGGTTAAGCCATAATCAGGGATTAAACAGACTCATTACACCATCCTAATAGAAGGATAATAGATGAGAATGTTTAAGCTGAGGAAAACTCCTCAACTTAATCCATGATTAGGGATTAAACTCATGACAAAACAAACCTTTGATTAAGTGGATTTTATTTAATGGTATGATGATGAAGTGATTTTTATGATTTGTAAGACAACTTGAGGGGGACTTGTCCATTAACACTAGGGTTAGTCCTTCTTAACCAATTAAGGAAGAATTAGAACCCTAATGCAAGGCCAAAGTTACAAGTGTGATGCCTTGATGATTATTAGATGGATTGATTAAGAGATTTAAACACATTAAGGGTTTAACACTTAGGATTAAAGTTATACACTCCATCCTAATAGAAGGATGCAGGCATAAGCTTAATCACAAAGCCTTAAAGCCTTTAGGGTTTAGTCCCTGATTATGAGATGAGAAGAGAAGACTCAAGGAGATACACAATGGTAAAACTATGAGGGGAGACTAATCAAAACCCTAATTCATTGTCATGCTTGGTTGTCCCTAAGGTTTGTGAGGTTAAACAAGATCAATCTTCAAAGGAGCCACCAGGAAGCAGATGAACAAGATCAAGAGAAGCAAAGTGACTTGCTTCATTCAAGAAGTCAAGTCACTTGAAGAAAGAAAGTGGGAAGAAGAAGAATGAGCAAGCTCAAACTCAAACACATATAAAAATGCAGCAATGGATGCAAGAGAGATGAAAAGAAAAGTTATGAGAAGTGAAGGCAGATTCACTTCTCAACATTACTTACCACCTGAAATGTTAGAAAAGAAATGCAATGCAATGCCAAATGGGATGAGATGACATGATGATAAACAAAACCAGAAGCATGTTGATGATGCTAATGATGCTATGAGATGCTACAAACATGAGGCAGCACATGGAAATGTTCATACAAGCCTATGAATGCAGATGAAGCAAGCTTAGAGGCATGGATACACATGAAAAGTTATGAAGCATACATGGCATACAACATGGCAAATACATGATGCAATGATCAAACATGCTTTCTATATGTCTTATGATGTCAAATGAATCAAATGGATGCTTGAAATGTCATGGCAAGTCATGTTATGCAAGAGAATGTAAGAGGGATGCAAATGAAAGCTCAAATTAGGGTTTATGAACCAAACACCAAACAAAAGCCAAAAACAGAAGCAAACCTTAAGATAAAAAATGGAAAATGCCACACAAAGGACCCCTAATCCTATACTAAACCAATGTCCAAAGGGGAGGTCTCAACTCTTAACCAATCTCAAGTTATGATTTTTACAAGTTATTAGGGTTTTTAGGGTTTCCAAACAAGAAAATCATCAAACAAATTGAAAATGAGGAATCAAATCATGGCCATTTTATCTCAAAAACTACATGATAAACACAATGCAATGCAAGAAGAATCAATGTCCAACTCTTCATAGATAGGCAGAAATGATTTTTTGAACTTTGGATCAAATTAATGCCTAAAAATGATTTTTATTCAATGAAAAATTCTTAAAATGCATCAAGATCAAAAAGAAATTTGGTTTGAAGGTTGGACAATGTTTCTAAATGTCTTAGAACATTTCATGAATTTTTTGGTGATTTTTAAATACCTAAAAGTATTTTTTAATAAATTAATTTCCATTAATCAATTAAAAATAATCCTTTAAATATTTAAAAATACTTTTTTAATGATAAAAATAAAAACAAAAATATTTTTGTGTCATAAAAATTATTAAAACCCATGAGAAAAAGTTTCATAATTTTTAGACATTTTTTACTATTTTTAATAAATTATGCAAAACAAATGAAAAGAAAATGAAATTAAATGAATTTAATCTGAATTAATGAGAAGTAATCAGATCCAACGTGCCAGATTCAAAGTTACACGCGCGGGAGTTGACTTGGCGCCAGATCCCACGGCCAGAATTCAAATTTCGCTAATCAATGCTTATGCCCTAATCTCGCCGTTAAACACACTCAGATGACCGGAACAGTGCTCCGGTCATCTTCCCCGTTCAACCAAAATCTCTAACTCACTCCATACGCATCTAAAATGAATTCTAAGAACCCAGAAATGATTCCCACAAGCTCACGATTCAAAACCCCCACTCAAAACAAATTTATCATTCATGGAAAAGCTGAATCGAAACAAACAAAAACTAGGGCAAAACAGTTTCAGGAAGCAATTAAATCCTCATTTCATCACCATTTTCGAAACTAAAAGCATCAGGATATTCAGTGAAGCATGGAGAACAAGTTTAGAACATAAAAAATGATTTCTGGAAAAATATTTCTTGAGCTACCTGAGATTCGAAGCTTTCACTCCAGCCACTTTCAGACCTCTTCTCCTTGTGCAATCCACTCCACTTGACCCTCTGGTGATGCTTGAATGCTCAAGAGAAATTTATATTGGCTGGATGAAGAGTTTGAGCAGCTTCTGCTCAAGCTCAGTTGAAAATGGCAATGGTGATTCAGGCTGCTTCTGGCAAGGGTGAAGGGTTCTTTGTGGTCCAGATGATGAGTGGAGAAGGTCTATGGAGTTTGTTTTGATGTTTGTGAGCTGTGGAGAGAGTTTCGAATGAAACTGCAAGTTGGAGTGAAAATGGTACAGTGATGTTACAGCTTGTTTCAGGCCTGGTTCTTTGCTGGTTTAGGCTTAGTGGAGTATAGTGAGATGATTAGTGAAGGTGGTTTTTGTGTTTGTGAGCTGGGCAGAGAAATTCGAAGAGAGATGCAAGATGGAGTGTCTTTGTGTATGTGTTGGTGTGTGTTGTTTCAGCCTTGCTTCTTGAGTGTTATGGCTAGCATTTGGATAGTATATTTTAATCCTATAGGTCAGATGATTTGACATGGCCTCTATTGATTGGTAAGTTTGCTTTTGCCAAAAGTCCACTTTTTGTGTAAGGGAAGTATGGCTTGGTTCTAGGCTAGTACAAGGCATGGGGCTGCGCAGAAAGGGTGAGGGGAAAGGCTAGCCAAAGTCAGCATCCAATGTTGCAAGTTGTAGGAAGTGTGATGAGTGGTTTTGCAAGTTGTTACCTTTTGGCATTTCATGGAAAAAAGTCTTGTTACACAAACTACAAACATGTGATCTTTGGTCCAATTCTGATTTTTATGACTTATAGAATGTTTGTGTCATGGTTTGAAGTGAATTAGAAGTTACAAATGGCATTGGTTCATGATTTTGCAAAATTCTCATTTGGTGCACATCTTGAAAATCAATGATTTTTACCAACTTTGTCACACCATAACTTTTGATCCAAGAAGAATTTGATCATGTTCTTGTACTTTTTGAAAAGGGAAAGATGTAATCTACAACTTTCATGACCAAAGTTTTTCCATTTGAAGCATTTTTGGATCAAGAATCAAGGCTTGAAAAATGACCTAAAATGAAGCATTCTTGAAAAGTCAACTATGCCCAAAAAGTCAACCTTTGCAAAAACTCCAAATTCTTGATTTTTGTGAACTTCAACCTTCTTCCATGATCAAATAAAGATCATATACACTCAAAATGATGAAGATCACCCATTGGTTGGGTCATTGGGGGCCTCAGATGCCCTGATTTTATACTGACTTGTCTAGAAAGTCAACCCTTGATCAGATGACTTCCCCATGGAATTTCTTCATGAAACTTGATATGCATACTCCCTATACCATATAGAGACCAATGGAAACAAGAATGACCAAAAAATTTGGTGTTATGGCCTTTGAAACCAAAACCCTAATTTTAGGTCAACTGTGCAGTCAAACTTGGCTCTGCATCCATACCAATCCCAGTTCTTGTGATTCTTTTGAAATCTTGACTTTTAGAGGATGTAATATGATATAAGAACACATATGGATCCCTTTGGAGTGATTTGTAGCCTTTGGAGTGGCTCAAGAGGCTCTTGGATTACTCAGATCACAAACCCTAGGTGCAGATGACCTAGAAACTATGCAGTGAATCAAAAATGAGATATGAGATGATATGATTGTGCTTATGCATATGAAATGATCACAAGCCATGGTGTGAATGGGTGAGGGCAAATTTGGGGTGTTTACAAAGCCTTCATCAGACAATATCAATATAACCTGGGCATGGCTCCTAACAGGACCCTCCTAATGGGAATGTCTCAATCCTCCAGAGAAAGCTTCGGGGAATACGCCCAAAGGTGGAGACAGCTCGCTGCTGCTGTCCAACCACCCATGTCGAAAAGAGAAATGATCGACGTGTTCATGAATACTCTGCAAGGAACATACATTGATAGACTGACTGCCTTTTCTTCCACCAGCTTCGCAGACGTAGTTATAGCCGGTGAAAGAATTGAAAGTCTATTGAAAATGGGCAAGATTTCTGATAACGGTGCAAGTTCGTCCAATAATCCCAGGAAGCCTTTTGTGGGACCTCGAAGGGCCGGTGAGACAAATGCCATTCATGCCAGCAGGGGCATACCTCAGTATGTCCAGAGATCAGTAGCAGCTGTCACTATTCCAGCTCCGATTCCTCAGCAACCTGCATATCAACAACAACAACAACCCCATTATCAATAGCAAGTTCAGTATCCGCCACAGAGGACCTACAACAACAACAATAACAATCAACAACAAATACCCTTCCAGCAAAGATCATCACAGGCAAATAGGGTGATTGACCCTATCCCTATGCCTTATGCTGCCTTATTGCCACAACTCCGGAAGCTTAACTTGATTGAGCTAAGGACATTGGCACCTCCAGATCCCTCCAATCTCCCTAAGAATTACGATGTCAACGCCAGGTGTGCTTTCCATTCCAATGCACCTGGCCACAATACTGAGAAATGCAGTGCTTTGCAAATGAAAGTTCAAGATCTGGTGGATCCTAAAACCCTCAACTTCGCACCTCCTCCGAATGTCAACAGAAATCCTATGCCCAATCATGGAGGGCCAAGGATTAACACCATTGAGGAAGACAAACCATCTACTTTGATCACCAGTATTGCACAAATTCGAACACCTCTGGTCGAAATTAAAGCTCAGCTTCTAGAGTGCCAGGTGTTCCCCAGGTGTGAGCTCGGTTGTGGGTATTGCAACATTGCAGTCAACGGGTGTGATGACTTGAGAAGCGGCATAGATGGTCTTATCAAGGATGGCATCCTTCAGATCTCAACAACGCGCCTACAAATCCTGCAGTTCCTTTGACAACAATTCCTGATTCTTCTACCACAACAACAATAATCATTCCTACTGATTCATCAATATCATCAACAATGGCTCCGTCCATCACTTCAACAAATCAAGTGTCAACAAACATTTCTTCTACAACATCAGCGTCCATTTTATCAACATAATCTTTTACAACGCTGTCGCTCCCACTAAATGAGGCCAGGTCAAATAGGGTACAGACGCGAACGGTCGGCGAGAGGGACAATGAGAACACACAGCAGTGAACTCATTGAAAATGAAAAGAGTCGCCAGCTAGGCATTTTTATCCCGGAGGAAAGGCAATGCTGCATAGACCTAGAAAGATACGGATAAGACGGTTTGCGAACCAGAGAGACTGAGAAAAGGGGTTGGTTACAACCTGGGAAGGTATTAGCACCCAGATTGTCCGTCGTACTCGACGGGATCCACGCTTAAAAGATTTGTGCTTTAAAGGGGTAGTGTCAGTGCAATCTGTGTATAAAATAGCTGGAAATAATGTACAGGTGTCAGTGTATGAGAAGTGTAAAGTGTAATAGATACAGTGTCAGTGTAGGAACAAAGATGAGATGCTCAAGAATATGAGGCTAAAGAATGAAGCTGGGAGGAGGGGGAATGTACAGAGACTTTTGTTCGATAACTTGTTAAGTTATGCCTACGTATCCTCTCGTGGAATGAGGAAGTCAGAACACCGTAGTTCGACCCAAAGAGACTGAAAGATGAATTGACTTGTGAACTGCTTGCTTGTCAATGCTCAAGTGTATGATCTGTCTGGCACAGATGCAAACTGTCTTGCATTAGACGGAAGAAGCAAGTTCTCGTTTATGAGTGAAGGTGATGAGAAAAGAATCCCGAAGGAGACGATTATTGTTTGTTTTTGAGTTTTCAGTCTTTTATTGCTTTTGATGATTTGTCATAAGTCAATGAGCTTAAGCCTAAACCAATGGATTTAGCAAACTCATCACATCTTCCCTCTGATTAGGGGTAATGAGAATACCTTAAGTGTGAAGTCAGATTCTCACACTTAATCACCTTTGGTGCAGGATTAAGATCATTAACCTACTTGTTGATTATTTAGATGTTTTTGGTGTTTTTGTTTAGTGTTAAGTAATGAGATTAAGCCATAATCAGGGATTAAACAGACTCATTACACCATCCTAATAGAAGGATAATAGATGAGAATGTTTAAGCTGAGGAAAGCTCCTCAACTTAATCTATGGTTAGGGATTAAACTCATGACAAAACAAGCCTTTGATTAAATGGATTTTACTTAATGGTATGATGAAGTGATTTTTATGGTTTGTAAGACAACTTGAGGGGGACTTGTCCATTAACACTAGGGTTAGTCCTTCTTAACCATTTAAGGAAGAATTAGAACCCTAATGCAAGGCCCAAGTTACAAGTGTGATGTCTTGATGATTATTAAGTGGATTGATTAAGGGAATTAAACACATTAAGGGTCTAACACTTAGGATTAAAGTTATACACTCCATCCTAATAGAAAGATGCAGACATAAGCTTAATCACAAAGCCTTAAAGCCTTTAGGGTTTAGTCCCTGATTGTGAGGTGAGAAGAGAAGACTCAAAGAGAGACACAAAGGTAAAACTATGAGGGGAGACTAATCAAAACCCTAATTCATTATCATGCTTGGTTGTTCCTAAGGTTTGTGAGGTTTGCAAGAGAAATTTTCAAAGGAGCCACCAGGAAGCAGATGAAAGGATCAAGAGAAGCAAAGTGACTTGCTTCATTCAAGAAGTCAAGTCACTTGAAGAAAGAAAGTGGGAGGAAGAAGAATGAGCAAGCTCAAACTCAAACACATATAAAAATGCAGCAATGGATGCAAGAGAGATGAAAAGAAAAGTTATGAGAAGTGAAGGCAAATTCACTTCTCAACATCACTTACCACCTGAAATGTTAGAATAGAAAATGCAATGCAATGGGATGAGATGAGATGATTAGACACAAAACCAGAAGCATGGTGATGATGATAATGATGTTATGAGATGCTACAAACATGAGGCAGCACATGAGAATGTTCATACAAGTTTATGGATGCATATGAGGCAAGTTAAGGAGCATGAATGAACATGGAAAGTTATGAAGCATACAAGGCAAATGACATGGCAAATGCAAGATGCAATGATCAAACATGCTTTCTATATGTCCTATGATGTCAAATGAGTCACATGGATGCTTGAAATGTCATGGCAAGTCATGTTATGCAAGAGAATGCATGAAGGATGCAAATGGAAGCCCAAATTAGGGTTTATGGATCAAACAACAAACAAAAACCAAAAACAGAAGCAAACCCTAAGATGAAAAATGGAAAATGCCACACAAAGAATCCCTAAACCTATAATAAACCAATATCCAAAGGGGAGGTCTCAACTCTTAACCAATCTTAAGTTATGATTTTTACAAGTTATTAGGGTTTTTAGGGTTCCTACACAAAAGAAATGCCAAACAATTGGAAAATGCAAGATCAAATCATGACCATTTTATCTCAAAAACTACATGCCAAACACAATGCAATGCAAGAAGAATCAATGTCCAACTCCTCATGGATAGGCAGAAATGAATTTTTGAACTTAGGATCAAAATAATGCACAAAAAATCATTTTAATTCAATGAAAAATTCTCAAAATGCATCAAGATCAAAAAAGAAATTTGGTTTGAAGGTTGGAAAATGTTTCTAAATGTCTTAGAACATTTCATGAATTTTTTGGTGATTTTTAAATACCTAGAAGTATTTTTAATAAATTAATTTCCATTAATCAATTAAAAATAATCTTTTAAATATTTAAAAATACTTTTTTAATGATAAAAAATTAAAATGAAAATATTTTTGGGTCATAAAAATTAATAAAACTTATGAGAAAAAGTTTCATAATTTTTACACATTTTTTACTATTTTAAATAAAATAAACAAAACAAATGAAAAGAAAATGAAATTAAATGAATTTTAAATGAAGTAATCAGAAAGGATGGCTGAGATTGATTCTGGCAGTGGATGGGTTGACTGCGCGCGCAGATCAAAGGCCCATATTCAAACTTCTTAAATTCAATTAATTAAACTAATTAAACCTAATTATGAATTAATGACATGATCTGGACCACACACACGCGCGCGGGAAGCCAGATCCAAGGGTCCATATTTGAATTTTGCCCTAACCCTAATTAACTCACTAATTACTCTCAGACGGCCGGAGAAGACTTCCGGTCGTCTTCTCTGGCCAGCTCCTTCCCTGAAAAATGCCATCTCTCAACCTAGCTCACTAAAACCTAATTTTCTTGCCCAGAAATCATCCCCACGCATCATATAACAAGAATCCATAGCCAAAACAAATTTATTTCACATAACAAAGCTGAATCGAAGCAAAAGGGATTTAGGTCAGAAAATTTCAGAGACATCATACATGCTCAAAACTCAATGATTTTCGAAACCAAACACATCATCATGACCAGTGAAACATGGAGAACCAATTAAGAACTTAAAAACAAACTCCTGGGAAAAATGTTCATGAAGCTCACCTGAACTGGAGCTCTGATCTCTGGCTCTTTCTGGCTAGTTCTCTGGCTCAAACAGGTCCCAATGATCCCCCTTTGAAGCTTTGGATGCTTGGTTGGAGTTTAAACAGCCTCCTGAGTGAGTTTGCAGCAGCTCTGACCAAGGGAGTGTGAAAATCGTATTTGAGTTATGGAGGGTTTCAGGCCAAAGTAGTGGGTGGTTTCTGGTCAGTGAAGCAAGGTGAGTTGATGTGTGGAATTTGTTTGAGTGTTTATGGCTTGTAGAAGCAGATTCGAAAGCTTTTTCTTTATGGAGTGAAAATGGTGAAATGGAGTTATGGCTTGTTTCAGGCCTGGTTCTTGGTTGCTTTGGGCTCAATGAAGCATGATGAGTTGAGTGATGAAAATGGTTTGAATGTTTTATGGCTGGGCAGAGAGATTCGAAGCAATTTGCAAAATGGTGTGTTTTGGTGTATGTGATGATGTGAAGTGTTTCAGCCTTGCTTCCTTTATGAAATGGCTTGCAAATGGATAGTATATTTTAATCCAAGTGGCCAGAGGATGTGACATGGCCTGTGGTGATTGGGATGTTTACTTTTGCAAAATGTCAACTTGGTTGTAAGAGAGGCATGGGCTTGGTGCTAGCTTGGTACAAGGGCTAGGGCTGGCGCAGCATGGTGTGGTGAGAGGCTAGCCAAAGTCAGCATCCAAGGCTGCAAGTTGTAGGAAGTGTGATGAGTGGTTTTGCAAGTTGTCACTTTTTGAAACTTTGTGAAAAATGTCTTGTTACATGAACTATGCACATGTGATCTTTGGTTCAATTCTGACTTTTAGAGTTTGTAGAGTGTTTGTGTCATGGTTTGAAGTGAATTAGAAGTTACAAATGGCACTGGTTCATGATTTTGCAAAATTCTCATTTGGTGCACATCTTGAAAATCAATGATTTTTGCCAACTTTGTCACACCATAACTTTTGATCCAAGAAGAATTTGATCATGTTCTTGTACTTTTTGAAAAGGGAAAGATGTAATCTACAACTTTCATGACCAAAGTTTTTCCATTTGAAGCATTTTTGGATCAAGAATCAAGGCTTGAAAAATGACCTAAAATGAAGCATTCTTGAAAAGTCAACTATGCCCAAAAAGTCAACATTTGCAAAAACTCCAAATTCTTGATTTTTGTGAACTTCAACCTTCTTCCATGATCAAATAAAGATCATATACACTCAAAATGATGAAGATCACCCATTGGTTGGGTCATTGGGGGCCTCAGATGCCCTGATTTTGCACTGACTTGTCCAGAAAGTCAACCCTTGATCAGATGACTTCCCCATGGAATTTATTCATGAAAATTGATATGCATACTCCCTATACCATATAGAGACCAATGGAAACAAGAATGACCAAAAAATTTGGAGTTATGGCCTCTGAAACCAAAACCCTAATTTTCAGTCAACTGTGCAGTCAAACCTGGCTCTGCATCCATTCCAAACCCAGTTCTTGTGATTCTTTTGAAATCTTGACTTTGGGAGGATGTAATATGATATATGAACACATATGGATCCCTTTGAAGTGATTGGTAGCCTTTGGAATGGCTCAAGAAGCTTTAAGATTGCTCAGATCACAAACCCTAGGTGCAGATGACTTAGAAACTATGCATTGAATCAAAAAGGAGATATGAGATGATATGATTGTGTCTATGCATATGAGAATGATCACAAGCCATGGTGTGAATGGGTGAGGGCAAATTTGGGGTGTTTACAGCTTCCCCTATTCAAACATGAGTTAGCTGTGCAGGATGTAAGCGAAAGCTTAACAGGCGAACAAGATAACTTGTGGTTGAATACCAAAGACAGTCCAAAATTTGCACTCACAGAATGAAGAAGAAAAGGGATATAGATTGTAAAAGAAAATAAAGTATATTGTAAAGTGTGGGCGACGGAGGACGACCGTCGAGCAGAGGACGACTGCTGGGTAAAGAGCAATGACGGGGACAGCCGACATGCTGGGGAAAGTGCGAAGTAAAGCGATGACGGGGACGGCCGACATGCTGGGGATAAAAGTAAAGCCAAGACGGGGACGACCGACTAGCTGGGAAAAATAGGATATCATGATGGGGACGGCCATCAAGATAAAGTTGTAAGATTCTCTAGGGATCGAATGAAACATGACAGGGACGACCATCAAGTTCATAAAGGTAGAGTAACCAACGATGGGGACGGCCATCGGGCTAAAAGGAAAGGAAAAGGGACCACGACGGGGACGGCCATCGGGTTAAAGAATAAATGAAATAAACAGATGATGAGGTACGGTCATCAAAGGTGAAGGACGATCACCTAGCAGGGGACGGCTGCTCTGTTGGGGTTAAGATGAGGGACGGTCATCTAAGGTGGAGGACGACCACCTGGCAGGGTACGGCTGCCAAAAGTATCGCGACATAGGACGAATGCCGGATAAAACGGTCAACGATGGGGACGGCCATCGGATGAGCATGATGGAGGACGACCATCAAGAGGTGGAGGACGATCACCTAGCAGGGGACGGCTGCTCTCAAGGTTTGTCATGACATAGGACGAATGCCAGATAACCAAAATCAACAATGGGGACGGCCATTGGATAAAATGATGAAGGACGATCATCAAGAGGTGGAGGACGACCACCTAGCAGGGGACGGCTGCTAAAAATCAACGATGGGGACGGCCATCGGATGAGCATGATGGAGGACGACCATCAAGAGGTGGAGGACGACCACCTAGCAGGGTACGGCTGCTCTCAGGGTTTATCATGACACAGGACGAGTGTCAGATAAGAAGGAAAATTTCTTTGTTGGCGATCTACTGGGGAATGGTAAACACGGACGAGCGTTTACAAAAGATATAAGTGTTTAGATGTATGTGTATAGATTAAAGATGCGGACGAGCATCCTTAAGACTATGATACGGACGAGTATCAGTTAGAAACAAGTACTGACACATGTTCCGAGATGATGATACGGACGAGTATCAACTGGTTAACAGGGAACACGGACGAGTGTTGAATCTGAAGGGATTCTTCTGGGGAATAGCAGACACAGACGAGTGTCTAAATTCGAGAAGACAAGAGTGTTTGACATAGTGTATGGATTAAAGATGCAGACGAGCATCCTTAAGACTATGATACGGACGAGTATCATGTAGAAACAAACACTAGACGCAATGTTCTGAGATGATGATACGGACGAGTACCAACTGGTTAACAAAGAACAAGGACTATTGTTGAATCTGTGGGGATATAAGTGATGTATACAAAATACGGACGAGTATCTGCATAAGTATGAGTAGTGTATGGATAAGTGTTTAACCTGCTGGGGAGAGTGACACGGACGAGTGTCAGGAAAAGAAAAGTATAATATTAACAAGTGTATGAGTTGATAAAAGTGTAAGCGACTGCGCTGGGGATATGACACGGACGGGTGTCAAGGAAGTGTATATATAGGTATATGTGGGTGCAAAGGTGATGTCTTTGGCTTTCTGCTGGTGATTTGACACGGACGGGTAGTATCTGTAATACAGGTGATCTTGGTTTGTAAAGTGTATTCAGGCAACTTTACCGGGAAGCGATGACACGGACAGGTGTCAAAAGGTGTATATACTGGTGTTTGGGAATTGTGAGGCAACTGCTTTGCTGGGGACTCTGGGGGATTTTGTATATTGTATCCTGTATATTGACAGATTGTCATTATTCACAAGTGTTCGAATCACAACATGACTTATGATTATGCTATGTATTTGACTTTTGCCGTAATGCTCCGTATTAGACGGAATGCTACGCTCTGAGGGGATAATATGATGCGAATGCTATGATTATGCAAGGAGGTACAGCTCCGGGATTCGGATCCCGTTACTGCGAAGATCTCTGGTTGATCTGCTTGGAGTGAATATCCCAGCTGGGGATATAGGTCACTGATTGACATATCCTTATAATAAGAGACCCAACTGGGGTTTGTGGAAGCTGTCTGTACTCTGTTGTGACTTCTTCATGCATTGCTCTTCTGAACGGAGGCTGACGATTCTGTGGGGAGATGATTCCCTGACTCTTTGTATTCTGCTGAGGGAGAAAGACTGGTACTACGGCTGGGGAAGTTGTTGGCAACTCAGCTGGGGAAGAGGCAACTCAGCTGGGGAGAAAAAGGCAACTCAGCTGGGGAGAGTGCACTTCGGATGCTGAGATTATTTGTTGATTTGCCAGCTTGCTGGGATGTAATTTGCATGCCCCAAGTTGCGTTCTGGATACCTGCAATCCTGCAAAGATAAGGAAATGTACAAATGGTCCCGAGGTATCCCTTACTGGATCCCGTCATAGGAGTTAAGCGTTTTCGAGGGTAAGTATATTCCCTGTAAGCATGTGTTTTATTATTTTTAGAGAAAAGTATCTGTACTTATTAGTTTTAGAGACATCAGACATTCTTTGCAAATAAAAATGTACAAGACGAAACATGACTGAAAACTCTGATTTTATTAATTCAAATGCCCTGAATTGGCAAAGTACAGTCAAGGAAACAAATCTCCTAAAATGAAGAGATTGTTACAAATTGAAAAACAAAGTGCTGGCGATGTTGACGACGCTTTCAAGGAGCTTCCTCTTCTGCTATGACTCGTATGACAATGACGTTCTTCTCGTCTTGCTTTCTGAAGAAGGCTGATTCCGATTGAAGCTTGATTCCTTTTGAAGCTTTCCAAGTTGTAAGTGATACAGATGAATTCAGAATGCAGTTGTTCGCTTATTCCCTTATTTTGCATGGATCGCCCTTTCGGGTTTTCAATCCATCGGGATACCCATTTTTTCCTGAGTTGTCCAATGCGGCTTTTCAACTCAGCGGGTGTACACATTTTTTTATTTTCCCTTATTTTTGCCCGAGTCTTTTATTCTGTTTTTGACTCGCCGGGATGCCCTATTTTTGCCTGGACTTACATTCTGTTTTTGTGTCCAGCGGGTCATTTTTATGCGAAGTATTTTTTAACTGCATCTGAATTCACAGGGGACGGGAAATCTTCACCATCCATGGTGCTGAGCATCAGTGCTCCACCGGAGAAAACCTTCTTTACAACAAACGGTCCTTCATAATTTGGAGTCCATTTGCCCCTGTGGTCTGTATGAGGAGGGAGTATTCTTTTCAGCATAAGATCTCCTACTTGGTACCCTCGGTGCCTGACTTTCTGATCGAAGGCTCTCTTCATTCTCTTCTGATATAACTGCCCATGACAGATTGCAGCCAATCTTTTCTCTTCAATCAGACTCAGTTGTTCGTATCTGGCCCGAACCCATTCTGCTTCACTCAGTTTAACATCCATTAGTACCCGTAGAGAGGGCAATTCAACTTCAACAGGTAGGACTGCTTCCATACCATACACAAGCTGATACGGTGTTGCCCCAGTGGATGTCCTGATTGACGTGCGGTACCCATGCAAGGCAAACGGTAGCATTTCATGCCAGTCTTTGTAAGTGACTACCATCTTTTGCACAATCTTCTTGATGTTCTTATTTGCTGCCTCAACAGCGCCATTCATCTTTGGCCTGTAAGGAGAAGAATTGTGATGTTGAATTTTGAAGTCCCGGCACAGCTCTGCCATCATTTTGTTGTTCAAGTTGGAACCATTATCAGTAATGATTCGCTCGGGAACTCCATATCGACAGATGATATCTCTCTTCAGAAATTTGGCTACCACTTGCCTTGTAACATTTGCATATGAGGCTGCTTCAACCCACTTGGTGAAATAATCGATGGCGACCAGGATGAATCTGTGGCCATTTGAAGCAGTTGGCTCAATCTTGCCAATCATATCAATGCCCCACATGGCAAAGGGCCATGGTGAAGACATGATGTTCAAAGGATTGGGAGGCACATGCACCTTGTCTGCATAAATCTGGCATTTATGGCATTTTCTGGCATAAGCACAACAGTCTGCATCCATTGTGATCCAGTAATAGCCTGATCTTAACAATTTCTTAGCCATGGCATGTCCTCCAGCATGGGTACCAAAAGATCCTTCGTGCACTTCATGCATCAACAAATCTGGTTCCGTCTTGTCAACACATCTGAGGAGTACCATATCAAAGTTCCTTTTGTATAAAGATCCATCAGTGTTCAGAAAGAAACTACCAGCAAGCCTTCTTAAAGTCTTCTTATCATTGGAAGATGCCCCAGGTGGGTATGTTTGATCCTCCAAGAAGCATTTAATGTCATGGAACCAAGGCTTATCGTCTTTTACAACATCTGCTGCAAATACATATGCTGGTCTGTCGAGTCTGGACACTGGAATCTGAGGTACAAAGTTAGCAGCTTGAACTTTGATCATGGATGAAATGGTAGCAAGAGCATCTGCAAACTGATTCTCGTCCCGAGGGATATACTCAAGCTTGACTGTTGTGAAGAAGGTCAATAACCTTCTTGTATAATCCCTGTAAGGTATCAGATGGTCCTGGTGGGTGTACCATTTTCCGTTAGTCTGATTAACTACCAGAGCTGAATCTCCGAATACGGTCAATGTCTTGATCCTGAGGTCAATGGCTTCCTCAAGACCCATAATGCAAGCTTCGTATTCAGCTTCGTTGTTAGTGCAGTTGAAAGTGAGTTTTGCCGAGAAAGGCATGTGAACTCCTTTTGGTGTAATGAGTACTGCACCAACACCACGACCATTCATGTTAACAGCCCCATCAAACATCATAGTCCATTCTTCCTCCGGATCAGGCCCTTCAGTGTGAACAGGCTCTTCATGATCTTTTGCTTTAATGAACATGATGTCTTCATCAGGGAAGTCAAATCTCATAGGCTGGTAGTCATCAATGGGTTGCTCAGCAAGATATTCAGATAGTACACTGCCCTTGATGGCTTTCTGAGATGTGTACTGTATGTCGTATTCTGTGAGAATCATCTGCCATCTTGCAACCCGTCCGGTAAGAGCTTGCTTCTCGAAAATGTACTTAACTGGGTCCATCTTGGATATCAACAAAGTGGTGTGGGTCAACATATACTGTCTTAGTCGGCGAGCAGCCCACGCTAAAGCACAGCAAGTTTTCTCGAGCAGTGAATAACGCTGTTCACAGTCGGTAAACTTTTTGCTTAGGTAGTATATTGCATACTCTTTTCGACCAGACTCGTCATGTTGGCCCAGCACACACCCCATTGACTCTTCTAATACTGTCAAGTATATAATCAGAGGTCTTCCTTCAACTGGAGGCATAAGGATTGGAGGTTCTTGTAAGTACTCCTTGATCTTGTCAAAAGCCTTCTGGCAGTCTTCGTTCCACCTGACCGTCTGTTCTTTTCTTAACAGTTTGAACAAAGGTTCACAGGTTGCTGTAAGGTGAGATATGAACCGCGAAATGTAGTTCAATCGGCCTAAGAAACCTCGAACTTCTTTCTCAGTCTTTGGTGCAGGCATCTCTTGAATAGCTTTGACTTTATCAGGGTCAACTTCAATCCCTTTCTCGCTTACAATAAAGCCCAGCAGCTTACCGGATCGCACCCCGAATGTGCATTTGTTGGGGTTCAGCTTTAGTTGGTACTTCCTCAGACGCTTGAATAACTTGAGCAGATATACCAGGTGATCTTCCTCTGTAAGGGACTTGGCGATCATATCATCCACATAACATTCTATTTCTTTATGGATCATATCATGGAATAATGTCACCATAGCCCGTTGATATGTTGCGCCAGCATTCTTCAGTCCGAATGGCATCACTTTGTAACAGAACGTGCCCCAAGGTGTAATGAATGTTGTCTTCTCCATGTCTTCAGGTGACATCTTGATCTGATTGTATCCTGAAAATCCGTCCATGAAGGAGAATACCGAGAACTGAGCCGTGTTGTCCACCAATACATCAATGTGAGGTAATGGAAAATCATCTTTCGGGCTGGCTCTATTCAGATCCCGGTAGTCAACACACATCCTTACATTGCCATCTTTCTTGGGCACAGGTACTATGTTAGCAACCCACGGTGGATATCTAGTTACAGCAAGGAACCCGACGTCCCACTGCTTTTGTACCTCTTCCTTGATTTTCATAGCCATGTCTGGGCGAGTACGGCGCAGTTTCTGTTTGACCGGTGGGCATTCTTCTCTCAAAGGCAGCTTGTGCACAACAATGTCGGTATCCAACCCTGGCATGTCCTGATACGACCAAGCAAACACATCCACATACTCTTGAAGCAGATCAATCAGTTGTCTCTTCACTGAGTCTTGCAGGCAGGCCCCGATTTTAACCTCTTTCACGTCTTCCTCTGTACCAAGATTAATCACTTCAACCTCCTCCTGGTGAGGAGTGATTACTTTTTCCTCTTGTCTCAACAACCTAGCTAGCTCTTCAGGAAGCTCATATTCTTCATCAACCCCTTCATCAGCTTGGTTGATTGGATTGTCAAAGTCATACGAAGTCATAGCCGTGCTGTTGTCGGTGCTGTCAGGAAGGCACTCTCTGCAAGGGTTCAGTTTGTTCATTTTAGTGATTGATTTTATCTTGTTTAGAAAAAGTGAAACAAAGTTATCATTTTGAAAACATCGCCATTTATTTTTTGTACAAAAAAGAAAAATGGAAAAACAGTGAGCAGAAAGGAAAAAAAACTCATTTGCAAAAAGATGTCTGATATTCATTAATTAATCTTGTTTGCACAAAAAGTACAGATGGCCCTGATTACAAAATGAGTCTTGTCATATTGGGCAAGATGCAAGACTTTGATGCATGCTATAAAAATACAGGAAATAATAATTACTCTGCATGAGTAACTCTTATAATTTCCTGGGAAGACCAGTTCGAGACACTGCTCCCCGGGGTCTTTGGACGAATCCATTTCTCCAGATTGCGCTCCTCTTCCAACTCGTCTTCCAAATTGTTGATAGCATCGGGGGTGAGCATCCCCCCACTGACAAAACCAGGCTTCTCAGCAGCCTCTGCTTGATTCTGTTGAGTTGGTCTGTAACCCAACCCAAACTTGTCCTTCTTTTCCTCCACAGATACAACCTTGCCCCAGCCTTGGGCAGTTCCTTCTTCAACAACCTTCCGGGCTTGTTGATAAGATGACATGGAGATACCAGATACAGCAGACGCTTCATTGACATTCAAGGCTTCAAAACCTTGGCTCATTGTTTCATGGATCTCCCCATCCATCTCAATGTACTTATAAGTAGCCAGATGGCTAACAAATATATCCTCCTCCCCACAGATTGTGACAACTTGGCCTTCCCATTCAAATTTTAACTTCTGGTGAAGGGTAGACGTTACTGCACCAGCGGCGTGAATCCAAGGTCTACCCAACAAACAACTATAGGCAGGCTGAATGTCCATCACATAGAAGATAGTTGTAAAGGTCTGCGGGCCAATTGTCACAGGCAGCTCAATCTCTCCCAGAACCGATCTCTTAGAACCATCAAAGGCTCTTACTACCAGGTTACTGGGTCTCAATGCTAATCCTTCATACTCTAGCTTCACCAGAGCCTTCTTTGGTAAGACATTTAGGGATGACCCGGTGTCCACCAGCACATGAGAAAGGACTGCTCCTTTGCATTCCATGGTGATGTGCAAGGCTTTGTTGTGGTTGCGGCCATCCGTTGTCAAGTCAGTATTGGTGAACCCTAGCCCATTGCTAGCAGTAACATTTCAAACCACGGTTTCCAATTGATTGACAGTGATCCCTTCAGGCACGTAAGCTGCGTGCAAGACTTTGAGTAGTGCATTCCGATGGGCTTCGGAGCACATAAGCAGAGATAAGATTGAGATCTTGGATGGCGTCTGGTGAAGCTGATCCACAATTTTGTAATCACTCTTTTTGATGATCCTCATAAACTCATCAACTTCTTGATCGAATGGTGTCTTCAAGGCTTCTTTAACAGCATGATCTTCCTGCACCGGGCTCTTTCCTTTTGCCTTGGCAGCAGCTTCTGCTTCGGCAGTGGGTCTTTGAATTGGTGGATCAAAGAGACGTCCGCTTCTAGTGAAGCCTCCGCCTCCTCCCACATTATCTATTTGTGGTGCAGGTGTTGATGTTTCAAGAGTGATTCTTCTTCCTTCGCAGTATACGTCAGAGCCATAGTGCCAAGGGATGGCCCTATTGCTTTCATATGGTACGGGTCCAGGCACTGTGACAGTGACTTGACTGATTGCAGCTGCTGAAGGAACTGTAATTGTTTGTGGATCATAATAAATCGTGACTGGTGCTCTAATGGGAGCAGCACCTTCTGAATTGTAGGCGGAGTTGTTTTCGGGATCATAAAATATGGTGACAGTAGAGACATCTTCATGATTGGTTGCTGGCGTTGTAGGAGACATTGTTGGAAGAATGGATGTTGTTGTTGTAGGAGATTCAAAATGGAATGAAGCTGAAGTCGTAGCAGGAGAAATTGTTGATAACTGATCATTCGAGAAGATTGATGAAGTACTTGTTGATGAAGCCGAAGAATTGTCGGGAACAATGGTTGCTGCAGTTGTAGGAGGTTCTGAAACCGTTGCTGATGAGATTGCTGGATTTGTTGGAAATGATGTAGTGATCTGGAGTTGGCCACTCTGAATAAGGCCATCTATGCCATTCCTCAGATTATCGCACCCATTTACTGAAATATTGCAGTAAACACACCCTAACTCGCACCCTGGGAACATGTTGCATTCGAGGAGCTGAGCCTTGATTTCTACCAATGGTGTCCTTATCTGTCCCACACTGGTTATTAAATAAGACGGTTTGTCTTCTTCAATAGCGTTAATTCGGGGACCACCATGATTTGGCATAGGATTTTTGTTGACATTGGGTGGCGGGGCAAAATTCAGAGCTTTTGAGTCCACCAGGTCTTGTACCTTCATGTGCAGGGCTCTGCACTTTTCTGTACTATGGCCAGGCGCGTTTGAATGAAAGGCACACCTAGCGTTGGAGTCGTAGTTCCTGGGTAGACTGTTGGGATCTGGAGGGGCCAACGTCCTTAGCTCAACTAGGTTGAGTTTCAGGAGCTGTGGCAGCAATGTAGCATATGGCATGGGGATCGGGTCGATCACTCTGTTAGCTTGAGATGGCCTCTGTTGGAATGGCCTTTGCTGATTATTGCTGTTGGTGTTGTTGTTGTTGTAATTTCTTGGAGGATACTGATTTTGCTGATGGTACTGAGGTTGTGGTTGATAGTTTTGCTGAGGAGGTTGATAAACAGGTTGTGGTTGAGCTGGAGTAGGGATAGTGACTGCAGCTACAGATCTGTGAGCATATTGGGGCCTACCCCTGTTGGTGTGGATGGCATTAGTCTCACCAGTCCTTCGTGGGCCTGCAAAAGGCTTTCTTGCATTACTGGATGAGCTTGCACCATTGTCTGAGATCTTACCCATTTTCAACAGGCTTTCAATTCTCTCCCCGGCTATGACAACATCCGCAAAGCTGGTAGATGAGAAGGCAGCTAGCCTATCAATATAGGTTCCCTGAAGGGTATTCATGAACATATCAGCCATTTCTCGTTCAGACATAGGTGGCTGGACAGCAGCAGCAAGCTGTCTCCATCTTTGAGCATATTCTCTGAAGCTCTCTCTAGATGACTGTGACATTCCCATTAGGAGGGTCCTGTTGGGTGCCATATCTAGGTTATACTGATACTGTCTGATGAAGGCCTCTGCCAGGTCCTTCCAGCATCTAATAGTTGCTCTTGTCAGATGGGAATACCATTCCCTAGAAGCTCCAGTCAAGCTATCTTCGAAGTAGAACATCCACAGTTTCTCGTCCATGGTGTAGGCCTTTAACCTTCCGAGAAAAGATTGTAGATGAGTTCGGGGACAGGAAGTCCCATTATACTTTTCAAAACATTTTGGCTTAAACTTGTGGGGAATCCTGACCCCGTCTACCAAGCCCATATCCATGACGTCGAACCCCAAAGAGTTTTGAGACTCTAGGGACCTTAACTTCTCAGCTATTTCATCCAATCTTCTATCATAAGCCTCTTCCCCGGCTCCCATTACTGTGAACTGGTCTTCTTGAGGATCTTCTTGCAGTACCCTCCCGGCTGTAGCAGTTCCTGGTATATTGACTGGAATGTTGGACCCTTTCATTGTTACTGGTCCCAGCAGTCCCTGGTTGATGATCTTCCTGGTTTCTCCCTTCTACCAGTGCCCTGAGCCTCTCCTGACTTTGAGCCATGTTGTTTATTACTTCCATAAACTGCGTCATTTGAGTTCTCATTTCTAACCTCTCGGTGGTCATCTGGTTCCTGACCTCCGTAAGGTCCTGCTGCATCTGATCCATCTGAATGCCCGGAAGATTGTTTCTGGTAGGGTATCTGTGTGGCCTGTTGAGTGGGAAACCTTGTCGTCGAGCAATAATTCCTGAACATCACAACAGAGTTAGCAACAACAAAAACAAAACCTACAAAACAAACAAAGGGTTAGCATGCAATGCAATATGCTTATTTGTTCTCAAGGTATCCGGCTTGGCATTCAGTTTTGACCCTTCCAGACCCTTGAAGATGCTGTTGATGTTGCTTTTCGAAGAAAACTCAGATGGAACAAAACTAACTCAAATATATATTACAGAAAGGGAAATAATACAACTTGTTCATTTTACAACACAAGCCCTTTAAGGGGTCAAAATACATGACAAGAAAAATAAAAGTACATGGAAAGAAAACAACAACAAGCAAATGGTCAAACACCAAGTCCAAACTCACCCTCCCGAACTTCCTTGAGAAGTGCTTCGGTCATAGGATCAGCCGGGCGCTCCGTAAGGTTCCTGATAAGAAGGTTCCTTGTTGCAATAGCTGCAGCTAGCTTCTTGTGTTGACCTTGGTCTTTGGACCTCTTCAATCCGGCTCTGATCTTCAGCTCTGATATCTCCCTCTGGGCTGCTGCCAGGGCTTCTTGTTGCTCTTTTACACTAGCTTCCATTTGTTCCATCTTGTCTTGAACTCTCTTGTCCTCCAGAGTACGAGCCTCGGTGATCCTAACCCACCTAGCCTGACTCTCCTTCAGATACAAGTCTGTCCTAGCTTTCTGGAATTGGGCTTCCTTGCAAGCATTCTTTAGGATTTGCTCTCCAGCCCTAGACTTCTTAATGTAATCTTCAGACCTCTCAATCTTAGACAAATGCTCTTTCTTCAGCTTCTCCAATCTTTCAATATCCAGTCTTCCATCACTCCTCTCATAGAGGGTCTTCTGCAAAGCTTGGGTTAACTTCTCATTTCTTTCCTTCAACTTCTCAAACTCCTCTAGGCTGACAGTTGCTGGAGGTGGTGCTGTGGAAGGCCCAGGCACATCTTCAATAGTAAAGGGCATCCCAGAGAATTGAGCCCTAGCATAGGACCAATCATAGTATTGTGCTGATGCCACATTATTACACTTTCCCAAGATGGTTATCCCCTTAGTTTGAACATTATCCCAGGCCCAGGCTGCCTGTCTAACAATGGCCAGACTAATCTTGTTCTCACAGTAAAGAGTCTCAACCAAGTCCTGTGCCCTAGGAGTGTGGACCAGTGCATAGCCCAGTTGTCTTTTAAACAGCAGAGGGTTGTAGTTAATACTTCCCTTAACTCCTACCAATGGCACATTGGGAAAATGCCCACAGCTGGTGATGATATCCCTGCCTTTTGTGCTTTGGGTGCACCACCTGATGTCAGCTGAAGTAAGAGTAGTAAGCCTTCCAGCCCAATTTTTCTGTTGATGAGGGTTCAAAAATGCATTTGTCCTGGGTAGATGCCTGAGAAGCCAAGTATGGAATAATGGAGCACAACACCTCACTAGTCTTCCCCTCTGCTTTTCATTCCTCTGATGCACTGAATAGTAGAGATCACCCAATAAAGTTGGCACTGGGTTCTTCAGGATGAATAGATGGATTGCATTTTTACTAATGAATCGAGGCTCATCTGCAAATAGTACAATCCCATATATACTTAAAGCCAACAAAGCACATACTGCTTTCCATTCTCCTAGAGAAGCCTTCAGGGTAGCTTGAGAGATTAAGAAATCCAGATGCAGGCCAGGGATTCCAGCTTTATAGGTCATATGCTGCCCAATCAAGGTTGATTCCAAGTGCAATGCCTTTGCTATCTCCTCATTACTTGGGAAAACCATCTCAGGGTTGAAAGGGACCTCTCTCCTGATAGGTATGCCAACTAATGATGAGTATTCTTCTAATAAGGGGCCCAACTGAAAGTCTTGGAAAGTGAAACATCTTAGTGGGGGATCATAAAACTGGAGGCAGGTGTGGATCAGGCTTCTCTGTGAAGGGTCCAGATCCATAACCATATCAAGTATATCTCCATGGTGTGGAGTGATCAGGGTCTGGATCCTCCTGATGTCAGCTAAGTCTGGTTGGAAAAAGTGGTAGGTGATGTTGCTTTTCTTAGGAGCCATGATGTTGAGGCTGACTAGAGACAAGTGCTGATGAAGATGCTGAAGAGTGGGCCACTGATTGGCTGATGCAAGTGACTGGAGTGAACAACTGATGGCTGAAGCAGATGCTGATGAAGACAGGTCAATACTGAAGATGGGGTCAAAACCAAAACCAAATGATGATGGATACCCTGAAACACAAATAAGCAAATGTCAATATGATGCAATGATTATGTATGCAAATAATATGCAAGGGTTTGTGACTGAGCTGGATCTGATCAAGTGCTCTGATATAAGTCCATATGTGCAAGAAATCCAGCTGGAGGTCTATAAGTCCAGTAACCAAGGTGGGGGGGCTCAAATAAAGAGCCACATGTCCAGGGTTTAGAATCACAAGAACTATCCCAACATGAAGTATTCTTAATCAAATCAAAGTAACAGGGTATTCTGAGGTCAAGGTACCTGCAAACCTGTAAACAACCCAACCCCCTCACAGGTGGTGTTCTAGAACAAAGATCCTCAGACTTGGATCAGTTATGAGAAGTGTAAACACTTCTAACCCGGAGGTACAATGTTTACAATAACCATAACAGTTCCTCCTCTAATTCACCTCAGTTTCTGAAGGTCAATACTAAAAGGTCATCCAGACTTAGCAGGCTTCCCAGATAGCCCTAGCATTGCAGGAAATCTGCAACACAGAGTTCTCAAGAAGAAACCCACATATGAACCGTGTTTCATATTCCCGCACCAGACCGAAATGGAATGGGAAAGAATATGATTCACTCTAGCCTAGGTGTCACTCAGGTCCCAGGTATAGGGCCTTAACTCTCAATGAATCACCCACCAAGAAAACCAGATCCAGCCAGCAGTATGACAGTATGATGTATACCAAAGCAATAAAGAAAGCAGTAAAGCAACTGTACATAAAACAAGAATAAATACAAATACACAAACACAAACAAGCACATAACACCCCAGTAAACACAAATCAATCAAGCGCTAGGAGGAACCCACAAAAAGAACCAGAAGCCCTGGTTGCAATATAAGGGTCCCCAGCAGAGTCGCCAAGCTGTCGCTCCCACTAAATGAGGCCAGGTCAGATAGGGTACAGACGCGAACGGTCGGCGAGAGGGACAATGAGAACACACAGCAGTGAACTCATTGAAAATGAAAAGAGTCGCCAGCTAGGCATTTTTATCCCGGAGGAAAGGCAATGTTGCATAGACCTAGAAAGATACATATAAGACGGTTTGCGAACCAGAGAGACTGAGAAAGGGGGTTGGTTACAACCTGGGAAGGTATTAGCACCCAGATTGTCCGTCGTACTCGACGGGATCCACGCTTAAAAGATTTGTGCTTTAAAGGGGTAGTGTCAGTGCAATCTGTGTATAAAATAGCTGGAAAGAATGTACAGGTGTCAGTGTATGAGAAGTGTAAAGTGTAATAGATACAGTGTCAGTGTAGGAACAAAGATGAGATGCTCAAGAATATGAGGCTAAAGAATGAAGCTGGGAGGAGGGGGAATGTACAGAGACTTTTGTTCGATAACTTGTTAAGTTATGCCTACGTATCCTCTCGTGCAATGAGGAAGTCAGAACACCATAGTTCGACCCAAAGAGACTGAAAGATGAATTGACTTGTGAACTGCTTGCTTGTCAATGCTCAAGTGTATGATCTGTCTGGCACAGATGCAAACTGTCTTGCATTAGACGGAAGAAGCAAGTTCTCGTTTATGAGTGAAGGTGATGAGAAAAGAATCCCGAAGGAGACGATTATTGTTTGTTTTTGAGTTTTCAGTCTTTTATTGCTTTTGATGATTTGTCATAAGTCAATGAGCTTAAGCCTAAACCAATGGATTTAGCAAACTCATCACATCTTCCCTCTGATTAGGGGTAATGAGAATACCTTAAGTGTGAAGTCATATTCTCACACTTAATCACCTTTGGTGCAGGATTAAGATCATTAACCTACTTGTTGATTATTTAGATGTTTTTGGTGTTTTTGTTTAGTGTTAAGTAATGAGATTAAGCCATAATCAGGGATTAAACAGACTCATTACACCATCCTAATAGAAGGATAATAGATGAGAATGTTTAAGCTGAGGAAAGCTCCTCAACTTAATCCATGGTTAGGGATTAAACTCATGACAAAACAAGCCTTTGATTAAATGGATTTTACTTAATGGTATGATGAAGTGATTTTTATGGTTTGTAAGACAACTTGAGGGGGACTTGTCCATTAACACTAGGGTTAGTCCTTCTTAACCATTTAAGGAAGAATTAGAACCCTAATGCAAGGCCCAAGTTACAAGTGTGATGTCTTGATGATTATTAAGTGGATTGATTAAGGGAATTAAACACATTAAGGGTCTAACACTTAGGATTAAAGTTATACACTCCATCCTAATAGAAGGATACAGGCATAAGCTTAATCACAAAGCCTTAAAGCCTTTAGGGTTTAGTCCCTGATTATGAGGTGAGAAGAGAAGACTCAAAGAGAGACACAAAGGTAAAACTATGAGGGGAGACTAATCAAAACCCTAATTCATTATCATGCTTGGTTGTTCCTAAGGTTTGTGAGGTTTGCAAGAGAAATTTTCAAAGGAGCCACCAGGAAGCAGATGAAAGGATCAAGAGAAGCAAAGTGACTTGCTTCATTCAAGAAGTCAAGTCACTTGAAGAAAGAAAGTGGGAGGAAGAAGAATGAGCAAGCTCAAACTCAAACACATATAAAAATGCAGCAATGGATGCAAGAGAGATGAAAAGAAAAGTTATGAGAAGTGAAGGCAAATTCACTTCTCAACATCACTTACCACCTCAAATGTTAGAATAGAAAATGCAATGCAATGGGATGAGATGAGATGATTAGACACAAAACCAGAAGCATGGTGATGATGATAATGATGTTATGAGATGCTACAAACATGAGGCAGCACATGAGAATGTTCATACAAGTTTATGGATGCATATGAGGCAAGTTAAGGAGCATGAATGAACATGGAAAGTTATGAAGCATACAAGGCAAATGACATGGCAAATGCAAGATGAAATGATCAAACATGCTTTCTATATGTCCTATGATGTCAAATGAGTCACATGGATGCTTGAAATGTCATGGCAAGTCATGTTATGCAAGAGAATGCAAGAAGGATGCAAATGGAAGCCCAAATTAGGGTTTATGGATCAAACAACAAACAAAAACCAAAAACAGAAGCAAACCCTAAGATGAAAAATGGAAAATGCCACACAAAGAATCCCTAAACCTATAATAAACCAATGTCCAAAGGGGAGGTCTCAACTCTTAACCAATCTTAAGTTATGATTTTTACAAGTTATTAGGGTTTTTAGGGTTCCTACACAAAAGAAATGCCAAACAATTGGAAAATGCAAGATCAAATCATGACCATTTTATCTCAAAAACTACATGCCAAACACAATGCAATGCAAGAAGAATCAATGTCCAACTCCTCATGGATAGGCAGAAATGAATTTTTGAACTTAGGATCAAAATAATGCACAAAAATGATTTTAATTCAATGAAAAATTCTCAAAATGCATCAAGATCAAAAAAGAAATTTGGTTTGAAGGTTGGACAATGTTTCTAAATGTCTTAGAACATTTCATGAATTTTTTGGTGATTTTTAAATACCTAGAAGTATTTTTAATAAATTAATTTCCATTAATCAATTAAAAATAATCTTTTAAATATTTAAAAATACTTTTTTAATGATAAAAAAATAAAATGAAAATATTTTTGGGTCATAAAAATTAATAAAACTTATGAGAAAAAGTTTCATAATTTTTACACATTTTTTACTATTTTAAATAAAATAAACAAAACAAATGAAAAGAAAATGAAATTAAATGAATTTTAAATGAAGTAATCAGAAAGGATGGCTGAGATTGATTCTGGCAGTGGATGGGTTGACTGCGCGCGCAGATCAAAGGCCCATATTCAAACTTCTTAAATTCAATTAATTAAACTAATTAAACCTAATTATGAATTAATGACATGATCTGGACCACACACACGCGCGCGGGAAGCCAGATCCAAGGGTCCATATTTGAATTTTGCCCTAACCCTAATTAACTCACTAATTACTCTCAGACGGCCGGAGAAGACTTCCGGTCGTCTTCTCCGGCCAGCTCCTTCCCTGAAAAATGCCATCTCTCAACCTAGCTCACTAAAACCTAATTTTCTTGCCCAGAAATCATCCCTACGCATCATATAACAAGAATCCATAGCCAAAACAAATTTATTTCACATAACAAAGCTGAATCGAAGCAAAAGGGATTTAGGTCAGAAAATTTCAGAGACATCATACATGCTCAAAACTCAATGATTTTCGAAACCAAACACATCATCATGACCAGTGAAACATGGAGAACCAATTAAGAACTTAAAAACAAACTCCTGGGAAAAATGTTCATGAAGCTCACCTGAACTGGAGCTCTGATCTCTGGCTCTTTCTGGCTAGTTCTCTGGCTCAAACAGGTCCCAATGATCCCCCTTTGAAGCTTTGGATGCTTGGTTGGAGTTTAAACAGCCTCCTGAGTGAGTTTGCAGCAGCTCTGACCAAGGGAGTGTGAAAATCGTATTTGAGTTATGGAGGGTTTCAGGCCAAAGTAGTGGGTGGTTTCTGGTCAGTGAAGCAAGGTGAGTTGATGTGTGGAATTTGTTTGAGTGTTTATGGCTTGTAGAAGCAGATTCGAAAGCTTTTGCTTTATGGAGTGAAAATGGTGAAATGGAGTTATGGCTTGTTTCAGGCCTGGTTCTTGGTTGCTTTGGGCTCAATGAAGCATGATGAGTTGAGTGATGAAAATGGTTTGAATGTTTTATGGCTGGGCAGAGAGATTCGAAGCAATTTGCAAAATAGTGTGTTTTGGTGTATGTGATGATGTGAAGTGTTTCAGCCTTGCTTCCTTTATGAAATGGCTTGCAAATGGATAGTATATTTTAATCCAAGTGGCCAGAGGATGTGACATGGCCTGTGGTGATTGGGATGTTTACTTTTGCAAAATGTCAACTTGGTTGTAAGAGAGGCATGGGCTTGGTGCTAGCTTGGTACAAGGGCTAGGGATGGCGCAGCATGGTGTGGTGAGAGGCTAGCCAAAGTCAGCATCCAAGGCTGCAAGTTGTAGGAAGTGTGATGAGTGGTTTTGCAAGTTGTCACTTTTTGAAACTTTGTGAAAAATGTCTTGTTACATGAACTATGCACATGTGATCTTTGGTTCAATTCTGACTTTTAGAGTTTGTAGAGTGTTTGTTTCATGGTTTGAAGTGAATTAGAAGTTACAAATGGCATTGGTTCATGATTTTGCAAAATTCTCATTTGGTGCACATCTTGAAAATCAATGATTTTTGCCAACTTTGTCACACCATAACTTTTGATCCAAGAAGAATTTGATCATGTTCTTGTACTTTTTGAAAAGGGAAAGATGTAATCTACAACTTTCATGACCAAAGTTTTTCCATTTGTAGCATTTTTGGATCAAGAATCAAGGCTTGAAAAATGACCTAAAATGAAGCATTCTTGAAAAGTCAACTATGCCCAAAAAGTCAACATTTGCAAAAACTCCAAATTCTTGATTTTTGTGAACTTCAACCTTCTTCCATGATCAAATAAAGATCATATACACTCAAAATGATGAAGATCACCCATTGGTTGGGTCATTGGGGGCCTCAGATGCCCTGATTTTGCACTGACTTGTCCAGAAAGTCAACCCTTGATCAGATGACTTCCCCATGGAATTTCTTCATGAAAATTGATATGCATACTCCCTATACCATATAGAGACCAATGGAAACAAGAATGAACAAAAAATTTGGAGTTATGGCCTCTGAAACCAAAACCCTAATTTTCAGTCAACTGTGTAGTCAAACCTGGCTCTGCATCCATTCCAAACCCAGTTCTTGTGATTCTTTTGAAATCTTGACTTTGGGAGGATGTAATATGATATATGAACACATATGGATCCCTTTGAAGTGATTGGTAGCCTTTGGAATGGCTCAAGAAGCTTTAAGATTGCTCAGATCACAAACCCTAGGTGCAGATGACTTAGAAACTATGCAGTGAATCAAAAAGGAGATATGAGATGATATGATTGTGTCTATGCATATGAGAATGATCACAAGCCATGGTGTGAATGGGTGAGGGCAAATTTGGTGTGTTTACAAACGCCAACAGAAATTAACGAAGATGTCTCAGCAGTCACCATTTACTATGATCCATCAAATGTTCCTCCAAACAACAACTTTCAACAACAAACAGTGGCACCCCCTGCCAGGTCACCAGTCACAATTTACTACGATCCGCACACCATTACAGTACCCTCCTCTGCAGCAGTCAGTCCAGTTACCATCACGGTGCCTGGACCAGTTCCCTATGAAAGCAGCAATGCCATACCTTGGCATTATGGCTCTGATCTTTACTGCAACAGGGAGAAAATCACTTTGGATTCTTCAACCTCTTCTCCACAAATTGATAATCTTGGGGGAGGCGGAGGCTTCACCAGAAGCGGACGCCTTTTTGCCTCACAAGTACAAAGACCTAATACTGAAGCAGAAGCTGCTGCCAAAGCAAAAGGAAAAAGTGTGGTACCTAAAGAGCCAATTGTCAGAGAAACTCAGAAGACATCCTTTGAGCAAGATGTAGACGAGTTTATGAGAATCATAAAAAGGAGTGATTACAAGGTGGTGGATCAGCTTCACCAAAATCCCTCAAAAATCTCCATATTATCACTGTTGATGTGTTCCGAAGCTCACAGGAACGCATTGTTGAAAGTCCTGCACGCAGCATACGTGCCGGAGGAGATTACTGTTAATCAGCTAGAAACTGTGGTGGCAAATGTCAACACCAGTCATGGACTGGGCTTTACCAATGTTGACTTAACGACAGAGGGACGCAACCATAATAAGGCTTTGCATATCACCTTGGAATGTAAGGGTGTTGTCCTATCTCATGTACTGGTGGACACTGGGTCCTCGCTCAACGTCCTACCAAAGAAAGCCTTAGTGAAGCTGGAGTATGATGGCTTGGCATTATGTCCAAGTAATTTGGTGGTGAGAGCATTTGATGGCTCTAAAAGATCAGTGCTTGGGGAGATTGATCTGCCTGTGATGATTGGCCCGCAGACTTTTAAAACTACCTTCTATGTGATGGACATTCATCCGGCCTACAGCTGTTTGTTGGGAAGACCCTGGATCCACGCCGTTGGCGCTGTTACGTCTACCCTTCACCAGAAGCTGAAATTTGAGTGGGAAGGCCAGATCATCACCATCTGTGGGGAAGAAGACATCTTTGTTAGCCATCTGGCTACGTACAAATACATAGAAATGGATGGAGAGATCCATGAAACTATGAGCCAGGGGTTTGAGGCCCTGAACATTAATGAAGCATCTGCTGTACTGGGAACCTCCATAACGTCTTATCAGCAAGCCCGGAAGGTTGTTGAAGAGGGTACTGCCCAAGGCTGGGGCAAGCTGTTGCCCGTGGAGAAGAAAGAAGACAGATTTGGGTTGGGTTACAGACCAACTCAACAAGATCAATCAGAGGCTACCAAGAAGCCCAATTTTGTTAGCGGGGGAATGCTCACCCCAGATGCTATGAACAACTTGGAAGATGAGGGGGAAAGCGACCGCAACCTGGAGAGCTGGATACGTCCAAGGATCCCGGGGAGACAAGTCCTTAACTGGTCTTCCTAGGAAATTATAAGGGTTACTCCTGCAGAGTAATTATTATTTCCTGTATTTTTTAAGCATGCATCAAGTCTTACATCTTGCCCAAGATGTCAAGACTCATTTTGTAATCGGGCCATCTTGTAATTTTGTGCAAATGGATTAATCAATGAATATCGGACATCTTTTGCAAATGAGTCTTTTCCTTTTCCGCTCACTGTTTTTCATTTTTCTTTTTGTACAAAAAAATAAAATGGCAATGTTTTCAAAATGATAACTTCATTTCACTTTTTTTCTAAATAAGATAAAATCAATCACTAAAATAAACCAATCTAAAACCTTGCAGAAAGTGCCCTCCAGATTGCACCGACAGCAGCACTGCTATGACTTCGTATGACTTTGACAATCCAATCAATCAAGCTGATGAAGGGGTTGAAGAAGATTACGAGCTACCTGAAGAGCTAGCTAGGTTGCTAAGGCAAGAGGAGAAGGTTATCACTCCTCATCAGGAGGAGGTTGAAACGGTTAATCTTGGTACGGAAGAAGACGTGAAAGAGGTTAAGATCGGGGCCTGCCTACAAGATTCAGTGAAAGAACAACTGATTGATATGCTTCAGGAGTATGTGGATGTTTTTGCCTGGTCTTATCAGGATATGCCAGGGTTGGACACCGATATTGTCATGCACAAGCTGCCTTTGAAAGAAGACTGCCCGCCGGTAAAACAGAAGCTGCGCCGTACTCGCCCAGATATGGCAATGAAGATAAAGGAAGAGGTACAAAAATAGTGGGACGCCGGGTTCCTTGCTGTGACTAGCTATCTGCCGTGGGTTGCTAATATTGTACCCGTGCCTAAGAAAGACGGCAAGGTGAGGATGTGTGTGGACTACCGGGATCTGAACAGAGCCAGCCCGAAAGATGACTTCCCTTTACCTCACATTGATGTATTGGTCGACAATACGGCTCAGTTCTCGGTATTCTCCTTCATGGATGGATTTTCAGGATACAATCAGATCGAGATGTCACCTGAAGACATGGAGAAGACAACTTTCATCGCACCCTGGGGCACGTTCTGTTATAAGGTAATGTCATTCGGACTGAAGAATGCTGGTGCAACTTATCAACAGGCTATGGTAACATTATTCCACGACATGATCCACAAAGAAATTGAGTGTTATGTGTATGACATGATTGCCAAGTCCCTCACAGAAGAAGACCACCTGGTAAATCTGTTGAAGCTATTCAAGCGTCTGAGGAAGTACCAACTGAAGCTAAACCCCAACAAATGCACATTCGGGGTGCGATCCGGTAAGCTGCTGGGATTTATTGTAAGTGAAAAAGGGATTGAAGTTGACCCTGATAAAGTTAAAGCCATTCAAGAAATGCCTGCACCGAAAACTGAGAAAGAAGTTCGGGGGTTTCTAGGTAGATTGAACTACATTTCAAGGTTCATATCTCACCTTACTGCGACCTGTGAACCTTTGTTCAAGCTGTTAAGAAAGGAACAAACGGTCAGGTGGAACGAAGACTTCCAGAGGGCTTTTAACAAAATCAAGGAATACTTACAAGAGCCTCTGATCCTTATGCCTCCAGTTGAAGGAAGACCTCTAATAATGTACTTGACAGTATTAGAAGAGTCAATGGGGTCTGTGCTGGGCCAGCATGACGAGTCTGGTCGAAAAGAGTATGCAATTTACTACCTAAGCAAAAAGTTTATCGACTGTGAGCAACGTTATTCACTGCTCGAGAAACCTTGTTGTGCTTTAGCGTGGGCTGCTCCCCGACTAAGGCAGTATATGTTGACCCACACCACTTTGTTGATCTCCAAGATGGACCCAGTTAAGTACATTTTCGAGAAGCCAGCACTTACCGGACGGGTTGCAAGATGGAAAATGATCCTCACAGAGTATGACATTCAGTACACATCCCAAAAGGCCATCAAAGGCAGTGTATTGTCTGATTATCTTGCTGAGCAGCCCATTGATGATTACCAGCCTATGAGATTTGACTTCCCTGATGAGGACATCATGTTCATAAAAGCAAAAGATCATGAAGAGCCTGTTCACACTGAAGGGCTTGACCCGGAAGAAGAATGGACTATGATGTTTGATGGGGCTGTTAATATGAATGGTCGTGGTGTTAGTGCAGTACTCATTACACCTAAGGGAGTTCACATGCCATTCTCGGCAAAGCTCACCTTTAGTTGCACTAACAACGAAGCTGAATACGAAGCTTGTATTATGGGTCTTGAGGAAGCCATTAACCTCAGGATCAAGACTTTGACTGTGTTCGGAGATTCAGCTCTGGTAATTAATCAAACCAATGGCAAATGGTACACCCATCAAGATCATCTGATACCTTACCGGGATTATACAAGGAGGTTATTGACTTTCTTTACAACGGTCAAGCTCGAGTATATCCCTCGAGATGAAAATCAGTTTGCAGATGCTCTGGATACCATTTCATCCATGATCAAAGTTCAAGCTGCCAATTTTGTGCCTTGGATCTCAGTATCCAGACTTGACAGACCAGCATACGTGTTCTCAGCAGATGTCGTTAAAGATGATAAGCCTTGGTTCCATGATATCAAATGCTTCTTGGAGGATCAAACATACCCACCTGGGGCATCTTCCAATGATAAGAAGACATTAAGAAGGCTAGCTGGTAGTTTCTTTCTGAATACCGACGGTTCCCTGTATAAGAGAAACTTTGATATGGTACTTCTCAGATGCGTTGATAAGACAGAAGCAGACTTGTTGATGCACGAGGTGCACGAATGATCCTTTGGTACCCATGCAGGAGGGCATGCAATGGCTAAAAAGTTGCTAAGATCAGGCTATTACAGGATCACAATGGATGCGGATTGTTGTGCCTATGCCAGAAAATGTCATAAATGCCAGATTTATGCGGATAAAGTGCATGTGCCTCCCAATCCCCTGAATGTGATGTCTTCACCCTGGCCCTTTGCCATGTGGGGCATTGATATGATTGGCAAGATTGAACCGACTGCTTCAAACGGCCACAGATTCATCCTGGTAGCCATTGATTATTTTACCAAGTGGGTTGAAGCAGCTTCATATGCAAATGTTACAAGGCAAGTGGTAGCCCGATTTCTGAAGAGAGACATCATCTGTCGGTATGGAGTTCCCGAGCGAATCATTACTGATAATGGCTCCAACTTAAAAAATAAAATGATGGCAGAACTGTGCCGGGACTTCAAGATCCTACACCATAATTCTTCTCCTTACAGGCCAAAGATGAATGGCGCTGTTGAGGTAGCTAATAAGAATATCAAGAAGATTGTGCAAAAGATGGTGGTTACCTATAAAGATTGGCATGAAATGCTACCATTTGCCTTGCATGGGTATCGTACGTCAATCAGAACATCCACTGGGGCAACACCGTATCAGCTTGTGTACGACATGGAGGCAGTCCTACCTGTTGAAGTTGAATTACCCTCTTTGCGGGTACTGATGGATGTTAAGCTGAACGAAGCAGAATGGGTCCGGTCCCGATACGAACAACTGAATCTGATTGAAGAGAAGAGATTAGCTGCAATCTGTCATGGGCAGTTATATCAGAAGAGAATGAAGAAATCCTTCGATCAGAAAGTCAGGCTCCGAGAGTACCAAGTAGGAGATCTTGTGCTGAAAAGACTCCTCCCTCCTCATACAGACCACAGGGGCAAGTGGACTCCAAACTATGAAGGGCCATTCGTAGTAAAGAAAGTTTTCTCCGGTGGAGCACTGATGCTCATTACTATGGATGGTGAAGACTTCCTGTCCCCTGTGAATTCAGATGCAGTTAAAAAATACTTCGCATAAAAATGACCCGCTGGACATAAAAACAGAATGTAAGTCCAGGCAAATATAGGGCATCCCGGCGAGTCAAAAAAAAAACAGAATAAAAGACTCGGGCAAAAATAAGGGAAAATAAATAAAAATATACACCCGCTGAGTTGAAAAGCCGCATTGGACAACTCAGGCAAAAATGGGTATCCCGATGGATTGAAAACCCGAAAGGGCGATCCGCGCAAAATAAGGGAATAAGCGAACAAACTGCATTCTGAATTCATCTGTATCACTCACAACATGGTAAGCTTCGAAAGGTTCGAGCGTTGGTCAGAATCAGCCTTCTTCAGAAAGCAAGACGAGAAGAACGTCAAATGTCATACGAGTCATAGCAAAAGGGAAGCTCCTTGAAGCGTCATCAACATTGCCAACACCTCTTTGTTTCTCAATTTGTAACAATCTCCTCATTTCAGGGGATCCTTTTCTTTGACTGTATTCGCCAATTCAGGGCACTCAAATTAATAAAATCAGATTTTTCAGTCATGTTTCGTCTCGTACATTTTATTTTTGTTTGCAAAAATGTCCGATGTCCTTAAGATATTGATTGCATAAATACAGATGCTTCCCTTCCTAAAAATACGTGCTTGCAGGAAATATATTTACTCCCAGGAGTGTCTAAACTCCTATGATGGAATCCGGTAAGGGATACCTAGAGGTACTTGTGCTTTCTCTGTCTTTACAGGATTACAGGTATCCGAAGCGCAACATGGGGCACGAAAGCTTCTCCCCAGTAGGCTGCCAAATCATTGTTTCCTCCGCACACCTTCCGAACAGCACCAGAGATGCTATCTCCCCGTCATAGTTTCCAGGCATCACTTCTCCAACATTTCCTTCAAAGAGCAGCACCTGAAAGTGTTCACGTCCCCGGCTGAGTTGTCAAGTATCATCCTCAGCAAGATCCCCCACAGAAATCTCTAAGAAGAATCTTTCAGTGACCTTTCTTCTTCCCCGGCCAAGTGACAAACAGGGAATCATACCCCCACAGAGCCCCAGACTCTATCCAGAAGAGCAATGCCTGAAGATCTCACGACAGAGTGACGAAAGCTTCTACAAACCCCAGCTGGGTCCCTCATTACCAAAATAGGTTTATCAATGACCTACTTCCCCATGCAGATTCATATATGTCAGAACTATCAATGATCTTATCCCCATCTGGGATATCCATTTCAAGCAGATCAGCCAGAGATCTTCGCAGCAGTGGGATCCGAGTCCCGGATCGGTATCTTTGCATAATCATAGCATTCTCATCATCTTTTCCCCACAGAGCGTAGCATTCCGTCTAATACGGAGCGTTACGGCAAAAGCCAAACATATTGCATAAATCATAAGCCATGTGTCGAACGGAACACTTGTAAATACTGACAATCCATCAACAGTATACAGAATATTTCCCAATTCCCCACCGGAGAACCAAAGTATTTCCCTTACAGATACAGATACACACTTCTTGACACCCGTCTGTGTCATATCCCCAGTAAAAAGCCAAAGCGTCCCCTTTGCACTCACAGATACATATATACACAATTCCTTGACACCCGTCCGTGTCACCTTCCCCAACATAGTTACCTAAACACTTTGTAAATCAAATACTTGTTTATGATACACTTTTTCCGACATACGTCCGTGTCGCACATCTCCCCAGTAAGTTAAACACTTGTCGGTGTATTACTTATACTTGTTACTCATACCCTTTCACTCATACAGATACTCGTCCGTATCTTGTATAAACCACTTATATCCCCTCAAATTTGACACTCGTCCGTGTTCTTTGTTAACCAGTTGGTACTCGTCCGTATCATCATCTCTGAACATGCGTCAAGCGTTTGTTTCTACCTGGTACCCGTCCGTATCATAGTCTTAAGGGTGCTCGTCCGCATCTTTAATCTATACACAGTGTCAAACACTTATACCTTCATCTTCTGAACTTAGATACTCGTCTGTGTCTACCCTTCCCCAGAAGAATCCCCAACAAATATTGTTGGTTTATTTCTTTCTATCTAACATTCGTCCTATGTCATGATATTTCCAGCAGTCGCACCCTGCCAGGTGATCGTCCTTCACCTTTTTGATGATCGTCCTTCATCACCCCCAGTGGAGTCTCTATTCATTAGAACCCCTTCCTACCCGACATTCGTCCTATGTCGTGATATTTTTAGCAGCCGTCCCCTGCTAGGTGATCGTCCTTCACCTTTCGATGATCGTCCTTCATCATTCTATCCGATGGTCGTCCCCATCGTTGATTCTGTTATCTGGCATTCGTCCTATATCATGATAAACCCTGAGAGCAGCCATACCCTGCTAGGTGATCATCCTTCACCTCTTGATGATCGTCCTTCATCATACTTATCCAATGGCCGTCCCCATCGTCGACCTTTTTATCCGACATTCATCCTATGTCATGATAAACCCTGAGAGCAGCCGTACCCTGCTAGGTGATCGTCCTTCACCTCTTGATGATCGTCCTTCATCATGCTTATCCGATGGCTGTCCCCATCGTCGACCTTTTTATCCGACATTCGTCCTATGTCGCGATACTTTTGGCAACCGTACCTTGCCAGGTGATCTTCCTTCACCTTAGATGATCGTCCCTCATCTTATCCCCAACAGAGCAGTCGTCCCCTACTAAGTGATCGTTCTTCACCTTTGATGACCGTACCTCATCATTTACTTTATTCATTCCTTGAACCTGATGGTCGTCCCCATCATTCATTCTACCTATAATCCCAGAGAGTCTTATAGCTTTACTTGATGGCCGTCCCCATCATAATCTCTTATATCCCCAGCATGTCGGTCGTCCCCGTCATTGCTCCATCCCCGGCAGTCGTCCTCTGCTCGACGGTCATCCTCTGTCGCCCGCACTTTATAAACATACTTTATTTCCTTTTACAATCTATATCCCTTTTCTTCTTCATTCTGTGAGTGCAAATTTTGGACTGTCTTTCGTATTCAACCACAAGTTATCTTGTTTGCCTGATAAGCCGCTGCTTACATCCTGCACAGCTAACTCATGTTTGAATAGGGGCAGCTGTAAACACCCCAAATTTGCCCTCACTCATCTCACCATGGCTTGTGATCTTTTCATGTGCATAAGTTCAATCATAGCATCTCATATTGCACTTTTGCTTCACTACATTGTTTTTAAGTCATCTGCATCTAGGGTTTGTGATCTGAGCCATCCCTGAGCCATTTGAGCCACTTCAAAGGTCATAAATCACTTCAAAGGGGTCCATGTATGTTCAAGCATCATATTATATCCTCACAAAGTCAAGAAAGTCAAAGAATCACAAGAACTGGGAAAGGCATGGAAACAGAGCCAGGTTTAACTGCACAGATGACCTAAAATTAGGATTTTGGTTTCAAAGGCCATAACTCCAAATTTTTTGGTCATTCTTGTTTCTATTGGTCTCTATATGTTATGGGGATCATGCATGTCAATTTTCATGAAGAAATTCAATGGGGAAGGCATCTGATCAAAGGATGACTTCTTGAGCAAGTCAGTGCAAAATCAGGGCATCTGAGGCCCCCAATGACCCAACCAAAGGGTGTTATCCATCATTTTGAATGTGTATGATCTTTATTTGGTCATAGAAGATGTTAGAAGTCCACAAAATTGAAGAATTTCAAGCCATTTGCAAAGTTGCCTTTTTGGGAAAGTGACTTGTAATGTAAACTTTCCATTTTGGGAAAGTTTTTCAACCTTCTCTTTTTGATTCAAAAATGCTTCAAATGAGAAAACTTTGGTCATGAAAGTTGTAGAATGGATCTTCCCATTTTCAAAAAGTACAAGAACTCATTCTAATTCATTTTGGATCAAAAGTTATGGCTTGTCAAAGTTGGCAAAAATCACATAATTTCATGTTTTACACCAAAGAGGCAAAGTTGCAAAACCTCATGCCAAGGCAAAATGTGACTTCAAATGGACTTCTACGCATTACACAAACATGAACCATGACCTAAAAATCAGAAGGCACCAAAGAATTGTTCATTTTCATGCCTTGATCTTCAAGAAACTTCAAAAGGGCCAAACTTTGTGAGAATTGCAAAACCTCACATAAACCCTAATCCACTTGCTGCATTGCCTCAAATCCATTTCCATGGTTCTCCTTGATCACAGCTGAGCCAAGCCATGCCCTTGTACCTTGACTGAACCAGCCCATAACTCTTCTTACACAAAAGTTGACTTTATGCAAAATGGCCCATACCAATCAAGCTAGGCCAGCAACAACTCTCTGACCTATCCAAACTTGATACATGGACAAAATGGGACTCAACACATAACACAACACAGCCTAATCTCTCCCACAAGTCAGCATCCTCAAAACTCACCTCTTATGCATTTTCATTTGAATCTCTCCATACAAGCTTCAAACCTCAAAACAAATCCCACAGAATAACTCACCCTAGCCTTCTGATCATTTCCCAACCATCAATTTGCTCTGAAACCACCCCAAGCAGAAACACGATTTTCCACCCCTCCTGAACAGAACTTCATCAATCTCTCAAACCAGCCAAAAGAAATCCCAAACAAGCATTGCAAGCTTCTCAGGAGGTTCATCAGAGGCGTTTTGGATCAAAGAAGCAGCCAGAAAGTTCCAAAGATCAAAGCTCCAGTTCAGGTGAGCTCAAGAACAATTTTTCCAGAAACTTGTTTTTAAGTTACTAAATGATTCTTTATGCTTCACTGATCATGTTGTTGTGTTTTGTTTTGAAAATGGTTGAGAAATGAGTATGTATTGGTGTTCTGAAATTTCTTGACCTAGAACTGTTTTGATTCGATTCTCACTTTTGATGTGTTTTAAATGTTGTTTGTTTGTTGATTCTTAATGTATGATGTATGGGGATCTTTTCTGGGCAGAAAAATTGAGTGTTAGAATCTTAGGGAAGAAGATAGCAATTTTCAGGGAGGGGTGTGGCCGGAGAAGATGACCAGAGGTCATTTCCGGCCACCTGAAAGTCATTAGTTCATTAATTACGTTTAGGGTTCAGTTTGAATGTGGACCATGGATTCAGTTGACCAGTGTTGACTCCCGCGCGTTTGTGTGGCTCAGATCACCCCATTAAGCCCAAATCCACGTCATTAACATAATTAATTGGGTTTTATATTTAATTTGGTCAGTTTGAATTACAACCATTGGATATGGCGCGGGTCAATTCCCTCCATTTCTCTTTGAATCTCAGCCATGGATCTTGCATACTTCTCATAATTTTATTTTTAATTCATTTATTTTGTATTTAACTTATAGGAATTATTTAAAATAGTAAAAAACATTTAAAAATTCTGAAAATTTTTGTCAAGCATTTTATTATTTTTCAGAACCCAAAAATATTTTTATTTTTATTTTTGCATTAAAAATCATTTTTAAATCATTTTACTGTTTATTTTTAATTAGTTAATGAAGATTAATTAATTAAAAATGCATTTAAGTATTTAAAAATCACCAAAAAATTCACATTGCATTTTAAAATATTTAGAAACATTATCCAACCCTCAAAACAAATTTCTATTTGGTCCTTAATACATTTTGACAATTTTCATTGGAATTAAATTCATTTAAAGGCAATATTGTTGTTCAAACTTGGAAAAATCCATTATGCCTAACCATTGAGAGTTCGATGATGGTTCTTCTTGCATTGCATCCTTCATAGCATGTAGACTATAAGATAAAATTGGTTTGAATTCATATTCCATTTTCAATTTGTTTAGCATTTTTCATTGTGAGGTACCTTGAAACCCTAGTTGACTTAGAAAAACCATAACTTCCATTAGGTTTAGATTTAGGTCCCCTCCTTTGGGTAGTGAACTTGTGTAGGGTTAGGGTTCCTTGGATCCCATTTTCAATTTTTTGTCACATCATTTGCTTCTGGTTTTGAATTTTTGCATTGTATGTTGTATGTAAATCCTAATTTGTGCCTTCCTTTGCATCTATCTCTCATTTGCTTGCATTTAAGAACTTGCCATGAAATTTTGTGCATCCTCATGACATATAAGACATCTTAGGACATATTAGAATCATGTTTTATCATTGCATCCTTCATTTGCCATGTTATACATTCATAACATTTCATAAACTTTCATGAACTTCTATGGTTCAAAGCATGCTTCATTTGCATCCTCATCCTTGTATGATCATCCACAACCCTTGACATGTGTTTGCATCATATCTTAGCATCATTGAAATCATGTTTATGCTTCTGACTTTGGTTTGCATCCTGACATTTCATCTCATTTGCATTGCATTTCATTTCTTTTGCTAAGAAGGACTAACCCTAGTGTTAATGGGAAAGTCCTCCTCAAGTTGTCTTACAAATCATAAAATTCACTTCTTAATCTTACCATTAACTAAAATCCACTTTAATAAAGGCTTTGTTTTGTCATGAGGTTAATACCTAATCATGGATTAAGTTGAGGAGCTTTCCTCAGCTTAAATGTTCTCATCTATTATCCTTCTATTAGGATGGTGTAATGAGTCCATTAAATCCTTGATTATGGCTTAAACTCATTACTTAACACTAAACAAAAATACCAAAAACATCTAAATAATTACAAGTAGGTTAATGATCTTAATCCTACATCATGGTGATTAAGTGTGAGGTGCTTACTTCATGCTTAAGGTATTCTCATTATCCCTAATCAGAGGGAGGATATGATGAGTTTACTAACCCTTGGTTTAGGCTTAGGCTCATTAACTTATGACAAACTTCAAAAGGCAATAAAAGATTGAAAACCCAAAAACAAACAATAATCTTCCCCTTCGGGATTTCTTTTCTCATCTCATTCACTCACAAACGAGAACTTGTTTCTTCCGTCTAATGCAAGACAGTTTGCACCTAAGCCAGACAGGTCATACACTTGAGCATAGACAAGTAAGCGGTTCACAAGTCAATTTATCTTTCAGTCTCTTTGAGTCGAACTATGGTGTTCTGACTTCTCATTGCACGAGAGGATACGTAGGCATAACTTAACAGTTATCAAACAAAAGTCTCTGTATATTCCCCCTCCTTCTAGCATCATTCTTTAAGCCTCATAGTCTTGAGCTCCATACTCTTATTCTTACACTGACACTTCTCTTATACACTTCACACTTCTTTACACAAACACTTGCATTCTTTCCAGCTTTGATACACAGATTGCACATACACTACCCCTTTAACACACAAATCTTTTAAGCGTGGATCTCGTCGAGTACGGCGGACAATCTGGGTGCTAATACCTTCCCAGGTTGTAACCAACCCCCTTTCTCAGTTTCTCTGGTTCGCGACCGTCTTATCCATTGTTTCCTAGGTTTATGCAGCTTTACCTTTCCTTCGGGATAAAAATGCCTAGCTGGCAACTCTATTCACTCCCTCTCCTTTTCGCCGACCGTTCGCGTCTGTACCCCTTCTGACCAGGTGTCATTTGGTGGGAGCGACAGAAAGGTAATGCTGGATAAACCTAAGAAAGATATGGATAAGACGGTCGCGAACCAGAGAAACTGAGAAAGGGGGTTGGTTACAACCTGGGAAGGTATTAGCACCCAGATTGTTCGTCGTACTCGACGGGATCCATGCTTGAAAGTTTGTGTTTAAAGGGGTAGTGTCTGTGATATCTGTGTGCAAAAGCTGGAAATGAATGTACAAATGTCAGTGTAAGAAAGTGAAGTGAAATTCTCAGGAATGAGGCTTAAAAGAATAATGCTGGAAGAGGGGGGAGAGACATAGACTTTTGTTCGATAACAGTTAAGTTATGCCTACGTATCCTCTCGTGCAATGAGGAAGTTAGAACACCGTAGTTAGACTCAAAGAGACTGAAAGATAAATTGACTGATGAACTGCTTACTTGTATACGCTCAAGTGTATGACCTGTCTGGCTCAGGTGCTAACTGTCTTGCATTAGACGGAAGAAGCGAGTTCTCGTTTGTGAGTGAAGATGATGAGAAAAGAATCCCGAAGGAGACGATTATTGTTTGTTTTTGTGTTTTCAGTTTTTTATTGCTTTTTGGGTTTGTCATAAGTTAATGAGCTTAAGCCTAAACCAAGTGTTGGTAAACTGATCATATCATCCCTCTGATTAGGGATAATGAGAATACCTTAAGTATGAGATAAACACCTCAAACTTAATTACCATGATAATGTAGGATTAAGATCATTAACCTACTTGTGATTATTTAGATGTTTTTGAGTTTTTGTTTAGTGTTAAGTAATGAGTTTAAGCCATAATCAAGGATTTAATGGATCCATCACACCATCCTAATAGAAGGATAATAGATGAGCACATTTAAGCTGAGGAAGATACCTCAACTTAATCCATGATTAGGGATTAACCTCATGACAAAACAAGCCTTTATTAAATTGGATTTTAATTAATGGTGAGATTAAGAAGTGAATTTTATGGTTTGTAAGACAACTTTAGGAGGACTTTTCCATTAACTCTAGGGTTAGTCCTTCTTAACCAATGAAGGAAGAATTAGAACCCTAATGCAAGGCCCAAGTTACAAGCTAATGTCTTAGTGATTATTATGGTGGATTGATTAAGAGGTTTAAACAAATTAAGGGTTTAAACAAATTAAGGTGGATTGATTAAGAGAAGGATGCATGCATAACTCTAATCACAAAGTCTTAAAACCTTAAAGGTTTAGTCTTTGATTATGAGATTAGAAGAGAGACACAAAGAAGACAAAAAGGTAAAAACTAAAGGGGTAGTAATCAAAAACCCTAATTATTGTCATGCTTGGATGTTCCTATGGTTTGTGAGGCTTATGAGATATCTTCAGAGAAGCCACCAATGGAAGAAGCAGATGAAAGGAGGAGAAGCAGAAGAAACAAGTTATCTTACTTCATTGAAGAAGATAAGTTACTTGAAGAAAGAAAGTGAATGATGAACATGAATGAGAAAGCTCACTCTAAGGCAAATGAAAATGCAGCAATGATGCATAAGAAGAATGAGAAGAGAAATGAGAAGTGAAGGCAAATTCACTTCTCAAATACTTACCACCTGAAAATGTTAGTATAAGAAAGGAATGAAGTGAAAATGAAATGTATGCAAAGGTGCAAACCAAAACAAAAGCATAAAAATGATGCAAATGATGCTATGAGATGATGCAAAGACAAACCAAGTGTTATGAATGTTCATACAAGAGATGAGAATGCAAATGAAGCATGTTGGAAGCCTGAAAGTTCATTAAAGTTCATGGAATAAAATGAATGCATATCATGGAAAATGGATGAAGAAATGATCAAGCATGATTCTAATGTGTCCTAAGATGTCTAATATGACATGTGAGTGCTTAAAATGTCATGGTAAGTTCATGTATGAATGCATATGCAAGATGTATGCAAATGAACATGAGAAATTAGGGTTTTATGACAACATGAGATGCAAAAGTCAAAAATAGAAGCAAAACATAAGATAAAAAATTGCAAATGAACTCAAAGGAACCCTAACCCCATATGATATCACACCCCAAAGGATAAGGTCTAACTCTTAACCTAAAGAATGTTGTGATTTTTCTAAGTTATCTAGGGTTTTAAGGTACCTTAAGAGGGAAAATGTAAATCAAATCAAAAAAGCAAGATAAATTTGTGACAAAAATATGCTAGACACTACATGCTATATGAAGATCAATGCAAAAAGAATCAATGTCATACCCTTCATGGTTAGGCAGAAAAGAATTCTTGTAGTTAGGGTTCAAAAATAGGATTTTTATGAACCCTAAATTCAAGAAAAGTGTCAAAGAGTGTTCAAAACCAAAAATAAATTTGTATGAAAGGTTTGAAAATGTTTCTAAATGTCCTAAGATGAAATGTGAATTTTTTTGGAATTTTCAGAAACCTAAATGGTATTTTAATTAATTAATTTCCATTAATTAACTAAAATAAACATTTAAATATTTTTAAAATGGTTCTTAATGCAAAAAATAAAAATAAAAATGTTTTTGGGTGAAGAAAATTATTTGAATTAAAAATGCAGAAGGAAACAAAAGTATGTTGATCTGATGGTTTAGATTGAACCTGGGGGATTTGCCTTTGACTACGCGTGTTATCCAATGGCCATAATTCAAACTCAGTTAATTTTAATTAATTAATTAATCCTGAATTATGTTTAATGTTCTAATCTGAGCCTTTCAAAAATGCGCTAACCCTAAGATCTAATGGCCAAGATTTAAACTCACAATAATTACTCAGCTAACCCTAATCAAGCCCTAAACACTTTCAGCTTTCAAGAACAAAATCTTCCCTAGGTCATTTCTGGAGCTCTAAAGCTCCAGATCAACTCCTTTCACTTTCCTAAACTCAAATCTACTCTCAAAACAAATTTCTAATGGCTAAATCTCATGATACAAATCAAAATGCAAAAACTGGAAAAGTTTCAGAACACGCATACAAGCTTATTTCTCAACCATTTTCAAAAGTAAACATATCATGATGATCAGCAAAGCATAAAGAACAATCTAAGAACTTAAAATAGCATTTCTGGAAAATTTGTTCTTGAGGTTACCTGAAGTGAAGCTTTCTCAAACTGAGCTGTTTGGCCTCCTCTTTGGTTCAAAACGACTCCAATGATCCTCCTGATGATACTTTGATGCTTGGAGGAAGTTTATAATGGCTGAAATGAGAGCTTGAACTCTTGCTGGTCAGAAATCGTGTGTTGGCTATGGGGGGGTTTTGGTTGTTTTAATGGTTGGGAAATGTTCTCTAGGTCATGGTGAGTTGATCTATGTGATTGATTTGAAGTTTGAGTGGCTGAGTTATGAATTTCGAAGGCTTGAAGGTTGAGGGAAATTTTTGTGAATGCTGAGTTCTTGGAGCTCTTAGCTTGTGTATGTTATGAAATGAACTCCTTGAAGCATGCTTGTAAAGTCCTGATAGGCCAGAGAGTGGGTGGTGGCTGCAGCTGATTGGTATGGGCTCTTTTGCACAAAGTCAACAAAGTTTGTACTTGAGGCATGGGCTCTTATGCAGCTGGCTTTTTGGCTTGTCCTGGTTCAGCAAGGATCAAGGAGGACCATGGAACATATTTTGTGGTGATTCAGCAAGTTTGTGAGAAGTTATGTGCCCTTTTGCAAATTTCATGAAGTTTGGCCCTTTTGTGATTTCTTGAAGTTCAAGTCATAGAATGAGATGATTCTTGGGCCAATTCTGATCTTAAGGCAATGCAGTATGTTGTTATGATGCATAGAAGTGTATTAGAAGTCACAAAATGGCTTGGCAAGTGGTTTTGCAAAAATCCCTCTTTGGCGTATTCTTGAAAATTATAGGATTTTTGCCAACTTTGAAAAATCATAACTTGAGTTTCATAATGAATTAGAACTTGTTCTTGTACTTTTTGGAAACGGAATGATCCAATCTACAACCTTCATGACCAACAATTTTTCATTTGAAGCATTTTTGGTTGAGAAAGAGGAGGTTGAAAAACTTTCCCAAAATGGAAAGTTTACATTACAAGTCATTTCCATTTTTGGCAACTTTTGGTTTAGCTCACTTTTGTTCAATTTTGTGAACTTCCAAGCACTTCAATGATCAAATAAAGATCATATAACTTCAATTTGATAAAAAAATCCACTTTGGTTCCATTGGTGGGGGCCTCAGATGCCCTGATTTTGCTTTGACTTCCTCAAGAAGTTACCCAGTGAACAAATGATTTCCATAATGAATTTCTTCATCAAACTTGGTACACATGATCCTTATAAAATATTGAGACCATTAGAAAAAATAATGACCAAAAAATTTGGAGTTATGGCCTCTGAAACCAAAACCCTAATTTCAGGTCATCTGTGTAGTGAAACCCTAGCTCTGCTTCCATGCTTTGCTAGTTCTTGTGATTTCTTGACTTCCTTGATCTTCGAGGGATGTAATATAATGGTAGAACACACATGGACCCTCTTGGAATGACTGGAAGCCTTTGGAGTGGCTCAAATGGATCTTTGGATTGCTCAGATCACAAACCCTAGATGCAGATGAACTTGAACTAATGCAGTGAAACAAAAATGCAATATGGTATGATATGCTTATACTAATGCAAATATGAAATATCACAAGCCATGGTGTGAACTTAGTGAAGGCAAATTTGGGGTGTTTACAGGGGCATCGTCAAACGATAAGAAGACATTAAGAAGGCTAGCCGGCAGTTTCTTCCTCAATACTGATGGTTCTTTGTACAAGCGAAACTTCGACATGGTCTTGATCAGATATGTTGACAAGAAGGAAGCAGACTAATTGATGCACTAAGTACATGAAGGTTCTTTCGGTACCCATGTCGGAGGACATGCGATGGAAAAGAAGTTACTGAGATCAGGTTACTACTGGATCACAATGGATGCAGATTGTTGTGCCTATGCTAGGAAATGCCACAAATTCCAGATCTATGTAGATAATGTGCACGTGCCTCTGAATCCTTTCAATGTAATGTCTTCACCTTGGCCCTTCGCCATGTTGGGCATTGATATGATTGGAAAGATTGAACCAACTACTTCAAATGGTCACAGATTCATCCTGGTAGCCATTGATTACTTCACCAAATGGGTTGAAGCAGCTTCATATGCAAATGTCACCAGACAAGTGGTAGCTAGATTTCTAAAAAGAGATATCATCTGTCGATATGGAGTTCCCGAGCGAATCATTACTGATAATGGTTCCAATTTGAACAACAAGATGATGGCAGAACTTTGTCGGGACTTCAAAATTCAACATCACAACTCTTCTCCTAACAGGCCAAAGATGAATGGCGTTGTTGAAGCCGCTAACAAGAACATCAAGAAGATTGTGAAAAAGATGGTAGTCACCTACAAAGACTAGCATGAAATGCTACCATTTTCCTTACATGGGTACCGAACCTATATCAGAACATCTACTGGGGCAACACCTTATCCGCTTGTGTATGGTATGGAAGTTTTCCTACCTGTTGAAGTTGAACTACCCTCCTTACGGGTAATGATGGATGTGAAACTGGATGAAGCAGAATGGGTCCGATCTCGGTATAATCAAATGAGTCTGATTGAAGAAAAGAGATTAGCAGCCATCTGTCATGGGTAGTTATATCAGAAGCGAATGAAGAAATCCTTCGATTAGAAAGTCAGACCTCGGGAATACCAAGTGGGAGAGCTTGTTCTGAAAAGACTTCTTCCTCCTCATACAGACCACATGGGCAAATGGACGCAAAACTACGAAGGCCCATTCATAGTAAAGAATGTTTTCTTCGGTGGAGAACTGATGCTCACTACTATGGATGGCGAGGATTTCTTATCTCCTGTGAATTCAGATGCAGTTAAAAAATACATCGCATAAAAGACCCGCTGGACATAAAAACAGAATGTAAGTCCAGGCAAAAATAAGGAATCCCGGCGAGTCAAAAATAGAATAAAAGACTCGGGCAAAAGTAAGGGAAAAATTGAAAAAACATATACACCCGCTGATGTGAAAAGCCACATCGGACAGCTCAGGCAAAAATGGGTATCCCGGTGGATTGAAAACCCGAAAGGGCGATCCATGAAAAATCAGGGAATAAGCGAACAACTTCTTTTTGAATTCGCCTGTGTCACTTACAACACGGAAAGCATCGAAAGGATAAAGCATCAGTCGGAATCAACCTTCTTCAGAAGGCAAGATAAGAAGAACGTCAATGTCATACGGGTCATAGCAAAGGAAGCTCATTGGAGCATCAATTTCAGCATTTCCAACACTTTTATTTTCTCAATTTACAGCAATCTCCTCCATTCAGGGATTCGTTTCTTCACTGTACTTGCATGTTCAGGGCACACAAATCAATAAAATCAGAATTTTCAGTAACACTTTGTTTTGTACATTTTTTCGTTTGCAAAATGTCCAAAGTTCATAATACAACACTTTCATGAAAACATATAAGCCATTTTAATAAATTCTTGCAGGAAATATATTTCTCTCAGACAAATCTAAATCCTATGACGGAATCCGGTTGAGCATACCTCAGGATACTTGTGCGTTTCCATTGTTTAATAGGTCGCAGGTACTCAAGTCAGACAATCTTGCTATAAACACCCCAAATTTGCCCTCACTCTTTCTCACACCATGGCTTGTGATCTTTCATTTTTTGCATAAGCATAAGCATCACACCTCATTTAGCATATTTTCTTCACTGCATAAGTTCAAGTTCATCTGCATCTAGGGTTTGTGATCTGAGCAATTCAAGAATCCATCTGAGCCACCCCAAATGTCTTAAAAGCTTTCCAAAGGGGTCCATGTGTGTTCTATCATCATATTATGCTCCTCAAAGTCCATGAAAGTCAAGAGATCACAAGAACTGGCAAAGGCATGGAAGCAGGGCTAGGGTTTTCACTACACAGATGACCAAAATTAGGGTTTTGGTTTCAGAGGCCTTAACTCCAAATTTTTGAGCCATTCTTGTTTCTAATGTTCTTAATATGTTATAAGGATCATGTGTACAAATTTTTATGAAGAAACTCATTGTGGAAGTCATCTGTTCATTGGGTAACTTCCGGAGCAAGTTAAGTCAAAATCAGGGCATCTGAGGCCCCCAACAATGGAACCAAAGGGGTATTTTCATCAAATTGAACTTATATGATCTTTATTTGATCTTAGAAGTGGTTTTAAGTTCACAAGATTGAAGAATTTTGAGCCAATTGCAAACTTGCCACTTTTGGATATGACTTGAAATGCAAACTTTCCATTTTGGGAAAGATTTTCAACCTCCTCTTTCATAACCAAAACTGCTTCAAATGAAAAATTCTTGCTCATGAAACTTGTAGATTGGGTCTTTCCCTTTTCAAAAAGTACATTAACATATCTTGATTCATCATATAACTCAAGATATGGCCTTTCAAAGTTGGCAAAAATCCTATAATTTCAAGTTTCATGTCAAAGAGGGATTTTGCATTTTGGCATGTTCAAGCATTCTAATGACCTCTAATGTGCACAAACACTTCACAATATGTCAAATGAACTTCAAAGAATCAGAATTGTGCATTGAACCAAGTGTTTCCATGACTTAAACTTTAAGAAATCTCAAAAGGGCCAAAACTCTCAAAATTTGCAAAATGCATTGGATCCTTCCATCCAGTTGTGCCAGCTACATCAAACTGATTCTATGGCTCTCCATGAATCTTGCTGAGGCCAGAAACCCCAAAAAACTAGCCCTGCCATGGCCCATACCTCAAGTACACCTAAATTCACTTTTTTGCAAAAACACCCCATACCAATCAGCCTGTGCCACAACAACTTTCTGATCAATTCCATTGGCTTAAACAAACATCATGGATCACATTTCATAAAATCCATCAAAAAATCCCCTTCTTCGAAATTCATCACACAACCACTAAAACTTCAAACTTCCTTCACCAATCAACTCAAAAACACCTCAGGATCATTTCCCACCCATCACCATAGCCTAAAACACCCTCAAGCAAAAATACGATTTCTGCATACTCAGAACTGAACCTTCAAAACCAAGCCACGCAAGCTCCATTCAAGCATTTCAGAATCATCAGGATGATCATTGGGGTGGATTTGCACCAAAGAAAGGGTCAGAAAGCTCAAGAACACAAAGCTTAAACTCAGGTAGCCATGATGAACATTTTTTTCCAAAACTTCTAAATGATTCCTCATGCTTCACTGATCACCCTGATGTGTTTAAAATTGAAAATGGTTGAGAAATAAGCATTTCATGGTGTTCTAAAATTTTGCCCGTGAAATGATTTTTGCTTCGATTCATCATGTATGCGTGAAATAAATTGTTTTTGATGCTTGATTCTTGCTTGTTGAGGTTTAATGATCATTTCTGGAGACTTTGGTGTGTTTTCATGGCCTGGGGAGGGATTTAGGGTAGGAGAGCTGCCAGAGAAGATGACCGGAGGTCTTCTTCGGCCACCTGAAAGTCATTAGGGCTAAACCCTAATTAATTTCCCAGTTTGAATGTGGGCCTTTAGATTTTAGGGTTAACGCGTGTTTGGACGGTACATATTATTTCATTAAACCCTAAATCTGAATTAATTAATTTAATTAGGTTTTTAACCCAGAAGCCATCCTGACCATGGATTCACGCGTGCAGTCAATGGCCCATTTCCCAGTTTGAATCTCAGCATCCAAATCAACATACTTTCACTTAAATCATTTTTATTTCATTTAAATTTCATTTCTTTTGCATAATTTATTTAAAATAGCAAAAAGCATTCAAAAAATATTTCCTTTTGTATTATGACTTTAAATTTTTTTTTTTATCCAAAAATAATTTTTATTTTATTTTTTGCATTAAAAAAGTATTTTTAAAATATTTAAATGTTATTTTTAATTAATTAAAGTATTTTAATTAATTAAAAATACATTTAGGTTTCTAAAAATCACCAAAAAAATCATGAACCAATCCAATGCATTTAGAAACATTTTCAAACTCTTCACCCAAAAAACCTAGAAAACTTAGGAAAATCATAACTTTTGATAGGTTAGGCTTCTAACCTTCTTCTTTGGGGTGTGACCTAATATGGGATTAGGGTTTATTTGAGCTTGATTTCCAATTTTTATCATGTCATTTGCTTCTGTTTTATCCATTTGCATCTCACATGTCCATAAAACCCTAATTTTATGTGTTCATTTGCATTCACCTTGCATATGCATCATCACATGAACTTGCCATGACATTTCATGCATTCATATGTCATCTTAGACATCTTAGGACATGTTAGAACCTTGCATGATCATTTCTTCATTTATTTGCCATGATTAGCATTCATTTCACTTCATAAACTTTCATGTGTTTTCAAACTTCAAAGCATGCTTCCCTTGCATCCCATCCTTGTATGATCACACATATGCATTTCACATGCCTTTGCATCATCTCACATGACATTTTCACAACATAAACATTTCTGACTTTGGTCATTCCATCTCATTTCACTTCATTTCTTTATGCTTTATACATTCATACTAACACTTTCAGGTTTGGTAAGTTATAGTGGGAGGTGGATTTGCCTTCACCTCTCATTTCTTCTTATCTATTTCATTAGCATTCTAACTTGTCTTTGAAGTGAATTTGATTCACTTATGTTCCATCTCACTTTCTTTCTTCAAGTTACTTATCTTCTTCAATGAAGTAAGTAACTTGTTCTTCTTTTTCATCCTCCTTTCATCTACTTCTTCCATTGGTGGCTTCCTTGAAGATATTTTCTATTAAGCCTCACAAACCATAGGAACATCCAAGCATGATAATGATTAGGTTTGTAATTAGTTCCCCTTAGCTTTTTAACCTTTGAGTCTCTTTGAGTCTCTCTTCTCATCTCAATAATCAGACTAAACTCTTAAAGTTTTAGGACTTTGGAATTGGGGTTATGCCTGCATCCTTCTCTTAGGATGAAGTGTATAACTTTAATCCTAAGTGTTAAACCATTAATTTGTTTAAACCTCTTAATCAAATCATCTAATAATCACTAAGACTTTATCTTGTAACTTGGGCCTTACATTAGGGTTCTAATTCTTCCTTATGGTTAAGAAGGACTAACCCTAATGTTTAATTGACAAGTCCCCCTCAAGTTGTCTTACAAACCATAAAATTCATTTCTTAATCTCATCCCTTAATTAAAATCCACTTAATAAAGGCTTTGTTATATAATGAATTTAATCCCTAACCATGGATTAAGTTGAGGTATCTTCCTCAACTTAAGTGTTCTCATCTATTATCCTTCTATTAGGATGGTGTAATGAGCTCACTAATCTGTGATTAGAGATTAAACTCATTACTTAATACAAAACAAAAACCCATAAAAACATCTAAATAATCACAAGTAGGTTAATGATCTTAATCCTACATCATCATGGCAATTAAGTTGAGATGCTTATCTCATACTTAAGTAGACTCATTATCCCTAATCAAGGGAGGATATAATGAGTTTACAAACCTTTGATTTAGGCTTAAGCTCATTAACTTATGCAAAACACCTAAAACAATAACAAAACTAAAAACACTAAAAACAAACAATAATCGTCTCCTTCGGGATTCTTTTCTCAACACACTCATTCATAAGCGAGAACTTGCTTCTTCCGTCTAATGCAAGACAGTTAGAACTCGAGCCAGACGAGTCATACACTTGAGCATAGGCAAGCAAGCAGTTCACAGTCAATTTATCTTTCAGTCTCTCTGAGTCGAACTACGGTGTTCTTACTTCCTCATTGCACGAGAGGATACATAGGCATAACTTAACTGTTATCGAACAAAAGTCTCTGTGTCTTCCCCCTCTTTCAGCATTCTTTCTAAAGCCTCAGATCCTGAGCAATCACCTTTTTCACTGACACTTGTATACTCTTTTCCAGCTTTCGCACACAGATAGCACATACACTACCCCTTTAAACATAAACTTTCAAGTGTGGATCTCGTCGAGTACGACGGACAATCTGGGTGCTAATACCTTCCCAGGTTGTAACCAACCCCCTTTCTCAGTTTCTCTGGTTCGCATCCGTCTTATCCATCTTTTTCTAGGTTTATGCAATATTACCTTTCCTTCGGGATAAAAATGTCTAGCTGGCGACTCTATTCACTTCACTTCATTCTCTCTTTTTGCTGACCATTCACGCTTGTACCGGGATGTAAATCTTTGGGAATGACAGCTTGGCGACTCTGTTGGGGAATAGGTATCTTGCAACTTAGGCTTCAGGTTCTTTTTTTTGGGTTTCTCCTAGCGCTTGTTTGATTTGTGTTTATGGGGGTGTTATGTGCTACTGTTGCTTTTTGTTTATTTCTTTATGTACAACTTTGTTTATTGCTTTCATTTACTATTTATATGCATTTCATACTGTTATCATCATACCATTGATGCTGGATCTCTTGTCTGTTTTGGTGGGAGGGATCATTGAGTGATTAAGGTTCCATATCGGGAGCCTGAGTGACATATAGTATAGAGTGGCTTCATATTCTCTCCCATTCCATTTTGGTCTGGTTCGGGAATATGAAACATGGTTCAGACATGGGTTTCTTCTTGAGAACTCTGTACTACAGATTTCCTGTAGTACTAGGGCAATCTGGGAAGCCTGCTAAGTATGGATGAACTTTTTATGACCTTCAGCATCTGAGGTAAATTAGAGGAGGAACCTTTATGATTATTGTAAACACTGTACCTCCGGGTTAGAAGTGTTTACACTTCTCATAACTGATCCAAGTCTGAGGATCCTTGTTCTAGAACAATACATGTGAGGGGGTTGGGATGTTTATAGGTTTGCAGGAACCCTTGGCCTCATCATACCCTGTTACCAGTTTTGTCTTAAGGTTGTATCATTTTGGATTGTTCTTGTGAAACCCTGGACTTGTGAATCTTTATTTGAGTCCCCCACCTGGTTATTGGTTTCCTCAGCCTCCATCTGAACTTATGAACACACATGGACCCTATCAAGGCAGATAACAAATCCAACACTTGATCACAAACCCTTTGCATATCATTTTGCATCATTTAATATTTGTCTATTTGTTTTACAGGGTATCCACATCTTATATTTGGTTTGGTTTTGACCTGTTCTGCTACTCAGATTCCTTCAGCTATCTGCATCAGCTACATCAGAGATTCTTTTCAGCTCTCTTCACCAGTTGTCTTTATCAGAGACTCTTCTTCAGCATCTTCTTCAGTTACCTTTTTCAGCAGTTATCCTCAGTCTTCTTCATCAGCATCCATTGTCAGCATGGACCCATCCAGGAAGAGCAACATCACCTATCATTTATTTGAGCCCACTTTGACAAGCATCAGGCAGATGCAGCCACTCATCACTCTTAATCATGTCCCTTTATTCAGGGAACATTATGGTGGCATTATGGACATGATCATGGATCTGGATACATCACAGATGAGCATGATCCACACATGTCTTCAGTTCTATGACCCTCCTCTCAAATGTTTCACTTTCCTAGATTTTCAGTTGGGACCATTGATGGAAGAGTTCTCCATGTTGTTGGGTGTCCTCATCAGGAGGGGGATTCCTTTCAACCCTGAGATGGCTGCTCCTAAGAATGAAGATGTAGCTAAGGCTTTGCACTTGGAATCCACCCTCATTGACCAAAGTATGACCACCAAGGCTGGAATTCCAGGCCTTCATTTGGATTTCTTAGTTACTCAGGCCACCCTTCATGCTGCAGCAGGGAAGTGGGACATTGTTTGTGCTCTTCTGGCCCTCAGCATATATGGAGTCATCTTGTTTGCAGATGAGCCTAAGTTTGTAAGCAAGAGTGCTATCCACCTTTTCCTGTTGAAGAATCCAGACCCTACCTTGCTTGGAGACTTTTATTATTCAGTGCATCAAAGGAATGAGAAGCAGAGGGGGAGATTAGTCAGATGTTGTGCACCTCTCTTCTACTGTTGGTTATTAAGGCACTTGCCGAAGTCGGAAACTTTCTTGAATCCTCATCAGCCAAGGAACTGGGCTAAGAGAATGATTGACCTTACATCAGAAGACATCAGATGGTGCACTCAGAGCACCAAGGGCAAAGATATCATCACTAGCTATAGGCAGTATTCCAATGTACCCCTAATTGGAGTGAAGGGTTGCATCAACTACAATCATTTACTTTTCAAAAGGAAATTAGGGTATGCCTTGGTACATCCACCAAGAGAGCTAGACTTGACAAAAACCCTCTATTGTGACATCTAGCACAACCTTGCCATTGCCAGACAGGCAGCCTGGGCTTGGGACAATATTCTGACTAAGGGGACAGCTATTCTTGGCAAGTGCAACAACATAGCTTCAGCTCAGTATCTTGATTGGTCTCGTATCAGGGGACAGATCACCCGCATTCCATTCACCTTAGAGGATGTGCCTGGACCATCAGCAGTGGAGCCTACAGCTTCTGTTAGTTTAGAGGAGTTTGAGAAATTGAAGGAAAGGAATGCTCAGCTCTTTGAAGCTTTGAAGAAGACCCTCTGGGAGAGGAATGACAGTCGTCTGGATAATGAAAGGCTAGAGCAGGGGAGTTGGTATTAAAGAATGCTTACAAGGAAGCCAAGATCCAAAAGGATAGAGCTGAACATTACTTGGAAGAGAGTCAGACTAGGTGGATCAGGATCACTGAGGCTCGTTCACAGGAAGACCAGAGGACCCAGGCTAGGATAGAGCAGCTGGAAGCCAATGAAAAGAAGAGTCAAGAAGCCTTGTTAGCAGCACAGAAAGAGATCTCTGAGTTGAAGCTCCGGGCGGAGTTGAAGAGATCAAAGGACCAGGACAAGCATAAGAAGTTGACCAATGCCATTGCCACCAGGAACCTTCTTATCAGGACCATCACAGAGCATCATGTTGGCCCAGTGACTGAGGCTCTCCTGAAGGAAATCAGAGAGGATGATTATGGACTGGATGTTTGATTTCTTTGTATTTGTACTTCTTTTTGTTTGTACTTTTGTCTTTGTTGATGTATTTTGACCCACCATGGGAACTTTGTTGTATCAAACTATGTACGATTACATTTTGCAATATTTGGTTTGTATTATTTCATGGGCTTTATCTCTCTTCAACATCATCATTCCTCGAGGTCTGGAAGGTCAAAAACAATGAACCAAACCGGATACCCTTGGAAGACAAATAGGCATCCTGCATTACATACTAACCTCTTTTCTTTGTTTTGTAGGTTTTTGTTTTTTGTTGTTTCTCACTTTGTTGTGATTTCAGGAAACATTGCTCGTAGAAGAGTGTTCCCCATCAATAGAGTGCACCGGTATCCGACAAGAAACAACCTTTCGGGCTTACAAATGGATCTGGTTCAGCAAGACCTAACTGACGTAAGAACCCAAATGGCTAATGAAAGGACTGAGATGAGGCCCCAAATGAACCAGTTTATGGCAATGATGAATGGGTTGGCTCAAATCCAAGAGAGACTGAGAGAGTTGGTCGAGCGGAAAACTCCCGAAGAAAACCACCCAGGTACAGGGGGTACCAGCAAAAACGATCACGTACAGCCTCGTACTGATCCCCCAGAGTTTGGACCTCATATGAACCCATAAATCAATGCTATAAGAAACACCTAGGGCAACACTAGAGGGAGGGCTTTGCAGGAGGACCCTCAGGAAGAACACTTTACTGTGGTCGGGGTAGGAGACGAAGTCTATGATCGTCGGCTGGACGAGATAGCAGAAAAGCTAAGGTCTTTGGAATCTCAAAACTCTCTGGATTTTGATGTCATGGATATGGGACTAGTGGAGGGGGTTAGAATTCTTCACAAATTCAAACCTCCTTGTTTTTAAAGATACAATGGTACATCCTGCCCTCATACCCATCTTCAGTCTTTCCTGGATGTTTTATTTCAAGGATAGCTTGACAGGGGCATCCCGTGAGTGGTACTCTCACTTCACCAGGGCCACAGTTAGGAATTGGAAAGACTTGGCCGAAGCTTTCATTCGTCAATATCAATATAATCTGGACATGGCTCCAAACAGAACCCTTCTGATGGGAATGTCATAGTCTTCCCGAGAAAGCTTTAGAGAGTACGCCCAAAGATGGAGGAAATTAGCTGTTGCCGTTCAACCTCTAATGTCAGAAAGGGAAATGGAAGATATGTTCATGAACACCCTCCAGGGGACTTATATTGATAGATTGGATGCATTCTCTTCCACTAGCTTTGCAGATGTGGTTATAGCTGGGGAAAGAATTGAGAGCTTATTGAAAATGAGAAAGATTTTTGACAATGGCGCCAGTTCAAGCAGTGCAAGGAAACCATTTGCAGGGCCCCGCAGATCCGGTGAAACAAATGTTGTACATATTGGAAGAGGAAGACCCCAGTATCTGCCAAGATCAATTTCCGTCATCACTATTCCTACTCCACCTACTCAATACACTCAACAACCACGTCATTTTCCTCAACATCCACAGTTTCCTCAACAAAGATCCTACAACAATAACAACAACCAACAACAACGCCCATTCCAGCAAAGGCCAACCTAGGTTAACAGGGTGATTGACCCTATACCAATTACATATGCCACCTTATTTCCACAACTCCTAAAGCTTAATATTGTCGAGTTAAGGACATTGGCTCCACCAGATCCTCAGAACCTTCCGAGAAATTACAATGTCAACGCCAGGTGTGCTTTTCATTCTAATGCACCTGGTCACACCACAGAAAAGTGCAGGGCTTTGCACATGAAGGTCCAGGATCTGGTAGATTCAAAAGCCCTAAATTTTGCACCACCTCCTAATGTCACGAAGAATCCTATGCCCAGCCATGGTGGGCCAAGGATAAATGCAATAGAGGAGGGCTCACCCATGAATTTAATTGAAGATACTGCAAGTATTCAAACACCTCTGGAAGAGGTTAAAGCTCAGCTTTTAAAATGACAGGTGTTTCCAGGTTGTGAGGCCTGCTGTGAAACTTGCAAGGTTTCCGTCAATTGGTGTGCAAGCTTGAGGAATGGCATCAATGGCTTGATTAGAGAGGGTATCCTGCAAATAATAACGATCACTTCTACAATACCAGCAACTCCTTTTTTAACAACAAATGTTTCTCCTAGAACTGCAAAGACAATTGTTCCTATAGACTCGTCTACAATATCAGCAACCACCTCTTCCATCACTGCAACAAACAACAGTTCAATTGCATCCACCTCTACAACTACAGCAACCACCAACAACGACGTCTCCACAGTCACCATCTATTACGACCCTGCAATGGTCCCTGTTTCCAGCAATTATCAGCAACAATCTCAACAACAATTCAGCAACAACCAAGCTTCAGTCAATCACCACCAACATCAATCAGAAGTCCTGTCATAATATTTTATGATCCACAAACAATAACGGTCCCTACCTCTGATGTAGTTAGTCCAGTCACCATCACGGTGCCGGGGCCCATTCCATATGATAAAGACAATGATGTACCATGGCACTATGGTTCAGACCTTTACTGCAACGGAGAGAGAGTCCTTCTAGATTCTTCAGTTCATACACCACAAGTGGATAATGTTGGGGGAGGCGGAGGCTTCACCCGAAGCGGACGCCTCTTCGCGTCACAAGCTCCAAGAACTAATACTGAGGTAGAGGCTGCTGCCAAAGCCAAAGGTAAAAGTGTGGCACCTGAAGAACCTTTACCAAAAGAAGCCCATAAATCATCCTTTGATCAGGATGTGGATGAATTTATGAGGATAATCAAAAGAAGTGACTACAAGGTTGTGGATCAGCTCCACCAGACTCCTTCCAAGATCTGCATCTTATCCCTGTTGTTGTGTTCCGAAGCTCATCAGGATGCACTACTTAAAGTTCTGCACACAGCCTACTTACCGGAGGAGATCACAGTGAATCAGCTCGAGACAGTGGTGTCTAATGTTAATACTAGCCATGGGCTAGGTTTCACCAATGCTGACTTGACAACGGAAGGACGTCACCACAACAAAGCTTTACACATCACTTTGGAGTGTAAAGGGGATGTGCTCTCGCATGTTCTTGTTGACACTAGGTCTTCACTCAATGTCTTGCCAAAAAAGGCTCTTGTCAAGCTCGAATATGATGGAATAACTCTCCGACCAAGCAATCTGGTAGTTAGAGATTTTGATTGCTCTAAGAGGTCTGTTCTTGGAGAAGTGGAGCTTCCTGTGATAATCGGTCCGTAGGTCTTTCAGACTACTTTCTATGTGATGGACATTCAGCCGGCCTACAGCTATTTGTTGGGTCGACCATGGATTCACGCCGCTGGCGCAGTTACGTCGACCCTTCACCAGAAATTGAAATATGAGTGGGAAGGACAGATTATCACCATCTGCGGTGAAGAGGATATTTTTGTTAGCCATCTGGCTACCTACAAATACATTGAGATGGATGGTGAAATCCACGAGACCATAAGCCAAGGTTTCGAAGCATTGAACGTCAATGAGGAGACAACTGAAGTATTTGCTGCATCCCTGGAGGATAGGATGGGTACTTCAATTGTCTCCTACCAGCAAGCTCAGAAGGTTGTTGAAGATGGAAACGCCTAAGGCTGGGGCAAGCTGCTACCGGTGAAGAAGAAGGAGGACATATTCGGTTTGGGTTACAAACCATTCCGACAAGATCAAGCAGAGGCTTCTAAAAAACCCAAGTTCATCAGTGGGGGGATGCTCACCCCAAATGCTGTCAATAACGTGGAAGACGAGGCGGAAAGCGACCTCAACCTGGAAAGCTGGATTCGTCCAAGGATCCCGGGTCACCAAGTCCTTAACTGGTCTTCCCAGGAAATTATAAGGGTTACTCCTGCAGAGTAATTATTATTTCCTGCTTTTTTCAGCATGCATCAAGTCATGCATCTTGCCCAAGGTGTCAGGACTCATTTTGTAATAGGGCCATATTTGTAATTTTGTGCAAATGGAATATCAATGAATATCAGACATCTTTTGCAAACAACTCTCTCTTTCACTCACTGTCTTTTCATTTTTCACTTTTGTACAAAACAAGAAAATGATAATGTTTTCAAAATACTAACTTCATTTTACTCTTTTTCTAAACAAGATTAAAATTGATCACTAAAACGAACAAATCTCAACCCTTACAGAGATAATCCTCCAGATTGCACCGACAACAACACTGTTATGACCTTGTATGACTTCGACAATCCAATTAATCAAGCTGATGAAGGGGTTGAGGAAGACTATGAGTTACCGAAAGAGTTAGCCAGGTTGTTGAGGAAAGAAGAGAAAGTGATTACTCCTCATCAGGAGGAGGTTGAAACTATTAATCTTGGTACCGAGGAGGATTTGAGAGAAGTGAAGATTGGGGCCAGTCTGCAAGCCTCAGTAAAAGAACAACTTATCGACATGCTTTGAGAATACGTCGACGTCTTTGCTTCGTCCTATCAGGACATGCCGGGTCTAGAAACGGATATCGTCATGCATAAGCTACCCTTGAAATAAGATTGCCCTCCAGTGAAGCAAAAGATACGCCGTACTCGCCCAGATATGGCCATGAAGATTAAGGAAGAGGTACAAAAACAATGGGACGCCAGATTCCTTGCTGTAACTAGTTACCCGTCGTAGGTCGCTAAAATTGTACTTGTGCCTAAGAAGGATGGAAAGGTGTGAATGTGTGTGGATTACCGGGACTTGAACAGAGCTAGCCCGAAGGATGATTTCCCATTACCTCACATTGATGTATTGGTCGACAACACAGCTCAGTTCTTGGTATTTTCTTTTATGGATGGATTTTCTAGGTATAATCAGATCAAGATGTCACCTGAAGACATGGAGAAAACAACCTTCATCACACCTTGGGGCACATTTTATTACAAGGTAATGCCTTTTGGACTGAAGAACGCCAGTGCCACTTATCAACGGGCCATGGTAACATTATTCCACGACATGATCCACAAAGAAATTGAATGCTACGTAGATGATATGATTGCCAAGTCCCTTACTGAAGAAGATCATCTGGTGAATCTGCTGAAGTTGTTTAAGCATCTGAGGAAATATCAGTTGAAGTTGAACCCCAACAAATGCACATTCGGGGTACGTTCTGGTAAGTTGCTGGGATTTATCGTAAGTGAAAAGGGAATTGAGGTTGATCCCAAGAAAGTCAAAGCCATTTAGGAAATGCCCGCACCTAGGACTGAAAAAGAAGTTCAGGGGTTCTTAGGTAGATTGAACTACATATCAAGGTTCATATCTCATCTTACTGAAACCTGTGAACCCTTGTTCAAGCTGTTAAGAAAGGAACAAACAGTCAGGTGGAACGACGATTGTCAGAAAGCTTTTGACAAGATCAAGGAGTACCTGTAAAAACCTCTGATTCTCATGCCTCCAGTTGAAGGAAGACCTCTGATAATGTACCTGACAGTATTAGAAGGGTCAATGGGGTGTGTTCTGGGCCAGCATGACGAGTCTGGTCGAAAAGAGTATGCAATATACTACCTAAGCAAAACGTTTACCGACTGTGAACAAAGTTATTCACTGCTCGAGAAAACTTGTTGTGCTTTAGCGTGGGCTGCTCGCCGACTGAGACAGTATATGCTGACTCACACTACATTGTTGATCTAAAAAATGGACCCCGCCAAGTACATATTTGAGAAGCCAGCACTTACCGGAAGGGTTTCAAGATGGCAAATGATTCTGAAAGAATACGACATTCAGTACACCTCTCAAAAAGCCATCAAGGGAAATGTACTATCTGACTATCTGGCTGAGCAACCCATTGATGATTACCAGCCTATGAGATTTGACTTCCCTGATGAAGACATCATGTTCTTAAAAGCAAAAGATTGTGAAGAGCCAGTTCACACTGAAGGTCCTGATCCAGAAGAAGAATGGACAATGATGTTTGACGGGGCTGTCTATATGAATGGTTGTGGGGTTGGTGCAGTGCTCATTACACCTAAAGGAGTTCATATGCCTTTCTCAGTAAAACTCACCTTTGCTTGCACCAACAATGAAGCTGAATATGAAGCATGTATCATGGGTCTTGAGGAAGCCATTGACCTCAGGATCAAGACATTGAATGTATTCGGAGATTCAGCTTCGGTAATCAATCAGACCAACGGCAAATGGTACACTCACCAAGAACATCCGATTCCATACCGTGATTATGAGAGGAGATTACTAACTTTCTTCACAACAGTCAAACTTGAATACATCCCTTGAGATGAAAATCAGTTTTTGGATGCTAAAACTACCATTTCCTCCATGATCAAGGTTCAAACGGCAAATTATATGCCTCGGATTTTGGTGTCCAAACTAGACCGACCAACATACGTATTCTCTGTGGACATTGCTAAAGATGACAAGTCGTGGTTCCATGACATCAAAAGCTTCTTGGAGGATCAGACATACCCAAATGGGGCATCATCCAATGATAAGAAGACATTAAGAAGGTTGGCCGGTAGTTTCTTCCTTAATGCTGATGGTTCATTATACAAGCGAAACTTTGACATGGTGCTACTCAGATGTGTTGACAAGAAAGAAGCAGACTTGTTGATGCACGAGGTGCATGAAGGATCTTTCAGTACCCATGTTGGAGGACATGCAATGGCTAAGAAATTATTAAGATCGGGTCACTACTAGATCACAATGGATGCAGACTGTTGTGCCTATGCCAGAAAGTGCCATAAATGCCATATTTATGCAGATAAGGTGCACGTGCCTCCGAATCCTTTGAATGTGATGTCTTCACCTTGGCCATTCACTATGTGGGGCATTGACATGATTAGAAAGATTGAACCGACGACTTCAAATGGTCACCGGTTCATCCTGGTAGCCATTGATTACTTCACCAAGTGGGTGGAAGAAGCTTCGTATGCCAACGTCACTAGACAAGTCCCTCACTGAAGAAGATCATCTGGTAAATCTGTTGAAGTCGTTCAAACGTCTAAGGAAGTATCAATTGAAGTTAAACCCCAATAAATGCACATTCGGGGTGTGGTCTGGTAAGTTGTTGGGATTCATCGTAAGTGAAAAGGGAATTGAATTTGATCTTGACAAAGTCAAAGCCATTCAGGAGATGCCTGTACCAAGGACTGAAAAAGAAGTTCGGGGATTCTTGGGTAGATTGAACTACATCTCAAGGTTCATATCTCACCTTACTGCAATCTGTGAGCCCCTATTCAAATTGTTGAGAAAGGAACAAACGGTCAAATAGAATGATGATTGTCAGAAGGCCTTTGACAAGATCAAGGAGTACCTGCAAGAACCTCCAATCCTCATGCCTCCAATTGAAGGAAGACCTCTGATAATGTACCTGACAGTATTGGAAGGGTCAATGGGGTGTGTGTTGGGCCAGCATGACGAGTCTGGTCGAAAAGAGTATACAATATACTACCTAAGCAAAAAGTTTACCGACTGTGAACAACCTTATTCACTGCTCGAGAAACCTTGTTGTGCTTTAGCGTGGGCTGCTCGCCGACTAAGACAATATATGTTGACTCACACTACCTTGTTGATTTCAAAAATGGACCCCGCCAAGTACATATTTGAGAATCCAGCACTTACCGGAAGGGTTGCAAGATGGAAAATGATTCTGACAGAGTATGACATTCAATACACATCTCAAAAGGCCATCAAAGATAGTGTACTGTCAGACTATCTGGATGAGCAACTCATTGATGATTACCAGCCCATGAGATTTGACTTCCCTGATGAAGACATCAAGTACTTAAAAGCAAAAGATCATGAAGAGCCTATTCACACTGAAGGGCATGACCCAGAGGAAGAATGGACTATGATGTTTGATGGGGCTGTCAATATGAATGGTTGTGGAGTTGGTGCAGTGCTCATTACACCTAAAGGAGTTCATATGCCTTTCTCGGCAAAACTCATCTTTGCCTGCACTAACAACGAAGCAAAATACGAAGCATGTATCATGGGTCTTGAGGAAGCCATTGACCTCAGGATCAAGACTTTGAATGTTTTCGGAGATTCATCTTTGGTGGTCAATCATACCAATAGCAAATGGTACACTCACCAAGAGGATCTGATCCCATACCGTGACTATACGAGGAGATTATTGACTTTCTTCACAACAGTCAAACTTGAGTACATCCCTCGAGACGAAAATCAGTTTGCAGACGCTTTAGCTACCATTTCCTCCATGATCAAGGTTCAAACTGCCAATTATGTGCCTCGGATTTTGGTATCAAGACTAGATCGACCAGAATATGTATTCTCCGTGGACATTGCTAAAGATGACAAGCCGTGGTTCCATGACATCAAATACTTCTTGGAGGATCAAACATACCCACCTGGGATATTATCCAATGATAAGAAGACATTATGAAGGCTGGCTGGCAGTTTCTTCCTCAATGCTGATGTTTCATTATACAAGCGAAACTTTGACATGGTTCTGCTCAGATGTGTTGATAAGAAGGAAGCAGACTTGCTGATACACGAGGTGCATGGAGGATCTTTCGGTACCCATGCTAGATGACATGCAATGGCTAAGAAATTGTTACAATCAGGTTACTACTGGATCACAATGGATGCAGATTGTTGTGCCTATGCCAGAAAGTGCCATAAATGCCAGATCTACGCAGATAAAGTGCATGTGCCTCCAAATCCTTTGAACGTGATGTCTTCACTGTGTCCCTTAGCAAGCTTGAAGAATTTTGAAAGTTCACAAGATTGAAGAATTTTGAGCCATTTGCAAACTTGCCAAAAATGGAAATGACTTGTTATGGAAACTTTCCATTTTGGGAATGTTTTTCAACCTCCTCTTTCTCAACCAAAAATGCTTCAAATGAAAAATTCTTTGTCATGAAAGTTGTAGATTAGGTTTTTCCCTTTTCAAAAAGTACAAGAACATGTCTTGATTCATCCTAGAACTCAATATATGTCCTTTCAAAGTTGGCAAAAATCCTAAAAATTCAAGTTTCATGTCAAAGAGGGATTTTGCAAATTGGCATATTCAAGCTTTCTAATGACTTCAAATGTGTACAAACACTTTATAACATGCCTATGTGACTTCAAAAGATCAGAATTGGCCCATGGTTAGAGGCATTTCATGGCTTGTGATCCAAGAAACTTCAAAGAGGGAATTTTGCAAAACCTATGGTATCTCTTCATCTAAGTGATCCAGCTGCATAAAATTGATCCATGGGCTATCCATGAACTCAACTGAGGCCAAGACACCTCTAAAGTCAGACCTGCACCATGCCCATACCTCAAGTACACAAAGTTGACAATTTTGCATTTCCTCCCATACCAATCAAACTGAGCCACCACCCACTCTCTGACCAATCACAATCTCTTATACAAACCCTAAGGACCTCATTCCATAACACATTGAAGCATGAATCTTGCTCATACTCAGATTGCCCAAAACATGCCAAAAACTTCAAGTCTTCGAATCTCAAAAACCAACCACTGAAACCTCAATCTTTCTTCACCAATCATCTCCACATGACCTAAGGATCATTTCCCACCCATCACCATAGCTTAAAACACAGCCAATCCCAAACACGATTTCTGGTGCAGCAGAGTTGAAACGTCAAAACCAGCCATTGCAAGCTTGTTCCAAGCATCAAAGCATCCTCAGGAAGCTCATTGGAGTTGATTTGCACCAAAGAAAGGTCCAGAATCAGAAGGTTCAATCTCAGGTATACCTCAGGAACATTTAATCCAGAAACTCTATTTTAAGTTCTTAAGTGATTCTATGTGTTCCCCTGAGCATGCTGATATGATTATTTTTGAAAATGGTTGAGAAACCATGATGTATGCTTGCTCTGAAATTTTTTGACCTAAAAACATTTTTCTTCAATTCACCAATTTGAAGCATGATAAATGTTTTTCGTGGCCTGAGTCTTGTTTAGAATGGTTTGGGGATTGTTTCTGGAGAGTTTGGGGGGCTGGGGTAGCCTAGGGAAGAAGTTGGGATGAGATGCTCGCCGGAGAAGATGACCGGAACACTGTTCCGGTCACCTGAAAGTCATTTGCCCTAATCTGCATAATTAGCCAAGTTTAAATGTAGGCCCTTGGATGTTGTGGTTCCCGCGTGAGTGAATGGCCAGGATTGCTTCATTAACCCTAATTCTCATTTAATTAGTTTAATTAGGATTAATTAAATTAATTTAGTCAGGACAAATCCCAACCTTTGGATCACGCGCCAGTCAACCCTCCCCCCTTGAGTTTGAATCCTGGCCCTTGGATCTGCATACTTCCCCTTTATTTTATTTTTATTTCATTTTCTTTCTATTTCTTTTGTACAATTATTTAAAAATAGCAAAAATCATCAAAAAAATATTTCCTTTTTCTTTTTGGTTTTAAATATTTTTCTTAACCAGAAAATGATTTTTATTTTATTTTTTGCATTAAAAAAGTATTTTTTAAATATTTAAATGTTATTTTTAATTAATTAAAGTCTTTTAATTAATTAAGAATACATTTAGGTTTCTAAAAATCACCAAACAAATCATGAATCATCCCTTTGCATTTAGAAACATTTTCAAACTCTTCACACAAATTTATTTTTAGGTTTGATCATAACTTGAGAATTTTCTTTGAATTAAGGGTCATTTAAATCATATTTTTTGAACCCTAACTTGAAAAAATCTTTTCTGCCTAACCAAGAAGAGTTTGAAGATGATTCTTTTTGCATTGTTTTGTGCATAGCATGTTGTTTATAGGTCATTTATCTCATGAATTTATCTTGCAATTTTGAATTGATTTGCATTTTCTTTTGAGAATCACCCATAAAACCCTAGAAACTTAGGAAATTCATAACTTTTGAGTGGTAAGGCTTATGACCTTCTCCTTTGGGTGTGACTTTGTATAGTTTTAGGGTTTGTTTCAGCTTGGTTTCCAATTTTTATCATGTCATATGCTTCTGTTTTGTTCATTTGCATCTTGCTTGTCCATAAAACCCTAATTTTAGGTGTTTTCTTGCATTCACCTTGCATATGCATCCATACATGAACTTGCCATGACATTTCATACATTCATATGTCACTTTAGACATCCTAGGATATGTTAGAACCATGCTTAATCATTTCTTCATTCATTTGCCATGATTTACATTCATTTCATTTCATTAACTTTCATGTGTTTTCAAACTTCAAAGCATGCTTCCATTTGCATCTCATCTTTGTATGATCATACATATGCACTTTGTATGCCTTTGCATCATCTCACATGACATAAACATTTCATAAACACTTCTGACTTTGGTCATTTCATCTCATCTCATTTCATTTCATTTCATTTCTTTATGTTTCATACTTTATGCATTCATGCTAACATTTTTCAGGTGGTAAGTTACTTTGAGAAGTGGATTTGCCTTCACTTCTCATTTCTCTTTATCTCTTTCATATGCATCTTGCTGGTTTCTTTGAAGTGAACTTGTTCACTTGTGTCCATCTCTCTCACTTTCTTTCTTTAAGTTACTTATCTTCTTCAATGAAGTAAGTAACTTATTCTTCTGCTTCTTTCTCCCTTTCATCTGCTTCTTCCATTGGTGGCTTCTCTGAAGATCTTTCTCAAGCCTTACAAACCATAGGAACATCCAAGCATGATAATATTTAGGGTTTTTATTAGTCCCCCTTAGCTTTTACCTTTGAGTCTCCTTGAGTCTCTCTTCTCATCTCAATAATCAGAGACTAAACTCTTAAAGTTTTAGGACATTGGAATTAGGGTTATGCTTGTATCCTTCTATTAGGATGGAGTGTATAACTCTAATCCTAAGTATTAAACCTTTAATTTGTTTAAACCTCTTAATCAAATCACCCTAATAATCACTAAGACTTCATCTTGTAACTTGGGCCTTACATTAGGGTTCTAATTCTTCCTTTATGGTTAAGAAGGACTAACCCTAGTGTTTAATGGACAAGTCCCTCTCAAGTTGTCTTACAAACCATAAAATGAATTTAAAGGCTTGTTATATAATGAATTTAATCCATAACCATGGATTAAGTTGAGGTATCTTCCTCGGCTTAAATGTTCTAATCTATTATCCTTCTATTAGGATTGTGTAATGAGTCCACTAACCTGTGATTATAGATTAAACTCATTACTTAACACTAAACAAAAACCCAAAAACATCTAAATAATCACAAGTAGGTTAATGATCTTAATCCTACATCATCGTGGTAATTAAGTTGAGGTGCTTATCTCATACTTAAGTATTCTCATTATCCCTAATCAGGGAGGATATAATGAGTATACAAGCCCTTGATGTAGGCTTAAGCTCATTAACTTATGCAAAGCACCAAAAACAATAACAAAATTGAAAACACCAAAACAAACAATAATCGTCTCCTCCGAGATTCTTTTCTCATCACACTCATTCATAAACGAGAACTTGCTTCTTCCGTCTAATGCAAGACAGTTAGCACTCGAGCCAGACGAGTCATACACTTGAGCATAGGCAAGCAAGCAGTTCACAGTCAATTTATATTTTAGTCCCTTTGAGTCGAACTACAGTGTTCTGACTTCCTCATTGCACGAGAGGATACATAGGCATAACTTAATTGTTATCGAACAAAAGTCTCTGTGTCCTCCCCCTCTTTCAGCATTCTCTTCTAAGCCTCAGTTCCTGAGCATTCACCCTTTTTGCACTGACACTTGCATATTTCCTTTTCCAGCTTTTGCATACAGATAGCACATACACTACCCCTTTTAAACACAAACTTTTAAGCGTGGATCCCGTCGATTACGATGGACAATCTGGGTGCTAATACCTTCCCAGGTTGTAACGAACCCCCTTTCTCAGTCTCTCTGGTTCGCAACCGTCTTATCCATCTTTTCTTAGGTTTATGCAGCATTACCTTTCCTTTGGGATAAAAATGCCTATCTGGCGACTCTATTCATCTTCAACTTCATTTTCTCCTTTCGCCGACCGTTCGCGTCTGTACCCTATCTGACCCGGTGTCTTTTTGGGGGAGCGACAGCTGGTTCCGTAGGAGGAAAAGTTATTGATATTGTAGAAGCTGAAATCATTGATGTTATTTACAAGATACCTTCTATGATAAGGCCATTGATGCCACTTTTTAAACTTGCACAACCATTGGCGAAAATTTTGCAAGATACACAGCAGGCCTCACAACCTGGGAATACCTGAAACTTTAAAAGCTGAGCTATAACCTCGACCAAAGGTGTTTGAATACTTGCAGTATCTTCAATTAGGTTCACTGGCTGATCCTCCTCAATTGCATTTATCCTGGGCCCACCATGGCTAGGCATATGATTCTTTGTGACATTAGGAGGAGGTGCAAAATTTAAAGCCTTGGAATCAACTAAATCTTGGACCTTCATGTGCAAGGCTCTGCACTTTTCCATTGTATGGCCAGGTGCATTGGAATGGAAGGCACATCTGGCGTTGACGTCGTAATTCCTTGGAACATTCTGAGGATCTGGTGGAGCCAGAGTCCTCAATTCAACAAGATTGAGTTTCAAAAGTTGTGGTAGTAAAGTGGCATAGGGCATCGGGATAGGATCGGTTACCTTGTTGATTTGAGATGGCCTTTGCTGGAAAGGACGTTGTTGTTGGTTATTGTTGTTGTATGATCTTTGTTGAGGAAATTGTTGTTGCTTAGGGAAATGTTGTGGTTGTGGAGTGTATTGTTATTGAGGTGATGGAGTGGGAATAATGACAATGGTTATTGATCTTGGCATGTACTAGGGACTACCTCTGCCCATTTGTATTGAATTGGTTTCACCCGACCTGTGAGGCACTGCAAAAGGTTTCCTTGTGCTGCTGGAGCTGGCGCCATTATCTGAAATCTTACCCATCTTTAACAAACTCACAATTCTCTCTCCTGCTATAACCACATCCGCAAAGCTAGTGGAAGAGAAAGCTGCAAGCTTATCAATGTATGTCCCCTGTAAGGTGTTCATGAACATATCGGCCATTTCTCTTTCTGACATTGGAGGTTGAACAACAGCAGCTAACTGTCTCCATCTCTGGGCATACTCTCTGAAGCTTTCTCTTGAGGATTGTGACATACCCATTAGGAGAGTTCTGTTGGGAGCCATGTCTAAGTTGTATTGATATTGGTGTATGAAAGCATCGACTAAATCCTTCCAATTTCTAACTATTACTCTGGTCAGATGAGAGTACCATTCACGGGATGCCCCGGTCAGACTATCCTCGAAGTAGAACATCCACAAATTTTCGTTCATAGTGAAAGCCTTCAATCTTCCCAGAAAGGATTGAAGATGGGTACAAGGACAAGAGGTTCCATTATATCTTTCAAAGCAAGGAGGTTTGAATTTGTGAGGGATCATGACTCCCTCCACTAAACCCATGCCCATAACATCAAATCCTAAAGAGTTTTGGGACTCCAGAGATCTTAGCTTTTCTGCTATTTCGCCCAGACGACGACCATAGGCTTCATCCCTAGCACCAATTACAGTAAACTTCTCCTCTTGAGGGTCCTCTTGTAAGGCACACCCTCTAGTGTTTCCTTCCGTATTCCTGATAGCATTGACTTCAGGGTTGAGATGAGGCCCAAACTCTAGGGGGTCAGTACGTGGCTGCACGTGATCATTGTTGCTGGTACTTCCTGTACCTGGATGATTCTCTTCAGGAGTTTGCCGCTCGACCAACTCTCATAATCTTTCTTGGCTTTGGGCCAACCCAGTCATTACTGCCATGAACTGGTTCATCTGAGCCCACATTTCAATTCTTTCATTAGCCATCTGAGTTCTTACGTCAGTCAAATCTTGCTGAACTTGGTCCATCTGTAAGCTCGTAAGGTTGTTTCTTGTAGGATACCGGTGAACTCTATTGATGGGGAAAACCCTCCTACGAGCAATGTTTCCTGAAACCACAACAAACTGAGAAAACAACAACAAAAATACCTACAAAACAAAGAATGAGGTTAGTATGCAATGCAGTACGTCTATTTGTCTTCCAAGGGTATTCGGTTTGGTTCTTTGGTTTTGACATTCCAGACCTCGAGGAATGAGGATGTTGAAGAGAAATGAAGCCCAAAGGATAACACACAAACCATATATTACAAATGAAAAGATACATAGTTTATGATTACAACAAGTTCCCATGATGGGTCAAAACACAACAAAATCAACAAAAGTACAAATAAAATGAAATACAAGTACAAAGAAATCAAACATTCAGCCCAAAGTCACTGGTCCACCTGGATGCTCTGTGATGGTCCTGATAAGAAGGTTCCTGGTAGCAATGACACTTGTCAATTTCTTATACTTGTCTTGGTCTTTTGATATCTTCAACCCCGCCCAGAGTTTCAACTCAGAGATTTCCTTCTGTGCTGCTAACAAGGCTTCCTGACTCTTCTTCTCATTAGCTTCTAGCTGCTCAATCCTAGCATGGGTCTTCTGATCTTCCTGTGAACGAGCCTCAGTAATTCTGATCCATCTAGCCTGACTTTCTTCCAAGTAGTGCTCAGCTCTGGCTTTTTGAATCTTAGCTTCTTTGCAAGCATTCTTCAATACCAACTCCCTTGCTCGGGCCCTTCTGTTGTAATCATATGTCTTCTCAATCTTGGTCGAATGCTCGATCCGGAGCTTCTCTATCCTTTCTTTGTCCAGACGACTATCATTCCTCTCCCAGAGGGTCTTCTTTAGAGCTTCAGGAAAGCTGAGTATTCCTTTCCTTCAACTTCTCAAATTCCTCTAAAATGACTGTAGCTATAGGATCTAATGCTGATGGTCCTAGCACATCCTCCAGGGTAAATGGCATGCGGGTGATCTGTCCTCTGATGCGAGACCAATCAATGTACTGAGCTGAAGCTATGTTATTTCACTTGCCAAGAATGGCAGTCCCTTTTGTCTGAATGTTATCCCAAGCCCAGGCTGCTTGTCGGACGATAGCATGATTATTCTGAATGTCACAGTAAAGGGTTTCTGATAAGTCCTGCTCTCTTGGTGGATGTACTAAGGCATACCCTAGTTGCCTTTTGAATAGCAAAGGATTGTAGTTGATGCAACCCTTCACTCCAATAAGAGGTACATTGGGATACTGCCCACGGCTTGTGATTATATATTTGCCCTTGGTGCTCTAAGTACACCACCTGATGTCTTCTGAAGTGAGAGCAATCATTATCTTAGCCCAATTCCTTGACTGATGAGGATTCAGGAAAGCTTCTGTCTTTGGCAAGTGTCTCAATAGCCAACAGTAGAAGAGAGGTGCATAACATCTGACTAATCTTCCCCTCTGTTTCTCATTCCTTTGATGCACCGAGTAATAGAAATCCCCGAGCAAGGTAGGAACTGGATTCTTCAGCAAGAAGAGATGGATAGCACTCTTGCTTACAAACTTAGGATCGTCTGCAAACAAGATGATTACATATATACTAAGAGCCAGGAGAGCACAAACAGTGTCCCATTTCCCTGCTGCAGCATGACTGGTGGCATGAGTAATCAAGAAGTCCAAATGGAGGCATGGGATTCCAGCCTTAGTAGTAATATTCTGATCAATGATTGTGGTTTCCAAATACAGAGCCTTAGCTATGTCCTCATTCCTAGGAGCATTCATCTCAGGGTTGAAAGGAATCCCCCTCCTAATGGGGACACCCAACAACCTGGAAAATTCTTCTAACAAAGGACCCAACTGAAAGTCTGGGAAAGTGAAGCATCTGAGAGGAGGGTCATAGAACTGAAGGCAAGTGTGAATCATGCTTCTCTGTGATGCATCCAAGTCCATGATCATGTCCATAATACTACCATAATGTTCCCTGAATAAAGGGACATGATCAGGAGTGATGAGTATCTGAATCTGCCTGATGTCTGCTAGAAAGGGCTCAAAGAAATGATAAGTATTGTTGCTCTTCTTGGATGGGTCCATACTGATAATGGATGCTGATGCAGATAACTGAGGAGAAACACTGATGAAGACAACTGTAGAAGATACTGAAGAAGATCTTTGATGAAGATAACTGATGAGGATATCTGATGAAGAAGATCTCTGAGAAAAATATCTGATGAAGGTGGCTGAGCAGAAGAACAGTCAAAACCAAACCAAAGATAAGATGTGGATACCCTGTAAAACAAATAGACAAATGTTAAAATGATGCAAAATGATGTATGCAGAATGATATGCAAGCGTTTGTGATCAGGTGCTGGATTTGTCATTTGCTTTGATAGGGTCCATGTGTGTTTATAAGTCCAAATGAAAGCTTAGAGAACCAGTAACCAGGTGGGGGACTCAAATAAAGAGTCACAAGTCTGAGGTTTCATAAGATCAGTCCAAAATAGTGTAACCTTAACAATATTAGTAATAGGGTATGATGAGTTCAAGGGTTCCTGGAAACCTGTAAACGTCCCAACCCCCACACAGGTATTGTTCTAGAACAAATATCTTCAGACTTGGATCAGTTATGAGAAGTGTAAACACTTCTAACCCGGAGGTATATTGTTTACATTAATCATAAAGGATCCTCCTCTAATTCACCTCAGATGCTGAAGGTCATCTAAAAATGTCATCCAGACTTAACAGGCTTCCTAGATAGCCCTAGTACTACAGGAATTCCGTAGCACAGAGTTCTCAAGAAGAAACCCATGTCTGAACCGTGTTTCATATTCCCGCACCAGACCGAAATGGAATGGGAAAGAATATGAAGCCACTCTAATCCTATGTGTCACTTAGGATCCCGGTATGGAACCTTACTCACTGAGTATCCCTCCCACCAAAGTAAACAACAGATCCAACACATGATATGATGACAATAATATGAAATGCATAAAAACAATAAATGAAAACGATAAATAAAGTTGTACAAAAAGCAATAAATAAAGAAATCAACAAAAGAACACATAAAACATAACACCCCCATAAACACAAATCAAACAAGCGCTAGGAGAAACTCACAAAACGAACCAGAAGCCCTGGTTGCAAGAGATAATTCCCCAGCAGAGTCGCCAAGCTGTCGCTCCCCTGAAAAGACACTAGGTCCCAAGGTGCAGACGCGAACGGTCGGCGAAAGAGAAAAGATGAGGTTGAATTGAAAAGAGTCGCCAGCTAGGCATTTTTATCCCGAAGGAAAGGTAATGCTGCATAAACCTGGAAAGAGATGGATAAGACGATTGCGAACCAGAGAAACTGAGAAAGGGGGTTGGTTACAATCTGGGAAGGTATTATTACCTAGATTGTCCGTCGTACTCGACGGGATCAACGTTTACAAGATTATGTTTAAATGGGTAAGTGTATATGATGCCTGTGTGCAAAAGTCAGGGAAAGAAAGACATATATATATATATATATATATATATATATATATATATATACATATATATGTGTCAGTGCAAAAAGGTGAATTGCTCAGGAACTGAGGCTTAGAAAGGGAATGCTGAAAAAGGGGGATGAAAAAGATACTTTTGTTCGATAACTGTTAAGTTATGCCTACGTATCCTCTCGTGTAATGAGGAAGTCAGAACACCGTAGTTCGACTCAAAGAGATTGAAAATGAATTGACTATGAACTGTTTGCTTGCCTATGCTCAAGTGTATGACTGGTCTGGCTCAAGTGCTAACTATCTTGCATTAGACGGAAGAAGCAAGTTCTCGTTTGTGAATGAGTGTGATGATAAAAGAATCCCGGAGGAGACGATTATTGTTTTTTTTTGTGTTTTCAGTTTTTTATTGTGTTTGGTGTTTTGCATAGGATTATGAGCTTAAGCCTAAATCAAGGGCTTGTAAAGTCATTATATCCTCCCTGATTAGGGATAATGAGCCTACTTAAGTATGAGATAAGCATCTCAACCTAATTACCATGATGATATAGGATTAAGATCATTAACCTACTTGTGATTATTTAAATGTTTTTGGGTTTTTGTTTAGTGTTAAGTAATGAGTTTAATCTCTAATCACAGATTAGTGAACTCATTACACCATCCTACTAGAAGGATAATAGATGAGAACACTTAAGCTGAGGAAGAGACTTCAACTTAATCCAAGGTTAGGGATTAAATTCATTATATAACAAACCTTTATTAAGTGGATTTTAATTAAAGGATGAGATTAAGAAGTGGATTTTAAGTTTGTAAGACAACTTGATGGGGACTTTCCCATTAAACACTAGGGTTAGTCCCTCTTAACCATAAGGAAGAGATAGAACACTAATGTAAGGGCCAAGTTACAAGCTTAAGTCTTGATAATTATTAGGTTTTTTTATTTAGAGGTGTAAGCAAATTAAAGATTTAACACTAAGGACTAAAGTTATACACTCCATCCTAAGATAAGGATGCAGGCATAACCCTAATTCAAAGTCCTAAAGCTTTAAGTGTTTAGCCTCTGATTATGAGATGAGAAGAGCGACTCAAGGAGACTCAAAGGTAAAAACTAGGGGAGACTATATACAACCCTAAAAGTTATCATGATTAGATGTCCTATGGTTTGTTAGGCTTAAGAGAAAGGATCTTCAAGAAGGCCACCAATGGAATGAGCAGATGAAAAGAGAAGGAAGAAGAAGAATAAGTTACATACTTCCTGAAGAAGACAAGTAACTTAAAGAAGGAAAGTAATAAGAATGGAACACAAGTGAAACAAGTTCACTTCAAAGACAAGTAAATATGCATATGATCGATGAGAGGAGATGGGAAGTGAAGGCAAATCCACCTCCCAAATAACTTACCAAAAGTTCCTGAAAATGTTAGTATGAATGCATAAGAAATAAAGTAAAAGGAAATGAAATGAAATGAGATGCAAAAACCAAAGTCAGAAGTGAAAGTGCAATGTAAAAGGCATATGAGATGATGCAAAGTCATACAAGATGCATATTAATGATCATACAAAGATGAGATGCAATGAAAGCATGTTTAGAAGGATGAAAACACATGAATGTCCATGAAGTGTAATGGATGCAAAACATAGAAAATGAATGAATAAATGATCATGCAATGTTCAAGCATGTTCTAATATGTCTAATATGTCATACAAATGCTTGAAATGTCATGGCAAGTTCACATGATGATTATATGCAAAGATGAATGCAAATGAACATGAGAAATTAGGGTTTTATGAATGTATGAGATGCAAATGACCAAAACAGAAGCATACATCATGATAAAAAATTGAAGTTGGACTCAAACAAACCCTGAACCTATACAAGATCAAATCCCAAAGGAGAAGGTCAGAAGCTTAACCTAGTGAGAGTTATGAATTTTCGAAGTTTGCTGGGGTTTTTAGGTGATTCTTAAGGGAAAATGCAAATCAAATTGAAAATGCAACATAAATTCATGAGAAAAATAACCTAGAAACTATATGCAATATGTGAAACAATGCATACAAAATCAAGTTCAAACTCATCATGGTTAGGCAGAAATGAATTTTTCAAGTTAGGGTTAGAAAATGTGATTTTTAAGAACCATAATTCAAAGAAAATTGTGAAATTATGATCAAACCTAAAAAGAAATTTGTATGATGAGTTTGAAAATGTTTCTAAATGTATTGGAATGATTCATGAATTTTTTGGTGATTTTTAGAAACCTAAATGCATTTTTAATTAATTAACATCAATTAATTAATTAAAAATAACATTTAAATATTTTAAAAATACTTTTTTAATGCAAAAAATAAAATAAAAATTATTTTTGGGTTAATAAAAATATTTGGATCAGAAATGAAAAAGATCATATTTTTTTGATGAGTTTTGATATTTTAAATAAAATGAGAAAGAAAATGCAAAGAAAATGAAATAAAAATTGATTTAAATGAAAAGTATGCTGATCCAAGGCTCCAGATTCAAACTTGGGTGGAGGGAATTGATTGTGCGCGTGATTGTGTGGTCTGGATTCAATCTGGCATAATTTCTAATTAATTAATCTAATTAAAAGATTAAGGCTTTAATGGAGCATCTGGGTCATCCAACACGGGCGGGAATCAAGGATCTAAAGGATGAAATTCAAACTAACCTTAAACCCTTATTAAACCCTAAATGACTTTCAAGTGACCGGAGCAAGCTCTGGTCATCTTCTCCGGTGACCCCCTTCCTTGAACTCTCTCAAAACCTCAATCAATGCATCAAACTCTCCAGAAATGATCAATAAACAACATTAAACAAGAATCCAGGCATAAAATTCATTTATATTGCATCAATAGCAAGAATCGAAGCAAACAAATTTTACGGGCAAAATTTCAGAGGAAGCATACATGGCCATTTCTCAACCATTTTCAAAACAAATTACATCAGCATGCTCAGGGGAACATATAAAAGCATTTAGGAACTTAAAAGAAAGATTCTTGAAAAAATGTTCTTGAGGTATACCTGAGATGGAGCTTTCTGATTCTGGGCTTTCTGGACCTTTCCTTGTTGCAAAATCACTCCACTTGATCCCCTTGTGCTTCTAGAAGGCTTGAATGAAGTTCAAATGGCTTGGTTTGGAAGATTCAGTTTTGATAGTGCAGGAATCATGTTTTGCTTTTGTGAGCTTTCAGGCCATTTTAAGGGTTTCTTTGTGTTCTATGAGTGATATTGAGATGATTTGTGAAGTTTGCTTTGAGGTTTGATGGCTGGTTTTTTAGAATCGATGAAGGGAAGCTTTTTGTGGATTTTGGTGATTCTGAGTTCTTGGAGCATTCAGGCCAATGTGTTCTATGCTTTGGAGTGTTTGAGGTTTGTATAAACAATTGTGATTGGTTCAGAGAGTTGGTATGGCACAGCTTGATTGATATGGGAGGTTTTGTAAAAAAAGTCAATTTTATGTACTTGGAGGTATGACACGGGTCAGAGCTTCTCAAAGGGGTGTCTTGGCCTCAGCTTGCATCAAGGATGGCCATAGGATCAGATTACATGAGCTGGCACAAGTGGATGAAAGGTTCCAAGAGGCTTTGCAACTTTCCCTCTTTGATAATTTTATGAAAATGCCTTGATGAATCTTGCAATCTAAGGCACAATTTTGGTTCAAATGAATTGAACTATGTTTGTATGATGTTTAGCAATCAATTAGAGGTCATGAAATGGCTTGAAACTTGAATTTGCAAAAAATCCTCTTTGAAAGGCCATATCTTGAGTTCTAGGATAAATCAAGACATGTTCTATTACTTCTTGAATATGGGAAGACATAATATACAACTTTCAAGCCCAAGAATTTTTCATTTGAAGCATTTTTGGTCATGAAAGAATAGGTTGAAAATCTTTCCCAAAATGGAAAATTTCCATTACAAGTCATTTCCAAAAATAGAAAGTTTGCATTTGGCTCAAAATTCTTCAACCTTGTGAACTTACAACCACTTCTAAGATCAAATAAAGATCATAGAAACTCAAAATGATGATGATGACCCTTTGGTACCCTTGATGGAGGCCTCAGATGCCCTAATTTTGACTTTACTTGCTCAAGAAGTTACTCAATGATCAGGTGACTTCCATAGTGAATTTCTTCATCAAATTTGGTTCACATGATCCTTATAACATATTAAGACCATTAGAAACAATAATGACCAAAAAATTTGGGATTAAGGCCTCTGAAACCAAAACCCTAATTTTGGTCATCTGTGTAGGAAAACCCTAGCTCTGCCTCCATGCCTTTGCCATTCTTTGTGATCTCTTGGCTTTCATGAACTTTGTGGAGCATATTATGATCATGGAACACACATGGAACCTCTTTTCAAGCTTCAAGACCTTTGGGATGGCTCAGATCTCTTCTTGGATTGCTCAGATCACAAACCCATGATGCAGATGAAATGAAACTATGCAGTGAAACAAATATGCAATATGAGATGTAATGCTTATGTAAATGCAAAAATGAAAGATCACAAGCCATGGTGTGAGAAAAATTAAGGGAAAATTTGGGGTATTTACACCTAGTTTTTAGATGAAGAATTCAAATCCCATTATTCATGTTTGATTTTATTCTAAGTCTTTTTCTTCCTTTGAAGTTCAATGTGCATTTCTTCTCATTCTCACACTATTCCACATAATTTTTGGAACTCTTCCACTTGAATCTCTTTGTTCCTAGTTTGGTTTACATCTTAGAACACTTTCATTTAGTGTTATCTCTTAGATTTTCCATTCACCTTTGAATTCATACAAGTTTAGCCTACTTAACCACTTAGGTTCACCATTTAACTTCACCTTAACTCATATTAGGGTTTAACTTCCTTTTAAGGTATAATTTGAGGTTGTTCATTCTTAGGGCTTTAGAATACCTTAGTGTGAGTTAGCTACTGACTTTATAAGTTTTCTACCTTGTAAGGTAACTTAGACTTAGGTCTTAGCTTTAGAAGATCACTAACACTTTTCTCAAGCTAGTTTGAACTTTCCTTGAGTTTTCCATGTTCAAATTGCTTCATCATGCTAATGTTTGTTTTGTAGGGGAAGATTGAGGTAAGAATCACTTCATTCCTATCTCTTATGCATTTTAATTTTGTTTATCTTAGCACCTTGAGGTTTTCTCCAAGGATTCCCTTTGGTTCTTAGGACCAACTTATCTTCCGTGGGAAGTAAGTTGAGTTCTAGTTCTCTCTTTCCTTCTTAGCATTAAAAAACCTCATAAACCATTAGGACTTCCTTTTGCATAAAATAAATAACTCAGGGTTGTGTCTTAGTCCCCCTTAGTGTTTTCCTTTTCCCATCTGAGTCTTCTTTTCTCATCTTCAAACAAATCCAAAAGATACTTAATAAAGGCTTGAAGTAGTCTCTTGTGTATAGCCTTATTCCATGGGGCACTCATAATAATTCCATCTCGGAATAGTGTGGGCTTGTCTAGCATTATGCACAAGTCTGATCATAAGACTATCTTCACAAATAAAACCTAAAAGACATTTCTTCAAAAGCTATAAAAACATGAAATAAGTTCAGCAAGCTAGTGAACTTAGACCCTAATCCTTGGAAACAAGTCTTGGATAAATTCTCCTTACTTGGTGTGCTTGTTCTACTATTCCATCTTGGAATGTGGTAGAAAGTACACATTCCATGGAAAAGAGTTTGAATTCACTTCCTTGTGCCAAATTTATAAAAATTCTTAAAAGACAAAACCACAAACAATAAGCGACTTTCCTGCGGGAATTCTCTTCTCATCTCATTCACTCACAACGCGAACTCGCTTCGATATGTCTCATTTGCAAGACGGTAAACACACTCGTACCAGACGAGCCTGCAGCACCTGAGCATAAACATAATCAGTTCCAGCGTATAAAAAACACAAAAATATAGTTCCCGCCTTAGTTAGGAGAACTACGTCGACTCTGATCCTCATTTTCCTGATGAGGTACGTAGGCAGCGGGGTAGGGACCGTGAGAGCACATTCTTTATTTTCCCTACATTTTCCCCTTTCTTTGTGTTCACTTTTTCCAGTTTCCTTTCTCATTTCCATTCCAGTTAACAATTATTTTGTTCAGCAGCATCTTATTTCTCATCCTTTGAAACAGACAAACAAGCGTGGATCCCGTCGGGTACGGCGGACGATCTGGGGTGTTGATACCTTCCCAGGTCGTAACCGACTTCCGAACCCAGATATTTGGTTCGTAGGACCTCGTCCTTTCCTTCTCTCTTAGGTTTTTGCAACATTACCTTTCCTGTTCCTTCAGGATAAAAATGCTTGGCTGAAGACTCTACCTTTTCCGCGCCACTTTCGCGTTTCTACTAGGATGAAAATCCCGGGAGCGTCACAACTCTTCTCATTTTTGTAATGCACCAAGTAATAAAGATCTCCTAGAAGTGTAGACACTGGATTCTTCAGCACAAATAGGTGAATGGCATTCATATGCACAAATTTGTCGATGTTAGTAAACAGAATCATACCATATATGGAGAGAGCCAGGATGGCACAAACAAAATCCCATTGGGCATTAACAACAAGTTCATCAGCCTTCTTCATCAATAATTCCATATAGAAACCAAATACACCTCCTTTGGTGGTGCTCAGATTAGTATTTACCACATCAGGCTCAAATAAATAGCCTTCACAATATTAGCATGAGTATACCTAACCATCTTAGTGTTGAACGGAATCTGATCCTGCAGATGAATCCCCAAAGTGGAAATCATAAAACGTAAAGCACATGAGCTGATGGTCATAATAATGTAACAAAGTATGTATAACACTCTTCTCATAATCATCCAACTCCACCACCATAGTCAAAACACCCCCATGCACCTTCCAGAAATCCTCAACATGATCTGGAGTAAACAAAGTAACCATCCTATCCAGCATGTCAACCTTGGTATCAAAGAATTTGTAGTGAACATTCTTTTTCCTTGACTCTTCCCACATATCTAGAAAAGAACTCTGACCAGGATTGGGAACAATATTTAAACCCTGAGAATGAAAAACAAAAATGGTTAAATGGTTAAATGATGTCATGATGCGATACAAGGCATGTGATCAATGACATGTGTCTGGTGTTGGTGTTGAACAATGAGCCACGTGTCTGTGTAGAGCCACAATAGCAGTATAATCTCTATACAAGACCCTAAGTTATGAACTAAAGAACCATATATAACCAGATCAACTCATAGGACACACCAAAGAAGCGGGTATATAGAAGTTCAGGGTCCCAGCAAACATGTAAACAATTCCCCCATCTCATGGGTGTTGCTAAGGGCCGGCATTATGAGAGTATTGGATGTTTTAATGATGTAAAAACTAGGGTGTTTCAGGAAGGCATATTGGATCACAAGATGTTTTCATGACAAAATATCAAAGAAGTGAATTTCTGTTGATTCAAAGAGAATGCATCGAATCATCATCTTGAATAGGTCGACTCATTCAGTTAAGAAAATTTGAGTCAACTCATTTGATGATTTAGGTCGACTCAAGTGAAGGCCAAAAATCTTTGTAACTCACGGGTCCCAATAGGCTGACTGTGGGCATATTTTAGGTCGACTCAAATCTTTCAACAGGTTGACGCAAATGTATCTTTAGGTCGACGCAATCCTAGAGTTTGGCGCCTATCACATATTTTTCTCTCTCTTACTTATTTTATGTTTTTCCATTATTTTTTCCTATAAGTATAAATAGCTACAGATTTTATTTGGTCAACCAATAAGAAAAGTGAAAGATATACACAAGTGCTCTCATCATCTTCTCCTTCTCTAGCATTCATCAACAACTACACACAATATTTTTTGTTGATCAAAGATGATAATGTTCAAATGGTGGAATTGCAATTTCAGTTTAGGTTGAGAGATTTGTTGATTTTTCTTGAATAAACCTTGAGGGTTTGTCCTCCAAGATCATTTTTATTTAGGGGTTTTGCATACACAATTCATTTGTAGATTCAGCCAAGTGAAGAGGTTTGAAGATCAAGGTGATTGTTCAACCATATCACGGTAACTGGAGGATTGCAAAAAACGGTGTGGGTTCACAAGTATCAAATCAAAGCCTGCCGTGCTCAAAGTTTAGAGAATCATGGATTCTTGCAAGAAGGGAGCAATAAATCGGAGTTTTGTTTGACGAGCGTGAAGAACTTGATTCAATTAGAATAAAGGGGAAAAGTGAAACATAACTACAACTACAATTAGGATTGATTTGTCGTTCCTATTTTATCTTTGTATAAACATTGCAATTTTAATAAAAATTCCCAATTCGGTTTTGAATTGGGGTCAGAGGTACCCTTGGCGAGGATAGTAGGGGAACTACCTAAGCAAATTCGTGTGTCCTTTGCATTTTTCGTACGGTAAATTTTCTGCACAAATTGAAATAGTTGTGTTTTGAAAATTTGGTTTTGCATAGTTTAGTGCACACCAAGTGTTTTTGAAATTCCTGCTATCATAATTACATAGCAACCTTATAGAAAATTATGCACTAGACTATTTGGCAAAACACACTAAGTGTGGTGGCACACCAAGTGTTTGATAAAATTCAAAACACATTATTTCTTATTTGTTGTGCCTATTTCTTCTTTCTATACATTGTTGGAAGTAGTTTAATCAACTGCATTAAATTTAAGTGATTAATTTGCTTGATATTGATTAGTTAATTCATCTTCATTATCCCATTTTGTTTGATAATGCATATTCGATCACCGGTGACTTAAAATTATTTAGATGTGAATTTTTCCGGGGAACTTCTGCCAAATATTTTTCAATTAATTTTTGAAAAGTAAAATATTTTAAATGGGATCTATTCAAACCCCCTTCTAGATATGCGCCATTGTCTAACAAGTGGTATCACAAGGACCAGTTCATCTAGTCCTTCATATATAACTTCTTAGAAAATGAATAACAATCCAACGGGGGCGTGTAATAGAGTACCCATTTTCACTAGAGAAAACTATAGTCACTGGAAGGACTGTATGCATATTCATATCAACTCTGGTGATAGAAAGATATGGAAGGTTATTCAATACAATCCCATACAAATAACTACGACCAACATTGATAATGTTGAAGTACCTAAACCTGAAATACAATGGGATGAAAAAGATGAAGAAAACTATAGTTATAATTGGAAGGCTAGATTATAATCATTTCCTCTTTGGTTGATGATGAATATTTTAGAGTATCACATCATACCTCAGCTAATTCTATTTGGGAAGCATTACAGATTTCCCTTAAGGGAATTAATGACGTGAAACTAGCTAGAATCTATACATTGCAACAAGATTTTGATCACTTTCACATGAACCAATGAGAAACCATTGGTGATTTGGGAAAGATATTTTCTCATTTATTAAATCGCTTAAATGCCCTTGATAAACCCACTCCTAACGATGTAGATACTAACAAAATTCTAAGATGTCTTACTAGGGAATGGTTACCAAAAGTCACGGAAATCAAGAACATGAGCAAGAGCTATTGAATCTAAACGAGCATGAAGAAAGTGAAAAGAAAAAAAAGAATGAGAAATCCAAATACATATGACAGGTGACATTTCCTTATTCTATGACTTTGTGGCTAAGAAGAAGGGATTTGTTTATTTATTGTGATAATGATAATGGTGCAATACTCGAAAAAGGTAGTGTAGGTAATCCATCTTCTACATCTAACTAAAAATATCCTTTTAGTTGAAGGCCTTAAGCACAATCTTATTAGCATTATTCAATTATGTGACAAGGGATATAAAGTCTCCTTTTCAAAAGAAGGTTTCATTATAGAACATGATGATAAAAATAACGATGTGTTTAAGGGCTTGAGGGTTAATAATGTATACATGCTTGACTTAAATGATGTGTTTGTTAATGATCCTAAGTGTCTAGTCTCCAAGAGTGATGACTCTTGACTTTTGCATAGGTGCTTAGCACATATTAACTTTAACTTTCTAAGAGAGACCATTTCAAAAGACTTGGTAGTTGGCTTACCTAAAATCAAATTTACTAAGGATCACTTTGTGATGCATGCCAAATGGGGAAGCAAATGAAGGTCTCTTTTAAATCCAAAAACATTGTGTCAACTTCTAGACCTCTTGAACTTCTTCATATGGATTTATTTGGTCCATATAGAATAAAAAGTCTAGGTGGAAACTATTATGTTTTTGTTATTGTAGATGACTACTCAAGATTTTGTTGGAGCAGTTTTTTAGCAAGTAAAAGTGACACCTTCTTGGCATTTGAAACGTTTGCCAAGTTGTCTCAAAATAAACTTAACACTAGCATTGTTACAATTCTAAGTGACCATGGAGGTGAATTTGAAAATCATCTTTTTGAATCATTTAGTGAGAAACATGGAATTGATCATAATTTTTCCACGCCTAGAACTCCGTAACAAAATGGTGTTGTAGAGCGTAAAAACCGTGTTCTAGAGGAGTTAGGAAGAACTATGATCAATGATAGTGGTCTTCCTAAATATTTTTGGGTTGACCCCATAAGTACGATGTGTTATATGTTGAATAGGGTAATTATTCGTCCTATTCTCAATAAAACGCCCATTGAACTCTTAAAAGGTAAGAAGTCAAATGTGTTTCATCTTCATGTCTTTTGTTGTAAATGCTATGTGTTAAATAATCTTAAAGAAAACCTTGGAAAATTTGACTCAAAAGCAGATGAAGGCATCTTTCTCGGATACTCTAATTCAAGTAAAGCTTAAAGAGTATACAACAAGAGATTACTTATCGTTGAAGAATTTGTGCATGTTTCCTTTGATGAATCTTATCCGTAAGTTGTTGGAAAAGGTAGTTGTGTTATTGGTGCAGATGTTTCTTCTGAGGACATTATTTGCAATTGAAACAAAGACCATCAACTTTGAATCTTTTCAAATTTGTTTGAATTGATCTCTATGAAAATAAATCCAAAAATTAATTAATAATAAACTAATGAGCCTGACTTTCTGAACCAAACCTCTCATGAAACATTGCTTGATAAACTAATGAATTCAACTCACAACACGACTTGACTCTGAATATGCATTGTCTGAGAAATAAACCACAGGCACAAACAACTTGTAGTTGAAATAATCTTTTGATAGTGTCGCTCCCGAAGATTAGCATCCAGGTACAAGCGCGAACGGTCGGCGAGAGGGAACAGTGAGAACACACAGCCGTGAACTCACTGGAGATGAATAGAGTCGCCAGCTAGGCATTTTTATCCCGGAGGAAAGGCAATGCTGCATAAGCCTAGAAAGAGATGGATAAGACGGTTTGCGAACCAGAGAGACTGAGAAAGGGGGTTGGTTACAACCTGGGAAGGTATTAGCACCCAGATTGTCCGTCGTACTCGACGGGATCCATGCTTAAAGATTTGTGTTTTAAAGGGGTAGTGTCAGTGCAATCTGTGTATAAAAGAGCTGGAAAAGGATGTACAGGTGTCAGTGTAAAAGGAATGTGAAGTGTAATATATACAGGGTCAGTGTAAAGATAGGAGTGAAATGCTCATGATAATGAGGCTAAAGAATGATACTGAAAGAGGGGGAATGTACAGAGACTTTTGTTCGATAACTGTTAAGTTATGCCTACGTATCCTCTCGTGCAATGAGGAAGTCAGAACACCGTAGTTCGACCCAAAGAGACTGAAAGGATTGACTGATGAACTGCTTGCTTATCTATGCTCAAGTGTATGACCTGTCTGGCTCAGGTGCAAACTGTCTTGCATTAGACGGAAGGAGCGAGTTTTCGATTGTGAGTGAAGGTGATGAGAAAAGAATCCCGAAGGAGACGATTATTGTTTGTTTTTGAGTTTTCAGTCTTTTATTGCTTGTGAAAGTTTGTCATAGGATAATGAGCTTAAGCCTAAACCAATGGGTTAGTAAACTCATCACATCTTCCCTCTGATTAGGGGTAATGAGAATACCTTAAGTGTGAAGTCAGATTCTCACACTTAATCACCTTTGATGTAGGATTAAGATCATTAACCTACTTGTGATTATTTAGATGTTTTTGTGATTTTGTTTAGTGTTGAGTAATGAGGTTAAGCCATAATCATGGATTAAACAGACTCATTACACCATCCTAAAAGAAGGATGATAGATGAGAATGTTTAAGCTGAGGAAAGCTCCTCAACTCAATCCATGATTAGGGATTAAACTCATGACAAAACAGGCCTTTGATTAAGTGGATTTTATTCAATGGTTATGATGATGAAGTGTTTTTTATGATTTGTAAGACAACTTGAGGGGGACTTGTCCATTAACACTAGGGTTAGTCCTTCTTAACCACTTAAGGAAGAATTAGAACCCTAATGCAAGGCCCAAGTTACAAGTGTGATGTCTTGATATTTATTAAATGAATTGATTAAGAGATTTAAACAAACAAAGGGTTTAACACTTAGGATTAAAGTTATACACTCCATCCTAAGAGAAGGATGCAGGCATAACCCTAATCACAAAGTCTTAAAGCCTTTAGGGTTTAGTCCCTGATTATGAGGTGAGAAGAGAGGACTCAAAGAGAGACACAAAGGTAAAACTATGAGGGGACTAATCAAAACCCTAATTCATTGTCATGCTTGGATGATCCTAAGGTTTGTGAGGTTTACAAGAACAATCTTCAGAAGAACCACCAGGAAGCAGATGAACAGGATCAAGAGAAGCAAAGTGACTTGTTTCATTCAAGAAGTCAAGTCACTTGAAGAAAGAAAATGGGAGGAAGAAGAATGAGCAAGCCCAAACTCAAACACATATAAGAATGCAGCAATGGATGCAAGAGAGATGAAAATAAAAGTTATGAGAAGTGAAGGCAAATCCACTTCCCAAGTTTACTTACCACCTGAAATGTTAGAAAGAAATGCAAAAACAATACAAGATGAGATGAAATGGCATGATGCTAAGCAAAACCAGAAGCATATTGATGATGATGATGATGTTATGAGGTGCTGCAAACATGAGGCAAGACAATGGGGATGTTCATACAAGATCATGAATGCAAATGATGCAAGCTAAAGAGCATGAACAAGCATGGAAAGTTATGAAGCATACAAGACAAATGACATGGCAAATATGCAATGCAATGATCAAACATGCTTTCTATATGTCTTAAGATGTCAAATGAATCACAAGAATGCACAAAATGCAAAGATAAGTCATGTTATGCAAGAGTATACAAGGAGGATGCAAGAGAAGTCCCAAATTAGGGTTCATGGATCAAACATCATACAAAAATCCAAAACAGAAACAAAACCCTAAGATAAAAAATGGAAAATGGCACTCAAAGAAACCCTAACCCTATGCTAAACCACTTCCCAAAGGGGAGCTCTCAACTCTCAACCAAACTCAAGTTATGAATTTTGCAAGTTATTAAGGTTTTTTAGGGTTCTTAACAAAAGAAATGCCAAACAAATTGAAAAATGCAAGATCAAATCATGACCATTTTACCCTAGAAACTACATGCTAAACATAACACAATGCAAGAAGAATCAATGTCTCAACCTTCTCCAATTGGCAGAAATGAATTTTTGAATTTATGATCAAAATAATGCACAAAATATGATTTAATTCAATGAAAAATTCTTAAAATGCATCAAGATCAAAAAAGAAATTTGGTTTGAAGGTTGGACAATGTTTCTAAATGTCTTAGAATGTTTCATGAATTTTTTGGTGATTTTTAAATACCTAAAAGTATTTTTAATAAATTAATTCCCATTAATCAATTAAAAATAATCTTTTAAATATTTAAAAATACTTTTTTGATGATAAAAAATAAAATAAAAATATTTTTGGGTCTTAAAAATTAATTAAACTTTAAAGAAAAAGTTTCATAATTTTTAAGATATTTTTGCTATTTTTAAATAATTATGCAAAACAAAAGAAAAATAAAAGAAAATAAATGAATTAAATCTGATTTAATGAAAAGTATTCAAATCCAACGCGTGAGATTCAAAGTTGCCAGGGCGGGAATTGACTTGGCGCGGGAATGAACGGCTCACATTCAAACTGACTTAATTACACTTAGCCCTAATTAATCAAACCCTAATTACTCTCAGGCGACCGGAACACTGTTCCGGTCGTCTTCTCCGGCTACACCATTTCTCTATCTCTCTCAATAGGCCATGAAATCATGCCAAAATCTCCAGAATCAAACCTTAGCTCATTCTAAACAAGATTCCAGCAACAAACATCATTTATTTCAACACACAAACAAGATTCGAATCAAACATTCAAAACGGCAAAAATTTCAGAAACATCATACAGGCTCATTTCTCACTCTTTTTCAAAAGTAACAAGTTCAATGTGACCAGTGAAGCATGCTTTACCATTTAGAAACTTAAAAGGCAAGTTCTGGAAAAAAAGTTCATGGAGTCACCTGAGATTGAACTTTTGATTCAGGAGCTTTCTGGATGGTTCTTTGGCTCAAACAGGTCCCAATGATCCCCTCTTGAAGCTTTGGATGCTTGGTTGGAGCTTAAACAGCCTCTTGAGTGAGTTTGCAGAAGTTCTGACCAAGGGCATGTGAAAATCGTATTTGAGTTATGGAGGGTTTCAGGCCAAAGTAGAGGGTGGTTTCTGGTCAGTGGAGCAAGGTGAGTTGATGTGTGGAGTTTGTTTGAGTGTTCTTGGCTTGCTGTGATAGGTGTGGCTACTTTTGCCAAAATGTCAACTTTTGTGTAAGGCAAGTATGGCTTCACTCTAGGCAAGTACAAAGGCTAGGGCTGGCGCAGCATGGTGAGTGTGTGAGGCCAGCTTGATTCAAGGACCAATGCAGCAAGTTGGTGAAGCATGATCATGAGTTTTGCAACTTGGTTACTTTATGGTTCACATGATAAAAATGCCTTGTTACATGAACTAAACACATGTGATCTTGGTTCAAAATCTGATTTTGTGGCTTAGAGAAAGTTTGTGTGCTGGTTTGAGATGAATTAGAGGTCACATAGTGCATTGGTTCATGACTTTGCAAAATTTCCATTTGAAGCATGCCTTGAAAATCAATGATTTTAGCCAACTTTGCATTGCCATAACTTTTGATCCAAGAAGAGTTTGATCATGTTCTTGTACTTTTTGAAAAGGGAAAGATGAGATCTACAACTTTCATGACCAAAGTTTTTCCATTTGAAGCCTTTTTGGATCAAGAATCAAAGCTTGAAAAATGACCTAAAATGATGCATTCTTGAAAAGTCAACTATGCCCAAAAAGTCAACATTTGCAAAAACCCTAAATTCTTGATTTTTATGAACTTCAACATTCTTCCATGATCAAATAAAGATCATATACACTCAAAATGATGAAGATCACCCATTGGTTGGGTCATTGGGGGCCTCAGATGCCCTGATTTTGCACTGACTTGTCTGAAAAGTCAACCCTTGATCAGATGACTTCCCCATGGAATTTCTTCATGAAAATTGATATGCATACTCCCTATACCATATAGAGACCAATGGAAACAAGAATGACCAAAAAATTTAGGGCTATGGCCTCTGAAACCAAAACCCTAATTTTCAGTCAACTGTGCAGTTCAACCTGGCCCTGCATCCACTCAAACCCTAGTTCTTGTGATCCCTCTGCAATTTTGACTTTGAGGAGATGAAATATGATATAAGAACACACATGGACCCCTTTAAGTTGATTGGTGGCCTTTGGGATGGCTCAAGAAGCTTTGGGATTGCTCAGATCACAAACCCTAGGTGCAGATGCCTTAGAAACTATGCAGTGAAACAAAAGTGAGATATGAGATGATATGTTTGTGTTTATGCATATGAGATGATCACAAGCCATGGTGTGAATGGGTGAGGGCAAATTTGGGGTGTTTACAGCTGCCCCTATTCAAACATGAGTTAGCTGTGCAGGATGTAAGCGACGGCTTAACAGGCAAACAAGATAACTTGTGGTTGAATACCAAAGACAGTCCGAAATTTGCACTCACGGAATGAAGAAGAAAAGGGATATAGATTGTAAAAGGAAAACAAAGTATATTGTAAAGGTGTGGGCGACGGAGGACGACCGTCGAGCAGAGGATGACTGCTGGGTAAAGAGCGATGACGGGGACGGCCGACATGCTGGGATAAATGTGAAGTAAAGCGATGACGGGGACGGCCGACATGCTGGGGATAAAAGGTAGAGCTAAGACGGGGACGGCCGACTAGCTGGGAAAATAAGATATCATGATGGGGACGGCCATCAAGATAAAGCTGTAAAATTTTCCGGGGATCGAATGAAACATGACGGGGACGGCCATCAAGTTCATAAAGCAAAGTAACCAACGATGGGGACGGCCATCGGGCTAAAAGGAAAAGGGACCACGACGGGGACGGCCATCGGGTTAAAGAATAAATGAAATAAACAGATGATGGGGTACGGCCATCAAAGGTGAAGGACGATCACCTAGCAGGGGACGGCTGATCTGTTGGGGATAGAAGAAATATGATGGGGACGGCCATTAAAGGTGGAGGACGACCACCTGGCAGGGTACGGCTGCCGAAAATATCACGACACAAGACGAATGCCGGATAGAAAAGGTCAACGATGGGGACGGCCATCGGACGAGCATGATGGAGGACGACCATCAAGAAGTGGAGGACGACCACTCAGCAGGGTACGGCTGCTCTCAAGGTTTATCATGACATGAGACGAATGTCAGATAACCAAAATCAACAATGGGGACGGCCATTGGATAAAGTGATGAAGGACGATCATCAAGAGGTGGAGGACGACCACCTAGCAGGGGACGGCTGCTAAACTATCAACGATGGGGACGGCCATCGGATGAGCATGATGGAGGACGACCATCAAGAAGTGGAGGACGACCACTCAGCAGGGTACGGCTGCTCTCAAAGGTATCATAACACAGGACGAGTGTTAGATAAAAAGAAAATTTGTTGGCGATCTGCTGGGGATATAGTAAACACGGACGAGCGTTTACATCCAAGAAACAAAAGGTATAAGTGTTTGGTATTGTGTATAGATTAAAGATGCGGACGAGCATCCTTAAGATCATGATACGGACGAGTATCATGTAGAAACAAACTGACACATGTTCAGAGATGATGATACGGACGAGTATCAACTGGTTAACAAAGAACACGGACGAGTGTTGAATCTGAAAGAATTTTCTGGGGAATAGTAGACACGGACGAGCATCTATATTCAAGAAGACATAAGTGTTTGACACGGTGTACGGATTAAAGATGTGGACGAGCATCCTTAAGACTATGATACGGACGAGTATCACGTAGAAACAAACATTAGACGCAATGTTCTGAGATGATGGTACGGACGAGTACCAACTGGTTAACAAAGAACAAAGACTACTGTCGAATCTGTGGGGATAGTGATGATGTATACAAGATACGGACGAGTATCGGTATAAGTGTACCATGAGTAGTGAGTATTGTATAATGTATAGATGAGTGTTAATTGCTGGGGAGAGTGACGCGGACGGGTGTCAAGAGAGAAAAGTGTAATATTAACAAGTATATGAGTGATAAAGGTGTAAGCGACTGCGCTGGGGATATGACACGGACGGGTGTCAAGAAAAGTGCATATACAAGTATATGTGAGTGCAAAGAAGACATCTTCGGCTTTCTGCTGGTGATATGACATGGACGGGTGTCATGAAGTATCCGTGATATGGGTGATTTGTTTGTAAAGAGTGTTCAGGCGACTTTACTGGGGAGCGTTGATACGGACGGGTATCAAAAGGAAATATGCTGGTATTTGTGAATATGAGGCAACTGTTTTTTTTTTTTTTTGCTGGGATTCTGGTGGGGATTTTTTGTATAATGATGATGAACGGTTTGTTATTCACAAGTGTTCAATTCACAACATGGCTTATGATTATTGTATGCGTTCGATTTTTGCCGTAATGCTCCGTATTAGACGGAATGCTACGCTCTGAGGGGATAGTATGATGCGAATGCTATGATCATGCAAAGAGGGCACAGATCTGGGATTCGGATCCCGTCGCTGTGAAGATCTCTGGTTGATCTGCTTGAAGTGAACATCCCAGCTGGGGATGAGATCATTGGTAGATCTAATGATGTATCTGCTTGGGGATATAGGTCACTGATTGACATATCCTTATAATATGGGACCCAGCTGGGGTTTGCAGAAGCTTTCTGTACTCTGTTGTGATTTCTCCGTGCGTTGCTCTTCTGAATAGAAGCTGGGGATTCTGTGGGGGAGATGATTCCCTGACTTCTGCATTCTGCTGAGGAAGAATGGTTGGCACTACAGCTGGGGAATGCTGTTGATAACTCAGCTGGGGAGAGTAATGAGAGGCAACTCGGCTGGCGAGAAAACATCCTGAGCGTTAAACCTGTTAGTTGATTTGGCAACTTTGCTGGGGAAAGCAATGGGGAGCAACTCAGCTGGGGATAGAGTATCTCGGATGCTGATATCTTTTGTTGATTAGCCAGCTTGCTGAGATGTAACTTGCATGCCCCAAGTTGCGTTCTGGATACCTGCAATCCTGCAAAGATAATGGAACGTACAAAAGGTCCCGAGGTATCCCTTACTGGATTCCGTCATAGGAGTTAAGTACCTTCGAGAATAATCACATTCCCTGTAAGCATGTGTTTTTATTTTTAGAGAAAGGCATCTGTACTTATGCAATTGTATTTTTAGAGATATCAGACAACTCTTTGCAAAACATAAATGTAAAAACGAAACATGACCGAAAATCTGATTTTATTAATTCATGTGCCCTGAATTGGCAAGATACAGTCAAGGAAACATATCTCCTGAAATGAAGAGATTGTTACAAATTGAGAAACAAAATGCTGGCGATGCTGACGACGCTTTCAAGGAGCTTCCTCTTCTGCTATGACTCGTATGACAATGACGTTCTTCTCGTCTTGCTTTCTGGAGAGAGTTGATTCTGATTGAAGCTTGATCCTTTGAAGCTTACCAAGTTGTAGGTGATACAGACGAATTCAGAATGCAGTTGTTCGCTTATTCCCTTATTTTGCATGGATCGCCCTTTCGGGTTTTCAATCCATCGGGATACCCATTTTTGCCTGAGCTGTCCAATGCGGCTTTTCAACTCAGCGGGTGTACATTTTTTCATTTATTTCCCTTATTTTTTCCCGAGTCTTTTATTCTGTTTTTGACTCGCCGGGATGCCCTATTTTTGCCTGGACTTACATTCTGTTTTTATGTCCAGCGGGTCACTTTATGCGAAGTATTTTTTAACTGCATCTGAATTCACAGGGGATGGGAAATCTTCACCATCCATGGTGCTGAGCATCAGTGCTCCACCGGAGAAAACTTTCTTTACCACGAATGGTCCTTCATAGTTTGGAGTCCATTTGCCCCTGTGGTCTGTATGAGGAGGGAGGATTCTTTTCAGCACAAGATCTCCTACTTGGTACTCTCGGTGCCTGACTTTCTGATCGAAGGCTCTCTTCATTCTCTTCTGATATAGCTGTCCATGACAGATTGCAGCCAATCTTTTCTCTTCGATCAGACTCAGTTGTTCGTATCGGGCCCGAACCCAATCTGCTTCACTCAGTTTAACATCCATTAATACCCGTAGGGAGGGTAATTCAACTTCAACAGGTAGGACTGCTTCCATACCATACACAAGCTGATACGGTGTTGCCCCAGTGGATGTTCTGATTGACGTGCGGTACCCATACAAGGCAAACGGTAGCATTTCATGTCAGTCTTTGTATGTGACTACCATCTTTTGCACAATCTTCTTGATATTCTTATTTGCCGCCTCGACAGCGCCGTTCATCTTTGGCCTGTAAGGAGAAGAATTGTGATGTTGGATCTTGAAGTCCCGGCACAGTTCTGCTATCATTTTGTTGTTTAAATTGGAACCATTATCAGTAATGATTCGCTCGGGCACTCCATACCGACAGATGATATCTCTCTTCAGGAATCTGGCTACCACTTGTCTCGTAACATTTGCATATGAGGCTGCTTCAACCCACTTAGTGAAATAGTCGATGGCAACCAGGATGAATCTGTGGCCGTTCGAAGCAGTTGGCTCAATCTTGCCAATCATATCAATGCCCCACATGGCAAAGGGCCATGGTGAAGACATGATGTTCAAAGGGTTGGGAGGCACATGCACCTTATCTGCGTAGATCTGGCATTTATGACACTTTATGGCATAGGCACAACAGTCTGCATCCATTGTGATCCAGTAATAGCCTGACCTCAACAACTTTTTAGCCATGGCATGCCCTCCAGCATGGGTACCAAAAGATCCTTCGTGCACTTCATGCACCAACAAATCTTCCTTTGTCTTGTCAACACATCTGAGGAGTACCATATCAAAGTTTCTTTTGTATAAAGATCCATCAGTGTTCAGAAAGAAACTTCCAGCAAGCCTTCTCAAAGTCTTCTTATCATTGGTAGATGCCCTAGGTGGGTATGTTTGATCCTCCAAGAAGCATTTAATGTCATGAAACCAAGGCTTATCATCTTTGACAACATCTGCTGCAAATACATATGCTGGTCTATCCAGTCTAGACACTGAAATCTGGGGTACAAAGTTAGCCGTTTGAACTTTGATCATGGATGAAATGGTAGCAAGAGCATCTGCAAACTGATTCTCGTCTCGAGGGATATACTCAAGCTTGACTGTTGTGAAGAAAGTCAATAACCTCCTTGTATAATCCCTGTAAGGTATCAGATGATCTTGGTGGGTGTACCATTTTCCGTTGGTTTGATTGACTACCAAAGCTGAATCTCCGAATACAGTCAATGTCTTGATCCTGAGGTCAATGGCTTCCTCAAGACCCATAATGCAAGCTTCGTATTCAGCTTCGTTGTTAGTGCAGTTGAAAGTGAGTTTTGCCGAGAAAGGCATGTGAACTCCCTTTGGTGAAATGAGGACTGCACCAACACCACGACCATTCATGTTAACAGCCCCATCAAACATCATAGTCCATTCTTTCTCCGGGTCAGGACCTTCAGCGTGAATAGGCTCCTCATGATCTTTTGCTTTAATGAACATGATGTCTTCATCAGGGAAGTCAAACCTCATAGGCTGGTAGTCATCAATGGGTTGCTCAGCAAGATATTCAGATAGTACACTGCCCTTGATGGCTTTCTGAGATGTGTACTGTATGTCGTATTCTGTGAGAATCATCTGCCATCTTGCAACCCGTCCGGTAAGAGCTGGCTTCTCGAAAATGTACTTAACTGGATCCATTTTTGAGATTAGTAAGGTAGTGTGGGTCAACATATACTGTCTCAGTCGGCGAGCAGCCCACGCTAAAGCACAGCAAGTTTTCTCGAGCAGTGAATAACGCTGTTCACAGTCGGTAAACTTTTTGCTTAGGTAGTATATTGCATACTCTTTTCGACCAGACTCGTCATGCTGACCTAGTACACACCCCATTGACTCTTCTAATACTGTCAAGTACATAATCAGAGGTCTTCCTTCAACTGGCGGCATGAGGATTGGAGGTTCTTGCAGATATTCTTTGATCTTGTCAAAAGCCCTCTGGCAGTCTTCGTTCCACCTGACCGTTTGTTCCTTTCTTAACAGCTTGAACAAGGGTTCACAGGTTGCTGTAAGGTGGGATATGAACCGTGAGATGTAGTTCAATCGACCTAAGAACCCTCGAACTTCTTTCTCAGTTTTCGGTGCAGGCATCTCTTGAATAGCCTTGACTTTGTCAGGGTCAACTTCAATCCCCTTCTCGCTTACAATAAAACCTAGCAGCTTACCGGATCGCACCCCAAACGTGCATTTGTTGGGGTTCAGCTTTAGTTGGTACTTCCTCAGACGCTTGAACAACTTCAGCAGATTCACCAGGTGATCCTCCTCTGTAAGGGACTTGGCGATCATATCATCCACATAACATTCTATTTCTTTGTGGATCATATCGTGGAACAATGTCACCATAGCCCGTTGATATGTGGCACCAGCATTCTTCAGTCCGAATGGCATCACTTTGTAACAGAACGTGCCCCAAGGTGTAATGAATGTTGTCTTCTCCATGTCTTCAGGTGACATCTTGATCTGGTTATATCCTGAAAATCCATCCATGAAGGAGAATACCGAGAACTGAGCCGTGTTATCAACCAATACGTCAATGTGAGGTAATGGGAAATCATCCTTCGGGCTGGCTCTGTTCAGATCCCGGTAATCAACACACATTCTAACTTTTCCGTCTTTCTTAGGCACAGGTACTATGTTAGCAACCCACGGCGGATAGCTAGTTACAGCAAGGAACCCGGCGTCCCATTGCTTTTGTACCTCTTCCTTGATTTTCATAGCCATGTCTGGGCGAGTTCGGCGCAGCTTCTGTTTCACTGGTGGGCATTCTTCCCTCAAAGGCAGCTTGTGCACGACTATATCGGTGTCCAACCCTGGCATGTCTTGATACGACCAAGCAAACACATCAACATACTCCTGAAGCAGATCTACCAGTTGCCTTTTCACTGAGTCTTGTAGGCAGGCCCCGATTTTAACTTCTTTCACGTCTTCCTCCGTACCAAGATTAATCACTTCAACCTCCTCCTGGTGAGGGGTAATGACCTTTTCCTCTTGTCTCAACAACCTGGCTAGCTCTTCAGGAAGCTCATATTCTTCATCAACCCCTTCATCAGCTTGATTGATTGGATTGTCAAAGTCATACGAATTCATAGCCGTGCTGTTGTCGGTGCTGTCTGGAAGGCACTTTCTGCAAGGGTTAAGTTTGTTCATTTTAGTGATTGATTTTAATCTTGCTTTAGAAAAAGTGAAATGAAGTTATCATTTTGAAAACACCGCCATTTATTTTTGTACAAAAAGAAAAATGGAAAAACAGTGAACAGAAAAGAAAAAAGACTTGTTTGCAAAAAGATGTCTGATATTTCATTAATTTAATCTTGTTTGCACAAAAGTACAGATGGCCCTGATTACAAAATGAGTCTTGTCATCTTGGGCAAGATGCAAGACTTTGATGCATGCTATGAAAATACAGGAAATAATAATTACTCTGCATGAGTAACTCTTATAATTTCCTGGGAAGACCAGTTCGAGACACTGCTCCCCGGGATCTTTGGACGAATCCAATTCTCCAGATTGCGCTCCTCTTCCAGCTCGTCTTCCAGACAGTTGACAGCATCAGGGGTAAGCATTCCCCCACTGACAAATCCAGGCTCTGCAGCAGCCTTTGCTTGATGTTGAGTTGGTCTGTAACCCAACCCAAACTTGTCCTTCTTCTCCTCCACAGCTAAGACCTTGCCCCAGCCTAGGGCAGTTCCTTCTTCAACAACCTTCCGGGCTTGTTGGTAAGATGACATGGAGATTCCAGATACAACAGATGCTTCATTGACATTCAAGGCTTCAAAACCTTGGCTCATTGTCTCATGGATCTCTCCATCCATCTCAATGTACTTATAAGTAGCCAGATGGCTAACAAAGATATCCTCTTCCCCACAGATTGTGACAACTTGGCCTTCCCACTCAAATTTTAACTTTTGGTGAAGGGTAGACGTTATTGCGCCGGCGGCGTGAATCCAGGGTCTACCCAACAAACAGCTGTAGGCGGGCTGAATGTCCATCACATAAAAGATAGTTTTAAAGGTCTGCGGGCCAATCGTCACGGGCAGCTCAATCTCTCCCAGAACCGATCTCTTCGAACCATCAAAGGCTCGCACCACCAGGTTGCTGGGTCTCAATGCCAATCCATCATATTCTAACTTCACCAGAGCCTTCTTTGGTAAGACATTCAGGGAAGAACCTGTGTCCACCAGCACATGAGAAAGGACAGCTCCTTTGCATTCCATGGTTATGTGCAAGGCTTTGTTGTGATTGCGGCCATCCGCTGTCAAGTCAGTATTGGTGAACCCTAGCCCATTGCTAGCAGTAACGTTTCCAACCACGGTTTCCAACTAGTTGACAGTAATCTCCTCAGGCACGTAAGCTGCGTGCAGGACTTTAAGTAGTGCATTCCGATGGGCTTCAGAGCACATAAGCAGTGAGAGGATAGAGATTTTGGATGGCGTCTGGTGAAGTTGATCCACAAATTTGTAATCACTCTTTTTGATGATTCTCATAAACTCATCAACTTCTTGATCGAACGGAGTCTTCAGGGTTTCTTTGGCAGCTTGGTCTTCCTGCACCGGGCCTTTTCCCTTTGCCTTGGCAGCAGCTTCTGCTTCGGCAGTAGGTCTTTGGACTTGTGAAGAAAAGAGACGTCCGCTTCGAGTGAAGCCTCCACCTCCCCCCACATTATCTACTTGTGGTGCAGGTGCTGATGTTTCAAGAGTGATTCTTTTCCCTTCACAGTACACGTCAGAGCCATAGTGCCAAGGGATGGCCCTATTGCTTTCATATGGTACTGGTCCAGGCACCGTGACAGTGACTGGACTGATTGCTGCTGCTGAAGGGACTGTAATTGTTTGTGGATCATAAAAGATTGTAACTGGTGCTCTGATGGGAGCAGCACCTTCTGAATGGTAGGCAGAGTTGTTTTCAGGATCGTAGAAAATGGTAACAGTAGAGACATCTTCATGATTGATTGCTGGTGTTGTAGGAGGTATTGTTGGAGTGACTGATGTTGTTGATGGAGAGTCGAAATGGACTGAAGCTGAAGTCGTAGCAGGAGAAACTGTTGAAAACTGATCATTTGGTAGGACAGATGGAGTACTTGTTGATGTTGCTGATGAATTGTTGGGAACAATAGTTGTTGCATTTGTAGGAGGTTCTGAAACCGTTGTTGATGAAGTTGTCGGATTTGCCGGAAATGATGTAGTGATCTGTAGTAGGCCATTCTGAATAAGGCTGTCAATGCCATTCCTCAGGTCCTCGCACCCGTTCCATGAAATATTGCAATAGGGGCACCCTAGTTCACACCCCGGAAATATTTGGTTTTCGCGGAGTTGAGCCTTGATTTCCACCAATGGTGTCCTGATCTGATCCACACTAGTTATCAAATAAGACGGTTGGTCTTCTTCAATAGCATTAATTCGGGGACCACCATGGTTTGGCATTGGGTTTTTATTGACATTGGGCGGCGGTGCAAAATTCAGAGCCTTGGAGTCTACCAAGTCTTGTACCTTCATATGCAGAGCCCTGCATTTTTCTGTACTGTGACCAGGTGCGTTTGAATGAAAAGCACACCTAGTATTAGGGTCATAGTTTCTTGGTAGACTGTTGGGATCCGGAGGTGCCAACGTTCTTAGCTCGACTAGGTTGAGTTTCAGAAGTTGTGGCAGCAAGGCAGCATACGGCATTGGGATCGGGTCGATCACTCGGTTAGCTTGAGATGGCCTTTGTTGGAATGGCCTCTGTTGATTGTTGTTGTTGTTGTTGTAGTTCCTTGGAGGATACTGATTCTGCTGATACTGAGGTTGTTGTTGGAAGTTTTGTTGCGGAGGTTGATAGACTGGCTGAGGATGAGCTGGAGCAGGGATAGTGACTGCTGCTATTGACCTTTGAACATATTGGGGCCTACCCCTGTTGGTGTGAATGGCATTGGTCTCGCCAGTTCTTCTCGGGCCTGCAAAAGGCTTTCTTGTACTACTGGACGAGCTTGCACCGTTGTCTGAGATCTTTCCCATCTTTAACAGGCTTTCAATTCTCTCCCCAGCTATAACAACATCCGCAAAGCTAGTGGAAGAGAAAGCAGCTAACCTGTCAATATAGGTTCCCTGAAGAGTATTCATGAACATATCTGCCATTTCCCTTTCGGACATACGGGGTTGAACAGCAGCGGCCAATTGCCTCCATCTTTGGGCATATTCTCGGAAACTCTCCCTTGACGACTGTGACATTCCCATCAGGAGAGTCCTGTTGGGTGCCATGTCTAGATTGTATTGATACTGTCTAATGAAGGCCTCTGCCAGGTCCTTCCAGCATCTCACAGTTGCCCTTGTCAAATGGGAATACCACTCCCTCGAAGCTCCAGTCAAGCTATCTTCAAAATAGAACATCCACAATTTCTCATCCATCGTATAGGCCTTCAGCCTTCCCAGAAATGATTGTAGATGAGTCCGGGGGCATGAAGTCCCATTATACTTTTCGAAACAAGGAGGCTTGAACTTATGGGGGATCCTGACCCCTTCCACCAAACCCATGTCCATGACGTCGAAGCCCAAAGAATTTTGAGACTCCAGTGATCTCAACTTCTCAGCTATTTCATCCAATCTCCTGTCATAAGTTTCCTCTCCAGCACCCATTACTGTAAATTGGTCCTCCTGAGGGTCTTCTTGAAGTACCCTGGCCGCTGTGGCTGTCCCCTGAATGTTGACTGGGATGTTGGCCTCAGGATGGAGATGAGGGCCAAACACATGAGGGTTAGCATGTGGTTGCACCCTTTCATTGTTACTTGTGCCAGCAGTTCCCACATGGGGTTCCTCTTGATTCCTCCCTTCTACCAAAGCCCTGAGCCTCTCCTGGCTTTGAGCTAAGTTGTTCATTACTTCCATGAACTGTGTTATCTGAGTTCTCATCTCCAACCTTTCGTTGGCCATCTGGTTTCTGACCTCCGTAAGGTCTTGCTGCATCTGATCCATCTGAATTCCCGGAAGGTTGTTTCTAGTTGGGTACCTGTGTGGCCTGTTGAGGGGAAATACCCGGCGGCGAGCAATAATTCCTGAGATTCACAACAGAGGTTAGCAACAACAAAACAAAAACCTACAAAACAAACAAAAGGGTTAGCATGCAATGCAGTTATGCTTATTCGCTCTCACGGTATCCGGTTTGGCCTTCAGTTTTGACCCTTCCAGACCCTTGAAGATGTTGCTGTTGAAGTTGCTTTCGAAATAAACCCAGATGGAAACTAACACAAATATATTACAAAATGTGAAATAATACAACTTGTTCATTTTACAACACAAGCCCTCAAAGGGGTCAAAATACATCACAAAAAAGCGAAAGTACATGAAAAGGAACAACAACAAGCAAATGATCAAACTCCAAGGCCAAACTCATCCTCACGAACTTCCTTAAGAAGTGCTTCGGTCACAGGATCAGCTGGACGCTCCGTGAGACCTCGGATGAGAAGGTTTCTTGTTGCAACAGCTGCAGTCAACTTCTTGTTCTGACTTTGGTCCTTAGACCTCTTCACTCCAGCTCTGATTTCTAGCTCTGATATTTCCTCCTGGGCTGCTGCCAGGGCTTTTTCCATCTGCTCCATCTTGTCCTGAACTCTCTTGTCTTCTAGAGTACGGGCCTCAGTGATCCGGACCCACCTGGCCTGACTCTCTTTCAAATACAAGTCTATTCTTGCTCTCTGGAACTGGGCTTCTTTACAAGCATTCTTCAGAATTTGCTCACCAGCCTTAGACTTGTTGATATAATCTCCAGACTTCTCAATTTTAGTCAAGTGTTCCACTCTCAGTTTCTCCAATCTCTCAATCTCCCTCACACCTTCACTCCTCTCCCTGAGGGTCTTCTGCAAGGCTTGGGTTAACTTCTCATTTCTTTCCTTCAAACTCTCAAACTCTTCCAAACTGATAGTGACAGGGGGTGGTGCTGAAGATGACTCAGACATGTCTTCTATGGTGAAGGGCATTCCAGAGAATTGGGCCCTGGCATGGGACCACTCATAATATTGCGTTGATGCCACATTATTACACTTCCCTAGAATGGTGACTCCCTTGGTTTGAACATTATCCCAGGCCAAGGCAGCCTGTCTAACAACAGCCAAACTAATCTTGTTCTCACAGTAGAGGGTCTCAACCAAGTCTCTCTCCCTGGGAGTATGGACCAGTGCATAGCCTAATTGCCTCCTGAACAGTAGAGGGTTGTAGTTGATACTTCCCTTGACCCCTATTAAAGGCACATTGGGAAAGTGCCCACAGCTTGTAATGATATCTCTGCCCTTGGTGCTTTGAGTACACCATCTGATGTCTGCTGAAGTTAGAACAGTGAGCCTCTTAGCCCAGTTGCTTTGCTGATGAGGATTTAGGAATGCATCTGTCCTGGGTAGATGCTTAAGAAGCCAAGCATGGAATAATGGAGCACAACACCTCACTAGCCTTCCCCTCTGCTTCTCATTCTTCTGGTGCACTGAGTAATAGAGATCTCCTAGCAAAGTTGGCACTGGGTTCTTCAGGATGAACAAATGGATTGCATTCTTGCTAATGAATCGAGGCTCATCTGCAAACAACACAATTCCATATACACTTAAGGCCAACAGAGCACAAACAGCTTTCCACTCCCCCAAGGAGGCCTTCAGACTAGCTTGAGAAATCAGGAAGTCCAGATGAAATCCAGGGATCCCAGCTTTAGAGGTCATATGCTGTTCAATCAAAACAGGTTCCAGGTGCAGAGCTTTTGCTACCTCTCCATTGCTGGGAAAGACCATTTCAGGGTTAAAAGGGATTTCTCTCTTGATAGGCAAACCAATCAATGATGAGTATTCTTCTAAAAGAGGCCCCAACTGAAAGTCCTGAAAGGTGAAACATCTCAATGGGGGGTCATAAAACTGAATGCAGGTGTGGATCAAACTCCTCTAGGATGGGTCCAGATCCATGACCAAGTCAAGTATATTCCCATAATGCTCCCTGAACAAAGGTAGGTGATCTGGAGTGATCAGGGTTTGGATCCTCCTGATGTCTGATAAGTCTGGTTGGAAGAAATGATAGGTGATGTTACTTTTCTTTGGAGCCATGATGCTGAAGATTAAGTAGAGTGCTGATGAAGATGCTGAGGAGTGGGCCACTGGCTGGCTAGTGCAAGTATCTGAAGTATATGGCTGACAAACTGAAGCAAGTGCTGGTGGAGATAGGTCAGAACTAAAGATGGGGTCAAAACCAAAACCAGATGAAAATGGATACCCTGAAACACAAATAAGCACATGTTAATATGATGCAATGAGTATGTATGCAAATGATATGCAGGGGTTTGTGACTGAGCTGGATCTGATCAAAATGCCCTGATATAAGTCCATGTGTGTTCAAGAATTCCAGATGGAGGTCTAAAAATCCAGTAACCAGGGTGGGGGGCTCAAATAAAGAGCCACAAGTCCAGGGTTTTAGAATCACAAGAACTGTCCAACATGGAGTATTCTTAACAAAGTCAAAGTAACAGGGTATTCTGAGGTCAAGGTACCTGCAAACCTGTAAACAGCCCAACCCCCTCACAGGTGATGATCTAGAACAAGGATCCTCAGACTTGGATCAGTTATGAGAAGTGTAAACACTTCTAACCCGGAGGTACAGTGTTTACAATAACCATAACAATTCCTCCTCTAATTCACCTCAGTTTCTGAAGGTCAATACTAAAAGGTCATCCAGACTTAGCAGGCTTCCCAGATAGCCCTAGCATTGCAGGAAATCTGCAACACAGAGTTCTCAAGAAGAAACCCATATCTGAACCGTGTTTCATATTCCCGCACCAGACCGAAATGGAATGGGAAAGAATATGATTCACTCTAGCCTAGGTGTCACTCAGGTCACAGGTATAGGACCTTAACTCTCAATGAAATACCCACCCACCAAGGCAAACAACAGATCCAGCCAGCAATAATGACAGTATGATATAAATGCAATAAAGAAAGCAGTAAAAGTAAATGTACATAAAGCAATAAACAAAAATAAATACAAGCACAAACAAGCACATAACACCCCAGTAAACACAAATCAAACAAGCGCTTGGAGGAACCCACAAAAAGAACCAGAAGCCCTGGTTGCAGTATAAGGGTCCCCAGCAGAGTCGCCAAGCTGTCGCTCCCGAAGATTAGCATCCAGGTACAAGCGCGAACGGTCGGCGAGAGGGAACAGTGAGAACACACAGCCGTGAACTCACTGGAGATGAATAGAGTCGCCAGCTAGGCATTTTTATCCCGGAGGAAAGGCAATGTTGCATAAGCCTAGAAAGAGATGGATAAGACGGTTTACGAACCAGAGAGACTGAGAAAGGGGGTTGGTTACAACCTGGGAAGGTATTAGCACCCAGATTGTCCTTCGTACTCGACGGGATCCACGCTTAAAGATTTGTGTTTTAAAGGGGTAGTGTCAGTGCAATCTGTGTATAAAAGAGCTGGAAAAGGATGTACAGGTGTCAGTGTAAAAGGAATGTGAAGTGTAATATATACAGGGTCAGTGTAAAGATAGGAGTGAAATGCTCATGATAATGAGGCTAAAGAATGATACTGAAAGAGGGGGAATGTACAAAGACTTTTGTTCGATAACTGTTAAGTTATGCCTACGTATCCTCTCGTGCAATGAGGAAGTCAGAACACCGTAGTTCGACCCAAAGAGACTGAAAGGATTGACTGATGAACTGCTTGCTTATCTATGCTCAAGTGTATGACCTGTCTGGCTCAGGTGCAAACTGTCTTGCATTAGACGGAAGGAGCGAGTTCTCGATTGTGAGTGAAGGTGATGAGAAAAGAATCCCGAAGGAGACGATTATTGTTTGTTTTTGAGTTTTCAGTCTTTTATTGCTTGTGAAAGTTTGTCATAGGATAATGAGCTTAAGCCTAAACCAATGGGTTAGTAAACTCATCACATCTTCCCTCTGATTAGGGGTAATGAGAATACCTTAAGTGTGAAGTCAGATTCTCACACTTAATCACCTTTGATGTAGGATTAAGATCATTAACCTACTTGTGATTATTTAGATGTTTTTGTGATTTTGTTTAGTGTTGAGTAATGAGGTTAAGCCATAATCATGGATTAAACAGACTCATTACACCATCCTAAAAGAAGGATGATAGATGAGAATGTTTAAGCTGAGGAAAGCTCCTCAACTCAATCCATGATTAGGGATTAAACTCATGACAAAACAGGCCTTTGATTAAGTGGATTTTATTCAATGGTTATGATGATGAAGTGTTTTTTATGATTTGTAAGACAACTTGAGGGGGACTTGTCCATTAACACTAGGGTTAGTCCTTCTTAACCACTTAAGGAAGAATTAGAACCCTAATGCAAGGCCCAAGTTACAAGTGTGATGTCTTGATATTTATTAAATGAATTGATTAAGAGATTTAAACAAACAAAGGGTTTAACACTTAGGATTAAAGTTATACACTCCATCCTAAGAGAAGGATGCAGGCATAACCCTAATCACAAAGTCTTAAAGCCTTTAGGGTTTAGTCCCTGATTATGAGGTGAGAAGAGAGGACTCAAAGAGAGACACAAAGGTAAAACTATGAGGGGACTAATCAAAACCCTAATTCATTGTCATGCTTGGATGATCCTAAGGTTTGTGAGGTTTACAAGAACAATCTTCAGAAGAACCACCAGGAAGCAGATGAACAGGATCAAGAGAAGCAAAGTGACTTGCTTCATTCAAGAAGTCAAGTCACTTGAAGAAAGAAAATGGGAGGAAGAAGAATGAGCAAGCCCAAACTCAAACACATATAAGAATGCAGCAATGGATGCAAGAGAGATGAAAATAAAAGTTATGAGAAGTGAAGGCAAATCCACTTCCCAAGTTTACTTACCACCTGAAATGTTAGAAAGAAATGCAAAAACAATACAAGATGAGATGAAATGGCATGATGCTAAGCAAAACCAGAAGCATATTGATGATGATGATGATGTTATGAGGTGCTGCAAACATGAGGCAAGACAATGGGGATGTTCATACAAGATCATGAATGCAAATGATGCAAGCTAAAGAGCATGAACAAGCATGGAAAGTTATGAAGCATACAAGACAAATGACATGGCAAATATGCAATGCAATGATCAAACATGCTTTCTATATGTCTTAAGATGTCAAATGAATCACAAGAATGCACAAAATGCAAAGATAAGTCATGTTATGCAAGAGTATACAAGGAGGATGCAAGAGAAGTCCCAAATTAGGGTTCATGGATCAAACATCATACAAAAATCCAAAACAGAAACAAAACCCTAAGATAAAAAATGGAAAATGGCACTCAAAGAAACCCTAACCCTATGCTAAACCACTTCCCAAAGGGGAGCTCTCAACTCTCAACCAAACTCAAGTTATGAATTTTGCAAGTTATTAAGGTTTTTTAGGGTTCTTAACAAAAGAAATGCCAAACAAATTGAAAAATGCAAGATCAAATCATGACCATTTTACCCTAGAAACTACATGCTAAACATAACACAATGCAAGAAGAATCAATGTCTCAACCTTCTCCAATTGGCAGAAATGAATTTTTGAATTTATGATCAAAATAATGCACAAAATATGATTTAATTCAATGAAAAATTCTTAAAATGCATCAAGATCAAAAAAGAAATTTGGTTTGAAGGTTGGACAATGTTTCTAAATGTCTTAGAACGTTTCATGAATTTTTTGGTGATTTTTAAATACCTAAAAGTATTTTTAATAAATTAATTCCCATTAATCAATTAAAAATAATCTTTTAAATATTTAAAAATACTTTTTTGATGATAAAAAATAAAATAAAAATATTTTTGGGTCTTAAAAATTAATTAAACTTTAAAGAAAAAGTTTCATAATTTTTAAGATATTTTTGCTATTTTTAAATAATTATGCAAAACAAAAGAAAAATAAAAGAAAATAAATGAATTAAATCTGATTTAATGAAAAGTATTCAAATCCAACGCGTGAGATTCAAAGTTGCCAGGGCGGGAATTGACTTGGCGCGGGAATGAACGGCTCACATTCAAACTGACTTAATTACACTTAGCCCTAATTAATCAAACCCTAATTACTCTCAGGCGACCGGAACACTGTTCCGGTCGTCTTCTCCGGCTACACCATTTCTCTATCTCTCTCAATAGGCCATGAAATCATGCCAAAATCTCCAGAATCAAACCTTAGCTCATTCTAAACAAGATTCCAGCAACAAACATCATTTATTTCAACACACAAACAAGATTCGAATCAAACATTCAAAACGGCAAAAATTTCAGAAACATCATACAGGCTCATTTCTCACTCTTTTTCAAAAGTAACAAGTTCAATGTGACCAGTGAAGCATGCTTTACCATTTAGAAACTTAAAAGGCAAGTTCTGGAAAAAAAGTTCATGGAGTCACCTGAGATTGAACTTTTGATTCAGGAGCTTTCTGGATGGTTCTTTGGCTCAAACAGGTCCCAATGATCCCCTCTTGAAGCTTTGGATGCTTGGTTGGAGCTTAAACAGCCTCTTGAGTGAGTTTGCAGAAGTTCTGACCAAGGGCATGTGAAAATCGTATTTGAGTTATGGAGGGTTTCAGGCCAAAGTAGGGGGTGGTTTCTGGTCAGTGGAGCAAGGTGAGTTGATGTGTGGAGTTTGTTTGAGTGTTCTTGGCTTGCTGTGATAGGTGTGGCTACTTTTGCCAAAATGTCAACTTTTGTGTAAGGCAAGTATGGCTTCACTCTAGGCAAGTACAAAGGCTAGGGCTGGCGCAGCATGGTGAGTGTGTGAGGCCAGCTTGATTCAAGGACCAATGCAGCAAGTTGGTGAAGCATGATCATGAGTTTTGCAACTTGGTTACTTTATGGTTCACATGATAAAAATGCCTTGTTACATGAACTAAACACATGTGATCTTGGTTCAAAATCTGATTTTGTGGCTTAGAGAAAGTTTGTGTGCTGGTTTGAGATGAATTAGAGGTCACATAGTGCATTGGTTCATGACTTTGCAAAATTTCCATTTGAAGCATGCCTTGAAAATCAATGATTTTAGCCAACTTTGCATTGCCATAACTTTTGATCCAAGAAGAGTTTGATCATGTTCTTGTACTTTTTGAAAAGGGAAAGATGAGATCTACAACTTTCATGACCAAAGTTTTTCCATTTGAAGCCTTTTTGGATCAAGAATCAAAGCTTGAAAAATGACCTAAAATGATGCATTCTTGAAAAGTCAACTATGCCCAAAAAGTCAACATTTGCAAAAACCCTAAATTCTTGATTTTTATGAACTTCAACATTCTTCCATGATCAAATAAAGATCATATACACTCAAAATGATGAAGATCACCCATTGGTTGGGTCATTGGGGGCCTCAGATGCCCTGATTTTGCACTGACTTGTCTGAAAAGTCAACCCTTGATCAGATGACTTCCCCATGGAATTTCTTCATGAAAATTGATATGCATACTCCCTATACCATATAGAGACCAATGGAAACAAGAATGACCAAAAAATTTAGGGCTATGGCCTCTGAAACCAAAACCCTAATTTTCAGTCAACTGTGCAGTTCAACCTGGCCCTGCATCCACTCAAACCCTAGTTCTTGTGATCCCTCTGCAATTTTGACTTTGAGGAGATGAAATATGATATAAGAACACACATGGACCCCTTTAAGTTGATTGGTGGCCTTTGGGATGGCTCAAGAAGCTTTGGGATTGCTCAGATCACAAACCCTAGGTGCAGATGCCTTAGAAACTATGCAGTGAAACAAAAGTGAGATATGAGATGATATGTTTGTGTTTATGCATATGAGATGATTACAAGCCATGGTGTGAATGGGTGAGGGCAAATTTGGGGTGTTTACAGGTAGTTTTACCAAGATTAGGTCAAACTTCCATCTGAATCGAATCATAATTGAACAACCATATTTGATTTGAAAACACTGCCTTGTCTTTGAAATCCCTGCAACACATGAACACACAGAGATAAAGAGAAGAAGAAAAAAGAGACATATTTTCTGTATTTTAGTTAGAGGTTAGTAAATATAAACAGATAAAAGCAAACAAAATCAATGGTGATCCCCTATGAGGCATAAATCTGCAACCAAAAAGGATAGAAGAATCAGTGTGTGATCTTGTTTGTATTCAAGATGCAAATGAAAAATATGAAAAAAAATCTTAGGGCCAAAAATTATGGTATGACAGATGCCCTTATTTAAGTTTCCTCGACCAAGAGATGGAAAAGACTTAAATATTAGAAAACCCAATTTTTGGCCCTAAGAAGCCATAAAATGGAATGATATGAAATGATATGAAACAAAATGAATGCATAGAAATTTCTAGGGAACAAAACGGCATAGAAAACATAATAAATGTTGGGGATAAGACTTTGACGGGAAAAAGCAGCACACCATATGCTGGAGACCACAAAATGGCTCAGTTGAGGCAAAGATATCCCAGAACGGCAATTGGACATAATGGATCACAAAATCCAAGAATGACATTGAATGAAGTGAGAAAAGTTCTGAAAAGTTCATCAAAAGCATCCAAGAATGACATTAATAACTTTAATGGGGATATCCGAGAGTGGAATTGGATAAAAAGAGAATCACAACATCCAACAGTAACCTTGAATGAAATGAGAAAAATCCCGGAAAGTACATCAGAAAGTATGATGACTATGCTAGGTACATCCGACAGTAGCCTCAGAAAGAAAAGAATCACAACATCTAACAATAGCCTTGAACAAAGTCAGAAAAGTTCCGAAAAGTACATCAGAAACAATGATGACTCCACTATGGACATTCGACAGTAGCCTCATAAAGAAGAGAATCACAACATCTAATAGTAGCCTTAGATGAAGTGAGAAAAGTCCCGAAAATAACATCAAAAACATCCAAGAATGACATTAATGACTTTACTGGGGATAATTGAGAATGGAAATTGGATAAAAGGAAATCACAACATCCAGGAAGATAACTGAATGAAGTGAGAAAAGTCCCAAAAAATACATCAAATCAATGATGACTCCACTATGGACACCCGAGAACAGAATCAGATAAAAGGTGTAATATCTGAGAAAAACCACTGGTGGGAAAAGATTCTAGAGAAACATCAGAACATGGTATATCTGGACAAACATCAGATAGACACAAAGGTAAGCACCAAGTAAGTTAGACTTTGATCGCAAGGTAAGATGTTGAAAACAACATGACCTTGAAAAATGCATATGAGGACTAAAACACTCTTGAATGCATTGAATATGAAAATGGAGGTAAAAGTACCCTTATAATGCAAATGAGGATGAAGCATTATGGCACGTAAAATGTATATGATAATTGGGATGAAGCACCCTGGTAAAATGCATAATGTATGAGAAATGTTGACAACAAGTTTAGAAGCTTTTAGGGGAGTGGAAAATCAATAAGTTTATACTCTTTTAGGGAGTGGAAACCAACGAGTTTATACTCTTTTGGGGAGTGAAAAAGATTGAAAGACCGATTCCTCAACACGGAGATCACTGCCATTATGCTTGTGGATTAGCGATGCTGCTCTTGAGCATATCTCTGTCACACTATTAAACTATATCATGTTGAAAATCTTTCAAGAAAAGTCATGAAAAGCTGCTTGGGGATTCTTGATGAAGGTTTCCCCCAGATTTATTGTCTGATAAGGGTAAACTGATTATGGCCTTAGTTGTGACTATTGTCGGGGAAATTGATCAAATCTTTGAAATGATTGTCGAGAGAATAAACTGATCATGGCTTCAGTTCATGAAATGATTGTTGAGAAGATAAACCCAGTTTGAAACCTGAAGGAGAAATCTTCTGATTAAGAAAATCTGAGAATAACTTGTATTGAGCAACAAATTTTGAACCATAGGATCCGGAAGGAACTTTCCCCTGATTAGATCGCTGACCAAGTTTCTCAACTGTTTGAAAATTCCTTTGATGAGGAAAGTTTGTTTGCAAATAAAAAATGTTTATACAAACATGGTAATTTTATTGCAAAGTTCATGCAAATTTTGAAATCAAAAATCATTTTTTGGAATGAAATTATTAATATAAAGTAAATGAAATACTTGTCAAAACACGACGGTTAAGACAAGAATGAAAGATAAAGTAAAAGCAAGAAACAAATGATTGGCAATAAACTTAGTATAATTTTCAAAAGAAACTTGGATTCAATAAAGTATTTTGAAGGTTGTAACGTGGTTTGGTTCACGGATTATAAAACAAAGGATATATGCTTAAAGTTTATTTGCACCTAACCCAATCTTCGTGATAATCTCCAGTCTTACACTCAATTAATTCAACCTATGCATTCAAGTTCCATGAAATTTTTGGATTGCACAGAAGAAGGGGGTTCATAAGCCAACAGATTTTGAGATAGCAGTAACCTCTTCCTTTTGTTATTTTTGGTGAGGCCTTTAGTCAACTCATATTCTTTTGTTGAGGATTTTGGTGACCTCTTAATTGATATTTCTTTTGTCATCCCTAACTTTTGTCTGAACTGTTGTTATTTAAACTTACAGTTAGCGGGATGCCCTGATTTTTAACCTAAGTCTCCTTCATAGGTTTTGACTTCTTTGCTCTCTTTTTTTTATTCGTTTTTTCAATATCATTTTTTTATGAAAGATAATGACTTCATGGCTTAATGATTACGGTGAACCATCATTGGATTTTGAATTGAAAGGCATATTCGACACTTCTTTGATGTATGCGAAGGAATACTTGAGATTACAACCTTTTTTGAAAGGTATCTTGAATGATTCTCTTGTACTTGAATGCACATCTGAATTAATTGAGAACTACCCATCCCCAAGTTAAAATTGCGAGTTTTTTCGTGTAGAAAGAAACTCCAACTTCAAGGCTCAAAGGGGTGACAAGGGATTAACTTCGTTATTTTTCTAGTGTTTGGGAGTTGAAACAATGCATGTACATCATCAGCCAAGTTTCAATTAAAAGTACACCAACAAAAATTATGGGTATTTCATTTTCATCATCCTCCCTCAAATAATTGTAAAAGCTTGAAATAAGAAAAATGAATATGGAATATAAAGCATAAAAATGCTAATATTAAATGAAATTGAATCAAATCATTGCAATACTCATTTCATTAAAATCAACATGAAAGTACAAACAAAGTTTAAAAGCAAACAAGTCAATAAAATTGAATAAAATTGCAAATAAAAAGAAACAATGGCATGTATATTCCATAACTTCAAGAATCACTTAAATCCGAGTTACGAGTAAAAAGTTATCGTCCTCGCAATGGGACTGGTCAAGAAATCCCGTATACAACTTCCAGCAAATATCAGTATCAGCCCCAAATATTCAAATGCATTTTTCTCCCTCTTCGAAAATATTCCTAAGGAAAAATTTATATGCAAACTATAGGGAATTTTGTAAGCTTTCCGAAAATTCTTGAATCGCTTCCATCACATTCACAAGTAGAATGTTATACCTCTTTTACTGAAGGCTGCTTCATAAATACGAAAATAAAAACCGAAATTGGTGAACATGAGTTCTACCTCTTTCTCTAGCTTCCAAACTCTTCCAACTATACTTGTTTTTCACCCAACTCTGAAAATCATCCGAATTTAATGCGACTTTACTCAAGGCACACCAATCTATCTATTGATACAACAAATCTACAATCCTTTTAGGATAGATTCTTATTCCTAATCATCTTCTTAATCCACCGTCAATACTCTGAGCATAACTCATAAAATCTTCGTCATACAAATGCACTCCTATATGCTTCATCCTCTACGAGGTATCCTACTTGCTTAGCGGATAGAACACCATTCCTCAACCAAATCCAACTCCAACTTATACTCGAGAAGCAAGTCGCAATCATCCAAAGCGACCTCAATAATTAAACTCCATAATCTTCAAGAGAAACAGTGGTTTGTACCGATACATCTTTTGGATATAGTGGGACCTCAACTAGGAATGGAAGGAAGAAGGTATCAACCTTCCCTTGTATCCAAGAAGCAAAAGAGGGATAAGTCTTATGGTCTACCTTTCTGAATTCTTTCTTACCCTCCCTAACCTTCCTTTCCCAAGCTTGGGATACTTGAATAACCAATTGTTCATTATCTTCAGCTGGAAAATACAAAGTCTTAACTATTTCTTCATCTGATGGAGGATCCTTCAGTGGATAACCAAATTTCTTTCTGGACAACATAGGGTTATGACTTATCACTCCATTTCTGCCTAACAATGGCACATAGGGAAACATACCACACCTTGTAATAAACTCCTTCCCTACCAAGTTTCTGCTACATCCCTAGGCTATATCATCAGATGTTAACCCCATCAATCTTCTTGCCCACTTCCAATCTTGCTTAAGATCTTTGAACGGTCCTGACTTTGGAAGCTTCTTATCGAACCACTCAGCGAACACGGGAGAACAGCAATTTACATACCCTTTTCTCTTCTCATTTCTGTGATGGACACCGAAGTAAAAGTCTCCCAACAACGTAGGCACTGGGTTCCCTTTAATGAACAAGGTGATAGCTTCCAAGCTTACCCATCCTTTCTCTCCTGGGAAAAGACTTATCCCATAGACCATTAATGCTAACATCGCACTGAATTATAACCACTTCCCTCCCAAAGAAAACACATGACCTGCAATGTCCTTATACGGGGGACACTTCTCCGCAGCATAATAGGGAACACCATTCTTGATAGGAATCTTTAGGATGTCAGAAATCTCTTCCATAGTGGGAGCCAAGACGTAGTCAGCAAACACAAAAATTCTCAACTAAGGGTCATAAAACTGCAACAAAGAATGAAAACTATCTCTCTGATCGACAGTAGGTTTGTTCATGTAACCCAAATTCTTCCCATACCGGCTTCTGAAATCATCTGAAACCTTGTCACTCATCAAGTCCACCAGTTTATGAATACTCTCAATTTCGGGTTGCGGGAAAGTATAATGAGCATTCCTTTTTCTGGGTATCTCTTGGGCTTCTGTCATCTGGAGAAGACAATGAATACCAGAACTGGGTACAGATGCTAACCTGAAATGGAAACACAAACAGTTAACGCAAGTATGATGCGATGCAAATGCAATGCAGGCACATGATCAACAACTGGGACTGTCTGGATACGGAACACGGGACCCAAGTGACCAAGAACCAAGATCCTCTGAATAAGGCCTCATGAACAAGAATTCATTCTCAAAAGCCCAAAAATCAGATATCAGATGACTTAAGAACTCCAAAATCCATGTAGCCTTATCAAATCATAGAACTGTACTGGCAATAAGGTATGATGAGGTCGAGGGTTCCTGCAAACCTGTAAACCCCTCCCAATCTCACAGGTGTGCTCCGGGTCAAACATCACGGACTCTCAAAGCCGAATAGTAATAATACGTTCACCATTTCTATGAAATGGCTCATGACCAGATCAGGGAATCGGTTTGGCATTATATACTACTCAGGGAGGCCTCACCGTGAGTCCGGGAAAAACAAGCATCATTTATAAGTTCCCAGCTTCAAGCGCTAGAATCGAGAAACAATAGTACATTCATCTCGAAGGGTACAATTCTATCGTCAGACGACCGGATGCCTTGACTGAGTTCCTATAAAAGAACCAGTCCATCCTACACGAGTTCCCAGTGGGTACTCGGGTACGAATGGGTTTGCCACAAAATATGGTCTGCCATTGTCACCACTGGAGAGGGATGTTTCCACAAAGGTCCTCAATGATCGGTCCCTAGATGCACATAATTATCGAGGTTGTGTATGACCCCAGAAAAATTCCGGCATCAATACATTTCCAAGACGGTCGCAAGTCTAGGTGTGGAACTCACTACTACCAATATAGCAAGATGCCATGAAGCCAAAGTGACTATCCACTCTAAGTCCTAGGGTGCACTCGAGCCCCGGTTACGAGCTCGTCTCTCAATAACAGTTCCCAATCTCACAGAAAAAAGGAAACCAACACATCCAGACAATCCAGTATAATATGATGCATGAAAATAAATACTGAAAACTGTAAATAAAGCTGTAAATAAAAATGTAAATGAACAACAATAAAATAAACACGCAACAACAAACAATCAACACCCAACGAAACAGAAACACGCATGCGCTAGGATTGACTCTCAAGGGGAACCAGAGATTCTGGGTTCCATCCCCAGCAGAGTCGCCAGTTGTCGCTCCCCGGATTTCCATCCTAGTACAAACACGAAAGTGGCGCGGAAAGAGGTTAGAGTTGCCAACCAGGCATTTTTATCCCGAAGGAACAGGAATGGTAATGCTGCACAAACCAAAAGAAAAGAAAGGAAGGACACAGGGGGTCCTGCAAACAAAAGAGACTGAGATCGGGTGTCGGTTACGACCTGGGAAGGTATTAGCACCCCAGATCATCCGCCGTACCCGACGGGATCCACGCTTGCAAAGAAATCTGTTTCAAAGGGTGAAGAAATGAAAGCTGCTGCAAAGAAAAAGAACTGAACTAGATAAAAAGAAAATAAAAGGGAACTGAAAAAGAAATGAAAAGGAAAAATGTAGGGAAAATAAAAGAGTGTGCTCGAACGGGCCCTACCCCGCTGCCTACTTACCTCATCTGGACATGAGGATCAGAGACGCCGTAGTTCCCCTAACTAGGGGTGGAAAAGAGGTTGCTTGTGAATTAAGGCTTGAACTTCTTATGCCAATGCTCAGGTGTTGCAGGCTCGGACGACGAGTGCGTAACCGTCTTGCAAAATGACAAGTAGGAGCAATTTTGCGGACGGAGCGAAGGAGATGAGAAAAGAAGTCCCGAAGGAGAGACGATTATTGTTTGTTTGAGTTTTTTATGAGCTTTTTTTTGGTGTGGCACAAGAAAATGAAATCAAGCTCTTTTCCATGGAATGTGTACTTGTTACTACATTCCAAGATGGAATAATAGAACAAGCACACCAAGTAAGGAGAATTTATCAGAGACTTGTCTCCAAGGGCAAGGGCCTAAGTTCATTGACTTGTTGAATTTATTAGGTGTTTTAGTGATTAAATGAAGAAGTCTTTTTTAGGGTTTTTCTTGATGAAGAGGACATCATGATCCGACTTGTGCATCATGCTAGACAAATACACTATTCCAATATGGAATGAATACATATGCCCCATGGAATAAGGCTATTACACAAAAGTTCACTTCTTTCCTTTATTAATGTTTTTTAGGTTTTGTTTTGAGATGAGAAGAGAAAGAACCAAAGGAGAAAAAAAGGCAAAAGTCTAAAATGGGGAAAGACTAAACCTAAAGTTGTCATGCAAAAGTGGTCCTAAGGTTAGTGAGGTTTCAACTATCCTAAGAGAAAAGAAGAACCAACGAGGAGCAAGAAGAAGAGGAGGAAAGAGCTAGAAAGCAACTTACTCCTCTAAAGGAGATAAGTTGCTCCTAAAGGGGGAAGAAAAGAGTTACCTCACATGATGGCATAAGGCACATCAAACTACAAAGATAAAGCAACTTAAAAAGGAAAGGTGAAGAGATGAAATTTGGATAAATGTCCACACTTCTCTTACCATGAGCCCATGCAAGTGTTAGCAAAATCCAGCCTATGTTCATCAACAAAACTCATGGAAATGGCATGCTCAAAGCTCACATCAACAAAGATCAAACAAACATGTTAAACTTTGCACATACAAGAATTTACGCGTCGAGAACATGAAAGCAAAGCATCAACCAGTAAGCAAATCACCCTAAACAATCATATTCAATTATCATATAATGATCCATGGCAATTAAAACATGTAAAGGGATCAAACAAGCTCAAAATAGCTCAAAAAGGTCATTATGCTTCAGTGTTAACCGGTTAACCAAAGCGTTAACCGGTTAACCAGTTCAAAACTGTAGAAATTTAAACAGAAAAGGGATGCATTAACCGGTTAACCAAAGCGTTAACCAGTTAACACTGTCAAAACAACAACAATTCCTGCAGAAAATGAGCTCAAAACCAGCTTATCCAAATAATTCCACCACATACCAGCAATCAATTATGCATGAAATAAATAAATCAATTCACATTAACTAACATCATTAAGCTCATGAACATTAGCACACGGATCCGGTTACAAATCAACCAATCAATTCAAGCAACACAAGCAAATACGCAAGCAAATGGTGGCTCTAAAGCACAAGCATGCAAATAAGCTAAAAACAGAGCTAGATCTGAATTTAACCAACCTACAAAGCCGAGGTACGCTTTGGTAATTGTTGTTTGAGCTGGAAATGAGAGATCTCACAGAAAACTTTGAAGATCCGATGCTAAGCTTCACACTCCATGCAAAAAAAATGCAAGCAAAAGGTCTTGATGCAGAAGTTTGGATCCAAAAGCACTTCTAATTCCAAAACCAGATCTGAATCACCAATTAAACCAGTAAAATGATGCAAAGGAGCTATAGATGGAGGTCTAGTTCCAAGATCTACACACTTTAAGGCAAGGTTGTGTGATCTTCAAAGAGGAACTCTTAGTGAATTTAGAAAATGTGGGAGAGAAAATGAGAGAAGAGTGAGAGAGAAGAGTGAAAATTCAGAATGAAAAGTGAAAAAAATGAGAGAGCTCCCCCTTGGTTTGGAGGGAAATGGATTAAATATGGTTTAGGTTTGGGGCCCAAAATTTAGGCTTGGGATCCAAAAAATATGGTTTGGTAATGTGATTAGGTTTTAGCAATGGAATTAGGCTTGGATTAATGATCTAGATCCTTCCCCACAATTCAAATGAATAAAAAATCAAAAATTTGGAAATTTGGAGCCAAAGCACATGCTGAATTTGCTGCTGGAATTCAAAATTCGCAGCCGTTAACCGGTTAACCAAAGTGTTAACCGGTTAACGCTAGTGAATTTTGAATTCTTCCTCCTTTTGGTGGGAAACCTCAAGAATAACCCGACACCAACCATTTTGACCTGATTTTGATCCTCAATCCCTGTTTAGGGCCTTGAACATGATACAGAGTTTGTATAACATGCCTATCTTTGACTTGTAGTGCTTCAAATTTCCCGGATGACTAATCATATGCCTTATGCTAGAACATGCAAGTGATATGCTTCATCTTTCTATGCAAAAATTCTAAGGACATGACATGCTTATGATGATTATGATATGATGGTGATACTAAACAGGAGAGCAAATTTGGGGTGTTACATAACCCATGTGGCTTTTGTCACCTCATCAGGTGGCTTGCTCCACCTCTCACAAAAGGGGTGGTCCCCACCCACAATTTCCCAATTTTCTTCTTTTTACGGTTTCCAATACTCTTTTCCGTTTTTTTTCCAGTATTGTTCTCGGCTTCATTTAGGCCTAGATTCAACCTAACCCCTCTGTATTTACTTCCAATTTTGGTTCGTAAAACCAAATACCACAGAAACAAATCATCGACAACAATCAACACCATACAATTTTTCCACATAAATGATAACAAATCAATTAACGTAAATCAACACCATGCAATAGAAATTATAAAATTCTCAATCCTATAAACCAATTATCATATTCCCGGTTATAAAATTTAAACCCCGCCATTACCTTGGATTGAAGGTAGCTCAATTTTTTCAATTGAATATGAACTTGGCTTTTGGCAGCAATCTCTTGTATTCTCTCTTCTCCAACTCTTGTGCCTCCAAACTTTGTTTCCACTACTTGCAAAAAATATGTGACCTAACTGCCTTTTATTTTTGTTTGCTACATAACTCCACTATCCCATTCTAACCACTTAATTAAACAATGGGTCTACTGTCACTCTCGGGATTTTCATCCTAGTACAAACACGAAAGTGGCGCGGAAAAGGTAGAGTCGCCAGCCAGACATTTTTATCCATAATGAATGGGAAAGGTAATGTTGCACAAACCTAAGGAAGAAGGAAAGGACAAGGTCCTGCGAAGGGTATTAGCACCCCAGACCATCCGTCGTACCCGACAGGATCCACGCTTGCTTGTTTTGTTTCAATCGGTAAAAGAATAAGATGTTGCTGAATAAGAACTGCTACTGGAATGGAAACTGAAGTGAGAAAGGGAAAAGGGTACTGGAAAAGAGAATGAAAAGAAGGGGGGGAATGTAGGGAAAATAAAGAATGTGCTCAAACGGGCCCTACCCCGCTGCCTACGTACCTCATCGGGAAAATGAGGATCAGAGTCGATGTAGTTCACCTAACTAAGGCGGGAACTATTTGTTTATGTTTTTTTATGCTGGAAATGCGTATGTCTATGCTCGAGTGTTGCAGGTTCGTCTGGTACGAGTGCTTTTACCGTCTTGCATGCGAGACAAGTTGTCGCGAGTTCGCGTTGAGAGTGAGTGAGATGAGAAGAGAATTCCCGCATGAAAGTCGCTTATTGTTTGTTGTTTGCTTTTTAAGAGTTTTTGTATGAATTTGGTACAAGGAAGTGAATTCAAACTCTTTTCCATGGAATGTGTACTTGCTACTACATTCCAAGATGGAATAATAGAACAAGCACACCCAGCAAAGAGAATTTATCCAAGACTGGTTTCCAAGGATTAGGGTTTAAGTTCACTAGCTTGTTGAACTTTATTAAGTGTTTTTGTAGCTTTTGTGAAGAAGTATCTTTTAGATTTTTCTTTGTGAAACAACCCCTTGATAAGACTTGTACATCATGCTAGACAAGCCCACATTATTCCAAGATGGAATGAATGTAAGTACCCCATGGAATAAGGCTATTCACAAGGGATCCTTTCATGCATTTATTAAGTCTTTTTGGATTTTGTTTGAAGATGAGAAAGAAGACTCAAATCGGAAAAGGACAAAAATTAAGGGGGACTAAGACATAACCCTAAGTTATTTATTAAAATGGTGGTCCTAATGGTGAGTGAGGCTTTTCTAATCCTAAAGAGCAAAAGGAAAAGAGAGAAGAAAAAGAATGCAGCTTACTTCCCAAGGAAGATAAGTTGGTCCTAACAAAAAAGGGAAATCCTACCAATCACAAATATGGAAGTAAAAGGTGAATTAAATGCACACAAAAATGCATAAAAAATAAAAGGATAAGGTGTAAGGAAACATACCTTTCTCTCCCTACAAAACAAAGATTAGTGTGCATTTCATTAAAATAATAAAACAAAAATACACCAATTAAATCCTAATAACTCTAGGACTCAATCTAAACTCTATCTTAATTCTAAAAGAACTAAAAAAAATGCTAAAACAAAAATTCAGCACCTACTACAACCCCTAAATGCACAAACAGCTACCAAAACAATGTATAACACAAAGCAACTTTTTACAACCTACAATCAACATGTAAAGACAGGTGTAGAAAGTCACATACATCATGCAAACACATATTTTACAGCTACTGCACTAACAAACAGCTATGAAAACATGGGGCAGATTTGATTCTTTTTCATTTTTATGTGCACAAAGTGAATGATAAACAATACATCAACATCAATTAACATGGATTTACACACATCACAACATGTGAAACTTGATTAACATGTGATCATTATCATGCATTTATTTGTTAAAAGAACCAAATATCAACAAAAACAACCACACTTTTCCATATTGCATAAATGCGCATTTATCATGATATTGAACAAGTATCACTACAAGCATCAACAACTTCACATGTATTGCATAAAAATCCAGAATTGAACTCATGTTAAGATATGATCAATTAAGCACAAGAAACTTGCATGAACATATGAAACATTTAATCACTTTTTAAGAAAAATCATCACATGGCATTTAATCATTTAATCAATCCAACAAGCAAACATCATGATCATGAAGCACACATCAATTATAAGTAAGCACTTAAGATGTGAAACAAATGATTAAAGTGTAACAATACACATCAAGAATCAATTATAGCACATATGCATATTTAACACAAAAACATGGAAAAGTGAACGGAATCATGTCGAAACGACTTGAAACAAATGAATCGGCTACTGCAAATAGACCCAAAAATTCCCTAAAATCAATACCTAGACATACATGAACATTAGAGGCACAAAGAAGAAAGAACAAGCAAGCAAATAAGCTAAAAATCCAAAAACTAACAGCGTTAACCGGTTAACCAAATTGGTTAATCCGTTAACAGACAGAAAAATGCATTATTTTGGCCAAAAACACATGCGTTAACCGGTTAACTAAATGCGTTAACCGGTTAGTGCTGAACAGAAAGTGAAAAATTGTTTTGAAATAAGTGCTTTTGGCCACAATCCTATTTCTAAAAAATCCTAACACACATCTAAATATGTTAAAATGAATTTCTACTCGATTAAGGCTTATTAACATATGCTAGAACCTATAACAAGCTACAACCTAACTTCTAATCCATTAAAATCTATAAATCACAAGCAAGACATAACGAAAACGTAATCAATCACAAGTAATACAAAAAGCACTTAAAGAATATTAAAATGGCGAGATGGAGAGGATAAGTTAAAGCAAGCATGGTTTTAGATTACCAACCTACAAAGCGGTGAAGTGCTTCGGTAAATGTTGCAATAATCAGAGCTTGATCGAAGAGAAAACCAAGAAAACTGAGAATCCCCAAAATAAATGCGTTCTTGATGCTTGAGCCTTCTTGGACTTCCGATAAGTCAAAATCTTCACAAAAATTAGTAGCTTTTTCTTCTACAATCCACAATTCAAAGGAGGTTGGAGGCTAAGCTTTAAGATCTTCAAGTTTTAATGTGAAACTTGAAAAGCTTCTTTAAAACAGCTTTGGTGAAAAGGGAAATGGAGGAAAAGTGATTCTAGAAAAGTGATTCTAGAAATTATGAGAGAGTGAAAAAATTGGGAACCTTTTGCATTGAAGTGATTAATGATTATATAGGGGCTAGGCTTGAAGCTAGGTTTGGGAATGGAGTTAGGTTTAGGATTGGAGTTAGGTTTGTAGTTAGTTAGGGTTAGGGTTGGAGAAGGAATATTCCTTGGAATATTCCATGGAATACTCTAGAAGGTTATGGAACATGGTAGAAGCATCCAAAGGAAATGGAGTGGAATTGAAATGGAAAAACAAGAGGGAAAGAATGAAAGGAAATGTGGAAGGAAAATGGAAGGAAAAGTGGAGGGAAAGGTGAAATCAACCATTTTTCAAATGATCTTTTTTCCCTTGATTTTGTATGATTCCTCCATCATTTCTTGACCAAATTTGAACTATAGGATCCTTGTAACCCTAATTTCACGATTTTGATCTCAAAAAGTTAGGAGTTGACTTTTTTACTTAACTCGGTTGCCTTTTTCCCGATTCCTTGATTTTCAATCTAATGACCAAATGAAGCTCTTCCAAAATGATTCGATGGATGAAATTTGAACCCTAGGCACTTGACATCATATAGAAGACAATGGATTCAAACTTGGAGCAAAATTGCACTGAGAAGCCCAATAAAGTGGAAACCCTAATTTGGCCCCTTTTCATTAGGAGATGTTGCACTGCCTGCCTCCTTTGATCAATTCAATTCTTCCTATGACTTGTGGCTTCAAATGAAGAGTTGTGGGATGTAATGAACCCCTTGAACAAGGTTGGGAAGCTTTATGGATCCTTGGTTGTCTTTTCACAAACTTCAATTGCTTCAATCAATGATCACATACTAATGCCTCATCCATGATGAATATGATGCAATGTTGTTGGTTACTTTATGAATCTATGTATGCAAAATGCTATGCAAAAAATGTTGGGTAAATGAGAGGGAAAATTATGAGGTATTACAGCTACCCCTATTCAATTATCTGCAGGCCTGAACGAATAATTGCAACAACTTTTAGACGTTCAAGGTATGGAGTGATTAAGTACTCGAATTAAACCTGGAAATTTGAACTTGGTGGATAAGAGAAATGTCATCTGTCTTTTATTTATCTTTTTTTGTTTTGACCTCTGAATAGGTAATGGGAATAGAACCAGGTGGAATAGGATCATTGCAATAACCTACAATGCGACTGCTGAGCGAATCAAGCCACAAAGAGGGTGTCTGTTGGCGAAACAGGGCTTGAAAACGAGATCGCTAGTGGAACGAAACTCGACAATGAGACTGTTGAGCGAATCAAGCCACAAAGAAGGTGCCTGTTTGCGAAACAGGGCTTAACGAGACCGTTAGCGAAACAGAACTCGACAATGTGACTGCTGAGCGAATCAAGCCACAAAGAAAGGTGCCTGTTGGCGAAACAGGGCTTAACACGTAATTGCTGAGCGAATCAAGCCACAGAAAGGTTCCTGTTGGCGAAACAAGGCTTGAAAATGAGACCATTAGCAAAATGAGACTCAACAATGTGCCTGTTGAGCGAATCAAGCCACAAAGAAAGTGTCTAATGGCGAAACAGGACTTAAACGCAACATCAACCAATTTGCGACTCAAATAAGATCAACCGATCTATTATGGAGATAGTATCAACCGATCCATAACCAGGAAAGCGAGAATGTAATATCATCCGATTTATAGCTCGAAGATAAGTGATATCAACCGATTCACAACTCAAATAAGATCAACCAATCTATCATGGAGATGGTATCAACCGACCCATAACCAGGAAATGTGAGAATGTAATATCATCTGATTTACAACTCGAAGAGAAGTGATATCAACCGATTCACGACTCAAATAAGATCAACCAATCCAACCAGAAAATGGTATCAACCGATCCATAACCCGGAAAACGAGAATGTAACATCATCTGATTTACGGCTCGAAGAGAAGTGATATCAACTGATTCACAACTCAAATAAGATCAACCGATCTAACTAGGAAATGGTATCAACCGATCCATAACCATTATATTGAGACGAGGCCAAAAAGAACGAGATTATTGTACTTAAATGACAACCTGACATGAAACTGTTGTAATAAAAAGGGGACACGAAAAATGAGACTGTTGTACTGAAACAAGACCCAAAAGACAAGACTATTTTACTTAAATGGAGACTCGAAAAGAACAGGATCGTTGTACTTAAACAAAAGCCCGAGACGTGACCGTTGTACTTAAACAGAGACGCAAAAAATGAGATTGTTGTACTGAAACAAGACTTAATTGGGGATAACAAACAAGACTTGGTAGAAATAACCACACTGGGAAATGAAGTTGCATTCTGTGGGGAATACTTCAGTCTGATTAGAGAAGTAACATTTCGGGAGTTTGTGCAAGGTTCCACAATTGGCTTATGCTTCGTATGCATATGTTTGAAGTTTTCTATGGTGTAATGCTCCATAATAATGGAAATGCTACACTTTGGAGGATGCAAATGTAATGATGATTACTAAATGCAAATGCAAATGCCAAGGGGTCTCCTAATGAGGAGATAACAAGTATCCCATGTAGCTTAACCGGGGAAATGATGATCATTGCATTGATCTGGTTAGTCCTTGTGAGGAGAAAACAACTATGCGTGGAATGTTGTTAATGATACGCCGACTATGAAATTCCTCCATTGCCAAAAATAAATTGGACTTCGAGATTGGAGAGCCAAGACCCTGCTGGAGATAGACTATTCTTACTAGGTACGCTACCCGTTGAACTCCGTTGGGGAAGTGAAACCTTTTGACTTGGCTGGGGAAACAAATGTATGATACTGCTGAAGTAGCAACCTAATAGGGAGGAAAGAAACTCCTTGTACTGCTAGGGATTGCCTCTGTATTGGCGGGAAGTCTCTGCTTAGGAAGACCATCAATTTTCTTTCACCACTGCTGGGAAATATTTCAATTTCCACTCTACTGGGGATGATGGAGAATGTCGATGATAAAGCTTCTTGTTGAAGATAAGAGTTTAGGTTGCCCCTTGCTAGGGGTAAAAGATGTGAAGCGTCTCATGCCTGGGATGAGGTATGAAGCGTCTCATGCTAGGGATGAGAGTTATAAAGCGTCTCGTGCTAGAGATGAAGGATGATGACACCCTTCTACTCGAGAAGTATCTTTCCCTTTGCTACACTGCTGGAGAAGGGATTGTCTAATGAGACTTGCTAAGGAATTCTGATCAATGAAGCCTGCTGACAAAACAACTCTCGAATTACGGTGCTGACAATGGCTTTGCTTCCATCCTCTGGGTTGATATATTGCCAACTAATCATGAGTGAACAATGATTCTTTGCAATTTTCAACTCGCCTCCGATTAAGGTCCATCGGAAGAAAATGTCTCAAGAGGATTTTATAGAAAGCATGACATACGAAATGCCTCAGTGTCTTCAAACTCTTGGAAAGATTCGTCGGATCTCGAAATAATTGCCCCAGCCTGCAGGGTCTGTGAAAGAATTTGCCTCGCGAGGATTCATGAAATACCTCATATCACTGTGAGATATTCTGCCCCAGTATATTGAACTCTGGATAGGCGCCTCTGATTAATTGTCTTTGAGAGAAAGTAACTTCTAGTGCTCTTGGGGTGGTCTTCCCCAGTACGAGCCTTGAAGTGATCACCTTTGACTGACGGTGCTTTGAAGAAAATATCCATAGTACATACTCCTAGAGAGATTTGAATCTCGAAGTGATTGCCCCAGTTTGGCTGAAATTTGCATGCATGCCTCAGACTAATGGCTCTTTGAGAGATTTGAATCTCGAAGTGATTGCCCCAACTTGGCTGAATTTTTAAGAGATTGCTCAACGTGATTTCCCCAGATTAGTTGACTCTTACCAGGACTGTTGGTAAAGTCCCCACTCAATGGAGTTTCTTGGAAAAGTGCATCTTCATATGCTGGTCCTTCGGAAGTTTCAGACTTCTCAATTTTGGCAAGATTAAGCTTTTGGACTGAGGTTCCATAAGTGAACTTTATGATGCCAAACAAATGTATGCAAGCAGAAAATGTTTATTTTGAGAATGAAAATTCTAATGCAACACACATGTTAATCTTGAAGTTTTACTATAAAAAGATGTCGCAAACCTTTGTGAACAAATCACTGGTTAAGATACAACATTATTTTTGAATAAAAACATGCACATGCAATACCAACAAAGATCTTTTAGCACAACTCATAGGAGTCAGGAATGTGGTCTCGTGGTAGTACGCTCTCAAAATAACCATGTTTCAGTTATGGCTTTTGAGGGTTGTATCGTGGCCTGGTTCATGGTTATAAAAACAAAGGATACATGCTCGAAGTGTATTTGTGCCCACCCCTCTTCATGATGTTCTCCATTCCTATGTTCAGCTAGCTTTCACAAGCGCTCACCTCTCAAAAAGGGTTTTGTGATGGTTGAGGAACCAATTGCACTAACGGTTTAAGCACCAATTAGGTTGTTATTGGGAGTCAGCCACCCCTATTGTCTTTTGTGTCTGTATCACACGACTTTGTTCTTATTTAAGGATCTTTCTTGTGTAATCCTTTTTGTCTTTTTCTTTTGCATTATTTGCTTATCCCTAACTTTTTCCTGGACTGATTCTTGTGAATCTTTGATTGCGAAGTCCAGCGGGATGCCCTAATTTTTTCCTTAGTCGCTTGTTTTCAAGTTTCGAATTAGCAGGTTTTTTCATTTCTTTTTTCTAACTCTCTTTTTTTTGAACAAATCGTCTGACACTGGTTGTCTTGATTGCTTTGAAAGGGTCGTGACTGTCTCACTTCTCAGTTGATGAGGGATAACCATTTGTTTCCAGTCTTTGGACCTCTTGATTGGGATAACCATTAGGGTTTCTGGTCATTGGTCTTCTTGATTTGGTACAACGAAAGGTAATGCATCCTCAGATGTACAACCCTTTTGGAAGTTTGAATGCTCGGTCAAACTAATTGACGCCTACCCTACCCCTGGGTTAAATGCAAGGTTTTTTTCATGCTAAAATAAACTCCTACTTCAAGGCTCAAATGGGTTGTCGAGGGTCTATCTCCCTTATATCTCCAGTGTTTTGGATTTGAAACAATGCCTGTACATCATCAACAGGGTCTTTCTCAAAAGCACACAATTATAGATTTTTGCATTTTCATTTTGTCATCCTCCCTCACAGAGTTTAAGCACAACAATTGGTATTGCGATGTACACACACAAAATTATAAATGAAATAAAAATGAAGTACTTCAAGAAAACATGTGCACTTTATTATGGTTAACATTCAAAATTCAACAAATTTCATGCATGCATACAAATGTTCAAACAAACAGGAGAAATTACAAATTAAATTGCAGTAAAGAAGCTGAACATTGCCATTGTTGAGGAGGCTTGACTCCTTCTGGACTAATGGACTTGTGGTCTAATGGTCGCATATCCGACATGGCAATCATTCATCTTCTAGTTATTCTGACTTTGATACAAGACGTCTGAAAGAAGGAGTCAAGTTGGGGAATGAAGTTTCCTAATAAGGTTGCTCGGAAAGACCTGACGATCTTCTGCCTACGTATCTCCATTGACCCCAGACAAATGAAGAATCAAAGCGACGTAGTTCCCCTTGTAAACATCCCAAATTTTCCCTCACTCTTTATCACACCATGGCTTGTGATCTTTCATTTTTGTTTTAACATAAGCATTACATCTCATATTGCATTTTTGTTCCACTGCATAGTTCAAGTTCATTTGCATCTAGGGTTTGTTATATGAACAATCCAAAGAATCCATCTGAGCCATCCCAAAGGTCTCAAAGCTTTCCAAGAAGGTCCCATGTGTGTTTTATCATCATATTATGCTCCTCAAATTTCATGAAAGTCAAATGATCACAAGAACTGGCAAAGGCATGGAAGCAGAGCTAGGGTTTTCACTACATAGATGACAAAAATTAGGGTTTTGGTTTCAGAGGCCTTAACTCCAAATTTTTAGGTCATTATTTTTTTAATGTTCTTAATATGTTATAAGGATCATGTGTACCAAGTTTGATGGAGAAATTCAATGTGGAAGTCATTTGTTCACTAGGTAACTTCCTGAGCAAGTAAAGTCAAAATTAAGGCATCTGAGGCCCCCAACAATGGAACCAAAGGGGTATTTTCATCAAATTGAAGTTCAATGATCTTTATTTGATATTAGAAGTGGTTGGAAGTTCACAAGATTGAATAATTTTGAGCCAATTGCAAACTTGCCATTTTTGGAAATGACTTGAAATGCAAACTTTCCATTTTGGGAAAGATTTTCAACCTCCTCTTTCATGACCAAAAATGCTTCAAATGAAAAAATCTTGGGCATGAATGTTTTAGATTAGGTCTTTCCCTTTTCAAAAAGTACAAGAACATGTTTTGATTCATCTTAGAACTCAAGATATGGCCTTTCAAAGTTGGAAAAAATCACATAATTTTAAAGTTCATCCCAAAGAGGGAATTTTGCAATTTCACCTGCTAAGCATTCTAATGACCTCTAATGTGCACAAACACTTCATAACATGCCTATGCAACTTCAAAAGATCAGAATTATGCATTGAACCTAGGGTTTTCAAGACTTGTGATCCAAGAAACTTCAAAGAGGGAAATTTGCAAAACATGTGATAACTCATGATCCAAGCCTTCCAGCACATCAAAATCAATCCCATGGCCATCCTTGAACCAAGCTGAGGCCAGACACCCCATGAAACCACCTCTGACTCGTGCCATCCTTCAAGTACACCTCACTTTGACTTTTTGCAAAATGGCCCATTCTAATCAAGTTGTGCCACCACCCACTTTCTGAGCAATCCCATTGGTTTATACAAACATCATATACCACATTTCATAGAACACACAAGGCTGAAAGCTCTCATACACTCAGATTTCCATAAACCTCAAGAAACCTTCCTCTCTTCGAAATTCATACATAACAGCTCAAACTTCAAAATTTCTTCACCACTCAACTCAGCATCACCCAGGATCATTGTCCACCCATCACCATAGCCTGAAACACTCTAAAAACACAAACACGATTTCTCACTCCTCGGAACTGAAACTCACAAAAGAGGCAATTTAAACTCCATCCAAGCTTTTCAGAAGCATCAGAAGGATCATTGGAGGCATTTTGCACAAAGGGAGAGGTCAGAAAGCTCCAGTTTGCAAAGCTTCAACTCAGGTAGTCATGATGAACTTTTTTTCCAGAAGCATGATTTTAAGTATCTAAATGATTCTACATGTTTAGCTGATCATCCTGATGTGTTTATTTTTGAAAATGATTGAGAAATGAGCATGTATTGTTCTTCTGAAATTTTGCCCGTAAAAATGTTCTTGTTCGATTCTCTTGATTCATGAAAAATAAATGGTTTTTGCTGTGAGATTCTAGTTTAGGATGTTTAGTTGAGTCAATCTGGAGAGTTTTATGAATTTCCATGGCGTTTTGAGAGAGATAGCATGAGAGGTTGGCCGGAGAAGATGACCGGAGCTAGCTCCGGTCAGCTGAAAGCCATTAAAACCCTAATTAGGGTTAGTTGCCCAGATTCATTTCCCACCCTTGGATCCAGATTAGGTTAGCGTGTGTACGGCCCAGATTAGATCACTTAAGTTAATTATGGATTAATTAATTTAATAAAAATCATTTAGTCAGTTTGAATGTGGACCATTGAGATGCGCACGTGGTCAATTCCCACCCTTTTTATTCAAATCCTGGCCCTTGGATGTGTTGACTTCATTTTTTAATTCATTTTTTTATTTCTTTCTATTTCTTTTGCATAATTATTTTAAAATATAAAAAAGCATCCAAAAATTATTTTCTTTTGCATTCTGACTAGAAATATTTTTCTCAATCCAAAAACAATTTTTATTTTATTTTTTGTATTAAAAAAGTATTTTTAAAATATTTAAATATTATTTTTAATTAATTAAAGTATTTTAATTAATTAAAAATACATTTAGGTTTCTAAAAATCACAAAAAAACTCATGAACCCAATACATTTAGAAACATTTTCAAACTCTTCACACAAATTTCTTTTTAGGTTTGATCATAGTTTGCCAATTTTCTTTGAATTAAGGGTCATTAAAATCACATTTTTGAACCCTAACTTTGAAAAATCATTTATGCCTAACCGAGAAGAGTTTGAACTTGATTCTTTTTGCATTGTGTTACATATTTCATGTAGTTTATAGGTCATTTTCCTCATGAATTTATCTTGCATTTTCAATTGGATTTGCATTTTACCCTTTGAACCACCCAAAAACCCTAGAAAACTTAGGAAAATCATAACTTTTGATAGGTTAGGTTTCTGACCTTCTCCTTTGGGGTGTGACCTAATATGGGATTAGGGTATGTTTTACCTTAATCTCAAATTTTTATCATGTCATATGCTTTTGTTTTATCCATTTGCATCTCACATATCCATGTAACCCTAATTTCTCATGTTCATTTACATTCACCTTGCATATGCATCATTGGATGAACTTGCCATGACATTTCATGCATTCATATGTCATCTTAGACATCTTAAGACATGTTAGAACCTTTCTTGATCATTTCTTCATTCATTTGCCATGTTTAGCATTCATTTCATTTCATAAACTTTCATGTGTTTTCAAGCTTCAAAGCATGCTTCCTTTGCATCCCATCTTTGTATGATCATACATATGCATATTGTATGGCTTTGCATCATCTCACATGGAATTTACATGGCATAAACACCTATGAATTTGATCATTGCATCTTATTTCACTTCATTTCTTTATGCTTTATACTTTATGCATTCATGCTAACACTTTCATATGCATTTTAACTTGTTTTTAAAGTGAATTTGATTCACTTATGTTCCATCTCTCTCACTTTCTTCCTTTAAGTTACTTATCTTCTCAGGAAGTAAGTAACTTATTCTCCTGCTTCCTCCTCCTTTCATTTGCTTCTTCCATTGATGTCTTCCTTGAAGATCTTTCTCAAGCCTCACAAACCATAGGATATCAAGGCATGATAATGATTAGGGTTGTATAACTTTAATCCTAAGTGTTAAAATTTTAATTTGTTTAAACCTCTTAGTCAAATCATCTAATAATCACTAAGATACATAACAAAAGTCTCTTTGTCATCCCCCTCTTTCAGCATTCTTTCTAAGCCTCAATTCCTGAGCAATTCACCTTTTTGCATTGACACTTGTACATTCATTCTCAGATTTTGCACAGATAGCACATACATTACCCCTTTAAACACAATCTTTTAAGCGTGGATCCCGTCGAGTACGACGGACAATCTGGGTGCTAATACCTTCCCAGGTTGTAACCAACCCCCTTTCTCAGTTTCTCTGGTTCGCAACCGTCTTATCCATCCTTTTTTAGGTTTATGCAGCATTACCTTTCCTTCGGGATAAAAATGCCTAGCTGGCGACTCTATTCATTCTCATTTCATTCTCTCCTTTCTCTGACCATTCGCGTCTGCACCGGGATGCAAATCTTAAGGAGCGACAGCTTGGCGACTCTACTGGGGATAGACAAGTTCTTGCAACCAGGGCTTCTGGTTCTTTTTGTGGGTTTCTCCTAGCGCTTGTTTGATTTGTGTTTATGGGTGTGTTATGTGCTACTTGTGCTTGTTGTTTGTGGCTTTATTTATTGCTTTCTGTACAACTTTATTTATTGCTTTATTTTACTGTTTTTTATGCATTTCATACTGTCATCATATCACCTATGCTGGATCTGTTGTTTTCCTTAGTGGGAGGGATATTGAGTGAGTATGGTTCCATACCGGGGACCTGAGTGACACATAGGATAGAGTGGCTTCATATTCTTTCCCATTCCATTTCGGTCTGGTGCGGGAATATGAAACACGGTTCAGACATGGGTTTCTTCTTGAGAACTTTGTGCTACGGATTTCCTGTAGTACTATGGCTATCTGGAAAGCCTGCTAAGTCTGGATGACCTCTTTATGACCTTCAGCATCTGAGGTGAATTAGAGGAGGATCCTTTATGATTATTGTAAACACTGTACCTCCGGGTTAGAAGTGTTTACACTTCTCATGACTGATCCAAGTCTGAGGATCCTTGTTCTAGAACAATACTTGTGAGGGGGTTGGGATGTTTACAGGTTTGCAGAAACCCTTGGCCTCATCATACCTTGTTACTGGTTTTGTCAAGTTTGCATCATTTTGGACTGTTCTTATGAAACCCTGGACTTGTGACTCTTTATTTGAATCCCCTACCTGGTTACTGGTTTTCTAAGCCTTCATCCGGACTTATGAACACACATGAACCCTATCAAGGTAGATAACAGATCCATCACTTGATCACAAACCCTTTGCATATCATTCTTCATACATCATTTTTCATCATTTAACATTTGTCTATTTGTTTTACAAGGTATCCACATTTTATCTTTGGTTTGGTTTTGACCTGTTCTACTGCTTAGATTCCTTCAGCTATCTGCATCAGCCTTCTTCATCAGTCATCTTCATCCGAGATCTTCTTTAGTATCTTCTCCAGTTATTCTCTTCAGTCTTCTTCACCAGCATCCATTTTCAACATGGACCCATCCAGGAAGAGCAACATTACCTACCATTTTTTTGAGCCCACTCTGGCAGGCATCAGACAGATCCAGACAATCATCACTCCTGATCATGTCCCTTTATTCAGGGAACATTATGGTGGCATTATGGACATGATCATGGACCTGGATCCAACCCAGAGAAGCATGGTCCACATCTTTCTTTAGTTTTATGACCCTCCTCTCAGATGTTTCACTTTCCCAGATTTTCAGTTGGGACCTTTGATGGAAGAGTTCTCCATGTTGTTGGGTGTCCCCATCAGGAGAGGGGTTCCTTTCAACCCTGAAATGACTGCTCCTAAGAATGAAGATGTAGCTAAGGCTTTGCACTTGGAGTCCACCCTCATTGACCAGAATATGACCACCAAGGCTGGAATCCCAGGCCTTCATTTGGACTTCTTGGTTACTCAGGCCACCATTCATGCTGCAGCAGGGAAGTGGGACACTATTTGTGCTCTTCTAGCCCTTAGCATATATGGTATCATCTTGTTTTCAGACGAGCCTAAGTTTGTAAGCAAGAGTGTTATCCACCTTTTCTTGTTGAAGAATCCAGTCCCTACCTTGCTTGGAGACTTTTACTACTCAGTGCATCAAAGGAATGAGAAACAGAGGGGGAGATTAGTCAGATGTTGTGCACCCCTCTACTATTATTGGTTGTTGAGGCACTTGCCAAAGTCATAAGCTTTCCTGAACCCTCATCAATCAAGGAACTGGGCTAAGAGAATGATTTCCCTTACTTCAGAAGACATCAGATGGTGCACTCAGAGCACCAAGGGCAGAGATATCATCACCAGCTGTGGGCAGTATCCCAATGTACCCCTGATTGGAGTGAAAGGTTGCATCAACTACAATCCTTTGTTATTCAAAAGGAAATTATGGTATGCCTTGGTTCATCCACAAAGAGAGCAAGACTTGTCATAAACTCTTTACTGTGACATTCAGCACAACCTTGCCATTGCCAGACAAGCAGCTTGGGCTTGGGATAATATTCAGACAAAAGGGATTGATATTCTTGGAAAGTGCAACAACATAGCTTCAGCTCAGTATCTTGATTGGTCTCGTATCAGGGGACAGATCACCCGCATGCCATTCACCCTGAAGGATGTGCCCGAACCATCAGTTGTAGAGCCTGCAGCTACAATCAGTTTGGAGGAGTTTGAGAAATTGAAGGAAAGGAATACTCAGCTTTCTGAAGCTCTGAAGAAGACCCTCTGGGAGAGGAATGATAGTCTTCTGGAGAATGAAAGTTTAGAGAAGCTCCGGATCGAGCACATGACCAAGATTGAGAAGACAGACGATTACATCAGAAGGGCTAGAGCAGGGGAGTTGGTATTGAAGAATGCTTGCATGGAAGCCAAGATTCAGAAGGCCAGAGCTGAGCACTACTTGGAAGAGAGTCTGGCTAGGTGGATCAGGATCACTGAGGCTCGTTCACATGAAGATCAGAGGACCCAGGCTAGGATTGAACAACGGGAAGCTAGTGAGAAGAAGAATCAAGAGGCCTTGTTAGCAGCACAGAAGGAGATCTCCGAGTTGAAGCTCCGTGCGGGGTTGAAGAGATCAAAGGACCAAGATAAGCACAAGAAGTTGACCAGTGCCATTTCCACCAGGAACCTTCTTATCAGGACCATCACAGAGCATCCAGTTGGTCCAGGGACTGAGGCTCCTGAAAGAAGTCAGGGAGAATGATTATGGATTGGATGTGTGATTTCTTTCTTTGTATTTGTACTTCAATTTGATTGTATTTTTGTTGTTGTATTTTGACCCACCATGGGGACTTTGTTGTAATCAAACTATGTATTATTACACCTTGTAATATATGGTTTGTGTCATTTTGTGGGCTTTATCTCTCTTCAACACCATCATTCCTCGAGGTCTGGAAGGTCAAAACCAAAGAACCAAACTGGATACCTTGGAAGACAAATAGACATCCTGCATTGCATACTAACCTCATTTCTTTATTTTGTAGGGTTTTTGTTTTGTTGTTTCTCACTTGGTTGTGGTTTCAGGAAACATTGCTCGTAGAAGAGTATTCCCCATCAATAAAGTGCACCGGTATCCGACAAGAAAGAATTTTCCGGGCTTATAAATGGACCAGGTTCAACAAGACCTGATTGATATGAGAAACCAAATGGCCAATGAAAGGACTGAGATGAGGACTCAAATGAACCAGTTTATGGAAGTAATGACTGGATTGGCTCAAAGCCAAGAAAGACTGAGGGAGTTGGTCGAGCGGCAAACTCCAGAAGAAAACCACCCGGGTACAGGGGGTACCAGCAACAACGATCATGTATAGCCTTGTACTGATCCCCCAGAGTTTGGACCTCATCTTAACCCATACATCAATGCTATAAGAAATACCCATGGCAACACTAGAGGGAGGGCCTTGCCGGAGGACCCTCAGGAAGAACAATTTACTGTGGTTGGGGCAGGAGATGAAGTCTACGATCGTCGGCTGGACGAGATAGCAGAAAAGCTGAGGTCTATGGAGTCTCAAAACTCTCTAGGTTTTGATTTCATGGATATAGGACTAGTGGAGGGGGTTAGAATTCCTCACAAATTCAAACCTCCTTGTTTTGAAAGATACAATGGTACATCCTGCCCTCGTACCCACCTCCAATCTTTCTTGGGGAGATTGAAAGCCTACACCATGGATGAAAAGCTATGGATGTTCTATTTTGAGGATAGCTTGACAGGGGCATCCCGTGAGTGGTACTCTCATTTGACCAGGGCCACAGTAAGGAATTGGAAAGATTTGGCTGAGGCTTTCATTCGCCAATATCAATATAATCTGGACATGGCTCCAAACAGAACGCTTCTAATGGGAATGTCACAGTCTTCCCGAGAAATCTTTAGAGAGTATGCTCAAAGATAGAGGAAATTAGCTGCTGCTGTTCAACCCCCGATGTCAGAAAGGGAAATGGAAGATATGTTCATGAACACCCTCCAGGGGACTTACATTGATAGGTTGGCTGCTTTTTCATCCATTAGCTTTGCATACGTAGTCATAGCTTGGGAAAGAATTGAGAGCTTATTGAAAATGGGAAAGATTTCTAACAACGGCGCTAGTTCAAGCAGTGCAAGGAAACCACTTGCAGGGCCTCGCCGATCTGGTGAAACAAATTCTGTACACATGGGTAGGGGAAGACCCCAGTATTTGCCTAGATCAATTTCCGCTGTCAATATTCCTACTCCACCTCCTCAATACACTCAACAGCCATAGCATTTTCCTCAACAGGAATCGTTTCCTCAACAAAGATCCTACAACAACAACAACAACGCCCTTTCCAGCAAAGGCCATCTCAAGTCAACAGGGTAATTGACCATATACCAATGCCATATGCCACCTTGTTTCCACAACTCCTGAAGCTTAATCTTGTCGAGTTAAGGACATTGGCTCCACCAGATCCTCAGAACCTCCCGATAAATTATGACGTCAACGCCAGATGTGCCTTTCATTCTAATGCACCTAGTCATACCACAGAAAAGTGAAAGGCTTTGCACATGAAGGTCCAGGATCTGGTAGATTCAAAGGCCCTAAATTTTGCACCACCTCCTAATTTCACGAAGAATCCTATGCCCAACCATGGTGGGCCTAGGATAAATGCAATCGAGGAGGGCAAACCCATTAATTTAATTGAAGATACTGCAAGCATTCAAACACCTCTGGCAGAGGTTAAAGCTCAGATTTTGAAATGCCAGGTGTTTCCAGGTTGTGAGGCCTGCTGTGAATCTTGCAAGGTTTCAGTCAATGGGTGTGCAAGCTTGAAAAGTGGCATCAATGGCCTGATCAGAGATGGTATCCTGCAAATAACAACAACGACTTCTACAACACCAGCAATTCCTTTTTCAACAACTACCAGTATTCCTCCTACAACTGCAAAGACAATTGTTCCTACAAACTAGTCTACAAAATCAGCAACCACTTCTTCCATCACTTCAACAAACACCAGTTCAATCGCATCCGCTTCTACAACTACAACAACCACTAGCAACGACTCATCGACAATCACTATCTATTATGACCCTGCAACGGTCCCTGATTCCAACAACTTTAAGCAACAATCTCAACAACAATTTTAGCAACAACCCAGCTTCAGTCAATCACCACCAACATCAATCAGAAGTCCTGTTACCATCTTTTATGATCCACAAACAATAACGGTTCCTACCTCTACTGTAGTCAGTTCAGTCACCATCACGGTGTCGGGGCCCATTCCATATGATTAAGACAATGTTGTACCATGGCATTATGGTTCAGACCTTTACTCCAACAGAGAGAAAGTCCTTCTTGATTCTTCGGTTCATACACCACAAGTGGATAATGTCGGGGGAGGCGGAGGCTTCACCCGAAGCGGACGCCTCTTTGCGTCACAAGTTCCAAGAGCTAATACTGAGGCAAAGGCTGCTTCCAAAGCCAAAGGTAAAAGTGTGGCACCTGAAGAACATGTACCAAAAGAGGTCCATAAATCATCCTTTGATCAAGATGTGGATGAATTTATGAGGATAATTAAGAGAAGTGACTAAAAGGTTGTGGATCAGCTCCACTAGACTCCTTCCAAGATCTCAATCTTATCCCTACTATTGTGTTCTGAAGCTCATCGGGATGCACTACTTAAAGTCTTGCACGCAGCCTACGTGCTGGAGGAGATCACAGTGAATCAGCTCGAGAAAGTGGTGTCTAATGTTAATACTAGCCATGGGCTAGGTTTCACCAATGCTGACTTGACAACGGAAGGCCGTCACCACAACAAAGATTTACACATCACTCTGGAGTGTAAAGGGGTTGTGCTCTCACATGTTCTTGTTCACACTGGGACTTCACTCAATGTCTTGCCAAAGAAGGCTCTTGTCAAGCTCGAGTATGATGGAATAGCTCTTCGACCAAGCAATCTGGTGGTTAGAGCTTTTGATGGCTCCAAGAGGTCTGTTCTTGGAGAGGTGGAGCTTCCTGTGATAATCGGTTCGTAGGTCTTTTAGACTACTTTCTATGTGATGGACATTCAGCCGGCCTACAGTTGTTTGTTGGGTCGACCATGGATTCACGCCGCTGGCGCAATTATGTCGACCCTTCACCAGAAATTAAAATATGAGTGGGAAGGACAGATTATCACCATCTGTGGTGAAGAGGATATCTTTGTTAGCTATCTGGCTACATACAAATACATTGAGATGGATGGTGAAATTCATGAAACCATGAGCCAAGGGTTCAAAGAACTGAACGTCAATGAGGCGACAACTGAAGTATTTGCTACATCCTAGGAAGATATGATAGGTACTTCAATTGTCTCCTATCAACAAGCTCGGAAGGTTGTTGAAGATGGAAATGCCCAAGGTTGGGGCAAGCTGCTATCGGTGGAGAAGAAGGAGGACATATTCGGTTTGGGTTACAAACCATTCCGACAAGATCAAGCAGAGGCTGCTAAAAAGCCCAAGTTCATCAGTGGGGGAATGCTCACCTCAGATGCTGTCAATAACATGGAAGACGAGGTGGAAAGCGACCTCAACCTGGAGAGTTGGATTCGTCCAAGGATCCCGGGTCACCAAGTCCTTAACTGGTCTTCCCAGGAAATTATAAGGGTTACTCCTGCAGAGTAATTATTATTTCTTGCTTTTTTTCCAGCATGCATCAAGTCCTGCATCTTGCCCAAGGTGTCAGGACTCATTTTGTAATAGGGTCATATTTGTAATTTTGTGCAAATGGAATATCAATGAATATCGGACATCTTTTGCAAACAATTTTCCCTTTCGCTCACTGTCTTTTCATTTTTGTTATTTTTCGCACAAAACAATAAAATGGCAATGTTTTCAAAATAAATAACTTCATTTTCTGAACAAGATTAAAATTGATCACTAAAACGAACAAATCTCAACCCTTGTAGAAATAATCCACCGGATTGCACCGACAACAACATTGTTATGACCTTGTATGACTTCGACAATCCAATTAATCAAGCTGATGAAGGGGTTGAAGAAGACTATGAGTTGCCTGAAGAGTTAGCCAGGTTGTTGAGGCAAGAAGAGAAAGTGATTACTCCTCATCAGGAGGAGGTTGAAACTGTTAATCTTGGTACCGAAGAGGATCTAAAAGAAGTGAAGATTGGGGCCAATCTGCAAGCTTCAGTAAAAGAACAGCTTATCAACATGCTTCGAGAGTATGTCGACGTCTTTGCTTGGTCCTATCAGGACATGCCGGGTCTAGATACGGATATAGTTATGCACAAGCTACCCTTGAAAGAAGATTTCCCTCCAGTGAAGCAAAAGCTACGCCATACTCGCCTAGATATGGCCATGAAGATTAAAGAAGAAGTACAAAAACATTGGGACGTCGGTTTCCTTGTTGTAACTAGTTACCCGCCATGGGTTTCTAATATTGTACCAGTGCCTAAGAAGGATGGTAAGGTGCGTATGTGTGTGGATTACCGGGACCTGAACAAAGATAGCCCGAAGGATGATTTCCCATTACCTCACATTGATGTATTGGTCGATAACACAGCTCAGTTCTCGGAATTTTCTTTCATGGATGGATTTTCTAGGTATAATCAAATCAAGATGTCACACGAAGACATGGAGAAAACAAACTTCATCACACCTTGGGGCACATTTTGTTACAAGGTAATGCCTTTTGGAATGAAGAATGTCGGTGCGACTTATCAACGGGCTATGGTAACGTTATTCCACGATATGATCCACAAGGAAACTGAATTCTACGTGGATGACATGATTGCCAAGTCCCTTACTGAGGAAGATCATCTGGTAAATCTGCTGAAGTTGTTTAAGCGTCTGAGAAAGTATCAGCTGAAGTTGAACCCCAACAAATGCACGTTTGGGGTATGTTCGGGTAAGTTGTTGGGATTTATCGTAAGTGAAAAGGGAATTGAGGTTAATCCCGACAAAGTCAGAGCCATTCAGGAGATGCCGGCACCTAGGACTGAAAAAGAAGTTCGGAGGTTCTTGGGTAGATTGAACTACATATCTAGGTTCATATCTCATCTAACTACAACCTGTGAGCCCCTGTTCAAGCTGTTAAGGAAGGAACACACAGTCAGGTGGAACGATGATTTCCAGAATGGTTTTGACAAGATCAAGGAGTACCTGCAAGAACCTATAATTCGTATGCCTCCAATTGAAGTAAGACCTCTAATAATGTACCTGACAGTATTAAAAAGATCAATGGGACGTGTGATGGGCCAGCATGACGAGTTTGGTCGAGAAGAGTATGCAATATACTACCTAAGAAAAACGTTTACTGACTGTGAACAACACTATTCACTGCTTGAGAAAACTTGATGTGCTTTAGCGTGGGCTGCTCGCCGACTAAGACAGTATATGTTGACTCACATTACCTTGTTGATCTCAAAGATGGACCCCGTCAAGTACATATTTGAGAAGCCAGCACTTACTGGAAGGTTTGCAAGATGGCAAATGATTCTGACAGAGTATGACATTCAGTACATATCTCAAAAAGCCATCAAGGGCAGTGTACTGTCTGACTATCTGGCTGAGCAACCCATTGATGATTACCAGCCCATGAGATTTGACTTCCCTGATGAAGACATCATGTACTAAAAAGCGAAAGATTGTGAAGAGCCAGTTCATACTGAAGGGCCTGATTCTGAAGAAGAATGGACAATGATGTTTGACGGTGCTGTCAATATAAATGGTCGTGGAGTTGGTGCAGTGCTCATTACACCTAAAAGAGTTCATATGCCTTTCTCGACAAAACTCACCTTTTCCTGCACTAACAACGAAGCAGAATACGAAGCATGTATCATGGGTCTTGAGGAAGCCATTGACCTCAGGATCAAGACATTGAATGTATTTGGAGATTCAGCTTATGTAATCAATCCGACCAACGGCAAATGGTACACTCATCAGGAGCATTTGATTCCATGCCGTGACTACACGAGGAGATTATTGACTTTCTTCACAACAGTCAAACTTGAGTATATCCCTCGTGACGAAAATCAGTTCGCAAATGCTTTAGTTACCATTTCCTCCATGATCAAGGTTCAAACTGCCAATTATGTGCCTCAGATTTTAGTATCCAGACTGGACCGACCGGCATACGTATTCTTTGTGGACACTGCTAAAGACGACAAGCCTTGGTTCCACGACATCAAATTCTTCTTGGAGACATTAAGAAGGCTGGGGCCGGTAGTTTCTTCCTTAATGTTGAAGGTTCATTATTCAAACGAAACTTTGACATAGTGCTACTCAGATGCGTTGATAAGAAAGAAGCGGATTTACTGATGCATGAGGTGCATGAAGGATCTTTCGGTACCCATGCTGGGGGACATGCAATGGCTAAGAAATTATTAAGATCAGGTTACTACTGGATCACAATGGATGCAGACTATTGTGCCTATACCAGAAAATGCCACAAGTGCCAGATCTACCCAGACAAAGTGCATGTGCCTCTGAATCCTTTGAACATGATGTCTTCACCTTGGCCCTTTGCCATGTGGGGCATTGACATGATTGGAAAGATTGAACTAACTGCTTCAAATGGTCACAGATTCATCCTGGTAGCCATTGATTACTTCACCAAGTGGGTTGAAACAGCGTCATATGCAAACGTCACCAGGCAAGTGGTAGCCAGATTTCTGAAGAGAGACATCATTTGTCGATATGGAGTTCTCGAGCGAATCATTACTGATAATGGTTTCAATTTGAATAATAAAATGATGGCAGAACTATGTCGGGACTTCAAAATCCAATATCACAAATCTTCTCCTTACAAGCCAAAGATGAATGGCGCTGTTGAGGCAGCTAACAAAAACATCAAGAAAATTGTGCAGAAGATGGTGGTTACTTGCAAAGACTTGCATGAAATGCTACCATTTTCTTTGCATGGGTACCGAACATCAATCAAAACGTCTATTGGGGCAACACCTTATCAGCTTGTATACGTTATGGAGGCAGTCCTACCTGTTGAAGTTGAGATACCTTCCTTACGGGTAATGATGGATGTGAAGCTGGATGAAGCAGAATGGGTCCGGTATTGGTACAATCAACTGAATTTGATCGAAGAGAAGAGACTAGCTGCCATTTTTCATGGGCAGTTATATCAAAAGCGGATGAAGAAAGCCTTCGATCAGAAAGTTAGGCTTCGGGAATACCAAGTGGGAGACCTTGTTCTGAAAAGACTCCTTCCTCCTCATACAGACCACAGGGGCAAATGGACTCCAAACTATGATGGCCCATTCATAGTAAAGAAGGTTTTCTCTGGAGGAGCACTGATGCTCACTACTATGGATGGCGAATATTTATTATCCCCTGTGAATTCAGATGCAGTTAAAAAATACTTCGCATAAAATGACCCGCTGGACATAAAAATAGAATGTACGTCCAGGCAAAAATAGGGCATCCCGGCGAGTCAAAAACAAAATAAAAGACTCGGGAAAAAATAAGGGAAAATAAAAAAAAATGTACACTCGCTGAGTTGAAAAGCCGCATTGGACAACTCAGGCAAAAAAGGGTATCCTGGTGGATTGAAAACCCGAAAGGGTGATCCACGCAAAATCAGGGAATAAGCGAGCAACTGCATTTTGAATTCGTCTGTATCACTCACAACTTGAAAGGACAAAGCATCGGTCAGAATCAGCCTTCTTCAGAAAGCAAGATAAGAAGAACGTCAAGGTCATACAGGTCATAGCAAAGGAAGTTCACTGGAACGTTGTCGTCAACATTGCCAACACCTTTATTTTCTCAATTTACAACAATCCCCTCATTTCAGGGGATTTGTTTCTTTAACTTTATTTCCCAATTCAGGGCACCCACATTAATAAAATCAGAGTTTTCAGTCACATCTGGTTTTGTACATTTTTGTTTCGTTTGCAAAATGTCCAATATTCATGATACAGTACTTGCATAAAACAAATGAGACATTTTTTAATAAATGCTTGCAGGAAATATATTTACTTTCAGGAAAGTCTAACTCCTATGACGGAATCCGGTTAGGGATACCTCGGGATACTTGTGCGTTTCTTTTGTCTTAACAGGTTGCAGGTATTCAATACACAACATGGGGCATGACAAGCACTGAATCCCCAGCATTCTACTTCCCAGAAGTCATTACCTCCCCGAGCAGTACCTGGCAACTCTTCCACAGCAAGGTGGTCAAGGAATTTCATGTTCCCCACCAGGATGCCATATCTCTCTCATCCTCAGCAAAGTTAATGGGAACTGTCTCCCCGCAGAGTTTCCATTCTCTCCCCAGAAGAGCAATGCCTGAAAACATTCCCCAACAAAGTGGCTGAAGTTTCCTTCTCCCCAACTGAGTTCTCCTTACGGATAGATCTACCAATGTTCTCTTCCCCAGCCGGGATGTCCCTCCCAAATAGATCAGCCCGAGATCTTTATCTCAGCAGGATCCGAGTCTCGGATCAGTTTCTCCCATTTGCATAATCATGGCAATCTCATCATTTTTCACCACGCAGAGCGTAGCATTCCGTCTAATATGGAGAATTACGGAAAAAATCAAACATTTGCATGCTCACAAGCCAGGTTCGAGCCAGTCACCTGCAATTACCATCAATATACAAAAATACATCCCTTGCACATAAAGGCCAAAGTATCTCCTTTACACTCTCAAGACAGATGCCTGTTTATATTTATGCATACTTGACGCTCGTCCGTGTCATACCTTCCCCAGCAAGTCGAACACTCGTACATATCTTGCACATACTTCACCAACAAATCAATACTCACTTCTACTTTTACAGAAGTCTTTGATACTCGTCTGCATCTTGTTTATATCACTCCTCAACAGATCCGACACTCGTATGTGTTCCTTATTAACCAGATGGTACTCGTCCGTATCATCAACTCTGAACATGTGTCAACATTTGTTTCTACCGATACTCGTCCGTATCATGGTTCTAAGGATGCTGGTCCGCATCTTTAGTCTATACACATCGTCAAACACTTATACACTTATATCCTTTGAAAGCGTAAGCACTCGTCCGTGTTTACCGTTTCCCAGTAAGTCACCAACAAAACAACTTTCTCCTATCTGACATTCGTCATATGTCGTAATACTTTCGGCAGCCATCCCCTGCCAGGTGATCGTCCTTCACCTTTGGATGACCGTCCCTCATCCCCTTCCCTAGTAGAATCTCCATTATTGGAACCTTCTATCTGGCATTCGTCCTATGTCGTGATATTTTTAACAGCCGTCTCCTGTTAGGTGATCGTCATTCACCTATTGATGACTGTCCCTCATCATTACTACCCGATGGTCGTCCCCATCGTTGATCTTGTTATCCGACATTCGTCCTATGTCATGATAAACCCCGAGAGAAGCCGTACCCTGCTAGGTGATCGTCCTTCACCTCTTGATGATCGTCCTTCATCATGCTTATCCGATGGTCGTCACCATCATCGACCTTTTCTATCCGACATTTGTCTTATGTCGTGATAAAGAGCAGTCGTCCCCTGCTAGGTGATCGTCCTTCACCGTTGATGACCGTCCCTCGTCATTATTTCATTTATTCTTTAAACCGATGGTCGTCCCCATCGTTGTTTACTTTACTTTTCAAGCCTGGTGGCTGTCCCCATTATTGTTTTTCTCATTACTTTAACCCCCAGGGAATCTTATTTCTTTACGTGATGGTTGTCCCCATCATGATCTCTTTATTTCCCCAGCTTTTTGGTCGTCCCCGTCATTGCTAAACTTACCACTTTATCCCCAGCAGTCTTCCTCTGCTCGATGGTCGTCCTCCATCGTTTTCATTCGATAATCATATTATGCTAACTTTTACAATTTATATCCCTTTTCTTCTTCTCCCCAGCGAGTGCAAATTTCAGACTGTCTTTGGTATTCAACCACAAGTTATCTTGTTTGTCTATTAAGCCAGGCGCTTACATCCTGCACAACTAACTCATGCTTGAATAGGGGCAGCTGTAAACACCCGAAATTTTCCCTCACTCTTTATCACACCATGGCTTGTGATCTTTCATTTTTTTTAACAGAAGCATTACATCTCATATTGCATTTTTGTTCCACTGCATAGTTCAAGTTCATCTACATTTAGGGTTTGTGATCTGAACAATCCAAAGAATCCATATGAGCCATCCCAAAGGTCTCAAAGCTTTCCAAGAAGGTCCCATGTGTGTTCTATCATCATATTATGCTCCTCAAAGTTCATGAAATTCAAGTGATCACAAGAACTGGCAAAGACATGGAAGCAGAGCTAGGGTTTTTACTGCACAGATGACCAAAATTAGGGTTTTGGTTTCAGAGGCCTTAACTCCAAATTTTTGGGTCATTCTTGTTTCTAATGTTCTTAATATGTTATAAGGATCATGTGTTCCAAGTTATATGGAGAAATTCATTGTGGAAATCATTTGTTCACTGGGTAACTTCCTGAGCAAGTAAAGTCAAAATCAGGGCATCTGAGGCCCCCAACAATGGAACCAAAGGGGTATGTTCATCAAATAGAAGTTCAATGATCTTTATTTGATCTTAGAAGTGGTTGTAAGTTCACAAGATTGAAGAATTTTGAGCTAAATGCAAACTTGCCATTTTTGGAAATGACTTGAAATGCAAACTTTCCATTTTGGGAAAGATTTTCAACCTCCTCTTTCATGACCAAAAATGCTTCAAATGAAAAATTCTTGGGCATGAAAGTTGTAGATTAGGTCTTTCCCTTTTCAAAAAGTACAAGAACATGTTTTGATTCATCTTAGAACTCAAGATATGGCCTTTCAAAGTTGGCAAGAATCACATAATTTTCAAGTTCATGCCAAAGAGGGAATTTTGAAATTTCACTTGCTAAGCATTCTAATGACCTCTAATGTGCACAAACACTTCATAACATGCCTATGCAACTTCAAAAGATCAGAATTATGCATTGAACCTAGGGTTTTCATGACTTGTGATCCAAGAAACATCAAAGAGGGAAATTTGCAAAACATGTGATAACTCATGATCCAAGCCTTCCAGCACATCAAAATCAATCCCATGGCCATCCTTGAACCAAGCTGAGGCCAGACACCCCATGAAACCACCTCTGACTCGTGTTATGCTTCAAGTACACCTCACTTTGACTTTTTGCAAAATGGCCCATACCAATCAAGCTGTGCCACCACCCACTTTCTGAGCAATCCAATTGGTTTATACAAACATCATAGACCATATTTCATAGAACACACAAGGCTGAAAGCTCTTATACACTCAGATTGCCAAAAACCTCAAGAAACCTTCCTCTCTTCGAAATTCATCACACAACCACTCAAACTTCAATTAAAATCCATTTAATAAAGGCTTGTTATATAATGAATTTAATCCCTAACCATGGATTAAGTTGAGGTATCTTCCTCAACTTAAGTGTGCTCATCTATTATCCTTCTATTAGGATGGTGTAATGAGTTCACTAATCTGTGATTAGAGATTAAACTCATTACTTAACACTAAACAAAAATCCAAAAACATCTAATTAATCATAAGTGGGTTAATGATCTTAATCCTACATCACCATGGTAATTAAGTTGAGATGCTTATCTCATACTTAAGTAGGCAAATTTTCCCTAATCAGGGAGGATATAATGAGTTTACAAACCCTTGATTTAGGCTTAAGCTCATTCACTAATGCAAAACACCAAAAACAATAACAAAATTGAAAACACAAAAACAATCAATAATTGTCTCCTTCGGGATTCTTTTCTCATCACCCTCATTCATAAGCGAGAACTTTCTTCTTCTGTCTAATGCAAGACAGTTAGCACTCGAGCCAGACGAGTCATACACTTGAGCATAGGCAAGCAAGCAGTTCACAATCAATTTATCTTTCATTCTCTTTGAGTCGAACTACGGTGTTCTGACTTCCTCATTGCACGAGAGGATATGTAGGCATAACTTAAATGTTATCAAACAAAAGTCTCTTTGTCATCCCCCTCTTCATCATTCTTTCTAAGCCTCAATTCTTGAGCAATTCACCTTTTTGCACTGACACTTTTACATTCATTCTCATCTTTTGCACAGATAGCACATACACTACCCCTTTAAACACAATCTTTTAAGCATAGATCCTTTCGAGTATGACGAACAATCTGGGTGCTAATACCTTCCCAGGTTATAACCAACCCCCTTTCTTAGTTTCTCTGGTTCGCAACCATCTTATCCATCCTTTTTCAGGTTTATGCAACATTACCTTTACTTCGGGATAAAAATGCCTAACTGGAGACTCTATTCATTCTCATTTCATTCTCTCCTTTCGCCAACCGTTCGCGTCTGCACCGGGATGCAAATCTTCAGGAGCGACACCCCTTAATAGGGATGAAAATTCTTTGAGAGAAACAATGCCATTACTGGGAGTATTGGGATGTCCTTTCCCTTATCTGTTTGGTGCAACGTTGACAACTTTTGAGTCGATTAAATCCTACACCTTATGGTGAAAAGCTTTACACCCATCGATATGATGCCCTGGTGCCCCAGAATGAAAATCGCAGCGTGCGTTGGCATCCCATCCGTCCGATAGTGGGAAAGGAGGTTGGGACAGCTTGCGAAGCTCAATCAGTTTCAACTAAAGTAAATGTTGTAGTAGGTCGGTATGAGACAATGGCAAAGGGTCGAAAATTCTTTCCTTCCTTTGCCGATGCTGACGACCTTGTTGAGGGTTATGCTGGCGACAATTTGGCTGTTGCAACTGGGTTGCCCTGGGGAAGGTCACGGATGCTGTCTGGTAATATGAACCTTGATTTCTCCTCTTTCGTTGACCATAGACTGCCCTGGCTTCTTCATACAGTCTCTTTTGCCCATATGAAGACGACTTCTTGGTTCCAGAAGTAGAGGCACCTTTGTTCTATATTTTTCCTTTTTTCAACCAGTTTTTAACTCTTTCACCAGTCAGGATGACATCATAGAAACTGTTGGATGAACAACCTACCAATCGTTCTATAAAGTTCCCAGGAAGAGTATCTATGAAAAGGTCCACCATTTCTCTTTCCAGCAATGATGGGTGGACTCTGGCTGCGACCTCGCGCCATCTTTGTGCGTACTCCTTAAAGCTCTCAGAGTTCTTTTGAGACAGGCTCTGAAGCTGAGTTCGGCTGGGAGCCAAGTCAATGTTATATTGGTACTGCTTGAGAAAGGCTTCCCCTAGTTCCTTCCAGTTATGAACATAATTATTCTCCAGTTTCATGTACCACTCCAGTGAGCCCCCGGATAGGCTGTCTTGGAAGTAATATATCGAAAGCCTCTCATCCTTGGTATGTGCAGCGATTTTGCGATAGAAGGCCTGCAAGTGAGTTTTCGGGCAAGCGTTGCCACTGTACTTGTCGAAAACAGGAGGTCTGAAATTTGGAGGGATGACCACTCCTGAAACCAACCCTATGTCAACAACGTCAATGCCAAGGGTGTCTCTGCATTCTAGAGCCTTTACCTTCTCGGCCATCCTTTGAAAGTCGTGGTTATTGGCCCCAACACCAAATCCCATATCTTCATTGAGAAAAGTGAACTGATCCTCTTGTCGGTCTGTTACTTGGACATGAATTGGTCCACAACCATCAGGAGTAGGAGGCCTATTCTCAGTAGGTGGAATGACAGTGTTGTTGATCGGATTGCCTTGGGCGTCCAAGGTAATCACTGGAGGATCAGCTTGCAGGTGATTGAGTCTCTTCATGACGGTTCTGATTTCTTGTTGTCCCTGCACTATACCCTGCATTGCTGCCATGAACTTCCCCATCTGAGTGCGAAGCTCATTCAGCTCGGTATGTACTGTATTCATGACTTGGCTCTGATTTCGGCGAGTAGCGTACCAGTACGTATGACACTTCTCCTGAAATAGCCAAATAAATTAGGAAATCTGGGTAACTCGTTAGTATGCAAAAATGATATGCATTAAAATGCCATGTCATTGATCCCACTTCATTCAGATGGGGGAAAAGATACCCTACAAAGTGCCACATTATCAGATAAAGTACTGGGTGAGTGTGCGCGGAGAACGTGTTGAGCGTTGGGAGTTCAATATCAAAATAAAATTGCCAGGATAGGAAATTGACACAATGGCACCTGAAAACTTCCATAAAGCAATAATGCGCCAATGTGCGAAAAGTTATACAATCACTGTCAATAATACTGAAATACAGGAAAATGCCACAATCAACTACAGAAAAACAAAAGATTCCTTCAACAGCTCTGAAGGTAATCTCGGAATAAAATAAAGTAATTCACATGCATCAAAGAAATATACGTCTCCTGACTTGAGCTTTGTGCAATCTGCATGACCAAATGGGTCAAAAGGCTTCAACTCCTGAGGTACCCCTCTGGTGTAATGATCCATGAATCTATTAGATCTTGGACATTGTGCCTGAAGGCTTTGCACTTATCGATGGTAAGCCCGAATGTTCCGGAGTAGAATTCACACGTAATACCCATATTGTAATCTGGGGGAATGGGGTAGGGAATTGGTAGGGCGTTCCTTGGTTGAATCAAAGAACTCTCGAGCAAACGGGCAAACACTTGACTATGAGGGCTGAGACTTGGAGTAAACACTCCTCCAGGCTGCCTGAGTTTGAGTGTCCCCTGTTGTTGATAGTTTTGATGCTGAGATGAATTCAAACACCCGAAGTTCTTCTGCACTTTCTTTCCCACGTTGGATCGGTGAATGGGAAGAGGTGACTGGCGCGATGTCTTTACGACCCATAGTGGAGGCACACACCCCTGATTGGGGATACTTTTTGTGGTAAGGAAAGGAGAAGTACCTTCTATCGATATGAAATCCCTTGACACATCCCCGCTGATTGGTACAAACTCGATCACTTTTGAATCAATAAGCTCTTGAACTCGATATTTGAACCTCTTACAGTTCTCCACATGATGACCCGGTGCCCCAGAATGGAAAACGCACTGGGAACTGACATCAAAATCTAAAGGAAGCTTTTTTGGCACGGCTATCATGGTGACAAGTTTAACCAGATCAAGCTCGATCAAACAAGGAAGCAATTGCGCATATGACACCAGAATCAAATCAAACTTGGCTTCAGGCGTCTTCGGCCTTTGTACGTAGTTTTTTCCTTTACCCTTCCTTTGATGAGCTGGAAGAGTCTGCAAGTTGGGAGGCTTAGGAGCCAAAAGTTGAGGAGAATTTCCGCAAAACACTCCCTGATCTTGGAATAAACCCACTGAACAGGGAGGACCCACAACTCCAGCAGCAGTAAAGGGGACATGGTTCCCTTCTTGGAGCACTGGGCCTTCCCTGGTCTGGTTCTCTTATTTCCTCAGTTAGTAAACTTTCTCTATCAATAGCATGTGGACCTGACACAAGGTCTGCATGTTCACTAGGAGTTGTTCCATTCATATTTTCATTTCAGCTATCTCTGCTTGGCATTGTTCCATGTCCATCTCTTAATGACTATGATTCAAATTAGCCATTCTGGAGAGTAACCAAATCAGGATAAGAATCTGTCCCCGGACACCTGTAATGAGTGTAAGGATGCAAGAAAATTCCATGTTCGATTATTTCCAAGGGATCCATCTGCTTTGATTCCAGTTTGGATATAGGCACATATAATGACATGGTTAAAACATGGGATCTTTGGAAATAACCGAACATGTATGATAAAATGCCATGATGTTATGTATGCAACAGGTATGTGATCAAGGGTTTGATGTTGGTGTTGGGCGGTGAACCAACTATGGATAGTCACTTTTGTCTTTGTATAGATACTTCAGAACTCAGAATCAATGCAACATAGAACCAGATCATACTACTGAAAAATACTGGTGAGGTGGGTGTGTTGGAAGTTTCAAGGTTCCTACAAACCTGTAAACCCCTCCCAATCTCGCGGGTGTTCTACTCGGGTTAACATCACGGACTCTCAAAGCCGAGCAGCAATAATACGTTCACCATCTCCGAGAAATGGAACATGACCAAATCAGGGAATCGATTTGGCATTATGTACTGCTCAAGGAGGTCTCAGCTGAATCCAAGGAAACAAGCATCCCTCATAAGTCCTCAGCTTCAAGCACTGAATCGAGAAACAATAGTACATTCATCCTGAAGGATACAATACTATCGTCATACGAATAGTTTGCTTTAACTGGATTCCTATGAGAGAACCAGGTCATCCTATGTGAGTTCCCAGTGGGCCTTCGAATGCGAGTGGGTTTGCCAACAAATGTGGTCTGCCACTGTCATCATTGGAGAGGGATGTTTCCACAAAGGTTCTCAATGATCGGTCCCCTGACTGCACATAACTATCAAGGTTGTGTATTGCCCCAGAAAGATTCCGATATCAATACATTTCTGAGAAGGTCGCAAGTCAAGGTGTGGAACTCACTACTACCAACATAGCAAGATGCCATGAAGCCAAAGTGGAACCACTTTAAGTCCTAAGGTGCACTCGAGCCCCGGTTACGAGCTCATCTCACAGTAACAAAGCCCATCCCACAGAAAAAATGAAACCAGCACAGTCCAGCATATGCTGCATGTGAAAATAAATACTGAAAGCAGTAAATAAAGCTGTAAAGTAAACTATAAACAAAAACAGTAAACAAACAAAACAATACACGCATATAAACACCCCAAGAAACAAAAACAAACAGGCGCTAGGATTGACTCTACAAGGGAAACTGGAGATTCTAGGTTTGGTCCCCAACAGAGTCGCCAGCTGTCGCTCTTGGGATTTTCATCCTAGTACAAACGTGAAAGTGGCGCGGAAAAGGTAGTGTCGCCAGCCAAACCTTTTAATCCCGAATGAATGGGAAAGGTAATGTTGCACAAACCTAAGGAAGAAGGAAAGGACAAGGTCCTACAAAGCAAAGATCTAGGTTCGGGAGTCGGTTACGACCTGGGAAGGTATTATCACCCCAGACCGTCCTCCGTACCCGACGGGATCCACGATTGTTTGTTTTGTTTCGATGGGTAAAAGAATAAGATGATGCTGAATAAGAACTGCTACTGGAATGGAAACTGTAAAGAAAAAGAGAAAAGGGAACTGGAAAAGAGAATGAAAAGAAGGGGGAAAATGTAGGGAAAATAAAGAATGTGCTCGAACGGGCCCTACCCCGCTGCCTACGTACCTCATCGGGAAAATGAGGATAAGAGTCGACGTAGTTCGCCTAACTAGGGGGAAAAATATTTGTTTCTTTTTTTTATGCTGGAACTGCGTATGTCTATGCTAAAGTGTTGCAGGCTCATCTGGTACGAGTGCGTTTACCGTCTTGCATGCGAGACAAGTCGTCACGAGTTCGCGTTGAGAGTGAGTGAGATGAGAAGAGAATTCCCGCAAGAAAGTCGATTATTGTGTGTTGTTTTCTTTTTAAGAATTTTTGTATTTGGCCCAAGGAAGTGAATTCAAACTATTTTCCATGGAATGTGTACTTCCTACTACATTCCAAGATGGAATAATAGAACAAGCACACTCAGCAAGAAGAATTTATCCAAGACTGGTTTCCAAGGATTAGGGTTTAAGTTCACTAGCTTGTTGAACTTTATTAAGTGTTTTTGTAGCTTTTGTGAAGAAGTATCTTTTAGATTTTTCTTTGTGAAACAACCCCTTGATAAGACTTGTACATCATGCTAGACAAGCCCACACAATTCCAAGATGGAATAAATGTAAGTGCCCTATAGAATAAGGATATACATAAGGGATCCTTTCATGCATTTATTAAGTATTTTTGGATTTTGTTTGAAGATGAGAAAGAAGACTCAAATCGGAAAAGGACAAAAATTAAGGGGGACTAAGACACAACCCTAAGTTATTTATTAAAATGGTGGTCCTAATGGTGAGTGAGGCTTTTCTAATCCTAAAGAGCAAAAGGAAAAGAGAGAAGAAAAAGAATGCAGCTTACTTCCAAAGGAAGATAAGTTGGTCCTAACAAAAAAGAGAAATCCTACCAATCACAAATATGGAAGTAAAAGGTGAATTAAATGCATAAAAAAATGCATAAAAAATAAAAGGATAAGGTGTAAGGAAACATACCTTTCCCTCCCTACAAAACAAAGATTAGTGTGCATTTTATTAAAATAATAAAGCAAACATACACCAATTAAATCCTAATAACTCTAGGACTCAATCTAAACTCTATCTTAATTCTAAAAGAACTAAAAAAAATGCTAAAACAAAAATTCAGCACCTACTACAGCCCCTAAATGCACAAACAGCTACCAAAACAATGCATAACACAAAGCAACTTTTTACAGCCTACAATTAGCATGTAAAGATAGGTGTAGAAAGTCACATACATCATACAAACACATATTTTACAGCTACTACACTAACAAACATCTATGAAAACATGGGGCAGGTTTGATTCTTTTTCATTTTTATGTGCACAAAGTGAATGATAAACAACACATCAACATCAATTAACATGTGAAACAAATGGTTAAAGTATAGCAATACACATCAAGAATCAATTATAGCACATATGCATATTTAACACAAAAACATGGAAAAGTGAAGGGAATCATGTCGAAACGACTCGAAACAAATGAATCGGCTACTGGAAATAGACCCAAAAAATCCCTAAAATCAATACCTAAACATACATGAACATTTGAGGCACAGAGAAGCAAGAAAAATCAAGCAAATAAGCTAAAAATCCAAAAACTAACAGCGTTAACCGGTTAACCAAATTGGTTAACCCGTTAACGGACAGAAAAATGCAGCATTTTGGCCAAAAACGCACGCGTTAACCAGTTAACGCTGAACAGAAAGTGAAAAATTGTTTTGAAATAAGTGCTTTTGGCCACAATCCTACTTCTAAACAACCCTAACACACATCTAAACATGTTAACATGAATTTCTACTTAATTAGGGCTTATCAACACATGCTAGAACCTCTAATAAGCTACAACCTAACTTCTAATCCATTAAAATCCACAAATCGCAAGCAAGACATAACGAAAACGTAATCAATCACAAGTAATACGAAAAGCACTTAAAGAATGCCAAAATGGCGAGATGAAGAGAATAACATAAAGCAAGCATGGTTTTAGATTACCAACCTACAAAGCGGAGAAGTGCTTCGGTAAATGTTGCAAGAATCAGAGCTTGATCAAAGAGAAAACCAAGAAAACCGCGAATCCGCAAAATAAATGAGTTCTTGATGCTTGAGCCTTCTTGAACTTCCGATAAGTCGAAATCTTCACAAAAATCAGTAGCTTCTTCTTCTACAATCCACAATTCAATAGAGGTTGGAGGCTAAGCTTTAAGATCTTCAAGTTTCAATGTGAAACTTGAAAAGCTTCTTCAAAAAAGCTTTGGTGAAAAGGGAAATGGAGGAAAAGTGAGAGAGAAAAGTGATTCTAGAAATTATGAGAGAGTGAAAAAATTGGGAACCTTTTGCATTGAAGTGATTAATGATTATATAGGGGCTAGGCTTGGAGCTAGGTTTGGGAATGAAGTTAGGTTTAGGAATGGAGTTAGGTTTGTAGTTAGTTAGGGTTAGGGTTGGAGAAGGAATATTCCTTGGAATATTTAATGGAATACTCTAGAAGGTTGTGGAACATGGTAGAAGCATCCAAAGGAAATGAAGTGGAATTGAAATGGAAAAACAAGAGGGAAAGAATGAAAGGAAATGTGGAAGGAAAGTGGAAGGAAAAGTGGAGGGAAAGGTGAAATCAACCATTTTTCAAATGATCTTTTTCCCCTTGATTTTTTATGATTCCTCCATCATTTCTTGACCAAATTTGAATCATAGGATCCTTGTAACCCTAATTTCATGATTTTGATCTCAAAAAGTCAGGAGTTGACTTTTTTACTTAAGTCGGTTGCCTTTTTCCCGATTCCTTGATTTTCAATCTAATGACCAAATGAAGCTCTTCCAAAATGATTCCATGGATGAAATTTGAACCCTAGGCACTTGACATCATATAGAAGACAATGGAATCAACCTTGGAGCAAAATTGCACTGAGAAGCCCAGTAAAGTGAAAACCCTAATATGGCCCCTTTTCATTAGAAGATGTTGCACTGCCTGCCTCCTTTGATCAATTCAATTCTTCCTATGACTTGTGGCTTCAAATGAAGACTTGTGCGATGTCGTGAACCCCTTGCACAAGGTTGGAAAGCTTTGTGGATCCTTGGTTGTCTTTGCACAATCTTCAATTGCTCCAATCAATGATCACATACTTATGCCTCAGCTATGATGAATATGATGCAATGTTGTTGGTTATTTTATGAATCTATGTATACAAAATGCTATGCAAAAAATGTTGGGGAAATGAGAGTGCAAATTTTGAGGTATTACATCTACTAATTCTCTTAATTGGCCTACTACACAATACCCCCAACTTTTCTATTTCTCACGCACAACTTAACCCAACCAATTTAATTAATATTCTACTAAAATAATATTATTTCTAATATTAATTTATCCCGACTGAATCGAATTTTTACCTGATTATCAACTTATCAACTCAAATGACTTATTCAACATTTTCAACAAATATACAGAAAATACTCAATAATATTTAATTAAATACGAGCATTACAACTCTCCCCCACTTAGAATATTTGCGTCCTAAAAAATTCACCCAATATAACCAATCTAAACACATTCTCGCAACTAAATAATTAACTTTCATGCTACAAATGACAACACTACTAACAACACAACACAACCACAATACACCCTATCAACGACAACGACAACCAAAATGCAATGATCACGCAATGCACTCGACGACCAACTCAAAACACATGGAATAACCAACTTAGGAACACACAGGATCACTAGAACCAAAACACAATACAACCGTTACCATCACCGTGGCAACACTCCCCTAATTATCCATTATAAGAATTAGCTTCTCGCACTCTAACCATCACCATAGGTAACGAGACAACAACAAAGATAAAAACACAAAAGCCTCAACACAACATCAACCTAATCAAGCTACCAACATTGTTTTTACCCACACAAGAACAACAGAGCTACACCATGATTTTGTTGTGCACTCTGAGTACTAGAAACTATCCACTCTACCAAGTTCACATAAACTTCCAACCATCAAAGCATCCTGCAGAAACGACTTTTGACTTAATTCACTGGAAATTCTAACAAATAGGTATTCTACACCCTTTTCATTACTAAATACTTCAAACCTAGATCCATAAAATAATACCTCTGAATATTCAACACAACTACGACTTCAGCCAATACTAGACATTGAGTAGGATAAATACTTCCAAGAATCCCCAATTATCATAACACATCAACTACAACTTTACCATATTAGAACCACACACCTTCCAAACTCACCTCAACACATAAAAACATTACAACAACATAAGGATGCATTTTCCAATTAATCTCAACAAGAAAATCATCTATTAAGCAGATCTTGACACCCAATAACCACTTATTTATCATGTGTACATCAACCAACCAATCAAACAACTGATTCGTCAAGTCCTACCCACAATAGCATGATGCTCCAAAATTCCTCATTTGAATTAACACAACCATACAACTCATCCTTACAACTCAAAATCACACCTTGCTAACTCAACATGTAGCTTCACTTCTTTCAATACATGTAATTCAACTCTCAAATACTTTGCACACTTTCCTTTAGATTTCATAACAGATCAGAACATTCACAACGAACACCAGTTCATACTTATCCAAACAAGTACGTAATATTTCCTATATATATTTTAAAGCATACTAGCCACTACCAATATCTGTCTCACATCCTCGGTCAAATCATGGTTTTACATTTTCATCTACTCACTCCTCGGATCATCTCTACAAAGCTTCAAGTCTCATGTCACTCGAATTCTCGATCCAACACCAATCAAAACCCAAGTTATCTGGAACATAATTATGAGTTTCCAAACTACTCACCGATCAACTTGCAAATTCATACTAACATCCTCAAGTCCGCCTCATTTCCCTAGATAGGAATCTGCAACGACTAATCAAAACAACTTGTAAACACTTGGCTCAACTCCAAGCAATTCACTATGCATACTATTTAAGTTGGAAAGACATGTCTATTCCATGCAACATGATTTCGTCTACTATCAACAAGAGATTAAGGGTGATTAGTTCCTCAATTTATCAATAGACATCAGACAACCATAATGGTGGCATAAATCATCATCATTACCCAACTACAATAGCGTCCTTTACCTTGTGCTCAAGGTTACCTAATCATACTACTCAATTATTCTTCTAAGGCTTACAAATATTCTCTTAATTCCCTTATTCCCAACCTCTCCAGTTATACACAACAACTGAGACCCAACACATATTCTCTTATACCAGTTAGTCGCACAACACAATTAGTTAATTTCCTTCTAATACCGGAATCACCACCACCTCAAGTACCATCCAAAATGGTACACTTTACTATTTAATATTCTTCAAATATTTTTATAGTCTAATCATCTTCAACCATCACACACTGCACTTCTGTGTGCGCCTCCGATACTCTTACCTTCTTCCCATTACCAACATTTTATACTTGACTTCATCTTACTATTTTCAGCAAGAATGATCCAACTTCAAACATGATTATTTCCTTCAACACAAGCCTCCCAAACATACATATTCAAAATTGAAGTTAAATTCATGTAGATTCTAGAACTTCAAGAAACACTTAAATCTGAGTTACGAGTAAGATGTTATCACCCTCGCAATGGGACTGGTCAAGAAATCACGTATATAACTTCCAGCAAAAATCAACATCAGTCCCAAATATTCAAATGTATTTTTCTGTCTCTTTGAAAACATTCTGAAAGAAAATTTTACATGAAAACTATAGGGAATTTCGTAAGCTTTATGAAAAGTCCAAAATCGCTCCCATCAAATTCACGAGTAGAAAGTTATGCCTCTTTTGCTGAAGGCTGCTCCATAAATACGAAAATAAAAACCGAAATTGGTGAACATGAGTTCTACCTCTTTCTCTAGCTTCTAAACTCTTCCAACTATCCTTGCTTTTCACCCAACTTTGAAAATCATCTGACTTCACTCAACTTACACCAGTCTATCCATTGATCCAACAAATCTACAATCCTTTTGGGAAAGATTCTTATTCCCAATCATCTTCTTAACCCACCGTTAATACTCTGAGCATAACTCATAAAATCTTCGCCATACAAATGCACTCCTATATGCTTCATCCTCTATGAGGTATCCTACTTGCTTAGAGGATAGAAAACCATTCCTCAACCAAATCCAACCCTAACTTATACTCAAGAAGCAAGTCGCAATCGTCCTCAAGCTACCTCAATAATTATACTCCACTTGCAAATCACTATTCATCATAATTCCCTCTCTTCTCTGAGAAGCAAACATCAACCATATCAACTTGTACTTCTTCAAAAGTATCTCAACTTGACCGACGGATAAAATCATAAGTCCATACTCTCGTCGATTCACAATAACACGGTTCCGACAACACTTGCACTCTTGTAATCAACACAACCTTAAATCAACTTCACATACCATGAACATCTCCGAGAAGAAAAATTCTCCCCCACTTGTTTCAAACAAACTCCTGGAGATAAACAATTAGAAACCTACAAGCATGTGCCAACAATGTTTCACACACATGTCGCATAGCAGGGAATAGACAACATAAGGCAACTTGGCCGGAAGGACCGACCTGCTCTGATAAAACTAATGTAACACACCATTTCTACCCGGTAATTAATCATAAAATCAGAGTATGAAAATTTCAACCAACATAAATGTAATGATATATTCTCAACTTAAAAAACAACATGAAATAACTCAATTAGTCTTTAAAAGAAAATACTTCAGTACTACGCAACGGATTATAAAATTCAACTTTATTATATCACAACTTGTGTTGAACATCAAAACCACTCAAAAACAACATTTTGTCATAAAACAATTTTAGAATTCAACATCTATAATACTATTCAACATCAACACAAAACATGCATTATCTCCCTGAGTACTATGTATCAGAGCAACAACACCGACTCAAATCTACTAAGGTACTCCACTCTACTCTGGATTGTCTGCATGTTACCAATAGAGGGAAACATTCAAATAGAAGGGGTGAGATATCGAAAGATATAAACAAAAGTATGATAATCAATACATTAGACTAGAATCATACAATTCAACCACCATCCAACAACAACTTAACAACAATCAACATAAGACGTATAATATGTAACTCAAATACGACATCAATGATGTGTATGCATGTGGTACCATTGGAGCAGAACTCCCAACTTAAATTGTGCCAGTTTATCAAGGCAACAACAAGGCATAAGCCTTCAATTTCAAATTATAATTCTTTGCCAATCCACGCCAACGGGGTTGAGCATTAGCTCCAACATAGAAAATGCAATGTATGCGATACGACTCAACTCCAATATCAAAACAACAACAATAATAATTGTATAAGAATACAACAACAATATATTATACCAACATTGCAACATCAACATACTACAACAATTTAACAACAAATGCCTACTTTCGTAACTTATCGAAAACAAAGAATCAACATTGGCCATAGGCCTACAACTCAACAACAACAACGATTCAACATTGGCCATAGGCCTACAACTTAACAACAATTATGCATCAACTGCAACAACTTAAATCAACGTTGTCATCAGACGTACAACTCGAATATGTACATAGATCGGGACAAACCAACTTATTCAACAGTACATATAAATCCATGTATTTTACTAGATTCCAACAAAATAAACCAACCAAAATCACCTACTAGTTTATACGAACTACCCCAACAAATTTCGACTAATTCTGGACAACTAATTTCTATGCTTAATTTCACTTATTCTACTAAATTGATATTGTTTTAAACCATACTATTACTACTAATAAATTCCACTTATTCTGCTAAATTTCAACTTACTTATAGACACATTTTTGTGTTACTATTTCTGCTGTCATCAAAATAAATTATGGTATAATCTACCAGTATCTGCTAATCTCTCATTTTCTACTAAAAACATGCTACCTATTATTTGATCCAACTATAATATTTTTATTCTAAATGCCACAATAATATTTTCATTCATCTACATAATACTACATATTATTTAATCCAACTACTATTTATATTAATATATGCCATAAGTAAGTATATAGTAAGGATACTGATACAAGAAAAGGAAAAAGGCAAAGTGGCCCCCACCCCATAGTGGCTTGCGTCACTTTTTGTATGACTCTCACCACCAAAATGGTGGATTTCACCACCTCCCATAACCCATGTGGCTTCTGCCACCTCATCAGGTGGCTTGCACCTAGATCCAACCCAACCCCTTTGTATTCATTTATAGTTTTGTTTCGTAAAACCAAATACCATAGAAAATATTCATCGACAACAATCAACACCACACAATTTTTCCACTGAAATGATAACAAATCAATTAACGTAAATCAAAACCACGCAATAGAAATTATAAAAATCCCAATCCTTTATACCAATTATCGTATTTTCGGTTATAAAATTCGAACCCCATTCTTACCTTGGATGAAGGTATCTCGAATTTCTCAATTGAATCTGAACTTGGCATTTGGCAGCAATCTCTTGTATTCTCTCTTCTCCAACTTTTGTGTCTCCAAACTTGGTTTCCACGACTTTCTAAAAATATGTAACCTAATTGCCTTTTATTTTTGTTTGCTGCATAACTCCACTATCCCATTCTAACCATTTAATTAAATAATGAGTCTACTAATTCTCTTAATGGGCCTACTAGACAATACCCCCAACTTTGCTATTTCGCACACATAACTTAATCCAACCAATTTAATTAATATTCTAATAAAATAATATTATTTCTAATATTAATTTCTCCCGACTGAATTGACTATTTACCCGATTATCAATTTATCAACTCAAACGACTTATTCAACATATTCAACAAATATATGGAAAATACTAAATAATATTTAATTAAATATATGCATTACACTTTCACTTCCATTTTTAGGGAATCAACACGATTATTGCAAACATGGTCAGCATTAAGAACATAGTCATGAAAAATCTTGACAAAAGGAAAATTTGCTTTGTCCAATATTTGCAATAATCTAAATTTTTTTCCTTGAGATAATGGTGAGATGATGTTTATGATGAATGCATGGATGCAATAACCACAAACAAGATAACACAAATCACACAGGTTCAAATCTTAAGATCATGAGCATGGAGTCAATGGATAAGAACCAAGCCACAAAGTTATGTATTAAGGTTTGTCTTCAATGTACCTGCAGAAAACCAGAGGGTTCTAACAGAGGTTCCCGGAGTTAGCAGCCATCCTTTGGATATCATCGGTATGTTAGACTACTCCCAAACTGATAATTTCCTCAAGAGGACCTCGTACGAGTGTAGTATCGCATGACAACCACCCTAGGTTTACACCTGGATAGCTTCTGCACTACGTTCCTAAAATTGCCTGGATGGGTTAAGGGTTTTAAGGTCCTCATTATGGTAAGCTCATATCAGAAATAAGCCTAACTGAGTGGAGATTATCGAATTGATATCGCATTGGACTACTATGTCGCGTATCTCCTCGAATATCACTGTCCTATCATAAGTTCACTAAGATCCAAGTACATGATTTATCTCACTCATAGAGGGCCACAAAACCAGAACAGAACAAGAAATAACAAACAATCAAACCAAAGCAATAAATAAATCAAAGTAGGCCGAACCTTCTTAGAGATTACTCCCCAGCAGAGTCACCACTTTCCTGTAGCGGTAAAATCACGAGTGTAAGTTATTGGTTAACTTAACTCAGTAAATAGAGTCGCCACCATGCTTTTATTTTATTCCAAAAGGAAAAGGAATCAAGCAGAGAATGGGTAAGGGGTTGTTACAAAATGGGAAGATTTTACGCACCCAAAGTGTATGTGGTACTCCACAGGAGCCCTTTGAAAATTTATTGCTTTTGGTTTGAAAATGTTTTTTTAAAAGAGATTGAAGAGACGAGAATTGAAATGTTTTTTAAGATTTTTGTGGCTACAAATCTTGATGAAGAATGAAGGAGAGTGTTGTATTTATAGGAGGAATCAATGAATTCGTTGTTGTCGTTTTGTGCCATTTGCTGTTGTGATTTGTCATCATAAGAATCTCGTGTTTGTTACGTTAAAAGCTTTGAGTGAATTCGTTTTAATTGTGTACGAAAAGCATTTTGTAGAGGCTTGAGAACTATTTTTTCACGTGTTCTGTGATGCCCTTTGACATGCGTGTTTACGGCTTGGCGTGAGGAAGGCTAACTAAAGCTTGTTGTTGCAAGTGTGCCTGTGAAATTGCTGATGGTGTTTTGGATATTATGTGAAGTGAGTCGGCTTATGAAGCTGATGGTTGGCTCGTGAAAGTTGGAATGTAGAATAAGTTGTTTCATATTTTTTTAATATGTAGTAAATGCTCTTCCAGGGAATAATAACCAAATAAAGTATTTGAGTCCAAAAACGGAGGAATACTTAGTTGGAAAAGAATCATCCATTACTGGTTTACTGGGTAGAAGATATGGAAATAATGGACTCAACTATCGATTTACTGGATAGGAGCAAAGAAAATAGGGATAACCTCCACTACATTTTTACTGGGTAGAGAAATTCTCAACTACCAGATTTACTGGGTAGGATCTCAAGCAAAGGGAAACAACTTCTATTACCTTTTTACTAGGTATGAAGATGAACTCTCGACTATCGGATTTACTGGGTAGGAATACAAGCAAAAAAACTTGATTAGCTTAGTAACATTACCCACTATCGAATAATTGATAGCTTAATTCCAAACTAATATACTCAATCCGGGGAAAATATTGCCCACTATCAAATAATGATAGCTTAATTCCAAAGCAATAAAAATTCACCAAAAGGACCAAAGTTCAATCCAAGAACAAATTGGAGAGAAACGGTCAAACAAGTCTAAACCCGAGGAGGAAATATCTTAACTGGGGAAATTCCATCCAGATAATAAACTGAGGAGGAAACTGAATCAAAATCATCCACGAGAAATAAACTCAGTGGGGAAATAGAAAGGATCAACATTTTCTACTTAATGGTCGACACTCTAACTTGAGAGGAAGACAACACACACTTTGTGGGAAAAAGATCACACCAAAGAGCGGGGAACAAAGATAAATGTAAGAATGCAAGCTAATGATGCTATGCTTATGCGTATGAATATGCTGACAAAACAGACATAAAGACAAGCAACGGGTGACATAAACACCATAACAACCGGATACTCAGCTAATCAGGGCGACAAGGTCGGGGACCATGCTAGAGATTTGAATTGAAATCCCGCATGGAACATCAAAAGCCATCAAAGGAATAAAATCCTACTACAAGGCATAACTCAAACTGAGGAAGCATCTGCTAAGCATCCAATCCTCAAAGCAATCTTCAAGAATCCATAAAAGGATAACACCATGAATTCTACTCTGAGAAGAAACATGTTGGAGAAACAACAATCTGCACAACATCTTCTACTCTTTTGGGAAAGAGGGAAATATCCCTGTTAAACACTAGTGGGGACAAATATCTTCATAACTTTGTTTGGGAAATAAAGGTAAAGATCTACTAGTAATGAAAATAAAGAATGGCCTACTGGGGTATCAAGCATCGACTCTGCATAGGGATACCACCTTGCTGAGGAAAAGTAATAGTCTGTCGGGGATGGGGAAAGCTTCCACGATCCTTATTGGGACATAAATGTTCTTAATCAAACTCCTGCAGGGAATAATCATCATACTTTTCCTGCTCCACTCAGGGAAAGAGTCATGTCACTCTTGCTTTGCTTGGGGAAGGAGTTATGCCACTCTTGCTCTGCTTGGGAGAAGAATGTAAAACTTGTTGAAGATCAAATAGAAATCTACTGGAAATCATCACACACAGACCTACTGGGGATCTATGGAGATCAATCATCACTGAAAATTTGGGCTTTTCGACCCATGTGGGGATACCAGAACTTAAAAATTATGGCGAACCGCAATTACGAGGGATTTTAAATCAATAACCACCTACAGGTGAAAGAAAACCTCTAAACTGATTGTTATACCAATACTTTTGCTAAGGGATGCAACCAACTCAAGCTGAGAAACAAGAACCTGACTAAGGATTCACAATGCTTCTCAAGTCAAAGGTAAACTGCTGAGGAAGAGATCAAAACTCAGCTGGGGATTTTCAAGAATATCCCTTCTAACAACTCTTCTGGGGAAGGAATCAGAACTATGAGCATTTACAATCCCCGTTCATGCTGGTGGGGCACAAAACATCATTAACATAAACCTGCCAAGACTATTCAGGAATTCCGTAAAGATGCAATCGGATCAAACCTTGCTTTGGGAGAGACAAGTTACACACATTCGGACTTTACCATCCCTGGAATTACTATTGATATACCCTCTTTGTTCTCATATCAAAATAAAATGTTTTTATAATCTTCAAAGATTAAATTTATTAAATTTGCTTCAAAAATCATCATCAATAATAAATTGAAATTTTGTAAACCGAAACAAAATAAAGAATTTCAAATAATTGGATAAAAGCTCAAATTCATTGATAGAATAGTAGTCAGCAAATGGCATGACTCCATGGATCATTACAAGTTTGAAAAATGGAAAATACATGGAAAATGCCTACATTGAAATACAAAGATCATTATTCTCCCTATCAACTTTGAACTCCACTATGTCCGAAAACTTCAGTCAAGGATGAGTGAATAAGAATCTTTGATGGGAAATTCTTCTGAGGGATAGAATCTAAAATCCTCGGTCACTACAAGTGATCCAGTCTGTCGAGCAGTTACTTGCCATGATCCCTAACTTTTGCCTAGTTTTCTGTTTCGGGTTTTCAATCTATCGGGATAATTATTTCTCTTTATGTCTCTAATTTTTGCCTGAACCGCCCTTTCGGGTTTTCAATCCACCGAGACGCTCATTTTTGCCCAAGCCTCCCTTTCGGGTTTTCTACTTAGTGAGTTGTTCTTTTATTTTTTTAGGCGAAGTATTTCTTGACTGCATCCACATTCACAGGACGAGTGATCTCCTCACCATCCATAGTTGCAATAAATAATGAAACACTGTCGTACCTTGCAAAATACGATATTCGCAACGGGACGCGGAAAGAAAACAACAGATTTGCCACCTAATTCTATTTATTCTAATTAAAGAAAAGGGAGATATATATACCACCTAAAGGAAGGATAAGAAATGGTTTATGAAACCAAATTCTAAGTTCGGGAATTGGTTACGCAAGGGGAAGGTATTAGCACCCCTCACGTCCGTTGTACTCAACGAGAACCTCTTAGCTAACTATGCGGTAAATGTTTGATTAATGTCTTTGTCTTATAAATGTTTGTTAATATGTTTGTTCTAAAGGAAATTAAAGTTTATTATTATTGATATTACGGGGAAAAATTAAAGTTTTTTATTATTGTGCTCGCGAAGGATTAAAATCCTCGTGCCTACGTATTCCCTTGTGCAATGGGAAAGTCAGAGCTTCGTAGTTAGTGCAACTACTGTTTGTGTTTTTTAATTGAACAATAGTTTAAAACGCATTCTACTGCTAAGCGTTGGCTTATACTCGCGGTGGAGGCTGGAGTTCTAGCTTGTTTGCGAGATAGAAAGATTTAAACAATGTCTGTTTTGAAAAAGATGTTTAATATTTATTAAAGTATTTTAAACGAAAGGGCGAATGAACCACGTCGCGTGGGGCTAGCCTAGGAGTATCCTAGAACGTGTGGAATGTTATACCCCAGAGTTCTATTCTTTCGTTAATTCATTGTAAAAATGATTTGAATTGGTTGGTAAGTTTTAGGTTGTTTTAAGTACGAAAGAGCAAATGAAACATGTCGCGTGGGGCTAGCCCCGGAGTGATTCATTCTAAAACGTGTGGAATGCTGGACTCCAGAGTTCTATTCTTTCGCGAATTAATTTGTACGATTAAGATATTTTGATATAGGAAAGGTGAACGAACCACGTCGCGTGGGGCTAGCCCAAGAGTGATCCATTTCAGAACATGCGGAGTGCTAGACTTCGGAGCTCTGTTCTTTCGTATTTAAATTTAATAAATGGATATATTATTTTTAAATGTTTTAGGGTTAACATTTTAATAACGAAGGAGTAAATGAAACACTACGCATTGGGCTAGCCCAGGTGTGGTTCATTACAGACCCGCGGAATGCTAGATTCCGAAGCTCAGTTCCTTGTTAATTAATTAAGACGCGTAAAGTCGTGCAGATGGAAATCACATAGTAACCGACTTACGTGTGTGCAAATGTAGACGTATGAAATATTTTGAATGATTAAATGGATCGATTCCTAGTTCCTATGGGTATTCCTAGCGATGCGAAATTGTGAAATAAAAACGGAAAGATAAATTATAAATCGCGTAAAAAATAAAATGGGAGAGGGACACAATAATAATTTACACGAGATTGCAAAGAAATAAAGGGTATCGTTGTAATTCGCCCAAGAGGAAGCGTGTGTGCAGTGTACAAATTAATCAGAACCGTTAGAATTTAATATAACATAAAAAGTGCGAGAAATAAATAATATAAATAAATAGACTAAATAAAGTGAAATAAATCGTGAAATATAATAAATTAAATTAAATGAAAATAAAATAAATAAATGGCCTCATATCTGTCACGATTAATTGGAAACGATTTATCGTGACTTTTTTGTCATATCGTCGGCCCGAAACGAAATTAAATTGAAAAAAATAAAAAATAAAAAAAACAAAACTGAGTCATTTAATTTTAAAAGAAATAGAGTTTGATAAATATGAATAAAAGCAAACAAATTAAAAAATGTTTTAAATAAACAATAAATAATAAAAATAAATTAAGTTGAGACTTTTTCAAAATAAAAAATAAAAACTAAGGTCATCTAAAAAGGGTAATGTCTGCGATGAGAAAATAAGTGTGTAAACAGAAAATAATTGGGTTAAGCCCATCATGTGAACTCACAAAAAAGTTTCTAAAACTTAAAAAAACAAATGGTTAAATCCAACATAGCCTATAGATAAAAAAAAATCTTATGGGCTAAACCCAGTCATTATGCAAAATATAAATATTGAAAAAAACTAAATAATAAAAGAAAAAATAAAAACCTAATAAAATGAGGTCATAAACGAAAAGAGGGGGAGATATTTCACGCTAAAACAGGGGACAAATTTCTCCCTTTATCAAAAGCGACTCAACAAAATATTTCCAGTTCCAAGCGCAAAATCAGAAGAATAGAGATTATGTCACCCAACCTCAAATGGATCGACGACGAAAGATGAAAAAAAGGGGACGCTCTCGTCTCTCTCGCATTTTCTCAACTCACTCGATCTCGTATCTGTGTGCTTCTTTCGGCGGTTCGGTTTTTGTGGTCGGCGGCGGTTTTGAAGGCTTCTGCGGTGTGTTTGGACCGGCGGCGAGCATTTCGGCGGCGGTTTTGAAGGCTTCGGCGGTGATGTGTGTTTATGAGGTTGGCGGTGGTTTTGAAGGCTTCGGCGGTGTGTGTTTATGTGGTTGAGACTGGTTCAAGAATGAAGGTTCATTTCTTCCTTTTTTTAGAACTGCTTCATCTCTAAATCTCTATACCTTTTATATTTTTTCTGGGATTTTTTTGTTGATACTGATTTAGTGGTTTTTTGGTTTTTTAATTTTTAATTTTTTAAATAATAAGAAGAAGGGATGATCTCTATGGCGTTCACATGTTTTTTGTAAGCGTTTTTGGTCCTGTCTGAAAACACAGTGGAGGTGTTGAGGAGTTTCTATTGATTTTTTTTTTTTTTTTGTGAGTATGAACAGGTGGATTCGATTCTGGAAAAAATTAGGATAAATGGTTTTTGTGGGAGTTGTAAGTCAATGGGTTTTTTTGTTTTGAATGTGGTTGTCGATGTCTTTGTTCCTGCTCTGCCCCTCTTTATAAAAAACAAATCCCTTTTCTCTTTCAAATTTTTGTGTCTGTTATTGATGAATCTCTTTCATCTGCAGAGATGTGCGGGATATTGCTATATGGGTTCATAACTTCTCTTTGCATTTTTGCTTGCAGGTTTGACTTTGGTCACTTTGGTGTGTAGTTTGGATGAAGTGTTTCAGGGTAATAGCAGGGTCTTTTTTGTATTAGCAAGAAAACAGCGGGATAAAAGACTAAATTAAATTTAAAAAGTAAATAAAATAAACTAAAAATTGATTAATTAAAAAAATATAATGAAAAATAATAAATAATAAATAATAAATAAATAAAAATCAGAATAAAAAATAAAATAACTTCCAAAAATTAAAAAGCCAATTAAATTAATTAACTAAATTAAAATTTATCTTGAATTAATATTAAAATGAAACTAGCTCTAACTCTAATACAAACTAAAATTTTTATTATAAAAATTAAACTTAAATTGAGAATTGGATCAAAATTAAAACTAAACTTTGAATTAGATTAAAATTGACATAAATTAAATTAAAAAAAGATCTAAAATAAATATCTAACTAGAAAATAAAATAATAAATAAATTAAAAAAATGAGACAAAATAATCTAAATAAAATTCTAGAATTGAATCAAATTCTAAAATCTATAATAAAGTGATTAAAATATAAACAAACATTCTAATTAAAACGAAACAAATTCTAAAATAAAAGATGATGGTAAAATGTGTGATTAATGAAATAAACTAAAAAATGTAAAATGACCGACTATCAATACCGCGATAAAAAAAAGTCGGATGAATGAAAATTGAAAAATTTCGGTCAAAATTTAGGGTGTGAAAGTTGCCCCTATTTAATCTTCTTGGACCTGAATGTATAAATAACAAAGTTTTTGGACATTCGAGATGGAAGAGGATTAAATATTAAAATACCTAAAATTTTAACCGACTGTAGATGAAATGATATGCAATGTTATGAATTTATGAGGGACTCTTTTTTTGTTTTTACTGGGGATAACATATGAGATGAGATGAACCCTAGCATGCTGATTTTTCTAATGATGAATATGCCGAATATGGTATGCGGGATACAATGCAGATAATTGCTAATGGTGATCCACAGAAACGAAACTGAGGGTGAAGACTCACTGGGGATAATAATATGCTAGGGACCAAGAGACAAAAGTAGGAAGTATCCAAGGTGATAAGTCAACAGGTTCAAGTGTAACTGCTGGCACTAAGAATAACAAATGACGGGAAACAGAACAGAAATCCTGAACATAAGATTAAAGACAGGCCGATACCCTATGATAACAAGAAAAAAGTTCGAAGCGAAGAACGCAATGGCTTGATGCGCCCAACCAACACTATGAACAAGAAAAAACTATCTGGCGTGATGGGTTAGCAAGTTCAAAGATGACTGTTGGGGATCCCCATACAGCAACTCGGTGATTGAGAAAAATAGTTGAAATGATATTGACTCGGCGGTCAGGAGAAAAAAATAGCAGACATCGACACGGCGGTCGGGAAATGAAATAGCAGACATCGACACGACAGTCAGGAATAAAATTCAACACGGCGGTTGAAGAAATAAATAACAGTCATCGACGCGGCGGTCGGGAATAAAATTCAACATGACGATTGATGAAATAAATAATAGACATCGACACAACAGTCCGGAAAATGAAATGATAGTCATCGACACGGCGATCGGGAAAATGACATAACAATCATCGACACGGCTGTCGGGAAATGAAATAGCAGACATCGACACGGCGGTCGGGAAAACAAACATATCACGACGGATGAGAAAATAAATAACAGACGTCGACACGGTGGTTGGGAAAACAAAATAACAGACATCGACACGGCAGTCGGGAAAACAAAATAACAGGCATCGACACGGCGGTCGGGAAATAAAATAACAGGCGTCGACACGGCGATCGGGAAATAAAATGATAGACGTCGACATGGCGGTCAGGAAAATTAAAAAAACAGGCATCGACATGGCGGTCGAGAAAATGAAATAACAGTCATCGACATGGCGGTCGGGAAAATGAAAAAACAGGCATCGACACGACGGTCGGGAAAATGAAATAACAGTCATCAACACGGAGGTCGGGAATAAAATTCAACACGACGGTTGAAGAAATAACAGATATCTAATCCGAGGTGGTAAATCAACAGGTTCAAGTGTAACTGTTGATACCGAGGATAAAGAAAACGAAAAAACATTGTTTGGGCAGTGGCTCTATGCAACCAAGTGATACTGGGAGTAGGAAGCAACATACTCAAATATAAGTCTGTGGCTCTAAGCAACCGGCTGGTAGTAAGACAAAAATGTTGGAGTTATTTTTATACAACAAGATCAACAACCAACTTCTGGAAATTCCTTAAATGAAGAGTTCAAAGAAAACCTACAGGAACCAATAGAAAAACACGGATGCGTGTTGGATTAAACGACCTTAAATCTTAGGCAAACAGCTTAAAATATTTATGCCAATGATAATTGGACTTAAAAGAAATATTGGTGGTAATAAGGTAAATACCAATAACAAAATGGACTTCTGCGGGGGATACCAGTGTTACTGGGAAGAAGACCTTGATTAAACACACTTGAGGGTAGCCACAACAATGGATTTCAAAATGGAAATTGACAGTAATCTAGACCTGGAGTCAGACAGAAAACAACTGGGGAGAGACAAACGAATATGTCAAATGCGTATGATTAAGCATGATATAAATGATTATGACATGCAAATGCTGACTCTAGGGAGACAGAAAGTTTTGAAGAAATTCAAGGGAGAGCAGGATCTCAACGCTAATACTTAGACAAGCAATAAGAAAGATGTTGGGGAGATGTCTCCAATCTTGGAAATCACTGTTTGGTCTAAGGATCCATCCAAGAGTGCTACCAGCTTTTAATCCTCTATGGGGATTTCTGTAATAATGGCATGAGAGTGTTGCTATAAGCCAAGGGTTTTTTTAGAAGACATAAGGTTTTAAATCTTTCTAAAGTCAAAGAAATTTTAAAGTTTTCCAGTATGTTTTAAAAAAAATATTCAAATTTTTTTTTTATCATTTTCAGAGTTAAATTGTATTTTAGTAAAGACATTTTGCATAACAAAGAAAGTAAGAAATTGAAAGACAAAATTTGAAGGCAAAGGTTGTATTTCATTCAAGAATGGTAGCTTACCAATAACAAAACTCCATGGGAAATTACAATTTGAAAATGGCAATGGGGAAATGTCTACATTGAGTCCAAACGACCTCTATAATCCCTAATAACTAAGACCGCCCAACACTTTACTTCTGACAAGATCAACTGGATTGGTCTTCAAGTAATGATCTTTAATAATGGTAAACACCATCAGATACAGTCAAAATCCTTTGTCCCTAATTTTTGCCTGGACCGCCCTTTCGGGTTTTCAATCCACCGAGGCGCTCTTTTTTTGCCTAAGCCGCCCTTTCGGGTTTTCAACTTAGCGAGCAATCATTTTTTTGTTTTTATCCCTAACTTTTTCCTGGATCTCCTTCATAGGTTATGATCCACCGGGATACCTATTTTTTCCTAGGTCGCCATTTCTGGTTTTCGACTTATCGGGTTTCATTTAGGCATAATATTTTTTGACTGCATCAGAATTCACCGGGTGCTTCAGCTGTTCACCATCCATAGTTGTGAGGATTAGGGAACCTCCAAAGAATGCCACCTTCACAACATATGGGCCTTCATAGTTAGGATTCCATTTCCCACGTATGACTTTGTGGACTAGCAAGATTTTCTTGAGTACAAGATCTCATTCTTTGAATTCTCGGAGACCGACTTTCTTGTCAAATGCTCTCTTGATGCGCTTTTGGTACAACTGACCATGGCACATGGCAGTCATTCTTTTTTCATCAATGAGGTTCAGTTGGTCATATCTGTTCTGGACCCACTCAGCTTCCTCCAGTTTGGTTTCCATCAAGATTCTCAAAGATGGTATCTCTACTTCGATAGGGAGAACTGCATCCATCCCATACACTAAAGAGAAAGGGGTTGCCCCTGTTGAAGTGTGAACTGATGTTCTGTATCCGTGTAAGGCATACGGTAACATCTCATGCCAATCTTTGTAAGTCTTCATCATCTTTTGTAGAATCTTCTTGATGTTCTTGTTCGCAACTTCAACGGCTCCATTCATCTTTGGATGGTAAGGAGAAGAGTTATGGTTTTCAATCATGAATGTTTCACACAACTCTTTCATTGTCTTGTTGTTCAAATTGGTCCCATTATATGTGATGATTCGGCTCGGGATCCCATAACGGTAGATAATTTGGTTCTTGATAAAACAAGCAACCACTTGCTTTGTCACATTGGCGTAGGAAGCCGCTTCTACCCACTTGGTAAAGTAATCGATCGCAACCAAAATGAACCGGTGACCATTGGAAGCTTTAGGCTCAATTGCCCTTATCATGTCAATGCCCCACATTGAGAAAGGCCAAGGCGATGACAGAACATTCAAAAGGGTCGGAGGTACATGCACCTTGTCGGCATAAATCTGGCATTTATGACACTTCCTGGCATATTTGAAACAATCTGATTCCATGGTCAACCAGAAATATCTAGCTCTCAAGATCTTCCTGGACATGGCATGTCCATTGGCATGTGTTCCAAATGATCCTTCATGGATTTCTCTGATCAATAAGTCTGCTTCGCGCTTGTATACACATCTGAGCAGAACTATATCATGATTTCTCTTGTAAAGCACATTATTGATGAGGAAAAACTTGGACGCCAATCTTCTTAGAGTCTTCTTGTCTAAAGTTGTTGCATCCGCTGGGTACTCCTGATTTTGCAAGTAGTTCTTGATGTCATAGAACCACGGTTTCTCATCAATTTCTTCTTCGACCAGTAGACAGTAGGCTAGTGTAGTTTTTCGCTCGATTGTAATGAGTGGAGCTTCATTAAGAAATCTGACTTGAAACATAGAAGCCAACATAGCCAAGGCGTCTGCTATTTGATTCTCCGCTCTTGGAACGTGATGGAAAGTGACTTCATCAAAGTATTTGATCAATTCCACAATGTAGGCACGGTAAGGGATCAATTTCTCATCATGGGTCTCCCATTCACCTTTTACTTGGTAGATCACCAAAGCTGAATCCCCATATACTTCAAGGATATTAATTCTGGTATCAATTGCAGCTTCAATACCCAAAACATATGCTTCATACTCTGCAATGTTGTTTGTACATTCAAAACATAATCTGGATGTGAAGGGAGTATAACCAACATCAGGATTCATCAAAACACCTCCCACACAATGCCCCATGTAATTAGAGGAACCATCAAATATCATCTTCCAACGAGATCCTGGCTCTGGACCCTCATCTGGACCTGGAACTTCACAGTCCTTTATCAACATAATGTCCTCGTCTGGGAAATCAAATTGCAAAGGTTCATAATCTTCAATAGGTTGATCATCAAGGTAGTCAGACAAACACTGCCCTTGATAGACTTCTCGGTTACATATTGGATGTCATATTCAAATAACAGAATGTGCCAATGGGCGATACTTCCAGTCAAGGCAGACTTCTCAAAAATGTACTTTATTGGATCCATTTTCGAGATCAACAAAGTAGTGTGACAAATCATATACTGCCTAAGGCGTCTGGTAGCCCATGTCAAAGCACAACAAGTCTTTTCTAAAAGTGAATATCTGATTTCACGATCTGTAAACTTCTTGCTTAATTAATAAATAACATGTTCCTTACTACCAGTTTCATCCTGTTGTCCCAATACGCAACCCATAGATCCCTCAAGTACAGTTAGATACACGAAGAGAGGCTTCCCTGGAGTAGGTGGGATCAAGATAGGAGGTTCTTGTAGGTAAACCGTAATCTTTTCAAAATCCTGTTGACAATCAGAATTCCACTCAATTGATTGATCCTTTCGGAGCAACTTGAATAAAGGCTCACATGTAGTTGTCATGTTAGAGATAAATCTGGAGATGTAGTTCAATCTTCTGAGGAAACCTCTGACTTGCTTTTCTGTTTCTGGAGCTAGAATCTCTTGAATTGCTCTGACCTTGTCTGGATCTACCTCAATTCCTTGCTGACTAACAATAAAACCAAGCAACTTCCCTGATCTGACACCAAAGGTACACTTAGCTAGATTCAGATGCAGTTGGAACTTTCTAAGGCGCTCAAATAACTTCAGGAGATAATTCAAATGATCCTCCTCACTCTGTGATTTGGAAATCATATCATCCACGTAAACTTCTATCTCTTTATGCATTATATCATGGAAAAGGGTGACCATTGCCCTTTGATAAGTGGCTCCTGCATTTTTAAGACCAAATGGCATAACCTTGTAACAATAAGTGCCCCATGGTGTGATGAAGGTGGTCTTTTCCATGTCGTCAGGATCCATCTTGATCTGGTTGTATCCTAAAAATCCATCCATGAAGGAGAAAACAACAAACTTAGCAGTGTTATCAACCAAAGTATCAATATGCGGAATAGGGAAATCGTCCTTTGGACTGGCTTTGTTCAAATCCCTATAGTCTACGCACATTCTAACCTTGGCATTCTTTTTGGGGACTGGCACGATGTTAGCTACCCACTCAGGGTACTTCGCAACTGCGAGGAATCCATCATCAAATTTTTTTTGACCTCTTCACGAATCCTCAGAGCCATGTCCGGTCTTGTTATTTGGAGCTTTTGCTTTACTGGAGGACAATCTGGTCGAAGAAGCAACTTGTGGACCACTATGTTTGTGTCTAAGTCGGGCATATCCTGATACGACCATGCAAACACATCCATATACTCTTTGAGAAGCTTGACCAATCTTTCTTTGACATCTTCCCCAAGTGTTGTATGATTCTTGACTTCCTTCTTGTCTTCATCGGTGCCAAGGTTGATGGTCTCTACCTGCTCTTTATGCGGCTGAAGATCTGTGTACTCATACTCAACCAATCTTGCCAGTTCTTCGAGAACGTCGCAATCTTCCTCACTTTCATCTTCTGCTTGGTAGATGGGCGAATCAAAGTTAGGAGAGAATATAGAGTCATTGGATTCACAGGGTTTTCATTTGTTCTGCATATGGGAATGATTTGCTTTTATTAAGAGTGAAAACAGAGAGATACAAGAAAACTTTTTATTGGTTTTGAAAGATTGCCATTTTCTTTTAAAGGTGAAAAGAGGAAAAGCAGTAAATAAAACAAAGTATGAATTTAACAAAATGCCTTCATTGATTAAATAACTTGAAAATGAGAAGGGGCCCTACAAAATGATCCCATAGCCTTGGGAAAGGCTAGGGAACTTTGAAAACATTTAAAGAAAACAATAAATTACTTTGACAGTGGAAAACTCTCTGGGATCTCAACTGCCTCCCAATTGCCCAAAGCTGCTTCACACTGGTACACCAAATGATCCACATCTCCATCTTCAACATCCACATTAATTGCATTGATCTGATAGTCGGCACTGTAAAACACCTCTTGAATGGTCTTTGGACGTCCTTTGATGGAGTTTGATGCTCCTTCCTTCACATGAGTTGGTTTGTAACCCAACCTGTAGCGGTCTAGCTTCTTCTTGACTTCAACGACATCACCCTAACCTTCATGGCTTCCTTCTTCAATAGTGGAAATGGTACTCTTCAGAGATGCAAAAGACAGAATACCTTTCCCCTTTGGTTCCTCTTCAGAGCTTGGAAAGTAGTTTCCAAAGCATCTTCATCAGCCTCAATGTAGCTAAAGGAGGAAAGGTTTCTAACCATGAGATCTTCTTAACCAGACACGGTTACCAACTTATTATCGACCACAAACTTCATCTTCTGGTGTAGGGTAGAAGTGACTGCCCCAGAGGCATGAATCCAAGGTCTTCCCAGCAAACAACTGTAATTAGGGTTGATGTCCATAACCTGAAAAGTGACTTTGAACACTTGCGGTCCAATCAAGATTGGCAGGTCTATTTCTCCAATAACGGTCCTCCTTGACCCATCAAAAGCTTTCACAATCAGTGCACTGGTGTCGCACCCCAGAAAAGACACTAAGGTCCCAAGGTGCAGACATGAACGGTCGGCGAAAGAGAAATGAGGTTGAATTGAATAGAGTCGCCAGCTAGACATTTTTATTCCGAAGGAAAGGTAATGCTGCATAAACCTGGAAAGAGATGGATAAGACGGATGCGAACTAGAGAAACTGAGAAAGGGCGTTGGTTACGACCTGGGAAGATATTAGCACCCAGATCATCCATCGTACTCGACGAGATCCACGCTTACAAGATTGTGTTTAAAAGGGGTAGGTGTATGTGCTATCTGTGTAAAAGCTAGGAAAGAAAGTACAGGTGTTAGTTCAAAAGGTGAATTGCTCAGGAACTGAGGCTTAGAAATGAATGCTGAAAGAGGGGGAAGACAAAGAGACTTTTGTTCGATAACTGTTAAGTTATGCCTGCGTATCCTCTCGTGCAATGAGGAAGTCAGAACACCGTAGTTCGACTCAAAGAGACTGAAAATAAATTAACTGTGAACTGCTTACCAGTCTATGCACAAGTGTATGACTCGTCTGGCTCGAATCCCGAAGGAGTGTGATGAGAAAAGAATCCCGAAGGAGACGATTATTGTTTGTTTTTGATGTTTTCAGCTTTTTATTGTTTTTTTGGTTTTTTTTTGCATATGATTATGAGCTTAAGCCTAAATCAGGGGCTTGTAAACTCATTATATCCTCCCTAATTAGGGATAATGAGCCCACTTAAGCATGCGATAAACATCTCAACTAAATTGCCATAATGATGTAGGATTAAGATCATTAACCTACTTGTGATTATTTAGATGTTTTTTGGGTTTTTGTTTAGTGTTAAGTAATGAGTTTAATCTCTAATCAAGGATTAGTGAACTCATTACACCATCCTAATAGAAGGATGATAGCTGAGAACACTTAAGCTGAGGAAGATACCTCAACTTAATCCATGGTTAGGGATTAAATTCATTATATAACAAGCCTTTATTAAATGGATTTTAATTAAAGGATGAGATTAAGAAGTGGATTTTATGGTTTGTAAGACAACTTGAGGAGGACTTGTCCATTAAACACTAGGGTTAGTCCCTCTTAACCATAAGGAAGAGATAGAACCCTAATGTAAGGCCCAAGTTACAAGATAAAGTCTTAGTGATTATTAATGTGTTTTGATTAAGAGGTGTAAACAAATTAAAGGTTTAACACTAAGGATTAAATTTATACATTCCATCCTAAGATAAGGATGCAGGCATAACCATAATTCCAAAGTCCTAAAGCTTTAAGAGTTTAGCCTCTAATTATTAAGATGAGAAGAGAGACTCAAGGAGACTCAAAGGTAAAAAGCTAGGGGGGAAATATATACAACCCTAAATGTTATGATGCTTGGATATCCTATGGTTTGTGAGGCTTAAGGGAAAAGATCTTCAAGGCCACCAATGGAAGAAGCATATGAAAAGAGAAAGAAGCAGAAGAATACGTTACTTACTTCCTGAAGAAGATAAGTAACTTAAAAGAAAGAAAGTAAGAAGGAGGGAGCATAAGTGAAGTAAGTTCACTTAAAAGACAAGTAATAATGCATATGAAAAGTAAAGAAGAAGTGAGAGGTGAAGGCAAATCCACCTCCCAGATAACTTACCAAAAGTACCTGAAATGTTAGTATGGATGCATAAGACATAAAGCAAAAGGAAATGAGATGAAATGAGATGTAAAGACCAAAGTCAGAAGTGAAAATGCAATGTAAATGTCATATGAAATGATGCAAATTCATACAAGATGCATATGAATGATCATACAAAGATGAGATGCAATGGGAGCATGAAAACACATGGATGTTCATGGAATGTAATGGATGCAAAGCATGGAAAAAGAACGAATAAATGATCAAGAAATGTTCAAGCATGTCTTAAGATGTCTAATATATCATACAAATGCTTGAAATGTCATGGCAAGTTCATATGATGATGATATGCAAAGGAGAATCCAAATGAAGATGCAAAATTAGGGTTTTAAGACAACATGAGATGCATATGAACAAAACGGAAGCATTCAACATGATAAAAAATTGAAATCAAGCTCAAACAAACCCTAATCCCATATAAGATCACAAGCCAAAGGAGAAAGTCAGAAGCTTAACCTAGTGATAGTTTAGAAATTCCTAAGTTTGCTAGGGTTTTTTGGGTACTTCTAAAGGGAAAATGCAAATCAAATTGAAAATGCAAGATAAAATCATGAGATAAATAAACAAGAAACTATATGCAATATGTGAAACAATGCAAGAAGAATAAAGTTCAAACTCATCATAGTTAGGCAGAAATGAAATTTTCAAGTTAGGGTTAAAAAATGTGATTTTTAAGAACCCTAATTCAAAGAAAATTGTGACAATGTGATCAAACCTAAAAAGAATTTTGTATGGTGAGTTTGAAAATGTTTGAAAATGTTTTGGGATGCTTCATGAATTTTTTGGTGATTTTTAGAAACCTAAATGCATATTTAATTAATTAAAATCAATTAATTAATAAAATAAAACATTTAAATATTTTAAAAATACTTTTTTAATGCAAAAATAAAAATAAAAATGCTTTCAGGTTAAGAAAAATATTTGGAACAAAAATGAAAAGTTTGAGAATTTTTTTGATGGTTTTTACTATTTTTAATAAAATGAACAAAAGAAATGAAATAAAATGAAATTAAAATGAATTAAAATGAAAGTCAAATGATCCAAGGCTCTAGATTCAAACTTGAGGGGGGGGGGGGGGATTTGACTGCGCGCGCTATTGAACGGTCAGGATGTATTCTGGCTAATTAATTTTTTTTATAATTAATTAATCAGGATTAAGTTAATACGCATAATTTGGGCCGTTCCTTAACTAACCCTAATCAAGATCCTAAGGCCACAAATGAATCTGGGCAACTAATCACACTTAAGCCCTAATTATTTTCAGGTGACCGGAGCTAACCTCCGATCATCTTCTCCGGTGAGCAAAAACTTCAAAACCTCAAATAAGCTTCTAAACTCCAAATTTCTTGCCCAGAAATGTTCTACTAACATCATACAACAATAATTATGCAAAAAAAATCATTTATCATGCATCAAATGGCTGAATCGAATCAAACAAGTTTTTAGGTCAAAATTTTAGATCATCAAAACATACTCAGTTCTTGATCATTTTCATAACTAAACATGTCCCCATGATGAGTGCAACACATAGAATCATATTTTAACAAGAAAACAAGCTTTTGGAAAAATTGTTCATGGAGGATACCTGAGTTGAAGTTCTTTGAAATGGAACTTTCTGGGCCTTTCTTTTGTGCAATCCACCTCCTTTGGTCCCCCTGAGTCTATTGTGATGCTTGGAATGAGTTTATTTTGGTTGAATCATGAGTTTCAGTTCTGAGTATGCAAAAATTGTGTTTGTGTTTGGGCTTGTTTCAGGCCATGGTGATGGGTGGGATTTGATCCTTAGGTTATGTGGAGTTGAATGGTGAAAGAAATTTTAAGTTTGATGGCTGAGGAGTGAGTTTCGAAGAGAGGAAGTATTATGGCAATTTTTGGGCAATCTGAGTTCTTGAGGATTCAGGATCCAAGCTTATGTGAAATGGGCTCCTTAATGTCCATATAAGTCATGCTGATTGGCCAGAGAGTGGTTGTGGCACAGGCTGATTGGTATGGCTTGATTTGCAAAAAGTCAAAAGTTATGGTACCATAAGCATGGGCTGAGTCAGAGCTAGGTTTTGGGGTGTCTTGGCCTCAATTTGATTCATGGATGCCCCTAGGATCATTTTTATGCAGCTGGAACACTTGGATCAAGAGTTGTCATAGTTTTTGCAAAGTTATGCATAATTGTCATTTTGATATTTCTTGTGAATCAAGCCTTGAAAACCATGCATCCTTGGGCCAATTCTGATGTTTTGAAGTTTCCTTGACATGTTATGGTACATAGAAGTTTATTAGAGGTCATGAAATGGCTTGAAACATGAATTTGCAAAAATCCCTCTTTGGCATGAACTTGAAAATTATAGGATTTTTTTCCAACTTTGAAAGGCCATATCTTGAGTTCTAAGATGAATCAAGACATGTTCTTGTACTTTTTGAAAATGGGAAGACATAATCTACAACTTTCATTCCCATGAATTTTTCATTTGAAACATTTTTGGTCATGAAAGAATAGGTTGAATATCTTTCCCAAAATGGAAAGTTTCCATTATAAATCATTTCCAAAAATAGAAAGTTTGCATTTGGCTTGAAATTCTTCAACTTTGTGAACTTATAACCACTTCTAAGATCAAATAAAGATCATGGAGACTCAAAATGATGATGATGAGCCTTTGGTACCCTTGATGGAGGACTCAGATGCCCTGATTTTGACTTTACTTGCTCAAGAAGTTACCCAATGATCAGATGACTTCCACAGTGAATTTCTTCATCAAATTTGGTACACATGATCCTTATAACATATTAAGACCATTATAAACAAGAATGACCAAAAAAATTGGGATTAAGGCCTCTAAAATCAAAACCCTAATTTTAGGTCATCTGTACAGGAAATCTTCAGTCTGCCTCTATGCCTTTGCCATACTTTATGATCCCTTGACATTTATGAACTTTGGGGAGCATATTATGATCATGGAACACACATGGACCCTCTTGGCAAGCTTAAAGACCTTTGGTATTGCTCATATTACTTCTTGGATTGCTCAGATCACAAACCCTAGATGCAGATGAAGTGAAACTATGCAGATGAAACAAATAGGCAATATAAGATGGTATGATTTTGCTTATGCAAAAATGAAAGATCACAATCCATGGTGTGAGAAAAAAAGTGAGGGCAAATTTGGGGTGTTTACAACCGGGCCTCATCTCTGCCCCTTGATAAGATAACTTGGCAAGTGTTCTTTTGGGCAAAACATTCAATGAAGATCCCGTATCCACAAGAACTCTTGCTAAAGTATCCTCCTGGCATTTCACATATATATGACAAGAACGGTTATGGTCCAAGCCATCCTTTGGGAAATCCTCCATACTGAAGTTGAGATTATTACATGCAATGATGTTGGCAATGACTCCGTCAAACTGATTCACAGTTATGTCATGCATAACATGAGCTTGGGCTAGTAATTTCTAGAGAGCACCGCGGTGGGCCAACGAATGCATAAGAAGTGATAAGATAGATATTTTGGAAGGAGTTTGATGTAGCTGATCAATAACCTTATAGTCACTCTTCTTAATGATTGTGAGAAATTATGTGTCCTCCTCTTCCAAGACCAACCCTTTATCCTTGTTGGTAATAGCGGAAATAACTTCTTTAGGAGGAACCGGTGGAACTGTATTGACTTGCTGAGTATAAACACGACCGCTGCGAGTTATTCGACTTGCACCTGCTATATCAGCACTTGCTACTTTCAAACTTTCCTTCTGACCAGCCTACTCAGTCTTCTGATGAACTCCCCTTATATCATACTTCCATGGAACTGCCTTGGTATTCTCATAAGGGAAAGGGTTACTCCTTTGCTCAATCCTCGATTCTGGAAAATTGAAAATGGGCACCACAGGTTCTGGCATATTGAAGATGGGTTGAACTCCCGGGGATTCAAGCATGTTTAACAATGGTGCTATGGTAGAATCAGATTCAGGCAAGTTGAAGATGGGTTCAATCATTTCCACTTCATTCCTTTTCACACGACCACTTACTTGCAAAACACCAAGATTAATCAAACTTTGAACATCTCTCAAGACCAGTTCACATCCCTTTGGATTATCAGCACAAACTTCACACTTCTTATGACAGTTCTTCAGCATACCCACCTCTACTAACTTCGCATGGAAGTCTCTAAGCGGGGTTTTGATCTTGGTGGCATCAAAAATCAAATCTTCGTCAGAATTATCAATAATGGCATTTACGGACCCATGCTTGGGTAAAGGATTATCTTTGACATTCGAACCAGCATTTCCAAATGATAAAATGTTCTTATCCATCAAATCCTTCACAGCATACTTCAAAGCAATACAACTTTTAAAATTGTGCCCTGGAGCACCTTCATGGAATAAGCAGTGGGCGCTTGGGTTATAACTTGGTGGGAGTGGATCTGGTGGGGGGCCCAAAGGTCTCGGAGTAACCAAACCTCTCTTCTGCCAAAGCTGATTTCTCCTTTGACTTGTCATCACTGCATTTGTCTCGCCTTCTTTCTTTTTGTGGAAGTTGCTGGTAAATTTCTTAAAATTGTTCCCACTACTGTTGTTGGAGCTACTGGATGCACCACTCATCTTACAATTCTTCAGACCAAGTTCAACCTTGATTCCCACAGCCACAAGATCAGAGAAACTAGCAGTTATGCTTCCCACCATTCTACTTGAGAAGCAGTCCCTCTCCACCTTTGAGCATACTCTTTAAAAGACTCGGAATCTTTATGGGACATACTCAGCAGCTGCCTCCTATCGAGAGCAAGGTCCATATTGTACTTGTATTGTTGAATGAAAGAGTCCGTCAAATCTTGGAAACAACAGATTTTTGACTGATCTAGAGTCAGATACCACTTGGAGGAAATTCCTTTCGGACTATCCTAGAAGCAATGGATCATCAGTTTGTCATTGTCAACTTGCGCTGCCATTCTCCGATAGTACATTAAAGATGGCTCTTAGGACATGTTGCGCCTTCATACATATCAAAGGTGGGTGTCTTGAATTTAGGAGGTATCACTAGTCCAGACACAAGGCATATTTCTCTGGCAGCAGCACCAAAGATCTGGTCACCTTCAATTTCCCTCAACCTCTTTTCAAGAGTGTCAAAATTCTCCTGCATCTTCTCATGTTTCTCATTACCGTTTTCAGACATGTCTGGCATATCGTACACCCGAGGATCGTTAAAGTACGGTTGGACACGGGTGTGCACAATATCTGGTGTAAAATTAGTTACCACGTGGTTCTCTTTAGTAGTCAAATGAATAGTTTGCTGAGTGGTAAATCCTTGAGGGGGAGGCACAAAACCTTGGGAAGGAAATGAAAACCCTTGAGAAGGAGGCGCGAACCCTTGAGAAACAAATCCTTGGGAAAGAGGAAAAGACCCTTGAGAAGCAAAACCTTGGGAAGGAGGAATGAAACCCTGAGAAACAAAACCTTGGGAAGGAGGAATAAAACTTTGAGTAACAAATCCCTGGGAAGGAGGTATAAAACCTTGAGCAGCAAAACCTTTAGAAGGAGGTACAAATCCGTGAGGAAGTCCAAAAGGAGGCTAGGTTACAGGGGTAGTGACTGATGATGTAGGCTCAGTCGTTGCGGTGACAATCTCAGAAACCACAGTCTGTTGGGTATCCATCTTTGCTCGAATGACCTGCAACATTTCCATAATCTGGCCCACATTTCCACGAAGATCAGTAAGCTCCTCATTAACTTTGTCCATCTCTGGGTCTCTTTCAGCCATCTTCTTTCTGGCCTGAGCTCGAATTGAGTATTTGCGTGAGATCCTCAGTGTGATAGGTAGAAAGGAGGTGACGGGAATGAGTTTTTTGACAAAATGCAAATGCGGAGATGCATTCATGAGTAGAAAAAATACAAACGCTTCAAGGGACTTAAGAAGTTATTGCAAAACATCAAAATGAGTAAAGCTTTCTTATTATTTTTCAAGAACTAATAAACTGAAGTCCATTCATGGTAAAATATATGATGTTTGCAACAAGCATCTCTTTATTCCTTGAAGCTCTTACTAAAATGATGCATATGATGTTGAGATGAAAAGATGCAGGGATGCAATGTATCACGAGTAAAACTAAAACCTTCTTAATAGGTGGGTTGTAAGAGATTGGTTCTACGTTTCTCTGCCCATAAATACCACTCACAGGATGGTTTCTACAATGATAGTTTAAGGAAACTTAAGGTCACATATGTTTATCGTACTAACGCCCCGCCGCAGGCTAGCTGCATTATGAAGATAATGACGATAAGGTCTACCTTGAGTGGAGTTCTCATGCTAGGCCAACAAAGGGGCAAGCCCTCAGAGCCTAACATTACACAACTACCAAAATTGAAACAGGTTCTAGGGGGTCTCAGAATCACAGCCCTTTCGTAAATCCAGTCACGCGACATGCTAGCTGCGTTGCGAAAAGATCTACGAAAAGTCTAACTATCCGGGGGAGCTTTCATGCTAGGCTTGCAAGGAGCAAGTCCTTGGAGACTAACACTAATAACATACAATTCTAACTTATGTGTTCCCTTTTCTTTTTCCACAACTCAAATTTTTCTTGCGATGTAACCCCAAGATCCCACAGTCAAGTATAATAAGTAATAAAAGAAAGTGAATAAAAGAACAAATAAACTAGATATAAATAGCAAACATAGAGAAGACAAAAGAAAAAATCAAATAGATAAACACACAAAGCTAAGTTATGCTCAACCCTCTCTAGCATGGAGCTAGTCCCCAACAAAGTCTCCAAGTTGTCGTACCTCGAAAAATACGATCTTTGCAACGGGACGCGAAAAGAAAACAACAGAGTCGCCACCTAATTCTATTTATTATAATTAAAGAAAAGGGAGATATAGATACCACCTAAAGGAAGGATAATAAATGGTTTACGAAACCAAATTCTAAGTTCGGGAATCGGTTACGCAAGGGGAAGGTATTAGCACCCCTAACGTCCGTTGTACTCAACGGGAACCTCTTAGCTAACTATGCGGTTAAATGTTTGATTAATGTCTTTGTCTTCTAAATGTTTGTTAATATGTTTGTTATAAAGGAAATTAAAGTTTATTATTATTAATATTACGGGGGAAAGATTAAAGTTTTTTATTATTGTGCTCGCGAATGATTTGAATTGGTTGGTAAGTTTTAGGTTGTTTTAAGTACGAAAGAGCGAATGAAACACGTCGCGTGGGGCCAGCCCAGGAGTGATTCATTCTAGAACGTGTGGAATGCTGGACTCCAGAGATCTATTCTTTCGTGAATTAATTTGTAGGATTAAGATATTTTGATATAAGAATGGTGAGTGAACCACGTCGCGTGGGGCTAGCCCAGGAGCGATCCATTTCAGAACGTGCGGAGTGCTAGACTCCGGAGCTCTGTTCTTTCGTATTTAAATTTAATAAATGGATATTTTATTTTTAAATGTTTTAGGGTTAACATTTTAATAATGAAGGAGTAAATGAAACACTACGCGTGGGGCTAGCCCATGTGTGGTTCATTACAAACCCGCAAAATGCTAGATTCCGAAGCTCAGTTCCTTGTTAATTAATTAAGACGCGTAAAGTCGTGCAAATGGAAATCACATAGTGACCGACTTACGTGTGTGCAAATGTAGGCGTATGAAATATTTTGAATGATTAAATGGATCGATTCCTAGTTCCTATGGGTATTCCTAGCGATGCGAAACTGTGAAATAAAAACTGAAAGATAAATTGTAAATCGTGTAAAAAATAAAATAGGATAGGGACACAATAATAATTTACACGAGATTAGGAAGAAATAAAGGGTATCGTTGTAATTCGCCCAAGAGGAAGCGTGTGTGCGGTACAAATTAATCGGAACCGTTAGAATTTAATATAACATAGAAAGTGCGATAAATAAATAGACTAAATAAAGTGAAATAAATCGTGAAATATAATAAATTAAATAAAATGAAAATAAAATAAATAAATTTCCTCATATCGGTCACGATTAATCGGAAACGATTTATCATGACGTTTTTGTCATATCGTCGGCCCGAAACGAAATTAAATTGAAAAAAATAAGAAATAAAAAAAAATAAAACTGAGTCATTTAATTTTAAAAGAAATAGAGTTTGCTAAATATGAATAAAAGCAAACTGATTTAAAAATGTTTTAAATAAACAATAAATTATAAAAATAAATTAAGTTGAGACTTTTTCAAAATAAAAAATAAAAACTAAGGTCATCTAAAAAGTTTAATGTCTGCGATGAGAAAATAAGTGTGTGTAAACAGAAAAGAATTGGGTTAAGCCCATCATGTGAACTCACAAAAAAGTTTCTAAAACTTTAAAAAACAAATGGTTAAATCCAACATAGCCTATAGATATAAAAAAAATCTTGTTGGCTAAACCCAGTCATTATGCAAAATATAAATATTGAAAAAAACAAAATAATAAAAGCAAAAATAAAAACCTAATAAAATGAGATCATAAACGAAAAGAGGGGGAGATATGTCACGCTAAAACAGGGGACAAATTTCTCCCTTTATCAAAAGCGACTCAACAAAATATTTCCAATTTCAAGAGCAAAATCAGAAGAACAGAGATTATGTCACCCAACCTCAAACGGATCGACGGCGGTAGATGAAAAACAGGGGAAATTCTCGTCTCTCTCGCGTTTTCTAAACTCACTCGATCTCGAATCTGTGTGCTTTTTTCAGCAGTTCGATTTTTGCGGTCGGCGGCGGTTTTGAAGGCTTTGGCGGTATGTTTGGACCGGCGGCGAGCGTTTCGGTGGCGCTTTTGAAGGCTTTGGCGGTGATGTGTGTTTATGCGGTTGGCGGAGGTTTTGAATGCTTCAGCGGTGTGCGTTTATGTGGTTGAGACTAGTTCGAGAATGAAGGTTTGTTTCTTCCTATTTTTTAGATCTGCTTCATCTCTAAATCTCTATACCTTTTCTGTTTTTTCTAGGATTTTTTTGGTGGTACTGGTTTAGTGGTTTTTTTATTTTTTATTTTTAAAATAATAAGAAGAAGTGATGATCTCTATGGCGTTCACAGGTTTTTTGTAAGCGTTTTTTGTCTTGTCCGAAAACACAATGGAGGTGGTGAGGAGTTTCTATTGATTTTCTTTTTTTTTTGTGTTTGTGAGTATGACTAGGTAGATTCGATTATGGAAAAAATGAGGATAAATGGTTTTTGTGGGAGCTGTAAGCCGATGGGTTTTTTTTGTTTTGAATGTGGTTGTCGATGTCTTTGTTCCTGCTTTCCCCCTCTTTATAAAAAAACAAATCCCTTTTTTCCTTCAAAATTTTTTTGTCTGTTATTGATGAATCTCTTTCATCTGCAGAGATGTGCAGGATATTGTTATATGGGTTCATAACTTCTCTTTGCATTTTTGCTTGCATGTTTGACTTTGGTCACTTTGGTGTGTAGTTTGGATGGAGTGTTTCAGGATAATAGCAGGGTCTTGTTTGTATTAGCAAGAAAACAGCTGAATAATAAAAGACTAAATTAAATTAAAAAAGTAAATAAAATAAACTAAAAACTGATTAATTAAAAAATATATATAAAGAAAAAATAAAAATAAAAAATAAAAAATAAATAAAAATCAGAATAAAAAATAAAAGTAAAATAATTTCCAAAAATTAAAAAGCCAATTAAATTAATTAACTAAATTAAAAATTATCTTGAATTAATATTAAAATGAAACTAGCTCTAACTCTAATACAAACTAAAACTTTTATTATAAAAATTAAACTTAAATTGAGAATTGGATCAAAATTAAAACTAAACTTTGAATTAGATTAAAATTGACCTAAATTAAATTAAAAAAAGATCTAAAATTAATATCTAACTAGAAAATAAAATAATAAATAAATTACAAAAATGAGACAAAATAATCTAAATAAAATTCTAGGATTGAATCAAATTCTAAAATCTGTAATAAAGTGATTAAAATATAAACAAACATTCTAATTAAAACGAAACAAATTCTAAAATAAAAGATGATGGTAAAATGTGTGATTAATGAAATGGCCTAAAAATGTAAAATGACTGACTATCAATACCGCGATAAAATAAATAAAAATAAAAGTCGGATGAATGAAAATTGAAAATTTTCGGTCAAAATTTAGGGTGTGACAACCGCCAAAGAAGGCTTTCTTAACAACATATGGGCCATCATAGTTCGGAGTCCACTTGCCCCGAGAATCTGTAATGAAAGACTGGATCTTTTTGAGCATGAGGTCGCCTTCTATGAAAACATGAGGTTTGACCTTCTTGTCAAAATCTTTCTTCATTCTTTGCTGGTACAACCGACCATGACACAAAGCTGTTATTCTCTTTTCCTCAATCAAATTCAACTGATCAAATCTACTTTGACACCATTCAGCCTCAGTCAACTTGGCTTCCATCAGAATTCTCATTGATGGGATCTCAACCTCGACAGGGAGCACTGCTTCTGTACCATAAACAAGTGAGAAATGGGTTGTCCCTGTTGAAATGCGTACAGATGTACGATACCCATGCAAAGCAAAAGGGGGAATCTCATTGTCGCTCCCGATAAATGGGAATGGCCCAGATAAAGGTACAGACGCGAACGGTCGGCGAAAGGAGGATGTGAGAACACACAGGAGTGAACTCACAGGGAATGAATAGAGTCGCCAGCTAGGCATTTTTATCCTGGAGGAAAGGTAATGCATGCATAGACCTAGAAAGATATGGATAAGACGGTTGCGAACCAGAGAGACTGAGAAAGGGGGTTGGTTACAACCTGGGAAGGTATTAGCACCCAGATTGTCCGCCGTACTCGACGGGATCCACGCTTAAAAGATTTGTGTTTCAAAGGGGTAGTGTCAGTGCAATCTGTGTATCAAAGCTGGAAAAGATGTACAGGTGTGTGTGTAAAAGAAGTGTGAAATGGAGTATGTGAAGTGTCAGTGTAAGGAATGAATGGAATGTTCAAGAATATGAGGCTAAAAGAATGATACTGGAAAGAGGGGGAATATACAGAGACTTTTGTTCGATAACTGTTAAGTTATGCCTACGTATCCTCTCGTGCAATGAGGAAGTCAGAACACCGTAGTTCGACCCAAAGAGACTGAAAGGTGAGTTGACTTGTGAACTGCCTGCTAGTCTATGCTCAAATGTATGACCTGTCTGGCTCAGGTGCAAACTGTCTTGCATTAGACGGAAGAAGCAAGTTCTCGTTTGTGAGTGAATGAGATGAGAAAAGAATCCCGAAGGAGACGATTTTTGTTTGTTTTGAGTTTTCAGTCTTTTATTGCTCTTGAAGGTTTGTCATAAATTAATGAGCTTAAGCCTAAACCAATGGATTAGTAAACTCATCACATCTTCCCTCTGATTAGGGGTAATGAGAGTACCTTAAGTGTGAAGTCAGCTTCTCACACTTAATCACCATGATGTAGGATTAAGATCATTAACCTACTTATGATTATTTAGATGTTTTTGTTGTTTTTGTTTAGTGTTAAGTAATGAGGTTAAGCCACAATCAGGGATTAAACAGACTCATTACACCATCTTAATAGAAGGATAATAGATGAGAATGTTTAAGCTGAGGAAGATTCCTCAATTTAACCCATGATTAGGGATTAACCTCATGACAAAACAAAGCCTTTATTAGATGGATTTTAGTTAATGATGAGATGAAGAAGTGAGTTTTATGGTTTGTAAGACAACTTGAGGGGGACTTGTCCATTAACACTAGGGTTAGTCCTTCTTAACCAGTTAAGGAAGAATTAGAACCCTAATGCAAGGCCTAAGTTACAAGCTTGATGTCTTGATGATTATTAAGTGAATTGATTAAAGGATTTAAACACATTAAGGGTTTAACACTTAGGATTAAAGTTATACACTCCATCCTAATAGAAGGATGCAGGCATAAGCTTAATCACAAAGCCTTAAAGCCTTTATGGTTTAGTCCCTGATTATAAGATGAGAAGAGAAGACTCAATGAGACACAAAGGTAAAAGCTAAGTGGGGGACTAATCAATATTCACATGCTCGGATGGTCCTAGGTTAGTGAGGCTCACTATCCTAAAGAAGAAAGAAAGAAGAAAAAGAAGAATGAAAGGAGAATGGCCATGGTGGCCTAAGCACACCTTAAGTCAAGAACAAATAGAAGAAGATGAGGAAGAAGAAATGGATGAATTAGAAATAAGATAAGGAGATGAGAATGCGGTATGGAGGTGAGATGAATAATGAATAAGATAAGGAGATGAGAATGCGAAATGAAGATAAGATGAGCAATGCACAAGCAGAGCCTACACCAGTAGGACTTCCAGATGCAGCAGCATGCGATAAAAACGGTCCTCAGTGGTACCTAACGGAGAAGGTCCGTTGCCTCTTCAATAAGCACAAGAGAAAACTCAGGAAGAAATTTCGATTCTAAAGCGGACTCAACAGTTCAAGCACAAATGTCAATTATCAGAATATCAGGCAAAGGTTAGATATAAGCTTCCAGCATCCAGAATTAAAACCAAGAATCAGTCTGCGCAAAATCACAGGCTGCGTGCAACATGCGTCTGGATTATGAGAATAATTAATCACCAAGCCATCATCAAACTACAATCTCCATCATCGATATCGAGCAATGAAATCTGCAAAACTTTAAACATAAACTAAAACCAATATTAAATAAAATCCTATTTAATTAAACTAAATTAACCAAAATTAAATTCAAATCTAAATTGAAATTACTAAACAAAATTAACTAAGTGAAACATCAAATTACAATAGAATTCTAAATCTAAATCTTATTAATTATCCATTAATTCTAACAAAATTTAAGAGGAATCCTAATTAAGAAAAACAAGATTTAAAAAGAAAGGAACAAAAGCAAGGGAATGGGGTGCCCGCTGGATTCAAAGGTGCAGTCAGCAAATTCAGCATGGGCTGAGGCCCAAGAACAACAACAGCAGGGAGAGACAATGCACCAAACCTGTGGTGTGATTATTAATTTCAAGTGGGCCTAGCCCAACCTTAGCCATAAAGAAAAAACAGATCAGTAAGGAAAAAAAATTATAAACAAAAGCAAACATAAAACGAGGAAAAAGTCATCTGCTTCACAATTCCCAAATGGCTTTCTCCCTCAGTACCGCCGGTCTCTCACAAACCAAATCACCGTGACCACCCTCCTTCTATTGCGCCAATCGCGAAGCCCTCTCTACACAGTCGACCGCGCCTTCACCTCTGTTCGCGGTGGCTACACAAACTTCTTCGAGTCAAAACGCGTTGTGTTCGTTCGTGGATCTGCAACTCAACTTCGATTTGCTCGCGGTTCCAGATCGGCTTTGATCTTCTTCTTCTCTCTTGTTTCGTTTCCGGCTCCAATTAGTGTGTGTTGTGCGAGTTGATGTGTGTCCAACGAGTCCTCATCTCATCAGATTCAAAACTTATTTTCATCTTCTTCTTTTTTCTGTCTTCAGCCCTGGTTCTGTGTTGTTGTTGTTTGGTTATGAGTGCTGGAGATTTGTTAATGGTGTGAGGTTTGGAAATTTGAGGAAGGTCGTGAACGGTTTGTAGTATTGTTCAGTTGAAGGTTGCTGAGGGGAAGGACTGTGGCTGGGTTTTGTTGATAGTTGTTGAAGGTTTTTCGAAGAAGAGGTTTCGAGTTGTTGTGATTGTTGAAGGTTCGGTCCTCAAACTTTCTTCTTCTCCTTTTTTGTGCATGTTCTGTTTGATTTGATGTTGTGTTGATTGAAGTTCGGAGTGGTGAAGACGAAGAAGGGTGATGTTGGGTTGAAGAAAGTTTGAGGGTCGTGAGCGATTTGATGGTGTTTGGAGGTTTGTAACAAGGTTGAAGAGGGAAGAATGTTTTGGCTAAAACAAAACAGGGTGAGTTCAGATTTGGAGGAGGGTCGGAGGTTTTTGAGTGATGAAGGCGTGTTGAGGTTTGTTGTTTACTTGTATGGAGTCTTGTTTGGAAATTACAATGTGTTGTTGAAAAAGGTTTTTTTTGTGAAAATGGTGAAGGATTATGAAAGGTCTACGATGTGTTTGAAACCAAATTTAGTGAGGTATGGTTTCAGGTTGGAGAAGGGATTTGAAGGGCTGAGGATATTTCTTGTGGTTCAGTTGAAGGAGAAAAACAACAAGAAGCAGAAGGCGGAAGAGGTTATGGTTGTTGTTCGTTGTTTTTAAGTGAAGGTGAAGGTGATTTGTGAATTGAGTCACGAAAAAAAATATATCTGTTGGAGTGTGATGAGTGGTTTGGACTGTATTGTGTGAAGTTTTGTGTGAAGGGTGTGTGGGTGACGTGAGGCATTTGTTAAAGTGGGCCCATTTGCTTTTTGAATTGGCTGAAAGAAAGTTGTAAAGGGTAATGTGCAAGCTGAAGACTTTTTCTTGTGAATTGGACATTTCATCTTGCTTTTCCTCTAATTATGTTCCTCTAATTATGTTTTTTTGTTTTTTTTTGTAATAATTGGACTTGGAAGAATGGAAAATGAATATTAGAAAAGGATGAATGATTTAAACAATGAATATTAAAAATATGAATATGGATTATGGGTTTTGAGATGGAGAAAAATGAAATTAAATGGAAAAGTAGAATTAAATAAAATATGGTCTTGGAAATGAACAAAAAAATGTTTGAAATATGGACATGGTCTTAGAATGGATATGGACTTGAAATTAGATATAGATAATCGAAAAGTGAATTGAAATACGAACAAAAATGATTGACCATTCGAAACGCATTTACAAGTGACAAGTGGATATGAGAAAAAGACATTTGGATAGAAATAAAATGGGATGATGGATAGGAGATGAATATGGGAAAGAACAATGGTTAGAAATATGGACGATGAATAAAACTCGAAATAAACTTGAACGAACTCCACCAACATTTTTCACTGATTGAGTTTGATCCAACAACCGCACTAGAACTTCTACTAACAATTCTGATAAAAAACGTGAAGCAAAATGCCACCAAACAATTCTCTGAACTAATCAACCATTTGAATCCGTGGCCAAATAAGTCTTGAATCACTTCAAATCTTTCACAATCAATCACTTGGAAGATAAATCCATAAATGAACAACTAAACAAATAAAATGGCCCAAAGCTTCTCGTGAACCACAACTTGACGACCTAGCGAATTCAACACACCACAACTTGACTTTGAATGCTCATTTCCTGAGAAATAGCCCAGATAACTTACACTTGAAGAAATCCCCTCATAAATCGATGAAGAGGAAAATATCCTGATGATGGACCAGATGAATAAGTGAACAGTCTTCAGACGTGAAGTCCTTGGAGACCACAAAATCAGGGAAATAAACCCTAATTTTGACCAGAGCATAAGAAAATGATGTCATTGATTGCTGCATAGTGAAATCCTTAAATCCTCTGATAATCTGCAAACAATGATGTGAACCCTAATTCTTCCGATGATCTTGATCCCATGTCTTAGGATCCTATGCAAATGATATGCAAAATGCGTATGAATGCGAAACGAAAAGCTGAAAAAGATAGAAGATCAGAGGGAAAATTTAGGGTGTCTACACTCATGCCAGTCCTTATATGTCATAACCATCTTCTGAATGATCTTCTTAATGTTCTTATTCGCAGCTTCAAGAGCCTCATTCATCTTCGGTCTATAAGGAGAAGAATTATGGTGTTGAATCTTGAATTCTTCACAAATCTCTTTCATCATCTTATTTTTCAAGTTCGAACTATTATTAGTAATCATTCTATTCGGAACACCATATCTGCAGATAATGTTATTCTTGATAAACCGAACCACAACTTGCTTGGTCACATTAGCATATGATGTTGCTTCCACCCACTTGGTGAAGTAGTCAACTGCCACAAGAATAAAACGATGTCCATTCGAAGCCTTGGGTTCAATCATACCAATCATATCAATTCCCCACATAGAAAAAGGCCATGGGGAAGAAATCACATTGAGGTGAGTTGGTGGCACATGAATCTTATCAACATACAATTGGCACTTATGGCACTTTTTCACATACTTGCAACAATTAGATTCCATTGTCAGCCAATAGTAACCTACTCTCAACATCTTTTTAGCCATTGCATGCCTTTAGCATGAGTACCAAAAGATCCTTCATGAATTTCATTCATTAACATGTCTGTTTCGTGTCTATCCACGCATCTGAGCAAGACCATGTCAAATGTCCTCTTATAAAGCACATTTCCATTCAAGAAGGAATTGCCTGCCAATCTCCTCAAAGTCCTCTTATCTTTATCGGATGCCCCAAGTGGGTATTCCTGACTCTAGAGAAAACATTTAATATCATGATACCAAGGCTTGTCATCATGGACCTCTTCAACTGCGAACACATGAGCTGGTCTTTCAAGCTGCATCACTCTGATCATGGGAACATCATTCCACTGATGCACCTTTATCATGGAAGCTATAGTTGCCAAAGCATCTGCCATCTGATTTTCATTGCGAGGAACATAATGAAACTCAACTTTAGTGAAGAAAGTTGATATTCTTCTAGCATAATCTCTATAAAGGATCAAGTGGGGTTGATGAGTTACCCACTTACCCTTGATCCGATTGATTACCAAGGAAGAATCTCCATACACATCAAGATGCTTAATCCTCATATCAATAGCTTCCTCAAGATCCATAATACAGGCTTCATACTCAGCTTCATTATTGGTACAAGGAAAAGTCAACCTTGCAGCAAAAGGAATATGTGAACCATGGGGTGTAATGATCATTGCCATAATTCCTCTTATATGCGCATTTATAGCACCATCAAAAACTAAACCCCATCGAGATCCAGGCTCCGGCCCTTCCTCGATTAAAGTTTCATCACAATATTTCATCTTCAAAAACATCACATCCTCATCCGGAAAATCAAACTTGATAGGCTGGTAATCATCAATCGATTGATGTGCCAAATGGTCAGCCAAGATACTACCTTTTATAGCTTTTTGAGCTCGGTACTCGATATCATATTCTGACAACAACATTTTCCAACGAGCAATCCTCCCAGTCAAAGAAGGCTTTTCAAATATATACTTGATCGGATCCATTTTAGATATCAACCAAGTTGTTTTATTCAGCATATACTGGTGAAGACGCTTTGCAGCCCAAGCTATGGCACAACAAGTTTTTTCAAACATGGAGTACCGAGACTCACAATCAGTGAATTTCTTACTCAAGTAGTAAATTGCATATTCTTTTCTTCCAAATTCATCTTGCTGACCGAGCACACAACCCATGGAATCTTCTAACACGGTCAAGTACATGATTAACGGTCTTCCTTCCACCGGAGGAGACAAGATAAGAGGTTCAAGAAGATATTCCTTGATACTTTCAAATGCCTTCTGACAATCGTCTATCCATACACAACCTTGGTCTTTCCGAAGAAACTTGAAGATCGGAGCACATGTGGCAGTCATGTGAGAGATAAACCTTGAAATATAATTCAAATGGCCCAAGAATCCTCTTACTTCATTTTCAGTTCTTGGAGCAGGCATTTCCTGAATAGCTTTCACTTTATCAGGATCAACTTCAATTCCTCTTTGGCTGACAATGAAACCTAATAACTTTCCAGAACGTATACGAAATGTGCACTTGTTCGGATTCAAACGAAGCATAAACTTTCTTAACCTCTGAAACAACTTCAGCAAATGTTCAACATGATCGTCTTCAGTCCTTGACTTAGCGATTATATCATCAACATATACCTCAATTTTTGTGTGCATCATATCATGGAAAAGCATGGTCATAGCTCTTTGGTATGTCGACCAACATTCTTCAATCCAAAGGGCATCACTCTGTAGCAGAATGTTCCCCATGGTGTAATAAATGTGGTCTTTTGCATGTCCTCGGGTGCCATCTTTATTTGATTATAACCATAAAATCCGTCCATAAAAGAGAACACACCAAACTTAGCCGTATTATCTCCTAACACATCAATGTGTGGCAATGTAAAATCATCTTTTGGACTGGCTTTATTCAAATCTCTGTAATCAACACACATTCAGACTTTTTCGTCTTTCTTTGGAATAAGCAGAATATTGGTCACCCATTGAGGATAATTAGATGTCACAAGAAAACCTGCATCAATCTGCTTTTGAACCTCCTCTTTGATCTTTATTGCCATATCAGGATGAGTTCTTCTCAACTTTTGCTTCACAGATGGACATTCAGGCTTCATCGGCAATCTATGTTCCACAATATCAGTATCAAGACCCAGCATGTCCTGATAGAACCAAGAAAACACATCAACATATTCTCTAAGAATCTCAACCATCCTCTTTTTAACCTCAGGACCAAGCAGTGCTCCAATCTTGACTTTTTTCTTATCATTTCAGAACCCAAGTTGACCAATTCAGTAGACTCTCCATGAGGCTGAATAATCTTCTCCTCGTGCTCGAGCAACTGAGAAATCTCATCAGGAATCTCTTCAACATCCTCTTCCCCGACTTCAAATACAGGGAATTCAAAGTTGGGAGATGGCATAGGATCATTGTTTTCAATGGGTTTATCAATCAATCTGCACAATGATTTTATTTTTATTTTAGAGTATGAACAAAAGTGAAAATATCATGCAGATAAACAATGATTATTATTATTTTGGGTTTTTTATGTTACCATTTTTCAGAATAAAGAAAAAAGGAAAAACACATATGGAAATAACAAAATAACATTTTATTGATGATGATAAAATTTGAAACAAAGCCCGACAAACATCGCTTTCACCTTGGGTAAAGTGAAAGGATTTTTGAAAGAAAATAAAAAAATTACTTTGAAACATAAATAATAGAAGGAACATCAATAGAAATCCAGTTCTTGCAAATCTTTCCGTGCGTAACAAAGTTAGGCATTTCTTCATCTTCATCATCTTCAATGATGGCAGCAGCGGAATGACCGTTGATAAACCCAGCACTTCGGAACCCTTCCTGAATAGTCTTCGAGTCATTGAGAGCCACACCTGGTGTAAAACAAATATCAAATACTTCTTTGTTGTCAATAACATCAATAACTCATCCCCAACCGTCAAATTGACCAGTTTCGAGTACATGCAGAGCATCCTTGAGAGAAGACACTGGCATAACATTCTTCTTAGCAACATTATCAATAACAGAAAGATCCTGGAATGAAGTTCCCACCTCTTATTCAGCATCAATATAAAATAAAGATGACAAATTGCTCACTAGCATCGCCTGTTCACTGCCAATAGTCACTAACTTCCCATCTTTCACAAACTTCAGCTTCTGATGGAGAGTAGACGTTACAGCTCATGCCTCATGAATCCAGGGTCTTCCAAGGAGACAACTGTAAGCGGGACATATATCCATTACTTGGAAAGTAATATGGAATTTAAACGGTCCAATCAGAATAGGAAGATCAACTTCACCAATCACAGTTTTCTTTGATCTGTCAAAAGCTTTCACAATAATCCCACTATGCCTCATGGGAGAACCTAGGTACGCAAGCCTTTACAAGGGCGACTTCGGCATCACATTCATATAAGATCTGATATCAACCAGCACCTTAGACATAGCTTCTTCCTGACAATTTACTGAAATATGCAGAGCCAAATTATGGTTCCTTCCTTCTTCAGGCAAGTCATCATCATAGAAACTCAGATTGTTGAATGATGTGATATTAGCCACAATACTATCAAACTGATCAATAGTCACATCATGATCAACATAAGCTTGATCAAGAATCTTCTGCAAAGACTGCCTATGAGCCTCATAGCACATCAAGAGTGATAAAACTAATATCTTCGACGGAGTATGCAACAACTGCTCAGTAATGTTGTACTCGCTCTTCTTTATCAATTTTAACACCTCATCTTCACTATATTTCAAACTGGAATCCCCAAATTGGCCTGATCAGGAAACAACATTCATAATTTGTTTACTCGCACTTGTATCTTCAGCTCTCTTCGAAGGATCCGAAGCATAAACTCTACCACTTCGAGTAACCTTTTTCACATCAGCAATGCTAACCAAAGACTTTGGAGAATGAATAGGAACTTCCTTACCATTTTCTATCATCGTAGAATTATACTGGTACGAAACAACTTTATTAGACTCATATGGCATTGGACCAGGCAAATTGATCACCAAAGGAGTAACAACATTTTTGCGGCTATCAAAAGAAATAACCACCTTCTCAGGAACAACCTTATCAGGAATATTGAACTGAGGCCCAATAACATTTACTTTATTGTCATACTCATCTCTTTTCACTGTCACTTCTGTAAACACCCCAAAATTTCCCTCACCCATTCACATCATGGATTGTGATCATTTCATATGCATAAATTCAACCATAGCATCTCATATTGCATTTTTGATTCACTGCATTGATTCAAAGTCATATGCATCTAGGGTTTGTGATCTGAGCAATCCAAGAGCTTCTTGAGCCACTCCAAAGGTCATCAATCACTTCAAAGGGGTCCATGTATGTTGAAGCATCATATTATATCCTCTCAAAGTCAAGGAAATCAAAGAATCACAAGAACTGGGAAAGGCATAGGAGCAGAGTAAGGTTTGACTGCACAGATGACCTAGAATTAGGGTTTTGGTTTCAAAGGCCATAACTCCAATTTTTTTGGTCATTCTTATTTCTATTGGTCTCTATATGTTATAAGAATCATGCATATCAAGTTTCATGAAGAAATCCTATGGAGAAGGCATCCAATCAAGAGTTTACTTTTTGAGCAAGTCAGTGCAAAATCAGGGCATCTGAGGCCCTCAATGACCCAACCAAAGGGTGTTCTTCATCATTTTGATTGTGTATGATCTTTATTTGATCATGGAAGATGTTAGAAGTTCACAAAATTGAAGAAATTTAAGCCATTTGCAAAGTTGACTTTTTGGGAAAATAACTTGTAATGGAAAATTCCCATTTTGGGAAACTTTTTCAACCCTTGCTTTTTGATTCAAAAATGCTTCAAATGGGAAAACTTTGGTCATGAAAGTTGTAGAATGGATCATTCCCTTTCCAAAAAGTACAAGAACTTGTCCTAATTCATTTTGGATCAAAAGTTATGGCTTGTCAAATTTGGGAAAAATCACATAATTTCAAGTTTTCCACCAAAGAGGCATTTTTCAAAATGGTATGATCAAGTGTTCTAAAGGCTTCAAATGTGCACAAACTCATTACAACATGATCATGTGACTTCTAAAAACCAGAATTGGCCCAAGAATTATGCATTTTGATACCTTGAACTTCATGAATTCCCAAAGTGGCCAAACTTTAAGAAAATTGCAAAACATCTCATAAACTTCATTCAACTTGCTGAATCATCTCAAAACTAATTCCATGGACCTCCTTAATCTCAGCTGAGCAAGGACAAGCCAATGAGCTAGCTACACCATTTCCCATACCTCAAGTACAACACTTTTGACTTTTTGGCAAAAACACCCATACCAATCACAACAGTCCACAACAACTCTCTGCCCAATCCAGACCTTACAAACACACTCCAAGGCTTCATTTTCATAACACACACAAGCCTGAAACTCTCTCTAAGCCAGCATTCTCATTTTTCACCTCTTATGCAACTTCCTTCGAAACTCATCATACAAGCATCAAACATTCAAACAAACTTCACAAAACATCTTAGCATACTCCCCTGATCATTTCCCTGCCCTCATTCATCCCTGAAACATCCTCAAACTGAAACACGATTTCCTCACTTCACTGAACAGAACTTGCTCAATCTCACAAACCAGCCATTTTAAACTCCAACCAAGCATTGCAAGCTTCTCAGGAGGTTCATTAGAGGCGTTTTGGATCAAAGGGCCAGCCAGAAAGTTCCAAAGATCAAAGCTTCAGTTCAGGTGAGCTCAAGAACATTTTTTCCAGAAACATGTTTTTAAGTTCCTAAATGATTCTCTATGCTTCACTGATCATGCTGATATGTTTTGTTTCGAAAATGATTGAGTATTGAGTATGTATGATGCTTCTGAAACTTTTCTGACCTAAATGCATTTTGCTTCGATTCAGCTTTGTTGTGAAAAATAAATGTGTTTTGGTTGTTGATTCTTGCTCTATGATGTTTGGGGATGGATTCTGGGCAGAGAGATTAGACTTTAGTGACCTAGGGAGGAAGATAGCAATTTTCAGGGAGGATTGTGGCCGGAGAAGATGACCGGAGGTCATTTCTGGCCACCTGAAAGTCATTAAGCCCTAATTGTGTCATTAATTGTAGTTTGAATGTGGAGCGTAGATTAGGCTGACTAAGTCAATCCCCCGCGCGTTTCAATGGCCTGGATCTATCATTAAACCTTAATTCCATTTAATTAAGTTAATTAATTAGTTTTAGTCAGTTTGAATCTCAGCCACTAGATCACGCGCGCAGTCAATTCCCGCGTCCCAGCTTTGAATCCCAACCACTGGATCAGTTGACTTTCCCATTTTTCATTTAAAATTCATTTTATTTTCTTTTGTTTTGATTTATTTTGCACGAATTATTAAAAATAGCAAAAACCCTTTAAAAATTCTGAAATTTTTTGTCAAAGGTCTAATTAATTTTCAGAACACAAAAATATTTTTATTTTTATTTTTTGCATTAAAAATTAATTTTAAATGATTTAAAAGATTATTTTTAATTAATTAATGAAAATTAATTAATTAAAAATACTTTTAGGTATTTAAAAAATCACAAAAAAATTCATGTAACATTTAAAAACATTTAGAAGCATTGTCCAACTCTCAAAACAAATTGCTTTTTGTTCTTGATGCCCTTTTGATTATTTTCTTTGGAATTAAATTCATTTTGAGCCAATATTTTGTGACAAACTTCAAAAATTCATTTCTGCCTAACCGTGGAGAGTTGGACAATGATTCTTTTTGCATTGCATCTTGCATAGCATGTAGTTTATAGGATAATATTGGCTTGGATTGATCTTGTATTTTCAATTTGTTTTGCATTTTTCTTTACAAGGTACCTTAAAACCCTAGCAATCTTAGAAAATTCATAACTCTCACTAGGTTAAGAGTTGGATCCCCCTCCTTTGGGCAGTGAGTTTGTATAGGTTTAGGGTTCCTTTGTTTGCATTTTCAAATTTTTATCATGTCATTTGCTTCTGGTTTTGGAATTTTGCTTTGTATGTTGCATATAACCCTAATTCATGCCTTCCTTTGCATCCATCTTTCATTTGCTTGCATACCATGACTTGTCATGACATTTTGTGCATTCATTTGATTCATAAAACATCTTAGGACATATTAGAATCATGTTTGATCATTGCATCTTTCATTTGCCATGTTGTATGTCATTTGCATTTCATAACTTTTCATGAACTTTCATGGTTCAATACATGCCTCATTTGCATCATTATGCTTGTATGATCATTCTCATGCCTTGTCTCATGTTTGTATCATCTCTTAGCATCATTAACATCATGTATTTGCTTCTGAATTTGTCTTGCATCATGCCATTTCATCTCATTTGCATTGCATTTCATTTCTTTCACTAACTTTTCAGGTGGTAAGTTACTTTGAGAAGTGAATTTTCCTTCACTTCTCATGTTCTCTTTTCATCTCTTTCATACTTCCCTTGCTGCATTTTGTATGTGTTTGGGTTTGAGCTTGCTCATTCTCGTTCATCTTACTTTCTTCCTTTAAACAACTTGACTTCTTAAGTGAAGCAAGTTGTTTTGCTTCTCTTTGCTCCTCTCATCTTGCTCCTCCTTGGTGGTTCCTTGAAGATTTCCTTCTTAAACCCCACAAACCCTAGGAATGACCAAGCATGATAACAATTAGGGTTTGATTAGTCCCCCCATTTAGCTTTTACCTTTGTGTCATCTTTGAGTCTTCTCCTCTCATCTCATAATCAAGGACTAAACCTTAAAGGCTTTTAGGCTTTGTGATTAAGCTTATGCATGCATCCTTCTATTAGGATGGAGTGTATAACTTTAATCCTAAGTGTTAAACCCTTAATGTGTTTAAATCCTTTAATCAATTCATTTAATAATCACTAAGACATCAAGCTTGTAACTTGGGCCTTGCATTAGGGTTCTAATTCTTCCTTAATTGGTTAAGAAGGACTAACCCTAGTGTTAATGGACAAGTCCCCCTCAAGTTGTCTTACAAACCACAAAACTCACTTCTTCATCTTGTCATTAACTAAAATCCACTTAATAAAGGCTCTGTTTTGTCATGAGGTTAATCCCTAATCATGGATTAAGTTGAGGAGCTTTCCTCAGCTTAAACATTCTCATCTATTATCCTTCTATTAGGATGGTGTAATGAGTCTGTTTAATCCCTGATTATGGCTTAATCTCATTACTCAACACTAAACAAAAACACCAAAAACATCTAAATAATCACAAGTAGGTTAATGATCTTAATCCTACATCATGGTGATTAAGTGTGAGATGCTGACTTCACACATAAGGTATTCTCATTACCCCTAATCAGAGGGAGGATGTGATGAGTTTACTAACCCATTGGTTTAGGCTTAAGCTCATTAACTTATGACAAACATTCAAAAGCAATAAAAAACTGAAAACACAAAAAACAAACAATAATCGTCTCCTTCGGGATTCTTTTCTCACCTCATTCACTCATAAACGAGAACTCGCTTCTTTCGTCTAATGCAAGACAGTTTGCACCTGAGCAAGACAGGTCATACACTTGAGCATAGACAAGTAAGCAGTTCATAAGTCAATTTATCTTTCAGTCTCTTTGGGTCGAACTACGGTGTTCTGACTTCCTCATTGCACGAGAGGATACGTAGGCATAACTTAACAGTTATCGAACAAAAGTCTCTGTATATTCCCCCTCTTTCCAGCATTATTCTTTGAGCCTCATAGTCTTGAGCATTATACTCCTGTTCTTACACTGACACTTCCTTTACACACTTCATATTTCCTTTACACTGACACTTGCATTCTTTCCAGCTTTGATACACAGATTGCACTGACACTACCCCTTTAAACACAAGTCTTTTAAGCGTGGATCCCGTCGAGTACGATGGACAATCTGGGTGCTAATACCTTCCCAGGTTGTAACCAACCCCCTTTCTCAGTCTCTCTGGTTCGCAACCGTCTTATCCATATCTCTCTAGGTTTATGCAGCATTACCTTTCCTTCGGGATAAAAATGCCTAGCTGGCGACTCTTTTCTTTTCTCTTTTCGCCGACCGTTCGCGTCTGTACCCCTTCTGACCTGAGGTGTCATTTGGTGGGAGCGACAACTTCAATCAACTTATCATCCATCATTTTTTGAATGTCTCTCTTAACAATCACGCAACCACGAGGGTTCACCGAACAAATACAACATCCAGCAGAATCGTGGTCAATATCATGATATTCGCTTAAGAAAGTATGCATCTCAACCAAAGAACTTTGAATGTGGTGGACCTCATAAATTTTGAACAAACCAGGACAACCATCAACCATGTTCACAGACATATTACCATGATTTGGAAGCAGATTTGACTTCACATTTGTATTAACATCATTGAAAGACAAAACATTACTCTTTATCAATTTCTGCACTTCAAACTTCAATAGATAACAATTCTCAATATCATGCCTTGGGGCACCTTGATGAAACACACAGTGAGCCTCTGGCTTATACCACCATGGGATATATTCTGGAACTGGAGGCGGAGAACATGTTTGCACAAGATTCTTTGCAATCAAAGACGGAAGCAAATCCGCATATAATAATGGATGGGATCAAAATTCGTCTTAACACAACCATGTTGATTTCCACTCTGTTGCATAGACGGTTGTTGCTAACGAGACTGGTACTTTGGGGCTACTGGCACAGTTGGAGTCACATTAATCATCAGAGTTACAGAAGCTACATGCTGAGGATGATGATTCTCACGACTGTGAGATCTTCTGTAATTTTCACAGGACACTGCATTAGTATCACCTTCTTTTTTCTTACCGAAGTTGAACCTCTTAGAGCTCGAGCTAGCACTACTTTCTTTATTCAACCATCCCTCACGGACACCTTATTCTAAATGCATCCCTATACTCACCATTTCAGTGAAATCAGAAGGAGCACTTGCAATCATCTTCTCGTAGTAGAAAGAACCTAAAGTCTTCAAAAAGATCTTCGTCATCTCTTTCTCTTTTAGAGGAGGAACAATCTGAGCTGCTAGCTTGCGTCATCTTTGCGCACACTCTTTGAAAGTTTTTTTGTCCTTCTGGGACATAGCACGGAGTTGATCGATGTCCGGTGCCATATCAACATTATACTTGTATTGCCTAACAAAAGCCTCTCCCAAATCATCTAAAGTATGGATTTGGCTGCTATCCAAACTCATGTACCATCTCATGGCTGCACCAGTCAGACTATCTTGGAAATAATGAATCATCAACTGATCATTGTCTGTCTGAGAAGACATCTTCCTAGCATACATAGTCAGATGACTCAAAGGACAAGTATTGCCCTTATACTTCTCGAACTCAGGCAACCTGAACTTGTACAGAACCTTGACATTAGGAACCAAACAAAGATCATAAACATCTTTACCAAACAAATCTTTGTGCTTCAAGGCTCTCATCTCTCTCTTCAACTCAACAAAACAGCCTTGAAAATCATCAAGTCTTTCAGTTACACCAACGCCTTCACCGGGCTCAGCATGGTAAATCACTTCATCATGGTGTGAAGTGGTGTGCATCACAGGCGGTGCAATAGTCATTACTGGCTGAAGACTATTAAATGCAGCAGTCTAAGGAGGAGGAGGATGATAACCAGTGGGACTAAAATTAGCCGGCATGCCCCACAGTGTACTAGGAGGCATGCAGTAGCGAGGAGAAATGACAACTTCGGCAGAGACCAATGCAATGACAATCTCAAAGATGACTGTGTGCTAAACATGAGAATTAGAAGGATGGGGTGGTTGATTCTGAGCATCTACCAAGCTTTCCATCATGGAAGTAACTCTTTCCAAGCTATCCTTCAGATATGCAACTTCCTCGCGCAGCTCGCGATTCTCTTGCTGTAAGGCTTCTGACATCTTCTTCCAATTAGCTCGAGTATCAATCGTGTGAATCAGCTTGACAGGAGAACTGGATGAAGACCAAGAAACAATATAAGATCCATGTACAACACTCAAGAAAAAAGACAAATGCGGGTATGATGCTTGGTATGCGTATGCAAATGCAAATATTTCAAAGGACTATAAGATAAATTGCAATATTTGAAAAGAAACACTTTTTGAAGTACTAACAACTAATTTTCATTAAAATCAAAGTGAGGATTACAAGTGAAGTACAAGCATCAACAATCCTAATACATGAGAGAAAAAGTAAACTAGGCTTAGGGGATCACATCTGAAGAAGATCCAAATCCCGGCTGATACTTCGTGCGAATCCTCTTAAGCTCTTTCTTGTACCAATTCTCCATGTCTTCCTTATCCTTCACCAACTGGTCAACCATAGCCTTCCAAGCACCGGATGTAGGAGGAATAGTGGACGGAGTATTAGAAGAAAATATATCCTCTCTTGGCCTCTTCCTAACACGCCGCTCAAGTAACTCAATGAGATCATCATTCCCATTCAGTTGCTCTTATATTGTTGTCTTCTCATGTAGCCATTCTTATTTCTCTCTCTTCATCTTGTCCAATCCTTCTCGAAGAACAACCTTCTCATCAATGGGAGGAAGAAAAGCGGACAATGGTAGTATAGGAAACAAAGGCTCCTTGGGTGGATAAGGCATCTTGAGCTTAGAAGCCCTAGATCGAACCCACTGGATGTAACACTCGGAGGGAGCAAGGTATTGTCATCCCAATTGACCCTTCTCTTTCCGATGAACCGCATGCCAAGAATGAGCAATCATTTTCTTCATTTCTATATGATCTGCACCATTAAGAAAGAAGAAACTGGATAATGAAAGGTTGTTTGGTATGTCCTTCAAGCAATATCCCAACTGTCGCCTAGCAAGAATAGGGTTGTAACTAATTCCCCACGTGTACCACGAAGAGGTACATTGGGAAACTCTCCACAATTGTCAATAAGCACTCCAATATCATAATAGGAACAATACCAAGTCATATCCTTATGAGAAAGAGACATAATCCTTTGAGACCATCTTCGCTTCTCTCTATTATCCTTGAAGACATCGGACTTTGGTAGGTACAAAATAAACCACCTATAGAGAAGGGGAACGCAACACGCAATCTCTCCATCACCTTTGGAAGTCCAATAATGAAAGGCATGATACATGTCTCCAAGCAAAGTAGGTACCAGATTTCTCTTCAAGAAAATCTGAATGGCACTCTCGTCCACAATACCATCTAAGTTAGGAAACAAGACAATCCCATAAATGAGCAAAGCAAGAATAGCCTCAAATGCATCCTTGTGACCCGAAGTAAGAAAAGTAGAAGATTTCCCCATTAGGAACTTGGCATTAATACCACGGACACTCCCTTTCGGAAGAAACTTCCCATTAAGATCGGACTCCTTGAGAAAAAGGGCTTTGGCGATGACTTTGGTCGTAAGCTCCTTCTCTAAACCACTAAAAAGAAACTCCTTGTCCAAAATAGGTGAACCCATCCAATGAGAGTACTCATCCAAGGGCGGCACAAGATGATAATCAGAAAAGGTGAAACAATGATGCAATGGATCATAAAACAGAGCTAAGGTAGGGAGAATCCCATCTAGTTATCCAAAATAAACAAGATCTTTCCATAACATTTCCGGAACTCCTGGATGTCAACCACCAATTCTCCTAGCTTTCTCATCTCTACTAAATTAGGACTCTTGAAGTTGTACTTCTTTGTGTTCCTTCTTTCAACATTCATAACCATAGACATCTGAAAATTTGCAAAAGTTCCTATGAGTCCCTTGAAATATCAAGAACAATGCTCATGAATGCATGAGTGCATGTATGCAACAACCACAAACAAGATCACACAAAGCACATGGGTCTAGGTTATGAGTCACGAGCATGAAGTCAAGGTAACAGAACACCAACCCACACAGGTAAGTACTAAGGTTTTGTCTTCATTGTACCTGCAGAAAACCAAAAGGGTGATAACAGAGGTGCTCGGAGTTAACATCCATCTTTAGAATATCATTGGTACGTTGGATTACTCCCCAACCGATAACATTCCTAAAATAGACCTCGTTCGAGTGTAGTATCGCGTGACAACCACCTTAGGTTTACACCCAAATAATTTCCGCACTACGTTCCTAAATTGGCTTGGATGGGTTAAGGGTTCTATGGTCCTCAGTATGATCAGCTCAAGGTCGGAAAATAATGCCACATATGATTACTCATCATGACATTGATAATCCAAGAGAGCCTAATCGAGTGGAGATTATCAAATCGATATACCTTTTGACTACTTCATCGCTTATCGCTTCGAATATCGTCGTCCTATCATAAGTTCAACTCAGATCCGGGTTAGAATCTATCTCACTCATAGAGGATCACCAAAACCGAAATAGAAAAAACAAATAACAAAAAAATCAAACCAAAGCAGTAAATAAATCAAACTAGGCCGAATCCAATTAGAGATCTCTTCCCCAGCAGAGTCGCCACTTTTCTGTAGCGGTAAAATCATGAGTGTAAGCTATTAGTTAACTTAACTCAAAGTAAATAGAGTCTCCACCTTGCTTTTAGTTTATTCCAAAAGGAAAAGGAAAAAAGAGAGAATAAATCCTAATGAATCTAAAAGCAAAAAGCTAAAGAAACACAACAGAGAAACAAGTAAGGGGATAGGTTACACAATGGGAAGGTTTTACGCACCCAAAATGTTTATGGTACTCCACAGGAGCCCTTTGAAAACTTTTCTGCTTTAGGTTTGAAAAGTTGTTTGTTAAATGAGAGTGGGGGGATGAGAAAAGAATTATTATTTTTAATATTTTTGTGTTTGGAGAGGTTTACCACTTTATGCCTACGTACCCACAAAGTGCAATGCGAGATCAAAACCCCGTAGTTCGTGGTACAAATAGTGAAAAGGGTGGGTTATGATTAATTTTGTTAAGTGAAGAGAAATCATCATCTTCAAGTGGATGGACAAACAAACTACCATGAGAATGAAGGCATGGACTCATACATCATTATGGGGAGGGCGCCAAATCGGATAAAATCACCGAGTATGCCACTAAACCCCAAAGAATGACAAGAGACTCAATTATATCAAACTACAACCATGGTGATTGAGAGACTTGTACCCGACTAAAGAATAATGACTCATAATCGGCACTCTTTCAAAGAAAATACACAAAAATGCACAAAGGCACAAAAACAACTTGAATGAGTTTGATTGTTTATTTATTTTTTAATTAAGGTCAACATGATTAGATTCATTGATTTTAAAAGAAAAGAAAAAGGGTAAAAGTCCACTTGACAAAGTCAAGGTTTTGTTTATTAAAGAGGTGATGATTTAAAAAGAAGGAATCCTTTGAAAAAGGGAGAAGATTTTGAAAATTAAATAATGGGAGGAGATGAAGGGACTATCCTAAAAAAGAAAATAAGGAGATAAGGGAATAAAGATCTAACCAAACTTGATGATACTTCAAATTATGAGCATAAGGATTTCATCCTTATAAGCTAGCAAATTGCCAAATAAAGGCAAGTTCCAACTTCATGAAGGTCAAGGCAAAGGAAATGTGTCCTAAGAATCTAAGTCCAAATCTTCATTCCAAAGCCAAGGATAGTAACCAATAGTCCACAAATTAAAGTCACAAGTTTTTTTAGAAGTTTAATCCTTTATTAATGTTTTTGTGTCCAAATGGACAAAGGGAAAATCAACAAAACAATAATAAGAGAAAATAATAAACATGATATGGATGAATAAAGTATAATAAAGAAAAATAAAATAAAAGTAATAAAAGTGCAAGAAATTAAATGTTAGTAGCAAAAGCAATTAAACTGCGAGAATCTAAAATATTAATAATAATAATAATAGTATAATAATATTTACATAAGAGTGGTATGGTGGACTTAATTACCCACAACCAAAAGAGTAACCAAAATCGAAAGGCAACCGGATCCACTTATCATCTTACACTATTGTAATTAATCAAGGCAACCCGAACCAAATTCAATGAAATTTGAAAGGCGATTGGGAGATCCAAAGCACCTATACATCAAAGATTCATAAGTCTTGATTTTTAATGCAATATGATTAACCACTTTGGGATTACGCGACCAACAAGAGGCCCGGTCCACGAAACTGCAAGTACCCGATTAGATTTTTATTCCGAATTAGGGAGAAATTTAGGTCTATGTTAAGCAATCTCTGAGGTAATTTACGAAGTAATTACCCTATAAATGAGGCCAGCCACCACCAATTCATGTGAACAATATTAGTTCTAATGCATGCGAGATAAACAATATATAAATCGCCATCCGGACGCAATACTGCATAAAACTAAAGGTGAATACCAAATTGAGCCGCACTCATGGTATTCTTCCATCCTTAAGTTCAATCACTCATCTCGGTGGATTCAAGCATGAAAATGTATCACTAACGCAAAGTACCCTAAATGAATTGAATAATCCACTTAATGGTAGTTTTGGATTAATGAAGATTAACTACTCTAATCTAAACCTAAAGTTCATTGAAATTAAGGAGAAATCACTCCCAAAAGTGCTTCCCAATGTAAAAATAAAAAGGAGGAAGAAGGAGAAGAAAGAGGAACCAAAAAGGGGTTTGAAACAAGCCAAAAACACCATTCTGACTTGCGTTAACCGGTTAATCAAATGGTTAACCGGTTAACGCAGGCAAAACCTGCATAGTTTTAAAGATGGTTAAACGATTAACCAATTTTAACTATAAATGGTTAATTGGTTAACGTTATACCAGAAGCAGAAAAATGCAGAAAATTCAGCATGATCCATTTTAAAACCTTTTCACAAACATTTGATGATCATGATCTGAATTTGCACGAATTTTAAAACCAAAATATAGTAGAATCCCTGCAATCTAACAACAAATAAAGATCCAAGGGATCTAGAAACAAAGGCACCAAAGATCTACGTCTTGAATGTTGATGATGAATATGAGTTTATGGAGTGAGATCAATTACCAAAAGCACTTCTTCAAATTAGACAAAATCATGCTAGATCTACTGCAATGGATGAACAAAAAGAAGAATAGGATGAAGGTTTAGCTCAATTTAATCAAGAATATGTGAATTCTTGATAACTTCAAAAGAAAGAAAAACAGCTTTAGTGAATTTTTGGTTTTGGGAGAATGTTTTGCAAGGGGTTTTTTGGCTCTCAAAAGCTTGGTGAATGAATGAAATTATGGTCCTATTTAAAGACTTTAGGTATAGGAATTAGGTGGAATGGAGATTGCTTTGGTAATTAAAATTAGGCTTGGTAATTTCAATTTTGGTAGGAAATGGAAAAGAGTGTTAATTAGTGAGGGTTTATGGTAGGAAATGATCAAAGTGATGTAGAGAAATCAGAAACCAATGGATCTAGAATATTCCAATTATACTAATAATCTAAGGGTGATAAATTTGAATAAAATATTCAAATTTTACACTGGTTAACCGGTTAACCATTTGGTTAACCGGTTAACCATTTGGTTAACCGGTTAACCAAGCCAAAATTTGAATATTTTATTCAAATGAGGTTACTTGGTTGTTGTGGCCCGATTCTTTGTACGTCGGAGAAGGCATGGAAATAAACACATGAACCTTGGAAATACTTTGAATGAATCAATTAACTTGGGAATTCCTTGATCATATAAATTTGAATTATTTGCGGATCAACTTTGACTTTTGTCTGTGAAATTTTACTCGAGCTGCAGGATTGTTATTTTTGCCATTTTCAATGGTTCCTCTTCCTGGAAAAAAGGGTTAGTAAAAGGAAACAATTATTTTTTGGATTTTAATTAATGGTTAGTAATCATAAACAAATAAAGTAATTAAAGACAACGGTGATCCCCTGCGAGGCATAAACCTAACTCGAGAAGAACCGAGCAACTAGTGTGATCTTGTTTGTATGCATGTTTTAGATGAAATGCGAAGAAAACCTAGGGCAAAAATTAGGGTGCAACAGCTACCAGCTGTTATGTACTCACCCTATGCAGTAGATAAAGAAACATAAGTTTGCTTCTTGCTAAACCAAGATATGAGATTGTTCCCTACAAAGAAGCACCCTTCAGATGTACTTTTCTATCATCTACACTTCCATCCTAATAAACATCACAATATCCAGATAAGATAGGATCACAACCATGAGAATACAACATCCCATAGTCACAAGTTCCTTTCACATATTTTAGAATCTTTTTGACTTGATTTATGTGACTGACTTTGGGTTCCTCATGATATCCAGCACACCCTCCAACAACAAAAGCAATATCTGGTCAGCTAGTTGTGAGATACAACAAGCTTCCTATCATGCTTCTATATAAACTTTGATCAACACTTACACCTTTTTCATCTTTAGACATCTTTAGATAAGTGGGAGCATATGTTCTTTTGTGATTATCACTCTCAATTCCAAACTTCTTGACTATCTTCCTGGCATAATTGCTTTGAGAGAGAAAGATGGAATCTTCCATCTGTTTTACTTTCAAACCAAGGAAGAAAGTTAACTCTCCAACAAGAGTCATTTCAAATTCAGACTGCATTTGCATGACAAAATGTTTAACCATCTTATCTGACATCCAACCAAAATATATATCATCCACATAAAATTTGAGCAATCATTATCTTTCCTTCTTCATCTTTGAAAAAGAGAGTCTTATCTATGCCTCTTTTCATGTATCCATTCTTGATGAGAAACTCTGTCAATCCCTAGGAGATTGTTTCAATCCATATAGAGCCTTTCTCAATTTGTAAACATGAGATGGAAGGTTTGGATCAACAAATCCTTTAGGTTGTTCTACATAAACCTCTTCATTCAAGTATCCATTCTAAAAGGCACAATTCACATCCGTTTGGAACAGTTTGAACTTTAGAATGCAAGAAACTCCCAATAGCAATCTTATTGATTAAAGTCTAGCAACAAGAGCAAATGTCTCATCAAAATCAATACCTTCAAATTTAGTGTATCCTTGAGCAACCAATTTGGCTTTATTCCTGGTTACCACTCCTTGTTCATCTAACTTATTCTTGTAAACCCATTCAGTACAATCACATTGATTCCTTCAAGTCTTGGAACTAGTTCCCACACTTGATTCCTTTTAATCTGTTGTAACTCATCTTTCATAGCATTAATCCATAATTCATCAGTCAAGGCTTCCTTAACATTTTTAGGTTCAACCTTTGACACAAAACAAGAGTTTGAAATGATATCCCTTGATCTAGTAATAATTCCACTATTAGGATCACCTATAATAAGATCTTTAGGATGATCTTTCTGGATTCTGAAGGAGGGTCCCTTGTTTGCGGTTCTGATTCATATTCTGAGATAATTGGATTGGGATCACCCTCTTTATTAGTAACTTCAGTTGGAGTATCAAAGAATGTTCCAACATCATCTGTGACATCAACTTCTTGATGTAGATCATCAATAATCACATTTATGGATTCCATCAGGACTCTTGTTCTAGGTTTGAAGACTCTATAATCTCTGTTGTCAGTAGAGTAACCTAGAAATATGCCTTCATAACTTTTGGGATCCATCTTTCTTCTTTGTTCTCTGTCTTCGAGAATATAACACTTACTACCAAACATATGAAAGTATTTGACACTAAGCATTCTTCCCTTCTAGATATCATAGAGAGTAGTTGGAGTTCCCTTTATCAAGGTGACTCTATTATGAACATAGCAAGCAGTATTCATAGCTTTAGCCCATAAATGCATAGGAAGTCTCTTGGCATGAATCATGGCTCTAATTGATTCTTGAATAGTTTTGTTCTTCCCTTACAAAACTCCATTTTGTTGAGGGGTAATGGGAGAAGAAAATTCATGGCTTATTCCTTCAGATGAGCACAATTTAGAAAACTTTTGGTTCTCAAATTCCTTCCATGGTCACTAATTCTGATAACACAACTCTCCTTTTCCCTCTGATGTCTTTGACAAAGATCCTTGAACACATCAAAGGCATCATATTTATCTTTGATAAAATTTATCTAAGTGAACCTTGAGTAGTCATCTACCACCACATACACATACCTCTTCCCACCAAGGCTTTCCACCTGCATGGGACCCATCAAGTCCATGTGTAACAACTCCAAAACTTAAGAGGTAGTAAGATGTCGAATCTTCGGGTGTGACATATTGGTTTTCTTTCCCACTTGACATTCACCGCACACTCTTCCTTCACCAATCTAAAGCTTTGGAATTCCTTTTACAACATCAATATATATAACCCTTTTCATCCCTCTTAGATCAAGATGACATAGTTTTTGATACCATAGTTTTACTTCATATTCTTTGGCTAAGGGTTGGCTAAGGAACACATAGATGAGTAACTAGGATCCTCATTGACCTATAAGTAACAATTATCTCTAGACCTGACTCCCCTCATGATCACTTCCTTATCTTCATTTGTAACCAGACACTCAGATTTGGTGAAGTTGACATTAAACCCTTGATCACACAATTGACTGATGCTGATAAGATTAACAGTCAATCCTTTCACAAGAAAAAGACCATCAAGATTTGGAGCTCCGGAACACTCCAGTTTTCCAACACCTTTGATTTCTCCTTTAGCTTCATCACCAAACGTCACATAGCTGGTAGAATGAGATTTGATGTCAACCAACTAATTTTTTATTCCAGTCATGTGTCTAGAGTATCCACTATCAAAATACCAATCCTCTTTAGCTGATACTCTAAGAGAAGTATTAACTATTAAGGTAACATCCTTAGGAACCCATTGATGTTTCTTGATCATGTTTTATTTATGTCTGGGTTGAGGATTATGATCAGGATACCCATTAAGTCTGTAATTGAAGGGTTTTATGTGACCAAATTTTCCACAATAATGATATATCCATCTTTGATATCTTCTCCTTTGATGATTTGATCTTTCTTTACCATGATATTAAGAGTTTGGTTTTGACATTTGATTTGCAACATCATACTTGAGTTTAGGTTGGCTACTACTTGAAGAGATATTTTTGGTACCATCAAACCCTATTCCAGATAAGTCCCCTGTATTCATTCCAATCTGAAGAATCTCATCTAGTGTTTCAGATCCAATGTTCAGCATTCTGATGGATTTGGTCATTTGATCAAGCTTTGAATTCAGCATGATGACTTCATTGTTCAGGTAGGATATTGTTGTTAGATGATCTTCCTTTTCAGCCTCCAGTATTACTATGAGCTTCTTCTGCTTCTCTCCTTCTTGAATCACTTATGCGCTTCTGAGACATAGCTTTATATAAGATGTTGCAATTTTTCAAAGGTTAGCTCATCCTCACTAGAGTCATCGTCAAAAATACATGTCCCTGTTAAAACAATTATATGTTTAGATGATTCCTCGTTAAAATCACTTTCAGAATCTCCATCAGACCATGAAACAAATAGACCTTTCTTTTGTTTCTTAAGATAAGTAGGACATTCAGCTCTAATGTGGCCAAAACCCTCACAACCATGACATTGAACTCTTTTGCTTTAATTTGGCTTCTCTTCAGGCTTTGTCCTTATGTTAGAATCATGGGATCTATTGATGTCAGATAAGATGTTCCTGACATTAGGTATAGAATTCATATTAATATTTTTCATAACTTTGTAGAACTGTCTTCTAATCATGGCTAGAGCTTTTGTCAGGCTTTCCTCAGTTTCCATCTCACATTCTTTTGCTTCTTCTTCAGTTTTAGAAACAAGGGCTATACTTTTATTCTTCTTTTCAGAGATATCATTGAATCTCATTTCAAATGTTTGAAGAGATCTAATGAGATATTAAACCTTCATATTGCAGATGTCTTATGCTTCCTCTATAGCAGTAACCTTCATAGAAAATCTCTTGGGAAGAGATCTGAGAATTTTCCTCACAAGCTTTTCATCAGACATTTTTTCTCCTAAAGTTCCTTAAGTGTTAGCAATCTCAAGAATATTCATGTGAAAATCATGAATAGTCTCATCTTCTTTCATTCTGAAATTTTCAAATTTCATAGAGAGCATCTGAAGTCTTGACATCTTGACCTTGAAAGTTCCTTCATGAGTAGTTTTGAGAATATCCCAAACCACCTTGGCCAATTCACAATGGTGCACCAACTTGAATATGTTTCTATCAATTCTACTGAACAAAGAATTTAAGGCTTTAAAATTACCTAGAGCCGACTCATCCTCCTCTTTTTTCCATTCTTCCTCATGCTTCAATGTCGTTGATCCATCTTTTCCAATAATGATAGGATGTTCCCATCCTTTGTCTACAACTTTCCATGCCTTCTTGTCCAAATATTTTAAGAATGCAACCATATAAGGTTTCCAATAGTCATAGTTAGATCCATCCATAATGGGCGGTCTATTCCCAAATCCTCCATCCTTGTCCATAGTACCAGAAAATACTACCCCTAGATCTCACCCAGAAAAACAGGCAGGGTGCCTGCACTGATGCCAATTGAAATTCTGGAAGCAGATGAGACACTAATGAGATTTATACGACACTAATATCTAAAAGATTAAAATGAACATGTTAAATAAACATAAACAATTGTAAAAGAGACAAGCAATTGTTAACCCAGTTCGGTGCAAACACATTTACTCTAGGGGATACCAAGCCAGGGAGGAAATCCACTATTAGTAGTATCAATTCAGAGTTAAACCACTCAGTTTACCCTCTTCACTTAATCACTACCCAATGCAACTTCTACCTAAGAACTCTAATATAAGAGACACCTCTCACTCCCCCTTAATCACAGTAGTGATAACAAACTAACAACTGAGAAAAAGAAGACACACTTCAAAGACAATCCTTGACCTTGCTTAAAAGCTTTAGTCAAGTATAAATCACTATTTCTTAAAAGCTTTGAGTTGATAACATGTAACACAATAAACCCTAGTCCAAAACAGTTATCAACATGATAATTGTTTAGCTCACAAGAAAGCTAAGGAACACATAAAACCCTTATACAAGTAACGTTATTCAATGCCTTATTTTCTATATCTAGAAATAGGGGTTTCCAGCCTTTTGTAAAGGACGAATCATGGCATGGGCTTGCTGCTATTGCACAACAGTTTTAACCTAATATAATTAATCCCTAAAATAAAGGAACAAATATAGCAATCATATATAATATCATGAGAGTAACACGCTGAATCACAACCTTCTAAATAAAATGCATCATAATTCTCAACAAACACACGCAAACGGATAGTCGAATACGCGCATATAATTAAATGATTTAGTTAGGTCTTCAACATAAGTCAGAGATGTCATGACATCAGTCTTGACATCCTGATAAAATAGAAGCACACTTAAACTTTCACACTTGAAGATTGCATAAATACCATGTCATAACATCAAGCATGGCATTAGATTACAAAACTTGTTTTACCATAAAATGTTGCCAATCTACAACATCTACATAATCCACAGTCAATAATGTTTCTTCTGATGGAAATGATAATGGATTTATGCCCAATAGTGTTGATACAAAGGATGACAATTCTCCTATGACCCAAGGTCAATTTACTATCCTGATGGATCTATTGCAGAAATCAAGCCTTTTCCAAAGTTCATCACATGCTTCATCCAATCAAGTTTCTGTTGGTCATTCATCAGCAGGTAACACACATAATTTCATGCACCATAATGATACTAGCTCTTGGATCATTGATTCAGGAGCTACTGATCACATATGTAGTTCTATTCATTGGTTTCATGCTTATACATTAATCATTCCTATTACTGTTAAATTTCCTAATGGGCATTGCTTAGTTGCCAAATATTCTGGCACAATTAAGTTTTCTCCTGAATTCATTGTATATAATGTTTTGTTGATCCCTGAATTCTGCTCAAATTTGCTGTCTGTTTCAAAACTATGTGCATCCTCTAACTGTAATGTTAGGTTTCTTGATTCACAATGCATCATACAGGACAAAACATCCTTGAAGATGACTAGTTCTGCTGAGCAAAAGAATGGATTGTACTACCTAACACTAAGAGATTGTGAATTGCATGAAAAAGTCTCTCTCTCACACACACATATACCACCTTTATCTGTTTTTGTACCTACACTAGCTACTAATGTATCTTTACCTGATAGAGCCTTATGGCATTTTAGACTAGGACACCTATCTCAAAATAGACTAATGTACTTACATTCTCAATTTCCATTCATTACTTTAAATACTAAAGATGTTTGTGATGTACGTTGTTATGCTAGACAAAGAAAATTACCATATATTGTTAGTAAGAGTAACTCTGTTCACCCTTATGATATGATCCACCTTGACATTTGGGGTCCTCTAGCCATAAAGTCATTTCAAGGTCATTCTTACTTTCTAACTTCATTTGATGATTGCAGTAGGTATACATAGATAACAGTTATGAAATCAAAATCTAAAACAAGATGAATAATTATTTTGTTAAGCTTATTGAAAACCAAAAGGGCACTACTGTTAAGGTCATTAGATCTGATAATGGCCTTGAGTTCATTATGCCTGGTTTTTATGAATCTAAAGGCATCATACATAAAACTAGTTATGTAGAATCTCCATAGAAAAATGGTAGAGTGGAGAGGAAGCATCAACATTTGTTAAATGTAGGAAGAGCCCTGCTTTTTCAGTCAAAACTTCCTAAGAAATCTTGGTCCTATGCCATTTTACATGCAACATTTATCATTAATAAACTTCCTACACAAGTCTTAAACAATGTTTCACCTCATTTTATTTTACACAATGAAACACTGATATGCATAGTCTCAAAGTTTTTGGTTCATTAGCTTATGCATCCACACTTCATATGCATAGGACCAAACTTGAGGCAAGAGGCTGAAAATGTGTATTTTTAGGATACAAAAGTGGTATGAAGGGTAATTTACTCTATGACATTAACAGTCATGAAAATTTTTATATCTAGAAATGTCATACATCATGAACATATTTTCCATATTCAAATGAAAATTCCGCCCCTTGGGAATATCATCCTTATACTGACTCTAAAACTACACCTCTGCCAAATACAATCTCTCTCCTTCAAAAATTTACCATGAACAACCTACCATACCATCCCAAAACACAAACACTTAAATTGATAACCACACTCAAAATCATGAACATTTAGAAAAAAGTTGTGAAGAACATAATGATGTTAATTCTACTTGTAACGGCTTGATTTGATTTTCCCATTTGTTTTGTTGAGCCTTTAATTGATTTAATTGAGAATTGATTTTTTTGTAGAATTAACATGATTATGTGCTATGTTAATGTGATAAAATGTGAATATGTGTTGTGTTGGTGTGTTAGTGCGATTTTACCGTTTCGAGAGTTTCCGGGTAAAATTGATTAAGAGGGTATTTTAGACCTTTACTTTTAGTAATAAGTTAGAACTGTTTAGAATTGGTATTTTAAGAGAAAATAATATTTTGGTTGGAAATGAGATAAAATGAGTTAAGGGTAGAAAATAGAATTAGTTAGTAGTAGAAATAGAAATAGAATTGAGAGAGGGATAAAAAAGAAAGTTGGTAAGAGAGAAAGAGAAAAGAAAAAAAAAAGAAAGAAAAGAAGAGAAAGAAAGAGGAGAGAAGAGAAAGAGAAGGAAAAGAGGAAAAGAGAGAATTTCTTCAAGATTGGTCCGCCGAGAAGAATCGATCGGGTAAGGGTGATAAACTTTGTTATTCTAAGATTGTATATGATTGTGTATGCTTGGGTTTTTGGTTTTAGTTGAGTTTGGAGAGTTTTAAAGAGATGAATAGTTAGGGTTTTAGTGGAAATGTGAGAAATTGGTAGATTAATCGGTTAGAAATCGTTATAATCGAAGTATGATGTTAGATATATACTATTAATCATGTTGGCATGAGTTTGGGTGGAGTTTTGGAAGGGAAGAGTTGATTGTTCGCAAATGGTGTGTTCCCGAGATCGTAGTGGTCGCTCAGCAAGCTACCCCTTGCTCAGTGAAAGTTCCAGGGTGATTTTCGCTCAGTGAGCAAGAGGGCGCTCAACGAGCCTGTAGGTTTTGAGGGATTATGTGTTTTAATCCGTAGCTTGAGTTTTGGGTATTCGTTTTTAGCGATCCTTATATCGATTCGAAGCTAAAAACATGTAGAATCTATTGATGCGAAAATATATAATTTTTAGCCGACTTTTTCACGACTTTTCCGATAAAACGTACATGAGTTAATTATGGAAATGTGGGTTTGTTATAATGATGTAGCCATTGGGCAAGTGATTACTATGCTTAAATTGTATGCATATGTATGTTAATGGTATATGTTGAGTGCATAATTATGTTGTGAATAATGTATGCATTTTTAAGAATGTTGTGTGTCATTTTGCATGTAAGCATAATGTATGCATTCTTGTGTTGTGGGATTCTTTGTGAATCCGTTGTAGCATTGTGTGCTCATGTGGAGTGTGAGCGATGACTACAACATGATCGTGTGCCCATATGGGGTGTGAGCGATCGGATTATGTGCCCATGTGGGGTGTGAGCAATCCAGAAACATCGTGTGCCCGTGTGGGGTGTGAGCGATGGGTGATTTATTCACATTGATTGTGTGCCCGTGTGGGGTGTGAGCAATTGGATTGTGTGCCCGTGTGGGGTGTGAGCAATCCTGAAACATTGTGTTCCCATGTGGGGTGTGAGCAATGGGGAACATCGTGTGCCCGACGAGGAGTTACTTTAGGTAACAAGCGATGATTCTATTTGGTTCCTGAGTGAACTTGCTGAATGTTGAGTCAGTACCGCATTGCATCTGCATAGAGTCGTATGTCGGTCTCTATGAGTTGCATTTTATACATTGTATGTATATGCTGAAATAAACATGATTGTGCATATGTTTATTTGGAATGTTGTGAAATGATTAGTATGTGTGAAGGACATACTTGCATATATATATATATATATATATATATATATATATATATATATATATATATATATATATATATATATATATATATATATATATATATGCATGTTGATATGTATATATGTATGTGATTTATACATTGAATGTATATGTGTGATTTAAACATAGCTTGTCGTATGTTTATGCGGAATGAATGTAAATGAAGAATAGACATAAATAATATAAGATTTATGTGTATTGGTAAATGAAGATACACTGCGATGTATGTGAGTTATGTGAACATGGTTGAATATGATTTATGTTATGTGAATGAAATGGTGATAAGTATGCGTATAAGTATGCTTTATGTTGTGTACGAATTATATGTTGTGGTGAGAAATGTTGAAGTATATGTTATATGTTGAGATATATAATTATTTGCAATATTATTATGATAATGTTTCTCACCCTTCTACTTTTTTCTGATGCTCTGCGAGGCATTGCAATTTAGGTGTGCCGGAGTCGTTTTTGTGAAGCTTGTCTTCATATCTTTTGGTCGGTCAGCTCTGATATGTAGCACCGGGTAGTTAGGTGGCCTTGTGCCTTTTTGGGGATACATTTGTATATGTATTCGTTGTGGACATGTTTTGTATAACATGATATATTTGTGCGCTTCTAACTTGTAGATATATGTTGACAAATATATAAGTTGAAGTTGTTGATGATTTAAGTTTTCTGCTATGCAATTTATAATTGAGATATGGGTGCAAGGATTGAAATTCCTTTATGGATAGCTACCCCATTGTTGCATATCTGTTTGAGCAGGTGTTGTATGTTTTAATTTCACATAATGTGGCATGCTCCTTTTTATGCTTGATTTAAATTATACTCTGATGAAATTTTATCTATGCCTAAATGATTTAGTGTATTATTTGGGGGTATAGAAAGGGGGTGTTACATTAAGTGGTATCAGAGCAAGTGTTCGAGTCAGTTGTGTCTGTCTTGATGTTGTTGTGATCGAACTTTTGCTTAATCTTGTTGTTGTCTTGGGAATAATCAGAATATGGCTGGTAGAAATGACAATGCGATGGCTGTTGCTTTGGAAACAATGGCTAGGGTGGTGCAGGGAGGGTCGAATGTGAATGCGAATGATGAGTTTAGGAAGAATCAACCACCGGTTTTCAAGGGGAGGTTTGATCCTGATGGTGCTCAGAACTGGTTGAAGGAAGTTGAGAGAATCTTCCGAGTGATGGATTGTGCTGAGGAAAGTAAAGTGAGGCTTGGTTCTCACATGTTGAAAGAAGAAGGACGGAAGCATGCGGTTATGTATTGATTATCGACAGTTAAATAAGGTGACAATTAAGAACAAGTATCCACTTCCGAGGATTGATGATTTGATGGATCAGTTGCTTGGTGCGCGTGTTTTTAGTAAGATTGATTTAAGATCAGGATATCACCTGATTAGGGTGAAAGAAGAGGATATTCAAAAGATGGCTTTTAGGACACTGTATGGTCATTACGAGTATTCTGTGATGCCATTCGGAGTTTCTAATGCGCCGGGTGTGTTTATGGAATATATGAATCGTATTTTTCATGAACAGTTGGATCGTTTTGTGGTTATATTCATCGACGACATTTTGATTTATTCTAAGTCTCAAGAAGAGCATGAAGAGCATTTAAGGATTGTGTTGCAAGTTTTGAGAGAGAAGCAGTTGTATGTTAAGTTATCCAAGTGTGAGTTTTGGTTGACGAAGGTGAGTTTTCTTGGTCATGTTATTTCTGATGGTGATATTAGTGTGGATTCATCCAAGATTGATGATGTGATGTAGTGGGAAGTTCCTAGATAGGTTACGGAGATTCGAAGATTTTTAGGCTTGGCGGGTTATTACCGGAGGTTTATTGAAGGATTTTCAAAGTTGGAACTTCCGTTAACGCAGTTGACGTGTAAAGGAAAGGCTTTCATTTGGGATATTCATTGTGAAGAAAGTTTTATGGAGCTTAAGAGAAGGTTGACTACGGCTCCGATTTTGGTTTTGCCGAATCCTACGGAACCATTTGTGGTGTTTTGCGATGCTTCTTTGTTTGGACTAGGTGGTGTTTTGATGCAAGATGGAAAAGTTGTGGCTTATGCTTCGATACAATTGAGAGTGCATGAAAAGAATTATCCTACGCACGATTTGGAATTAGCGGCTGTGGTTTTTGCTCTAAAGATTTGGAGGCATTATTTGTTTGGTGCGAGATTTGAAGTTTTTAGTGATCACAAGAGTTTGAGGTATTTGTTTGATCAGAAAGAGTTGAATATGAGGCAACGAAGATGGTTAGAACTTTTGAAGGATTATGACTTTGGTTTGAATTACCATCCAGGTATGGCGAATGTGGTGGCCGATGCGTTAAATCGTAAGTTGTTACATATGTCTGCTTTGATGGTGAAAGAATGGGAGCTTTTGGAAGATTTTAGAGATTTGAGTTTGGTTTGCGAGATGATGCCGAGGAGTGTGAGACTTGGTATGCTTCATGTTACGAATGATTTTCTTGAAACCGTTTGTGAAAAGCAAAAGTTGGATTTGAAATTTGTTGATTTGATGATGAATGAAAATGAGGACTTTAGGGTTGATAATTTTGGAGTTTTGAGATTTCGTGGACGTATTTGTATTCCCGATGATGTAGAGTTGAAAAAGATGATTTTAGAGGAAGGACACCGGAATAATTTGAGTATTCATCCGGGAGAGAATAAGATGTATCAAGATTTGAAGAATATCTTTTGGTGGTTTAGATTGAAGAGAGATGTAGCTCATTTTGTGTATGCGTGTTTGACTTGTCAGAAGTCTAAGGTGGAACATCAGAAGCCTAGTGGTTTGATGCAACCGTTGGATATTCCGGAATGGAAATGGGATAGTATATCGATGGATTTTGGTACGGGTTTTCCGAATACGCAAAGAGGTCATAATGCTATTTGGGTGATTGTGGATAGGCTTACTAAATCTGCTCACTTTGTTCCGATGGATATTAGTTATTCTTTGGAGAAGCTAGACGGGATTTATGTTTCCGTGATTGTGAAGTTACATGGAGTTCCTAAGAGTATTGTATCGGATAGAGATCCTAGATTTACATCGAGGTTTTGGGAGAGTTTGCAAAAGGCTTTGGGTTCGAAGCTAAGATTGAGTTCGGCTTACCATCCACAAATGGATGGTCAAACCGAGAGGACGATTCAATCGTTAGAGGATTTGTTGCGTGCTTGTATGCTAGAACAAGGTGGTGTTTGGGATAGTTATTTAGCATTGATTGAGTTCACCTATAATAACAGTTTTCATTCGAGTATTGGTATGGCACCATTTGAGGCTTTATATGGTCGGAGATGTCGAACACCTTTGTGTTGGCATGAAACCGGAGAGAGAATGGTAGTTGGACCGGAGATGGTACAACAAACTACGGAAAAGGTGAAGTTTATTCAGGAGAAGATGAGAGCTTCTCAAAGTAGGCAAAAGAGTTATCATAATAAGAGATGCAAGGATTTTGAGTTTCAAGAAGGCGACCATATGTTTTTGAGAGTTACACCAGTTACGGGTGTGGGTCGTGCTTTGAAGTCGAAGAAGTTGACTTCTTGTTTTATTGGTCCGTATAAGATTACTGCAAGAGTTGGCGATGTGGCTTATCGTGTGGCGTTGCCCCCGAACCTTTCGAATTTGCATGATGTGTTCCATGTTTCGCAGCTTCGGAAGTATGTTCCGGATTCGTCATATGTTATTCCTATGGACGAGGTTGAGGTGAGAGGTAACCTTACGGTGGAAGCTTTCCCGGTTAGAATTTTGGATCGTGAGATCAAGAGGTTAAGAGGCAATGATATTGCGCTTGTGAAAGTGGCGTGGGGAGGCGCTGCGGAAGGCAACATGACTTGGGAATTGGAGAGTGGGATGCGCGAGTCGTATCCGGAGTTGTTTGGATCAGGTATGGTTTTCGAGAACGAAAATTTCTAAAGTAGGGGAGAGTTGTAACGCCCTGATTTGATTTTCCCATTTGTTTTGTTGAGTCTTTAATTGATTTAATTGAGAATTGATTTGTTTGTAGAATTAACATGATTATGTGCTATATTAATGTGATAAAATGTGAATATGTGTTGTGTTGGTGTGTTAGTGCGATTTTACCGTTTCGAGAGTTTCTGGATAAAATTGATTATTTTAGACCTTTACTTTTAGTAATAAGTTAGAATTGTTTAGAATTGGTATTTTAAGAGAAAATAATATTTTGGTTGGAAAAGAGATAAAATGAGTTAAGGGTAGAAAATAGAATTAGTTAGTAGTAGAAATAGAAATAGAATTGAGAGAGAGATATAAAAGAAAGTTGGTAAGAGAGAAAGAGAAAAGAAAGAAAAGAAAGAAAAGAAGAGAAAGAAAGAGGAGAGAAGAGAAAGAGAAGGAAAAGAGAGAATTTCTTCAAGATTGGTTCGCGGAGAAGAATCGATCAGGTAAGGGTGATAAACTTTGTTATTCTAAGATTGTATATGATTGTGTATGCTTGGGTTTTTGGTTTGAGTTGATTTTGGAGAGTTTTAAAGAGATGCATAGTTAGGGTTTTTAGTGGAAATGTGAGAAATTGGTAGATTAATCGGTTAGAAATCGTTATAATCGAAGTATGATGTTAGATATATACTATTAATCATGTTGGCGTGAGTTTGGGTGGAGTTTTGGAAGGGAAGAGTTGACTGTTCGAAGCTGGTGTGTTGTTGAGATCGTAGTGGTCGCTCAGCGAAAGTTCCAGGGTGATTTTCGCTCAGCGAGCAAGAGGGCGCTCAGCGAGCCTGTAGGTTTTGAGGGATTATGTGTTTTAATCCGTAACTTGAGTTTCGGGTATTCGTTTTTAGCGATCCTTATATCGATTCGAAGCTAAAAACATGTAGAATCTATTGATGCTAAAATATGAATTTTTAGCCGACTTTTTCCCAACTTTTCCGATAAAACGTAAATGAGTTAATTATGGAAATGTGGGTTTGTTATAAAGCTGTGACCATTGGGCAAGTGATTACTATGCTTAAATTGTATGAATATGTATATTAATGGTATGTGTTGAGTGCATAATTATTTTGTGAATAATGTATGCATTTTCAAGAATGTTGTGTGTCATTTTGCATGTAAGTATAATGTATGCATTTTTGTGCTGTGGGATTCTTTGTGAATCCGTTGTAGCATCGTGTGCTCATGTGGAGTGTAAGCGATGACTACAACAAGATCGTGTGCCCATGTGGGGTGTGAGTGATCGGATTGTGTGTCCATGTGGGGTATGAGCAATCCATAAACATCGTGTGCCCGTGTGGGGTGTGAGCGATGGGTGATTTATTCACATTGATTGTGTGCCCATGTGGGGTGTGAGCAATCGCATTGTGTGCCCGTGTGGGGTGTGAGAAATCCTGAAACATTGTTTGCCCATGTGAGGTGTGAGCAATGGGAAACATCGTGTGCCCGACGGGGAGTTACTTTAGGTAACAAGTGATGATTCTATTTGGTTCCTGAGTGAACTTGCTAAATGTTGAGTCGGTACCGCATTGCATCTGCATAGAGTCGTATGTCGGTCTCTATGAGTTGCATTTTATACATTGTATGTATATGCTGAAATAAACATGATTGTGCATATGTTTATTTGGAATGTTGTGAAATGATTGGTATGTGTGAAGGACATACTTACGGATATATATATATATATATATATATATATATATATATATATATATATATATATATATATATGCATATTGATATGTATATATGTATGTGATTTATACATTGAATGTATATGTGTGATTTAAACATAGCTTGTCGTATGTTTATGCGGAATGAATGTAAATGAAGAATAGACATAAATAATATAAGATTTATGTGTATTGGTAAATGAAGATACATTGTGATGTATGTGAGTTATGTTAACATGGTTGAATATGATATATGTTATGTGAATGAAATGGTGATAAGTATGCGTATAAGTATGCTTTATGTTATGTATGAATGATATGTTGTGGTGAGAAATGTTGAAGTATATGTTATATGTTGAGATATATAATTATATGCAATATTATTATGATAATGTTTCTCACCCTTCTGCTGTTTTATGATACTCTACGAGGCATTGCAGATTAGGTGTGCCGGAGTCGTTTTGTTGAAGCTTGTCTTCATATCTTTTGGTCGGTCGGCTCTGATATGTAGCACCGGGTAGTTAGGTGGGCTTGTGCCTTTTTGGGGATAAATTTGTATATGTATTCGTTGTGGACATGTTTTGTATAACATGATATATTTGTGCGCTTCTAACTTGTAGATATATGTTGATAAATATATAAGTTGAAGTTGTTGATGATTTAAGTTTTCCAGTGTGCAATTTATAATTGAGATATGGGTGCAAGGATTGAAATTCCATTATGGATAGCTACCCCATTGTTGCATATCTGTTTGAGCAGGGGTTGTATGTTTTAATTTCACGTAATGTGGCATGCTCCTTTTTATGCTTGATTTAAATTATACTCTGACGAAATTTTATCTATGCCTAAATGATTTAGTGTATTATTTGGGGGTATAGAAAAGGGGTGTTACACTACTCATCATGCTTCTAATTAAACTAACATAGAAATTGACATTATCCCTCAAAATTATGAACATGTACCGCAACTTAGATCTGCCATAATTAAGTTTACACCTCACTATCTCTCAGATTATGTGTGCAGTAAATCTAATGCTTCAGCAGACAAGACATCATTTGGTACAAATCAAGTTATTTATCCTATTTCATATTATGATTCTTTATCTTCATTGTCTACATCACATCGTGTCTTTATATCAAATATCACACTCACGCATGAACCAAAGAACTACAAAGAAGCATGCTTGTCTAAACAATGGATTAAGGCTATGGATTCCGAACTAGAAGCATTGGACATAAATGGAACTTGGACTATAGTATACTTACATTCTCATATTAAGCCTATTGGTAGAAAATGGGTGTTCAAGGTAAAACATAGAGCTGATGGCACAACAGGGAGATACAAAGAAAAACTTGTTGCCAAGGGTTACAATCAAATTGAAGGATTGGATTTTTTTTGACACTTTATCTCCTGTTGCAAAACTTACCATAGTCAGAAATCTTCTTGCCATTGATGCCACAAATAATTGGTTTTTGCATCAACTTGACGTGAACAACGCTTTTCTACACGGTGAGTTACAAGAAGATGTGTATATGACAATTCCTAAATGTGTTACATGCCACAAGCCCAATCAGGTATGTATGCTTCAGAAAAGCCTCTATGGTTTAAAACAGGCTAGTCGCAAATGGTGTGAAAAGATCATTGCCTTACTTATAGTGCTGGGTTACACTCAATCCACTTCTGATTACTCCCTTTTTACCTTGAGCCTGACACTGATTTTACAGCTATCCTAGTTTACGTGGACGACATAATACTAGTTGGATTTTCTATGCTTGAACTCACATGAATTAAAGCATCTCTGGACACAAATTTCAGCATCAAAGACCTTGGTTTATTGAAGTTCTTCCTTGGGTTGGAAGTAGCTTATTCTAAGGAAGGGATTTCATTATCACAAAGAAAATAATGCCTTGACCTATTACAGGAATCTGGGCTGCTAGGACCCAAACCAGCCTCAACTCCTCTTAATCCCTCAATCAAATTACATGCTGATAATGCAAAACTCTTTGAGGACATTGAACCTTACAGAAGACTCATAGGCCGTTTGATGTATCTTAACACCATATGACTCGACATTACATATGCCACACAACAATTGAGCTAATATTTACACAAATCCACCATGGCACACTATCATAATACCCGCAGAGTCATCAAATACATGAAAACCAGTCCTAGTAGAGGAATTTTGTTTCGCAGAAAGTCTGAATTTCAACTTCTTGGGTTTTAGATACTTATTGGGCATGGTGCATTGATTCTAGGAAATCAATTTCAAGATATTTCTTTTTCCATGGATCTTCTATCATATCATGGCGTGCAAAGAAGCAACAAACCATTTCCAGATCGTCATCAGAGGCTGAATATCGTGCATTATCTTTTGCTACATGTGAACTACTTTGGCTTAGTGTTTTGATGAAGGAATTGAACATTAAATGCTCCAAACTTCCTGTTCTCTACCGTGATAGTTAGAGTGCGTTACATATTGCCTCTAATCCGGTATTTCACGAACGAACGAAACACTTAGAAATTGATTGTCACTTGGTTCATGAAAAACTCCAAAAAGTACTGCTTCGTCTGCTACCTATCTCCACTCATGATCAGCTTGCTGACTTTCTCACAAAGGCATTACCAATTTCAACTTTCAATAATTTTGTTTCCAAGCCTGGCATGATTAATATTCACCATGCTTAGCTTTATAGGGGCTATTGAAGTATTCAGGTTAGTTAGTCACAATTATATTAAGCTTTTACTTTCATAATTGTACATGTGTCACTTTTGCTATGAGATTAATTTTTAGTGATTTTGATGAGTAGACATAAATGCACATCTTGTACTTCTAATGAGATGATGAAAAGCATAACAGAATCATGTTCACTACTTCTCCTTCTTTTCATTCCTTTACTCTGAAAATGCTTCATCATAATACATACATCATCCAATGACACATATGAAACATAATTTTCCTAACTTTATTAACTTTGTAATATAACTTTGGTTTCTTTCAAAAGACATGTCTATAGACATTACTTTTGTCTTTTTCTTTTGTCTCATCTCATATATCCAATGTATTAACCTAATTTGTTCTTTCTACTCATTTGTCATGTCTTGCTAAAGCTGATTCTAACATTATAGTTCTTCTAGTGGACAGGAGAGTAAATTGTAGTAATGAATTTTTGGAAATGATATTTAATTCATTAATTTCAAGGACTTTTTTATTAGGCATTTAATTTCAAGAACTTAAAAGACATTACAATATGCATAAACACGAATATCTTATTTTGGGATTGAATTGCATTAAATTAAATATTTTTACAAATTTGTTGGTACTTTTATGAACTGAAATATTCATAGGATACATAGTTTTAATTTTAAAAAGAAAATATTAACATGAAATAAATATGAGATGATAAAATTTAAAATTAAAAAGTATATACTTTTTTAGTTGCTATTGGGTAGAGAATGTGTCGGCAAATGTTGACTTAATAATAAGCAGGCTAAAAGTCTACTCCATGGTTTAGAGGCTACAAAAAATTGGGACCATATATAGATGAGTCTAATTAAGTTTTTTAAATGTGAATTATATAAAATAAGATTAATGAAGGCATGGATGAATTTAACAATGGCTTCTTCTAAACATAAGATAAGATATTGATATTAGGTAAGAAAACCTTGATATTAAACTACAATGTATAGGTATAATATAATAATTATCTAATGACTTGCAAATTGATATACTTTAGTATGTCGTTTAATAAGTTGCCACGACTCATAAGAATGCAAAAAATTGATGAATTTAACAAAGGCATTTTTAAGCATAAGATAAGATATTGATATTAGGTAAGAAGAAAACCATGATATTAAACTACAATGTCAAGGTATAATATAATAATTATCTAATGACTTGCAAATTGCAATAATTTAGTACGTCGTTTAATAAATTGCCACGACTCAAAAGAATGATAAAAGAAATTGGGCTATTCTTTGTAACAATAAAAAATCATATATATATATATATATATATATATATATATATATATATATATATATATATATATATATATATATATATATATATATATATATATATATATATATATATATATATATATATATATATATATATATAGGGGAGAGAGAGAGAGAGAGAGAGAGAGAGAGAGTGTTAATTCTGCATATCTAAGGTTGACATTAATTTTGGTAAAACAACTTAATAACAACATGTTGAACAAGATGTCTTATAGCAGGTTTTTCAAGATATCGGATAAGATGTCTTAGCATGATTATTCAACATCCTGACTATCAGTTGATAGTTTGAACTCAGTTGTCATTTGCACAGATTACATAATATTCTTTGAATATTATATGATCCTAGCTGGCATACAAGATTGAAGATTTTCAGAGATTCAATTAAGATTTGCAGTTTTCTAATCATAGATACATTTTAGGAAACTTTTGATCAAAGTTCTATTTTCTTGGGGAATATTTTGCAGAATTTGTGCATTAGGATTTCCGTGATTTGAAGCCTAAAATCCAGTATGAATTATAGCTATATATGATGGATTAACCCTAGTAGTGAGAGACAGAACATATATTGTTATTATTGAGTTATAGGGTTTGTGTTTTGTGAGTCTCTCTTGTATCTTGTTAATATTAGAATTGGACTGTTTTTGTTGAGTTGTACTGTGTTGATCACTCTGAAGCTTTTAAGCACAGAGTGAGTATGAACATGTGGTGATTGTAAGAGAATTAGGAAGGGTCTCATACCTATGAGAGACTTAAGTAGAAATTAAGCACGGGTAGTGATTAAATGACAAGTTGTAAACCGAAGGTTGTTTAGATTAGAATTAATACTATCTAGTCGATTTCATTCCTAACTTGGCAGCCCCCAGAAGTAGGTGTTGTTATACAACGAACTGGGTTAATAATTGAATGTGTGTCCCATACTTTTTGCAATTCTATTTGTGTGTTCATCTTGTCAATGTGGAGAGATCAGTGTCTCGACATCTCATAGGACAGCTGAGATCTGCATACCAGAATTTTAATTGGCGTCAAAAGCTTGCACCCTATTTTGGTTTTGGGTGAGATCTAGAGACGATACGTTCTGGTACAATGAACATGGAAGGATGAATGGTGAACAAACCACCTATTCTTGATGGAACCAATTATGACTACTGGAAGTCTCGTATGGCTACCTTTCTCAAATCCATAGATTGTAAGGCTTGGAAATCTCTAGTCAAGGGATCAGATCCACCAATTGTTAAAGAAAGGGATGGTAACATCACTAATGTGTTGAAACCTGAAGAAGACTGGGATGATGAAGATGATAAGTTAGCTCAAGGAAATTCCAAAGCATTGAATGTCATATTCAATGGAGTGGACAAAAACATATTTAGATTGACCAACAATTATACTATTGCCAAATATGTTTGGGAGATTCTGAAGACTGCTCATGAAGGTATGTCTAGGGTGAAGATGTTAAGACTTCAACTTCTTACAACCAAGTTTGAGAACTTGAAGATGAAGGAGGACGAGAGCATTAAGAATTATCATATGACTATTATTGATATAGTCAATGCATCAAGTGCCTTAGGGGAAAAGATGTCAGACGCTAAATTGGTTAGAAAGATTCTAAGGTCTCTTCCAAAGAGATTTGACATGAAGGTTACTTCCATTGAAGAAGCTCAATACATTAACACCATGAAAGTTGATAAGCTTATTGGATCTCTTCAGACCTTTGAAGTAGGTGTAACGCCCCGATTCGATTTTCCCAATTTTTGTGGAGTCTTTTATTTTATTTGAATGATAATTGTTTTATTTGTGAAATTATCATGATGATATGATATGTTGAGGAATTAATGTGATATGTTGGTGTGATATGTGATTGTTCCATTTTGTGAATTTTCGGGTAAAATTGGATAAGAGGGTATTTTAGACATTTACTAATTAGTGATAATTTAGAATTAGATGGAATTATATTTTTGTGAGAAAAATGATATTTGGTGGAGAAAATAGTTAGTAAGAGAAAGAATAGAAAATAGAAAGAAAAGAATATAAGTTAGGAGAAAGAGAAAGAAAAAGGAAATAGAAAGAAAAGAGAAGAAAGAAAGGAATAGAAGAGGAAAGAGAAGAGAAAAAGAGGAAAAGCTAGGTTTTGATCAAGATTGCTCCGTGTAGACGAAATAATCGGGTAAGGGTGATAAATTGATATTGTGTATGATTATGTATGTGTTTGATTGGTTGAGTTTTGGTTTTGATAGAAGTTTAGAGAAGATGAATTGTTAGGGTTTTAGAGAAAATGTGAGAAATTAGTGGATTAATCGGTTAGAAATCGTTGTAATCGAAGTATGATAGATAGAATATGTTATTGATCATGTTTATGGAAGTATTTTGGAGGTTTGGATGGGTTTAGGTTGACTGTCACGAAGCTGAGAAATTCTGGAAATCGCAGTGGTCGCTCAGCGAGCTACCCCTCGCTCAGCGAAAGTTCCAGGGATATTCTCGCTCAGCAAGCGAGAGGGCGCTCAGCGAGCCTGTAGGTTTTTGAGAAAATTATGTCTTAATCTGTATCTTTAGCGAGTGAGAGGGCGCTCAGTGAGCCTGTAGGTTTTTGAGAAAATTGTGTCTTAATCCGTATCTTTAGTTTCAAGTATTCGTTTTTAGTGTTCCTTATATCGATTCGAAGCAAGAAACGTGTAGAAACTAATGATGCTAAGAAATGTAATGTTTAGCCAACTTTCACCTGACTTTTCCGATAAAACGAAAATAAGTTAATTATGGAATTGTGAGTTCGAGGTGATGTTGTGGCCGTTGGCAAATGAATACATTGCTTGCATTGTATGCAAATGTATGTTAATTGAATGAGTTGAGTGTATAATTATGTTGAGAATAATGTATGCATTTTCAAGAATGTTGTGTGTCATTTTGCATGTAAAGCATAATGAATGCATTCTTGTGTCGTGGGATTCTTTGTGAATCCGTTGTAGCACTGTGTGCTCATGTGGAGTGTGAGCAATGACTACAACAAGATCATGTGCCCATGTGGGGTGTGAGCGATCAGATTGTGTGCCCGTATGGTGTGTGAGCAATCCAGAAACATCGTGTGCCCGTGTGGGGTTTGAGCGATGGGTAATTTATTCACATTGATTGTGTGCCCGTGTGGGGTGTGAGCAATCATATTGTGTGCCCATGTGGGGTGTGAGAAATCCATAAATATTGTGTGCCCATGTGGGGTGTGAGCAATAGGGAACATCGTGTGCCCGACGGGGAGTTACTTTAGGTAACAAGCGATGATTCCATTTGGTTCCTAAGTGAACCTGCTGAAATTTTAAGTTGGTACCGCATTGCATTTGCATAGAGTCGTGTGTCGGTCTCTATGAGTTGCATTTTATCATTTTAATTATGATATGCAGAAATAAACATGAATGTGCATATGTTTATTTGGAGTATTATGGAGATGATAGTATGTGTGATGAAACATACTTGTTTGTATATATGCATGTTTGATATATGTATATGTATGTGATTTATTAATTTGTAATGTATGTGTGTGATTAAACATAGCTAGACGTATGTTTATGCGGAATAAATAAAATTGAGGAATAAACATAAATAATATAAGTTTATGTGAATTGGTGAATTGTGCGTAATTAATATTTTTGATTGGTATTGATGTACACGTTGCGATGTGTATAGGTGACAACGAATTATTTGTGGTGAGAATATGTTTTATGTGCATTTTATATGTTGAGATATATAATTATATGCAATGTCATTGTGATAATGTATCTCACCCTTCTGTTGTTTTATGATGCTCTACGAGGCATTGCAGAGTAGGTTGTTGGATGATATTTTTGTGAAGCTCGTCTTCATCTTTTTGTCGGTCGACTCTGATATGTATCACTGGGTAGCTAGCGTCGGCTTGATGCTTTTTTGTGAATGCATTTGTATATGTATTTTGATGATAGATGTTTTATATAAACATGGCATTATTTTGGTGATTCAAACTTGTGGATATATTTATGATAAGTATATAAGTTTGAAATTTTTATGGGGTTTCCGCTGTTATTTGAATTATATGAATACGGGTGTAAGGATGAAATCCTTCGTGTTTGTAAGTTACCCTGTTTGTTGCATATCTTAATGAGCAGGTGTTGTATGTTTTAAATATTCAAGTATAATGTGGCATTGCTCCTTTTATACCATGTATCAAATATTACTCTGATGGAATTTTTAATATATGCCTAAATGATTTAATTGCTTATTTGGGGTATAGAAAGGGGGTGTTACATTAAGTGGTATCAGAGCCAGTGTTCGAGTGAGTTGTGTTTGTCTTGATGTTGTAACGATTGAACTTTTGTTTAATCTTGTTGTTGTCTTTGGGAATGATCAGAATATGGCTGGTAGAAATGACAATGCTATGGTTGCAGCTTTGGAATCAATGGCTAGGTAGGTGCAGGGAGCGCCAAATGTGAGTGCTAATGATGAGTTCAGGAAGAATCAACCGTCAGTTTTCAAAGGATGATTTGATCCTGATGGTGCTTAGAATTGGTTGAATGAGATTAAAAGAATCTTCAGAGTCATGGACTATGCTGAAGAGAGTAAGGTGAGGCTTGGTTCTCACATGCTGAAGGAAGAAGCCGATGATTGGTGGGTCAGTAGAAGTCAAGCTCTTGAGGAGGATGATGAAGAGATAACGGGAAGTTTTCTGTATTGAGTTCTTAGGGAAGTACTACCCTGAGAGTGTGAAGGGAAAGAAGGAGATGGAATTCCTTGAGCTGAAGCAAGGTGGTATGTCAGTGGTTGACTATACTGCTAAGTTTGTGGAATTGGTTCAATTTCATCCTCATTATGCTGCTGCTACTGCTTAGTTTTCTAAGTGAATTAAGTATGAGAATGGCTTGCATCCTGAGATTAAGCAAGTTATGGGATTAAGCAAGCTATGAGAATGGCCTGCATCCTGAGATTAGAAGGTTTTCAGATTTGACTGAATGTTGTAGAATTTTTGAAGAAGATAGCAGAGTTCGTTCTACACATTACAAGAGTGTGAATGAGAGGAAAGGGAAGCAACAAGCTAGAAATGGACCTTATGTGACACCCACTGATAAGGGCAAACATAGGGGAAACTTTGACAGGAGATCTGGTGGAGGGAGTTTTGGTCCCGTTAAGTGTTACAAGTGTGGCGATTTGGGCCATAAGTCTTTTGCGTGTGGGAAGAATATTGTGAAATGTTCCAACTGTGGAGGCCTTGGACATGCTACTACCGAGTGTAAGAGGAATGTTGTGAAGTGCTTCAATTATGGGGAAGTTAGTCACATTAGTACTAAGTGTACTAAGCCGAAGCAAGCTCGGGCGGGCAGAAAGGTGTTTGCATTATCAGGGAAGAATACTACTAGTGCAGACCGATTGATTAAAGGTACATGCTTTATTAATAGTACGCCTTTAGTTACTATTATTGATACGGGAGCGACTCATTCGTTCATTTCTCTTGAGTGCGCTAAGAGTTTGGATTTGTTTATGTCTTCTTGGGGTGGTGAGATGGTTATTGAGACTCCTGCTTCAGGGTCGGTAACTACTTCTTTGGTGTGTGTAAGTTGTTCTTTGACCATGTATGGTAAAGATTTTGTTATGGATTTAGTTTGTTTGCCGTTGGAAGGTTTGGACGTGATCTTGGGTATGAACTAGTTACAGTTTAATCGAGTTCATATATATTGCTATCATAAGTTAGTAAGGTTTCCTTCTTTGGATAATGATGAAGAAGAGAGTTTCCTATCCACGAAAGAGTTGAAGAAACGTTTAGTGGACAAAGCTTAAATGTTTGGTTTGTTTGCATCGTTGTCAGTGGAAAGCGAAGTGGAGATAAGTAGGTTTCTAGTGGTGTGTGATTTTCCAGAAATGTTTTCGGATGATATTAAGGATGTACCGCCGGAAAGAGAAGTTGAGTTTTCTATTGATCTAGTTCTGGGTACTAAACCGATTTTGATGGCACCGTATCGTATGTCAGCTTCAGAGTTGGTAGAATTGAAGAAGCAATTGAATGACTTGTTGGATACGAGGTTTGTTAGGCCGAGTGTTTCTCCTTGGGGTGCGCTGGTATTGTTAGTAAAGAAGAAGGATAGAAGTATGCGGTTATGTATTGATTATCGATAGTTGAACAAGGTGACAATTAAGAACAAGTATCCGCTTCCGAGGATCGATGATTTGATGGACCAATTGGTTGGTGCGCGTGTTTTTAGTAAGATTGATTTGAGATCAGGATATCACACGATTCGTGTGAAAGAGGAGGATATTCAAAAGACGGCTCTTAGGACACGATATGGTCATTAGGAGTATTCCGTGATGCCATTCGGAGTTTCTAATGCGCCGGGTGTGTTTATGGAATACATGAATCGTATTTTCCATGAACAGTTGGATCGTTTTGTGGTTGTGTTTATCGACGACATTTTTATTTATTCTAAGTCTCAAGAAGAGCATGAAGAGTATTTAAGGATTGTGTTACAGATTTTGGAAGGGAAGCAATTGTATGCTAAGTTGTCAAAGTGCGAGTTTTGGTTGTCGAAGGTAATTTTTCTTGGGTATATTATTTCCGATGGTGGTATTAGTGTTGATCCGTCCAAGATTGATGTGGTAATGCAATGGGAAGTTCCTAGATCGGTTACGGAGATTCAAAGCTTTTTAGGCTTGGCGGGTTATTATCGGAGGTTTATTGAAGGATTTTCAAAGTTGGCACTTCCGTTAACGCAGTTGACTTGTAAAGGAAAGGCTTTCATTTGTGATATTCATTGTGAAGAGAGTTTTATGGAACTTAAGAGAAGGTTAACAACGGCTCTGATCTTGATTTTGCTGAATCCGACATAACCATTTGTGGTGTTTTGCGATGCTTCATTGTTTGGGTTAGGCGGTGTTTTGATGCAAGATGGAAAAGTTGTAGCTTATGCTTCGAGACAATTGAGGGTGCATGAAAAGAATTATCCTACGCATGATTTGGAATTAGTGGCCGTGGTTTTTGCTCTAAAATTTTGGAGGCATTATCTTTATGGTGTGAGGTTCGAAGTTTTTAGTGATCACAAAAGTTTAAAGTATTTATTCGATCAAAAGGAATTGAACATGAGACAATGGAGATGGTTAGATCTTTTGAAGGGTTATGATTTTGGTTTGAATTACCATCCGGGTAAGGCAAATGTGGTGGCTGATGCCTTGAGTCGTAAGTTGTTACATATGTCCTCATTGATGATAAGAGAATGGGAACTTTTGGAGAATTTTAGAGACTTGAGTTTAGTTTGTGAGATGACGCTGAGAAGCGTGAGACTTGGTATGCTACGTGTTACAAATGATTTTCTTGCAACTGTTTGTGAAAAGCAAAAGTTGGATTTGAAATTTGTTGATTTGATGATGAATGAGAATAGGGATTTCAAGGTTGATAATTTTGGAGTTTTGAGATTCTGTGGTCGTATTTGTATTCCCGATGATGAGGAGTTGAAAAAGATGATATTGGAAGAGGGACACCGGAGTAATTTAAGTATACATCCGAGAGCGAATAAGATGTATCAAGATTTGAAGAGGGACTTTTGGTGGTTCGGATTGAAGAGAGATGTAGCTCATTTTGTGTATGCGTGTTTGACTTGTCAGAAGTCTAAGGTGGAACATCAGAAGCCTAATGGTTTGATGAAACCGTTGGATATTCCGGAATGGAAATGGGATAATATATCGATGGATTTTGTTACGGGTTTGCCGAATACGCAAAGAGGTCATAATGATATTTGGGTAATTGTTGATAGGCTTACCAAATCTGCTCACTTTATTCTGATTGATATTAGTTATTCTTTGGAAAAGTTAGCCGAGATTTATGTTTCTGTGATTGTGAAGTTGCATGGAGTTCCTAAGAGTATTGTATCGGATAGAGATCCTAGATTTACATCGAGGTTTTGGGAAAGCTTGCAAAAGGCTTTGGGTTCTAAGCTAAGATTGAGTTCGGCTTACCATCCGCAAACGGACGGTCAAACTGAGAGAACAATTCAATCGTTGGATAATTTGTTGCGTGCTTGTGTGCTAGAGAAATCTAGTGTTTGGGATAGTTATTTAGCGTTGATTGAGTTCACCTATAATAACAGTTTTCATTTGAGTATTGGTATGGCACCATTTGAGGCTTTGTATGGTCGGAGATGTCGAACACCTTTGTGTTGGCATGAAACCAGAGAGAGAATAGTAGTTGGACCGGAGATGGTACAACAAACGACGAAAAAAGTAAAGTTTATTCGGGAGAAGATGAGAGCTTCTCAAAGTAGACAAAAAAGTTATCATGAAAAAAGAAGGAAGGATCTTGAGTTTCAGGAAGGCGACCATGTGTTCTTGAGAGTTACACCGGTTACGGGTGTGGGTCGTGCTTTGAAGTCGAAGAAGTTGACTTCTCGTTTTATTCGGCCGTATCAGATTACTGCACGAGTGGATGTTGTGGCTTATCGTGTGGCGTTGCCTCCGAATCTTTCGAATTTGCATGATTTATTCCATGCTTTGCAACTTCGGATGTATGTTCCGGATCCGTCACATGTTATTCCCATGGACGAGGTTGAAGTAAGAGATAACCTTACGGTGGAAGCTTTGCCGGTTAGGATTTTGGATCGTGAAATCAAGAAGCTAAGAGGCAAAGATATTGCGCTTGTGAAAGTGGCGTGGGGAGGCACTGCAGAAGGAAATATGACTTGGGAATTGGAGAGTAGGATGCGCGAGTCATATCCGGAGTTGTTTGGATCAGGTAATATTTTCGAGGACGAAAATTTCTAAAGTGGGGGAGAGTTGTAATGCCCCGATTCGATTTTCCCAATTTTTGTGGAGTCTTTTATTTTATTTGAATGATAATTGTTTTATTTGTGTGCCCATGTGGGGTGTGAGAAATGGGGAACATCGTGTGCCCGACGGGGAGTTACTTTAGGTAACAAGCGATGATTCCATTTGGTTCCTAAGTGAACCTGCTGAAATGTTTAGTTGGTACCGCATTGCATCTGCATAGAGTCGTTTGTTGGTCTCTATGAGTTGCATTTTATCATTTTAATTATGATATCCAGAAATAAACATGAATGTGCATATGTTTATTTGGAGTATTATGGAGATGATAATATGTGTGATGAAACATACTTGTTTGTATATATGCATTTTTGATATATGTATATGTATGTGATTTATACATTTGTAATGTATATGTGTGATTAAACATAGCTAGACGTATATTTATGTGGAATGAATATAATTGTGGAATAAACATAAATAATATAAGTTTATGTGAATTGGTGAATTGTGCGTAATTAATATGTTTGATTGGTATTGATGTACACGTTGCGATGTGTATAGGTGACAAGGAATGATTTGTGGTGAGAATATGTTTTATGTGCATTTTATATGTTGAGATATATAATTATATGCAATGTTATTATGATAATGTTTCTCACCCTTCTGATGTTTTATGATGCTCTACGAGGCATTGCAGAGTAGGTTGTTGGATGATTTTTTGTGAAGCTCGTCTTCATCTTTTGGTCGGTCGGCTCTGATATGTAGCACCGGATGGCTAGGGTCGTCTTGATGCCTTTTGTGAATGCATTTGTATATGTATTTTGATGATAGATGTTTTATGTTAACATGGCATTATTTTGGTGATTCAAACTTGTGGATATATTTATGATAAGTATATAAGTTTAAAATTTTTATGGGGTTTCCGCTGTTATTTGAATTATATGAATACGGGTGTAAGGATGAAATCCTTCGTGTTTGTAAGTTACCCCGTTTGTTGCATATATTAATGAGCAGATGTTGTATGTTTTAAATATTCAAGTATAATGTGGCATTGCTCCTTTTATACCATGTATCAAATATTACTCAGATGAAATTTTTAATATGTGCCTAAATGATTTAATTGCTTATTTGGGTTATACAAAAGGGGTGTTACAGAAGGGATTAGAGGTAATAAGCCTGAAAAGAAGAAATACATAGAATTTATGTCTAATGAAGATGGATGTGATCTAGATGCAAAAGAGGGTATATAAAAAGTTGTTAGGTTACTTGGAAAATAGTTCAACCAAGTAATGAAGACCTAGAATTCATGATCTGATGTTAAGAACAAGTCACCTGACATCAACAAAAGGCATGATTCTAGGAGAAGAACCAAAAATGAAGATAAAAACAACTAGGAAAAGGAATCAAATGTTATGAATGTGAAGGATTTGGATACATAAGTTCTAAATGTCCTACCTATCTCAAGAAGGAGAAAAAGGCTTGTCTGCTTCATGGTCAGAAGATGACTCTAGGAGTGAAGGAGAATATGCCAAACAAGTTTTTGTTTTTATTGGAGTTTATAATACTGATGAAGAATCAGATATTGAGGAGCTTACTTTTGATGAACTTACAAATTCATGCAAAGAATTATGCCTCAGGAGTGTAGAAGTAATTCAACTGGGAACATATCAACATAGAGTCATTAATCATCTTCAGGCTGAAAGAATGAAGAATATAGTGGTCATCTCATATCTAAAATATGAAGTTAATGTGCCCAGCTCAAAACATGAGTCAATGACAAACCTGTTAGAATGGTCAATAGTAGTTTTGATGTGTTAGATGAAATTATTCAAATTGGGAAGAATGCTAGAGATTTTACTGGTCTTAGTTATGACAATCAAGCTGTAAGGAAGAAATCAAAAGAGTCTACAATGAATTACGCTCAATCCAAAATAAGATAGAATCACATGATGTCTAATCAAATGTCTCAAAATAAATAAAAAAGAAATTAGAATAATTACTCAAGAGGCAAGAATCAAGTCTAGAAATGTCATCACTATGGCAAGTTAGGTCACTTAAAACCCTACTGGTACAAATTACATGGTTATCCTAAACTTTCTACATGGCCTAGAAGAAAACATGATGGTGGTAAAGCAAAGAAGATGTGGATTCCCAAGAATGACGTTGTTTCTTTCATAACTCACACCTCATTTAGAGCTTCTTCTAGAGAGGACTAGTATTTTGATAATGGTAGTTCTAGACACATGACCAGTGTCAATACGTTTTTGGTGGATATTAGATCACATTCAATAAACTATGTCCCTTTTGGAGATGGATCAAAAGGTGAAATAAAGGGTGTTGGGAAGCTGAATTATGTAAGGCTGCCTAGTCTTGAGAATGTGCTATTTTTTAAAAGATTAACAACAAACTTAATAAGTATTAGTTAACTATGTGACCAAGGTCTCAAAGTTAACTTGAATAAATATGAATGTTTGGTAACTAATGAGAATAATGAAGTTATCATGAAGGGAGCCAGATCTAAAGATAATTGTTACTTTTGGACTCCACAAGAAACAATTTCCACATGCTTAATTTCAAAAGAAGATGAAGTGAAGTTGTAGCACCAAAAGTTTGGTCATCTTCATCTGAAAGAGATGAAGAAATTCATATCAAATAGAGCAATCAGAGGTGTTCCAAATTTGAATATTGATGAATGGAGAATCTGTGGTGAGTGTCAAATTGAAAAGTAGACAAAGATGTCTCATAAGAAACTCCAACATCTTACCACTTAAAAAATTATGGAGCTACTTCATATGGACTTGATGGGACCTATGTAGGTTGAAAGTATAGGAGGAAAAAGGTATGCTTATGTTGATGTTGATAACTTCTCAAGATTCACTTGGGTGAATTTTATCAAAGAAAAATTTGAGGTGTTTGAAGTGTTCAAAGACCTATGTCAGAAGATTCAAAGAGAGAAGGATTGTGGCATTTTTAGAAATAGAAGTAACCATGGAAAGGAATTTGAAAACAACAAGTTTGATGATTTATGTTCCTCTGAAGGGATTAGTCATGAGTTCTCTTCACCCATCAGTCCTCAATAGAATGGTGTGGTTGAGCGCAAGAATATGACTATTTCAAAGGAGAGGCCCATGTGTTTTTTATATGAAGTTTTGAGAATTTAAATCAAGGAAAACCTACTTCTGATTTTTTAAAGGTTTTTTTAAAAGGAAAAATCAATTAAAAATGATTTTAAAAAATAGATAAATTCATTAAACATGTTATGAATCATAATTAGGGTTTTCAAAAAGATGTTTTATTCACATGGATGTTTAAAATCAAATTGGTTTAAGAAAAATCATGAAAAGTAATTATTTTAAAATATTTAAAAACCATTTAAAATAATATTTTCCATATATTAAAAATACATCAAATATTAAAGATTTTTTTTTTGATTTTTTTGGTGAATAAATTATTTAAATATATGAAGGATTTGTATTAAAAAATTCAATTGAAAATGATTAAAATTGAGGGGACATTATTTTTTGAAAACAATTAAGAAAATAATTCAAATATTCAAATATTTGAATTATGGCGCGAAGAACATCATATTCTTCCTCATACGAGCCAGATGCAAAACACTCCCTATCTCACTTATTTGTCAATAAATTTGCACGATGTAAACATCAAACTTACTCGCTTTTGATCAAGGAACACAATGGTACCAATTAATTTCATTTGTTTAAGTGTGGAGTGAGTTATCATTTGATGAACAGATGAACCCTAGTTCTTGCAAAAACTATCGTGCAATCTTATACAACTAATAAACATAACAATTGATTGAGGGGAAACACTCTATGAACTACCAGAAGCGTGTTGATAACAAGAAAATAAATTTATGATGCATGATTCATACAGTTTGAGAAGTTCATGATTACTTATGCCAGAGGAATTTGAATGTTTAATTGTATGTGTTACATAAGTGTTTTGATGATCTGGACAGCTTCCTTGGACCTCCAGGAGTGTGTTGATATGCTTGGAATGGATTAAAATCTTCTAGATTGGTGGTGTAACACCCCGTTTCTACCCTACTTTAAAATTAAATCAGAGTTATAAAATGTTCTCCACAAACATGGGATATCACATTTTTCAACTTAATAACCAATCAACATAAACTTCATTAATTAATATAAATACTTCAAAAACTACGCAGCGAATTCATCAAAATTGCAACTTTAAAACAACATCGTTCGTGTTCAACATTAAAATACTTTAACATGGTTTTCAAAATAAACAACTTAATTAAATTCATCAACTAAGTATAATTTAACACAAAAGACAAGACATGCGTTTATCCCCCCGAAGTACGTATCAGAGCGACAAACACCAACTCGAAGCTACTAAGTACTCGACTCTTGATTACCTGCATGTTACCAACATAAGGGAAACATTCAAACATAAGGGGTGAGATATCGAATAATATAAACAAGAGTATTATAATCAATACATAAATGAGAAATCATATAATCACACCACTTCACTCAACAAGCAACATCAACATACAACATTAATCAACAACGACTAACAACATAAATATAATGCGACTCAACTTATGTATATTCATGTGGTACCATTTGGAGTAAAACTCCCAACTTAAAATCTTGCTAGTATATCAATAACATAAACAATAACTTAACAACATAACAACGTATATCAACATTGGTCAATCAACCTGCAACTTAATATTTCCCAAAATCGAGACAACATAACTTATATCGACTTCACATGACTACAACACGGAAAATAACCAATTACGACTTAATTAATTACATATATAATTAATTATTTTAGTCTTCTACTCTATTAGAATAAACTTATTTTATCTCTCATTAATTTCTAGAATTAACTCAGTTCGACTCAGATACGAAAAACAAGACGAATCGCCAAAAATTGCATTTTTAGCACACCATTCTGCCCATATGTGTATAGACTTATTCATACGCGTATCACTCTTCTTTCTACGCCACCCCTACGTGTAAGACTTTCCATTACGTGTAATGTCTGCCCCTCTTACGCGTCACCTACGCAAATGACAAGAGGGCCTTGCCACAACCTCATCCATATGTGTAACGCTAGCGTAACAGTCATGTGTAACACGTAAGGCATCCCCTGTTAAGCGTATCACCAGATCTGCTACGTGAATTACAAGTTCTCACATCAGTCCCACTTCTACTACAGAATTTACAACTTTAGTACTCAAACCAAGCCTAATTGGGTTTCTACATTGATTTTAGACCTATAATATTTTATAAACACCTCATCTAACAATTACTAAATTCGATTACGAGTCCTAAATCTCCTCTATACACAATTTTCCTGCAACAAAACCAGTCCAACAACAACAAATACTGCAACATGAACAAATTTCTGACAACAACACAACAATCATAACATATTCTTCATGACAGATCCATACGAAAATCAACAACAACTTATCATACTAAAACGCATGAACAATCATACAAAAGCCCAGCCTACATACAAATTATCCTAATCTCGTTTATAGAATTCGAACCCCATCCTTATGTTGGATTGAAGGCAGCTCGAATTCACATCCAAATCTCTACGAAAATCCAAAACCTAGCCTCCTTGTTCTTCCTCAATAATTTCTTTCTTCTCACAATTCTGATTCGTCTTTCTAATTAGGTTTTTCAACTTAGTAATACTAAAACTCACTAATTAATCCAATTACTAATGGGTCTAAAATAGTACCCCCACCATTTCTTCTCTCACACTACCTCTAAGTCCACTTATTAATATTATTTCATTAATAATTCTATTATTATCCTGACTTAATTAACTCGACCAACCCAACCAAGACTTAACCATCAACTTAATACCGACTTAAACAACTTAATAAAACACTCAACAAAACAACATCTAACAATACTTAATCGGGAAAATACGCGATAATATTTAATTAAATTAATTAATTAAGTACATGCATTACAAATCTCCCCCACTTAGATCATTTTGTCCTCGAAAATGTTACCTTGCTCAAACAACTCAGGATAATATTCCTGCATCTTGCTTTCCAACTCCCAAGTCATACTTTCTCCGACAACACCTAACCAGACAACCTTCACCAAAGCAATATCTTTTCCTCTTAAAGTTTTCATTTCACGATCCTCAATTCGTATCAACATTGTCTCCACAGTGAGATTATCTCGTACTTGCACATCATCCATACTAATCACATGATAAGGATATGAAATATACTTCCGGAGTTGCGACACGTGGAACACATCATGCAAGTTTGACATATTTGGTGATAAATCCACTCTGTAAGCAACATTCCTAACCTTGTCCGAAATCTGATATGGACCATTCAAACAAGGAGTAAGCTTCTTAGACTTCAACACTCGTCCAACAACAGTTACAGGCGTAACTCTTAAGAATACATGGTCACCAGCTTGAAATTCTAAATCCTTTCTTTGCTTATCATGATAACTTTTCTGCCTACTTTGAGAAGCCTTCATCTTCTCTCGAATCAACTTCACCTTCTAGATAGTCTCTCGGACTATCTCTGGTCTAAGCATCACACTCTCTCCAGATTCATACCAACACAACGGAGTCCTATAGGTCCAACCATACAACGCCTCAAAAGGTGCCATTATGATACTAGAATGGTAACTGTTATTATACGTGAACTCAATCAATGGAAGATAATTATCCCACGAACCTCCCTGCTCAAGAACGCAAGCTCTCAACAAGTTCTCTAACGACTGAATCGTCATCTCAGTTTGCCATCTGTCTGAGGATGATACGTTGAACTCAACCTCAACTTAGAACCCAACGTTTCTTGCAAACTCTTCCAAAACTCAGAATTAAACCTCGGATATTGATCCGACACGATACATAAAGGAACACCATGCAACTTCACAATGACTCTGACATAAATCTCTGCCGACCTCGATACTGTAAAACTGATGTTAATAGGAATAAAATGGGCCGACTTTATAAGCCTATCCACAATCAATCAAATTGAATCATGTCCTCTTGAAGTATCAGGCAATCCCGTTACAAAATCAATAGAAATGCTATCTCATTTCCATTTTGGAATTTTCAACGGTTGCAACAAACCATCAGGCTTCTGATGTTCAACTTTCGACTTCTGACAAGTTAAACAGGCATACAAAAAACGTACTACATCATTCTTCATCCTAGGCCACCAAAGCAACTTCTTCAAGTCTTGATACATCTTAGTCGCTCCTGGATGAATACTCAAATTACTTCTATGACTCTCCTAAAGAATCATCCTTTTCATCTCTGTATCATCAGAAATACAAATCTATCATGAAGTCTCAAAACACCATGCGCATCCAACTTAAAACCATTTTTCTCTGATTCACTGCAATCAACTATGATATCTACTAGTTTCACATCCAATTTCTGAGCTTCTCTAATATTATCTAGAATATCATTATTAATCTTCAACATACCCAACATAACACTCTTTGGTGTCACTTTGCAAACCAAACTCATATCTTGGAACTACTCAATCAACTCTAACTCCTTAACCATCATTGCTGACATATGCAACATTTTCTGACTTAAAGCATCTGCTACAACATTAGCTTTACCTAGATGGTAATTCAAACCAAAATCATAGTCTTTCAACAGTTCCAACCACCTTCGTTGCCTCATATTCAACTCTTTCTGATCAAACTGATACTTTAAACTCTTATGGTCTCTAAACACCTCAAATCTAGAACCATAAAGATAATGCCTCCATATTTTTAGTACAAAAACAACTATAGAAAGCTATAAATCATGTGTAGGATAGTTTTTCTCATGAACCCTCAACTGTCTCGACGCATAAGCAAATACTTTACCATTATGCATAAGAACACCTCCTAAACTCATCAATAAAGCATCACAATACACCACAAACTCTTCTTCAAAATCGGAGCCGACGTCAATCTCTTCTTCAACTCTACAAAACTTTCTTCGTATTGAACATCCCACACAAAAGCGTTACTCTTACAAGTCAAACGGGTCAACGGAAATGCCAACTTAGAAAATCCTTCAATGAAGCTTCGGTAATAACCGACTAATCCCAAGAAACTTCTAATCTCAGTAGCTGACTGTGGAGTTTCCCATTGCAACACAACATCTATCTTAGAAGGATCCACATCAATACCACTACCTGAAATCACATGGCTAAGAAAACTGACTTCCTTCAACTAAAATTCACACTTGGACAACTTCGCATACAACTTCTTATCCTTCAAAACTTCTAATATTGTTCTCACATGCTCTGCATGCTCTTCTTGTGACTTGGAATAAATCAGAATATCATCAATAAACACAACCACAAAACGATCCAGATAAGTATGAAAAATACGATTCATGTACTCCATGAATACTCCCAGCGCATTAGTCACACTGAAAGGCATCACTGAATACTCGTAATGTCCATACCGTGTTTTGAATGTCTTCTTCTGAATATCCTCATCTTTCACCTTAATTTGATGATAACCCGATCTCAAATCAATCTTGGTAAACACACGAGAACCTACCAACTGATCTATCAAATCATATATTCTTGGTAATGAATACTTATTCTTAATTGTCACCTTGTTAAATTGTCTATAATCTAAACAAAGACTCATACTTCCATCTTTCTTCTTAACAAACAGAATTGGAGCTCCCCAGGGCGATAGATTTGGTCTTACAAACTTCTTCTCAAGTAACTCTTCCAACTGCTTCTTTAATTCAGCCAACTCAGAGGCAGACATCATGTATGGTGCCACTGAAACAGGTCTAGTACCAGGTACAAGATTAATCGCAAACTCAACTTCTCTTTCTGGCGGTACGTCGGGAATTTTATCAGGGAAAACTTCAGAAAATTCATTCACCACTTGCAACTCTTCAATCTTAGATTTACTCTCCATAGATAACAAAGCCATCAACGAAAACATCCAGGCTTCTTCTTTCATCAACTTCTACAACTCTCTAAACGACAACAACACAACTCCTTCCTCTTATGGAGTATAAAATCTTACTGACTTACGATAGCAATTAATATGAACATAGTTATTCTCTAACCAGTTCACATATAGGATTACGTCCATCCCAGTCAATGGAAAATATACTAGATCAACATAAAAGTCTCTATCAAAGATATACAATAGGAACCTCGAACACACTAGAGAAGTAGTCATTGATCCCTTAGCCGGAATCTCTATGACCATTTGTCGTTTCATAACAGACAACTCAAGACCCAATCTCTTATCACATTCAGCAGCAATAAAACAATGGGTATCACATGTATCTATAATAGTAATTAAAGGAATACTATTAATTAAACATGTTCCTCTGACGAGCTTGTCCTCATTAGCCGTCTGAGTCCCAGCTAAAGCAAACACTTTTCTTCTAGACTTTGCTTTCTTTGGCTTCTGGTACTGGCTACCAATGTGTCTTTCTTCGCCACAGTTAAAAAATATCATTTCTTTATGCGTTCAATCAGATATTGCATGCCTAGATTTTCCATAACGAAAACAATGCTTCACCTCGATAGTGCACACATTACTCTTGTGTCCAACTTGTCCACACTTGAAACAAACAATACCAGCAGGAGCATCTCCCCAACTAGTTCTCTTACCCGAAGCAACTTTTTTCTTACCCTTACCAGCTGGAGTATCATAAGGCTTTCTACGGTTCTGCTGATTTTTACCTCTTCTATCAGTAACAATCTTGTAATGAGCATTGTAATTTTCTTTAAAGATCCTTCAACTATCAACTAAACCAGCAAAAACATGAATCTTCTAATACCCTACAACCTTCTTAATCTTGGAGCGCAACCCATTCTCAAACTTGATGCACTTTGAGAATTTAGTAGTCGCCGCATCATGGTGCATGAAAAACTTCAACAACTCTGTAAAATTTGTAGCATAATCAGTTACCGACATATTTCCTTGTGTCAACGCAAGGAATTCAATCTCCTTCTTACCACGCACATCTTCAGGATAATACTTCCTCATAAACTCTCTACGAAATACAGCCTAAGTGATCTCCTCACCTGCAGCCTCCAACCTTTCTCTAGTTTCCAACCACCAATCATCAGTCTCAACTGCCAACATGTGTGTTCTATAACGAACCTTCTGCACTGGAGTGCAATCCATCACACGGAAAATCCTCTCAATTTTATTCAACCAAGCCAATGTTGCATCTGGGTCATACTTTCCCTTGAAAGTAGGCGGATTCTCTCTCTCTGAAAAGTCGCCAAAGTATAAGACTCATCATTCCCGCCAGCATTCGGTAAGTTCTGCACAGCCTGAGCCATTTCTTGCATAGCAGCAACCATCATGGCATCGTTCCTTACAGTCATCTCAACTTAACACTACAACACAACAAAAGTTAGAACCACTTAACAATACTCGATTGTTAAACTACTACGGCTCAACAACTTGATCGGACAGATCAACCTGCTCTGATACCACAAATGTAACACCCCATTTCTACCCTACTTTAAAATTAAATCAGAGTTATAAAATATTCTCCTCAAACATGGGATATCACATTTTTCAACTTAAAAACCAGTCAACATAAACTTCATTAATTAATATAAATACTTCAAAAACTATGCAGCAGATTCATAAAAAATAGAACTTTGAAACAACATTGTTCGTGTTCAACATTAAACTACTTCAACATGGTTTTTAAAATAAACAACTTAATCAAATTTTTCAAATAAGTATAATTTAACACAAAAGACAAGACATGCGTTCATCCCCCCAAAGTTCTACGTATCAGAGCGACAAACACTAACTCGAAGCTACTAAGTACTCGACTATTGATTACCGACATGTTACCAACATAAGGGCAATATTCAAACAGAAGGGGTGAGATATCAAATAATATAAACAAGAGTATGATAATCAATACATAAACGAGAAATCATACAATCACACAACTTCACTCAACAAGCAACATCAACATACAACTTTAATCAACAACGACTAACAACATAAATATAATGCGACACAAATGCGAATCAACTTATGTATATGCATGTGGTACCATTTGGAGTAAAACTCACAACTTAAAATCTTGCCAGTTTATCGAGACATCAACAACATATTTGCCAATCCAAGCCAACTTGATTTGAGCATCCTCTCCAACTTGAAAATATGAAAATGTATGCAAATTATGAATGGAATACAACAAGAACAACATAAATAGAAACTTAACAACATAACAACGTATATCAACATTGGTCAATCGACATACAACTTATTATTTCCCAAAATCGAGACAACACAACTTATATCGACATCACACGACTACAACACGGAAAACAACCAATTACAACTTAATTAATTACATCTCTAATTAATTAATTTAGTCTTCTACTCTATTAGAATAAACTTATTTTATCTCTCATTAATTTCTAGAATCAACTCAGTTCGACATGGATGCGAAAAACAAGACGAATCGCCAAAATTGCATTTTCTACACACCATTCTGCCCATACGCGTATAGACTTGTTCATACGCATATCACTCTTCTTTCTATGCCACCCATTACGTGTAAGACTTTCCATTACGTGTAATTCCTGCACCTCCTATGCATCACCTACGTAAATGACCAGAGGGCCTTTCCACAACCTCATCCATATGTGTAACACCAACGTAACAATCATGTGTTACGTGTAAGGCCTTCCCTATTTCGCGTATCACCAGATATGCTACGTGAATCACCCGTCCTATTTCTGCTATGAAATTCACAACTTCAATACTCAATCCAAGCCTAATTGGATTTCTACATTGATTTTAGGCCTATAATCTTTTGTATACACCTCATCTAACAATTACTACATTCAATTACGAGTCCTAAATCTTCTCTTTACACAGTTTTCCTGCAACAAAACCAGTCAAACAACAACAACAAATATTGCAACATGAAAAAAATTATGACAACAACACAACAATTATAGCATATTCTTCATGACAGATCCATACGAAAATCAACAATAACTTATCATACAAAAAGGCAGCAACAATCATACGAAAACCCAACCTACATACGAATTATCCTAATCCCATTTATAGAATTCAAACCCCACTCTTACCTTGGATTGAAGGTGTAAACACCCCAAATTTTCCCTCACCCATTCACACCATGGCTTGTGATCATTCTCATATGCATAAGTACAATCATGTCATCTCACATCTCATTTTTTATTCACTGCATAGCTTTCAAGGCATCTGCACCTAGGGTTTGTGATCTGAGCAATCCCAAAGCCTCTTGAGCCACTCCAAAGGCAACCAATCAACTCAAAGGGGTCCATGTGTGTTCTTATATCATATTTCATCTCCTCAAAGTCAGAATTGCAGAGGAATCACAAGAGCTAGGGTTTGAGGTGATGCAGAGCCAGGTTGAACTACACAGTTGACTGAAAATTAGGGTTTTGGTTTCAGAGGTCATAACCCCAAATTTTTTGGTCATTCTTGTTTCCATTGATCTCTATATGGTATAGGGAGTATGCATATCAATTTTCATGAATAAATTCCATGGGGAAGTCATCTGATCAAGAGTTGACTTTCTAGACAAGTCAGTGCAAAATCAGGGCATCTGAGGCCCCCAATGACCCAACCAATGGGTGATCTTCATCATTTTGAGTGTATATGGTCTTTATTTGATCATGGAAGAAGATTGAAGTTCATAGAAATCAAGAATTTGGGGTTTTTGCAAATGTTGACTTTTTGGGCATGGTTGACTTTTCAAGAATGCATCATTTTATGTCATTTTTCAAGCCATGATTCATGATCCAAAAATCCTTCAAATGGAAAAACCTTGGTCATGAAAGTTGTAGATCTCATCTTTCCCTTTCCAAAAAGTACAAGAGCATGATCTAATTCATCTTGGATCAAAAGTTATGGTTTGTTAAAGTTGGCAAAAATCACAAAATTTCAAAGTTTCTACCAAAGAGGCATTTTGCAAAATGACTTGATCAAGTGTTCTAAAGCTATCAAATGCACTTCTAAACTTCATACAAACATGTACCAAGACCCAAAAGTCAGTTTTCATCAAAGAACTTTGCATTTTCATGCCTTGCAACTCAAGAATTCATAAAGGGGCCAAGACTTGTGAAATTTGCAAAACACATCATAAACTTTATGCAAGTTGCTGAATTGCCTCAAAACCTCTTCCATGGTTCTCCTTGTTTCAAGCTGCAGCCAAGCCATGCTTTGTACCTTGGCAGAAATGGCCCATACCTCTCTTACACAAAAAGTTGACTTTGTACATTTTGCTCCATACCAATCACACTGCTCCACAACAACTCTCTGACCTATCAAGGATTGAAATGTGTACCAAAAGCAACCCAACACTTAACACAACTCATCCTGAAGCTCTCTCTAAGCCAGCTCTCTCATTTTTCACCTCATATGCAATTTCATTCGAAACACACAGCACAAGCTTCAAACACACAAACAAACTTCATCATTGATCTCAACATGACTCACTGATCACAAACCAACCATTGAAACAGCCTGAAACCTCACACAAGTTGACTTTGTATGCTTGATCTGAAAGTTTGCCCGTAAACTTGATTTCTGTTTGTTCTTCATGATTCACGAAAAAGAAATGAATTTTAGGGCTGGATTGTTGTTTAGGGTGTCTAGTTGAGTTAATCTGGAGAGTTTGGCATGATTTAGTGAAGATTTGAGAGAGTTTGGATGAAGGTCTCGCCGGAGAAGACGACCGGAAGTCTTCTCCGGCCACCTGAATCTGTTTAGGGCTAATCAGAGTCATTAAATGGAATTTGAATCTGGAGCGTAGGATGAGTTGACTAGGGCTGACTGGCGCGCGAACGAATGGTCCAGATTTCACACTTAACCCTAATCCTGTTTTATTAAATTAATTAAGTAAGATTAATTCAAATCCAGCCAGTTTGAATTCCAGCCTTTGGATCTGGCGCCAGTCAATGCGCGCGCAATCCATTCAAACCTCAGCCTTTGATTCTGATTACTTTCACTTTTATTTAATTTTATTTTCTTTTATTTCATTTAATTTGTACATTTTATTAAAAATAGCAAAATCATTTTAAAAATTCTGAAATTTTTTGCATAAACTTTTATTTAATTTCAGAAACCAAAAACATTTTTATTTTTATTTTTTGCATTAAAAATGTATTTTTAAATATTTAGAAGTTTATTTTTAATTAATTAATGGGAATTAATTAATTAAAAATGCTTTTAGGTATTTAAAAATCACCAAAAAATTCATGAAACATTTAAAGACATTTAGAAACATTGTCCAACCTTCAAACCAAATTTCTTTTTTGATCTTGATGCATTTTAAGAATTTTTCATTGAATTAAATCATTTTTTATGTATTATTTTGATCACATGTTTGAAAATTCATTTCTGCCTTTTGAAGAAGGTTGAGACATTGGTTCTTCTTGCATTGTTTTGTGTTTAGCATGTATTTTCAAGGATAAAAAGGCCATGAATTGTTCTTGCATTTTCAAATTGTTTGGCATTTGTTTTGTTAAGAACCCTAAAAAACCCTAATAACTTAGAAAATCCATATCTTGAGTTTGGTTGAGAGTTGAGAGTTCCCCTTTGGGCAGTGGTTTATTATAGGTCTAGGGTTTCCTTGGGTACTATTTTCCATTTTTACTTTAGGGTTTTGCTTCTGTTTTTGGTTTGTGTTTGATGTTTGATCCATAAACCCTAATTTGGGCTTTCATTTGCATCCTTCTTGCATTTCCTTGTATAACATGACTTGTCATTGCATTTTGTGCATTCTTGTGATCCACTTGACATCTTAAGACATGTATAAAGCATCTTTGATCATTGCATCTCATATTTGCCTTGTCATCTGTCTTGTATGCTTCATAACATTCCATGCTTGTTCATGCTCCTTAGCTTGCATCATATGCATTCATAAGCTTGTATGAACATCCCCATTGTCTTGCCTCATGTTTGCAGCACCTCATAACATCATAATCATCATCACCATGCTTCTGGTCTTGCTTAGCATCATATCATTTCATCTCATCTTGCATTGCATTGCATTTTCTTTCTAACATTGCAGGTGGTAAGTAAACTTGAGAAGTGGATTTGCCTTCACTTCTCATACCTTTTCTTTTCATCTCTCTTGCATCCATTACTGTATTTTTATATGTGTTTGAGTTTGAGCTTGCTCATTCTTCTTCCTCCCACTTTCTTTCTTCAAGTGACTTGGCTTCTTGAATGAAGCAAGTTGCTTTGCTTCTCTTGATCTTATTCATCTGCTTCCTGGTGGTTCCATTGGAGATCTTCTTGGTGAAACCTCACAAACCTTAGGAACAACCAAGCATGACAATGAATTAGGGTTTTGATTAGTATCCCCTCTTAGTTTTACCTTTGTGTCTCTCTTTGAGTCCTCTCTTCTCATCTCATAATCAGGGACTAAACCCTAAAGGCTTTAAGACTTTGTGCTTAGGGTTATGCCTGCATCCTTCTCTTAGGATGGAGTGTATAACTTTAATCCTAAGTATTAAACCCTTAAGGTGTTTAAATCTCTTAATCAATTCACTTAATAAATATCAAGACATTACACTTGTAACTTGGGCCTTGCATTAGGGTTCTAATTCTTCCTTAAATGGTTAAGAAGGACTAACCCTAGTGTTAATGGACAAGTCCCCCTCAAGTTGTCTTACAAACCATAAAAAACACTTCATCATCATACCATTAAATAAAATCCACTTAATCAAAGGCTTGTTTTGTCATGGGTGTAATCCCTAATCATGGATTAAGTTGAGGAGTTTTCCTCAGCTTAAACATTCTCATCTATTATCCTTCTTTTAGGATGGTGTAATGGGTCTGTTTAATCCTTGATTATGGCTTAACCTCATTACTCAACACTAAACAAAATCACAAAAACATCTAAATAATCACAAGTAGGTTAATGATCTTAATCCTACATCAAAGGTGATTAAGTGTGAGAATCTGACTTCACACTTAAGGTATTCTCATTACCCCTAATCAGAGGGAAGATGTGATGAGTTTACTAACCCATTGGTTTAGACTTAAGCTCATTATCCTATGACAAATTCTCAAAAGCAATAAAAGACTGAAAATTCAAAAACAAACAATAATCGTCTCCTCCGGGATTCTTTTCTCATCACCTTCACTCATAAACGAGAACTTGCCTCTTCCGTCTAATGCAAGACAGTCAGCACCTGAGCCAGACAGGTCATACACTTGAGCATAGACAAGTAAGCAGTTCACCAGTCAATTCACCTTTCAGTCTCTTTGGGTCGAACTACGGTGTTCTGACTTCCTCATTGCACGAGAGGATACGTAGGCATAACTTAACGGTTATCGAACAAAAGTCTCTGTATATTCCCCCTCTTTCCAGCATCATTCTCTTAGCCTCATTATCATGAGCATTTCACTCTTGTCCTTACACTGACACATCATTTATACACTTCACACTTCCTTTACACTGACACCTGTACATCTTTTCCAGCTATTTTACACACAGATTGCACTGACACTACCCCTTTAAAACACAAATCTTTGAAGCGTGGATCCCGTCGAGTACGGCGGACAATCTGGGTGCTAATACCTTCCCAGGTTGTAACCAACCCCCTTTCTCAGTCTCTCTGGTTCGCAAACCGTCTTATCCATCTTTTTCTAGGCTTATGCAGCATTGCCTTTCCTCCGGGATAAAAATGCCTAGCTGGCGACTCTATTCACCTCCAGTGAGTTCACGGCTGTGTGTTCTCACTGTCCCTCTCGCCGACCGTTCGCGCTTGTACCTGGATGCAAATCTTCGGGAGCGACAGCTTGGCGACTCTGCTGGGGACCGAACCCAGAATCTCTGGTTCTTTTTGTGGGTTCCTCCTAGCGCTTGTTTGATTTGTGATTACTGGGGTGTTATGTGCTTGTATGTGTTTGTATTTATTTTTGTTCATTGCTTTATGTACAGTTGATTTATTGCTTTCTTTATAGCTTTATATTTTTTCATACTGTCATATTGTGCTGGCTGGATCTGGTTTTTCTTTGGTGGGTGGGTGTTCCATTGAGAGTTAAGGTCCTATACCTGGGACCTGAGTGACACCTAGGCTAGAGTGAATTATATTCTTTCCCATTCCATTTCGGTCTGGTGCGGGAATATGAAACACGGTTCAGATATGGGTTTCTTCTTGAGAACTCTGTGTTGCAGATTTCCTGCAATGCTAGGGCTATCCGGGAAGCCTGCTAAGTCTGGATGACCTTTTAGTATTGACCTTCAGAAACTGAGGTGAATTAGAGGAGGAACTTTTATGGTTATTGTAAACACTGTACCTCCGGGTTAGAAGTGTTTACACTTCTCATAACTGATCCAAGTCTGAGGATCCTTGTTCTAGAACACCACCTGTGAGGGGGTTGGGCTGTTTACAGGTTTGCAGGTACCTTGACCTCAGAATACCCTGTTACTTTGACTTTGTTAAGAATACTCCATGTTGGATAGTTCTTGTGATTCTAAAACCCTGGACTTGTGGCTCTTTATTTGAGTCCCCCACCCTGGTTACCGGATTTATAGACCTCCATCTGGAATTCTTGGACACACATGGATCTATACCAAGGCAGTTAATCAGATCCAGCTCAGTCACAAACCCTTGCATTTCATTTGCATACATACCCATTGCATCATATTAACATTTGCTTATCTGTGTTTCAGGGTATCCACCTTCATCTTTGGTTTTGGTTTTGACCCCATCTGCAGTTTTGACCTATCTCCACCAGCACTTGCTTCAGTTTGTCAGCCACATACTTCAGTTACTTGCACTAGCCAGTCAGTGGCCCACTCCTCAGCATCTTCATCAGCACTTATCCTACTCAGTCCTCAGCATCATGGCTCCAAAGAAAAGCAACATCACCTATCATTTCTTCCAACCAGACTTGTCAGACATCAGGAGGATCCAAACCCTGATCACTCCAGATCACATACCCTTGTTCAGGGAGAGCTATGGAGATATACTGGACATGGTTATGGATCTGGACCCTTCACAGAGGAGCCTCATCCACACTTGCATCCAGTTCTATGATCCCCCATTGAGATGTTTCACCTTTCAAGACTTTCAGTTGGGGCCTCTTCTGGAAGAATACTCATCATTGACTGGCCTGCCCATCAAAAGAGAAATCCCATTCAACCCTGAAATGGTCTTTCCAAGCAATGGAGAGGTAGCAAAAGCTTTGTATCTGGAGCCTGTTTTGATTGAGCAGCATATGACCTCTAAAGCTGGGATCCCTGGGTTTCATCTGGACTTCCTGATTTCTCAAGCTAGTTTGAAGGCCTCCTTGGGGGAGTGGAAAGCTGTTTGTGCTCTGTTGGCCTTAAGTGTATATGGAATTGTGTTGTTTGCAGATGAGCCCCGTTTCATCAGCAAGAATGCAATCCACTTGTTCATCCTGAAGAACCCTGTGCCAACTTTACTGGGTGATCTCTATTACTCAGTCCATCAGAGAAATGAGAAGCAGAGGGGAAGATTAGTGAGGATTTGTGCTCCATTATTTCATGCTTGGCTTCTCAGGCATCTACCCAGGACAGATGCATTTCTCAATCCTCATCAGCAAAGCAACTGGGCTAAGAGGCTCACTACTCTCACTTCAGCAGATATCAGATGGTGTACTCAGAGCACCAAGGGCAGAGATATGATCACCAGCTGTGGGCACTTTCCCAATGTGCCTTTGATAGGAGTTAAGGGAAGTATCAATTACAACCCTCTACTGTTCAGAAGGCAATTAGGCTATGCACTGGTTCATACTCCTAGGGAACAAGATTTGGTGGAGACCCTCTACTGTGAGAACAAGATTAGTTTGGCTGTTGTTAGGCAGGCTGCCTGGGCCTGGGATCATGTTCAAACCAAGGGAATCACCATTCTGGGGAAGTGCAATAATGTGGCATCAGTCCAATATTATGAGTGGTCCCATGCTAGGGCCCAATTCTCTGGAATGCCCTTTACCATAGAAGACATGCCTGAGTCATCTTCAGCACCACCCCCTGCCACTATCAGTTTGGAGGAGTTTGAGAGCTTGAAGGAAAGAAATGAGAAGTTAACCCAAGCCTTGCAGAAGACCCTCCGGGAGAGGAGTGAAGGTGTGAGGGAAATTGAGAGATTGGAGAAATTGAGGGTAGAACACTTGACCAAGATTGAGAAGTCTGGAGATTATATCAACAAGTCTAAAGCTGGTGAACAGATTCTGAAGAATGCTTGTAAAGAAGCCCAGTTCCAGAGAGCAAGGACAGACTTGTATTTGAAAGAGAGTCAGGCCAGGTGGGTCCGGATCACTGAGGCCCGTACTCTAGAAGACAAGAGAGCTCAAGACAAGATGGAGCAGATGGAAAAAGCCCTGGCAGCAGCCCAGGAGGAGATATCAGAGCTGAAAATCAAAGCAGGATTGAAGAGGTCTAAGGACCAAAGTCAGAATAAGAAGCTGACTGCAGCTGTTGCAACAAGAAACCTTCTCATCAGAAGTCTCACGGAGCATCCGGCTGATCCTGTGACCGAAGCACTTCTCAAGGAAGTTCGTGAGGATGAGTTTGGCCTTGGAGTTTGATCATTTGCTTGTTGTTGTTCCTTTTCCCTGTACTTTTGCTTTTTGTGATGTATTTTGGCCCCTTTGAGGGTTTGTGTTGTAAAATGAACAAATTGTATTATTTCACTTTTGTAATATATCTGTGTTGGTCTCTATCTGGGTTCACATCAAAAGCAACTTCAACAGCATCATCTTCAAGGGTCTGGAAGGGTCAAAACTGAAGGCCAAACCGGATACCTTGAGAACAAATAAGCATAATTGCATTGCATGCTAACCCTTTTGTTTGTTTTGTAGGATTTTGTTTTGTTGTTGCTAACCTCTGTTGTGAATCTCAGGAATTATTGCTCGCCGCCGGGTATTTCCTCTCAACAGGCCTCACAGGTACCCAACTAGAAACAACCTTCCGGGAATTCAGATGGATCAGATGCAACAAGACCTTACGGAGGTCAGAAACCAGATGGCAAACGAAAGGTTAGAGATGAGAACGCAGATGACGCAGTTCATGGAAGTTATGAACAACATGGCTCAGAGCCAGGAGAGACTGAGGGCCATGGTGGAGAGGCAAAATCAAGAGGAGCCTCATGTAGGAACTGCAGGCACCAGTAATAATGAAAGGGTGCAACCACATGTTAACCCCCCTGTGTTTGGCCCACATCTCCATCCAGAGGCTAACATCCCAGTCAACATTCAAGGGACAGCCACAGCAGCCAGAGTACTTCAAGAAGATCCTCAGGAGGACCAGTATACAGTAATGGGCGCCGGAGAGGAAACATATGACAGACGATTGGAAGAGATAGCTGAGAAGTTGAGGTCCTTAGAATCTCAAAATTCTTTGGGTTTCGACGTCATGGACATGGGGCTGGTAGACGGGTTCAGGATTCCCCATAAGTTCAAGCCTCCTTGTTTCGAAAAGTATAATGGGACTTCATGCCCCCGAACTCATTTGCAATCATTTATGGGAAGGCTGAAGGCCTATACAATGGATGAGAAACTTTGGATGTTCTACTTCGAAGATAGCTTGACTGGAGCATCGAGGGAATGGTATTCCCATCTGACAAGAGCAACTATAAGATGCTGGAAGGACCTGGCAGAAGCCTTCATCAGACAGTATCAGTATAATCTAGATATGGCACCCAACAGGACCCTCCTAATGGGAATGTCACAGTCTTCGAGGGAGAGCTTCAGAGAATATGCCCAGAGATGGAGGCAATTGGCTGCTGCCGTTCAACCCCCTATGTCTGAAAGGGAAATGGCAGACATGTTTATGAACACTCTCCAGGGAACGTATATTGACAGGTTGGCTGCTTTCTCTTCCACCAGCTTCGCAGATGTTGTCATAGCTGGGGAGAGGATTGAAAGCCTGTTAAAGATGGGAAAGATCTCAGACAACGGTGCAAGCTCGTCCAGTAGTACAAGAAAGCCTTTTGCAGGCCCGAGAAGAACTGGCGAGACCAATGCCATTCACACCAACAGGGGTAGGCCCCAATATGCTCAGAGGTCAATAGCAGCAGTCACCATCCCTGCTCCAGCTCATCCACAGCCAGTCTATCAACCTCCTCAACAAAGCTTCCAACAACAACCTCAGTATCATCAGAATCAATACCCTCCAAGGAACTACAACAACAACAACACCAACACCAACAATCAACAGAGGCCATTCCAACAGAGGCCCTCTCAAGCTAACAGAGTGATCGACCCGATCCCAATGCCGTATGCTGCCTTGCTGCCACAACTTCTGAAACTCAACCTAGTTGAGCTAAGAACGTTGGCACCTCCGGATCCCAACAGTTTACCAAGGAACTATGACTCCAATGCTAGGTGCGCTTTCCATTCAAACGCACCTGGTCACAGTACAGAAAAATGCAGGGCTCTGCATATGAAGGTACAAGACCTGGTAGACTCCAAGGCTCTGAATTTTGCACCTCCGCCCAATGTCAATAAAAACCCAATGCCAAATCATGGTGGTCCCCGAATTAACGCTATTGAAGAAGACCCACCGTCTTATTTGATAACTAGTGTGGATCAGATCAGGACACCATTGGTGGAAATCAAAGCTCAACTCCGTGAAAACCAGATATTTCCGGGGTGTGAACTAGGATGCCCCTATTGCAATATTTCATGGAATGGGTGCGAGGACCTGAGGAATGGCATTGACAGCCTTATTCAGAGTGGCCTGCTACAGATCACTACATCATTTCCGACAAATCCGGCAACTTCATCAACAACGGTTTCAGAACCTCCTACAACTACAGCAACTATTGTTCCCGACAACTCACCAGCTACATCTGCAAGTACTTCATCTGTCCTCCCAAATGATCAGTTTTCAACAGTTCCTCCTGCTACAACTTCAGCTTCATTCCATTTCGAATCTCCATCAGCAACAACAACAGTCCTTCCAACAGAACCTCCTACAACACCAGCAATCAATCTTGAAGATGTCTCCACTGTTACCATATTCTACGATCCTGAAAATAATTCCGCCTACCATTCAGAAGGTGCTGCTCCCACCAGAGCACCAGTTACAATCTTTTATGATCCACAAACTATAACAATCCCTTCAGCAGCAGCAATCAGTCCGGTCACCGTCACGGTGCCTGGACCGGTACCATATGAAAGCAATAGGGCCATCCCCTGGCACTATGGCTCTGACTTGTATTGCGAAGGAAAAAGAATCACTCTGGAAACATCAACACCTGCACCACAAGTAGATAATGTGGGGGGAGGCGGAGGCTTCACTCGAAGCGGACGTCTCTTCGCTTCACAAGTTCAAAGACCTACAGCCGAAGCAGAAGCTGCTGCCAAGGCAAAGGGTAAAGGCCCGGTGCAGGAAGATCCAGCTGCCAAAGAAACCCTGAAGACTCCATTCGATCAGGAAGTTGATGAGTTTATGCGAATCATCAAAAAGAGTGACTACAAAATTGTGGATCAACTTCACCAGACGCCATCCAAAATCTCCATCCTCTCACTGCTCATGTGCTCCGAAGCCCATCGGAATGCACTACTTAAAGTCCTGCACGCAGCTTACGTGCCTGAGGAGATTACTGTCAACCAATTGGAAACCGTGGTTGGAAATGTCACTGCTAGCAATGGGCTAGGGTTTACCAATTCTGACTTGACAGCAGATGGCCGCAATCACAACAAAGCCTTGCACATAACCCTGGAATGCAAAGGAGCTGTCCTTTCTCATGTGCTGGTGGACACAGGTTCTTCCCTGAATGTCTTACCAAAGAAGGCTCTGGTGAAGCTTGAATATGATGGATTGGCATTGAGACCCAGCAACCTGGTGGTAAGAGCCTTTGATGGCTCGAAGAGATCGGTTCTGGGAGAGATTGAGCTGCCTGTGACAATTGGCCCACAGACCTTTAAAACTATCTTCTATGTGATGGACATTCAGCCCGCCTACAGCTGTTTGTTAGGTAGACCCTGGATTCACGCCGCCGGCGCAATAACATCTACCCTTCACCAAAAGTTAAAATTTGAGTGGGAAGGTCAAGTTGTCACAATCTGTGGGGAAGAGGACATTTTTGTCAGCCACCTGGCAACCTATAAGTACATTGAAATGGATGGAGAGATCCATGAAACAATGAGCCAAGGTTTTGAAGCCTTGAATGTCAATGAAGCATCTGCTGTATCTGGTACTCCAATGTCATCTTACCAACAAGCCCGGAAGGTTGTTGAAGAAGGAACCGCCCTAGGCTGGGGCAAGGTCTTAGCTGTGGAGGAGAAGAAGGACAAGTTTGGGTTGGGTTACAGACCAACTCAACATCAAGCAAAGGCTGCTGCAGAGCCAGGTTTTGTCAGTGGGGGAATGCTTACCCCCGATGCTATCAACTGTCTGGAAGACGAGCTGGAAGAGGAGCGCAATCTGGAGAATTGGATTCGTCCAAAGATCCCGGGGAGCAGTGTCTCGAACTGGTCTTCCCAGGAAATTATAAGAGTTACTCATGCAGAGTAATTATTATTTCCTGTATTTTTTATAGCATGCATCCAAGTCTTGCATCTTGCCCAAGATGACAAGACTCATTTTGTAACCAGGGCCATCTGTACTTTTGTGCAAACAAGATTAAATTAATGAAATATCAGACGTCTTTTTGCAAACGGGTCTTTTTCTTTTATGCTCACTGTTTTTCCATTTTTCTTTTTGTACAAAAATAAATGGCGGTGTTTTCAAAATGATAACTTCATCTCACTTTTTTTTCTAAAGCAGAATTAAAATCAATCACTAAAATGAACAACTTAACCCTTGCAGAGAGTGCCTTCCTGACAGCACCGACAACAGCACGGCTATGACATCGTATGACTTTGACAATCCAATCAATCAAGCTGATGAAGGGGTTGATGAAGAATATGAGCTTCCTGAAGAGCTAGCCAGGTTGTTGAGACAGGAGGAAAAGGTTATTACTCCTCACCAGGAGGAGATTGAAGTGATTAATCTTGGTACTGACGAAGACGTGAAAGAAGTCAAAATCGGGGCCTGCCTGTAAAACTCAGTGAAGAGACAACTGATAGATCTGCTTCAAGAGTATGTTGATGTGTTTGCTTGGTCGTATCAAGACATGCCAGGGTTGGATACCGACATTGTTGTGCACAAGCTACCTTTGAGGGAAGAATGCCCGCCGGTCAAACAGAAGTTGCGCCGAACTCGCCCAGACATGGCTATGAAAATCAAGGAAGAGGTACAAAAGCAATGGGACGCCGGGTTCCTTGCTGTGACTAGCTACCCGCCGTGGGTTGCTAACATAGTACCTGTGCCTAAGAAGGATGGCAAAGTAAGAATGTGTGTTGACTACCGAGATCTGAACAGAGCCAGCCCGAAAGATGACTTCCCATTACCTCACATTGACGTATTGGTGGATAACACGGCTCAGTTCTCGGTATTCTCCTTCATGGATGGATTTTCAGGATATAATCAGATCAAGATGTCACCTGAAGACATGGAGAAGACAACATTCATCACACCTTGGGGCACGTTCTGTTACAAAGTGATGCCATTCGGACTGAAGAATGCTGGTGCCACATATCAACGGGCTATGGTGACATTATTCCACGATATGATCCACAAAGAAATAGAATGTTACGTGGATGATATGATCGCCAAGTCCCTCACAGAGGAAGATCACCTGGTGAATCTGCTGAAGTTGTTCAAGCGTCTGAGGAAGTATCAATTGAAGCTGAACCCCAACAAATGCACATTCGGGGTGCGATCCGGTAAGCTGCTGGGCTTTATTGTAAGCGAGAAAGGGATTGAAGTTGACCCTGATAAAGTCAAAGCTATACAAGAAATGCCTGCACCGAAAACAGAGAAAGAAGTTCGAGGGTTCTTAGGTCGATTGAACTACATTTCAAGGTTCATATCTCACCTTACAGCGACCTGTGAACCCTTGTTCAAGCTGTTAAGGAAAGAACAAACGGTCAGGTGGAACGAAGATTGCCAGAAGGCTTTTGACAAGATCAAGGAGTATTTACAAGAACCTCCAATCCTCATGCCGCCAGTTGAAGGAAGACCTCTGATTATGTACTTGACAGTATTAGAAGAGTCAATGGGGTGTGTGCTGGGCCAGCATGACGAGTCTGGTCGAAAAGAGTATGCAATATACTACCTAAGCAAAAAGTTTACCGACTGTGAACAGCGTTACTCACTGCTCGAGAAAACTTGCTGTGCTTTAGCGTGGGCTGCTCGCCGACTAAGACAGTATATGTTGACCCACACTACCTTATTAATCTCAAAAATGGATCCAGTCAAGTACATTTTCGAGAAGCCAGCTCTTACCGGACGGGTTGCAAGATGGCAGATGATTCTCACAGAATACGACATACAGTACACATCTCAGAAAGCCATCAAGGGCAGTGTACTATCTGAATATCTTGCTGAGCAACCCATTGGTGACTACCAGCCAATGAGGTTTGACTTCCCTGATGAAGACATCATGTTCATTAAAGCGAAAGATCACGAAGAGCCTATTCACACCGAAGGGCCTGACCCGGAAGAAGAATGGACTATGATGTTTGATGGGGCTGTTAACATGAATGGCCGTGGTGTTGGTGCAGTACTCATTACACCCAAAGGAGTTCACATGCCTTTCTCGGCAAAACTCACTTTCAACTGCACTAACAACGAAGCTGAATACGAAGCTTGCATTATGGGTCTTGAGGAAGCCATTGACCTCAGGATCAAGACATTGACCGTATTCGGAGATTCAGCTTTGGTAGTCAATCAAACCAACGGGAAATGGTACACCCACCAAGATCATCTGATACCTTACAGGGATTATACAAGGAGGTTATTGACTTTCTTCACAACAGTCAAGCTTGAGTATATCCCTCGAGACGAGAATCAGTTTGCAGATGCTCTTGCTACCATTTCATCCATGATCAAAGTTCAAACGGCTAACTTTGTACCCCAGATTTCAGTGTCTAGACTTGATAGACCAGCATATGTATTTGCAGCAGATGTGGTAAAAGATGACAAGCCTTGGTTCCATGATATTAAGTGCTTCTTGGAGGATCAGACATACCCACCTGGGGCATCTTCCAATGATAAGAAGACTTTGAGAAGGCTCGCGGGTAGTTTCTTTCTGAACACTGATGGGTCTTTATACAAGAGGAACTTTGACATGGTACTCCTCAGATGTGTTGACAGGACGGAAGCAGATTTGCTGATGCATGAAGTGCACGAAGGCTCTTTTGGTACCCATGCCGGAGGGCATGCCATGGCTAAGAAGTTGTTGAGATCAGGCTATTACTGGATCACGATGGATGCAGACTGTTGTGCTTACGCCAGGAAATGCCATAAATGCCAGATCTACGCAGATAAGGTGCATGTGCCTCCCAATCCTTTGAACATCATGTCTTCACCATGGCCTTTTGCTATGTGGGGCATTGATATGATTGGCAAGATTGAGCCAACTGCTTCAAACGGCCACAGATTCATCCTGGTCGCCATTGACTATTTCACCAAGTGGGTTGAAGCAGCCTCATATGCAAACGTTACAAGACAAGTGGTAGCCAGATTTCTGAAGAGAGATATCATCTGTCGGTATGGAGTGCCCGAGCGAATCATTACTGATAATGGTTCCAACTTGAACAACAAAATGATGGCAGAACTGTGCCGGGACTTCAAGATCCAACATCACAATTCTTCTCCTTACAGACCAAAGATGAACGGCGCTGTTGAGGCGGCAAATAAGAATATCAAGAAGATTGTGCAGAAGATGGTAATCACCTACAAAGACTGGCATGAAATGCTACCGTTTGCCTTGCATGGGTACCGCACATCAATCAGAACATCCACTGGGGCAACACCGTATCAGCTTGTATATGGTATGGAAGCAGTCCTACCTGTGGAAGTTGAATTACCCTCTCTACGAGTTTTGATGGATGTTAAACTGAGTGAAGCAGAATGGGTTCGGTCCCGATACGAACAACTGAGTCTGATCGAAGAGAAGAGATTGGCGGCAATCTGCCATGGACAGTTATATCAGAAGAGAATGAAGAAGGCCTTCGATCAGAAAGTCAGGCACCGAGAGTACCAAGTAGGGGATCTTGTGTTGAAAAGAATCCTCCCTCCTCATACAGACCACAGGGGCAAATGGACTCCAAATTATGAAGGACCATTCGTTGTAAAGAAAGTTTTCTCTGGTGGAGCACTGATGCTCAGCACCATGGATGGTGAAGATTTCCCGTCCCCTGTGAATTCAGATGCAGTTAAAAAATACTTCGCATAAAATGACCCGCTGGACATGAAAACAGAATGTAAGTCCAGGCAAAAATAGGGCATCCCGGCGAGTCAAAAACAGAATAAAAGACTCGGGCAAAAGTAAGGGAAATAAATAAAAAATGTACACCCGCTGAGTTGAAAAGCCGCATTGGACAGCTCAGGCAAAAATGGGTATCCCGATGGATTGAAAACCCGAAAGGGCGATCCATGCAAAATAAGGGAATAAGCGAACAACTGCATTCTGAGTTCGTCTGTATCACCTACAACTTGGTAAGCTTCCAAAGGATCAAGCTTCAATCAGAGTCAACTCTCTCCAGGAAGCAAGACGAGAAGAACGTCATTGTCATACGAGTCATAGCAGGAGAGGAAGCTCCTTGAAAGCGTCGTCAACATCGCCAGCACTTTATTTCTCAATTTGTAGCAATCTCCTCATTTCGGGAGATATGTTTCTTTGACTGTATCTTGCCAATTCAGGGAACATGAATTAATAAAATCAGATTCTCAGTCATGTCTCGTTTTTACATTTACGTTTTGTAAAGAGTTGTCTGATATCTCTAAAAAATACAATTGCATAAGTACAGATGCCTTTCTCAAAAAAATAAAACACATGCTTGCAGGGAATATGATTACTCTCGAAAGTACTTATCTCCTACGACGGAATCCAGTAAGGGATACCTCGGGACCTTTTGTATGTTTCCTTACCTTTGCAGGATTGCAGGTATCCAGAACACAACCTGGGGCATGCAGGTTACGTCTCAGCAAGTAGGCGAATCATTATCAACTCGGTCTATCTTCCACATGGCACTAGAAGGTGCCCATTTCCCCAGCAGAGCTGCCAAATCAGCATACACTCAATCTCAGCATCCAAGATGCTCTATCCCCAGCTGAGTTGCTCCCCATTGCTCTCCCCAGCTGAATTGCCTCTCACAATCCCCCAGCCGAGTTGCCATTCTTCCTCAACAGAATGCAGAAATCAGGGAATCATCTCCCCACAGAGCTTCAAGCCTTTATTCAGAAGAGCAACGCACGGAGAAGATCACAACAGAGTGAGGAAAGCTTCTACAAACCCCAGCTGGGTTTTCTCATTTATAAGGATATGTCAATCGGTGGCATATATCCCCAAGCAGATACATCATTGGATCTACCAGTGATCTCATACCCAGCTGGGATGTCCATTTCAAGCAGATCGACCAGAGATTTCCACAGCAACGGGATCCGAATCCCGGATCTGTGCCCCTTTGCATAATCATGGCATCCGCATCATATTCACCCCCCAGAGCGTAGCATTCCGTCTAATACGGAGCATTACCGCAAAAATCAAATGCATAGCATAATCATAAGTCATGTTGTGAATTAAACGCTTGTGAATACAGATTACTTTCCCCAAGAGTCCCCACCAGAGTCCCAGCAAAAGCAGTTGCCCCACAATCACAAACACCAGTATATACACCTTTTGGCACCCGTCCGTGTCATCTTTCCCCAGTAAAGTCGCCTGAACACCCTTTACAAACAAATCACCCTCACTACAGATACATTCTGGCACCCGTCCGTGTCATAACTCCCAGCAGAAAGCCCAAAGACATCCCTTTTGCACTCACATACCTTATATGCACCCTTTTTGACACCCGTCCGTGTCATATCCCCAGCGCAGTCGCCTAGACTTTGTATAGCAGACACTTGTTAATATTATACTTTTCTCTTTTGACACTCGTCCGTGTCACTCTCCCCAGCAGTTAAAACCCTCATCAATACAATACAATACTCACTACTCATGGTACACTTATACAGATACTCGTCCGTATCTTGTATACACCATCTCTCATATCCCCACAGATTCAACACTCGTCCGTGTTCTTTGTTAACCAGTTGATACCCGTCCGTATCATCATCTCTAAACATGTGTCAGTTTGTTTCTACCTGATACTCGTCCGTATCGTAGTCTTAAGGATGCTCGTCCGCATCTTTAATCTATACACAATACCAAACACTTATACCTTTTGTTTCTTGGGTGTAAACGCTCGTCCGTGTTTACATTATCCCCAGTAGATCGCAAAACAAATTTCCTTTTTATCTAACACTCGTCCTGTGTTATGATAACCCTGAGAGCAGCCGTACCCTGCTGAGTGGTCGTCCTCCACTTCTTGATGGTCGTCCTCCATCATGCTCATCCGATGGCCGTCCCCATCGTTGATTTTAGCAGCCGTCCCCTGCTAGGTGGTCGTCCTCCACCTTTTGATGATCGTCCTTCATCACTTTATCCAATGGCCGTCCCCATTGTTGATTTTTTTGGTTATCTAACACTCGTCCTGTGTTATGATAAACCTCGAGAGCAGCCGTCCCCTGCTGAGTGGTCGTCCTCCACTTCTTGATGGTCGTCCTCCATCTTGCTCGTCCGATGGTCGTCCCCATCGTTGACCTTTCCTATCCGATGGCCATCCCCATCGTTGATATTTTCGGCAGCCGTACCCTGCCAGGTGGTCGTCCTCCACCTTTGATGGCCGTCCCCATCATATTTTCTTTCCCCACAGAGCGGCCGTCCCCTGCTAGGTGATCGTCCTTCACCTTTGATGGCCGTACCCCATCATCTGTTTATTTCATTTATTCTTTAACCCGATGGCCGTCCCCGTCGTGGTCCCTTTTCCTTTTTAGCCCGATGGCCGTCCCCATCGTTGGTAACTTGACCTTTATGAACTTGATGGCCGTCCCCGTCATGCTTCATTAATCCCCAGAGAACTTTGCAGCTTTATCTTGATGGCCGTCCCCATCATAATATCCTATCTTCCCCAGCTAGTCGGCCGTCCCCGTCTTAGCTTTACTTGTTTTTCCCCAGCTAGTCGGCCGTCCCCGTCTTAGCTTTACCTTTTATCCCCAGCATGTCGGCCGTCCCCGTCATTGCTTTATTTTTATACACTCTCCCTGGCATGTCGGTCGTCCCCGTCATTGCTCTTTACCCAGCAGTCGTCCTCTGCTCGACGGTCGTCCTCCGTCGCCCTTACTTTACAATATACTTTATTTTGCCTTTTACAATCTATATCCCTTTTCTTCTTCATTCTGTGAGTGCAAATTTTGGACTGTCTTTGGTATTCAACCACAAGTTATCTTGTTTGTCTGTTAAGCCGTCGCTTACAACCTGCACAGCTAACTCATGTTTGAATAGGGGCAGCTGTAAACACCCCAAATTTGCCCTCACCCATTCACACCATGGCTTGTGATCATTCTCATATGCATAAGTACAATCATGTCATCTCACATCTCATTTTTTATTCACTGCATAGCTTTCAAGGCATCTGCACCTAGGGTTTGTGATCTGAGCAATCCCAAAGCCTCTTGAGCCACTCCAAAGGCAACCAATCAACTCAAAGGGGTCCATGTGTGTTCTTATATCATATTTCATCTCCTCAAAGTCAGAATTGCAGAGGAATCACAAGAGCTAGGGTTTGAGGTGATGCAGAGCCAGGTTGAACTACACAGTTGACTGAAAATTAGGGTTTTGGTTTCAGAGGTCATAACCCCAAATTTTTTGGTCATTCTTGTTTCCATTGATCTCTATATGGTATAGGGAGTATGCATATCAATTTTCATGAAGAAATTTCATGGGGAAGTCATCTGATCAAGAGTTGACTTTCTAGACAAGTCAGTGCAAAATCAGGGCATCTGAGGCCCCCAATGACCCAACCAATGGGTGATCTTCATCATTTTGAGTGTATATGGTCTTTATTTGATCATGGAAGAAGATTGAAGTTCATAGAAATCAAGAATTTGGGGTTTTTGCAAATGTTGACTTTTTGGGCATGGTTGACTTTTCAAGAATGCATCATTTTATGTCATTTTTCAAGCCATGATTCATGATCCAAAAATGCTTCAAATGGAAAAACCTTGGTCATGAAAGTTGTAGATCTCATCTTTCCCTTTCCAAAAAGTACAAGAGCATGATCTAATTCATCTTGGATCAAAAGTTATGGTTTGTTAAAGTTGGCAAAAATCACAAAATTTCAAAGTTTCTACCAAAGAGGCATTTTGCAAAATGACTTGATCAAGTGTTCTAAAGCTATCAAATGCACTTCTAAACTTCATACAAACATGTACCAAGACCCAAAAGTCAGTTTGCATCAAAGAACTTTGCATTTTCATGCCTTGCAACTCAAGAATTCATAAAGGGGCCAAGACTTGTGAAATTTGCAAAACACATCATAAACTTTATGCAAGTTGCTGAATTGCCTCAAAACCTCTTCCATGGTTCTCCTTGTTTCAAGCTGCAGCCAAGCCATGCTTTGTACCTTGGCAGAAATGGCCCATACCTCTCTTACACAAAAAGTTGACTTTGTACATTTTGCTCCATACCAATCACACTGCTCCACAACAACTCTCTGACCTATCAAGGATTGAAATGTGTACCAAAAGCAACCCAACACTTAACACAACTCATCCTGAAGCTCTCTCTAAGCCAGCTCTCTCATTTTTCACCTCATATGCAATTTCATTCGAAACACACAGCACAAGCTTCAAACACACAAACAAACTTCATCATTGATCTCAACATGACTCACTGATCACAAACCAACCATTGAAACAGCCTGAAACCTCACACAAACCAAATACGATTTCTGCCTCTCCTTGAACAGAACTCAAGCAATCTCTCAAATCAGCCCAAATAAACTTCAAGCAAGCTTTGCAAACACTTAAGGAGGGTCAGTGGAGTTGATTGGCAGCAAGGAACTGGTCCAGAAGCTCTTGGGTGGAAAGCTTCGATTCAGGTAGCCATGGAAATTCATTTTTCCAGAACTCTTATCTCTTGTTACTAAAATGATCCACATGCTTCCCTGAGTTTATTGAACCTTTTATTTTTGAAAATGATTGAGATTTGAGGTTGTATGCTTGATCTGAAAGTTTGCCCGTAAACTTGATTTCTGTTTGTTCTTCATGATTCACGAAAAAGAAATGAATTTTAGGGCTGGATTGTTGTTTAGGGTGTCTAGTTGAGTTGATCTGGAGAGTTTGGCATGATTTAGTGAAGATTTGAGAGAGTTTGGATGAAGGTCTCGCCGGAGAAGACGACCGGAAGTCTTCTCCGGCCACCTGAATCTGTTTAGGGCTAATCAGAGTCATTAAATGGAATTTGAATCTGGAGCGTAGGATGAGTTGACTAGGGCTGACTGGCGCGCGAACGAATGGTCCAGATTTCACACTTAACCCTAATCCTGTTTTATTAAATTAATTAAGTAAGATTAATTCAAATCCAGCCAGTTTGAATTCCAGCCTTTGGATCTGGCGCCAGTCAATGTGCGCGCAATCCATTCAAACCTCAGCCTTTGATTCTGATTACTTTCACTTTTATTTAATTTTATTTTCTTTTATTTCATTTAATTTGTACATTTTATTAAAAATAGCAAAATCATTTTAAAAATTCTGAAATTTTTTGCATAAACTTTTATTTAATTTCAGAAACCAAAAGCATTTTTATTTTTATTTTTTGCATTAAAAATGTATTTTTAAATATTTAGAAGTTTATTTTTAATTAATTAATGGGAATTAATTAATTAAAAATGCTTTTAGGTATTTAAAAATCACCAAAAAATTCATGAAACATTTAAAGACATTTAGAAACATTGTCCAACCTTCAAACCAAATTTCTTTTTTGATCTTGATGCATTTTAAGAATTTTTCATTGAATTAAATCATTTTTTATGTATTATTTTGATCACATGTTTGAAAATTCATTTCTGCCTTTTGAAGAAGGTTGAGACATTGGTTCTTCTTGCATTGTTTTGTGTTTAGCATGTATTTTCAAGGATAAAAAGGCCATGAATTTTTCTTGCATTTTCAAATTGTTTGGCATTTGTTTTGTTAAGAACCCTAAAAAACCCTAATAACTTAGAAAATCCATATCTTGAGTTTGGTTGAGAGTTGAGAGTTCCCCTTTGGGAAGTGGTTTATTATAGGTCTAGGGTTTCCTTGGGTACTATTTTCCATTTTTACTTTAGGGTTTTGCTTCTGTTTTTGGTTTGTGTTTGATGTTTGATCCATGAACCCTAATTTGGGCTTTCATTTGCATCCTTCTTGCATTTCCTTGTATAACATGACTTGTCATTGCATTTTGTGCATTCTTGTGATCCACTTGACATCTTAAGACATGTATAAAGCATCTTTGATCATTGCATCTCATATTTGCCTTGTCATCTGTCTTGTATGCTTCATAACATTCCATGCTTGTTCATGCTCCTTAGCTTGCATCATATGCATTCATAAGCTTGTATGAACATCCCCATTGTCTTGCCTCATGTTTGCAGCACCTCATAACATCATAATCATCATCACCATGCTTCTGGTCTTGCTTAGCATCATATCATTTCATCTCATCTTGCATTGCATTGCATTTTCTTTCTAACATTGCAGGTGGTAAGTAAACTTGAGAAGTGGATTTGCCTTCACTTCTCATACCTTTTCTTTTCATCTCTCTTGCATCCATTACTGTATTTTTATATGTGTTTGAGTTTGAGCTTGCTCATTCTTCTTCCTCCCACTTTCTTTCTTCAAGTGACTTGGCTTCTTGAATGAAGCAAGTTGCTTTGCTTCTCTTGATCTTATTCATCTGCTTCCTGGTGGTTCCATTGGAGATCTTCTTGGTGAAACCTCACAAACCTTAGGAACAACCAAGCATGACAATGAATTAGGGTTTTGATTAGTATCCCCTCTTAGTTTTACCTTTGTGTCTCTCTTTGAGTCCTCTCTTCTCATCTCATAATCAGGGACTAAACCCTAAAGGCTTTAAGACTTTGTGCTTAGGGTTATGCCTGCATCCTTCTCTTAGGATGGAGTGTATAACTTTAATCCTAAGTATTAAACCCTTAAGGTGTTTAAATCTCTTAATCAATTCACTTAATAAATATCAAGACATTACACTTGTAACTTGGGCCTTGCATTAGGGTTCTAATTCTTCCTTAAATGGTTAAGAAGGACTAACCCTAGTGTTAATGGACAAGTCCCCCTCAAGTTGTCTTACAAACCATAAAAAACACTTCATCATCATACCATTAAATAAAATCCACTTAATCAAAGGCTTGTTTTGTCATGGGTGTAATCCCTAATCATGGATTAAGTTGAGGAGTTTTCCTCAGCTTAAACATTCTCATCTATTATCCTTCTTTTAGGATGGTGTAATGGGTCTGTTTAATCCTTGATTATGGCTTAACCTCATTACTCAACACTAAACAAAATCACAAAAACATCTAAATAATCACAAGTAGGTTAATGATCTTAATCCTACATCAAAGGTGATTAAGTGTGAGAATCTGACTTCACACTTAAGGTATTCTCATTACCCCTAATCAGAGGGAAGATGTGATGAGTTTACTAACCCATTGGTTTAGACTTAAGCTCATTATCCTATGACAAATTCTCAAAAGCAATAAAAGACTGAAAATTCAAAAACAAACAATAATCGTCTCCTCCGGGATTCTTTTCTCATCACCTTCACTCATAAACGAGAACTTGCCTCTTCCGTCTAATGCAAGACAGTCAGCACCTGAGCCAGACAGGTCATACACTTGAGCATAGACAAGTAAGCAGTTCACCAGTCAATTCACCTTTCAGTCTCTTTGGGTCGAACTACGGTGTTCTGACTTCCTCATTGCACGAGAGGATACGTAGGCATAACTTAACGGTTATCGAACAAAAGTCTCTGTATATTCCCCCTCTTTCCAGCATCATTCTCTTAGCCTCATTATCATGAGCATTTCACTCTTGTCCTTACACTGACACATCATTTATACACTTCACACTTCCTTTACACTGACACCTGTACATCTTTTCCAGCTATTTTACACACAGATTGCACTGACACTACCCCTTTAAAACACAAATCTTTGAAGCGTGGATCCCGTCGAGTACGGCGGACAATCTGGGTGCTAATACCTTCCCAGGTTGTAACCAACCCCCTTTCTCAGTCTCTCTGGTTCGCAAACCGTCTTATCCATCTTTTTCTAGGCTTATGCAGCATTGCCTTTCCTCCGGGATAAAAATGCCTAGCTGGCGACTCTATTCACCTCCAGTGAGTTCACGGCTGTGTGTTCTCACTGTCCCTCTCGCCGACCGTTCGCGCTTGTACCTGGATGCAAATCTTCGGGAGCGACAGAAGGCAACTTGAATTCACAACCAAATCTCTATGAAAATCTAAAACCTAGCCTTCTTGTTCTTCCTCAAGACTTGCTCTCTTCTCACAATTCTGATTAGTCTTTCTAATTAGGTTTTTCAACTTAGAAATATTGTAATTCACTAATTAATCCAATTACTAATGGGACTAAAATAGCACCCCCACCTTTTCTTCTCTCACACTACCTCTAAGCCCACTTATTAATATTATTTCATTAATAATTCTATTATTATCTCGACTTAATTAACTCGACTAATCCAACCACGACTTAACCATTAACTTAATACCAACTGAAACAACATCACAACACACTCGACAAAGCAACATCTAACAACACTTAATCGGGAAAAATACAGGATAATATTTAATTAAATATGGGCGTTACAGGTGGGCTCGAATCCAACTGCATTGTTCTTGGGACGAACTTGATGAATCTAGTGTCACAAATGTTATATAAGTGTTTGGATCACTCATATATGATGTATGTGAGGTGTTTGGATCACTGGTTTGGGCATAAATGCTTTGAAATGGAAAATTCAATTTCTCACTTTAGGATTTTGAAACTTTGATATGAAAGAGTGAAATGGTGGAAAACATGTGTTGTGATGTTTTGGTGTTTTTTCAAACAATCAGAGGTGACCAATCATAATATATTCTTCATGACAGATCCATACCTCATACATCAACAATGGGACCATCGCGGCTATCATCACTAACGTATAACATGACAGAACCCCGATGACTACCATATCAATGTACTTAATAAGATAGATAGATATTAATGAGTGGAATAGAGATTTCATGTAATGTGATCTCTGAATCATGTCTATTTTCAATTGGTCCAGCTGGTTCTTTATTGAGATCAAACTGAAGTTTGCAAATTCAATATTTGCACAAACAATACAAAAATGGTTATAATAATAATAACCTCATAAACTTTATTTCTGTAGATACTTTTTACATAAAGTCTGTATCGATATCAAAACAATATTATAAAACGTAAAGAATGAGTGACTCCCACTAATCTAGGACATCCTTAGTGAGAACAATCATATAAAATACCTTATATGTCATATTTTTTATTAATAAGTCATCTAACATACCATTTATATCTATATGTTATATCCTTCAACAACAACTTATAAGTCAATAAACTTTATTAAACAATTGTTAATACATTATCCGACAAACTTATGTCACAATATAGCCTGAGTTGTCTTTGAAAACCTTCTACTATATGCAACCAAGTGACATAAATAATTATAGTTATATCTTGATTTAGGATATCCAATATATATAAACATCCAAAAGAATCATAGTCGAACATCTTGATGGTCTGCAAATCATTCAATCTCTAATATGTGAGCACAAGTTCCTTTGATCTCTATAACAATCATTATAGTTGTCTCATTTCAACAATTCAAATTTTGAATTTTCGTATCTGCCAAATGATCTCATTATATATACGCTTATTTCGGATGTATATACATAAGATTCCTAAAAAACAAAAAAATATAGAAAAAAATTCAATTTCTAAATTTTTAGATTCTTTTATTTTGGACAACGATTGAGACTTAATAGTCTCCCTTGATAATTGATACATACCCTAGTTTATTGTCTTTCATATCGATTTTACTTTCAACTTTATTGATATATACAGAAAAATTATGTGGTAACTGGATGATACCTTGAGAATAATATCTAAGTATCTAAATACCTAACACAAAAGAAATGTGCCCAAGATCTTTCATCGCTGAACTTTTCGTAGAGATTTCTTGGTTTCACACTATAATCATATATCCTTGCTGACTAAAAAAAATAAAATCGACATATTAAACTAGGAAGATAAACTTACTCCCACACTGAACTTGTAAAACCCAATAATTTTTCATAATAGACATCTCAAAATCAAACAAGACAATTACATTATGAAATATTGTGATATCACTAATGAGACAATTTCATTAACTCATAAATGGATTTTATTTGTTCGTAAACTATAAATTTTGTATCTATTGACACAAAATTTTCTCTCATTGCACCATATTGTATATCTTAATGTCGCCATTAAGAAACACTAACTTGATATCCATCTTATGAATCTCCAAAATTATAACAAGTAACAATTGTCACACCTATCATAATAGATTCTTTCAATCATACCGAATAAATTTTCTCTTTTCAGTTAATTCTTTATGACACTCGATGCTCTAGTTCTTGAGGATGTTGAGTTTGATCTTCAAGAATTAATTTCTTAATTTAATTGAGAGAAAGAACAATAATATTCTTATGATGGTCCGAATTTTCTATATACATAGCAACTATATGAATTGAGTTAGAACCAATTCTTTCCACTCAGTTTTGTTCTTTGACATTATCTCTTCCCCAAACTCAATATTCTCAAGAAAATTAAAATATTTGTCTCAAAATATTCTGTAACTTGAGACTAAGGTTTATATTTCTCAAACTTTTCAACAATTATAGATTGTCACAAGTCATGACTGAATTAACTATAATAATATTTGAATTTAAAAGACAAATTGAATCCATCATTTAAAAAAAGTTATCATATTAAAAGAAAATTTTATTCATTCACAAAATTGACTTTTAAATACAAATTTTTTAAGCTTATAATGACAATCTAAAATAGTTCAATAATAATAATAATAATAATAATAATAATAAAACATCAATCTTCACCAAATTTGTCTCTTTTAAATTGATGTATCTTTCAACACCATTGAACATTTGTCAATTCAAATCACATTTTCTTATTATTCTTTATTTGCCTTTATCCTTTGAGGTATTTACCGAATGAGCACTATTTTATTTTCTCTTGCTTCAATCTTTTCTTTATTTCATACTTTATAAGATTATTATATTAAAGAATAATTTATATCTTTAATAGTTACTAACTTAATTGTGCAAAGAGAATATCATATGCTAAATTTTTGGCAAAGTCACCTAATTGGCGAAACTATACCGCTTTAGCAAGATCAAATAGTTTATAATGTTCTTATGATATTTTCTTTGCTTAATAATCTTAATGAAAATTAACCACTCCAATGATAATTTGTCTTTCTCTTTATTGCTTTATAAGCACTAGAATTTAAGAAAATATAATATGAAAAATTTATGTCATCTTAAATAACACCTCTAATTCTCTGGATTACAAAATTTTAAGATCATAGGCCTGTGAAATTTTGAGTGTACTCACTTTTTAAACTTGAGTCTCACTTTAAAAATATTAATTGTGAGAGAATTTGAGTTTCTCCATCCCTATGTAAGGTCTATATCTAAGAACATGATGTTCATATTTTATTCCTAAAAGTTATAACTTTTGAGAATCAAAATATAACTTATTTTGCAAATACATAAACTATATTAGTTTATAGATTACCATAAAAAAATGTACTCACCAAAAATACCAAGTGCATCATTCATGTCAAGTCTTTAGACAACAACCTCAATTGCTAGTGGTATTTTGTTACAATGATAAAACATTGACAATTAATATTGATAAACAATAAATTCTTATAATCGCCACATGTCTACCTTATATGTGTGAGTGCAGTCAAATAAACACTTGAAAGACTTACACTCATACAACATCATTAAACATCATTACTGATACGTGAATAGATTATTATATAGACATTCATCTTTACTTGTAAATTAAAAGACTTAAAAGAGATACCAAATACACCATTGATTCTCAATCTTTGATTGCAAGAATTAACTGTAAATGATACTCTCACACAATGATCAAACATTAGTAATAAGTCTGGTCTGGTAATGGATGTCTTTGACATCAATCATTACCCACATGGATAAAATTAATAATTACTACATATTTACCATCACTGGTATGCAATTGTTCGGCCAAACCGTGTCTTCCTTTTTGCCGACCATAATAGTTCGCATGAACAATTATAGACTACATCTTTTTTAATTCTGATTTAATCAAATTTACACAACAAAGATTACTTTTGCAACATGTTGTTTCAATCAACTCAACCAAAATTGCTAGATATTTTAATAAATTCAATAGAAAGAGACTTAAATTTACAAGGTACTACCCACAAATATAGGTCGTATTCATTTAAGATGTCGTTTAATAATAATAATAATAATATTTCTTTAAAGTCCTTAGTGTGAGAATAAGGGTGGGAAAAGGCTAGGCTAGGCTAGGCTTTATAAGGCCTGAGTCTGACCTACGATAAACTTAAAAGGCCTGAGCCTAGCCTATGGCCTATTATATGCTCCATTTTTTGGTCTGGCCTGACCTTTTTAAAAGTCTGATCTGGTCTGAAAGCCTATTTACAAGTCTTTTTCTGATTAAGGTTCTCAATTATTTCATATTACTTAAGAAGATTTATAGGTTGACCTATATATCCATATATAGGATGACTTATTTAGTTTTTGTTCTAATATATATGCATATATAGGTCAACATATGTATCTTTTTTCTAATATATGCATATATAGGACAACCTATTTAGTATATTTTTAATATATATGAAATATAGGCCGACCTATAAGGCTTCATATGCTTTTCTAATAGCCTAAGTCTGGCCTATTTGATTAAATAGACTTTTATAAAAGCCTAAGTCTGGCTTTTTTATTAAAAAAGTATGGCCTAGCATGACCTTAAGTAGGCTATATAGACCCCCGTAGGCCAGTTTTCCCTATTCCCACCCCTATGTGAGAATAAATTCTCAAATAAACATAATTTTTATAAATTTATACAAATTGCACAGTTAAGAAATTGTATAAAACTTAATAACAATCAACTCAAATAACATAATCATGCTAAATGCATAACTTCAAATCAGATAAATATTTATATATCCCAAATAAATTTCAAACAAATTCACATATACACGAAATAATTCTTTAAATAAATCATTTTAGAATCAACAAAACCAATTCTAAAATCCAAAATATCCAAAGTTTAAAGAATCAAATATCTAGTTTTACCTTATAATTTTGAGAGATATTCAAAATAATAAAAATAATCCATAATTAATATATAATACCTAAATATATATTAAACAAATTATTATTTGTCTTATCTCTCAAAAATCTGGATCTATGTGCAAATTTTATGTGTATCAAATTGAGAGATAAAACAATAACTAAACAATCAAATAAAGAAGATTTGATAATAAATTATTATTTTTAATTCAAAACAAAGAATTAAATCACCAAAGGAATATTTAAATTCAATATTTATCTTTCTCAAATAATTGATATGAACATATATTTTTAAATATATTATCTATAGCCATAAATAAACGGTTCCGAATCATGATCTTTAATGAAAATATATTTGTATGATTCTAAATCATCGATCATAACCATATATATGATTCTAAATATATTTAGCATAATATAGATTAAATATATTTTACTTCAAAAAAATATTTAAATTATAATTTTTAAACAAACTTTATCATATAGTTACTGATCGTACCTGGAGATCAGGATCCGATACGGCTGGCCTCGAGCGTTGTCGAAGGACGGATGATGAGGAGAGGAGGGGGGTGTACCTGTAAGGCACTCCGATGCTGAAGTAAGATACTGAGCAAAGAGTGAGCAAGTACAAGAATTAAGGTCAGAGAATTGAATACCTGGCCCTCTCAACTGAGAGGGTTTATATAATGGGCCAAGTGGAAGATTATTGGTCCACACCGTTGGGCGCGGATCGCGGAATCCTTAAAGATAGGTAACGGTCAAAACTAGCCGTTGGAAGATTTCGTCTTGGTCGATATGACTTTGGTCGGTAGAGACCAAGATTCTCAATGTCGCTCGACGTCAAGCGCTCCGTGGAGCTGGTTTGTTTGGCCCAATTGTGGGAATTGGGCCTGCCCAGAACAGGAGCCTCCCAAGTCGTTGCTCGTGCGATGGAGCGATGACTTAGTAACGGTTTCGTGCTCAAGGATACCCAGTTTGCGGTCCATGGAGCTATCGCTAACGATCATCGGTGGACGAGCAATCGTTACGTCGCTCGACAGGAGGATATGAAACGAAAAGTTGGCGTCTTTGGGAATTCGCGCCTATTAATGCTCTGACGGCTAGCCTAGGGGCTAGTGCGTAGGTAATAATTGGCTATGGGGTAGGGGTCACGCGTGTCTGCACGTGTCCTCTTCCCTATAAATAGGATCTCAGAGCTTATTTCAAACTTTTTCGTTCCATCTTCTTCTCAGTTGCACTGCTCGTTCACACACAGCCATTCCTAGCCGCTGACCACCAGTTCCCATCGTCGACCACCGTTCCCAGAATCAATCTTTTCTTCAAATGGCTTCTCAAGCTCAAGGTACGGTTTCTTTTTGGTGTTTTATGGTAGTTATAGGCTAGATATCGTAGAAATGTATGTGGTTTAGGGTAGATTTCCCGGTAGTTTTAGATTTGAACTAGTGAGTATTAGAATCTCTACCACCGTTGTTGGTCGGATATAAACCCTAGCTTGTGGTCGACATAGGTGTTGGTCGACCCTCACTTAGGATCTGATAAGCGTTTAGGCTTAGATTTCGTCATTTCTGGAGTTGGGCGTTAGCCATCGCCTTGAGCGATGGTCAGCCAGGGCTATAGCTCGGGACCCTGTTCCTGGGTCGATGTGCGCCCTTTCACTTGTCGAGTGGTGGAAGGGTGGATTTGATATTCCTAATCGAATTCACTGACGCCTTTCCTCTGCTTTTCAGATGAAAACTCGCTCATGGACCCGTTGGAGGTCTCCTCGGAAGAAACGTCCTTGGAGGACACTGGCTGCTCTACATCAGTTCCCTCCGACTCTGTGAGTTCTTTAGGAGAATTGGATGCTAGCACCATGGAGGAGGGGGCTTCAACAGATTCACCTCGCTGCCCTGAAGAAATAAGGACCTCGCCCGAAGAATGGGTGGTGGAGGATCTGCTGGGTAAAGTGTCCTTGTTTTCGAGGCCTCGTGCGGAACCGCTGCCCGCTGTTGGTGACCCTGCCGACTGGATCGTTACCTGCCTAGGGGATGACGATCGCATCTTCTCGGACTTTGGCGGTCGAAAATTCTCTATGTATGAGTACGCAACTTCGGTGCTGGGGGTAACTTTGCCCTTCAGTTACTTGGTTTATGCCATGCTCGGGCATCTGGGTGTTGCCCCGTCTCAACTACATCCCAACTCTTATGCATTTTTGAAGGCGTTTGAGGTGACGTGCGCCCATCTGGGTGTTGGAGCCATGCTCCCTCTGCTCTCCCGTTTGTTTTCCCTGCAGCGTCAGGTCGGGCGAGGGACTGATCGGAAGGGATTCGTCTCTTTCAAACAAAGGACAAAAATATTTAAGGCTCACTCAGAGTCCATCCGGGCTTTCAAGACGGATTATTTTCTAATAAAGCCCGCGAGCGCGGAAGCTGTGAGGGCGCTAAGTTTCGTGTGAATAGATACCGACGAGAACGACGAGCCTAAGCTTGACGACCAAGGACAAGTGATTCCGAGGATGCTTTGGCTATTCCCCCTTCACTTGGAGTTATACTCACTATGAGCGGCCGGTCAGTGAGTTCGTCCAGGTGGGAGACTTTCTGAATGAGGACGATGCGGCCAGCTTTGAGGCCTTTAGGAAATTAATAGCGTCTTTTACCCCGACTCCCCTGCTGGATGGAGAAGGAAAAGTCATGCTGGATCAAGACGGGGGAAGTTGTGGAGCGTCCTCTGATCGACGTCACAGACTTGTTGGCGTGCAATACCGTGCATGAAGTGTATGAATTTTTTGGTATCTGTTTTATTTTTGCTTATTATGCCTTTGATAATATTTTTTTGTTCGTGACTAGTCTGATTCTCTTTTCTTCTTTTTCAGGCTCTTTGTCGAACCTGCTCGACAGAATTCAAGAACGCTTGCGTCAACAACAACAGAAAAAGAGGTTGCGGGTTGTTCAGACCAAGCTGACCGAAACAAGTGGCTCCGGGTTGGGCCCCCTAGTCCAGGGCTCTCTAAGTGCTTCAACTGGTTCTCTAATGAAGAAGCACAAGTCTGCTGCGACTATGGACCTGACGGCCAAAGCTCGTCCAAAGCCGAAGCATGTGCTGCCGCCGTGCTTCATGAAGCGTAACTTCTTTGAAGGGACGAGCATGGAGGTGGACCGTGCGGACTCCCTGTACCTGGAGGCGATGGATCGTCCTGCTCGACGATTATCTTTGGCCCAAGATGCAAGCGCTGTGATGCAGGTCCTGTTGATGGCCTTGCAGACGGCTGAAGAAAATCCCGGGCAAGAGAGGGAGATAGCGAAGCTGAAGGAGCAACTGGTTGTAGCCGGGGAGAAGTTAAGGACGACCACAGAAGAAGTCGCTGCCATAACCAAGGAGCTGACCGAGCGGGGCAATGTTATTGCCAAACTGGAGGTCGACAAGAAGAGGGTTCTGGAGCAGAACAAAAAGCTGAAGGATGCCTTCTGTCCGAAGGAGGATGAAGATGCTGAAACCAAGAGTATGGTAACGAGGGCTCAGTTCCTTGCTCGGATCGACCAAGATATGGAAGATCTGAAGTCAACTGAGCTCAGTTTCCAGAATGTTGTGAATCAGATAAAGGCTCTTCATCCTAACCTAGCCTTGGACATCAGACGGATCAGCTACCTCTACAAAGTCGAGGATGGCCAGATTCTGGTTCCCTCGAATTTGGTAATGGAGGATTCTCAGCCAGGGTCGATTGATCCGCCTGGTCAACCTGAAGTGCAACCGGACCAGGATGAGGCTCGTCAAGAAGAGGGTCGCCCTGAGGGTGAGGATAATTAGTTTTTGGCCTGCGCGCCTTGTAATTTATTATGTTTCTTTGTTTTGGGGGCGTAGTCCCCTTTGTAATTAATTATTAACAAGTCGGCCCTTCGAGGTCGCATTTTTGTAGCGAAGATTGGCGTTATTAGTGTTCGTTCATTTTACAATATTTTTTGTTTAACTGCTCGTCCGTCGGAGGACTATTTTCTTTGTGTTTCAAACGCTAAGTGTTTGGCGTGCATCTCTGCGTTAATTGTATGTGATCGAATAAATACGGGGTGTGTCTGCGATCTGTTGGTTTGGGGGACCAATCAGATTTTGGAGTTTTCGCTCCTGGCCGGTGCCCGGGCAAAGGTAATGGCCCGGGCTCCATGGCTTGAACGTCCCATCGCGAGCTGGGGTTCTGCCTGGTCGTGGTACTTAGGTGACATCAGACTCGTTTGAGTATCCGTCCGTGCAATAGTTTTCTCCTTCTCTTAGAGGGAGACCTTGATGATCATGTTATTTTGGGCTGTCGTGCTTGTACCTGGGCACGCAGTTCTTAGTCAGTCCTATCGCTCCTCGCTTGAGAGTTGAGCGAGGTGACTTTGTGAGTTAGCTGCAATATTGCTTGAGCTTCTCGGCGTTCCAAGGCAGAGCAAGTTCTTCCCCGTATAGATTTTCTAAATAATAGGCTCCATTTTCGTTTTTAGCTCGGATGCGATATGGGCCCTCCCAATTGGGCGTAAGTTTTCCCTCGCGGGGGTCCCTGTGATTTCTTCTGAGAAGAAGACTGCCTACCTCGGACGATCGCCTTATGACTTTTGAATCGTATCGAGCGGCTATTTTTTGTTTGAGCATGGCCTCTTGGAGAGCAGCTTCTGATCGGACTTCATCGACCAGATCAAGCTCGTCTCTCAAGGCCTCGGAATTGGTGTCTTGGTCTATTGGGGACTCTGTTTGTCTGGACCGGATGTGTATTTCTACAGGGATTACTACTTCGGTCCCATATGCCAACCGGAATGGGGACTCCCCAGTGGTTGAGTGGGGGGTGGTCCTATATGCCCACAGCACGCTGTGTAACTCCTCGACCTAGTGTTTTTTGTGCTCGTCCAGTCTTCGTTTCAGGCCTCTTAGGATTACCATATTCGCGGCCTCTGCTTGCCCGTTAGTTTGGGGGTGCTCCACCGGAGCGAAGTGCTATTTTGTTCCTACTAACGCAACAAATTCTTTGAAGTGTTTATCTATAAACTGAGTGTCGTTGTCGGTCATAATGGCGAGCGGTACTCCGAACCGGGCAAGGATGTTCCTCTTGAAGAAGCCTAGTATGTTGAGTGCAGTGATTTTGGCCAAGGCCTCAGCTTCTATCCACTTGGTGAAATAATCTACGCCCACAATTAGGTATTTATTTTGGCCGGATCCGACGACGAATGGTCCTAAGATATCCATTCCCCACCACGCGAATGGCCAGGACGACGATAGTGATTTCAGCTCAGTAGGGGGTGCTACGTGTACGTCCCCGTGTCGTTGACACTTGTCACACCTTTTCACGTGTTCTTTCACGTCGTGTTGGAGTGTAGGCCAATAGTATCCTTCTCGGAGAATCTTTCAGGCCAACGATCGTCCGCCTGGATTGTTGCGCGTTAATTCCTACATGGACTTCTCTTAGTATGTGTGGGATGTTCTCCTCTTCTACGCACCTGAGGAGAGGTTTAGAGAATCCTCGACGATACATACGTCCACCCACTAGAGAATATGAGCATGATCTTCGTTGCACGATGCTGGCCATTTTCGGGTCGGCCGGTAACTCCCCTTTGGTTAGGTAGTTAAACACTGGGGTCATCCAGCAGTTCGCGTTGCCCACGAGATTTACGTCTAGGTGAATTGATGGTTTCCCAATGCTTGGTCGGGGGAGTGTTTTCTGTATGACAGATTTGTTGTTTCCCTTACTTTTAATGCTTGCTAACTTGGAAAGGACGTCAGCTCGGGTATTGTTCTCTCGCGGGACGTGTTTGACTTCCACGCTTCTGAATCGCTTTAGCTCGCCTTTTACGAGGGCTAAGTACTCGGCCATGTTATCGTTTTTGGCCTGGAAATCTCCTCGGACTTGACTAGCGACCAGCTGAGAATCCGTGCAGATTGTGATTTCCTCTTCCTCTAGGTCGGTTGCGAGCCGTATGCCTGCTAGGAAGGCCTCGTATTCCGCCTGGTTGTTGGAAGTGGGGAAAGATAGGGTTAAGGATACTTCGATGATGTTCCCTTCCTCGTTTTCTAAAATAACCCCAGCTCCGCTACCTGCTGGACCGAATGCTCCGTCCATGAAGATGGTCCATCTGGATGGAGATTTTGGCTCATATTCAGTGAAAGTGAGTTCTGCCACGAAGTTGGCCAACGTTTGAGCTTTGAGGGCTTGTTTTCCATCGAATTTGATGTCGAATTCAGATAGTTCCAACGACCAATTTAACATACGCCCGACCATGTCTGGCCGACCGAGTAATTGTCTTATGGGTTGGTCTGTTCTTACAATGATGGAGTGGGCCAAGAAATAATGGCGTAGCCTCCTGGCTGCAAAAAGGAGGGCCAGGGACACCTTTTCTACCTGGAGGTATCGTATTTCAGGGCCATGGAGTGCCTTGCTCGTGAAATAGACAGGCTTCTGCCCCTCGGGTAAGTCCCATATGAGGGCCGCGCTTACGGCTTCGTTCGCAATGGCGAGATAGAGGTAAAGTGTCTCCCCTTCTTCAGGTCTGGACAAAACTGGGGGTTAAGATAGTGCCTTCTTCAGGTGGGACAATGCTAGCTCGCACTCCTTCGTCCATTCAAAAGTAGCCTCTTTGCGGAGGAGCTTGTAAAAGGGGAGAGCGTGTTGAGCGGATTTGGCTATAAACCGAGCGAGGGAGGTGAGGACCCTGTTTAGTGATTGTATGGATTTTTTAGAATTGGGAGTCGGAAGTTCCGCGAATGCTCGACACTTGTCGCGATTGGCCTCGATGCCTCATTCGGTTAGATAAAATCTGAGGAACTTCCCTGCTCGAACCCCAAACGTGCACTTCTCGGGATTGAAACGCATTTTGCATTTGCGTGCCTGATCGAACACTTTTCATAAGTGGGACGCGTGGTCTGTTTCTTGTTGAGATTTGACGATCATGTCGTCCATATATACTTCGAACATGTCTCCTATTTCTGCTCGGAATACTTTATTCATCATGCGCTGATATGTCGCGCCTGCTTTTTTTAGGCCGAAGGGCATAACATTATAATAATAGTTGCCTGATTCGGTCATGAAGGCCGTGTATTTTTTGTCGGATATGGCCATGGGTATTTGATTATATCCTGAGTAGGCGTCCATGAAGGACAATAGTTTAAAGCCGGACAAATTATCGACCAATTTATCGATGTTAGGTAAAGGGTATGCGTCTTTCGGGCATACCCGGTTGAGATCAGTATAATCAACACACATCCTCCACTTTCCATTAGATTTCTTGACAAGTACAACATTTGAGAGCCAGGTTGTGTACCTGGCCTCGGTTACAAATTTTGCCTCTAGGAGGTCTTTAACAGCAGATTCAGCTGCCTCAGTTTTTTCGGTCGACTGCTTCCTCCCGCGCTGGGCGACTGCTTTGTGTGTTGGGTCGATGGAGAGGTGATGGCAGGTTGTCTCGGGGTCGAGTCCTGGCATCTCTGCAGCGCTCCAAGCGAATAGATCCGCGTTGCCTTTGAGGCAAGCTTCCAACTGTCGTTTTGCCAAGTCGGGCATATGTGTTCCGACCTTAATGCACCGGGTCGGGTCATCCCCCAGAGGAATTAGCTCGAACTCTCCGTCTGGGACTTGCCGGGATAGTGAATCGGTTGGTTTTTGAATGCCCTCGTTGTCGTCTGAAAATATGCAGTCCAGATCGATCGAGTCTACCTGAGTAAAGGTCCTGGATGTTTGTGGAGTATCTGGTGAAGTCAACGCTAAAGGGTTTGGTTGGTAGGATATTGAGCTAAGACCTTTAGAAGCTTTTTCGAAACACCGGCGAGCAGCATCGACATCCCCGTGCAGTGTAGCAACCTTGCCCGAAGTAGTATAGCATTTCATTTTTAGGTGGACGGTGGATGGAACATCAATCAACTCGGATAGTGTTGGTCGTCCCAGAATACACTGGTATAGCGACGGGCAATCCATGACTAGGAACTGGACTCAGACCGTCTTGGCTGTTTCGGCTGCTCCGAAGGTGACAAACAGATCGACGTATCCCCATGGTCGAGAGACCGCCCCGTTGAAACCTTGCAAGTCTGACCCAACGTATGGAGTCAGGTGTGTTTCATTCAACTAGAGTGTTGAAAATAACTGGGAGTACATAATGTCGCAGGAGCTGCCTTGGTCCACCAAGATTCTTCTTACATCAAAATTCGCCATTCGTGCTCGGATGAGTAGTGGGATGCTTGCGTTTGGCGCCCTCCCAAGAGTTCTTCTCGGTAAAAGGCAAGGGGTACCGAGCCTTCTCTTGGTGGGTCCAGGGTTGCGTTCTCCGCGGGCCACTTCGCAATCAGCTGGTCGAATTTTCGCTTTACAGATCCGACCGTGATTTTGTTGAACCCTCCCCCTGAGATACCATTGCGGATGGAAAGGTTTCCCATGGGCTATGGGAGGAAAGGTACCCCGGACTCCCAGTGTGATCGGGTAGGAAGAAATCTTTCGGGCGATAGATGCTCAAGGCAACTTGCCTGTTTGCATCTGCAGGAACGGGTATAGCCTCCTCGATCTTTTGAGTCTCCTGTGCTTCTTGTCGAGGAGTATCCCTGGATTTGGTGAATTGCTTAAGGTGCCCGTCCTTGATAAGTATTTCGATTGCGTCCTTGAGATGGATGCAGTCTTCTATAATGTGTGTCGCTCCCACTAAATGAGACTAAGGTCAGATAGGGTACAGACGCGAACGGTCGGCGAGAGGGATAGTGAGAACACACAACCGTGAACTCACAGGAGATGAAAAGAGTCGCCAGCTAGGCATTTTTATCCCGAAGGAAAGGTAATGCTTCATAGACCTGGAAAAAAGATGGATAAGACGGTTGCGAACCAGAGAGACTGAGAAAGGGGGTTGGTTACAACCTGGGAAGGTATTAGCACCCAGATTGTCCGTCGTACTCGACGGGATCCACGCTTAAAAGATTTGTGTTTTAAAGGGGTAGTGTCAGTGCAATTTGTGTATAAAATAGCTGGAAAAGAATGTACAGGTGTCAGTGTAAAAGAAGTGAAGTGTAATATGTATAAATGATGTGTCAGTGTAAGAATGAGAATGAATTGCTCATGATAATGAGGCTTAAAGAAATGAAGCTGGAAAGAGGGGGAATATACAGAGACTTTTGTTCGATAACTGTTAAGTTATGCCTACGTATCCTCTCGTGCAATGAGGAAGTCAGAACACCGTAGTTCGACCCAAAGAGACTGAAAGGTGAATTGACTTGTGAACTGCTTACTTGCCTATGCTCAAGTGTATGATCTGTCTGGCACAGATGCAAACTGTCTTGCATTAGACGGAAGAAGCAAGTTCTCGTTTATGAGTGAATGAGATGAGAAAAGAATCCCGGAGGAGACGATTATTGTTTGTTTTTGAGTTTTCAGTCTTTTATTGCTTTTGAAGGTTTGTCATAAGTTAATGAGCTTAAGCCTAAGCCAGTGGGTTTAGTAAACTCATCACATCTTCCCTCTGATTAGGGGTAATGAGAATACCTTAAGTGTGAAGTCAGATTCTCACACTTAATCACCTTTGATGCAGGGTTAAGATCATTAACCTACTTGTGATTATTTAGATGTTTTTGGTGTTTTTGTTTAGTGTTGTGTAATGAGGTTAAGCCATAATCAAGGATTAAACAGACTCATTACACCATCCTAATAGAAGGATAATAGATGAGAATGTTTAAGCTGAGGAAAGCTCCTCAACTTAATCCATGATTAGGGATTAAACTCATGACAAAACAAGCCTTTTATTAAGTGGATTTTATTTAATGGTATGATGATGAAGTGAATTTTATGATTTGTAAGACAACTTGAGGGGGACTTGTCCATTAACACTAGGGTTAGTCCTTCTTAACCAGTTAAGGAAGAATTAGAACCCTAATGCAAGGCCCAAGTTACAAGTGTGATGTCTTGATGATTATTATGTGGATTTATTAAGAGAGTTAAACACATTAAGGGTTTAACACTTAGGATTAAAGTTATACACTCCATCCTAATAGAAGGATGCAGGCATAAGCTTAATCACAAAGCCTTAAAGCCTTTAGGGTTTAGTCCCTGATTATGAGGTGAGAAGAGAAGACTCAAAGAGACACAAAGGTAAAACTAAATGGGGAGACTAATCAAAACCCTAATCATTGTCATGCTTGGTTGTTCCTAAGGTTTGTGAGGTTAGACAAGAACAATCTTCAAAGGAGCCACCAGGATGCAGAGAAAAGGATGAAGAGGTGCAAAGTGACTTGCTTCATTCAAGAAGTCAAGTCACTTGAAGAAAGAAGGTAAGAAGAACAAGAATGAGCAAGGTCAATCTCAAACACATACAAGAATGCAGCAATGGATGCAAGAGAGATGAAAAGAAGAGTTATGAGAAGTGAAGGCAAATTCACTTCCCAAATCACTTACCACCTGAAATGTTAGAAAAGAAATGCAAGGCAATGCAAGATGAGATGAGATGACATGATGAGAAACAAAACCAGAAGCATGTACATGATGCTAATGATGTTATGAGATGCTACAAGCATGAGACAAGGCATGGAGATGATCATACAAGTTTATGAATGCAAATGAAGCAAGCTAAGGAGCATGAACTTACATGAAAAGTTATGAAACATACATGGCAAACAACATGGCAAATGCAAGATGCAATGATCACACATGCTTTCTATATGTCTTATGATGTCAAATGAATCACATGGATGCTTGGAATGTCATGGCAAGTCATGTTATGCAAGAGAATGCAAGAAGGATGCAAATGGAAGTCCAAATTAGGGTTTATGAATCATACATCAAACAAAAACTAAAAACAGAAGCAAAACCTAAGATAAAAAATGGAAAATGCCACACAAAGAATCCCTAACCCTATACTAATTCACTGCCCAAAGGAGAGGTCTCAACTCTCAACCAATCTCAAGTTATGATTTTTACAAGTTATTAGGGTTTTTAGGGTTTCCAAACAAAAGAAATGCCAAACAAATTGAAAATGAGGAATCAAATCATGGCCATTTTATCTCAAAAACTACATGCTAAACACAATGCAATGCAAGAAGAATCAATGTCCAACTCTTCATGGATAGGCAGAAATGATTTTTTGAACTTAGGATCAAAATAATGCACAAAAATGATTTTAATTCAATGAGAAATTCTTAAAATGCATCAAGATCAAAAAAGAAATTTGGTTTGAAGGTTGGACAATGCTTCTAAATGTCTTAGAACATTCCATGAATTTTTTGGTGATTTTTAAATACCTAAAAGTATTTTTAATAAATTAATTTCCATTAATCAATTAAAAATAATCTTTTAAATATTTAAAAATACTTTTTAAATGATAAAAATAAAAACAAAAATATTTTTGTGTCATAAAAATTAATAAAACTTATGAGAGAAAGTTTCATAATTTTTAGACATTTTTTACTATTTTAAATCAAATATGCAAGTTAAATGAAAAAGAAATGAAAATAAATGAAAATAAATGGAAAGTAATCAGAATGGAGGGTTGAGATTGAGACTGGGTTTGAATGCATTGACCACGCGCGCTTTTGGAGGGACAGGATTGCATCTGACTAAATTATTTTAATTATAATTAATTAAATCTAATTAAGTGGATTAGGGCTAATTGGAAAGATCCTAGCCACACATGCGCGCGGGTAGTCAACGGGTCAGCCCAATCCAACACACGAAATTCAAATGGAAGTTAATGACTGGATTATGCCCTAATTATTTTCAGGTGGCCGGAGAAGACCTCCGGTCGTCTTCTCCGGTGGGAAGTCCACCTGAAAATCTCCAAACTCTCTCAAAACGTAACAAAAATGAAAACCAAGCATATAGAAATGATTCCCATGATCCACTTAATCAAAACCCCATCACAAACAACATTTATTTTTCCCCAGAAGCAAGAATCGAAACAAACTATTTTTAGGTCAACAGAGTTTCAGAGATCAATTAAATGCTCATTTTATCACCATTTCAAAAACTAAAAGCATCAGGATACTCAGTGAAGCATGGAGAACAAGTTTAGAACATAAAAAATTATTTCTGGAAAAATATTTCTTGAGCTACCTGAGATTCGAAGCTTTCACTCCAGCAACTTTCAGGCCTCCCCTCTTGGTGAAATCCACTCCACTTGACCCTCTGGTGATGCTTGAATGCTCAAGAGGAATTTATGTTGGCTGAATGAAGAGTTTGAGCAGCTTCTGCTCAAGCTCAGTTGGAAATGGCAATGGTGATGCAGACAGCTTCAGGCCAATGTGAATGGTTCTTTGGGGTCAGGGTAATGAATGGAGAAGGTTTGTGGAGTTGGTTTTGATGTTTGTGAGCTGTGGAGAGAGTTTCGAAAGAAACTGCAAGTTGGAGTGAAAATGGTGAAATGGAGTTATGGCTTGTTTCAGGCCTGGTTCTTTGCTGGTTTCTACTCAATGGAACATGGTGAGATGATTGGTGAAAATGGTTTGGATGTTTGAAGTCTGTGGAGGCAGATTCGAAGAGTTTTGCACAAGGGAGTGTTTTTGTGTATGTGATGGTGTGTGTTGTTTCAGCCTTGCTTCTTCATATGTTTGGCTTGCCAAAGGATATTGTAAAATAATCCTATAGGTCAGATGATTTGACATGGCCTCTATTGATTGGTAAGTTTGCTTTTGCCAAAAGTCCACTTTTTGTGTAAGAGAGGTATGGCTTGGTTCTAGGCTAGTACAAGGCATGGGGCTGCGCAGCAAGGGTGAGGGGAAAGGCTAGCCAAACTCAGCATCCAAGGTTGCAAGTGGTAGGAAGTGTGATGAGTGGTTTTGCAAGTTGTTACTTTTTGAAACTTTGTGAAAAATGCCTTGTTACATAAACCATAAACATGTGATCTTTGGTTCAATTCTGATTTTTAGGTCACATAGAATGTTTATGTCATGGTTTGAAGTGAATTGGAAGTTACAAATGGCATTGGTTCATGGTTTTGCAAAATTCACATTTGGTACACATCTTGAAAATCAATGATTTTTGCCAACTTTGTCACACCATAACTTTTGATCCAAGAAGAATTTGATCATGTTCTTGTACTTTTTGAAAAGGGAAAGATGCAATCTACAACTTTCATGACCAAAGTTTTTCCATTTGAAGCATTTTTGGATCAAGAATCAAGGCTTGAAAAAATGACCTAAAATGAAGCATTCTTGAAAAGTCAACTATGCCCAAAAAGTCAACATTTGCAAAAACTCTAAATTCTTGATTTTTGTGAACTTCAACCTTCTTCCATGATCAAATAAAGATCATATACACTCAAAATGATGAAGATCACCCATTGGTTGGGCCATTGGGGGCCTCAGATGCCCTGATTTTGCACTGACTTGTCTGAAAAGTCAACTCTTGATCAGATGACTTCCCCATGGAATTTCTTCATGAAAATTGATATGCATACTCCTTATACCATATAGAGACCAATGGAAACAAGAATGACCAAAAAATTTGGAGTTATGGCCTCTGAAACCAAAACCCTAATTTTAGGTCAACTGTGCAGTTAAAACTGGCTCTGCATCCATTCCAAACCCAATTCTTGTGATTCTTTTGAAATCTTGACTTTGAGAGGATGTAATATGATATAAGAACACATATGCATCTCTTTGAAGTGATTGGTTGCCTCTGGGGTGGCTCAAGAAGCTCTTGGATTGCTCAGGTCACAAACCCTAGGTGCAGATGACTTAGAACCTATGCAGTGAATCAAAAATGTGATATGAGGTGGTATGATTGTGTTTATGCATATGAAATGATCACAAGCCATGGTGTGAAGGAGTGAGGGAAAATTTGGGGTGTTTACAATGTGGCCATGACTTTTGTGGAATCTGCAATATTTTGTTTTGTCTGTGCCCGGTTTGCTAGGTTGCTGCTTCGGAAAGTGTACCCCTGCTTGCCTGAATTCTGAGTTGACACATTCGGACAAGATTTTCTCCCTGGACGCCAGGAGTGGAGTATATTCTTGAAATCGGCCGACGGGTCCTCTGTGCTCCCGCGGTTCACGGGAGAGGTCATCCTTTCTTTTGTCTCCTCCCCGACGAGATGTTGAGGGTTCATCGACTCGGTGGGGCTTCACATCCTCGCGACATCGAGCGTCTCGTATGGAGCTGGCAGCCTGCTTTTCCTCATACTGGATATAAACTTGGGCTTTCAGCAAGAATGCGTCAAGGGTGGCAGGGGTCTCGATGCCGACTTCCTGGTGGAAATCTGTTGACGGGCGCAGTCCTCATTCCAACAAATACTTCTTCATATCGTCGGTTGTGGAAACCTGGACTGCCTCTTTGTTGAACCTTTCGATGTAAGTTCGCAAAGGCTCGTCTTTCCCTTGGATGATCGCTTCGAGCGAAGCTTCTGTCTTTGGGTGCCGCCTTGAGGCGGTGAAGTGCCTGGAAAACGTGCGTCCAAGTTGTTTCCAGGAAGTGATGGATTCAGCTTCAAGGCTTTTATACCACGTCATCGCTCCTTTCCTCAGGGTTGTAGGAAAGATGCGATATTTGATCGCTCCTCGTACTCCTCGGTAGTCGAGCAGCGCATCGATATTCTCGATATACTCGTCTGGATCTATAGTTCCGTTATACGAGCCTAGCGGTGGGGGTTTCTCTAAACCTCTTGGAAGTTTAGCCGCCATGATTTCTGACGAGAGAGGGCCCCGGGCGTCTTCGTCAACGCTGGAGTTGAACGAAGGGGATCTGGGAGCATGCTTCTTTGTTCGTCGGGGAGACGTAGATCTTGATCTGCTCCTTCTTGACTTTCTTGGAGGGGAAGACCGCGGGGGAGACTGACGAGGTCGTTTGTCGCCAGTAGATTCGTCGATGTGTCCCTTCCTCTTTCTTATGGGAGGAGAGGGACTGTGCCTTCTCCGGTGTCTCGCGGGAGTTTGGGGTCGACAGTAATTATCCTCGAGATGAGCAATTTTCTCGCCATGGGCGAGGAGAAGCAGATTTGTCTGATTCAGGATTTCCGCCAGTGCGGATAAATTGGATCCTGAAGGAGTTGAGGGAAAAATGACTTACGGGCGAGGTCGTCTTCCCGTCTGGGTGATCTTGCACGGATTCTTTGTGCGGAGGATGGTGAATGTTGCTCTCACGTTGCGTGAGGATTATGTCGTCGTTTGATCGATTGTCTGGATTGTCTCGAGCAGCCATGGATCATGGTAAAAACATTGGTTCTTTGAAGACTTTGAAAGAGAAGAACGGGGAAATCAGATTCCCACAGACGGCGCCACCTGATCGTACCTGGAGATCAGGATCCGATACGACTGGCCTCGAGCGTTGTTGAAGGACGGCTGATAAGGAGAGGAGGGGGTGTACCTGCAAGGCACTCCGATGCTAAAGTAAGATACTGAGCAATGAGTGAGCAAGTACAAGAATTAAGGTCAGAGAATTGAATACCTGGCCCTCTCAACTGAGATGGTTTATATAATGGGCCAAGTGGAAGATTATTGGTCCACACCGTTGGGCGCGGATCGCGGAATCCCTTAAGATAGGTAACGATCAAAACTAGCCGTTGGAAGATTTCGTCTTGGTCGGTATGACTTTGGTCAGTAGAGGCCAAGATTCTCAATGTCGCTCGACGTCGAGCGCTCCGTGGAGCTGGTTTGTTTGGCCCAATTGTGGGAATTGGGCCTGCCCAGAACAGTTACTATGTCAAATTTAAAACTTTCCATTATCACATATATAATTCTAAGAATTACAACTTAAAATAGATCCTTGTTATAATATTATTATTTTCAAATCACAATTATAATTCCAAATATGATCACCAAAATAAATAAATTTCAAGGATTCATACAAAATATGGAAGATCCTAAATCCATATAAATCTTTTGAAAATAAATATAATACACATACTAATAACTTTATAGTAAGTGTAAAAAAACTACAAAAATTATCATTAAAACTTCATGCCTCTTAAAACATATATGTGAATATTAAAAAAAACCTTTGAATTTCAAATATATGTTTCATGATCCAAAATAAATAAACATTGATGTTTAAAGGACAAATCTCAGTAAACTAAACATGCAGACCTGCTTTGATACCACTTGTTGGAATTAAATCAATAATAATTAATCATATATACATGTTCTACATATTATGTTATATACTTTAGTGCGGAATAAAATAGATAATACAAACATGTATATAATTACAAGATCTACGTCATGTTAGTATATGAGAGATGAAATTGCAGGAATACCTGGATTTATTGAGAAATGTTTTGTTGACAGTAATCCAGAAAGTTAGAAAGTGTAGAGACAAGTGAATGACACTTGTTAGCTAGTGGATCTTCCTCAACCAGTACTCCTAATGTCTTGAACACTCTTCAGATGTGAAGACGAGGTAAATTGCTTCTGTACAGTACATTAGGGACCATAGCCTATATATAGTGTGATGACCAATTAGGGTTCCCATTATTCCCAAATGGGTGATCCTAACATCCACTCATATTTGAGCCCATATCCAATTATTTAATTTATTAATTAATTAAATATTCCTAAATAAAATCTAAATAGTCTTTTAATCTTATTTGATCACATAAATTATTCAAGGCACTTTATTTGATAAAGTAGCTAATATAATTAAATATATATATTTGGCCACATAATTATTGGAATAATATTAAATCCGTAAAATATTCCAACATGTCTTTATTTACTTTACATTCTGCCTTGCTTTATGGTTGACTTTTCTTAATACGTTTGTTGACTAATTCATGGTGGTTGCCGTGTATGTCATTTTTTCGATTCACAGTGTATTACTGTGGGCGTATTTTTGATTTCATTCATTCTTGACACTCGTACTGATTCCAAGGGAAAGGATCTATTTATTGACTTTATGTCATCTGCGTTTATATAAGTAATTACTTTCGAATTTATTTAAACCCTAATTCAACCTTAGGATATTTTCGTTTATCAATCTTTAATCTTTTATAAGTCATAGAGATAACCGTTAATGTCTCCTTATTTTACAACTTTCATTCCTTTTAAACTTCAAAAATTTCTTAATTAAACAATGAAAGAACTGAGTTCTTGGAGTCTCGCATTTCTTGAATTCTTGAATGATCGCTCTTGAGGCCAGCCCCTCGGGTTGTGCTTCATTCAATCTTTTGTTTCTAAGATACTTAAACTTATAAAAAAAAATTCTTCATTAAACAACAGAAGAACTGAGCTTTTGAAATATAGCATTCCTTGGGTTCTTATATGATCTCTCTTGAGGCTAGCCCTTGGGTTGTGATTCATCTAACCTTTCGTCCCTAAAACATCTTACAACTTTTACCAATAGTTTTCCGAACTACGGTGCTCTGACTTTCCCATTGCACAAGGGAATACATAGGCACAAGACTCTAATCCTTGGCGAGCAAATTTTTCTTTTCTTCATCATTCACTTGTTTTTTTTCCACATCTTTCTTTTTTCACACTTTTTTTTTTTCATTTTCTTTTCATCATTTTCCACTTGTTTCCGTCTTTTTCAGTTCCCAGACAATATCAAACAATTTTAGTCAATAACACTAATATTTTCAAGAGGTTCCCGTAGAGTACTATGGATATTTAGGATGCTAACACCTTCCTTAAGTATAACCAAACCTCGAACCTTAGATTCTCTTTTAATTAGGGTTTTTCGATCTTTTTCCCTTTCCCTTGGATAAATTAAAGTTCGGTGGTGAATTTTATGATTTGTGATACAAGTTAACATAATAGCTTGATATCCAATTCTCACTGCAACAACGGGCGAACTCCCAAGCAACCATAAAGAGGCCACAATAACCAAAAGGAGGGCCCGCTCTTACGTCTTAATCGAAGATAATCCATCCCCCTCTTGAAATGTGTCGAGGAGACTAAGCTCTCCTACATTTTGAGATAAATCCATGAAGGAATCAGCACCCAACACCTCAGGGAAAGATCCCTTGCGCAAAACACATTGCGAGCAGGCTATTACTGCCCGATTATGCAGCACGATGCAAAGGAACACATCAAGAAATGCGATAAGTTTCTGAGACACAGGGACATGCACCTAGCCCCCAACAAGCTCAATATCTTGTTATCCCCATGGTATTTTGTGTGGTGGGGGATGGATATCCTGGGACCCTTCTGTAGCTCGATTTTTGTGGTTTTAATTAATATCGCATTTTTGCTACTTTCTGATTTCTTATTTTTTTTCCCGGTGAAGCTGGTTATGAAAGGGAAAAGATATCTTAAATTCACCCCGCTTTGCATATTGTTATTTAACAGATGCCCACATGGTTTTGGGTTCTTCTTTAGCTTATTTCACCTTTGGATTAATGTAAAATTTGTTCTTTTTGATATGAGATGAGTGTTGATTGATAGGGTGATATTGATGTTTTTGTGTTTCTGTATCATCATAATTTTATGATGTTTTTCTTAGGTTTAGAAACCTAATTGTTGTTTTTGTTTGGTGTGCTTGCAAATATCGTGCGACCTTTTGCCTATGTACCCCCAAAAAGAGAATTGAGGGATCAGAGCATCATAGTTCCTCCTAAAAAGCTAGAGCTAGGAGGAAGGGTTGATTTGTATCCTGGTTAAAGCACAGGATGTTGATGCTCAAATGTTTGTATTTTGTGTCTTGATAAAGCCCAAGATTTAAGCTGAAAAGGTCTGTTTTTTTCCTGATCAAAGCCCAGGATTGAAGCGGAAAAACAATTATTTGTAACTGGTTGGTTGGTTGCTTGAATTGCATAGCTCAAGGCATAAACTGAATGATATATTGATTTTAATAGCTCAAGACAGGCTAAATGGTTGACCTGAATTGCATAGCTTCAGAAAGCTGGATGGGTTATCTTGATTTGCATAGCTCAAGAAAGGCTGGATGTTTAGCTTAGTTAGAGTCTAAGACTATGGTTGTGGGAATTTGGCTTAGTTAAAGTCCAAGACTATGATTATTTAGAATGAGCATAGTTAAAGTCCAAGACTATGACTAATGTTAGCTTAGTTAGAGTCCAAGACTATGATTGTATTTGAGTGGATGTATAATGTTTGACTGTTTGTGCCTTGATTGAAGCCCAAGGTTGAAGCTCTCTATTATTTTCAACCCAAGCTTGTGTTAACAAGCTTCAACAACACAACAAAGAGGATTGAGAGAGGGAGAGAGTTATCAGAAATTCAAAGGAAGTTGAGAGAAAACAGAGAAAAATTTAGAGAGAGTTATCATAGAAAAAACAGAGAAAAAACTTGAGAGCAGAGAGAAGAAAACTCAGTGAGTGATTGAGTACCTCAAAGGGAGGTCCTTGAGCCCTCCCCCTCCTCCAAATCCTTGTGCCTCTTCCCTCCTTAAGTTCTTGTTCTACTGCTGCTACTTCGATGCTCTGCCGATGAAACCGCAAAACCTTCCATCAACAATAGAAGCAGAAACAGTGAAAGAGCCGAAAATGAAGTTGAACATTATCATATCGATTTCAATATTTTCAATTTCCTTTCAATTTATTCAGATTCCTAATTTTTCAAACCGTAATCAATTCACTTTGTAGAATTTTATTACAAATAACATAATCCTTCAATGTTTTTTTACATAAATGAAAGTGAAAACTTATGAAATCACAAGCACATACCAGAAGTCGTCGCGCCAGAATGGTCAGAATCGTTGTCGCACCACCCTTCAATTACGGACCATCACCACCGCTCTCCATTGCGGACAGAAGCATCGATGGAAGGAGCTTCAAAACGGAGGAAGACAATCGTAAGAGGACATCATCGGCTGGAAAAAGAGACACACAGAGGGGATGCGCCGCCAGAAATTGCAGAAGGTGGAGGGTTAGAATTGTACGCCTCGATGTGGAAAATAACGAGGTATGCTCTGATTTTTTTTCATCCTTATGTGTTTTTATCGTATGAGAGAATAAGTTATGAGGTTCCCTTTGGTCTAAACCCTAATGTTATAAACATACAAAAAACCAGGTTTGGGTCAAATAAACCGACCCATCCCCCTTTGTGACCAAACCCAATGCCCTCATGGGCCTGCTTCCTCTCAACCCAATTCAGTTTTTATAAACAAAACCCTTTAAATGCTAAACCACCCCCTGCGGATTTTTTCCTAGAAAATTGCCCATTTTAAAACTTTGATTTTATTTTCTAATTAATCTTAGTTTGGTTTAATAATTTATTTTAATCTTAGTTTAATTAAGTATGATTAAATATTAAAATTTCTAAAATAAACTAAAATATTTTAATCATGTTGAAAATATTAATTCTTTTCAAAAATAATTTTATTAATCTAATGTTAATTTATGTAAGTAGATTCTATTTTAAACATGTTTATATAATTTTCTTGGTAAAAATTTCATCTTTATGATACCATAACCATTTGATTTATATTTTTAATTCAATTTTGATTTTCTTATAATTTATTTGTTTAGAAGATTTTTGTTTAAATTGACAAATGTTCTTAAGTAATTAAAAATATGCTAATAATTTTAAGTCATTTAGTTAATTGTTAAAATTATGTTTAGTTTTAAATTGTTTAGTTTTAGATATAATTATTTATTAAACCTTTGATTTTAAGTTTATTTCTACTATTTTTTCTTAATTTCTAATTTACTTTAATTTTAAGTTTGATTAATTTTTGTTTAAAACTATTAAGTTGTATAAATAATAAAAATGTGTAAATTATATTTTTAAGATATTATTTTCCTTAATTCGATTAAATGTTTATTTTTTATATTAATTGGTTTGTTAATTAATTCAATATCTATATTAATATCTTCATGAATTTATCTTAAAACATTTTACTTGTTATTTTCGATCCTTGAAATACCATGTTATATGATTATTTCACAATGTTCTTCCGTGTATATTTTTCTATGCCATGATGTTTTTCCATGATGAATACCTTTGATTTTATCTAACAAATTTTTTTGTCGTGTAAATGGTTATTTATTACCACGATGTTTTTCGTGAATATATCTAACCACTTGATGAGATCAAAGGCCTTTCTATGCGATCTTTGGTTTTCTCCACTCGTTTGGTTTTTCCATCTGATACAAAAATTCTTAATTGACGCCCTGACGATCATTGGAAGCCCATTGAATACTTAAATTTTTGTCGGGACCTTCTGGATCGTTACCTCACTTCTGGAAGTTTGAGAAGAGGAATTGGACCTTGCTCCAATAGGTAAGTTTTTTTCCTTAGTGGCCTTAGGCCGATCTACGACGCTCTGATTCCTCAAGATCCTATTGAGGATACGTAGGCATATGACTGTAAAGTCTTAGCGAGCAACCTTTTTATTTTTTCATTGTCTCCTTACATTCGACGTTCTTCCGAATATGCAACCTTTTTATTTTTTCACTGTCTCCTTACATTCGACGTTCTTCCAAATATGCAACCTTTTTATTTTTCAAACGTCTCCTTACATTCAACGTTCTTTCGAATATTTAAATCTTTTCTTTTCTTTTGTGCAATAGAATCCTACAAAGCCTTTTCTGTTTACTCTTTTTAAAAAAGGTTCTAATAATTCTACCTACAAGAGAAATTCAACTCCCTAGAGAAACGATGTTTCCCAGTGAAAATTTTCTCTTGAGTTTCTCTTTCCCCAGTGAAACTTTAATCTCATCATCTTCCAAAGGAGAAACTTTCTCAATTAATAAGCAAGCATTATAAATTCCTAATTCTAACAAAATAACCTATGGAGAATCCAAAACCATGTGGGCATTTATCAATCAATAGTATGCAAAGCGGGGTTAGTTTAAGATATCTTTTCCCTTACTTAACCAGCTTCACTAGGATAAAATATATAAATCAGAAAGTAGCACAAATGCGATAGTGATTAAAGACCACGAAAAAATCGCGCTACAGAATACTCATACCGTGTCTAGGCAAAAACGGACAATGAAGCTTCTTACATTAAAAACTTGAATGATGAAGAACTTGCATGATCGTGGAACATTGAAAAACTCAATCAATATTATAGCTAGATGGCCAACAAATCTGAACCCCCAAGAGGAGGCGAACCTCGGCCATAGGTTCGTGATGGGGTACGACCACAATCCCTCAACTAGATCGAAATGAGGATTCACACTCCAGTTAACCGATCTAGATCTCAGCCCGACGAGGATGCCTTGATCGAGGTTTGTCATATCAGTACCAAACTGGCACGATGCCTAGCTCCTGATGGGATAGTCTAAGCCGCTGGATCAGGTCCCCGATTGTTTCCCTTGTCCCGCTACTTTTCAGAAGTAAAATCCACGTCCTCAACGGTCCCCGAAACTGTCGAGTCCAAAAACTACATCTAGCTAAAAGTTCAAGACCTTGAGAAAATAACAGTACACATAAAAATACATAACACAATAGAGAAATATAAACTTCATTAAGTAGCCGGCCAAATAGGCCGAAATTGTCAATTACAAGAGATGGGGACTACGCTCGAAATTACAAAATGGGAACTACGCCCAAGTACAGATGACAACGACACTCAGGCCAACAAAACATAAACTTCAAAATAACATATTCCTCCCCCTCCTCTTCCTCCTCGGTCGGTCAAAAAATCTGGCTGTCAATTACTTGGAAGTTATAACCGGTCCCTTTAGTCAGAAGCTCCACCCCAAGGTTGATGAGCTGAACCTGCTCCACAGCGTTGTTAAAACCCAACTCATGGGTCTCGCTCGAGAACCCGTATTCGGGCAGTCGACTCACCTCGGGTCTTGAGGACCAATTCGTTTTTCCCTCATCCTTAGCAGGGACGATCATCCCTTCTAGCCATACTACCTTAGCCCTAAGATTCTTAACCTTTGCGGTCGTCGTGACCAACTCAGCTTGCGGGCTTTTTTTTCTTCATTCGTTGTCTCTAGAGTAGCCTTGGTCGCTTCTAGATCAGTCATCAACCAGAACTGGAGCTTGTAACGATAGTTGTAGTGTTTAAAGGTTATCTTAAATTTATCTTTCTTGGCCTTCAGCCTCTCTCAGAGCCCCTCGACCTCGGCAGTCGAACCAACATCGTCATTTAGGAACAAATCGTCTCCATGACTCTAATCATGGCAGCTAAGTCCTAACATAAGTTCTTCCTTTTGGTCGTATTTTCCAGATCCATGAGGGCCTTAGCTTGCGCTTCAGGCATGGCCACAAAGCCTTATTCGTCAAAGCGTCCCTTATGAAGATGACAAGGAGGCAACATGAACGGCTCCATAGTCGTTGTCAGGTCGACAGCTGAGGGGCCATCGTCACCCTTACATTTGTGAGGAGTATTATTTGGCATAGGGGACTGGGTTCCCGAAGGAGTCGAGTTGTCACCCGTATGGTGTTCAACATTCACCTACTCGACCCGTCCCTTGGGCCCCTTCTTTTGACTCTTGTTCAAGAGATTCAGAACACGCTCCTTGAGAGTAGCCATCACAGTTGCAAAATAAAAACAAAGTCAATTGTCCCGCGATAAGTTAGAAAAAAATGGAATCACAACACACTTTCCATGAATGCCACCAGTTTCCTATAAGAGGTTATATAACACCCCATTTCTACCCGACTTTAATTATTAAACCAGAGTTATAATATTTCATCAACAAACATGGGATATCACATTTTCCAACTTTAAAATCAAATAACAACTTCATTAATATAATTACTTTGGAAAAACAACGCAGCGGATCAACAAGTTTAAGCTTTAGTACAACTTCAATAAATCAACATCAAAATAACCTCAACTTGGTTCTTCAACATAAATCAACCTAAACTTTGATCATACACTTAAATAAAACCACAAAGACAAAACATGTGTTCTTCCCCCCGAAGTGCTACGTATCAGAGCGTCAAACACCAACTTGAAGCTACTAATTATTGGACTCTTCATTACCTACACGTTAATAACAAAGGGCAACATTCAATCAGAAGGGGTGAGATACCGAACAACATAAACAAGATACGATAATCAATATGTAAACAAGACAATTATATAATCACACCACTTCACACAACAAGCAACATCAACATACAACTTACATCCAACAAACAACATAAATATTATGTAACTCGATGCGACTCAACTTATATGCATGTGGTACCATTTAGAGTAAACTCCCAACTTAAAACATTGTCAGGTTATCGAGGCATCATCAACTTATTTGCCAATCCAGGCCAACTTGAATCGAGCATACGCTCAAACTTGAAATATGCACATGTATACAACTATGAATGGCATACAACAACAATGACATAATCATAATCTTAACAACATAACAACTTTAGAAACACAAAAACATGAATCAACGTTGGTCATAGGACCTACGACACATTAATCTCTACCAAAAAAATCGGGACAACACCACTTATAACCACTTCAACGCGAAAACGACAAAATTACGGCTTAATCGATTAGAATACTATATTATCATTTTTAATTCTTCCAATCTACTATAATTAACTTATTTCATCCCTACTTTAAGTCTAAGATTAATCCAACTCGAAACGGATGCGAAAATAGGTCGAATCGCCAAAAACTGCATATTTTACCCTGCCCATACGCGTATTGCACATCTCTATACGCGTATTGCCCAGTTGTGTTACGCGTAATGCCTGCATATAGGGCTCTGGTTATGCATATTGCCTTGTGTAAACACCCCAAAGTTTCCCTCCCTTTTCTCACACCTTGGCTTGTGATCCTTCATATTGCATTGCATAAGCATCACATCTCACACTGCATAGTTATCTCATTGCATAGTTGCATAGCTAGGGTTTGTGACCAGATGAATCTTAGAATTGGTTTGAGCTATCTCAGAGGCCATGAAGCATGCCAATAGGGTCCATGAGTGTTATATGATCATATTATACCTCCAAGTTTGCTTTAAAGTCACAAAATCTTAGAGGATTGCACAGCTACCCAGGCAGGCCTAGGGTTTCCTACACAGATGACCAGAAATTAGGGTTTTGGGTTTGGGGCCCTTACACTCAAAATTTTTGGCCATTCTTGATTCTATTGGTCTATATATGTTATAAGGATCATGTGTATCAAATTTGAAGCAAAAATTCACTGTGGAAATCATATGATCAGGTGGTAACTTCTTGTGCAAGAAAATTCAGAATTAGGGCATCTGAGGCCTCCATCAAGGGTACCAAGGGGTCATCTTCATCAATTTGAGGTCCTATGATCTTTATTTGATCTTAGGAATGCTTGGAAGTTCACAAATTGAAGAATTATGACTTGTAATAAAACTTTCCATTTTGGGAAAGATCTTCAACCTCCTCTTTCTTGATCAAAAAGGCTTCAAATGGCTTTTCTTCAAACATGAAAGTTGTAGATTGGATCTTCCCATTTTCAAAAAGTACAAGAACTACTCTTGATTCATCCTAGAACTCAAGATATGGCAAGTCAAAGTTGGGAAATTTCTTGTAATTTTCCAGTTCATGCCAAAGAGGGAAATTTGCAAAATGGTATTCCAGGCCTTTATGTGACCTCTAATCCACTCAAATACATCATGCCATGATCAAACAATTTCTAAAGATCAGATTTGGGCCAAGAACTTAGGGTTTTCATGCCTTTCTTCTAAAGAAATCACAAAGTTGTGAAATTGCAAAAACCATTCAAACTCATGATCAAGCTATACAGCTCACCATTTTCGATCTAAAGGCTCTCCTTAAACTCAACTGAGGCAACCCAAGACCTCAAATCACTTCTGCCATGGCCCATGCTTCAAGTACACCATTTTTGACTTTTTGGCCAATAAATCCGTACCATTCCCACAATGCCCAACCACTCTTCTGACTTATTATAATATTTTATGCATAGCCTAAGGATCACAACACACAACACACAAGAGCTCAGAACAAGCCAACACTCAGATTGCACAAAAGTTGTCAAAAACATCCCTTCTTCGATTCTCTCAAACCAACCATCAAACTTCAAAAATCTCTTCACCAATAAATCACACATTACCTAAGGATCATTTCCCACCCATCACCGTGGCTTGAAACACAACATACCAAGACCTCATTTTCGGCCATATCAGAATTGGAACCCTTAAACCAGCCACTATAAGCTTCATCCAAGCACTACATTAGCTTCAGGGGGACCAAAGGAGCCACTTTGTAGAAAGGGGAGCTTTGAAAGCTCAAATTCGAAAAGCTTCATTTCAGGTAACCTTCAAGAACAATTTTTCCAGAACCTTGATTTCTTGTTATAGAATGATTCTATATGCTCTGTTGATCATGCTGATGTGTTTAGAATTGAAAATGGTGTAGAAATGAGCATGTATTGTATCTCTGAAAGTTTGCCCGTAAAAATGTTTTTGCTTCGATTCATCATGTATGCATGTTATAAATCTTGTTTGAGGATTGATTTTGGTTGTATGATGTTTAGGGATCATTTACGGGCAGGTCTTGTGGGTTTTAGTGAGCTGGGGAAGAAGTTAGGGTGAGGGGCTTGCCGGAGAAGACGACCGAAGCTTATCTCTGGTCGCCTGAGATTAATTAGGGTTAATTATAATTAATTGCCAAGTTTGAATGCTAGCCTTCAGATCTTGATTAGATTTAGTGCGTGGACGGCTTATATCAAATAATTAAACCCTAATCGTATTTAATTAATTAAAACAAATAAAAAAAATCAGAAAAAGCATGGACCCTTGGATCACGCGCGTAAGCCTAATTTGAATTTTGGCCTTAGGATCTTCATACTCTTGGTCAAGCAGACTTCCAATCCTGGCCACTGATCTCTCTCTCACGCAATCTGAACCGCTCCTTTTAAGTACTTTGCATTTTAATTCATTTTTGTTTTCTTTATTTATTTAAAATAGCATTTCATTTTATAAAATTCTAATTTTTTGCATCCTAAATTTAAATAATTTTCATAACCCAAAAACATTTTTATTTTTAATTTTTGCATTAAAAAATATTTTTAAATAATTTAATTGTATTATTTAATTAATTAATTCATTTTAATTAATTAAAAATACTTTTAGGTCTTTAAAAATCACAAAAAAATTCATGTAGCATTCTCACATATTTAGAACAATTTATAAACTTATATTACAAATTTCTTTTAGGGTTTGATCACATTTAGACAATTAACCATGAATTAGGGTTTCTAAATTTCCTATTTTTCTAACCCTAACTTCAAAAATTCATTTCTGATCAACCAAGATGAGTTTGTAAATGGTTCTTTTTGTATTCTTTCATACTTGGCATGTAGTATCTAGGTTATTTATCTCACATTTTTTCATTGCATTTTCCATTTGTTTGGCATTTTTCATGAAGAAGTACCCAAAACCCTAGCCTAACTTAGAAAAACCATAACTTGACTTTGGTATAGCTTCTGAGTTCCATCTTTGGGGTGTGATCTTATGTGGGTTTAGGGTTCATTTAGTTGCAATTTCATTTTTTTATCATGTGTTTGCTTCTGTTTTGATCATATGCATCTCATACTTTCTTAAAACCCTAATTTGTCATGTTCATTTGCATTCATCTTTGCATACCATCATCATATGAACTTGTCATGACATCTCATGCATTTGTATGTCATATTAGACACCTTAGGACATGTTTTAATGTTGGTTGATCATTATTGCATTCATTTGGTTTGTTTTGCATCCATTACATCTTATGTATGTTCATGTGATCTTAAGCTTCTAACATGCTTGTTTTTTGCATCCATCACTTGTATGATCATACATATGCATTGTATATGACTTTGTATCTCTCCATGACAAATTTGCATCATGTATTCACTTATGGTTAGCATCATTGCATCCTCATCTTTGCATCATTACATCTTGTTTCACCTTAAGCATTCATACTAACCATTGCAGGGGCTTATGGTAAGTTGATCAGGATGTGGATTTGCCTCCACATCCAACATCTTCTTATCTTTCCATTTCCATCTTATTTGTCTTTGTAGTGAGTTTAACTCACTTATGCTCTCTCTTTCTCCTTCTCTTTCTCTTAGGTCACTTAACTTCTTCAGGAAGTAAGTAACTTATTCTCCTTTCTCTTCTCTTTTCATCTGCGTCTTCTTCCTTGGTGGCCATCTGAAGACTTTCTAAAGATCTTTCTCTAAGCCTCACAAACCATAGGAATATCCAAGCATGATAACTTTAGGGTTGTACATAGTCTCCCCTAGTTTTTTACCTTTGAGTCTCTTTGAGTCTCTGTTTCTCATCTCATAATCAAGGCTAAACAGTTAAAGTTTTAAGACTTTGTATTAGGGTTATGCTTGTATCCTTATCTTAGGATGGAGTGTATAACTTTAATACTCAGTGTTAAACCTTTAAGATGTTTACACCTCCTAATCAAAACACCTAATAATCATTAAGACTTAAGCTTGTAACTTGGGCCTTATATTAGGGTTACATCTCTGCCTGTTAGTTCAGAGGGACTAACCCTAGTGTTTAATGGACAAGTCCCCCCCAGGTTTAGTCTTACAAACAAAAAATCCATTTCTTAATCCCACCTTTAATTAAAATCCACTTTAATAAAGGCTTGTTATATAATGATTTTAATCCCTAACCATGGATTAAGTTGAGGTATTTTCCTCATCTTAAGTGTCCTCATCTATCATCCTTTTCTTAGGATGGTGTAATGAGTTCACTAATCCCTGATTAGAGATTAAACTCATTACTTAACACACACAAAAATCCAAAAGAACTTAATAATCACAAGTAGGTTAATGTCTTAATCTTGCATCATTAGGGTAATTAATTTGAGATCTTCATCTCATACTTAAGTAGACTCATTATCCCTAATCAGGGGTGATATAATGAGTTTACGACCCTTGAATAAGGCTTAAGCTCATTATCTTATGCAAAACACCAAAACCAATAAAAAATTGAAAACAAAAAAACAAACAATAAAAGTCTCCTCCGGGATTCTTTTCTAATCACATTCACTCTGAAAACGAGAACACGCTTCTTCCGTCTAATGCAAGACAGTTAGCACTCGAGTCAGACGAGTCATACACTTGAGCATAGACAAGCAAGTAGTTCACAACCAAATCAACCAGTCTCTTTGAGTCGAACTACAGTGTTTTGACTTCCTCATTGCACAAGAGAATACGTAGGCATAACTTAATAGTTATCGAACAAAAGTCTTTTTGTCTCCCCCTTTCTCTCCTCCTTCTAGCTTTCTTTTCTTAGCCTCAGCTTTTAGCACTCACTTTCTTCTTTGCACTAACACTTTGTACATCCTTTTCTCCCTTGCTTTTTATGCACAGTTTAGCACACACACTATCCCCTTTTAAAACACAATCAGGTATGCGTGGATCCCGTCGAGTACGACAGACGATATGGGTGCTAATACCTTCCCAGGTCGTAATCAACCCCCTTACCCAATCTTTATGGTTCACAACCGTCTTATCCATCTCCTTCCAGGTTTATGCAGCATTACCTTTCCTTCGGGATAAAAATGCCTAGTTGGCGACTCTATTAAACCTCAACCTCCAACATCGCCGACGGTTCGCGTTTGCACCGGGATGAAAATTCGGGGAGCGACAGTTTGGCGACTCTGCTGGGGAGTTTTACAACCAGGGCTTCTGGTTCTCTTGTGGGTTTCTCCTAGCGCTTGTTTGTTTGTGTTTATTGAGGGTTTTATGTGCTATTTGTGTTTATGTTTTTTCTTTATTTATTGCTTCCTGTACATCCTTATTTATTGCATTCACTTTATCGCTTTCAGTTATTGCTTTCTACATTTCATTCTTTATCATATCACTGTGCTGGATGGTTGTTACCTTGGTGGGTGGGGTATTCTAGTGAGAAAGGCTCAACACAAAGGCCTGGGTGACACCAAGGATTATAGTGGTTTTGTATTCTTTCCCATTCCATTTTGTTCTGGTGCGGGAATATGAAAACACGGTTCAGACATGGGTTTCCTTTTGAGAACTCTGTGCTACGGATTTCCTATAGTGATAGGGCTATTTGGGAAGCCTGCTAAGTCTGGATGACCTTTTTAGATGACCTTCAGCATCTGAGGTGAATTAGAGGAGGATCCTTTATGATTAAGGTAAACACTGTACCTCCGGGTTAGAAGTGTTTACACTTCTCATAATAGATCTGAATTTGAGGATCCTTGTTCTAGAACAATACCTGTGAGTGGGTTGGGATGTTTACAAGTTTGCAGGAACCCTTGACCTCAACATACCTTGCTACTGAATTTTTTTTAAGGTTATACTATTTTGGACGAATTCTTTGAAACCCTGGATCATTGACTCTTTATTTGAGTCCCCCGCCTGGTTACTAGTTCTCAGCCTTCATCTGAAACTCTGAACACTCATGGACCCTACCAAGAGCAACTGATAATCCAACACATGATCACAAACCCTTGCATATCATAATCATACATCATATTCCATCATTTAACATTTATCTATTTGTTTTACAGGGTATGCATCTTCCTTTGGTTTGGTTTTGACCGTTCTTCTGCTCAGCCATCTTCTTCACCACTCCTTCAGTTATCTTCTTCAGTTATCTCCTTCAGCACACATTCAGCATGGATTCAACCAGGAAAAGCAACATCACCTACCATTTCTTTGAGTATCCTCTAGTAGGCATCAGGCAGATACATGCTCTTATCACCCCTGATCATGTTCCCTTATTCATAGAGCATTATGGTGGGATCCTGGGCATGATCATGGATTTGGACACATTGCAGAGGAGCATGATTCACACATGTCTTCAGTTTTATGACCCTCCTCTCCGTTGCTTCACTTTCCCAGTTTTTCAGATAGGTCCTTTGCTGGAAGAATACTCTATGCTATTGGGTGTCCCTATCAGAAGAGGAATTCCTTTCGATCCTGAAATGACTCCTCCAAGGAATGAAGACATAGAAAAAGCATTACATATGGAAGTAACCACCATTGATGAGCACATGAATTCTAAGGCCGAAATCCCAGGCCTTCATCTGGATTTCTTGATTACTCAGGCTACAAAGCATGCTGCAGTAGGGAATTGGGAAACTGTTTGTGCTCTCCTAGCCCTCAACATTCATGGTATCATCTTGTTTGCAGACGAGCCTAAGTTTGTGAGAAAGAATGCCATTCACATCTTCATGCTAAAGAACCCAGTTCCCACCTTATTGGGAGACTTTTACTACTCAGTTCATCAGAGGAATGAGAAACAGAGAGGAAGACTGGTAAGATGTTGTGCACCTCTTTTCTACAGTTGGTTGATGAAGCATATACCTAAGACGGAAGCTTTCCTGAACCCACATCAGTCAAGGAATTGGGCTAAGAGGATGATTTCCCTTACTTCAGAAGATATCAGATGGTGTACTCAGAACACCAATGGCTGAGACATAATAACAAGTTGTGGGCAATACCCAAATGTGCCACTTATTGGAGTAAAGGGTTGCATCAATTGAAATCCTTTACTTTTCAAGAGACAGTTGGGGTATACTTTGATACATCCACATAGGGAACAATACTTAGCAGAGCTCTTTATTGTGCTATTCTGAACAATAACGCCATTGTCCGACAATCATCCTGGGCTTGGGACAATATACATACTAAAGGAACCGCCATTCTGGGAAAGTGCAATAACATATCCTCTGCTAAGTACATTGAATGGTCTCGCATCAGAGGACATATTACTCGTATGCCATCCACCCTGGAGGATGTACCAGGGCCATCAGTAGTTGAGCCCATAGCCACAGTGAGCCTGGAAGAGTTTGAAAAGCTGAAGGAAAGAAAAACCCAGCTAGCTGGAGCTTTGAAGAAGACCCTTTGGGAAAGGAATGATGGTCATATGGTCATTGAGAGGTTAGAGAAGCTACGCATCGAGCATGTAAACAAAATTGAGAAGACTGAAGACTTCATCAGGAAAGCCTGAGCAGGAGAACTTGTGTTGAAGAATGCATGTCAAGAAGAAAAGATTCAAAGGGCAAAGAGCTGAGCATTATATGGAGGAAAGTCAGGATAGATGGGTCAGGATAACTGAGGCTCGTCTGAAAGAAGACCAGAAGATGCAAGCCAAGATATAGCAGTTAGAGTCAAATGAGAAGAGAAGCCAAGAAGCACTTCTAGCAGCTCAGAAGGAGATATCAGAGTTGAAATTCCAGGAGGGGTTAAAGAGATCCAAAGAACAAGATAAGTATCAGAAGATGAAAAATGCCATTGCAACTAGAAACCTTCTCATCAGGACCATTACAGAGCACCCAGTTGGACCGGTGACTAATGCTCTCCTAAAGGAAGTCAGGGAGGATGCATATGGATTGGATGTTTGATTTTCTCTTTGTAGTTTATCTCACCATGGTGATTTTGTTTGTTGTACTTTTGAATTGATTGTATTTTTATTCACCATGGGAGTTTGTTTGGTTGTAATTCATGAACTATTTGTATTTGACATTGCCACTTGTTTTTATGGTTATGTATTGGACTTTCTTATAGACTTTGTTTGCTTCTAACATCTCCATCTCCCAGAGGTCTGGAAGGTCAAAACCAAAAACCAAATCGGATACCCTCTGAAGGAAAATAAACATATTGCATTGCATGCTAATCTTCATATCCTTTGTTTTGCAGGTGTTTTGTTGTTGTTTTCTCACTCTGTTGATTGTTTCAGGAAATATTGCTCGTAGAAGGGTTTTTCCTGTTAATCTCATCCACATATATCCAACTCGACACAACCTTCCGAGTCTACAAATGGATCAACTATAGCAGGAACTGACAGATGTAAGGACTCAGATGACTCATGTGAGGACATAAGTGAGCACTCATATGAATCAATTCATGGTTGTGATGACTAGGCTGGCACAGACCCAAGAAAGATTAAGGGAGTTAGTCGAGCGGAAAACTCCAGAAGATAACCATGCAGGCACAGAGGGTACAAGTAACAATGCGCACGATCATCCGCGAATGACTCCGGTGGTGTTTGGACCTCACAACAATCCTGAAGTTATTATCCTTGGGGATGGCCAAAGGAACACTGGAGATCATATTCTTCAAGAAGACCGTCAGGATGAGCAGTTTACAGTATTGGGTGTTGGGGCAGACGAAGCTTATGACCGTCGTTTGGACGAGATATCTGAGAAGCTGAGATCCCTGGAATCCCATAACTCTTTAGGATTCGATGTGATGGATATGGGTTTAGTTGAAGGGGTAAGGATTCCCCACAAGTTCAAACCTCCATGCTTTGAAACTTATAATGGTATCTCCTGTCCTCGTACCCATTTGCAATCTTTTCTGGGAAGGTTGAAAGCATACACCATGGACGAGAAACTGTGGATGTTTTACTTTGAAGACAGTTTAACCAGGGCATCCAGAGAATGGTATTCACACTTGTCAAGGGCTATCGTCAGGAATTGGAAAGATCTAGCTGAGGCCTGTGTATGCCATTATCAGTACAACTTGGATATGGCACCTAATAGGACCCTCTTGATGGGTATGTCTCAATCTTCAAGGGAAAGTTTCCGTGAGTACGCTCAAAGGTGGAGACAACTGGTTGCTGTTGTCCAGCCACCTATGTATGAAAGGGAGATGGCTGATATGTTCATGAATACCTTGCAGGGGACATACATTGATAGACTTGCTGCTTTCTCTTCCACTAGTTTTGCTGATGTGGTTATAGAAGGCAAGATAATTGAAAGCCTATTGAAGATGGGTAAGATTTCTGATAATGGTGCTAGCTCCAGCAATGTGAAGAAACCTTTCTCGGGACCTCAAAGGACATGAGAGACCAATGCAGTACATGTTAATAGAGGAAGACCCTATTACTTGCAAAGATCAGTGGCCGCAGTCACCATTCCTGCCCCAGCACCTCAATAACAACAGTTCCGACAACAACAACAAAGACCTTACAATAACAATAACCAACAGCAATGTCCTTTCCAACAAAGGCCTTCTCAAATTAACAGGGTGATCGATCCCATCCCGATGCCCTATGCAGCTTTACTCCCGCAACTATTGAAGCTTAACCTGACTGAACTAAGAACTTTGGCTCCACCAGATCCTTTGAATCTTCCAAGGAATTATGATGTCAACGCCAGATGTTCTTTTCACTCTAATGCACCTGGTCATTCAACAGATAAGTGTAGGGCACTGCACATGAAAGTCCAAGATCTGATCGAATCCACAGCTTCGAATTTTGCACCTCCACCAAATGTCACCAAGAATCCAATATCGAACCACGGTGGGCCAAGGATTAATGTCATTGAGGAGGATTGTCGCTCCCGCTAAAAGACACCTGGTCAGATAGGGTACAGACGCAAACGGTCGGCGAAGAGAGACAATGAAGATGAAATGAAAAGAGTCGCCAACTAGGCATTTTTATCCCGAAGGAAATGTAATGCTGCATAAACCTGGAAAGATATGGATAAGACGGTCGCGAACCAGAGAAACTGAGAAAGGGGGTTGGTTACAATCTGGGAAGGTATTAGCACCCAGATTGTCCGTCGTACTCGACAGGATCCACGCTTGAAAGTTTGTGTTTAAAGGGGTAGTGTATGTGCTATCTGTGTGCAAAAGCTGGAAAGAATGTACAGGTGTCAGTGCAATAGAGATGTGAAGTGAAATGCTCAGGAATGAGGCTTAAAGAATAATGTTGGAAGAGGGGGGAAGAGACAGTGACTTTTGTTCGATAACAGTTAAGTTATGCCTACGTATCCTCTCGTGCAATGAGGAAGTCAGAACACCGTAGTTCGACTCAAAGAGACTGAAAGATAATTTGACTAATGAACCGCTTACTTGTCTATGCTCAAGTGTATGACCTGTCTGGATCAGGTGGTAAATGTCTTGCATTAGACGGAAGAAGCAAGTTCTCATTTATGAGTGAGAATGATGAGAAAAGAATCCCGAAGGAGACGATTATTGTTTGTTTTTGTGTTTTCTATATTTTATTGCTTTTTTTTTGTCATAAGTTAATGAGCTTAAGCCTAGACCAAAGGTTAGTAAACTCATCACATCCTCCCTCTGATTAGGGGTAATGAGAATACCTTATGTATGAAGTAAACACCTCAAACTTAATTACCATGATGTAGGATTAAGATCATTAACCTACTTGTGATTATTTAGATGTTTTTTGAGTTTTTGTTTAGTATTAAGTAATGAGTTTAAGCCATAATCAAGGATTTAATGGACTCATTACACCATCCTAATAGAAGGATAATAGATGAGAACATTTAAGCTGAGGAAGATACCTTTACTTAATCCATGATTAGGGATTAACCTCATGACAAAACAAGCCTTTATTAAAGTGGATTTTAATTAAGGGTAAGATTAAGAAGTGAATTTTATGGTTTGTAAGACAACTTGAGAGGGACTTGTCCATTAACACTAGGGTTAGTCCTTCTTAACCAATTAAGGAAGAATTAGAACCTTAATGCAAGGCCCAAGTTACAAGTTAATGTCTTAGTGATTGTTAAGGTGGATTGATTAAGAGGTTTAAACAAATTAAGGATTTAACACATAGGATTAAAGTTATACACTCCACCCTAAGAGAAGGATGCATGCATAACCTTAATCACAAAGCCTTAAAACCTTAAAGGTTTAGTCTCTGATTATGAGATGAGAAAAGAGACACAAAGAAGACACAAAGGTAAAAGCTAAAGGGGTACTAATCAAAACCCTAATTATTGTCATGCTTGGATGTTCCTATGGTTCATAAGGCTTAAAAGAGATCTTCAGAGAAGCCACCAATGGAAGAAGTAGATGAAAGGAGGAGAAGCAGAAGAAACAAGTTAACTTACTTCATTGAAGAAGATAAGTTACTTGAAGAGAGATAGTGAATGAACATGAATGAGCAATCTCACTCTAAAGCAAAATAAAATGCAGCAAGAATGCATAAAAGAATGAGTAGAGAAATGAAAAGTGAAGGCAAATTAACTTCTCAAAGTACTTACCACCTGAAATGGTTAGAAAAAGAAAGGAATGAAGTGAAAATGAAATGTATGCAAGGATGCAAACCAAAACCAGAAGCACATTCAAGATGTTAATGATGCTATGAGATGATGCAAAGACATGTCAAGAGTTGTGAATGATTATACAAGGGATGAGAATGCAAATGAAGCATGAAAGAAGCATGAAAGCACATGAAAGTTCATGGAATGAAATGAATGCATATCATGGAAAATGGATGAAGAAATGATCAAGCATGATTCTAATGTGTCCTATGATGTCTTATATTTCATGTGGATGCAAGAAAAGTCATGGCAAGTTCATGTATGAAAGCATATGCAAGATGTATGCAAATGAACATGAGAAATTAGGGTTTTCATGCAACATGAGATGCAAAAGTCAAAAACAAAAGAAAATTTCAAGATAAATATTTAAAATGCATTCAAAGGAACCCTAATTCCATATGACATCACACCCCAAAGGAGGAGGTCTAACTCTTAACCTAAATAAAGTTGTGAATTTTCTAAGTTATCTAAGGTTTTAAGGTACCTAAAGGGGGAAAATTCAAATCAAATAAAAAATGCAAAAGAAATTTATGAAAAAAATATGCTAGACACTACATGCTAAATGAAGAATAGTGCAAAAAGAATCAATGTCATACCATTCATGGTTAGGCAAAAAAGAATTCTTGAAGTTAGGGTTCAAAAATAGGAATTTTATGAACCCTAAATTCAAGAAAATTGTCAAGAATTATTCAAGACCAAAAAGAAATTTGTATGAATGGCATGACAATGTTTCTAAATATCCTAAGACGCAATGTGAATTTTTTTTGGGATTTTTAGAAACCTAAATGATATTTTAATTAACTAATTTCCATTAATTAATTAAAATAAACATTTAAATATTTTAAAAATGATTTTTTATGCAAATAATAAAAATAAAAATGTTTTCTGGTTGAGAAAAATATTTGAAGTGAAAATGCAAAAGGAAAATATTTTTAGGATTTTCTAACTATTTTTAATAAAATATGCAAAACAAATAAGAAAAAAAAGAAATAAAAATGAATTAAAACAGAAGTAATATAATCTGATGGTTCACATTTAAACTGGGGATTTTTGTGTTGATTGGCGCGTGAATGGGTGGACAGGATTCACTCTGAGCTAATTCTATTTAATTAATTAATTAATTAATCCAGATTTAAAATTAATGATCTAATCTGGGCCATCAAAAAACGCGCTAACCCTAAGATCCAATGGCCAGAATTTAAACTTTGCCCTAACCCTAATTAGACACTTAATCACTTTCAGGTGGCCGGAGAAGACCTCCGATCATCTTCTCCGGCCAGCTCTTCCCTGAGCAACCCCAAAACTTCACCCTAGGTCATTTCTGGAGCTCTAAAGCTCCAGATCAACTCCTCTCACCCTCCTAAACTCAAATCCACTCTCAAAACAAATTTCTAATGGCTAAATCTCATGATACGAATCAAAACTCAAAAACTGAAAAAAGTTTTAGAGGTTCAGTAAATGCTCAATACGCAACCATTTTCAAAACTAAAAGTATCAGCATGATCAGCACAACATAGTGAACATTCTAAGAACTTAAAATAACATTTCTGGAAAGAAGTTTGAAGAGGTTACCTGAGCTTGAGCTTCCTCAGTTTGGAGCTTTCTGGTCACCTCTCTTGTGCAAACTCACTCCAATGATCCTTCTGAAGAAGCTTTGAGGCTTGGAAAGAGTTTGTTTTGGCTGGTTTGTGTGATTGCATTTCAACTGGCCAAGAATCGTGTTTTGGTTATGGGGTGTTCTTGGCTGTTTTAATGGTTGATTTGTGTTCAATAGATGATTTTGAGATGAATTGTGAAATTTGTTTGGAGTTTTAGTGGTTAAGTAATGTGTTTCGAAGGTTTTTGCAAGAGGGAGTGATTTTGTGTATGCTGAGTTCTTGGAGCTATTGGCTTGTGTGTCTTATGAAAATGAATCCTTGAAGCATGCTTGTAGAGTCTGGATAGGCCAGAGAGTAGGTGGTGGATGTGGTGATTGGTATGAGTGTTTTTGCACAAAGTCAATAAAGTTTGTACTTGAGGTATGGGCTCTTGTGCAGCTGGATTTTTGGCTTGTCTTGGTGCAGCTGAGATCAAGGAGGTCCATAGAATTCACTTTGAGGCAATTCAGCAAGTTTGTGAAAGGTTCTATGTCATTTTGCAATTTTATGAAGATTTGGCCCTTTTGTGGTTTCTTCATTGGCAAGGCATGAAAACTTGAGATTCTTTGGGAAATTCTGAGTTTTAGACAATGCACAAGGTTGGTATGATGCTTAGAAGTGTGTTTGAAGTCACAAAATATCTTGGCAAGTGGTTTTGCAAAAATCCCTCTTTGGTGCATTCTTGAAAATTATGTGATTTTTGCCAACTTTGACAAGCCATAACTTGAGTTCCATAATGAATTGGAACTTGTTCTTGTACTTTTTGAAAAGGGAATGATCCAATCTACAACTTTCATGACCAACAATTTTTCATTTGAAGCATTTTTGGTTGAGAAAGAGGAGGTTGAAAAACTTTCCCAAAATGGAAAGTTTACATTACAAGTCATTTCCATTTTTGGCAACTTTTGGTTTAGCTTACTTTTCTTCAATTTTGTGAACTTCCAAGCACTTCAATGATCAAATAAAGATCATATAACTTCAATTTGATGAAAAATCCACTTTGGTTCTATTCTGGGCTGGCACAATTCCCATAATTGGGCCAAGCAAACCAACTTGACAGAAGCGCTCGACGTCGTGTAGAATCAAGGATAGTGGTCTCTGTCGACCAAAAGCGTACCGACCAAGACAAAGCCCACCAACGGCTAGTTTTGACCGTTAACTATTTTTACGGATTCCTCAATCCACGCCCAACGATATGGACCAATAATCTTCTACTTAGCCCCTTATATAAACCCTCTCATTTGGGAGTGTCGGGTATTCTATTCTATGACCTTAATTCTTGTACTTGCTCACTCTTTGCTCGGTCACTTACTTTAGCATCAGAGTGCCTTGCAGGTATACCCCCTTTCTCTCCTCACCGACTGTCTTTCAACAACTCTCAAAGCCAGTCGTATCGGATCCTGATCTCCAGGTACGATCAGGTTCCATTGTTGGGGGGCCTCAGATGCCCTGATTTTGCTCTAACTTGCTCAAGAAGTTACTCTATGAACAGATTACTTCCATAATGAATTTCTTCATCAAACTTGGTACACATGATCCTTATAGCATATTGGGATCAATAGAAACAAGAATGACCAAAACATTTGGAGTTATGGCCTCTGAAACCAAAACCCTAATTCCAGGTCATCTGTGCAGTGAAACCCTAGCTCGGGCTTCCATGCTTTGCAAGTTCTTGTGATTCTTTGACTTCCTTGATCTTTGAAGGATATAAAATGATGATTGAACATACATGGACCCTCTTGGAATGATTGGAAACCTCTGGAGTGGCTCAGACGGATCCCTGGATTGCTCAGATCACAAACCCTAGGTGCAGATGAACTTGAACTAATGCAGTGAAACAAAAATGCAATATGAGATGATATGTTTAAACTAATGCAAATATGAAAGATCACAAGCCATGGTGTGAACTTAGTGAGGGCAAATTTGGGGTGTTTACAACTGCCCCTATTCAAGCATGAGTTAGCTGTGCCAGATGTAAGCGCCTGGCTTATCAGACAAACATGATAACTTGTGGTTGAATACCAAAGACAGTCCGAAATTTGCACTCACTGGGGAGAAGAAGAAAAGGGATATAAATTGCAAAAGGAAGTATATTATGTTTATCAAAATTCGGGCGATGGAGGACGACCATCGAGCAGAGGACGACTGCCGGGGATAAAGCAATGACGGGGACGGCCGACATGCTGTGGAGATAAAGAGATCATGATGGGGACGACCATCAAGTAAAGTAACAAAGTTCTCTGGGAAATAAAGATAAAGGCAATGATGGGGACGGCCATTAGGTTTGCAGAATAAAAGTAAACACAGATGGGGACGGCCATCGGGTTAAAGAGTAAATGAAATAATGATGAGGAACGGTCATCAAAGGTGAAGGACGATCACCTAGCAGGGGACGACTGCTTTTTATCACGACATAGGATGAATGTCAGATAGAAAAGGTCGACGATGGGGACGGCCATCAGATAAGCATGATGAAGGATGATCATCAAGAGGTGAAGGACGATCACCTAGCAGGGTACGGCTGCTCTCAGGGTTTATCATGACATAGGACAAATGCCAGATAACAAGATCAACGATGGGGACGGCCATCAGATAAAATGATGAAGGACGATCATCAAAAAGGTGAAGGACGATCACCTAGCAGGGGACGACTGCTCTTTATCACAACATAGGACGAATGTCGGATAGAAAAGGGTTCCAATTATGGAGACTTCGCTGGGGGAAAGGATGAGGGACGGTCATCCAAAGGTGAAGGACGATCACCTGGCAGGGTACGGTTGCCGAAAGTATCATGACATAGGACGAATGTTAGATAAAAGAAAAGTTGCTTTGCTGGCGATTTGCTGGGGAATAGTAAACATGGACGAGTGTTTACATCCAGGAAATAAAAAGTATAAGTGTTTTGGCACTGTGTATAGATTAAAGATGCGGACGAGCATCCTTAAGACCATGATACGGACGAGTATCGGTAGAAACAAACGCTGACGCATGTTCTGAGATGATGGTACGGACGAGTACCAACTGGTTAACAAAGAACACGGACGAGTGTCGAATCTGTGGGGAGATGAATATATGTATACAAGATACGGACGAGTATCTGTATAAGTATGAACAAGTATTGTGAAGTATGAGCAAGACACGGACGAGTGTTCAACTTGCTGGGGAATGAGTATGACACGGAAGGGTGTCATAAGAGAAAGTGTATAAGTTATGAACTTATGAGTGTAAAAGGTAATCTGGTGACCTATGGGGATAGGATGACACGGACAGGTGTCAACAAGAGTGTATTATAAACAAGTGTTTGGTTTGCAGTAAGTGTTTGGGCAACCGTGCTGGAGAGCGGTGACACAGACGGGTGTCAAGAGAGTGTATAGATATATCTGCAGGGGATGATATGAGATGACACGGACGAGTGTCGAGAGAGCGTATATGAACATGTATTTGTGAGTGAAAAGGGGACGCTTTGGCTTTCTGTTGGGGAAATATGAGATGACACGGACGAGTGTCGAGAAGAACATGTTGTGGGCAAGTATCTTGTATGTAGTAAGTGTTCTGGCGACTTTACTGGGGAAAGGTGACACAGACGAGTGTCAAAAGGGTTATGTATAAGTATTTGGGAGTGCAAAGGGGACGCTTTGGCTTTTATGTGCAAGGGATGTATTCTGTATATTGCTGATGAGGTACTGTTTATATTTACAGGTGACTATTTCAAAACCTGACTTGTGATTATGCAATATGTTTGATTTTTTCCGTAATGCTCCATATTAGACGGAATGCTACGCTCTGGGGGAAAAATGATGTGAATGCTATGATTATGAAAAAGGAAACCGATCCGAGATTCAGATCCCGCCGCAGTGAAGATCTCTGACTGATCTGCTTGGAAGGATATCCCAGCTGGGGATGAGATCATTGGTAGATTTGATAAGATGTATGATTCTACTTGGGGATCTAGATCACTGATAGATTTATCCGGTAAGGAGAAAACTCAGCTGGGGATGAGGAAGATTCCGTCACTTTGTTGTGTGAGAAATTCAGGCATTGCTTTTCTGGATAGAGTCTGGAGCTCTGTGGGGAGATGGTTCCCTTGACTTTGCTGAGGATGAGAGATCTGGCACTCTGTTTGGGGGAGGAAAGATCACTGAACGATCTTCCTAAAGACTTTTGTGGGGATCCTGACTGGGGATGAGGATGCTTTGACAACTCTGTTGGGGATAGAGCATTTTCAGATGCTGCTTGGAGAAGATGTGATGGGGAAGTGATGTTTGACATGCCCCATGTTGCACATTTGAATACCTGCAATCCTGTTGAGACAAAGAAACGCACAAGTATCCCGAGGTATCCCTTACCGGATTCCGTCATAGGAGTTAGATATTCCTGAGAGTAAATACATTTCCTACAAGCATTTGATTAGGAAGGCACATCTGTTTTATGCAAATATTATATCATGGACATTGGATTTTTTGCAAACGAAACAGAAATGTACAAAACGAGGTGTGACTGAAAACTATGATTTTATTAATCTGGGTGGCCTGAATTGGCAAATACAGTCAAAGAAACAGATCCTCTGAAATGAGGAGATTATTACAAATTGAAAAAAAAGTAAAAGTGCTGGCATTGTTGATGACACTTTAGTGAGCTTCCCTTGCTATGACCCGTATGACCTTGACGTCCTCCTTACCTCGCTTTCTAAAGAAGGTTGAGTATGACCGATGCTTTAAACTTTCGAAGCTTGCCGTGTTGTGAGTGATACAGACGAATTCAGAATCCAGTTGTTCTCTTATTCCCTTGTTTTGCGTGGATCGCCTTTTCGGGTTTTCAATCCACCGGGATACCCATTTTTGCCTGAGCTGTCCAATGCGGCTTTTCAACTCAGCGGGTGTACAATTTTTGATTTTTCCCATATTTTTGCCCGAGTCTTTTATTCTGTTTTTGACTCGTCAGGATGCCCTATTTTTTCCTGGACGTACATTCTGTTTTTATGTCCAACGGGTCTTTTTATGCGAAGTATTTTTTAACTGCATCTGAATTCATAGGGGATAAGAAATCTTCACCATCCATAGTAGGGAGCATCAGTGCTCCACCAAAGAAGACTTTCTTTACTACGAATGGACCATCATAATTTTGAGTCCACTTGCCCCTGTGGTCTGTATGAGGAGGAAGGAGCCTCTTCAGCAAAAGATCTCCCACTTGGTATTCCCGAAGCCTGACTTTCTGATCAAAGGCTTTCTTCATTCTTTTCTGATATAACTGCCCATGACAGATTGCCGTTAATCTCTTTTCTTCGATCATATTTAGTTGATTGTACCGAGAATGGACCCATTCTGCTTCATTCAACTTTACATCCATCAGTACCTGTAAGGGAGGGTAGCTCAACTTCAACAGGTAGGACAACTTCCATACCATACACAAGTTGATAAGGTGTTGCCCCAATAGACGTTCTGATTGAGGTACGATACCCATGTAAGGCAAATGGTAGCATTTCATGCCAGTCTTTGTATGTAACCACCATCTTCTGCACAATCTTCTTGATATTCTTGTTAGCTGCCTCAATAGCGCCATTCATCTTTGGCATATAAGGAGAAAAGTTATGGTGTTGGCTTTTGAAGTCCCGACACAGTTCTGCCATCATTTTATTATTCAAATTGGAACCATTGTCAGTAATGATTCGCTCGGGTACTCCATATCGATAGATGATGTCCCTCTTTAGGAATCTGGCTACCACTTGTCTGGTGACGTTTGTGTACGAAGCTGCTTCGACCCATTTGGTGAAGTAATCAATGGCTACCAGGATGAATCTGTGGCCATTTGAAGCAGTCGGTTCAATCTTTCCAATCATGTCAATGCCCCACATGGCAAAGGGCCAAGGTGAAGACATCACGTTCAATGGATTTGGAGGCACATACACCTTGTCTGCGTAAATCTGGCATATACGGAACTTTCTGGCATAGGCACAACAGTCTGCATCCATTGTGATACAGTAGTAACCTGATCTTAACAATTTCTTAGCCATTGTATGTCCTCCAACATGGGTACCGAAAGATCCTTCACGCACCTCGTGCATCAGCAAGTCTGCTTCTTTTTTATCAACACATCTGAGAAGAATCATGTCAATGTTTCGCTTGTATAACGAACCATCAACATTCAGGAAGAAACTACCAGTCAGTCTTCTTAATGTCTTCTTATCATTGGATGATGCCCCAGGTGGGTATGTTTGATCCTCTAAGAAGCATTTGATGTCATGGAACCAAGGCTTGTCATCTTTAGCAATGTCCACAGAGAATACGTACGCCGGTCGGTCTAGTCTGGATACTGAAATCCGAGGCACAAAATTGGCAGTCTGAACCTTGATGGAGGAAATGGTAGCTAAAGCATCTGCGAACTGATTTTCGTCTCGAGGGATGTACTCAAGTTTGACTGTTGTGAAGAAAGTTAATAATCTCCTCGTATAGTCACGGTATGAAACTAAATGCTCTTGGTGAGTGTACCATTTACCATTGGTCTGGTTGATTACCAGAGCTGAATCTCCGAATATAGTTAAAGTCTTGATCCTGAGGTCAATGGCTTCCTCAAGACCCATGATACAGGCTTCATATTCAGCTTCGTTGTTAGTGAATGCAAAGGTGAGTTTTACCGAGAAAGGCATATGAACTCCTTTAGGTGTAATGAGCACTGCACCAACTCCATGACCATTCATATTAACAGCCCCATCAAACATCATTGTCCACTCTTTTTCTGGGTCAGGCCCTTTAGTGTGAACAGGATCTTCATGATCTTTTACTTTTAGGAACATGATGTCTTCATCAGGGAAGTCAAATCTCATTGGTTGGTAATCATCAAAGGGTTGCTCAGCTAGATAGTCAGACAGTATGTTGCCCTTGATGGCCTTTTGAGATGTGTAATGAATGTCATACTCTGTCATAATCATTTGCCACCTTGCAACCCTTCCGGTAAGTGTTGGCTTCTCAAATATGTACTTGACGAGGTCCATCTTTGAGATCAGTAAAGTAGTGCGAGTCAACATATACTATCTTAGTCGGCTAGCAGCCCACGTTAAAGCACAACAAGTTTTCTCGAGCAGTGAATAACGTTGTTCACAGTCGGTAAATTTTTTGCTTAGGTAGTATATTGCAAACTCTTTTCGACCAGACTCGTCATGCTGGCCCAACACACACCCTATTGATCCTTCTAATACTGTCAGGTACATTATTAGAGGTCTTCCTTCAACTGGAGGCATAAGGATTGGAGGTTCTTGCAAGTACTCCTTGATTTTGTCAAAAGCCTTCTGACAATCTTCATTCCACCTGACCGTTTGTTCCTTTCTTAACAATTTGAACAGGGGCTCACAGGTTGCTGTAAGATGAGATATGAACCTTGATATGTAGTTCAATCTACCTAGAAACCCCCGAACTTCCTTTTCAGTCCTAGGTGCAGGCATCTCTTAAATGGCTTTGACTTTGTCAGGATCAACTTCAATTCCTTTTTCACTTATAATGAATCCCAACAGCTTACCGGAATGCACCCCGAATGTGCACTTGTTGGGGTTTATCTTCAGCTGATACTTTCTCAGATGCTTGAACAACTTCATCAGATTTACCAGATGGTCTTCTTCAGTGAGGGACTTGGCAATCGTATCATCCACATAGCATTCAATTTCTTTGTGGATCATGTTGTGGAATAATGTTACCATAGCCCGTTGATAAGTAGCACCAGCATTCTTCAGTCCAAAAGGCATTACCTTATAAAAAAATGTGCCCCAAGTGTAAACACCCCAAATTTGCCCTCACCTATTCACATCATGGCTTGTGATTTTTTTTCATATGCATAAGTTCAATCATATTATCTCATATTGCATTTTTGCTTCACTGCATTGGTTCAAAGTCATCTGCATCTAGGGTTTGTGATCTGAGCCATCCAAGAGCCATTTGAGCCACTCCAAAGTTCATCAATCACTTAAAAGGGGTCCATGTATGTCCAAGCATCATATTTTATCCTCCAAAGATCAAGGAAGTCAAAGAATCACAAGAACTGAGAAAGGCATGGAAGCAGAGCCAGGCTTAACTACACAGATGACCTAGAATTAGGGTTTTGGTTTCAAAGGCCATAACTCCAATGTTTTTGGTCATTATTGTTTCTATTGGTCTCTATATGTTATAAGGATCATGCATATCAAGTTTCATGAAGAAATTCCATGGGGAAGGCATCTAATCAAGAGTTGACTTCTTGAGCAAGTCAGTGCAAAATCAGGGCATCTGAGGCCCCCAATGACCCAACCAAAAGGTGTTCTTCATCATTTTGAATGTGAATGATCTTTATTTGATCATAGAAGATTTTATAAGTTCACAAGATTGAAGAATTTCAAGCCATTTTGCAAAGTTGCCTTTTTGGGAAAGTGACTTGTAATGGAAACTTTCCATTTTGGGAAAGTTTTTCAACCCTTTCTTTTTGATTCAAAAATGCTTCAAATGTGAAAACTTTGGTCATGAAAGTTGTAGAATGGATCATTCCCTTTTCAAAAAGTACAAGAACTCATTCTAATTCATTTTGGATCAAAAGTTATGGCTTGTCAAAGTTGGGAAAAATCACATAATTTCAAGTTTTGTACCAAAGAGGCAAAGTTGCAAAACCTCTTGCCAAGGCAAAATGTGACATCAAATTAACTTCTATGCATCACACAAACATAAACCAATGCCTAAAGATCATAATGCACCAAAGGTTTGTCCACTTTCATGACTTAGGCTTCAAGTAATCACAAAAGGGCCAAAAGATCACAAAGTTGCAAAACCTCTCACAAACCCTAATCCACTTGCTAATTGGCCTCAAGACTGATTCCATGGCTCTCCTCAATCCTTACTGCGTAGCACACCCCTTTGTCCTTGGCCTGCCATTGACCCATACCTCTCTTACACAAAAAGTTGACTTTATGCAAAATGGCCCATACCAATCAAGCTAGGCCACACCAACTCCACAGACCTATCACAGTGTGATACATGGACAAAATGAGACTCAACACATAACACAACTCATCCTGATCTCTCCCACAAGCCAGCATTCTCCAAACTCACCTCTTATGCACTTTCCTTCGAAACTCAGCACACAAGACACAAACATCAAAACAAACTTCATAGAATCACTCAACATGTTCTCCTGATCATTTCCCAACCCTCATTTGTCCCTAAAACCCCCTCAAACAGAAACATGATTGTCATCCCTCACTGAACAGAACTTGATCAATCTCACAAACCAGCCACTTTAAACTCCAACCATGTTTCAAAGCTTCATCAAGAGGATCATTGGAACCATTTTGAAGCAAAGAAGCAGGCAGAAAGCTCCTGCACTGAAAGCTCCATTTCAGGTGAGCTCAAGAACTTATTTTTCCAGAAACTTGTTTTTAAGTTCCTAAATGAATCTATGTGATGTGTTGATCATGCTGATATGTTTAGTTTTGCAAATGGTTGAGTATGGAGTATGTATGAAGCTTCTAAAATTTTTTGACCTAAAAACCATTTTGATTCGATTCAGCTTTGATACGAAAAATAAATGTGTTTTGTTTGTTGATTCTGGTTGTATGATGCTTGGGGTTGGATTCTGGGAAGAGAGATTAAGTTTTAGTGACCTGGGGAAGAAGTTTGCAATTTTCAGGGAGGGGTGTGGCCGGAGAAGATGACCGGAGGTCATTTCCGGCCACCTGAATGTAATTAGGGTTTAATCTGTGATTAGGGCAAAGTTTGAATTTGGACCATAGATCTGGCTGACTTTCGTTGACTCCCGCGTATTTGAAGGGCTCAGATCACCCATTAAGTCTTAATCCACGTCATTAGTTTAATTAATTAGGATTAAAATTTGAATTTGCCAGAATCAATCCTAGCCACTGAAACGCGCGCCAGTCAACTCCCGCCCTCTGACTTTGAATTTTAGCCATGGATTGTGCATACTTTCATTTATTTTGATTTTTATTTCAATTAAATTGATTTATCTTTTACGAATTTTTAAAAATAGAAAAATGCATTGAAAAATTCTAAAGCTTTTTGTCAAAGATTTAATTAATTTTCAGAACCCAAAAATATTTTTATTTTTATTTTTTGCATTAAAAATTATTTTTAAATCATTTAAATGTTTATTTTTAATTAGTTAATGAAAATTAATTAATTAAAAATGCATTTAGGTATTTAAAAATCACCAAAAAATTCACATTGCATTTAGAAACATTTAGAAACATTATCCAACTCTCAAACCAAATTTCTTTTTTGTTCTTGATGCCTTTTGATCATTTTCATTGGAATTAAATCCATTTTTAGGCAATATTTTGGTCCAAACTTTGAAAAATTCATTCTGCCTAACCTTTGAGAGTTTGATGATGGTTCTTTTTGCATTGCATCCTCCATAGAATGCATTTTATAGGATAAAATTGGTTTGATTTGATCTTTCATTTTCAATTTGTTTTGCATTTTTCATAATGAGGTACCTTAAAACCCTAACCAACTTGAGAAATTCATAACTTTCACTAGGTTAAGAGTTAGGTCCCCTCCTTTGGGCAGTGAACTTGTATAGGTTTAGGGTATCTTTGATTGCATTTTCAATTTTTTATCATGTCATATGCTTCTGATTTTGAATTTTGCTTTGTGTGTTGATCATAAACCCTAATTTGTGCCTTCCCTTGCATCCATTTCTCATTTGCTTGCATCCAATAACTTGCCATGACATTTTGTGCATCCACATGATTCATAATGCATCTTAGGACATATTAGAATCATGTTTGATCATTGCATCTTTCATTTTCCATGTTATATGTCCATTGCATTTCATAAACTTTCATGAACTTCCATGGTTCAAGCATGCTTCATCTGCATCCATATGCTTGTATGATCATTCTCATCCTCTTGACATGTGTTTGCATCATTTCTTAGCATCATTAACATCATGTTATTGCTTCTGGTTTTGGTTTGCATCATGGCATTGCATCTCATTCTCATTGCATTTCATTTTCTTGTGCTAACATTTCAGGTGGTATGTTGTTTGAGAAGTGAATTTTCCTTCATTTCTCATAATCTCTTTTCATTTCTTTCATACTTTCTTTGCTGCATTCTGTATGTGTATTAGAGTGAGCTTGCTCATTCATGTCCATCTCTTACTTTCTTTCTTCAAGCAACTTTCTTGCTTTTCTCTGCTTCTTGCTCCTTTCATCTGCTCCTTTCCTGGTGGTTTCTCTCTTGAAGATCTCTTGCAAACCTCATTAACCCTAGGAACAACCAAGCATGATCAAGATTAGGGTTTGATTAGTCCCCCCATTAGTTTTACCTTTGTTTCATCTTTGAGTCTTCTCTTCTCATCTCACAATCAAGGACTAAACCCTAAAGGCTTTAAGGCTTTGTGATTAAGCTTATGCCTGCATCCTTCTATTAGGATGGAGTGTATAACTTTAATCCTAAGTGTTAATCCCTTAATGTGTTTAAATCCCTTAATCAATCCATCTAATAATCATCAAGACATCAAACTTGTAACTTGGGCCATGCATTAGGGTTCTAATTCTTCCTTAATTGGTTAAGAAGGACTAACCCTAGTGTTATTGGACAAGTCCCCCTCAAGTTGTCTTACAAACCATAAAAATCATTTCTTCATCTTATCATTAACTAAAATCCATCTAATAAAGGCTTTGTTTTGTCATGAGGTTAATCCCTAATCATGGATTAAGTTGAGGAGTCTTTCTCAACTTAAATGTTCTCATCTATTATCCTTCTATTAGGATGGTGTAATGGGTCCATTAAATCCTGGATTATGGCTTAATCTCATTACTCAACACTAAACAAAAAACCACAAAAACATCAAAATAAATGCAAGTAGGTTAATGATCTTAATCCTACATCATGGTGATTAAGTGTGAGGTGCTTACTTCATACTTAAGGTATTCTCATTACCCCTAATTAGAGGGAGGATGTGATGAGTTTACTAACCCTTGGTTTAGTCTTAAGCTCATTTTCCTATGACAAACTCCAAAAAGCAATAAAAGACTGAAAACTCAAAAACAAACAATAATCGTCTCCTTCGGGATTCTTTTCTCATCATGTTCACTCATAAACGAGAACTCGCTTCTTCCGTCTAATGCAAGACAGTTTGCACCTGAGCCAGACAGGTCATACACTTGAGCATAGACAAGAGCGCAGTTCACAAGTCAATTTATCTTTCAGCCTCTTTGGGTCAAACTACGGTGTTCTGACTTCCTCATTGCACGAGAGGATACGTAGGCATAACTTAACAGTTATCGAACAAAAGTCTCTGTATATTCCCCCTCCCTCAGTATCATTCTTTAAGCCTCATAGTCTTGAGCATTTCATTTTTGTTCTTACACTGACACTTCTCTTATACACCTCACATTTCTTTTACACTGACACTTGCATTCTTTCCAGCTTTGATACACAAATTGCACTGACACTACCCCTTTAAAAAACAAATCTTTCAAGCATGGATCCCGTCGAGTACGACGGACAATCTAGGTGCTAATACCTTCCCAGGTTGTAACTAACCCCCTTTCTCAGTCTCTCTGGTTCGCAACCGTCTTATCCATTTTTTCTCAGGTCTATGCAGCATTACCTTTCCTCCGGGATAAAAATGCCTAGCTGGCGACTCTTGTCTTTTGAGTTCACCCTTGTGTGTTCTCTCCCCTTTCGCCGACCGTTCGCGTCTATACCCCTTTTTACCTAGCCTCATTTTGGTGGGAGCGACAGCTTGGCGACTCTGCTGGGGACCCTTATACTGTAACCAGGGCTTCTGGTTCTTTTTGTGGGTTCCTCCTAGCGCTTGTTCGATTTGTGTTTACTGGGGTGTTATGTGCTAATTGTGTTATATATTTGCTTTATTTATTGCTTTTTGTACAGCTTTATTTATTGCTTTCCTTTGCAGTTTTTCATACTTCATACTGTCATTATCATTGCTGGATCTGGTTTGTTGTTTTGGTGGGTGGGGTTCTACTGAGAGTTTAAGGTCCTATACCTAGGACCTGAGTGACACCTAGGCTAGAGTGGTTCATGTTCTTTCCCATTCCATTTCGGTCTGGTGCGGGAATACGAAACACGGTTCAGATATGGTTTTCTTCTTGAGAACTCTGTGCTACAGATTTCCTATAGTGCTAGGGCTATCTGGGAAGCCTGCTAAGTCTGGATGACCTTTATTATGACCTTCAGAAACTGAGGTGAATTAGAGGAAGATCTTTTATGGTTATTGTAAACACTGTACCTCCGGGTTAGAAGTGTTTACACTTCTCATAACTGATCCAAGTCTGAGGATCCTTGTTTTAGAACACTACCTGTGAGGGGGTTGGGCTGTTTACAGGTTTGCAGGTACCTTTGGCCACATCATACCCTGTTATTGATTTTGTTTAAGAATACTCCATTTTGGACATTTCTGGTGATTAAACCCTGGACATGTGACTCTTTATTTGAGTCCCCCACCTTGGTTACTAGATTCTGAACCTCCATCTGGATTTCTTGAACATACATGGACTTTATATCAAGACAAATAATCAGATCCAGCTTGATCACAAACCCTTGCATATCATTCGCATACATCATCATTGCATCATTTAACATTTGTTTATTTGTTTTTCAGGGTATCCACATTACATTTGGCTTGGTTTTGACCCCTTCATCTGCAGAGACCTTTGTTTCATCAGTTATCTGCTTCAGCCATCTTCATCAGTTGCCTGCTTCAGCTATTTTCATCATCACCAGCACTAGCCTATCAGTGGCTTATCTCCAACATTGATCTTGATCTTCATCAACACTTGTCTTCAGCTCTTCATCAGCACTCATGTCTGCACCCAGGAAGAGCAACATTTCATACCACTTCTTTGAGCCTGTGCTAACTGGTATCAGGCAGGTCCAGGCACTTATCACTCCAGACCACATCCCATTATTCAGAGAGCATTATGGAGGCATCCTTGATATGGTTATGGACCTGGACCCTTCTCAGAGGAGTATGATCCACACCTGCTTACAGTTCTATGATCCTCCTTTGAGGTGCTTCACTTTCCAGAACTTTCAGCTAGGGCCTCTTTTCGAGGAGTTTTCATCATTAATTGGAGTACCTGTCAGGGGTGGTGTCCCCTTCAACCCAAAGATGACTTCTCCCAACAATGGAGAGGTAGCAAAAGCACTATACCTGGAGCCTATTTTGATTGAGCAAAACATGACAACAAAAGCTGGGGTCCCTGGCTTACACTTGGATTTCTTGATCTCTCAGGCCATCCTGAAGGCCTCCTTAGGAGAATGGAGGGCAGTCTGTGCATTGTTAGCCCTCAGCATATATGGGGTTATACTATTTGCAGATGAGCCTAAATTTATCAGCAGGAATGCCATTCATCTTTTCCTTCTGAGGAACCCAGTACCCACATTGCTGGGGGATTTCTATTATTCTATCCATCAGAGGAATGAGAAACAAAGAGGAAAGTTGGTGAGATGCTGTGCTCCTCTGTTTCACACTTGGCTTCTCAAACATCTGCCTAAATCAGATGCATTCCTGAATCCCCACCAACAGAAGAATTGGGCCAAGAGGCTCATTGCCTTGACTTCAGATGACATCAGATGGTGCACCCAGAGCACCAAGGGCAAGGACATCATCACTAGCTGTGGGCAGTACCCCAATGTACCTCTAGTGGGAGTGAAGGGTTGCATCAACTATAATCCTTTTCTATTTAAGAGACAATTGGGCTATGCTTTGGTCCACCCTCCTAGAGTGCAAGATTTAGCCGAGACCCTGTATTGTGAGATAAAGCCTAATCTAGCTGTTGTCAGACAAGCATCTTGGGCTTGGGACAACATCCAGACAAAGAGGGTGGTTATTCTTGGGAAGTGTAATAATGTTGCTTCAGCCCAGTACTATGAATGGTCTTATGCCAGAGCTCAGATCACTGGAATGCCCTTTACCATTGAGGACACACCTGGACCTTCCATAGTACAGCCAGCAACCACTGTCAGCCTGGAAGAATTTGAGAAGCTGAAGGAAAGGAATGAGAATCTGTCTCAAGCTCTGAAGAAGACCCTCTGGGAGAGGAGTGATGGTCGTCTAGACATTGAGAGGTTGGAGAAGCTTAGGGTGGAGCATCTGACCAGGATTGAGAAAGCAGAGGACTACATCAAGAAGTCAAGGGCTGGGGAGCAAATATTGAAGAATGCCTATAAAGAGGCCAAGCTTCAGAAGGCTAGGACTGATCTCTATCTGCGAGAAAGTCAAGCTAGGTGGGTATGGATCACTGAAGCTCGTATTCAAGAAGATAAGAGAACTCAAGCCAGGATTGAGCAGTTAGAGGCCAATGAAAAGAAACAACAGGAAGCTCTGCTGGCAGCCCAGAAGGAGATTGCAGAATTGAAGCTTAGGGCTGGTTTGAAGAGGTCAAAGGACCAAGACAGGCACAAGAAGCTGACCACTGCCATTGCCACGAGAAACCTCCTCATCAGGACTATTACAGAGCACCCAGCTGGTCCGGTGACTGAGGCACTTCTGAAGGAGGTTAAGGAGGATGAGTTTGGACTTAATGTCTGACTTTTGGTTTGTTGTTGCTTTCATTTGATGTACTTTTCTTTTATGTTGAATTTTGACCCTTCAGGGGCATGTGTTGTAAAAAACAAACTATGTGTTATGCACCATTTGTAATATATTTGTCAGTTTGTTTCATTGGTTTTCTTTCTCTTAAGCAACATCAAAGCATCTTCCTCGAGGTCTGGAAAGGTCAAAACCAAGAGCCAAGCCAGATACCTTGGAAAACAAATAAGCATACTGCATTGCATACTAACTTTTTGTTTTGTTTTGTAGGTTTTGTTATCATTTTGTTTGTTTCTAACTCTGTTGTGATTCAGGAAATATTGCTTGCAGAAGAGTGTTCCCTGTCAACCGTGCACGTCGGTATCCTACTCGCAACAACCTTCCGGGTATTATCATGGAGCAAGTGCAGCAAGACCTGACAGAGGTCAGAACCTAGATGGCTAATGAAAGGGTGGAGATGAGAAACCAAATGGCCCAATTCATGACTGTGATGACTGGTTTGGCTCAGACCCAAGAGAGGCTAAGGGCATTGGTAGAAAGACAAACTCCCGAGGAGCCTCATCCTGGGACTAGAGGAACAAGTAACAATGAGAGGGGACAACCTCATGTTAACCCACCTGTATTTGGACCTCACCTAGATCCGGAAGTCAACATCCCGGCTAATGTGCAAGGAAATACTACTGGGGGGAGGATCTTACAAGAAGACCCCCAAGAGGAGCAATTCACTGTCTTGGGAGCTGGTGATGAAGTCTATGATAGGAGGTTCGATGAAATTGCTGAGAAGTTGAGATCTCTGGAGTCTCAAAACTCCCTGGGTTTTGATGTAATGGATATGGGGTTAGTAGACGGGGTAAGAATTCCCCACAAGTTTAAACCTCCGTGCTTCGAGAAATACAATGGAACCTCTTGTCCACGAACTCACCTGCAGTCTTTTCTGGTAAGGCTTAAAGCATATACCATGGATGAAAAGCTGTGGATGTTCTATTTTGAAGACAGTTTGACTGGGGCTTCAAGAGAGTGGTAGTCACACTTGACCAGAGCTACTATCAGATGCTGGAAGGACCTAGCTGAAGCTTTCATCAGGCAGTACCAATACAATCTGGACATGGCTCCTAACAGGACCCTCTTAATGGGAATGTCTCAATCCTCTAGAGAAAGCTTCAGGGAATATGCCCAAAGGTGGAGACAGCTTGCTGCTGCTGTCCAGCCACCCATGTCGGAAAGAGAAATGGCCGACATGTTCATGAATACTTTGCAAGGAACTTACATTGATAGGTTGGCTACCTTTTCTTCTACTAGCTTCGCAGACGTGGTTATAGCCGGTGAAAGAATTGAAAGTCTGCTGAAAATGGGCAAAATTTCTGATAATGGTGCAAGTTCGTCCAGTAATCCCAGGAAGCCTTTTGTGGGACCTTGAAGGACCGGTGAGACAAATGACATTCATGCCAACAGGGGCAGACCTCAGTATGTCCACAGATCAGTAGCAGCTGTCACTATTCCAGCTCCGATTCCTCAGCAACCAGCATATCAACAACCACAACAACCCCGTTATCAACAGCAAGTTCAGTATCCACCACAGAGAACATACAACAACAATAACAGCAATCAACAACAAAGACCCTTCCAGTAAAGACCGTCACAGGCAAATAGGGTGATTGATCCTATCCCTATGCCTTATGCTGCCTTATTGCCACAACTCCTGAAACTTAACTTGGTCGAGTTAAGGACATTGGCACCCCCAGATCCCTCCAATCTCCCAAAGAATTATGATGTCAACGCCAGGTGTGCTTTCCATTCCAATGCACCAGGCCACAATACTGAGAAATGCAGGGCTTTGCAAATGAAAGTTCAAGATCTGGTGGATTCTAAAGCCCTCAACTTCGCACCACCTCCGAATGTCAACAGAAATCCTATGCCCAACCATGGTGGGCCAAGGATTAATGCCATTGAGGAAGACAAACCATCTACTTTGATCACCAGTGTTGCACAAATTCGAACACCTCTGGTCGAAATTAAAGCTCAGCTTCTAGAGTGCCAGGTGTTTCCCGGGTGTGAGCTCGGTTGTGGGTATTGCAACATTGCGGTCAACGGGTGTGATAATTTGAGAAGTGGCATAGATGGTCTTATCAAGGATGGTATCCTCCAGATCTCAACAACGGCGCCTACAAATCCAGCAATTCCTTTGACAATAATCCCTGATTCTTCTACAACAGCATCAACAATCATTCCTACCGATTCATCAATATCATCAGCAATGGCTTCATCCATCACTTCAACAAATCAAATGACAACAACCATTTCTTCTACAACATCAGCATCCTTTTTATCAGCAGAAGCTTCTACAACGCCAACAGAAATTAATGAAGATGTCTCAGCAGTCACCATTGACTATGATCCATCAGATGTTCCTCCAAACAACAATTTCCAACAACAAGCAGTGGCACCACCTGCCAGGTCACCAGTTACAATTTACTATGATCCGCACACCATTACAGTACCCTCCTCTGCAGCAGTCAGTCCAGTTACCATCACGGTGCCTGAACCAGTTCCTTATGAAAGCAGTAATGCTATACCTTGGCATTATCGCTCTGATCTCTACTGCAACGGGGAGAAAATCACTTTGGATTCTTCAACCTCTTCTCCACAGATTGATAATGTTGGGGGAGGCGGAGGCTTCACCAGAAGCGGACGCCTTTTTGCCTCACAATTGCAAAGACCTAATGCCGAAGCAGAAGCTGCTGCCAGAGCAAAAGGAAAGAGTGTGGTGTTTGAAGAGCCAACTGCCAAGGAAACTCAGAAGACATCTTTTGAACAAGATGTAGACGAGTTTATGAGAATCATAAAGAGAAGTGATTACAAGGTGGTGGATCAGCTTCACCAAACTCCCTCAAAAATCTCCATATTATCCCTGTTGATGTGTTCTGAAGCTCACAGGAATGCATTATTGAAAGTCCTGCATGCAGCATACGTGCCAGAGGAGATTACCATTAACTAGCTAGAAACTGTGGTGGAAAATGTCAACACCAGTCATGGACTGGGCTTTACCAATGCTGACTTAACAACAGAGGGACGTAACCACAACAAGGCTTTACATATCACCTTGGAATGCAAAGGTGTTGTTCTATCTCACGTATTGGTAGACACTGGGTCTTCACTCAATGTTCTACCAAAGAAAGCCTTAGTGAAGCTGGAGTATGATGGCTTGGCACTGCGTCCGAGTAATTTGGTGGTGAGAGCATTTGATGGCTCTAAAAGATCAGTGCTTGGAGAGATTGATCTGCCTGTGATGATTGCCCCGCAGACCTTCAAAATTACCTTCTATGTGATGGACATTCAGCCGGCCTACAGCTGTTTGTTGGGTAGACCATGGATCCATGCCGCTGGCGCTGTTACGTCTACCCTTCACCAGAAGCTGAAATTCGAGTGGGAAGGCCAGATCATCTCCATCTGTGGGGAGGAAGATATCTTTGTTAGCCATCTGGCTACGTACAAGTACATTGAAATGGATGGAGAAATCCATGAAACCATGAGCCAAGGGTTTGAGGCCCTAAACATAAATGAAGCATCTGCTATACTGGGAACCTCCATAACGTCATATCAGCAAGCCCGGAAGGTTGTTGAAGAGGGTACTGCCCAAGGCTGGGGAAAGTTGTTGCCTGTGGAGAAGAAAGAAGATAAATTTGGGTTGGGTTACAGACCAACTCAACAAGATCAATCAGAGGCTACCAAGAAGCCTAATTTTGTCAGCGGGGGGATGCTCACCCCGGATGCTGTAAACAACTTGGAAGACGAGGAGGAAAGCGACCGCAACCTGGAGAGCTGGATACGTCCAAGGATCCCGGGGAGCCAAGTCCTTAACTGGTCTTCCCAGGAAATTATATGGGTTACTCCTGCAGAGTAATTATTATTTCCTGTATTTTTAAGCATTCATCAAGTCTTGCATCTTGCCCAAGATGTCAAGACTCATTTTGTAATCGGGCCATCTTGTAATTTTGTGCAAATTGATTAATCAATGAATATCGGACATCTTTGGCAAATGAGTCTTTTTTCCTTTCCGCTCACTGTTTTTCATTTTTTTTCTTTTTGTACAAAAATAAAATGGCAATGCTTTCAAAAATGAAAACTTCATTTCACTTTTTCTAAACAAGATTAAAATTGATCACTAAAATGAACAATCTAAACCCTTGCAGAGAGTTCCTTTCAGACTGCACCGACAACAACACTGCTATGACTTCGTATGACTTTGACAATCCAATCAATCAAGCTGACAAAGGGGTTGAAGAAGATTATGAGCTTCCTGAAGAGCTAGCCAGGTTGTTAAGGCAAGAGGAGAAGGTTATCACTCCTCATCAGGAGGAGGTCGAAACGGTTAATCTTGGTACGGAAGAAGACGTAAAAGAGGTAAAAATCGGGGCCCGCCTACAGGATTCAGTGAAAGAGCAACTGATTGATATGCTTCGAGAGTATGTGGATGTGTTTGCTTGGTCTTATCAGGATATGCCAGGGTTGGACACCGATATTGTCATGTACAAGCCTCCTTTGAAAGAAGACTGCCCGCCAGTAAAACAGAAGCTGCGTCGTACTCGCCCAGATATGGCAATGAAGATAAAGGAAGAGGTACAAAAGCAGTGGGACGCCGGCTTCCTTGCTGTGACTAGTTATCCGCCGTGGGTTGCTAATATTGTACCTGTGCCTAAGAAAGACGGCAAGGTGAGGATGTGTGTGGACTACCGGGACCTGAACAGAGCCAGCCCGAAAGATGACTTCCCATTACCTCACATTGATGTATTGGTCGACAATACGGCTCCGTTCTCGGTATTCTCCTTCATGGACGGATTTTCAGGATACAATCAGATCAAGATGTCACTTGAAGACATGGAGAAGACAACTTTCATCACACCTTGGGGCACGTTCTGTTATAAGGTGATGCCATTCGGACTGAAGAATGCTGGTGCAACTTATCAACGGGCTATGGTAACATTATTCCACGAAATGATCCATAAAGAAATTGAATGTTATGTGGATGACATGATTGCCAAGTCCCTCACAAAAGAAGACCACCTGGTGAATCTGTTGAAGCTATTCAAGCGTCTGAGAAAGTACCAATTGAAGTTAAACCCCAACAAATGCACATTCGGGGTGCGGTCCGGTAAACTGCTGGGATTTATTGTAAGCGAGAAAGGGATTGAAGTTGACCCTGATAAAGTTAAAGCCATTCAAGAGATGCCTGCACCGAAGACAGAGAAAGAAGTTCGAGGGTTCCTAGGTAGATTGAACTACATTTCAAGGTTCATATCTCACCTTACTGCGACCTATGAACCTTTGTTCAAGCTGTTAAGAAAAGAACAAACGGTCAGGTGGAACGAAGACTGCCAGAGGGCTTTTGACAAAATCAAGGAATACTTACAAGAGCCTCCAATCCTTATGCCTCCAGTTGAAGGAAGACCTCTGATAATGTACTTGACAGTATTAGAAGAGTCAATGGGGTGTGTGCTGGGCCAGCATGACGAGTCTGGTCGAAAAGAGTATGCAATATACTACCTAAGCAAAAAGTTTACCGACTGTGAACAACGTTATTCACTGCTCGAGAAAACTTGCTGTGCTTTAGCGTGGGCTTCTCGCCGACTAAGGCAGTATATGTTGACCCACACTACTTTATTGATCTCGAAGATGGACCCAATTAAGTACATTTTTGAGAAGCCAACACTTACCGGACGGGTTGCAAGATGGCAAATGATCCTCACAGAATATGACATTCAATACACATCTCAAAAAGCCATCAAGGGCAGTGTATTGTCTGATTATCTTGCTGAGCAACTCATTGATGATTACCAGCCTATGAGATTTGACTTCCCCGATGAAGACATCATGTTCATAAAAGCAAAAGATCATGAAGAGCCTATTCACACTGAAGGGCCTGACCCGGAAGAAGAATGGACTATGATGTTTGATGGGGCTGTTAATATGAATAGTCGTGGTGTTGGTGCAGTACCCATTACACCTAAGGGAGTTCACATGCCATTCTCGGCAAAACTCACCTTCAACTGCACTAACAACGAAGCTGAATACGAAGCTTGCATTATGGGTCTTGAGGAAGCCATTGACCTCAGGATCAAGACTTTGACTGTGTTCGGAGATTCAGCTCTGGTGGTTAATCAAACCAACGACAAATGGTATACCCACCAGGATCATCTGATACCTTACCGGGATTATACAAGGAGGTTATTGACTTTCTTTACAACGGTCAAGCTTGAGTATATCCCTCGGGATGAAAATCAGTTTGCAGATGCTCTGACTACCATTTCATCCATGATCAAAGTTCAAGCTGCCAACTTTGTACCTCGGATCTCAGTATCCAGACTTGATAGACCAGCATACGTGTTCTCAGCAGATGTTGTCAAAGATGATAAGCCTTGGTTCCATGACATCAAGTGCTTCTTGGAGGATCAAACATACCCACCTGGGGCATCTTCCAATGACAAGAAGACATTAAGAAGGCTAGCTGGTAGTTTCTTCCTGAATACTAACGGTTCCCTGTACAAGAGAAACTTTGATATGGTACTTCTCAGATGCGTTGATAAGACAGAAGCAGACTTGTTAATGCACGAAGTGCACGAAGGATCCTTTGGTACCCATGCAGGAGGGCATGCAATGGCTAAAAAGTTGTTAAGATCAGGCTATTACTGGATCACAATGGACGCAGACTATTGTGCCTATGCCAGAAAATGCCACAAATGCCAGATCTATGCGGACAAAGTGCATGTGCCTCCCAATCCTCTGAATGTGATGTCTTCACCTTGGCCATTTGCTATGTGGGGCATCGATATGATTGGCAAGATTGAACCTACTGCTTCAAATGGCCACAGATTTATCCTGGTTGCCATTGACTACTTCACCAAGTGGGTTGAAGCAGCTTCTTATGCAAATGTTACAAGGCAAGTGGTAGCCCGATTTCTGAAAAGAGACATCATCTGTCGGTATGGAGTGCCCGAGCGAATCATTACCGATAATGGTTCCAACTTGAACAACAAAATGATGGCAGAACTATGCCGGGACTTCAAGATCCAACACCACAATTCTTCTCCTTACAGGCCAAAGATGAATGGTGCTGTTGAGGCAGCTAATAAGAATATCAAGAAAATTGTGCAGAAGATGGTAGTCACCTATAAAGACTGGCATGAGATGCTACCATTTGCCTTGCATGGTTACCGCACGTCAATCAGAACATCCACTGGGGCAACACCGTATCAGCTTGTGTATGGTATGGAGGCAGTCCTACCTGCTGAAGTTGAATTACCCTCCCTGCGGGTACTGATGGATGTTAAGCTGAACGAAGCAGAATGGGTCCGGTCCCGATACGAACAACTGAATCTAATTGAAGAGAAGAGATTGGCTGCAATCTGTCATGGGCAATTGTATCAGAAAAGAATGAAGAAAGCCTTCGATCAGAAAGTCAGGCTCCGAGAGTACCAAGTAGGAGATCTGGTGCTGAAAAGACTCCTCCCTCCCCATACAGACCACAGGGGCAAGTGGACTCCGAACTATGAAGGGCCATTCGTAGTGAAGAATGTTTTCTCCGGTGGAGCACTGATGCTCATCACTATGGATGGTGAAGACTTCCTGTCCCCTGTGAATTCAGATGCAGTTAAAAAATACTTTGCATGAAAATGACCCGCTGGACATAAAAACAGAATGTAAGTCCAGGAAAAAATAGGGCATCCCGGCGAGTCAAAAACAGAATAAAAGACTCGGGCAAAAATAAGGGAAATAAATAAAAAAATGTACACCCGCTGAGTTGAAAAGCCGCATTGGACAACTCAGGCAAAAATGGGTATCCCGATGGATTGAAAACCCGAAAGGGCGATCCATGCAAAATAAGGGAATAAGCGAACAACTGCATTCTGAATTCGTCTGTATCACTTACAACTTGATAAGCTTCGAAAGGTTTGAATTTCGGTCGGAATCAGCCTTCTTCAGAAAGCAAGACGAGAAGAACGTTAATGTCGTACGAGTCATAGCAAAAGGGAAGCTCCCTGAAGCGTCATCAACATTGCCAGCACCTTTTTGTTTTTCAATTTGTAACGATTCCCTCATTTCAGGGGATCCGTTTCTCTGAATGTATCTTGCCAAATTCAGGGCACTCGAATTAATAAAATCAGATTTTCAGTCACACACTGTCTCGTACTCTTTTATTTGCAAAAATGTCCGATGTCATTAATTTGTTGATCGCATAAATACAGATGCGTCTTTCCTGAGTTACATGCTTACAGGAAATATACTTACTCCCGGGAGTGTCCAAATTCCTATGATGGAATCCGGTAAGGAATACCTCGGGGTATTTGTGCGTTTCTTTGTCTTTACAGGATTGCAGGTATCCAAAGCGCAGCATGGGGCATGAAAGCTTCTCCCCAGCAAGCTGTCAAATCATTATCTACTCAGTCCGTCTTCCAGATTAGCACCGGAGGTGTTTCCTCCCCAGCTGAGTTGTCGAGTATCATCCTCAGCAGGATCCCTACAGAAATCCCTAGGAAGATCTTCCAGTGATCTTTCTTCTTCCCCAGCCAAGTGCCGACCAGGGAACTACCTCCCCACAGAGTTTCAACCTCTATCCAGAAGAGCAGCACATGAAGAAGTCACAACAGAGTGACGAAAGCTTCTACAAACCCCAGCTGGGTCCCCCATTACTGAGATGGGTCTATCAGTGATCTGTTTCCCCATGCGGATACATCTTATCAGGTCTACCAATGATCTTATCCCCAGCTGGGATGTCCACTTCAAGCAGATCAGCCAGAGATCTCTTCGGCAACAGGATCCGAGTCTCGGATCGTTATCTTTGCATAATCATAGCATTCGCATCATATTCTCCCCACAGAGCGTAGCATTCCGTCTAATACGGAGCATTACGGCAAAAATCAAGCATATTGCATAATCATAAGCCATGTTCTGAATGCTGACAATCCATCAATGATATACAGAATGCTCCCCAAAATTCCCCGGCAGAGAGCCAAGACATTTCTCTTACAGATACAGATACTTCCTGACACCCGTCCGTGTCATACCGCCAGCAGAAAGCCAGAGCGTCCCCTTTGCACTCACCATACAAATACATATACATACAATTCCTTGACACCCGTCCGTATCACCTTCCCCAACATAGTTACCTAAACACTTTGTAAATCATATACTTGTTTATAATACACTTTTCTCTTTTGACACTCGTCCGTGTCACTCTTCCCAGCAAAGTTAAACACTCGTCCGTATCTTGTATACACCACTTATACTTGTTACTTTTGTTTTTACTCATACAGATACTCGTCCGTATCTCGTATACACCACTTATCTTTCTTAGATTCGAAACTCGTTCGTGTTCTTTGTTAACTAGTTGATACTCGTCCGTATCATTATCTCTGAACATGTGTCAGTGTTTGTTTCTACCGATACTCGTCCGTATCATAGTCTTAAGGATGCTCGTTCGCATCTTTAATCCATACACAATGTCGGATACTTTTACCTCTTTTTTAGAATTTAGACGCTCGTCTGTGTCTATCATTCCCCAGAAGAGTCCCCTCAGAATCGACACTCGTCCGTGTTCTTTGTTAACCAGTTGGTACTCGTCCGTATCATCATCTCTGAACATGCGTCAAGCGTTTGTTTCAACCCGATACTCGTCCGTATCATAGTCTTAAGGATGCTCGTCCGCATCTTTAATCTATACACAGTGCCAAACACTTATACCTTTCATTTCTTGGATGTAGACACTCGTCCGTGTTTACTTTTCCCCAGCAAAGTCCCCAACAAAACTTGTTAAACTATTTCCTTTCTATCTGACATTCGTCCTATGTCATGATACCTTTGCGGCAGCCGTACCCTGCTAGGTGATCGTCCTTCACCTTTGGATGATCGTCCCTCATCCTTCTCCCAGTGGAGTCTCTATTCATTAGAACCCCTCCCTATCCGACATTCGTCCTATGTCGTGATATTTTCAGCAGCCGTCCCCTGTTAGGTGATCGTCCTTCACCTCCTGATGATCGTCCTTCATCATTTTATCCGATGGCCGTCCCCATCGTTGATCTTGTTATCTGACATTCGTCTTATGTCATGATAAACCCCGAGAGCAGCCGTACCCTGCCAGGTGATCGTCCTTCACCTCTTGATGATCGTCCTTCATCATGCTTATCCAATGGCCGTCCCCATCATCGACCTTGTTACCCGACATTCGCCCTATGTCGTGGTACTTTCGGCAGCCGTACCCTGCCTGGTGATCGTCCTTCACCTTAGATGACCGTCCCTCATCTTATCCCCAACAGAGCAGCCGTCCCCTGCTAGGTGATCGTCCTTCACCTTTGATGACCGTACCTCATCATTTATTGCATTTACCTATAATCCCCAGAGAGTCTTATAGCTTTACTTAGATGGCCTCCCCCATCACAATCTCTCATGTCCCCAGCATGTCGGCCGTCCCCGTCATTGCTCTTTCCCCAGCAGTCGTCCTCTACTCGACGGTCGTCCTCCGTCGCCCGCACTTTATAATCATACTTTACTTTCCTTTACAATCTATATCCCTTTTCTTCTTCATTCTGTGAGTGCAAATTTTGGACTGTCTTTGGTATTTAACCCAAAGTTATCTTGTTTGCCTGTTAAGCCGTTGCTTACATCCTGCACAGCTAACTCATGTTTGAATAGGGGCAGCTGTAAACACCCCAAATTTGCCCTCACCTATTCACATCATGGCTTGTGATTTTTTTTCATATGCATAAGTTCAATCATATTATCTCATATTGCATTTTTGCTTCACTGCATTGGTTCAAAGTCATCTGCATCTAGGGTTTGTGATTTGAGCCATCCAAGAGCCATTTGAGCCACTCCAAAGGTCATCAATCACTTAAAAGGGGTCCATGTATGTCCAAGCATCATATTTTATCCTCCAAAGATCAAGGAAGTCAAATAATCACAAGAACTGAGAAAGGCATGGAAGCAGAGCCAGGCTTAACTACACAGATGACCTAGAATTAGGGTTTTGGTTTCAAAGGCCATAACTCCAATTTTTTTGGTCATTCTTGTTTCTATTGGTCTCTATATGTTATAAGGATCATGCATATCAAGTTTCATGAAGAAATTCCATGGGGAAGGCATCTAATCAAGAGTTGACTTCTTGAGCAAGTCAGTGCAAAATCAGGGCATCTGAGGCCCCCAATGACCCAACCAAAAGGTGTTCTTCATCATTTTGAATGTGTATGATCTTTATTTGATCATAGAAGATGTTAGAAGTTAACAAGATTGAATAATTTCAAGCCATTTTGCAAAGTTGCCTTTTTGGGAAAGTGACTTGTAATGGAAACTTTCCATTTTGGGAAAGTTTTTCAACCCTTTCTTTTTGATTCAAAAATGCTTCAAATGAGAAAACTTTGGTCATGAAAGTTGTAGAATGGATCATTCCCTTTTCAAAAAGTACAAGAACTCATTCTAATTCATTTTGGATCAAAAGTTATGGCTTGTCAAAGTTGGGAAAAATCACATAATTTCAAGTTTTGTACCAAAGAGGCAAAGTTGCAAAACCTCTTGCCAAGGCAAAATGTGACATCAAATTAACTTCTATGCATCACACAAACATAAACGAATGCCTAAAGATCAGAATGCACCAAAGGTTTGTCCACTTTCATGACTTAGGCTTCAACTAATCACAAAAGGGCCAAAAGATCACAAAGTTGCAAAACCTCTCACAAACCCTAATCCACTTGCTAATTGGCCTCAAGACTGATTCCATGGCTCTCCTCAATCCTTGCTGCGTAGGACACCCCTTTGTCCTTGGCCTGCCATTGACCCATACCTCTCTTACACAAAAAGTTGACTTTATGCAAAATGGCCCATACCAATCAAGCTAGGCCACACCAACTCCACAGACCTATCACAGTGTGATAGATGGACAAAATGAGACTCAACACATAACACAACTCATCCTGATCTCTCCCACAAGCCAGCATTCTCCAAACTCACCTCTTATGCACTTTCCTTCGAAACTCAGCACACAAGACACAAACATCAAAACAAACTTCATAGAATCACTCAACATGTTCTCCTGATCATTTCCCAACCCTCATTTGTCCCTGAAACCCCCTCAAACAGAAACACGATTCTCATCCCTCACTGAACAGAACTTGATCAATCTCATAAACCAGCCACTTTAAACTCCAACCAAGTTTCAAAGCTTCATCAAGAGGATCATTGGAGCCATTTTGAAGCAAAGAAGCAGGCAGAAAGCTCCTGGACTGAAAGCTCCATTTCAGGTGAGCTCAAGAACTTTTTTTCCAGAAACTTGTTTTTAAGTTCCTAAATGAATCTATGTGATGTGTTGATCATGCTGATATGTTTAGTTTTGCAAATGGTTGAGTATGGAGTATGTATGAAGCTTCTGAAATTTTTTGACCTAAAAACATTTTGATTCGATTCAGCTTTGATACGAAAAATAAATGTGTTTTGTTTGTTGATTCTGGTTGTATGATGCTTGGGGTTGGATTCTGGGCAGAGAGATTAAGTTTTAGTGACCTAGGGAAGAAGTTAGCAATTTTCAGGGAGGGGTGTGGCCGGAGAAGATGACCGGAGGTCATTTCCGGCCACCTGAATGTAATTAGGGTTTAATCTGTGATTAGGGCAAAGTTTGAATTTGGACCATAGATCTGGCTGACTTTCGTTGACTCCCGCGTGTTTGAAGGGCTCAGATCACCCATTAAGTCTTAATCCACATCATTAGTTTAATTAATTAGGATTAAAATTTGAATTTGCCAGAATCAATCCTAGCCACTGAAACGCGCGCCAGTCAACTCCCGCCCTCTGACTTTGAATCTCAGCCATGGATTGTGCATACTTTCATTTATTTTGATTTTTATTTCATTTAAATTGATTTATCTTTTACGAATTTTTAAAAATAGAAAAATGCATTAAAAAATTCTGAAACTTTTTGTCAAAGATTTAATTAATTTTCAGAACCCAAAAATATTTTTATTTTTATTTTTTGCATTAAAAATTATTTTTAAATCATTTAAATGTTTATTTTTAATTAGTTAATGAAAATTAATTAATTAAAAATGCATTTAGGTATTTAAAAATCACCAAAAAATTCACATTGCATTTAGAAACATTTAGAAACATTATCCAACTCTCAAACCAAATTTCTTTTTTGTTCTTGATGCCTTTTGATCATTTTCATTGGAATTAAATCCATTTTTAGGCAATATTTTGGTCCAAACTTTGAAAAATTCATTCTGCCTAACCTTTGAGAGTTTGATGATGGTTCTTTTTGCATTGCATCCTCAATAGCATATAGTTTATAGGATAAAATTGGTTTGATTTGATCTTTCATTTTCAATTTGTTTTTCATTTTTCATAATGAGGTACCTTAAAACCCTAGCCAACTTGAGAAATTCATAACTTTCACTAGGTTAAGAGTTAGGTCCCCTCCTTTGGGCAGTGAACTTGTATAGATTTTGGGTATCTTTGATTGCATTTTCAATTTTTTATCATGTCATATGCTTCTGATTTTGAATTTTGCTTTGTGTGTTGATCATAAACCCTAATTTGTGCCTTCCCTTGCATCCATTTCTCATTTGCTTGCATCCAATAACTTGCCATGACATTTTGTGAATCCACATGATTCATAATGCATCTTAGTACATATTAGAATCATGTTTGATCATTTCATCTTTCATTTTCCATGTTATATGTCCATTGCATTTCATAAACTTTCATGAACTTCCATGGTTCAAGCATGCTTCATCTGCATCCATATGCTTGTATGATCATTCTCATCCTCTTGACATGTGTTTGCATCATTTCTTAGCATCATTAACATCATGTTCTTGCTTCTGGTTTTGGTTTGCATCATGGCATTGCATCTCATTCTCATTGCATTTCATTTTCTTGTGCTAACATTTCAGGTGGTAAGTTGTTTGAGAAGTGAATTTGCCTTCATTTCTCACAATCTCTTTTCATCTCTTTCATACTTTCTTTGCTGCATTCTGTATGTGTATTAGAGTGAGCTTGCTCATTCATGTCCATCTCTTACTTTCTTTCTTCAAGCAACTTGTCTTCTAATGTGAAGCAAGTTGTCTTGCTTTTCTCTGCTTCTTGCTCCTTTCATCTGCTCCTTTCCTGGTGGTTTCTCTCTTGAAGATCTCTTGCAAACCTCATTAACCCTAGGAACAACCAAGCATGATCATGATTAGGGTTTGATTAGTCCCCCCATTATTTTTACCTTTGTGTCATCTTTGAGTCTTCTCTTCTCATCTCACAATCAAGGACTAAACCATAAAGGCTTTAAGGCTTTGTGATTAAGCTTATGCCTGCATCCTTCTATTAGGATGGAGTGTATAACTTTAATCCTAAGTGTTAAACCCTTAATGTGTTTAAATCCCTTAATCAATCCATCTAATAATCATCAAGACATCAAACTTGTAACTTGGGCCTTACATTAGGGTTCTAATTCTTCCTTAATTGGTTAAGAAGGACTAACCCTAGTGTTAATGGAAAAGTCCCCCTCAAGTTGTCTTACAAACCATAAAAATCATTTCTTCATCTTATCATTAACTAAAATCCATCTAATAAAGGCTTTGTTTTGTCATGAGGTTAATCCCTAATCATGGATTAAGTTGAGGAGTCTTTCTCAACTTAAATGTTCTCATCTATTATCCTTCTATTAGGATGGTGTAATGGGTCCATTAAATCCTTGATTATGGCTTAATCTCATTACTCAACACTAAACAAAAAACCACAAAAACATCTAAATAAATGCAAGTAGGTTAATGATCTTAATCCTACATCATGGTGATTAAGTGTGAGGTGCTTACTTCATACTTAAGGTATTCTCATTACCCCTAATTAGAGGGAGGATGTGATGAGTTTACTAACCCTTGGTTTAGTCTTAAGCTCATTTTCCTATGACAAACTCCAAAAAGCAATAAAAGACTGAAAACTCAAAAACAAACAATAATCTTCTCCTCCGGGATTCTTTTCTCATCATGTTCACTCATAAACGAGAACTCGCTTCTTCCGTCTAATGCAAGACAGTTTGCACCTGAGCCAGACAGGTCATACACTTGAGCATAGACAAGTAAGCAGTTCACAAGTCAATTTATCTTTCAGTCTCTTTGGGTCGAACTACGGTGTTCTGACTTCCTCATTGCACGAGAGGATACGTAGGCATAACTTAACAGTTATCGATCAAAAGTCTCTGTATATTCCCCCTCCCTCAGTATCATTCTTTAAGCCTCATAGTCTTAAGCATTTCATATTTGTTCTTACACTTACATTTCTCTTATACACCTCACATTTCTTTTACACTGACACTTGCATTCTTTCCAGCTTTGATACACAAATTGCACTGACACTACCCCTTTAAAACACAAAACTTTCAAGCGTGGATCCCGTCGAGTACGACGGACAATCTGGGTGCTAATACCTTCCCAGGTTGTAACCAACCCCCTTTCTCAGTCTCTCTAGTTCGCAACCGTCTTATCCATCTTTTCTCAGGTCTATGCAGCATTACCTTTCCTCCGGGATAAAAATGCCTAGTTGGCGAATCTTGTCTTTTGAGTTCACCCTTGTGTGTTCTCTCCCCTTTCACCGACCGTTCGCGTCTGTACCCCTTTTGACCTAGCCTCATTTTGGTGGGAGCGACACCAAGGTGTAATGAAGGTAGTCTTCTCCATGTCTTCGGGTGACATCCTGATCTGATTATACCCTGAAAATCCATCCATGAAAGAAAATACCGAGAACTGAGTTGTGTTGTCGACCAATACATCAATGTGATGTAATGGGAAGTCACCCTTTGGGCTAGCTCTATTCAGATCCCGGTAATCTACACACATCCGTACTTTTCCATCCTTTTTAGGCATTGGTACAATATTAGCAACCCACGGCGGGTAACTAGTTACAGCAAGGAAACCAGCGTCCCCCTGTTTTTGTACCTCTTCTTTAATCTTCATGGCCATATCTGGACGAGTACGGCGCAACTTCTGTTTTACTGGAGGACAATCTTCTTTCAGAGGCAGCTTGTGCATAAAAATGTCGGTATCCAGACCTGGCATGTCTTGATAGGACCAAGCAAAGACGTCGACGTACTCTCGAAGCATGTCAATAAGCCGTCCCTTTACTGAATCTTGCAGACTGGCCCCAATCTTCACTACTTTCAAGTCTTCTTCGGTACCAAGATTAATTGTTTCAACCTCCTCTTGATGAGGAGTGATCACCTTCTCTTCTTGCCTTAATAACCTGGCTAACTCTTCATGTAACTCATAGTCTTCTTCGACCCCTTCATCGGCTTGATTAATTGGATTGTCGAAGTCATACAAGGTCATAGCAGTGCTGTTGTCGGTGCAATCTGGAGGATAATCTCTGCAAGGGTTGAGATTGGTTCGTTTTAGTGATCAGTTTTAATCTTGTTTAGAAAAAGTGAAAATGAAGATATTTATTTTGAAAACATTGCCATTTTATTGTTTTGTACAAAAGTGAAAAATGAAAAGACAATGAGCAAAAAAGAGACTCGTTTGCAAGAGATGTCCTGATATTCATTGATTAATCAGTTGCACAAAATACAATATGACCCTATTACAAAATGAGTCCTGACACCTTGGGCAAGATGCAGGACTTGATGCATGCTAAAAAGACAGGAAATAATAATTACACTGCGGGAGTAACCCTTATAATTTCCTGGGAAGACCAGTTAGAGACTTGGTTCCCCGGGATCCTTGGACGTATCCAGTTCTCTAGGTTGGGGTCGCTTTCCTCCTCGTCTTCCAGATTATTCACAGCATCTGGGGTGAGCATCCCCCCACTGACAAATTTGGGCTCCTTGGTAGCCTCTGATTGATCTTGTCGGATTGGTCTGTAACCCAACCCGAATCTATCTTCCTTCTTTTCTACTGGCAGCAGCTTTCCCCAGCCTTGAGCAGCACCTTCTTCAACAACCTTTCGGGCTTGCTGATAAGAAATGATTGAAGTTCCCATCCTGTCCTCCTGGGATGCAACCAAAACTCCAGTAGCCTCATTAACATTTAGGGCCTCAAACCCTTGGCTCATTGTCTCATGGATTTCACCATCCATCTCTATATACTTGTAAGTAGCCAGATGGCTAACAAATATATCTTCCTTACCACAGATGGTGATTGTCGCTCCCCGGATTTCCATCCTGGTACAAACGCGAAAGTGACGCGGAAAGAGGTAGAGTCGCCAACCAGGCATTTTTATCCCGAAGGAACGGGAATGGTAATGCTGCACAAACCAGAAGGAAAGAAAAGGAAGGACACGGGTTCTGCGAACCAAAGAGACTGAGCTCGGGAGTCGGTTACGACCTGGGAAGGTATTAGCACCCAGATCGTCCGCCGTACCCGACGGGATCCATGCTTGCAAAAGAAACTGTTTCAAAGGGTGAGGGTATGAAAGCTGCTGCAAAAGAAAAGGAACTGGAACTGGAAAAGGAACTGAGAAAGAAAACAAAGAGAAAAAATATAGGGAAAATAAAGATTGTGCTCGAACGGGCCCTACCCCGCTGCCTACATACCTCATCTGGACAATGAAGATCAGAGTCGCCGAAGTTCCCCTAACTAGGGGTGGAAAAGATTGCTTGTGAATTAAGGCTTGAACTGCCTATGTCAATGCTCAGGTGTTGCAGGCTCGGACGACGAGTGCGTAACCGTCTTGCAAAATGACAAGTAGGAGCAAGTTCGCGTACGGAGCGAATGAGATGAGAAAAGAATTCCCGAAGGAAAGACGCTTATTGTTTGTTTGTGTTTTTTATGAATCTTTTATGAGTGTGTCACAAGGAAGTGAACTCAAGCTCTTTTCCATGGAATGTGCATTTGTCACTACATTCCAAGATGGAATAATAGAACAAGCACACTCAAGTAAGGAGAAGATCCCCAAAACTTGAACCCAAAGATTAGGGCTTAGGCTCACTAACTCATTAACTTATTAAGTGTTTTTGGTATTTACAATGAAGAAGTGCTTTTTATGACTTTCTTTGTGAAGAAGATACCTTGATCAGACTTGTGCATCACAAGATAAGCTTGTACTATCCCAAGATGGGAAGACTACAAGTACCTCATGGGATAAGGATATTGCTCAAGGTATCACTTCAAACTTTATTAAGTGTTTTCTTTAAGGTTATGAGATGAGAAGAGAAGAAGAACAAAAAGGATCACAAAGGCAAAAGTCTAAAGGGGGACTAAAGAAATCCAAAGTGTTGTCATGCATGGATATCCTAAGGTTAATATGGTTTTCTATCCTAATGAAGAAGGAAAGAAGAAGAGAAGAATAAGAAGAATGATATGAGTAAGGCCTAAGCCCAACAATTAAAGGGTTAGCACAATAAAGAAATAAGAAGAAGAAGAAATGAGATTTGGAGATGTGGGACTCATTTCCACACCTCACACTTACCATAGCCCCTGCAAGGTTAGTAACACAAACATACAAGAAAAGAAAAATGAAACAAATGACATGCCAACATCATACAAACATAAGTGAAGTCATATATACAAATGCACAATGTATATGCAAGTTACAAGAATGAAGAAAGAAGCATGCAAGACAATATGATGCAACATGAAACACATGGCAAAACAAATGCAAACTTAAGAAAGATGCAAGGAAAAATGCACAAACATGGACTCAAAGCACACAACAAGAACCAAAACAAGTTGAAGAAATGCTTAAGACGCAAGAAAGATGAAGAGAAGAGACACACAAGACCAAACAATCACAATATGAGATGAAAGAAGTAAGGAGATGAAGTGAATACACTTAAGAAAGAAAGAACTCAAATGATAAGAAAAACACAAAGTTTCTAAGACACAAACCCTAATCTAAGATCAGAAAGGTTCCCATACCCCAAAGAGACCCCAAATGAGAAGAAGAAGTTGGCACAAGTGCCCTTCTAGGCTAATAAGAGACCTAATGATCACAAAGAAGCAAAATGGGACAAGGAAAGGACATAAATTCACATCAAATCAACAATGCATCTAAAAATTCCACAACCTAAGACAAATGATCCTAAAACATGATATAGAAATGAGCCAAAAGGATTGGGAGAAATTCAAAAGCTAGATTGGTCAAAAGAAGGCAATAACATGAACAAGGGTTAGGAAACTTCCTTCACAGGCCAAGGATCAAAACCAAATGAATAAATTTCTAAAAATCAGGGGAAAAATCACACATAAACTACATCATCTCAGGAATCCAAAGCAAAATGAATCAGCACAAAAATCAAAATAATGAACTCTATGGAAAATGAACAAGACAGATTGCTCAAAAAGGATTCAAAATGAATTAAATGAAATGGACAATTAATGGACACGTGGATAATAGAAAAAAATGTAAAATAAAAATATGAAAAATTGGAAAAAAATCAAATGAAGACTCATGAATTATATGGGAATTTTTTGACACTTGGAGCTATTTTTAAAAATTAGAAAGCAAAATGAAATAAAGAAAATAAAATAAGGAAGCTGGGCTGGGGGTGAGAATAGTCAGGATTTGCATTGAAATGGTTTGGGCTCAATAAGGAGGGGGTGTGAATATCAGTCTGAGGCCCATTGGGTGTGCTGGTATATTAAACATATGGTGGGAATTTATGAAAATAAACTGAAAAAACAAGGAGCCAGGAGATTGATCTAACGCGTCTGGTTGACAGCCTCATTAATTGACGTGGCAGGAGTGTTGGCTGTGAGATGAGGAACATGAGAATTATGGTGGTATGCGAAACACACTGAATTAAAATAGAATCAGGTTGGAACGCGAGAGGGATGAGGGCTCACTAAAGGACGTGGCATGATCTGGTGCTTTGGAGGACAAATCCAAGGGTGAGAAGACTGTCTTCTTCGTGACAAACCCTAACAACACAAACTGCAGATTCCGGTGACCGGAGCTAGGGCTCCAGCACCGGAAGTTGAACAACATGAAAAGGACTAATAAACTCCAGATTTACTAATTGAACCACGCTGAATTCAAAAATGGACATGAAAAAGTCATTGGATCGAAGGATTCTACGGATCGAGCAAAAACAGTTTTGTCCATGAAACTTAAAATTCAAATATCTCACTCATTAATGCACTAAAATCAAAACTAAAACAATTAGAGTTATTAGTGAACATCAAGGATCAAGAAACACACCAACATTTTCATTTCCATATGCGAAGATTCCAAGGCATAGCTGAGTTTGCAGAGCTTGAAAATGCTTGCTAGAAGACCAGATGATGGATGCAAATCACTCCAAATTCACTCTAGATGAAAAATAAATGCATCTAAAGCCTTGAATGTGGCTGGATCTTGAGTTTTGCAAGCACCTTCCCTGAAATGGCAAGGTTGTTGATCTTGAGAGATTGCTTGAATAATGGTGATATTTGTGATCCTAAGCTTGCACTGATCAAGGATCTACAATTTGTTTTTTGATTGAGCAAGTGTATGAGGAGATTTGAGAGAAATTTCAAGTTGTTGTCGCTCCCGATAAATGGAACATGGGCCCAGATAAAGGTACAGACGCGAACGGTCGGCGAGAGGAGGGTGTGAGAACACACAGCAGTGAACTCACAGGAAAAGAAAGAGTCGTCAGCTAGGCATTTTTATCCCGGAGGAAAGGCAATCCTGCATAGACCTAGAAAGATATGGATAAGACGGTTGCGAACCAGAGAGACTGAGAAAGGGGGTTGGTTACAACCTGGGAAGGTATTAGCACCCAGATTGTCCGTCGTACTCGACGGGATCCACGCTTAAAAGATTTGTGTTTTAAAGGGGTAGTGTCAGTGCAATCTGTATGTAAAAGAGCTGGAAAAGGGAGGTACAGGTGTCAGTGTAAAAGAAAGTGTGAAGTGTGATATATATAGTGTCAGTGCAGGGACAAGAATGAGATGCTCAAGATCATGAGGCTTAAAGAATAAGAATGAAAAGAGGGGGAATATACAGAGACTTTTGTTCGATAACTGTTAAGTTATGCCTACGTATCCTCTCGTGCAATGAGGAAGTCAGAACACCGTAGTTCGACCTAAAGAGACTGAAAGATGAATTGACTTGTGAATTGCTTACTTGTCTATGCTCAAGTGTATGACCTGTCTGGCTCAGGTGCAAACTGTCTTGCATTAGACGGAAGAAGCAAGTTCTCGGTTGTGAGTGAATGAGATGAGAAAAGAATCCCGGAGGAGACGATTATTGTTTGTTTTTGTGTTTTCAGTCTTTTATTGCTTTTGAAAGTTTGTCATAGGTTAATGAGCTTAAGCCTAAACCAATGGATTTAGTAAACTCATCACATCTTCCCTCTGATTAGGGGTAATGAGAGTACCTTAAGTGTGAAGTCAGATTCTCACACTTAATCACCTTTGATGCAGGATTAAGATCATTAACCTACTTGTGATTATTTAGATGTTTTTGGTGTTTTTGTTTAGTGTTAAGTAATGAGGTTAAGCCATAATCAAGGATTAAACAGACTCATTACACCATCCTAATAGAAGGATAATAGATGAGAATGTTTAAGCTGAGGAAAGCTCCTCAACTTAATCCATGATTAGGGATTAAACTCATGACAAAACAAAGCCTTTATTAAGTGGATTTTAGTTAATGATATGATGGAGAAGTGATTTTTAGGGTTTGTAAGACAACTTGAGGGGGACTTGTCCATTAACACTAGGGTTAGTCCTTCTTAACCATTTAAGGAAGAATTAGAACCCTAATGCAAGGCCCAAGTTACAAGTATGATGTCTTGATGATTATTATGTGAATTGATTAAAGGAGTTAAACACATCAAGGGTTTAACACTTAGGATTAAAGTTATACACTCCATCCTAATAGAAGGATGCAGGCATAAGCTTAATCACAAAGCCTTAAGACCTTTAAGGTTTAGTCCCTGATTATGAGATGAGAAGAGAAGACTCAATGAGACACAAAGGTAAAACTAAAGGGGGGAGACTAATCAAAACCCTAATCATTGTCATGCTTGGTTGTTCCTAAGGTTTGTGAAGTTTACAAGAGAAGATCTTCAATGGAACCACCAGGAAGCAGATGAAAGGATTAGGAGAAGCAAAGTAACTTGCTTCATTCAAGAAGTCAAGTCACTTGAGGAAAGAAAGTAAGAAGAAAAAGAATGAGCAAGCTCAATCTCAAACACATATCAAAATGCAATATGGATGCAAGAGAGAGAGATGAAAAGAAAAGTTATGAGAAGTGAAGGCAAATTCACTTCTCAAAGTCACTTACCACCTGAAAGGTTAGAGAAGAAATGCAATGCAATGCTAAATATGATGAAATGACATGATAAGAAACAAAACCAGAAGCATGCTTATGATGATAATGATGCTATGAGATGCTACAAACATGAGGCAGCACATGGAAATGATCATACAAGTTCATGAATGCAAATGAAGCAAGTTTAGGAGCATGGACATACATGGAAAGTTATGAAATGCACATGGCATACAACATGGCAAATACATGATTCAATGATCAAACATGCTTTCAATATGTCTTATGATGTCAAATGAATCAAATGGATGCTTGAAATGCCATGGCAAGTCATGTTATGCAAGAGAATGCAAGATGGATGCATATGGAAGCCCAAATTAGGGTTTATGAACAATACATCAAACAAAAATCAAAATCAGAAGCAAACCCTAAGATAAAAAATTGAAAATGCCACTCAAAGGACCCCTAATCCTATACTAAACCAATGCCCAAAGGAGAAGTTTCAACTCTTAACCAATTTCAAGTTATGGTTTTCTAAAGTTTCCTAGGGTTTTAAGGTTCTTAAACAAGAAAATTACCAAACAAATGGAAAATGAAAGATCAAATCATGGCCATTTAGTCCCACAAACTACATGCTAAACACAATGCAATGCAAAAAGAATCAATGTCCAACTCCTCATGGATAGGCAGAAATGATTTTTGGAACTTTGGATCAAATTAATGCATAAAAATGATTTTAATTCAATGAAAAATTCTCAAAATGCATCAAGATCAAAAAGAAATTTGGTTTGAGAGTTGGACAATGTTTCTAAATGTCTTAGAACATTTCATGAATTTTTGGGTGATTTTTAAATACCTAAAAGTATTTTTAATAAATTAATTTTCATTAATCAATTAAAAATAAACTTTTAAATATTTAAAAATACTTTTTAAATGCTAAAAATGAAAATAAAAATATTTTTGTGTTTTAAAAATTAATGAAACTCAGGATAAAAAATTTCATAATTTTTAAAGCATTTTTGCTATTTTAAATAAATTGCACAAGTTAAATGAGAAAAAGTGAAATAAAAACAAAATAAAATGGAAAGTATTTCAATCTGATGGTGGAGATTTGAACTGGGGTGGAAACCATTGACCGCGCGCGTTTATGAAGGGTCCAGATTGCTTCTGACTTTAATTAAGTTTTATGAAATAATTAAATGAGTTAATGGTGATTAGGGCACAGAGGACCCATCTGAACCACTCATCCACGCGCGAAGTCAAGGAAAGTCAAAGGATCCTACGCTCAAGATTCAAATGGACTTAATGACCTGAGATTAGGGCAAATGACATTCAGGTGACCGGAGGGAAGCTCCGGTCATCTTCTCCGGCAACAACAAAACCCTAGAATACGATTCAGGCCACCATTCTTCAAATCAAAGCCAGGGAAATGTTCCTCTACTCAAACCTCACTCAAAACACCTCTCAAACTAAATTTCTCATGCTTAAACTAAGAGAATCGAAGCCATGAAGATTCACGGGCAAAGTTTTAGAGCCCTGGTAAATCCTCATTTCTAATTCTAAAACCATCCCCATGATCAGCAAGACATACACAATCAATTTATAACTTAAAAATCAAGCTCTGAGAGAAAAGTTTCATGGCCATACCTGAGATGGAGACTCCTGTTTCTGGGCTTTCAGAGCTATTCTTTGGTGCAAGCTTGCTCCACTGATTCCCCTGGTGCTAATGGTAGGCTTGGTATGAGCTTAAGCAAGCTATTTTGAGAGATTCCAATCTGATATAGCAGAAAATGAGTTCTGTGTGTGAGTGGTTTCAAGCTCTGTTAATGGCTGATTCTGGTTCCTTTTGATGTGTTTGATTTGTTGGTGAAAAGAGTTTGGATGTTTGGTGGCTGTGGAAGGTGATTCGAAGAAGGGAAGCTTTGTGACAGTTTTTGTGAAGGCTGTATTCTAGTGTGCTTCTGGCTGTTTTGAGTGTTGGCTTGGGCTTAATGAAGCATGGTGAGATGATTAGTGGAGTTTGTTTGAGTGTTTGAGGCTTGTGGAAGATGATTCGAAGGAAAATGCAGATTGGAGTGTTTTTGTGAATGTTGTCTTAGGGCTTGTTTCAGGCTGGATCCTCATGTGAAATGGCTAGCAAATGGATAGTATAAACAACTCCAATTGGTCAGATGATGTGACCTGGCCTGCTGTGATAGGTAAGTTCACTTTTGCAAATTGTCAACCTTTTTGTAAGAGAGGCATGGGCTAAGTTCTAGCTTGGTACAAGAGTGTGGGCTGGCACAGCATGGTGTGTGAGTGAGGCTAGGGTGGTTCAGCAGCCAAGGCAACAAGTTGGTGAAAGTGTGATGATGGTTTTGCAAGTTGATCATCTTTGGTTCACATGTAACTTTCTTGCCACACAAACCATGGGAAGTGAGAAATACTTAGTCTATTCTGAATTTTTGGTCACATGTGATGTTTATGTGATGGTTAGACATGAATTAGAGGTTACAAATGCCTTGGTACAAAGTTCTTGCAAGTTTCTCATTTGGTGCACATCTTGAAAATTAATGATTTTTGCCAACTTTGACACACCATAACTTTTGATCCAAAATGAATTAGGTCATGTTCTTGTACTTTTTGAAAAGGGAAAGATCTAATCTACAACTTTCATGACCAAAGTTTTTCCATTTGAAGCATTTTTGGATCAAAAAGTAAGGCTTGAAAAGTGGCATAAAATGACATATTCTTTAAAAGTCAACCATGCCCTAAAAAGTCAACTTTGCAAAAACTTATAATTCTTGAATTTTGTGAACTTCAACCTTCTTCCATGATCAAATAAAGATCAAATACACTCAAAATGATGAAGATCACCCCTTGGTTGGGTCATTGGGGACCTCAGATGCCCTGATTTTGCACTGACTTGTCCAGAAAGTCAACTCTTGATCAGATGACTTCCCCATGGAATTTCTTCATGAAAATTGATATGCATACTCCCTATACCATATAGAGACCAATAGAAACAAGAATGACCAAAAAATTTGGGGTTATGGCCTCTGAAACCAAAACCATAATTTTAGGTCAACTGTGCAGTCAAACTTGGCTCTGCATCCATACCAATCCCAGTTCTTGTGATTCTTTGGCATTCTTTACTTTGAGAGGATGTAATATGATATAAGAACACACCTAGACCCCTTTGAAGTGATTGATGACCTTTGGAGTGGCTCAAGAGGCTCTTGGATTGTTCAGATCACAAACCCTAGGTGCAGATGACTTAGAACCAATGCAGTGAATCAAAAATGTAATATGAGATGGTATGATTGTGTTTATGCCTATGAAATGATCACAAACCATGGTGTGAATGGGTGAGGGTAAATTTGGGGTGTTTATAGCTGCCCCTATTCAAACATGAGTTAGCTGTGCAGGATGTAAGCAGCGGCTTAACAGGCAAACAAGATAACTTGTGGTTGAATACCAAAGACAGTCCAAAATTTGCACTCACAAAATGGAGAAGAAAAGGGATATAGATTGAAAAAGAAAGTAAAGTATATTGTAAAGTGTGGGCGACGGAGGATGACCGTCGAGCAGAGGACGACTGCTGGGTAAAAAGCAATGACGGGGACGGCCGACATGCTGGGAAAAGTGCGGAAAATAAAGCAATGACGGGGACGGCCGACATGCTGGGGATAAAAGGTAAAGCCAAGACGGGGACGGCCGACTAGCTGGGAAAAGTAAGATATATGATGGGGACGGCCATCAAGGTAAAGTTGCAAGATTCTCTGGGGATTGGTGAAACATGACGGGGACGGTCATCAAGTTCATAAAGCAAAGTAAACGATGATGGGGACGGCCATCGGGCTAAAAAGAAAAGGGACCACGACGGGGACGGCCATCGGGTTAAAGAATAAATGAAATAAACAGATGATGAGGTACGGTCATCAAAGGTGAAGGACGATCACCTAGCAGGGGACGGCTGCTCTGTCAGGGATAAGATGAGGGACGGTCATCTAAGGTGGAGGACGACCACCTGGCAGGGTACGGCTGCCGAAAATCGCGACATAGGACGAATGCCGGATAAAAGGTCAACGATGGGGACGGCCATCGGACGAGCATGATGGAGGACGACCATCAAGAGGTGGAGGACGACCACCTAGCAGGGGACGGCTGCTCTCGAGGTTTGTCATGACATAGGACGAATGTCAGATAACCAAAATCAACAATGGGGACGACCATTGGATAAAGTGATGAAGGACGATCATCAAGAGGTGGAGGACGACCACCTAGCAAGGGACGACTGCTAAATATCAACGATGGGGACGGCCATCGGATGAGCATGATGGAGGACGACCATCAAGAGGTGGAGGACGACCACCTAGCAGGGGACGGCTGCTCTCAGGGTTTATCATGACACAGGACGAGTGTCAGATAAAAAGGAAAATTTGCTTTGTTAGGGATCTACTGGGGAATAGTAAACCAAGAAAAGAAAGTATAAGTGTTTAGATGTTGTGTATAGATTAAAGATGCGGACGAGCATCCTTAAGACTATGATACGGACGAGTATCATGTAGAAACAAATACTGACACATGTTCAGAGATGATGATACGGACGAGTATCAACGGGTTAACAAAGAACACGGACGAGTGTTGGATCTGAGGGGATTCTTCTGGGGAATAGTAGACACAGATGAGTATCTATATTCAAGAAGACATAAGTGTTTGACACGGTGTATGGATTAAAGATGCGGACGAGCATCCTTAAGACTATGATACGGACGAGTATCACGTAGAAACAAACACTGGACATATATTCTGAGATGATGGTACGGACGAGTACCAACTGGTTAACAAAGAACATGGACCAAAGCCGAATCTGTGGGGATATATAAGTGGTACATACAAGATACGGACGAGTATCTGTATAAGTGTAACATGAGTAGTGAGTATGAGTATTGTACAGATGAGTGTTTTAACTGCTGGGGAGAGTGACACGGACGAGTGTCAAGAGAGACAAGTATAATAATATCAACAAGTATATGTGTTGTAAAAGTGTAAGCGACTGCGCTGGGGATATGACACGGACGGGTGTCAAGACAATGTATATACAAGGAGGTGAGTGCAGAAATGATGTCTTTGGCTTTCTGCTGGTGGTTTGACACGGACGGGTGTCAAGAAGTATCTGTATTACGGGTGGTCTTGTTTGTAAAGAGTGTTCAGACGACTTTATTGGGGGAGTGATGGCACGGACGGGTGTCAAAAGGAGTATATACTGGTGTTTGTGATTTGTGAGGCAACTATTTTTGCTGGGGGACTCTGGTGGGGATTTTTGGGGAAAGTATTCTGCATTCTGATGAGTGGTTTATTATTCACAAGTGTTCTATTCACAACATGACTTATGATTATGCTATGTATTTGATTTTTGCCGTAATGCTCCGTATTAGACGGAATGCTACGCTTTGTGGGTGAATATGATGCAAATGCCATGATTATGCGAGGGTACAGATCCGGGATTCGGATCCCACTGCTGCGAAGATCTCTGGCTGATCTGTTTGAAATGGACCTCCCAGCTGGGGATGAGACCATTGGTGGATCTGACGAGATGTATTTGCTTGGGGATCTAGGTCACTGATTGACATATCCTTGTAATATGGGACCCAGCTGGGGTTTGTAGAAACCTTCTGTACTCTGTTGTGACTCCTTCATGTGCCGCTCTTCCGAATAGAGGCTGAGACTCTATGGGGAGATGGTTCCCTGACTTGTATTCTGCTGAGGAAGAATGCTTGACATCCCGACCGGGAGGGGTGACAAGTGGCAAACTAGCTGGGGAAAGTTGTTGGCAACTCAGCTGGGGAGAAAACACCTTTGGTGCTGAGAATGAGTGTTGACTTGTCAGCTTGCTGGGGTGAAGCTTACATGCCCCAAGTTGCGTTCTGGATACCTGCAATCCTGTAAAGATAAAGAAACACACAAATGATCCCAAGGTATCCCTTTCCGGATTCCGTCATAGGAGTGAGACACTCTCGAGAGTAAGTATATTCCCTGCAAGCACGTGTTCTTATTTTTTTAGAGAAAAACATTTGTACTTATGCAATTAGTTTTTTATAGACATCAGACATTCTTTGCAAATGAAAATGTATAAGACGAGACATGACTGAAAAATCTGATTTTATTAATTCAAATGCCCTGAATTGGCGAGATACAGTCAAAGAAACATATCTCCTAAAATGAGGAGGCTGTTACAAATTGAGAAACAGAGTGCTGGCGATATTGACGACGCTTTCAAAGGAGCTTCCTCTTCTGCTATGACTCGTAAGACTTTCGACGTTCTTCTCGTCTTGCTTCCTGAAGGAGGCTGATTCTGATTGAAGCTTGAACCTTTTGAAGCTTGCTAAGTTGTAGGCGATACAGACGAATTCAGAATGCAGTTGTTCGCTTATTCCCTTATTTTGCATGGATCGCCCTTTCGGGTTTTCAATCCATCGGGATACCCATTTTTGCCTGAGTTGTCCAATGCGGCTTTTCAACTCAGCGGGTGTACATGTTTTTTTGTTTATTTTCCCTTATTTTTGCCCGAGTCTTTTATTCTGTTTTTGACTCGCCGGGATGCCCTATTTTTGCCTGGACTTACATTCTGTTTTTGTGTCCAGCGGGTCATTTTTATGCGAAGTATTTTTTAACTGCATCTGAGTTCACAGGGGACGGGAAGTCTTCACCATCCATGGTGCTGAGCATCAGTGCTCCACCGGAAAAAACTTTCTTTACCACAAATGGTCCTTCATAATTTGGAGTCCATTTGCCCCTGTGGTCTGTATGAGGAGGGAGGATTCTCTTCAGCACAAGATCTCCCACTTGGTACTCTCGGTGCCTGACTTTCTGATCGAAGGCTCTCTTCATTCTCTTCTGATACAACTGCCCATGACAGATTGCAGCCAATCTTTTCTCTTCAATCAGACTCAGTTGTTCGTATCGGGCCCGAACCCATTCTGCTTCACTCAGTTTAACATCCATTAGTACCCGCAGAGAGGGTAATTCAACTTCAACAGGTAGGACTGCTTCCATACCATACACAAGCTGATACGGTGTTGCCCCAGTGGATGTTCTGATTGATGTGCGGTACCCATGCAAGGCAAACGGTAGCATTTCATGCCAGTCTTTGTAAGTGACTACCATCTTCTGCACAATCTTCTTGATATTTTTATTTGCTGCCTCAACAGCGCCATTCATCTTTGGCCTGTAAGGAGAAGAATTGTGGTGTTGGATCTTGAAGTCCCGGCACAGCTCTGCCATCATCTTGTTGTTTAGATTGGAACCATTATCAGTAATGATTCGCTCGGGAACCCCATATCGACAGATGATATCTCTTTTCAGAAATCTGGCTACCACTTGCCTTGTAACATTGGCGTATGAAGTTGCTTCAACCCACTTGGTGAAATAATCAATGGCGACCAGGATGAATCTGTGGCCGTTCGAAGCAGTTGGCTCAATCTTGCCAATCATATCAATGCCCCACATGGCAAAGGGCCATGGTGAAGACATGATGTTCAGAGGATTGGGAGGCACATGCACCTTATCTGCGTAGATCTGGCATTTATGGCATTTTCTGGCGTAGGCACAACAGTCGGCATCCATTGTGATCCAGTAATAACCTGATCTCAACAACTTCTTAGCCATGGCATGTCCTCCAGCATGGGTACCAAAGGATCCCTCGTGCACCTCGTGCATCAACAAGTCTGCTTCTGTCTTATCAACACATCTGAGGAGTACCATATCAAAGTTCCTTTTGTATAAAGATCCATCAGTGTTCAGAAAGAAACTACCAGCAAGCCTTCTCAAAGTCTTCTTATCATTGGAAGATGCCCCAGGTGGGTATGTTTGATCCTCCAAGAAGCACTTAATGTCATGGAACCAAGGCTTATCATCTCTGACAACATCTGCTGCAAATACATATGCTGGTCTATCAAGTCTGGACACTGAAATCTGAGGTACAAAGTTAGCAGCTTGAACTTTGATCATGGATGAAATGGTAGCAAGGGCATCTGCAAACTGATTCTCGTCCCGAGGGATATACTCAAGCTTGACCGTTGTGAAGAAAGTCAATAACCTTCTTGTATAATCCCTGTAAGGTATCAGATGATCCTGATGGGTGTACCATTTTCCGTTGGTTTGATTAACTACCAGAGCTGAATCTCCGAATACAGTTAAAGTCTTGATCCTGAGGTCAATGGCTTCCTCAAGACCCATAATGCAAGCTTCGTATTCAGCTTCGTTGTTAGTGCAGTTGAAAGTGAGTTTTGCCGAGAAAGGCATGTGAACTCCTTTAGGTGTAACGAGTACTGCACCAACACCACGACCATTCATGTTAACAGCCCCATCAAACATCATAGTCCATTCTTCTTCCGGGTCAGGCCCTTCAGTGTGAACAGGCTCTTCATGATCTTTTGCTTTTATGAACATGATGTCTTCATCAGGGAAGTCAAACCTCATAGGCTGGTAGTCATCAATAGGTTGCTCAGCAAGATATTCAGATAATACACTGCCCTTGATGGCTTTCTGAGAGGTGTATTGGATGTCATATTCTGTGAGAATCATTTGCCATCTTGCAACCCGTCCGGTAAGAGCTGGCTTCTCGAAAATGTACTTAACTGGGTCCATTTTTGAGATCAATAAAGTAGTGTGGGTCAACATATACTGTCTCAGTCGGCGAGCAGCCCACGCTAAAGCACAACAAGTCTTCTCGAGCAGTGAATAACGCTGTTCACAGTCGGTAAACTTTTTGCTTAGGTAGTATATTGCATACTCTTTTCGACCATACTCGTCATGTTGGCCTAGAACACACCCCATTGACCCTTCTAGCACGGTCAAGTACATGATTAAAGGTCTTCCTTCAACTGGAGGCATAAGGATTGGAGGTTCTTGCAGGTATTCTTTGATCTTGTCAAAAGCCTTCTGGAAGTCTTCGTTCCACCTGACCGTCTGTTCTTTCCTTAACAGCTTAAACAAGGGTTCACAGGTTGCCGTAAGGTGAGATATGAACCGTGAAATGTAGTTCAATCGACCTAAGAAACCTCAGACTTCTTTCTCAGTTTTCGGTGCAGGCATCTCTTGGATGGCTTTGACTTTATCAGGGTCTACTTCAATCCCTTTCTCGCTTACAATAAAGCCCAGCAGCTTGCCAGATCGCACCCCGAATGTGCATTTGTTGGGGTTCAGCTTCAGTTGGTATTTCCTCAGGCGCTTGAACAACTTCAGCAGATTTACCAGGTGATCTTCCTCTGTAAGGGACTTGGAAATCATGTCATCCACGTAACATTCTATTTCTTTATGGATCATATCGTGGAATAATGTCACCATAGCCCGTTGATATGTGGCACCAGCATTCTTCAGTCCGAATGGCATCACTTTGTAACAGAACGTGCCCCAAGGTGTAATGAAGGTTGTCTTCTCCATGTCTTCAGGTGACATTTTGATCTGATTGTATCCTGAAAATCCGTCCATGAAGGAGAATACCGAGAACTGAGCCGTATTATCCACCAATACGTCAATGTGAGGTAATGGGAAATCATCTTTCGGGCTGGCTCTGTTCAGATCCCGATAGTCAACACACATCCTTACTTTTCCGTCTTTCTTAGGCACAGGTACTATATTAGCAACCCACGGCGGATAGCTAGTTACAGCAAGGAACCCGGCGTCCCATTGCTTTTGTACCTCTTCCTTGATCTTCATTGCCATGTCTGGACGAGTACGGCGCAGCTTCTGTTTAACCGGTGGGCATTCTTCTCTTAAAGGCAGCTTGTGCACAACAATGTCGGTGTCCAACCCTGGCATATCCTGATAAGACCAAGCAAACACATCCACATACTCTTGAAGCAGGTCAATCAGTTGTCTCTTCACTGAGTTCTGTAGGCAAGCCCCGATTTTAACTTCTTTCACTTCTTCTTCTGTACCAAGATTAATCGTTTCCACCTCCTCCTGATGAGGAGTGATAACCTTTTCCTCTTGTCTCAACAATCTGGCTAGCTCTTCAGGAAGCTCATATTCTTCTTCAACCCCTTCATCAGCTTGATTGATTGGATTGTCAAAGTCATACGAAGTCATAGTCGTGCTGTTGTCGGTGCTGTCTGGAAGGCACTCTCTGCAAGGGTTCAGTTTGTTCATTTTAGTGATTGATTTTAATCTTGCTTAGAAAATGTGAAATAAAGTTATCATTTTGAAAACATCGCCATTTATTTTTTTGTACAAAAAGAAAAATGGAAAAACAGTGAACGGAAAAGAAAAAGACTCGTTTGCAAAAAGATGTCTGATATTTCATTGATTAATCTTGTTTGCACAAAAAGTACAGATGGCCCGATTACAAAATGAGTCTTGTCATCTTGGGCAAGATGCAAGACTTTGATGCATGCTATAAAAAAACAGGAAATAATAATTACTCTGCATGAGTAACTCTTATAATTTCCTGGGAAGACCAGTTTGAGATACTGCTCCCCGGGATCTTTGGACGAATCCAGCTTTCCAGGTTGCGTTCTTCTTCCAGCTCGTCTTCCAAATTGTTGATAGCATCAGGGGTAAGCATCCCCCCACTGACAAAACCGGGCTTCTCAGCAGCCTCTGCTTGATTTTGTTGAGTTGGTCTGTAACCCAACCCAAATTTGTCTTTCTTCTCCTCCACAGATAAAACCTTGCCCCAGCCTTGGGCAGTTCCTTCCTCAACAACCTTCCGGGCTTGTTGATAAGATGACATGGAGATTCCAGATACAGCAGATGCTTCATTAACATTCAGGGCCTCAAACCCTTGGCTCATCGTTTCATGGATCTCCCCATCCATCTCAATATACTTATAAGTAGCCAGATGGCTAACAAATATATCCTCCTCCCCACAGATAGTAACAACTTGGCCTTCCCACTCAAATTTTAACTTCTGGTGAAGGGTAGACGTTACTGCGCCAGCGGCATGAATCCATGGTCTACCCAACAAACAGCTGTAGGCAGGCTGAATGTCCATCACATAGAAGATCGTTGTAAAAGTTTGTGGGCCAATCGTTACAGGCAGCTCAATTTCCCCCAGAACCGATCTCAGAACCATCAAAGGCTCTTACTACCAGGTTACTGGGACGCAATGCCAATCCTTCATACTCTAGCTTTACCAGGGCCTTTTTCGGTAAGACATTAAGGGATGACCCTGTGTCTACCAACACATGGGAAAGGACTGCACCTTTACATTCCATGGTGATGTGCAAGGCCTTGTTATGGTTGCGGCCCTCCGTTGTCAAGTCAGTATTGGTGAACCCTAGCCCATTGCTAGCAGTAACATTTCCAACCACGGTTTCCAACTGATTGACAGTGATCTCTTCAGGCACGTAAGCTGCGTGCAAGACTTTGAGTAGTGCATTCCGATGGGCTTCGGAGCACATAAGCAATGATAAGATAGAGATCTTGGATGGCGTCTGGTGAAGCTGATCCACTATTTTGTAATCACTATTTTTGATGATCCTCATAAACTCATCAACTTCTTGATCGAATGGTGTTTTCAAAGCTTCCTTAACAGCTTGATCTTCTTGCACCGGGCTCTTTCCTTTTGCCTTGGCAGCAGCTTCTGCTTCGGCAGTGGGTCTTTGAATGTGTGGAGCAAAGAGACGTCTGCTTCGAGTGAAGCCTCCGCCTCCTCCCACATTGTCTATTTGTGGTGCAGGTGTTGATGGTTCAAGGGTGATTTTCTTTCCTTCGCAGTATACATCGGAGCCGTAGTGCCAAGGGATGGCCCTATTGCTTTCATAAGGTACTGGTCCGGGCACCGTGACAATGACTGGACTGATGACAGCTGCAGAAGGGATTGTGACAGTTTGTGGATCATAATAAATTGTGACTGGTGCTCTGATGGGAGCAGCACTTTCTGAGTTGTAGGCAAAGTTGTTTTCAGGATCATAAAATATTGTGACAGTTGAGACATCTTCATGATTTGTTGCTGGTGTTGTAGGAAATATTGTCGGAAGGATGGGCGTTGTTGTTGTAGGTGATTCAAACTGGAGTGGTGCTGAAGTTGTAGAAGCAAAATTTGTTGATAGCTGATCAGTTGAGATGATAGATGAAGTACTTGTTGATGAAGCCGAAGAATTGTCGGGAACAATGGTTGTTGCAGTTGTAGGAGATACCGGAACTGTTGCTGATGAGATTGCTGGATTTGTTGGAAATGACGTAGTGATCTGAAGTTGGCCACTCTGAATGAGACCATCTATGCCATTCCTCAGGTTATCGCACCCATTTACTGAAATATTGCAGTAAGCACACCCTAACTCACACCCCGGGAACATGTGACATTCGAGGAGTTGAGCCTTAATTTCTACCAACGGTGTCCGGATCTGACCCACACTGGTTATTAAATAAGACGGCTTGTCTTCTTCAATAGCGTTGATCCTGGGACCCCCGTGGTTTGGCATAGGGTTTTTGTTGACATTGGGTGGTGGTGCAAAGTTCAGGGCCTTAGAGTCTACCAGGTCTTGTACCTTCATGTGCAAGGCTCTGCACTTTTCTGTACTATGGCCAGGTGCGTTTGAATGGAAGGCACATCTGGCGTTGGAGTCATAATTCCTGGGTAAACTATTGGGATCTGGAGGTGCCAATGTCCTTAGCTCAACTAGGTTGAGTTTCAGGAGTTGTGGCAGCAATGTAGCATATGGCATGGGGATCGGATCGATCACCCTGTTGGCTTGAGATGGCCTCTGCTGGAATGGCCTTTGCTGGTTATTGTTGTTGGTGTTGCTGTTGTTGTAATTTCTTGGAGGGTACTGATTTTGTTGATGGTACTGAGGTTGTTGCTGATAGTTTTGCTGCGGAGGTTGATAAGCTGGTTGTGGATGAGCTGGAGCGGGAATGGTGACTGCTGCCACAGATCTATGAACATATTGGGGCCTGCCCCTGTTGGTGTGGATGGCATTGGTCTCACCAGTCCTTCTCGGGCCTGCAAAAGGCTTTCTTGCATTACTGGATGAGCTTGCACCGTTGTCTGAGATCTTACCCATCTTCAATAGGCTTTCAATTCTCTCCCCTGCTATGACTACATCTGCAAAGCTGGTAGATGAGAAGGCAGCTAGCCTATCAATGTAAGTCCCCTGAAGGGTGTTCATGAACATATCAGCCATCTCCCTTTCTGACATAGGTGGCTGGACAGCAGCAGCAAGCTGTCTCCATCTTTGAGCATACTCTCGGAAGCTCTCTCTAGATGACTGTGACATTCCCATTAGGAGGGTTCTGTTGGGTGCCATATCCAGATTATACTGATACTGTCTGATGAAGGCCTCTGCCAGGTCCTTCCAGCATCTAATAGTTGCTCTTGTCAGATGGGAATACCATTCCCTCGAAGCTCCAGTCAAGCTATCCTCAAAGTAGAACATCCATAGCTTCTCGTCCATGGTATAGGCCTTTAGTCTCCCGAGAAAAGATTGTAGATGGGTCCGGGGACAGGAAGTCCCATTATACTTCTCAAAGCATGGTGGCTTAAACTTGTGGGGAATCCTGACCCCGTCTACCAAGCCCATATCCATAACATCAAAACCCAAAGAGTTTTGAGACTCCAAGGATCTTAACTTCTCCGCTATCTCATCCAACCTTCTATCATAAGCTTCTTCCCCGGCTCCCATTACTGTAAACTGGTCTTCTTGGGGGTCTTCTTGCAGTACCCTCCCTGCTGTGGCAGTTCCTTGTATATTGACAGGGATGTTGGCCTCTGGATGGAGGTGGGGTCCAAAGACTGGGGGATTGACATGAGGTTGGACTCTTTCATTGTTGCTAGTCCCAGCAGTCCCTGGCTGATGATCTTCCTGATTTCTCCCTTCCACCAGTGCTCTGAGCCTCTCCTGGCTTTGAGCCATGTTGTTCATTACCTCCATAAACTGTGTCATTTGGTTCCTCATTTCCAACCTCTCGTTGGTCATTTGGTTCCTGACCTCTGTAAGGTCCTGTTGCATCTGATCCATCTGTATGCCCGGAAGATTGTTACGGGTGGGGTATCTGTGTGGTCGGTTGAGTGGAAACCCTCGTCGTCGAGCAATAGTTCCTGAACATCACAACAGAGTTAGCAACAATAAAACAAACACCTACAAAACAAGCAAAAGGGTTAGCATGCAATGTAGTATGCTTATTTGCTTTCAAGGTATCCGGCTTGGCATTCAGTTTTGACCCTTCCAGACCCTTGAAGATGATGCTGTTGATGTTGCTTTCGAAGTAAACTTGGATGAAACAAACTGATACATATATATATATTACAGAAAGTAAAATAATACAACTTGTTCTTTTTACAACACAAGCCCTCTAAGGGGTCAAAATACACCATAAGAAAATAAAAGTACATAAAATGAAAGCAACAACAAACAGAAGTCAAACACCAAGGCCAAACTCATCCTCCTGAACTTCCTTGAGAAGTGCTTCAGTCACAGGATCAGCCGGACGCTCCGTGAGGTTCCTGATAAGGAGGTTCCGGGTAGTAACAGCTGCAGTTAGCTTCTTGTGCTGACTTTGGTCCTTTGACCTCTTCACTCCTGCTCTGATCTTCAGCTCTGATATCTCCCTTTGGGCTGCTGCCAGGGCTTCTTGCTGCTCTTTTGCATCAGCTTCCAGTTGTTCTATCTTGTCTTGGACCCTCTTGTCCTCCAGAGTACGAGCCTCGGTGATCCTGACCCACCTAGCCTGACTCTCCTTTAGATACAAGTCTGTCCTGGCTTTCTGGAACTGAGCTTCCTTGCAAGCATTCTTCAGGATTTGTTCTCCAGCCCTAGATTTCTTAATGTAATCTTCAGACTTCTCAATTCTAGCCAGATGCTCTACCTTCAACTTCTCCAACCTCTCAATATCCAGTCTACCATCACTCCTCTCCCAGAGGGTCTTCTGTAGAGCTTGAGTCAGCTTCTCATTTCTCTCTTTCAACTTCTCAAACTCCTCTAAGCTGACAGTTGCTGGAGGTGGTGCTGTGGAAGGCCCAGGCATATCTTCTATAGTAAAGGGCATCCCAGAGAATTGAGCCCTGGCATGGGACCAATCATAGTATTGTGCTGATGCCACATTGTTACACTTCCCTAGGATGGTTACCCCCTTAGTCTGCACATTGTCCCAGGCCCAGGCTGCCTGCCTAACAATAGCCAGATTAAGCTTGTTCTCACAATAAAGAGTCTCAACCAAGTCCTGTGCCTTAGGAGTGTGGACCAGTGCATAGCCCAGTTGTCTTTTGAACAGCAGAGGGTTGTAATTGATACTACCCTTAACTCCTATTAGGGGCACATTGGGAAAATGCCCACAGCTGGTGATGATATCCCTGCCTTTTGTGCTTTGGGTGCACCACCTGATATCAGCTGAAGTAAGAGTAGTAAGTCTTCCAGCCCAGTTTTTCTGCTCATGAGGGTTCAAAAATGCATCTGTCCTGGGCAAATGCCTGAGAAGCCAAGTATGGAACAAAGGGGCACAGCACCTCACTAATCTTCCCCTCTGCTTTTCATTCCTCTGATGCACTGAATAGTAGAGATCCCCCAATAAAGTTGGCACTGGGTTCCTTAGAATGAACAGATGGATTGCATTCTTACTGACAAACCTAGGCTCATCTGCAAAAAGTATGACCCCATATATGCTCAAGGCCAACAAAGCACAGACTGCTTTCCACTCTCCTAAAGAAGCTTTCAGGGTAGCTTGAGAGATCAAGAAATCCAGATGCAAGCCAGGGATTCCAGCCTTAAAAGTCATATGCTGCCCAATCAGGACTGGTTCCAGATGCAATGCCTTTGCTACCTCTTCATTACCAGGAAAGACCATCTCAGGGTTGAAAGGGACTCCACCCCTGATAGGTATACCAATTAATGATGAGTATTCTTCCAATAAGGGGCCCAGCTGAAAGTCCTGAAAAGTGAAACATCTCAGTGGGGGATCATAAAACTGAAGGCAAGTGTGGATCAGGCTTCTCTGTGAGGGGTCCAGATCCATAACCATATCAAGTATATCTCCATGGTGTTCCCTGAACAGTGGTATATGGTCTGGAGTGATCAGGGTCTGAATCCTCCTGATGTCAGCTAACTCTGGCTGGAAGAAGTGGTAGGTGATGTTGCTCTTTTTAGGTGCCATAATGTTGAGACTGAGTAGAGACAAGTGCTGATGATGATACTGCAGAATGGGCCACTGATTGGCCGGTGCAAGTGACTGAAGTAGATAGCTGATAGCTGAAGCAAGTGCTGGTGAAGATAGGTCAATACTGAAGATGGGATCAAAACCAGAACCAAATGAAGATGGATACCCTGAAACACAAATAAGAAAATGTCAATATGATGCAATGAGGATGTATGCAAATGATATGCGAGGGTTTGTGACTGAGCTGGATCTGATCAAGTGCTCTGATACAAGTCCATGTGTGTAAGAAATCCAGATGGAGGTCTATAAGTCCAGTAACCAAGGTGGGGGGCTCAAATAAAGAGCCACATGTCCAGGGTTTTAGAATCACAAGAACTGTCCCAAAATGGAGTACTCTTAAACAAAACAAAGTAACAGGGTATTCTGAGGTCAAGGTAACTGCAAACCTGTAAACAGCCCAACCCCCTCACAGGTGGTGTTCTAAAACAAGGATCCTCAGACTTGGATCAGTTATGAGAAGTGTAAACACTTCTAACCCGGAGGTACAGTGTTTACAATAACCATAAAAGCTCCTCCTCTAATTCACCTCAGTTTCTGAAGGTCAATACTAAAAGGTCATCCAGACTTAGCAGGCTTCCCAGATAGCCCTAGCATTGCTGGAAATCTGCAATACAGAGTTCTCAAGAAGAAACCCATATCTGAACCGTGTTTCATATTCCCGCACCAGACCGAGATGGAATGGGAAAGAATATGAACCACTCTAGCCTAGGTGTCACTCAGGTCCCAGGTATAGGACCTTAACTCTCAATGAATCACCCACCCACCAAAACAAAAAACCAGATCCAACCAGCAGCATGACAGTATGATATATACAAAAGCAATAAAGAAAGCAGTAAAGCAATTGTACATAAAGCAGTAAAACAAGTATACAAACACAAGTAGCACATAACACCCCAGTAAACACAAATCAAACAAGCGCTAGGAGGAACCCACAAAAAGAACCAGAATCCCTGGTTACAGTATAAGGGTCCCCAGCAGAGTCGCCAAGTTGTCGCTCCCGATAAATGGGACATGGGCCCAGATAAAGGTACAGACGCGAACGGTCGGCGAGAGGAGGGTGTGAGAACACACAGCAGTGAACTCACAGGAAAAGAAAGAGTCGCCAGCTAGGCATTTTTATCCCGGAGGAAAGGCAATGCTGCATAGACCTAGAAAGATATGGATAAGACGATTGCGAACCAGAGAGACTGAGAAAGGGGGTTGGTTACAACCTGGGAAGGTATTAGCACCCAGATTGTCCGTCGTACTCGACGGGATCCACGCTTAAAAGATTTGTGTTTTAAAGGGGTAGTGTCAGTGCAATCTGTATGTAAAAGAGCTGGAAAAGGGAGGTACAGGTGTCAGTGTAAAAGAAAGTGTGAAGTGTGATATATATAGTGTCAGTGCAGGGAAAAGAATGAGATGCTCAAGATCATGAGGCTTAAATAATAAGGCTGAAAAGAGGGGGAATATACAGAGACTTTTGTTCGATAACTGTTAAGTTATGCCTACGTATCCTCTCGTGTAATGAGGAAGTCAGAACACCGTAGTTCGACCTAAAGAGACTGAAAGATGAATTGACTTGTGAATTGCTTACTTGTCTATGCTCAAGTGTATGACCTGTCTGGCTCAGGTGCAAACTTTCTTGCATTAGACGGAAGAAGCAAGTTCTCGGTTGTGAGTGAATGAGATGAGAAAAGAATCCCGGAGGAGACGATTATTGTTTGTTTTTGTGTTTTCAGTCTTTTATTGCTTTTGAAAGTTTGTCATAGGTTAATGAGCTTAAGCCTAAACCAATGGATTTAGTAAACTCATCACATCTTCCCTCTGATTAGGGGTAATGAGAGTACCTTAAGTGTGAAGTCAGATTCTCACACTTAATCACCTTTGATGCAGGATTAAGAACATTAACCTACTTGTGATTATTTAGATGTTTTTGGTGTTTTTGTTTAGTGTTAAGTAATGAGGTTAAGCCATAATCAAGGATTAAACAGACTCATTACACCATCCTAATAGAAGGATAATAGATGAGAATGTTTAAGCTGGGGAAAGCTCCTCAACTTAATCCATGATTAGGGATTAAACTCATGACAAAACAAAGCCTTTATTAAGTGGATTTTAGTTAATGATATGATGGAGAAGTGATTTTTAGGGTTTGTAAGACAACTTGAGGGGGACTTGTCCATTAACACTAGGGTTGGTCCTTCTTAACCATTTAAGGAAGAATTAGAACCCTAATGCAAGGCCCAAGTTACAAGTATGATGTCTTGATGATTATTATGTGAATTGATTAAAGGAGTTAAACACATCAAGGGTTTAACACTTAGGATTAAAGTTATACACTCCATCCTAATAGAAGGATGCAGGCATAAGCTTAATCACAAAGCCTTAAGACCTTTAAGGTTTAGTCCCTGATTATGAGATGAGAAGAGAAGACTCAATGAGACACAAAGGTAAAACTAAAGGGGGGAGACTAATCAAAACCCTAATCATTGTCATGCTTGGTTGTTCCTAAGGTTTGTGAAGTTTACAAGAGAAGATCTTCAATGGAACCACCAGGAAGCAGATGAAAGGATTAGGAGAAGCAAAGTAACTTGCTTCATTCAAGAAGTCAAGTCACTTGAGGAAAGAAAGTAAGAAGAAAAAGAATGAGCAAGCTCAATCTCAAACACATATCAAAATGCAACATGGATGCAAGAGAGAGAGATGAAAAGAAAAGTTATGAGAAGTGAAGGCAAATTCACTTCTCAAAGTCACTTACCACCTGAAAGGTTAGAGAAGAAATGCAATGCAATGCTAAATATGATGAAATGACATGATAAGAAACAAAACCAGAAGCATGCTTATGATGATAATGATGCTATGAGATGCTACAAACATGAGGCAGCACATGGAAATGATCATACAAGTTCATGAATGCAAATGAAGCAAGTTTAGGAGCATGGACATACATGGAAAGTTATGAAATGCACATGGCATACAACATGGCAAATACATGATGCAATGATCAAACATGCTTTCAATATGTCTTATGATGTCAAATGAATCAAATGGATGCTTGAAATGCCATGGCAAGTCATGTTATGCAAGAGAATGCAAGATGGATGCATATGGAAGCCCAAATTAGGGTTTATGAACAATACATCAAACAAAAATCAAAATCAGAAGCAAACCCTAAGATAAAAAATTGAAAATGCCACTCAAAGGACCCCTAATCCTATACTAAACCAATGCCCAAAGGAGAAGTTTCAACTCTTAACCAATTTCAAGTTATGGTTTTCTAAAGTTTCCTAGGGTTTTAAGGTTCTTAAACAAGAAAATTACCAAACAAATGGAAAATGAAAGATCAAATCATGGCCATTTAGTCCCACAAACTACATGCTAAACACAATGCAATGCAAAAAGAATCAATGTCCAACTTCTCATGGATAGGCAGAAATGATTTTTGGAACTTTGGATCAAATTAATGCATAAAAATGATTTTAATTCAATGAAAAATTCTCAAAATGCATCAAGATCAAAAAGAAATTTGGTTTGAGGGTTGGACAATGTTTCTAAATGTCTTAGAACATTTCATGAATTTTTGGGTGATTTTTAAATACCTAAAAGTATTTTTAATAAATTAATTTTCATTAATCAATTAAAAATAAACTTTTAAATATTTAAAAATACTTTTTAAATGCTAAAAATGAAAATAAAAATATTTTTGCGTTTTAAAAATTAATGAAACTCAGGATAAAAAATTTCATAATTTTTAAAGCATTTTTGCTATTTTAAATAAATTGCACAAGTTAAATGAGAAAAAGTGAAATAAAAACAAAATAAAATGGAAAGTATTTCAATCTGATGGTGGAGATTTGAACTGGGGTGGAAACCATTGACCGCGCGCGTTTATGAAGGGTCCAGATTGCTTCTGACTTTAATTAAGTTTTATGAAATAATTAAATGAGTTAATGGTGATTAGGGCACAGAGGACCCATCTGAACCACTCATCCACGCGCGATGTCAAGGAAAGTCAAAGGATCCTACGCTCAAGATTCAAATGGACTTAATGACCTGAGATTAGGGCAAATGACATTCAGGTGACCGGAGGGAAGCTCCGGTCATCTTCTCCGGCAACAACAAAACCCTAAAATACGATTTAGGCCACCATTCTTCAAATCAAAGCCAGGGAAATGTTCCTCTACTCAAACCTCACTCAAAACACCTCTCACACTAAATTTCTCATGCTTAAACTAAGAGAATCGAAGCCATGAAGATTCACGGGAAAAGTTTCAGAGCCCTGGTAAATCCTCATTTCTCACTCATTTCTAATTCTAAAACCATCCCCATGATCAGCAAGACATACACAATCAATTTATAACTTAAAAATCAAGCTCTGAGAGAAAAGTTTCATGGCCATACCTGAGATGGAGACTCCTGTTTCTGGGCTTTCAGAGCTATTCTTTGGTGCAAGCTTGCTCCACTGATTCCCCTGGTGCTAATGGTAGGCTTGGTATGAGCTTAAGCAAGCTATTTTGAGAGATTCCAATCTGATATAGCAGAAAATGAGTTCTGTGTGTGAGTGGTTTCAAGCTCTGTTAATGGCTGATTCTGGTTCCTTTTGATGTGTTTGATTTGTTGGTGAAAAGAGTTTGGATGTTTGGTGGCTGTGGAAGGTGATTCGAAGAAGGGAAGCTATGTGACAGTTTTTGTGAAGGCTGTATTCTAGTGTGCTTCTGGCTGTTTTGAGTGTTGGCTTGGGCTTAATGAAGCATGGTGAGATGATTAGTGGAGTTTGTTTGAGTGTTTGAGGCTTGTGGAAGATGATTCGAAGGAAAATGCAGATTGGAGTGTTTTTGTGAATGTTGTCTTAGGGCTTGTTTCAGGCTGGCTCCTCATGTGAAATGGCTAGCAAATGGATAGTATAAACAACTCCAATTGGTCAGATGATGTGACCTGGCCTGCTGTGATAGGTAAGTTCACTTTTGAAAATTGTCAACCTTTTTGTAAGAGAGGCATGGGCTAAGTTCTAGCTTGGTACAAGAGTGTGGGCTGGCACAGCATGGTGTGTGAGTGAGGCTAGGGTGGTTCAGCAGCCAAGGCAACAAGTTGGTGAAAGTGTGATGATGGTTTTGCAAGTTGATCATCTTTGGTTCACATGTAACTTTCTTGCCACACAAACCATGGGAAGTGAGAAATACTTAGTCCATTCTGAATTTTTGGTCACATGTGATGTTTATGTGATGGTTAGACATGAATTAGAGGTTACAAATGCCTTGGTACAAAGTTCTTGCAAGTTTCTCATTTGGTCCACATCTTGAAAATTAATGATTTTTGCCAACTTTGACACACCATAACTTTTGATCCAAAATGAATTAGGTCATGTTCTTGTACTTTTTGAAAAGGGAAAGATCTAATCTACAACTTTCATGACCAAAGTTTTTCCATTTGAAGCATTTTTGGATCAAAAAGTAAGGCTTGAAAAGTGGCATAAAATGACATATTCTTTAAAAGTCAACCATGCCCTAAAAAGTCAACTTTGCAAAAACTTATAATTCTTGAATTTTGTGAACTTCAACCTTCTTCCATGATCAAATACACTCAAAATGATGAAGATCACCCCTTGGTTGGGTCATTGGGGACCTCAGATGCCCTGATTTTGCACTGACTTGTCCAGAAAGTCAACTCTTGATCAGATGACTTCCCCATGGAATTTCTTCATGAAAATTGATATGCATACTCCCTATACCATATAGAGACCAATAGAAACAAGAATGACCAAAAAATTTGGCGTTATGGCCTCTGAAACCAAAACCCTAATTTTAGGTCAACTGTGCAGTCAAACTTGGCTCTGCATCCATACCAATCCCAGTTCTTGTGATTCTTTGGCATTCTTGACTTTGAGAGGATGTAATATGATATAAGAACACACCTAGACCCCTTTGAAGTGATTGATGACCTTTGGAGTGGCTCAAGAGGCTCTTGGATTGTTCAGATCACAAACCCTAGGTGCAGATGACTTAGAACCAATGCAGTGAATCAAAAATGTAATATGAGATGGTATGATTGTGTTTATGCCTATGAAATGATCACAAACCATGGTGTGAATGGGTGAGGGTAAATTTGGGGTGTTTACAGCTGCCCCTATTCAAACATGAGTTAGCTGTGCAGGATGTAAGCAGCGGCTTAACAGGCAAACAAGATAACTTGTGGTTGAATACCAAAGACAGTCCAAAATTTGCACTCACAAAATGGAGAAGAAAAGGGATATAGATTGAAAAAGAAAGTAAAGTATATTGTAAAGTGTGGGCGATGGAGGATGACCGTCGAGCAGAGGACGACTGCTGGGTAAAAAGCAATGACGGGGACGGCCGACATGCTGGGAAAAGTGCGGAAAATAAAGCAATGACGGGGACGGCCGACATGCTGGGGATAAAAGGTAAAGCCAAGACGGGGACGGCCGACTAGCTGGGAAAAGTAAGATATATGATGGGGACGGCCATCAAGGTAAAGTTGCAAGATTCTCTGGGGATTGGTGAAACATGACGGGGACGGTCATCAAGTTCATAAAGCAAAGTAAACGATGATGGGGACGGCCATCGGGCTAAAAAGAAAAGGGACCACGACTGGGACAGCCATCGGGTTAAAGAATAAATGAAATAAACAGATGATGAGGTACGGTCATCAAAGGTGAAGGACGATCACCTAGCAGGGGACGGCTGCTCTGTCAGGGATAAGATGAGGGACGGTCATCTAAGGTGGAGGACGACCACCTGGCAGGGTACGGCTGCCGAAAATCGCGACATAGGACGAATGCCGGATAAAAGGTCAACGATGGGGACGGCCATCGGACGAGCATGATGGAGGACGACCATCAAGAGGTGGAGGACGACCACCTAGCAGGGGACGGCTGCTCTCGAGGTTTGTCATGACATAGGACGAATGCCAGATAACCAAAATCAACAATGGGGACGGCCATTGGATAAAGTGATGAAGGACGATCATCAAGAGGTGGAGGACGACCACCTAGCAGGGGACGGCTGCTAAATATCAACGATGGGGACGGCCATCGGATGAGCATGATGGAGGACGACCATCAAGAGGTGGAGGACGACCACCTAGCAGGGGACGGCTGCTCTCAGGGTTTATCATGACACAGGACGAGTGTCAGATAAAAAGGAAAATTTGCTTTGTTAGGGATCTACTGGGGAATAGTAAACCAAGAAAAGAAAGTATAAGTGTTTAGATGTTGTGTATAGATTAAAGATGCGGACGAGCATCCTTAAGACTATGATACGGACGAGTATCAGGTAGAAACAAATACTGACACATGTTCAGAGATGATGATACGGACGAGTATCAACGGGTTAACAAAGAACACGGACGAGTGTTGGATCTGAGGGGATTCTTCTGGGGAATAGTAGACACAGATGAGTATCTATATTCAAGAAGACATAAGTGTTTGACACGGTGTATGGATTAAAGATGCGGACGAGCATCCTTAAGACTATGATACGGACGAGTATCACGTAGAAACAAACACTGGACATATATTCTGAGATGATGGTACGGACGAGTACCAACTGGTTAACAAAGAACATGGACCAAAGCCGAATCTGTGGGGATATATAAGTGGTACATACAAGATACGGACGAGTATCTGTATAAGTGTAACATGAGTAGTGAGTATGAGTATTGTACAGATGAGTGTTTTAACTGCTGGGGAGAGTGACACAGACGAGTGTCAAGAGAGACAAGTATAATAATATCAACAAGTATATGGGTTGTAAAAGTGTAAGCGACTGCGCTGGGGATATGACACGGACGGGTGTCAAGACTGTATATACAAGGAGGTGAGTGCAGAAATGATGTCTTTGGCTTTCTGCTGGTGGTTTGACACGGACGGGTGTCAAGAAGTATCTGTATTACGGGTGGTCTTGTTTGTAAAGAGTGTTCAGACGACTTTATTGGGGGAGTGATGGCACGGACGGGTGTCAAAAGGAGTATATACTGGTGTTTGTGATTTGTGAGGCAACTATTTTTGCTGGGGGACTCTGGTGGGGATTTTTGGGGAAAGTATTCTGCATTCTGATGAGTGGTTTATTATTCACAAGTGTTCTATTCACAACATGACTTATGATTATGCTATGTATTTGATTTTTGCCGTAATGCTCCGTATTAGACGGAATGCTACGCTTTGTGGGTGAATATGATGCAAATGCCATGATTATGCGAGGGTACAGATCCGGGATTCGGATCCCACTGCTGCGAAGATCTCTGGCTGCTCTGTTTGAAATGGACCTCCCAGCTGGGGATGAGACCATTGGTGGATCTGACGAGATGTATTTGCTTGGGGATCTAGGTCACTGATTGACATATCCTTGTAATATGGGACCCAGCTGGGGTTTGTAGAAACCTTCTGTACTCTGTTGTGACTCCTTCATGTGCCGCTCTTCCGAATAGAGGCTGAGACTCTATGGGGAGATGGTTCCCTGACTTGTATTCTGCTGAGGAAGAATGCTTGACATCCCGACCGGGAGGGGTGACAAGTGGCAAACTAGCTGGGGAAAGTTGTTGGCAACTCAGCTGGGGAGAAAACACCTCTGGTGCTGAGAATGAGTGTTGACTTGTCAGCTTGCTGGGGTGAAGCTTACATGCCCCAAGTTGCGTTCTGGATACCTGCAATCCTGTAAAGATAAAGAAACACACAAATGATCCCAAGGTATCCCTTTCCGGATTCCGTCATAGGAGTGAGACACTCTCGAGAGTAAGTATATTCCCTGCAAGCACGTGTTCTTATTTTTTTAGAGAAAAACATTTGTACTTATGCAATTAGTTTTTTATAGACATCAGACATTCTTTGCAAATGAAAATGTATAAGACGAGACATGACTGAAAAATCTGATTTTATTAATTCAAATGCCCTGAATTGGCGAGATACAGTCAAAGAAACATATCTCCTAAAATGAGGAGGCTGTTACAAATTGAGAAACAGAGTGCTGGCGATGTTGACGACGCTTTCAAAGGAGCTTCCTCTTCTGCTATGACTCGTAAGACTTTCGACGTTCTTCTCGTCTTGCTTCCTGAAGGAGGCTGATTCTGATTGAAGCTTGAACCTTTTGAAGCTTGCTAAGTTGTAGGCGATACAGACGAATTCAGAATGCAGTTGTTCGCTTATTCCCTTATTTTGCATGGATCGCCCTTTCGGGTTTTCAATCCATCGGGATACCCATTTTTGCCTGAGTTGTCCAATGCGGCTTTTCAACTCAGCGGGTGTACATATTTTTTTGTTTATTTTCCCTTATTTTTGCCCGAGTCTTTTATTCTGTTTTTGACTCGCCAGGATGCCCTATTTTTGCCTGGACTTACATTCTGTTTTTGTGTCCAGTGGGTCATTTTTATGCGAAGTATTTTTTAACTGCATCTGAGTTCACAGGGGACGAGAAGTCTTCACCATCCATGGTGCTGAGCATCAGTGCTCCACCGGAAAAAACTTTCTTTACCACAAATGGTCCTTCATAATTTGGAGTCCATTTGCCCCTGTGGTCTGTATGAGGAGGGAGGATTCTCTTCAGCACAAGATCTCCCACTTGGTACTCTCGGTGCCTGACTTTCTGATCGAAGGCTCTCTTCATTCTCTTCTGATACAACTGCCCATGACAGATTGCAGCCAATCTTTTCTCTTCAATCAGACTCAGTTGTTCGTATCGGGCCCGAACCCATTCTGCTTCACTCAGTTTAACATCCATTAGTACCCGCAGAGAGGGTAATTCAACTTCAACAGGTAGGACTGCTTCCATACCATACACAAGCTGATACGGTGTTGCCCTAGTGGATGTTCTGATTGATGTGCGGTACCCATGCAAGGCAAATGGTAGCATTTCATGCCAGTCTTTGTAAGTGACTACCATCTTCTGCACAATCTTCTTGATATTTTTATTTGCTGCCTCAACAGCGCCATTCATCTTTGGCCTGTAAGGAGAAGAATTGTGGTGTTGGATCTTGAAGTCCCGGCACAGCTCTGCCATCATCTTGTTGTTTAGATTGGAACCATTATCAGTAATGATTCGCTCGGGAACCCCATATCGACAGATGATATCTCTTTTCAGAAATCTGGCTACCACTTGCCTTGTAACATTGGCGTATGAAGTTGCTTCAACCCACTTGGTGAAATAATCAATGGCGACCAGGATGAATCTGTGGCCGTTCGAAGCAGTTGGCTCAATCTTGCCAATCATATCAATGCCCCACATGGCAAAGGGCCATGGTGAAGACATGATGTTCAGAGGATTGGGAGGCACATGCACCTTATCTGCGTAGATCTGGCATTTATGGCATTTTCTGGCGTAGGCACAACAGTCGGCATCCATTGTGATCCAGTAATAACCTGATCTCAACAACTTCTTAGCCATGGCATGTCCTCCGGCATGGGTACCAAAGGATCCCTCGTGCACCTCGTGCATCAACAAGTCTGCTTCTGTCTTATCAACACATCTGAGGAGTACCATATCAAAGTTCCTTTTGTATAAAGATCCATCAGTGTTCAGAAAGAAACTACCAGCAAGCCTTCTCAAAGTCTTCTTATCATTGGAAGATGCCCCAGGTGGGTATGTTTGATCCTCCAAGAAGCACTTAATGTCATGGAACCAAGGCTTATCATCTCTGACAACATCTGCTGCAAATACATATGCTGGTCTATCAAGTCTGGACACTGAAATCTGAGGTACAAAGTTAGCAGCTTGAACTTTGATCATGGATGAAATGGTAGCAAGGGCATCTGCAAACTGATTCTCGTCCCGAGGGATATACTCAAGCTTGACCGTTGTGAAGAAAGTCAATAACCTTCTTGTATAATCCCTGTAAGGTATCAGATGATCCTGATGGGTGTACCATTTTCCGTTAGTTTGATTAACTACCAGAGCTGAATCTCCGAATACAGTTAAAGTCTTGATCCTGAGGTCAATGGCTTCCTCAAGACCCATAATGCAAGCTTCGTATTCAGCTTCGTTGTTAGTGCAGTTGAAAGTGAGTTTTGCCGAGAAAGGCATGTGAACTCCTTTAGGTGTAACGAGTACTGCACCAACACCACGACCATTCATGTTAACAGTCCCATCAAACATCATAGTCCATTCTTCTTCCGGGTCAGGCCCTTCAGTGTGAACAGGCTCTTCATGATCTTTTGCTTTTATGAACATGATGTCTTCATCAGGGAAGTCAAACCTCATAGGCTGGTAGTCATCAATAGGTTGCTCAGCAAGATATTCAGATAATACACTGCCCTTGATGGCTTTCTGAGAGGTGTATTGGATGTCATATTCTGTGAGAATCATTTGCCATCTTGCAACCCGTCCGGTAAGAGCTGGCTTCTCGAAAATGTACTTAACTGGGTCCATTTTTGAGATCAATAAAGTAGTGTGGGTCAACATATACTGTCTCAGTCGGCGAGCAGCCCACGCTAAAGCACAACAAGTCTTCTCGAGCAGTGAATAACGCTGTTCACAGTCGGTAAACTTTTTGCTTAGGTAGTATATTGCATACTCTTTTCGACCATACTCGTCATGTTGGCCTAGAACACACCCCATTGACCCTTCTAGCACGGTCAAGTACATGATTAAAGGTCTTCCTTCAACTGGAGGCATAAGGATTGGAGGTTCTTGCAGGTATTCTTTGATCTTGTCAAAAGCCTTCTGGCAGTCTTCGTTCCACCTGACCGTCTGTTCTTTCCTTAACAGCTTAAACAAGGGTTCACAGGTTGCCGTAAGGTGAGATATGAACCGTGAAATGTAGTTCAATCGACCTAAGAAACCTCAGACTTCTTTCTCAGTTTTCGGTGCAGGCATCTCTTGGATGGCTTTGACTTTATCAGGGTCTACTTCAATCCCTTTCTCGCTTACAATAAAGCCCAGCAGCTTGCCAGATCGCACCCCGAATGTGCATTTGTTGGGGTTCAGCTTCAGTTGGTATTTCCTCAGGCGCTTGAACAACTTCAGCAGATTTACCAGGTGATCTTCCTCTGTAAGGGACTTGGCAATCATGTCATCCACGTAACATTCTATTTCTTTATGGATCATATCGTGGAATAATGTCACCATAGCCCGTTGATATGTGGCACCAGCATTCTTCAGTCCGAATGGCATCACTTTGTAACAGAACGTGCCCCAAGGTGTAATGAAGGTTGTATTCTCCATGTCTTCAGGTGACATTTTGATCTGATTGTATCCTGAAAATCCGTCCATGAAGGAGAATACCGAGAACTGAGCCGTATTATCCACCAATACGTCAATGTGAGGTAATGGGAAATCATCTTTCGGGCTGGCTCTGTTCAGATCCCGATAGTCAACACACATCCTTACTTTTCCGTCTTTCTTAGGCACAAGTACTATATTAGCAACCCACGGCGGATAGCTAGTTACAGCAAGGAACCCGGCGTCCCATTGCTTTTGTACCTCTTCCTTGATCTTCATTGCCATGTCTGGACGAGTACGGCGCAGCTTCTGTTTAACCGGTGGGCATTCTTCTCTTAAAGGCAGCTTGTGCACAACAATGTCGGTGTCCAAACCTGGCATATCCTGATAAGACCAAGCAAACACATCCACATAGTCTTGAAGCAGGTCAATCAGTTGTCTCTTCACTGAGTTCTGTAGGCAAGCCCCGATTTTAACTTCTTTCACTTCTTCTTCTGTACCAAGATTAATCGTTTCCACCTCCTCCTGATGAGGAGTGATAACCTTTTCCTCTTGTCTCAACAATCTGGCTAGCTCTTCAGGAAGCTCATATTCTTCTCCAACCCCTTCATCAGCTTGATTGATTGGATTGTCAAAGTCATACGAAGTCATAGCCGTGCTGTTGTCGGTGCTGTCTGGAAGGCACTCTCTGCAAGGGTTCAGTTTGTTCATTTTAGTGATTGATTTTAATCTTGCTTAGAAAATGTGAAATAAAGTTATCATTTTGAAAACATCGCCATTTATTTTTTTGTACAAAAAGAAAAATGGAAAAACAGTGAACGGAAAAGAAAAAGACTCGTTTGCAAAAAGATGTCTGATATTTCATTGATTAATCTTGTTTGCACAAAAAGTACAGATGGCCCGATTACAAAATGAGTCTTGTCATCTTGGGCAAGATGCAAGACTTTGATGCATGCTATAAAAAAACAGGAAATAATAATTACTCTGCATGAGTAACTCTTATAATTTCCTGGGAAGACCAGTTTGAGATACTGCTCCCCGGGATCTTTGGACGAATCCAGCTTTCCAGGTTGCGTTCTTCTTCCAGCTCGTCTTCCAAATTGTTGATAGCATCAGGGGTAAGCATCCCCCCACTGACAAAACCGGGCTTCTCAGCAGCCTCTGCTTGATTTTGTTGAGTTGGTCTGTAACCCAACGCAAATTTGTCTTTCTTCTCCTCCACAGATAAAACCTTGCCCCAGCCTTGGGCAGTTCCTTCCTCAACAACCTTCCGGGCTTGTTGATAAGATGACATGGAGATTCCAGATACAGCAGATGCTTCATTAACATTCAGGGCCTCAAACCCTTGGCTCATCGTTTCATGGATCTCCCCATCCATCTCAATATACTTATAAGTAGCCAGATGGCTAACAAATATATCCTCCTCCCCACAGATAGTAACAACTTGGCCTTCCCACTCAAATTTTAACTTCTGGTGAAGGGTAGACGTTACTGCGCCAGTGGCATGAATCCATGGTCTACCCAACAAACAGCTGTAGGCAGGCTGAATGTCCATCACATAGAAGATCGTTGTAAAAGTTTGTGGGCCAATCGTTACAGGCAACTCAATTTCCCCCAGAACCGATCTCAGAACCATCAAAGGCTCTTACTACCAGGTTACTGGGACGCAATGCCAATCCTTCATACTCTAGCTTTACCAGGGCCTTTTTCGGTAAGACATTAAGGGATGACCCTGTGTCTACCAACACATGGGAAAGGACTGCACCTTTACATTCCATGGTGATGTGCAAGGCCTTGTTATGGTTGCGGCCCTCCGTTATCAAGTCAGTATTGGTGAACCCTAGCCCATTGCTAGCAGTAACATTTCCAACCACGGTTTCCAACTGATTGACAGTGATCTCTTCAGGCACGTAAGCCGCGTGCAAGACTTTGAGTAGTGCATTCCGATGGGCTTCGGAGCACATAAGCAATGATAAGATAGAGATCTTGGATGGCGTCTGGTGAAGCTGATCCACTATTTTGTAATCACTCTTTTTGATGATCCTCATAAACTCATCAACTTCTTGATCGAATGGTGTTTTCAAAGCTTCCTTAACAGCTTGATCTTCTTGCACCGGGCTCTTTCCTTTTGCCTTGGCAGCAGCTTCTGCTTCGGCAGTGGGTCTTTGAATGTGTGGAGCAAAGAGACGTCTGCTTCGAGTGAAGCCTCCGCCTCCTCCCACATTGTCTATTTGTGGTGCAGGTGTTGATGGTTCAAGGGTGATTTTCTTTCCTTCGCATTATACATCGGAGCCGTAGTGCCAAGGGATGGCCCTATTGCTTTCATAAGGTACTGGTCCGGGCACCGTGACAGTGACTGGACTGATGACAGCTGCAGAAGGGATTGTGACAGTTTGTGGATCATAATAAATTGTGACTGGTGCTCTGATGGGAGCAACACTTTCTGAGTTGTAGGCAGAGTTGTTTTCAGGATCATAAAATATTGTGACAGTTGAGACATCTTCTTGATTTGTTGCTGGTTTTGTAGGAAATATTGTCGGAAGGATGGGCGTTGTTGTTGTAGGTGATTCAAACTGGAGTGGTGCTGAAGTTGTAGAAGCAAAATTTGTTGATAGCTGATCAGTTGAGATGATAGATGAAGTACTTGTTGATGAAGCCGAAGAATTGTCGGGAACAATGGTTGTTGCAGTTGTAGGAGATACCGGAACTGTTGCTGATGAGATTGCTGGATTTGTTGGAAATGACGTAGTGATCTGAAGTTGGCCACTCTGAATGAGACCATCTATGCCATTCCTCAGGTTATCGCACCCATTTACTGAAATATTGCAGTAAGCACACCCTAACTCACACCCCGGGAACATGTGACATTCGAGGAGTTGAGCCTTAATTTCTACCAACGGTGTCCGGATCTGACCCACACTGGTTATTAAATAAGACGGCTTGTCTTCTTCAATAGCGTTGATCCTGGGACCCCCGTGGTTTGGCATAGGGTTTTTGTTGACATTGGGTGGTGGTGCAAAGTTCAGGGCCTTAGAGTCTACCAGGTCTTGTACCTTCATGTGCAAGGCTCTGCACTTTTCTGTACTATGGCCAGGTGCGTTTGAATGGAAGGCACATCTGGCGTTGGAGTCATAATTCCTGGGTAAACTATTGGGATCTGGAGGTGCCAATGTCCTTAGCTCAACTAGGTTGAGTTTCAGGAGTTGTGGCAGCAATGTAGCATATGGCATGGGGATCGGATCGATCACCCTGTTGGCTTGAGATGGCCTCTGCTGGAATGGCCTTTGCTGGTTATTGTTGTTGGTGTTGCTGTTGTTGTAATTTCTTGGAGGGTACTGATTTTGTTGATGGTACTGAGGTTGTTGCTGATAGTTTTGCTGCGGAGGTTGATAAGCTGGTTGTGGATGAGCTGGAGCGGGAATGGTGACTGCTGCCACAGATCTATGAACATATTGGGGCCTGCCCCTGTTGGTGTGGATGGCATTGGTCTCACCAGTCCTTCTCGGGCCTGCAAAAGGCTTTCTTGCATTACTGGATGAGCTTGCACCGTTGTCTGAGATCTTACCCATCTTCAATAGGCTTTCAATTCTCTCCCCTGCTATGACTACATCTGCAAAGCTGGTAGATGAGAAGGCAGCTAGCCTATCAATGTAAGTCCCCTGAAGGGTGTTCATGAACATATCAGCCATCTCCCTTTCTGACATAGGTGGCTGGACAGCAGCAGCAAGCTGTCTCCATCTTTGAGCATACTCTCGGAAGCTCTCTCTAGATGACTGTGACATTCCCATTAGGAGGGTTCTGTTGGGTGCCATATCCAGATTATACTGATACTGTCTGATGAAGGCCTCTGCCAGGTCCTTCCAGCATCTAATAGTTGCTCTTGTCAGATGGGAATACCATTCCCTCGAAGCTCCAGTCAAGCTATCCTCAAAGTAGAACATCCATAGCTTCTCGTCCATGGTATAGGCCTTTAGTCTCCCGAGAAAAGATTGTAGATGGGTCCGGGGACAGGAAGTCCCATTATACTTCTCAAAGCATGGTGGCTTAAACTTGTGGGGAATCCTGACCCCGTCTACCAAGCCCATATCCATAACATCAAAACCCAAAGAGTTTTGAGACTCCAAGGATCTTAACTTCTCCGCTATCTCATCCAACCTTCTATCATAAGCTTCTTCCCCGGCTCCCATTACTGTAAACTGGTCTTCTTGGGGGTCTTCTTGCAGTACCCTCCCTGCTGTGGCAGTTCCTTGTATATTGACAGGGATGTTGGCCTCTGGATGGAGGTGGGGTCCAAAGACTGGGGGATTGACATGAGGTTGGACTCTTTCATTGTTGCTAGTCCCAGCAGTCCCTGGCTGATGATCTTCCTGATTTCTCCCTTCCACCAGTGCTCTGAGCCTCTCCTGGCTTTGAGCCATGTTGTTCATTACCTCCATAAACTGTGTCATTTGGTTCCTCATTTCCAACCTCTCGTTGGTCATTTGGTTCCTGACCTCTGTAAGGTCCTGCTGCATCTGATCCATCTGTATGCCCGGAAGATTGTTACGGGTGGGGTATCTGTGTGGTCGGTTGAGTGGAAACCCTCGTCGTCGAGCAATAGTTCCTGAACATCACAACAGAGTTAGCAACAATAAAACAAACACCTACAAAACAAGCAAAAGGGTTAGCATGCAATGTAGTATGCTTATTTGCTTTCAAGGTATCCGGCTTGGCATTCAGTTTTGACCCTTCCAGACCCTTGAAGATGATGCTGTTGATGTTGCTTTCGAAGTAAACTTGGATGAAACAAACTGATACATATATATATTACAGAAAGTAAAATAATACAACTTGTTCTTTTTACAACACAAGCCCTCTAAGGGGTCAAAATACACCATAAGAAAATAAAAGTACATAAAATGAAAGCAACAACAAACAGAAGTCAAACACCAAGGCCAAACTCATCCTCCTGAACTTCCTTGAGAAGTGCTTCAGTCACAGGATCAGCCGGACGCTCCGTGAGGTTCCTGATAAGGAGGTTCCGGGTAGTAACAGCTGCAGTTAGCTTCTTGTGCTGACTTTGGTCCTTTGACCTCTTCACTCCTGCTCTGATCTTCAGCTCTGATATCTCCCTTTGGGCTGCTGCCAGGGCTTCTTGCTGCTCTTTTGCATCAGCTTCCAGTTGTTCTATCTTGTCTTGGACCCTCTTGTCCTCCAGAGTACGAGCCTCGGTGATCCTGACCCACCTAGCCTGACTCTCCTTTAGATACAAGTCTGTCCTGGCTTTCTGGAACTGAGCTTCCTTGCAAGCATTCTTCAGGATTTGTTCTCCAGCCCTAGATTTCTTAATGTAATCTTCAGACTTCTCAATTCTAGCCAGATGCTCTACCTTCAACTTCTCCAACCTCTCAATATCCAGTCTACCATCACTCCTCTCCCAGAGGGTCTTCTGTAGAGCTTGAGTCAGCTTCTCATTTCTCTCTTTCAACTTCTCAAACTCCTCTAAGCTGACAGTTGCTGGAGGTGGTGCTGTGGAAGGCCCAGGCATATCTTCTATAGTAAAGGGCATCCCAGAGAATTGAGCCCTGGCATGGGACCAATCATAGTATTGTGCTGATGCCACATTGTTACACTTCCCTAGGATGGTTACCCCCTTAGTCTGCACATTGTCCCAGGCCCAGGCTGCCTGCCTAACAATAGCCAGATTAAGCTTGTTCTCACAATAAAGAGTCTCAACCAAGTCCTGTGCCTTAGGAGTGTGGACCAGTGCATAGCCCAGTTGTCTTTTGAACAGCAGAGGGTTGTAATTGATACTACCCTTAACTCCTATTAGGGGCACATTGGGAAAATGCCCACAGCTGGTGATGATATCCCTGCCTTTTGTGCTTTGGGTGCACCACCTGATATCAGCTGAAGTAAGAGTAGTAAGTCTTCCAGCCCAGTTTTTCTGCTGATGAGGGTTCAAAAATGCATCTGTCCTGGGCAAATGCCTGAGAAGCCAAGTATGGAACAAAGGGGCACAGCACCTCACTAATCTTCCCCTCTGCTTTTCATTCCTCTGATGCACTGAATAGTAGAGATCCCCCAATAAAGTTGGCACTGGGTTCCTTAGAATGAACAGATGGATTGCATTCTTACTGACAAACCTAGGCTCATCTGCAAAAAGTATGACCCCATATATGCTCAAGGCCAACAAAGCACAGACTGCTTTCCACTCTCCTAAAGAAGCTTTCAGGGTAGCTTGAGAGATCAAGAAATCCAGATGCAAGCCAGGGATTCCAGCCTTAAAAGTCATATGCTGCCCAATCAGGACTGGTTCCAGATGCAATGCCTTTGCTACCTCTTCATTACCAGGAAAGACCATCTCAGGGTTGAAAGGGACTCCACCCCTGATAGGTATACCAATTAATGATGAGTATTCTTCCAATAAGGGGCCCAGCTGAAAGTCCTGAAAAGTGAAACATCTCAGTGGGGGATCATAAAACTGAAGGAAAGTGTGGATCAGGCTTCTCTGTGAGGGGTCCAGATCCATAACCATATCAAGTATATCTCCATGGTGTTCCCTGAACAGTGGTATATGGTCTGGAGTGATCAGGGTCTGAATCCTCCTGATGTCAGCTAACTCTGGCTGGAAGAAGTGGTAGGTGATGTTGCTCTTTTTAGGTGCCATAATGTTGAGACTGAGTAGAGACAAGTGCTGATGATGATACTGCAGAATGGGCCACTGATTGGCCGGTGCAAGTGACTGAAGTAGATAGCTGATAGCTGAAGCAAGTGCTGGTGAAGATAGGTCAATACTGAAGATGGGATCAAAACCAGAACCAAATGAAGATGGATACCCTGAAACACAAATAAGCAAATGTCAATATGATGCAATGAGGATGTATGCAAATGATATGCGAGGGTTTGTGACTGAGCTGGATCTGATCAAGTGCTCTGATACAAGTCCATGTGTGTAAGAAATCCAGATGGAGGTCTATAAGTCCAGTAACCAAGGTGGGGGGCTCAAATAAAGAGCCACATGTCCAGGGTTTTAGAATCACAAGAACTGTCCCAAAATGGAGTACTCTTAAACAAAACAAAGTAACAGGGTATTCTGAGGTCAAGGTACCTGCAAACCTGTAAACAGCCCAACCCCCTCACAGGTGGTGTTCTAAAACAAGGATCCTCAGACTTGGATCAGTTATGAGAAGTGTAAACACTTCTAACCCGGAGGTACAGTGTTTACAATAACCATAAAAGCTCCTCCTCTAATTCACCTCAGTTTCTGAAGGTCAATACTAAAAGGTCATACAGACTTAGCAGGCTTCCCAGATAGCCCTAGCATTGCAGGAAATCTGCAATACAGAGTTCTCAAGAAGAAACCCATATCTGAACCGTGTTTCATATTCCCGCACCAGACCGAGATGGAATGGGAAAGAATATGAACCACTCTAGCCTAGGTGTCACTCAGGTCCCAGGTATAGGACCTTAACTCTCAATGAATCACCCACCCACCAAAACAAAAAACCAGATCCAGCCAGCAGCATGACAGTATGATATATACAAAAGCAATAAAGAAAGCAGTAAAGCAATTGTACATAAAGCAGTAAAACAAGTATACAAACACAAGTAGCACATAACACCCCAGTAAACACAAATCAAACAAGCGCTAGGAGGAACCCACAAAAAGAACCAGAAGCCCTGGTTACAGTATAAGGGTCCCCAGCAGAGTCGCCAAGCTGTCGCTCCCGATAAATGGGACATGGGCCCAGATAAAGGTACAGACGCGAACGGTCGGCGAGAGGAGGGTGTGAGAACACACAGCAGTGAACTCACAGGAAAAGAAAGAGTCGCCAGCTAGGCATTTTTATCCCGGAGGAAAGGCAATGCTGCATAGACCTAGAAAGATATGGATAAGACGGTTGCGAACCAGAGAGACTGAGAAAGGGGGTTGGTTACAACCTGGGAAGGTATTAGCACCCAGATTGTCCGTCGTACTCGACGGGATCCACGCTTAAAAGATTTGTGTTTTAAAGGGGTAGTGTCAGTGCAATCTGTATGTAAAAGAGCTGGAAAAGGGAGGTACAGGTGTCAGTGTAAAAGAAAGTGTGAAGTGTGATATATATAGTGTCAGTGCAGGGACAAGAATTAGATGCTCAAGATCATGAGGCTTAAAGAATAAGGCTGAAAAGAGGGGGAATATACAGAGACTTTTGTTCGATAACTGTTAAGTTATGCCTACGTATCCTCTCGTGTAATGAGGAAGTCAGAACACCGTAGTTCGACCTAAAGGGACTGAAAGATGAATTGACTTGTGAATTGCTTACTTGTTTATGCTCAAGTGTATGACCTGTCTGGCTCAGGTGCAAACTTTCTTGCATTAGACGGAAGAAGCAAGTTCTCGGTTGTGAGTGAATGAGATGAGAAAAGAATCCCGGAGGAGACGATTATTGTTTGTTTTTGTGTTTTCAGTCTTTAATTGCTTTTGAAAGTTTGTCATAGGTTAATGAGCTTAAGCCTAAACCAATGGATTTAGTAAACTCATCACATCTTCCCTCTGATTAGGGGTAATGAGAGTACCTTAAGTGTGAAGTCAGATTCTCACACTTAATCACCTTTGATGCAGGATTAAGATCATTAACCTACTTGTGATTATTTAGATGTTTTTGGTGTTTTTGTTTAGTGTTAAGTAATGAGGTTAAGCCATAATCAAGGATTAAACAGACTCATTACACCATCCTAATAGAAGGATAATAGATGAGAATGTTTAAGCTGAGGAAAGCTCCTCAACTTAATCCATGATTAGGGATTAAACTCATGACAAAACAAAGCCTTTATTAAGTGGATTTTAGTTAATGATATGATGGAGAAGTGATTTTTAGGGTTTGTAAGACAACTTGAGGGGGACTTGTCCATTAACACTAGGGTTAGTCCTTCTTAACCATTTAAGGAAGAATTAGAACCCTAATGCAAGGCCCAAGTTACAAGTATGATGTCTTGATGATTATTATGTGAATTGATTAAAGGAGTTAAACACATCAAGGGTTTAACACTTAGGATTAAAGTTATACACTCCATCCTAATAGAAGGATGCAGGCATAAGCTTAATCACAAAGCCTTAAGACCTTTAAGGTTTAGTCCCTGATTATGAGATGAGAAGAGAAGACTCAATGAGACACAAAGGTAAAACTAAAGGGGGGAGACTAATCAAAACCCTAATCATTGTCATGCTTGGTTGTTCCTAAGGTTTGTGAAGTTTACAAGAGAAGATCTTCAATGGAACCACCAGGAAGCAGATGAAAGGATTAGGAGAAGCAAAGTAACTTGCTTCATTCAAGAAGTCAAGTCACTTGAGGAAAGAAAGTAAGAAGAAAAAGAATGAGCAAGCTCAATCTCAAACACATATCAAAATGCAACATGGATGCAAGAGAGAGAGATGAAAAGAAAAGTTATGAGAAGTGAAGGCAAATTCACTTCTCAAAGTCACTTACCACCTGAAAGGTTAGAGAAGAAATGCAATGCAATGCTAAATATGATGAAATGACATGATAAGAAACAAAACCAGAAGCATGCTTATGATGATAATGATGCTATGAGATGCTACAAACATGAGGCAGCACATGGAAATGATCATACAAGTTCATGAATGCAAATGAAGCAAGTTTAGGAGCATGGACATACATGGAAAGTTATGAAATGCACATGGCATACAACATGGCAAATACATGATGCAATGATCAAACATGCTTTCAATATGTCTTATGATGTCAAATGAATCAAATGGATGCTTGAAATGCCATGGCAAGTCATGTTATGCAAGAGAATGCAAGATGGATGCATATGGAAGCCCAAATTAGGGTTTATGAACAATACATCAAACAAAAATCAAAATCAGAAGCAAACCCTAAGATAAAAAATTGAAAATGCCACTCAAAGGACCCCTAATCCTATACTAAACCAATGCCCAAAGGAGAAGTTTCAACTCTTAACCAATTTCAAGTTATGGTTTTCTAAAGTTTCCTAGGGTTTTAAGGTTCTTAAACAAGAAAATTACCAAACAAATGGAAAATCAAAGATCAAATCATGGCCATTTAGTCCCACAAACTACATGCTAAACACAATGCAATGCAAAAAGAATCAATGTCCAGCTCCTCATGGATAGGCAGAAATGATTTTTGGAACTTTGGATCAAATTAATGCATAAAAATGATTTTAATTCAATGAAAAATTCTCAAAATGCATCAAGATCAAAAAGAAATTTGGTTTGAGGGTTGGACAATGTTTCTAAATGTCTTAGAACATTTCATGAATTTTTGGGTGATTTTTAAATACCTAAAAGTATTTTTAATAAATTAATTTTCATTAATCAATTAAAAATAAACTTTTAAATATTTAAAAATACTTTTTAAATGCTAAAAATGAAAATAAAAATATTTTTGTGTTTTAAAAATTAATGAAACTCAGGATAAAAAATTTCATAATTTTTAAAGCATTTTTGCTATTTTAAATAAATTGCACAAGTTAAATGAGAAAAAGTGAAATAAAAACAAAATAAAATGGAAAGTATTTCAATCTGATGGTGGAGATTTGAACTGGGGTGGAAACCATTGACCGCGCGCGTTTATGAAGGGTCCAGATTGCTTCTGACTTTAATTAAGTTTTATGAAATAATTAAATGAGTTAATGGTGATTAGGGCACAGAGGACCCATCTGAACAACTCATCCACGCGCGATGTCAAGGAAAGTCAAAGGATCCTACGCTCAAGATTCAAATGGACTTAATGACCTGAGATTAGGGCAAATGACATTCAGGTGACCGGAGGGAAGCTCCGGTCATCTTCTCCGGCAACAACAAAACCCTAGAATACGATTCAGGCCACCATTCTTCAAATCAAAGCCAGGGAAATGTTCCTCTACTCAAACCTCACTCAAAACACCTCTCACACTAAATTTCTCATGCTTAAACTAAGAGAATCGAAGCCATGAAGATTCACGGGCAAAGTTTCAGAGCCCTGGTAAATCCTCATTTCTCACTCATTTCTAATTCTAAAACCATCCCCATGATCAGCAAGACATACACAATCAATTTATAACTTAAAAATCAAGCTCTGAGAGAAAAGTTTCATGGCCATACCTGAGATGGAGACTCCTGTTTCTGGGCTTTCAGAGCTATTCTTTGGTGCAAGCTTGCTCCACTGATTCCCCTGGTGCTAATGGTAGGCTTGGTATGAGCTTAAGCAAGCTATTTTGAGAGATTCCAATCTGATATAGCAGAAAATGAGTTCTGTGTGTGAGTGGTTTCAAGCTCTGTTAATGGCTGATTCTGGTTCCTTTTGATGTGTTTGATTTGTTGGTGAAAAGAGTTTGGATGTTTGGTGGCTGTGGAAGGTGATTCGAAGAAGGGAAGCTTTGTGACAGTTTTTGTGAAGGCTGTATTCTAGTGTGCTTCTGGCTGTTTTGAGTGTTGGCTTGGGCTTAATGAAGCATGGTGAGATGATTAGTGGAGTTTGTTTGAGTGTTTGAGGCTTGTGGAAGATGATTCGAAGGAAAATGCAGATTGGAGTGTTTTTGTGAATGTTGTCTTAGGGCTTGTTTCAGGCTGGCTCCTCATGTGAAATGGCTAGCAAATGGATAGTATAAACAACTCCAATTGGTCAGATGATGTGACCTGGCCTGCTGTGATAGGTAAGTTCACTTTTGCAAATTGTCAACCTTTTTGTAAGAGAGGCATGGGCTAAGTTCTAGCTTGGTACAAGAGTGTGGGCTGGCACAGCATGGTGTGTGAGTGAGGCTAGGGTGGTTCAGCAGCCAAGGCAACAAGTTGGTGAAAGTGTGATGATGGTTTTGCAAGTTGATCATCTTTGGTTCACATGTAACTTTCTTGCCACACAAACCATGGGAAGTGAGAAATACTTAGTCCATTCTGAATTTTTGGTCACATGTGATGTTTATGTGATGGTTAGACATGAATTAGAGGTTACAAATGCCTTGGTACAAAGTTCTTGCAAGTTTCTCATTTGGTGCACATCTTGAAAATTAATGATTTTTGCCAACTTTGACACACCATAACTTTTGATCCAAAATGAATTAGGTCATGTTCTTGTACTTTTTGAAAAGGGAAAGATCTAATCTACAACTTTCATGAACAAAGTTTTTCCATTTGAAGCATTTTTGGATCAAAAAGTAAGGCTTGAAAAGTGGCATAAAATGACATATTCTTTAAAAGTCAACCATGCCCTAAAAAGTCAACTTTGCAAAAACTTGTAATTCTTGAATTTTGTGAACTTCAACCTTCTTCCATGATCAAATAAAGATCAAATACACTCAAATTGATGAAGATCACCCCTTGGTTGGGTCATTGGGGACCTCAGATGCCCTGATTTTGCACTGACTTGTCCAGAAAGTCAACTCTTGATCAGATGACTTCCCCATGGAATTTCTTCATGAAAATTGATATGAATACTCCCTATACCATATAGAGACCAATAGAAACAAGAATGACCAAAAAATTTGGGGTTATGGCCTCTGAAACCAAAACCCTAATTTTAGGTCAACTGTGCAGTCAAACTTGGCTCTACATCCATACCAATCCCAGTTCTTGTGATTCTTTGGCATTCTTGACTTTGAGAGGATGTAATATGATATAAGAACACACCTAGACCCCTTTGAAGTGATTGATGACCTTTGGAGTGGCTCAAGAGGCTCTTGGATTGTTCAGATCACAAACCCTAGGTGCAGATGACTTAGAACCAATGCAGTGAATCAAAAATGTAATATGAGATGGTATGATTGTGTTTATGCCTATGAAATGATCACAAACCATGGTGTGAATGGGTGAGGGTAAATTTGGGGTGTTTACAGTTGTGCACAAAATTTGAAATGGAAGAATGAGAGAGAGTTGGAGGATTTTGAAACCCTAGCTTGTTATATACCACCTCATGAGCTAATGCTGAAAAGATGATGTGATTTGCACGTGAGAAGAAAAAGTTTGAGTGATTTTGCAATTCTTGCAAGTTTGTGATGAGAGCATGAAATGCTCATGCTTTCCTTGGCCTTCAGCCCCATGTGCACTCTAATCTGCACCCTTAATTTGAATCCAAAAGATCTTGGCCATTAGATTAAGGTTGTTACACTATTTTCATGAATATGCAAAATTTGAATTTTTGAAGCAACAATCTTGTTTGGCACGAAATTGGTGTATTCTTTGGAGTAAAGTGTGCCATTTGCCTTGTATTTTAACATTGGAAACATATTTAATCCATACCAAGCCTTGAAATTAAGTTTTGAACCTTTTGGCTTTTGGTGCATGCATGAAACTTCAAATTTGCCCTAATCTTAGTCAAATTTTCGAGGGGCCTATAGTCCAAACCATGAGGGCTATGAAAAAGTACTTGTACTTTTTGAAAATGGGAGGCCTTAATCTCCAACTTTCATGTTTGACTTTGGTTCATTTGAAGAATTTTTGATCATGTTAAGCTCACTTGAATTTTAGGGCAAAAGTTGCCAAAAATGGAATTTCCTTAAAACCAACTTTGCACCAATTTTGCAAAAACCCTCAAATCTTCATGATTCTTGAACTTTGAACTTTCCAAACCTCTTATAACATTTTAAGTACATCCCTTGGCTAGAAAAAATGGATTGGACCCCTTGAAATCACACAGTTGACTTTTTAAAGGCACAGTTGAGCAATTACTTCATCTGCAAGCAACTGAAGAATTTCCTGACTTCCACATGAAATTTTCTCATGAAATTTGGTACCTAGGATCCTCTTGACATATATAAGACTTTTCCCAAATGAAATGTCCAAAGTTGTGAGGTTTTGATGCTTGAATCTCAAACCCTAGTTTAGGACCAATGCTTAGGAGCTTTGCCCTATCCTGGAATCTCTGGTGATCTTCCAACCTTCTAAGCTTTTGTAAATGAACTTGAACTTGTAAATGAAATGTAGACCCCTCATAGGACTTGTAAAAAACCATTGGGACCCTTTTCATAGCTTGTGATGCTTCAAGAACCTCCCCAGATGATCATATGCCTAATGCTAGGACATGAGAAGTGTTATGCCTCATCTTTCCATGCTAGGATGCTAAGAAAATGATATGTTCATGATGAATATGATGTGATATGATGCTTAAAATGAAGAGGGCAAATTTGGGGTGTTACAGTGATAATCTCTCCCTCCCATTCATACTTTAGTTTTTGGTGAAGGGTCGACGTTACTACGCCTGCGACGTGAATCCAGGGTCGACCTAGCAGACAACTATAAGGAGGTTGTATGTCCATCACATAAAAAATGGTTTTGAAGACTTGGGGACCAATTATCACTGGCAACTCCACCTATCCCAGAACATATCTTTTAGAGCCATCAAAAGCCCTGACTACAAGATTACTTGGCCTAAGAGCTATCCCATCATACTCAAGCTTGACAAGGGCCTTCTTGGGTAGGACATTAAGTGAGGACCCAATGTCTACAAGCACATGAGATAAGACAGCTCATTTGCACTCCAAGGTTATATGTAAGGCTTTGTTGTGGAGACGTCCTTCAGATGTCAAATCAGCATTAGTGAATCCTAGCCCATGGCTAGTATTGACATTTGATACCACTGTTTCCAGCTGATTCACAGTGATCTCTTCTGGCACGTAGGCAACGTGCAGAACTTTGAGGAGTGCATCCCGATGGGCTTCGGAACACAACAACAGTGATAGGATTGAGATCTTTGAAGGAGTCTGGTGGAGTTGGCCCACAACTTTATAGTTACTTCTTTTGATGATTCTCATAAACTCATCCAAGTCTTGATCGAAGGATGACTTCTGAGTTTCCTTGGGTACAGATTCTTCTAGTATCACACTCTTCCCCTTGGCTCTGGCAATAGCCTCTGCCTCTGAATTGGTTCTTGGGACTTGAGATGCAAAGAGACGTCCGCTTCGGGTGAAGCCTCCGCCTCCCCCAACATTGTCCACTTGGGGAGTGAGAACTGGAGAATCAAGAAGGACTTTCTCTCCATTGCAGTGTAGATCAGCACCATAATGCCATGGTATTGCACTGTCTTTTTCATATGGGATCGGCCCGGGCACCGTGATAGTGACTGGGCTTACTGCTGCAGTTGTTGGGACTACAATGGTGTGTGGATCATAAAAGATTGTTACAGGACCTTTGGTGGGTGAAGGTGAACTGAAGCTTTGTTGAGACTGTTGAAAATTGTTGAACTTGGGACCGCTGCCGGGTCATAATAGATTGTAACAGTGGAAACATCATTGGTTGTTGAAGTTGTAGTAGCCGGTGAAAGTGAATTGTTGTTTGTTGAAGTGACAGATGGGATGGTTGCTGAAGTTGTAGCAGAATCAGATGGAACAATAGTTGTTGTATTTGTAGAAGAAACACTTGGACAGATGGTTGTTGATGTTGTAGAAGATTCACTTGTTGACAAAAGAGTTGTTGGTGTTGTATAAGATTCAAGAATTGTTGGTGAAATGGTTCCTGGTGTTGTAAAAGCTGTGGTTGTAATATGCAGAATGCCTTCATTAATCAAATCAATGATGCCTTTCCTCAAGCTGACACACCCATTCTCAAAAATTTTGCATGATTCGCAATAGGCCTCACAACTTGGAAACACTTGGCACTTTAACAGCTGGGCTTTAACCTTGGCCAAAGGTGTTTGAATACATGCAATGTCTTCTATTAAACTCAAGGGAGATCCATCCTCAATAGCATTAATCCTTGGCCCACTGTGATTTGGCATAGGATTCTTCATTACATTAGGAGGAAGAGCAAAGTTCAAGGCTTTAGAATCCACCAGATCCTGAACCTTCATATGCAGTGCTCTGCATTTTTCTGTAGAATGACCAGGTGCTTTAGAGTTAAAAGAACACCTAGCATTAACATCATAATTCCTTGGAAGGTTTTGAGGATCGGGTGGAGCCAATGTCCTTAACTCAACCAGATTGAGCTTCAGGAGTTGTGGCAGCAGTGTAGCATATGGCATAGGAATGGGGTCAATCACCCAGTTGACCTGAGATGGTCGTTGTTGAAACGGGCGTTGTTGTTGATTGTTGTTGTTGTTGTTGTATGATCTTTGTTATGGAAATTGTTGTTGTTGCGGAAAGTGTTGTTGTGGTTGAACATACTGAGGAGGTGGAGCAGGGATAGTAACAGCAGCAACTGTTTTGGGCATGTATTGGGGTCTTCCTCTTCCCATGTGAACTGAGATGGTCTCACCAGATCCATGGGGCCCAGCAAATGGTTTTCTTGTACTGCTGGAACTGGCACCGTTATCTGAGATCTTCCCCATCTTCAAAAGACTCTCAATTCTCTCACCAGCTATAACTACATCAGCAAAACTGGTGGAAGAGAAAGCAACAAGTCTGTCAATATATGTTCCTTGAAGAGTGTTCATGAACATGTCAGCCATTTCTCTTTCAGACACGAGTGATTGAACTGCAGCAGCAAGTTGCCTCCACCTTTGGGCATATTCCCTGAAGCTTTCATGGGAAGATTGGGATATTCCCATAAGGAAGGTCTTGTTAGGAGCCATGTCTAAGTTGTATTGATACTGTCGGATGAAAGCTTCAGCCAAGTCTTTCCAGTTCCTCATTGTGGCTCTAGTCAGGTGGGAGTACCATTTCAGTATGCCCCAGTTAGACTATCCTCAAAGTAAAACATCCACAGCTTTTCGTCCATGGTGTATGCTTTTAACCTTCCCAAGAATGACTGAAGGTGTGTGCATGGACAGGAGGTGCCATTATACTTTTCAAAGCATGGGGGTTTGAACTTGTGAGGAATTCTCACCCCTTTTACCAGTCCCATGTCCATCACATCAAAGCCTAGGGAATTCTGAGATTCAAGAGACATCGGCTTCTCAGCAATTTCATCCAGCCTTCGGTCGTAAACTTCATCCCCAGCTCCAATAACTGTGAACTACTCTTCTTGAGGATCCTCTTGCAAGATCCTGCCTCCAGCAGTGTTACCTTGAGTATTCCTTATGACATTAACATCTGGGTTTAGATGAGGCCCAAACTCTGGTGGATCAATGTGTGGCTGCCCGCGATCATTGTTGCTGGTACCTCCTGTACCTGGATAGTGTTCTTCAGGAGTTTGTCTTTCCACCAACTCCCTTAGCCTTTCCTGACTCTGAGCTAAGCCAGCCATTACAGCCATGAATTGGGTCATTTGATTCCTCATCTCAACCCTCTCATTTGCCATTTGGGTCCTTACTTCATTCAAGTCTTGATGTACTTGATCCATCTGAATGCCCAGAAGGTTGTTTCTCGTCGGGTACCGGTGTATTCTGTTGACAGGGAACACTCTTCTTCGAGCAATGTTTCCTGAAACTACAACAAAGTGAGAAACAACAACACAACAAAAACCTACAAAACAAAGAAAATGTTATTATGTAATGCAATATGCTTATTTTTCTTCCAAGGGTATCCGGTTTGGTTCTTTGGTTTTGACCTTTCCAGACCTCGAGGAAATGCTGATGATGTTGAAAGACAAAGCCCACCAATAAATAACACAAACTGATATATTACAAAAGATGAAAAAATACATAGTTTGATTACAACACATGCCCATGGTGGGTCAAAATACAACAACAAAAGAAAAAGTACAACAAAAGAAAGAAATACAACAAAAGGATCAAACATCCAATCCAAAGTCATCCTCCCTGACTTCCTTCAAGAGGGCCTCAGTCACTGGCCCTACTGGGTGTTCTGCAATAGTCCTGATGAGGAGGTTCCTGGTAGCAATGGCACTGGTTAACTTCTTATGCTTATCCTGATCCTTTGACCTCTTTAGCCCTGCCCGGAGTTTCAATTCTGATATTTCCTTCTAAGCTGCCAACAATGCCTCCTGATGCTTCTTCTCACTAGCCTCCAACTGCTCTATCTTAGCCTGAGTCCTCTGGTCTTCTTGTGCACGGGCTTCAGTGATCCTCATCCACCTAGCCTGGCTCTCCTCTAGATAATGCTCTGCCTTAGCCTTCTAAGTCTTTGATTCCTTGCAAGCATTCTTCAGAACCAACTCCCCTGCTCTTGCCTTCCTGATGTAGTCATCTGTTTTCTCAATCTTGGTCAGGTGCTCAATCCTGAGCCTTTCCAATCTCTCATTATCCAGATGGTTGTCATTTCTCTCCCAGAGAGTCTTCTTCAAGGATTCAGCTAACTGAGTGTTCCTCTCTTTTAGCTTTTCAAACTCTTCCAGGCTAACAGTAGCTGCAGGTTGTACTGTAGAAGGTCCAGGCACATCTTCTAAAGTGAATGGCATCTGGGTGATCTGAGCTCTAGTACGGGACCAATCAGAATACTATGCTGAAGCAATATTGTTGCACTTGCCAAGGATGGCTATCCCTTTGGTCTGAATGTTATCCCTAGCCCAGGCAGCTTGTCTGACAACGGCAGAGTTGGGTTGGATTTCACAGTAAAGAGTTTCAGCCAAATCTTGTCCTCTGGGAGGATGAACCAAATCATATCCCAATTGCCTCTTAAACAGTAAAGGGTTGTATTTGATGCAACCTTTCACTCCTATCAAAGGCATATTAAGATACTGCCCACAGCTGGTAATGATGTCCTTGCCTTTGGTGCTCTGAGTGCACCATCTGATGTCATCTGATGTCAAGGCAATGAACCTCTTAGCCCAATTCTTTTGATGATGGGGGTTCAAGAAAGTATCTGATTTTGGCAAGTGTCTTAGCAGCCAAGAGTAGTATAGAGGAGCACAACATCTGACCAGTTTCCCTCTTTGCTTTTCATTCCTCTGATGTACTGAGTAGTAGAAGTATCCCAGTAAGGTAGGAATAGGGTTTCTCAACAAGAATAGGTGGATGGCATTCTTACTCACAAACTTGGGCTCATCTGCAAACAAAATAACCCCATATATACTGAGGGCTAAAAGTGCATAGACAGCCTTCCATTCTCCTACTGCAGCCTTCAGGGTGGCCTGAGAGATCAAGAAATCCAGATGAAGGCCTGGAACCCCAACTTTGGTTGTCATGTTCTGATCAATAAGGGCAGGCTCCAAATGCAGTGCCCTGGCTATGTCTTCATTTCTGGGAGCAACCATCTCAGGGTTGAAAGGAATCCCTCTCCTGATAGGAACTCCTAACAACAAAGAAAACTTTTCTAGCAAAGGTCCCAACTGGAAATCAGGAAATGTGAAACATATAAGTGGAGGATCATAAAACTGCAAGCAAGTATGGATCATGCTCCTCTGAGATGCATCTAGACCCATGACCATGTCCAATATGCCTCCATAATGATCTCTGAACAATGGGACATGATCAGGGGTAATGAGGGACTGGTTCTGCCTGATGCCAGTCAGGGTGGGCTCAAAGAAGTGGTATGTGATGTTGCTTTTCCTTGAATTATCCATACTGATAATGGGTGCTGGTGAAAAAGCTGAAAACAACTGCTGATGAAGGTCACTGACTGAGATGCTGGAGAGGCGAGTCTCTGATGCAGGTAGCTGAAGAAGAAACACTGACAAACTGATGGAGATTGCTGGAGAAGAAAACTGAAGTAGTCTGAGTAGCAGAAGGGGTCAAAACCAAACCAAATATGGAGATGGATACCCTATAAAACAAATAAGCAAATGTTAAATGATGCAGAAATGATGTATGCAAATGATATGCAAAGGGTTTGTGATCAAGTGCTGGATCTGATTATCTGCCTTGGTAAAAGTACATGTATGTTCAAGGGTCCGGATGGAGGCTTAGAAATCTCGTAACCAGGTGGGGGACTCAAATAAAGAGTCACAAGTCCGGGGTAATCACAAGAACTATCCAAAGTGGTGCATTCTTAAATAATACAGTAACAGGGTATGATGTGGCCAAGGGTTCCTGAAAACCTGTAAACAACCCAACCCCCTCACATGTAATGTTCTAGAACAAGGATCCTCAGACTCAGATCAGTTATGAGAAGTGTAAACACTTCTAACCCGGAGGTACAGTGTTTACAATAACCATAAAGGATCCTCCTCTAATTCACCCCAGATTCTGAAAGTCATATAAAAGGTCATCCAGACTTAGCAGGCTTCCCAGATAGCCCTAGTACTACAGGAAATCTGTAGCACATAGTTCTCAAGAAGAAACCCATATCTGAACCGTGTTTCATATTCCCGCACCAGACCGAAATGGAATGGGAAAGAATATGAAGCCACTCTAGCCTAGGTGTCACTCAGGTCCCAGGTATAGGACCTTAATCACTCAATGAAACCCCACCCACCAAGGAAAACCATATCCAACACAATGATAATGACAACATGATGTATAAAAAACTTTAAATGAAAGCAATAAATAAAGTTGTACATAAAGCAATAAATAAAGCAAATAAACAAGCACAATTAGCACATAACACCCCCGTAAACACAAATCAAACAAGCGCTAGGAGGAACCCACAAAAAGAACCAGAAGCCCTGGTTGTAATATAAATGGTCCCCAGCAGAGTTGCCAAGCTGTCGCTCCCGCTAAAAGACACCTGGTCAGATAGGGTACAGACACGAACGGTCGCCGAAGAGAGAGAATGAAGATGAAATGAAAAGAGTCGCCAGCTAGGCATTTTTATCCCGAAGGAAAGGTAATGTTGCATAAACCTGGAAAGATATGGATAAGACGGTCGCGAACCAGAGAAACTGAGAAAGGGGGTTGGTTACAATCTGGGAAGGTATTAGCACCCAGATTGTCCGTCGTACTCGACAGGATCCATGCTTGAAAGTTTGTGTTTAAAGGGGTAGTGTCTGTGTTATCTGTGTGCAAAAGCTGGAAAAGAATGTACAGGTGTCAGTGCAAAAGAGATGTAAAGTGAAATTCTCAGGAATGAGGCTTAACGAATAATGTTGGAAGAGGGGGGAAAAGAAAGTGACTTTTGTTCGATAACAGTTAAGTTATGCCTATGTATCCTCTCGTGCAATGAGGAAGTAAGAACACCGTAGTTTGACTCAAAGAGACTGAAAGATAATTTGACTGATGAACCGCTTACTTGTCTATGCTCAAGTGTATGACATGTCTGGCTCAGGTGCTAAATGTCTTGCATTAGACGGAAGAAGCAAGTTCTCGTTTATGAGGGAGGATGATGAGAAAAGAATCCCGAAGGAGACGATTATTGTTTGTTTTTGTGTTTTCAATATTTTATTGCTTTTTTTTTGTCATAAATTAATGAGCTTAAGCCTAGACCAAAGGTTAGTAAACTCATCACATCCTCCCTCTGGTTAGGGGTAATGAGAATACCTTAAATATGAAGTAAACACCTCAAACTTAATTACCATGATGTAGGATTAAGATCATTAACCTACTTGTGATTATTTAGATGTTTTTGGAGTTTTTGTTTAGTGTTAAGTAATGAGTTTAAGCCATAATCAAGGATTTAATGGACTCATTACACCATCCTAATAGAAGGATAATAGATGAGAACATTTAAGCTGAGGAAGATACCTCAACTTAATCCATGATTAGGGATTAACCTCATGACAAAAAAAGCCTTTATTAAAGTGGAGTTTAATTAAGGGTAAGATTAAGAAGTGAATTGTATGGGTTGTAAGACAACTTGAGATGGACTTGTCCATTAACACTAGGGTTAGTCCTTCTTAACCAATTAAGGAAGAATTAGAACCCTAATGCAAGGCCCAAGTTACAAGTGAATGTCTTAGTGATTGTTAAGGTGGATTGATTAAGAGGTTTAACACTTAAGATTAAATTTATACACTCCATCCTAAGAGAAGGATGCAGGCATAACCTTAATCACAAAGCCTTACAACCTTAAAGGTTTAGTCTCTGATTATGAGATGAGAAAAGAGACACAAAGAAGACACAAAGGTAAAAGCTAAAGGGGGACTAATCAAAACCATAATTATTGTCATGCTTGGATGTTCCTATGGTTCATAAGGCTTAAAAGAGATCTTCAGAGAAGCCACCAATGGAAGAAGCAAATGAAAGGAGAAGTAGAAGAAACAAGTTAACTTACTTCATTGAAGAAGATAAGTTACTTGAAGAGAGAAAGTGAATGAACATGAATGAGAAAGCTCACTCTAAAGCAAAATAAAATGCAGAAAGAATGCATAAAAGAATGAGAAGTGAAATGAGAAGTGAAGGCAAATTCACTTCTCAAAGTACTTACCACCTGAAATGGTTAGCAAAAGAAAGGAATGAAGTGAAAATGAAATGTATGCAAAGATGCAAACCAAAACCAGAAGCACATTCAAGATGTTAATGATGCTTTGAGATGATGCAAAGACATGTCAAGAGTTGTGAATGATCATACAAGGGATGAGAATGCAAATGAAGCATGAAAGAAGCATGAAAGCACATGAAAGTTCATGGAATGAAATGAATGCATATCATGGTCCTATGATGTCTTATATGTCATGTGGATGAAAGAAAAGTCATGGAAAGTTCATGTATAAAAGCATATGCAAGATGTATGCAAATGAACATGAGAAATTAGGGTTTTCATGCAACATGAGATGCAAAAGTCAAAAACAAAAGCAAATGACAAGATAAAAAATTGAAAATGCATTCAAAGGAACCCTAACCCCATATGACATCACACCCCAAAGGAGGAGGTCTAACTCTTAACCTAAAGAATGTTGTGAATTTTCTAATTTATCTAGGGTTTTAAGGTACTTAAAGGGGAAAAATGCAAATCAAATAAAAAATGCAAAAGAAATTTATGAAAAAACTATGTTAGACACTACATGCTAAATGAAGAACAATGCAAAAAGAATCAATGTCATACCATTCATGGTTAGGCAGAAAAGAATTCTTGAAGTTAGGGTTCAAAAATAGGAATTTTATGAACCCTAAATTACGATAATTGTCAAGATTGATTCAAAACCAAAAAGAAATTTGTATGAATGGCATGGAAATGTTCTAAATATACTAAGATGCAATGTGAATTTTTTTTTGGGATTTTTAGAAACCTAAATGATATTTTAATTAATTAATTTCCATTAATTAATTAAAATAAACATTTAAATATTTTTAAAAATGATTTTTTTATGCAATAAATAAAAATAAAAATGTTTTCTGGTTGAAAAAAATATTTGAAGTGAAAATGCAAAAGGAAAATATTTTTAGGATTTTCTAACTATTTTTAATAAAATATGCAAAACAAATAAGAAAAAAAAAGAAATAAAAATGAATTAAAACAGAAGTAATCTAATCTGATGGTTCACATTTAAACTGGGGATTTTTGTGTTGACTGGCGCGTGAATGGGTGGACAGGATTCACTCTGAGCTAATTCTATTTAATTAATTAATTAATCCAGATTTAAAATTAATGATCTAATCTGGGCCATCAAAAAACGCGTCAACCCTAAGATCCAATGGCCAGAATTTAAACTTTGCCCTAACACTAATTAGACACTTAATCACTTTCAGGTGGCCAGAGAAGACCTCCGGTCATCTTCTCCGGCCAGCTCTTCCCTGAGCAACCCCAAAACTTCACTCCTAGGTCATTTCTGGAGCTCTAAAGCTCCAGATCAACTCCTCTCACCCTCCTAAACTCAAGTCCACTCTCAAAACAAATTTCTAATGGCTAAATCTCATGATACGAATCAAAACTCAAAAACTGAAAAAAAGTTTCAGAGGTTCAGTAAATGCTCAATACGCAACCATTTTCAAAACTAAAAGTATCATCATGATCATCACAACATAATGAACATTCTAAGAACTTAAAATAACATTTCTAGAAAAAAGTTTGAAGAGGTTACCTGAGCTTGAGCTTCCTCAGTTTGGAGCTTTCTGGTCACCTCTCTTGTGCAAACTCACTCCATTGATCCTTCTGAAGAAGCTTTGAGGCTTGGAAATAGTTTGTTTTGGCTGGTTTGTGTGATTGCACTTCAACTGGGCAAGAATCGTGTTTTGGTTATGGGGTGTTCTTGGCTATTTTAATGGTTGCTTTGTTTTAAATAGATGATTTTCAGATTAATGGTGAAATTTGTTTGGAGTTTTAGTGACTAGTAGTGTGTTTCGAAGGTTTTTGCAAGAGGGAGTGATTTTGTGTATGATGAGTTCTTGGAGCTCTTGGCTTGTGTGTCTTATGAAAATGAATCCTTGAAGCATGCTTGTAGAGTCTGGATAGGCCAGAGAGTGGGTGGTGGACTGTGGTGATTGGTATGGGTGTTTTTGCACAAAGTCAATAAAGTTTGTACTTGAGGTATGGGCTCTTGTGCAACTGGCTTTTTGGCTTGTCTTGGTGCAACTGAGATCAAGGTGGTCCATAGAATTCACTTTGAGGAAATTCAGCAAGTTTGTGAAAGGTTCTATGTCATTTTGCAATTTTATGAAGATTTGGCCCTTTAGTGATTTCTTCATGGGCAAGGCATGGAAACATGAGATTCTTTGGGCAATTCTGAGTTTTAGACAATGCACAAGGTTGGTATGATGCTTAGAAGTGTGTTTGAAGTCACAAAATAGCTTGGCAAGTGGTTTTGCAAAAAATCCCTCTTTGGTGCATTCTTGAAAATTATGTGATTTTTGCCAACTTTGACAAGCCATAACTTGAGTTCCATAATGAATTAGAACTTGTTCTTGTAGGTTTTGAAAAGGGAATGATCCAATCTACAACTTTCATGACCAACAATTTTTCATTTGAAGCATTTTTGGTTGAGAAAGAGGAGGTTGAAAAACTTTCCCAAAATGGAAAGTTTACATTACAAGTCATTTCCATTTTTGGCAACTTTTGGTTTAGCTTACTTTTCTTCAATTTTGCGAACTTCCAAGCACTTCAATGATCAAATAAATATCATATAACTTCAATTTGATGAAAAATCCACTTTGTTTCCATTGTTGGGGGGGCCTCAGATGCCCTGATTTTGCTCTGACTTGCTCAAGAAGTTACTCAATGAACAAATGACTTCCACAATGAATTTCTTCATCAAACTTGGTACACATGATCCTTATATCATATTGGGATAAATAAAAACAAGAATGACCAAAAATTTTGGAGTTATGGCCTCTGAAACCAAAACCCTAATTTCAGGTCATCTGTGCAGTGAAACCCTAGCTCAGCTTCCATGCTTTGCAAGTTCTTGTGATTCTTTGACTTCCTTGATCTTTGAAGGATATAAAATGATGATTTAACATACATGGACCCTCTTGTAATGATTGGAAACCTTTGGAGTGGCTCAGATGGATCCCTGGATTGCTCAGATCACAAACCCTAGGTGCAGATGAACTTGAACTAATGCAGTGAAACAAAAATGCAATATGAGATGATATGTTTAAACTAATGCAAATATGAAAGATCACAAGCTATGGTGTGAACTTAGTGAGGGAAAATTTGGGGTGTTTACAAGGACCAACCAACAATTTGGATTGACGACGTTGCAAGTATTCAAACGCCACTGGCCAAGGTGAAAGCTCAGCTATTGAAGTGCCAAGTTTTTCCTTGTTGTGAGGCCCATTGTGAAGCTTGCAAATTTTCTGCCAATGGTTGTGCAAAACTGAAGAGCGGTATCAACAGTCTTATCAGAGAAGGCATTCTACAAATCACATCAACAGTTCCATCTTCTACAAAGGCAACAAAAATCTCTTCTACAACGCCAGCAAAAGTCATTTCAACGGACACGGCTACAACAACAACAAACACCAGTGACGACATCTCAACAGTTACCATCTATTATGATCCAGCAACCATCCATGTTCTGGATTCTCTCAACAACTTTCAACAACACCCTCCTCAACATCAACAACTTCCTGCACCTGCACCATCTTCGATCAGACCTCCTGTCACCATCTACTATGATCCATAGACTATCACGACTCCTTCTTCTGCTGCAATTAGTCCAGTGACCATCACGGTGCCTGGACCAATTCCTTATGATAACAATAATGTCGTGCTTTGGCATTATGGTTTGGATCTTTACTACCATAGAAAGAAGATCACTCTTGACTCCTCAATACCTGTACCACAAATTGACGATGTCGGGGGAGGCAGAGGCTTCACTTGGAGCGGACGTCTCTTCGCTTCACAGTTTCCAAGAGTTAATGCTGAAGCAGAAGCTGCTTCCAAAGCAAAAGACAAAAGTGTGGTGCCGGAAGAACCTGCTGCAAAAGAAACTCAGAAGACACCCTTTGATCAGGATGTAGACGAGTTTATGAGGATTATCAAAAGAAGTGACTGCAAAGTTATGGATCAACTCCATCAAACACGCTCCAAGATCTCCATACTATCTTTGCTCATGTGTTCCGAGACTAACCAGAATGACTACCCAAGGTCTTGCACGCAGCTTATGTGCCTGAAGAGATCACGGTCAATCAGTTAGAAACGGTGGTCGCAAATGTCAATACTAGTCATGGACTAGGTTTCACCAATGCTGATTTGACTACGGAGGGATGTAAACATAACAAGGCTTTGAATATCACTTTGGAATGTAGAGGTGATGTACTTTCTCATGTCCTTGTTGATACCAGATCGTCACTCAATATGCTACCAAAGAAGGCTTTAGTCAAGATGGAGTATGATGGTCTTGCACTCCGTCCGAGCAACCTAGTTGTCAGAGCTTTTGATGGTTCTAAGAGATCAGTTCGCGAAGAGATTGAGCTGCCTGTCGTAATTGGCCCGCAAGTCTTCAAAACTACCTTCTATGTGATGGACATATAGCCTGCCTACAGCTGTTTGTTGGGTCGACCTTGGATTCATGCCGCTGGCGCAGTAACATCGACCCTTCACCAGAAGTTAAAATATGAGTGGGAAGGCCAAATTATCACCATCTGTGGAGAAGAAGACATCTTTATCAGTCACCTGGCTACATACAAGTACATAGAGATGGATGGGGAGATCCATGAAACCATGAGTCAGGGTTTCGAAGCTTTGAATATCAATGAAGCTACAAATAAGGTGTTTGCTGCATCCCAAGAGGAAAGGATGGGAACCTCAATTGCTTCCTACAAACAGGCTCGGAAGGTTATGGAAGAAAGGAATGCCCAAGGCTGGGGAAAACTGTTGGAGGTTCAGATGAAAGAAGACAAATTCGGTTTGGGTTACAGACCATCCCGACAAGTCCCAGAGGAAGATGCTGAAGCTCCCAAGTTCATAAGTGGGGGAATGCTGACCCCGTATGCTGTCAACACTTTGGAAGACGAGGCTGAGAGCGACTACAACCTGGAAAAATAGATCCGTCCAAGAGTCTCGGGCCAACAAGTCCTCAACTGGTCTTCCCAGGAAATTATAAGGGTTATTGCTGTAGAGTAATTATTATTTCCTGTTTTAAGCATGCATCAAAGTCCTGCATCTTGCCAAAGATGTTTTGGACTCATTTTGTAATAGGGCCATATGTATTTTGTGCAAATTGAATATTTATGAACAATGGACATCATTTTGCAAACAATTTTTTTCGCTCACTGTCTTTTCATTTTTGTTATTTTCGCACAAAACAATAAATGACAATGTTTTTATTAATAATAACTTCATTCACTTTTTCTAAACAAGATAAAATCAATCACTAAAATGAACCAAATCTCAACCCTTGGAGAGATAGCCCTCCAGATTGCACTGACAACGACACTGCTATGACCTTGTGTGACTTCGACAATTCGATTAATCAAGCAGATGAAGGGGTTGAAGAAGACTACAATTTACCTGAAGAGTTAGCCAGGTTATTGAGACAAGAGGTAAAGGTGATTGCTCCTCATCAGGAGGAGTTTGAAACTATCAATCTTGGTACCGAGGAAGATGTGAAAGAAGTGAAGGTTGGAGCCAGTCTGCAAGCTCCAGTAAAAAAACAACTTATCAGTATGCTGGGAGAATATGTCGATGTGTTCACTTGGTCCTATCAAGATATGATGGGTTTGGATACATATATTTTCATGCACAAGCTGCCTTTGAAGGAGGATTGTCCGCCGGTTAGACAAAAGTTGCGTTGTACTGGCCCGGACATGGCCATGAAAATCAAAGAGGAAGTACAAAAGCAGTGGGACGTCAGTTTTATTGCTGTAACTAGTTACCCTCCTTGGGTTGCTAACATTGTACCTATACCTAAGAAGGGTGGCAAGGTGCATATGTGTGTTGATTACCGGGATTTGAACAGAGCAAGCCCGAAAGATGACTTCCCATTACCTCACATTAATGTATTGGTAGACAACACAACTCAATTCTCGGTATTTTCCTTCATGGATGGATTTTATGGATACAATCAGATCAAGTTGTCACCTGAAGAGATGGAAAAGAAAACCTTCATCACACCATGGGGCATGTTCTGCTACAAAGTAATGTCGTTTGGTTTGAAGAATGTCGGTGCAACATATCAACGGGCCATGGTAACATTATTCCATGACATGATCCATAAATAAATTGAGTGTTACGTGGATGACATGATTGCCAAGTCCCAAACAGAGGAAGAGCATTTGGTAAATCTGTTGAAGCTTTTCAAGTGTCTGAGGAAGTATCAGTTAAGGTTGAATCCCAACAAATTCACATTCGGGGTACATTCTGGTAAGCTGCTAGGTTTTATTGTAAGCAGAAAAGGAATTGAGGTTGATCCCGACAAAGTCAAAGAAATTCAGGAAATGCATGCACCTAAGACTGAGAAAGAAGTTCGAGGGTTCTTAGGTAGGTTGAACTACATTTCAAGGTTCATATCTCATCTTACTGCAACCTGCGAGGCCTTGTTCAAACTGCTAAGAAAAGAACAAACAGTCAGGTGGAACGATGATTGTCAGAAAGCTTTTGACAAGATCAAGGAATATTTGCAAGAACCTCCAATTCTCATACCTCCAGTCGAAGGAAGACCTCTAATAATGTACCTGACAGTATTAGATGAATCAATGGGGTGTGTGTTGGGCCAGCATGACAAGTCTGGTCGAAAAGAGTATGCAATATACTACCTAAGCAAAAAGTTTACCGACTATGAACAACGTTATTCACTGCTCGAGAAAACTTGTTATGCTTTAGTGTGGGCTTCTCACCGACTAAGACAATATTTGTTGACTCATACTACCTTGTTGATCTCAAAGATGGACCCCGTCAAGTACATATTTGAGAAGCCATCACTTACCGGAAGGGTTGCAAGGTGGCAAATGATTCTAACAGAGTATGATATTCAGTACACCTCTCAGAAAGCCATCAAGGGCAGTGTATTGTCTGACTATTTGGCTGAGAAACCCATTGATGACTACCAGCCTATGAGATTTGATTTTCCTGATGAAGACATTATGTTCTTAAAGTCAAAAGATTGTGAAGAGCCTGTTCACACTGAAGGGCCCGATCCAGAAGAAGCATGGACTATGATGTTCGATAGGGCAGTTAATTGTAATGGTCGTGGGGTTGGTGCAATGCTTATTACACCCAAAGGAGTCCATATGCCTTTCTCAACAAGGCTCACCTTTGCCTGCACTAACAATGAAGCAGAGTACGAAGCTTGTATCATAGGTCTGGGGGAAGACATTTACCTCAGAATTAAAACCTTGAATGTATTCGAAGATTCAGCTTTGGTAATCAACCAAACTAATGGCAAGTGGTATACTCATCAAGAGCATATGGTTCCCTACCGTGACTATACGAGGAGATTGTTGACTTTTTTCACAGCGGTCAAGCTCGAATACATCCCTCGAGATGAGAATCAGTTTGCAGACGCCTTGGCCACCATTTCATCTATGATCAAAGTACAGACTGCCAACTATGTGCCTCGATTTTAGTATCCAGACTGGACCGACCAACATATTTTTTCTCTGCGGACATTGTTACTGACAACAAACCTTGGTTCCACGAAATCAAATGCTTCTTGGAGACTCAGATATACCCACCTGGGGCATCATCTAATGACAAGAAGATATTGAGAAGGCTAGCTGGCAGTTTCTTCCTCAACACTGATGGCTCCTTATACAAGCGAAACTTCAACATGGTCTTACTCAAATGTGTTGACAAGAAGGAAGCAGACCTACTAATGTACGAAGTACATGAAGGTTCTTTCGGTACCCATGCCGGATGACATGCAATGGCGAAGAAATTATTGAGATCAGGTTACTACTGGATCACAATAGATGCAGACTGTTGTGCCTATGCCAGAAAGTTACGTAAATGCCAGATTTACGCAGACAAAGTGCATATGCCTCCCAATCCTTTGAATATAATGTCTTCACCCTGGCCCTTCGCCATGTGAGGTATTGATATGATTGGAAAGATCGATCCAACTGCTTTAAATGTTCACAGATTCATCCTAGTAGCCATTGATTACTTCACCAAATGGGTTGAAGCAGCTTTGTATGCAAATGTCACCAGACAAGTGGTAGCTCGATTTCTGAAAAGGGATATTATTTGTCGATATGGAGTTCCCGAGCGAATCATTACTGATAATGGTTCAAACCTTAAAAACAAGATGATGGCAGAACTGTGCCAAGACTTCAAAATTCAACATCACAACTCTTCTCCTTACAGGCCAAAGATGAATGCGTTGTTGAGGCGGCTAACAAGAACATTAAGAAGATTGTGCAAAAGATGGTAGTCACATACAAAGACTAGCATGAAATGTTACCATTCGCCTTGCATGGGTATCGAACTTCCATCAGGACATCTACCGGGGCAACGCCTTATCAGCTTGTGTATGGTATGGAAGCAGTCCTACCTGTTGAAGTTGAGTTACCCTCCTTGCGGGTAATGATGAATGTAAAACTGGAAGAAGCAGAATGGGTCCGATCTCGTTATAATCAACAAAGCCTAATTGAAGAAAAGAGATTAGCAGCTATCTTTCATGGTCAGTTAAATCAGAAACGGATGAAGAAAGCCTTCGATCAAAAAGTCAGACCTCAGGAACATCAAGTGGGAAAGCTTGTGTTGAAAAGGATCCTCCCTCCTCATACAGACTATAGGGGCAAGTGGACACCAAACTATGAAGGACCCTATGTGATAACTAAAGTCTTCTTAGGCGGAGCACTGATGCTCGCAACCATGGATGGTGAAGACTTCCCGTTTCCAGTGAATTCATATGTAGTTAAATAATACTTCGCATAAATGACCCGCTGGACATAAAAACAGAATGTAGGTCCAGGAAAAAATAGGGCATCCCGACGAGTCAAAAACAAAATAAAAGACTCGGCAAAAAATAAGGGAAAAATTGAAAAGAATGTACACCCGCCGAGTTGAAAAGCCACATCGGACAACTCATGCAAAAAAGGGTATCCCGGTGGATTGAAAACCAGAAAGGGAAATCCATGCAAAATCAGGGAATAGGCGAACAATTGCATTCTGAATTCGTCTGTGTCATAACTTGGCAAGTTTCGAAATGACAAAGCGTCGATCAGAATCAACTTTCTTCAAAAAGCAAGATAAAAAGAGTGTTCAGGTCATACAGGTCATAGAAAAAGGAAGATTGAAGCATCAACTTCAGCATTGCCAAATAGAGTACTTTTATTTTCTCAATTTTATAGCAATCTCCTCATTTCAGGGATTAGCTTCTTCAAATGTACTCGCCTATTCAGGGCACACAAATTAATAAAGTCAAATTTTCATTCACACTTTGTTTTGTACCTTTTGGTTTTGTTTGCAAAATGTCCAAAGTTCGTAATACAACATTTGCATGAAATCATATAAGCCATTTTCAATAAATGCTTGCAGGAAATATGTGTTCTTAAACAAACCTAACCCCTATAACAGAATCCGGTTGAGGATACCTCAGGGCACTTGTGCGTTTCCTTTATTTGACAGGTTGCAGGTACTCAAGGCGGACAACCTTTCACAGCATTGGGCATATCAAGCACTATATCCCCAGCAAAGCCGGCAGTCACATCATCAAAAGGACTACTCGACAAAAGTATTCTCCCATGGAGCTTTTTATCCCCTCAGAGTATCCCCCGTAAGCTGATCCTCCGGCAGATTACTTCCCAGAAGTTCTCTCCTCCTCAAGCGGGATCTCCAAAGTGATGCGAATCGCTTTTCCTTAGCAAGTTGTCAGATCTTCTCATTCCTAGCATTGGGCCCCCACAGATTTCTTTCCCCATAATTCTCCAGAAGGATCGTGTAGTGATCCCTTCTCCCTACAGATTTCAGATCTCAGATCTCGTTTCTCTCATTTGCATAATCTTAGCATTCACATCATTACTCCCTAAACAAAGCGTAGCATTCCGTCTAATACGGAGCATTACGAAAAAAATAAAACATTTGCATGATCATAAGTCGGGTTCGAGCCAGTCACCTACAAATACCAAAATCACTCCACCAGCAATACGCAAAAAACTTATCCCCTACAGATAAAAACCAAAATTTCCTTTTGCACTCTCAATACAAATACTTGTACATACTTACACACAATCCTTCTAATACTCGTCTGTATCCTACTTATACATAATTCTTTGATACTCGTCTGTATCTTATGCATCTCCCCAGCAGGTCAACACTCGTATGTGCTCCTTGTTCAAGCAGTTGATACTCATTCGTATCATCACTCCTTAAACATGCGTCGTGTTTGTTTCTGTCGATACTCGTCTATATCGTTGTCCTAAGGATACTAGTCCATATCTTTAATCTTTACACACTGTCAAAACACTTACCATTTTATTTTTAGGGCTTAAACACTCGTCCGTGTTTATCTATCCCCAAAAGTCGCCAACAAAACAACTTTCTATCCAAAATTCGTCCTATGTCGTGATATCTTTTAGGTGATCGTCCTTCACCTTTTGATGACCGTACCTCATCATTCATCCGATGGTCATCCCCATCGTCGATCTTCTCATCCGGAATTCGTCCTAGGTCGAGATAATCCCCAACGGAGCAGTCATCCCCTGCTAGGTGATCGTCCTTCACCTCTTGATGACCATCCCTCATCATGTTATCTGATGGCCTTCCCCATCGTTGATCTTTTTATCCGACATTCTTCCTATGTCGCGATAACTCTCAGCAGCCGTACCCTGCTAGGTGATCGTCTTTCACCTTTTGAATACCGTGCCTCATAACTCATCTGATGGTCGTCCCCATCATCGATCTTTTTATCCGACATTCATCCTATGTCGCGATAATTCTCAGCAGCCGTACCCTTCTCGGTGATTTTCCTTCACCTTTTGATGATCGTCCCTCATCATTGATTTATTTATTCTTCACTCGATGGCCGTCCCCGTCGCGGTTTCTTTATTCTTCAGCCTGACGGTTGTTCCCGTTAGTGCTTTTAAATCCCCAGTAAAGTCGCTTTTCTTTACCTGATGGTCATCCCCGTCGCAGATTCTTTGTTCCCCAGCATGATGGTTGTCCCCGTCAATAGGTTTCTGTCGCTCCCGGGATTTTCATCCTAGTACAAACGCGAAAGTGGCGCGGAAAAGGTAGAGTCGCCAGCCAGCCATTTTTTATCCCGAAGGAACGGGAAAGGTAATGTTGCACAAACCTAGGAAGAAGAAAAGGACAAGGTCCTGCGAACCAAAGATCTGGGTTCGGGAGTCGGTTACGATCTGGGAAGGTATTAGCACCCCAGATCGTCTGCCATACCCGACGGGATCCACGCTTGCTTGTTTGTTTCAAAGGGTGAGAAATAAAGTGCTGCTAAATAAAACTGCTACTGGAACTGGAATGGGAATGGAAAAGGAGAAAGGAAATTGGAATGGAAAGAAAGGATGGGGAAAATGTAGGGAAAATTAAGAATTTACTTGAACGAGCCCTACCCTGCTGCCTACGTACCTCATCAGGAAAATGAGGATCAGAGTCGACGTAGTTCGCCTAACTAAGGCGGGAACTATTTGTGTTTTTTATGCACTGGAACTGCGTATGTCTATGCTCAGGTGTTGCAGGCTCGTCTGGTACGAGTGTGTTTACCGTCTTACAAATGAGACAAGTCATCGCGAGTTTGCGATTAGAATGAATGAGATGAGAAAAGATGTTCCCGCAGGAAAGTCGCTTATTGTTTGTGGTTTGCTTTTTAAGAGTTTTCTATGAATTTGGCACAAGGAAATGAATTCAAACTCTTTTTTATGGAATGTGTATTTGCTACTACATTCCAAGATGGAATAATAGAACAAGCACACCAAGCAAGGAGAATTTATCCACGGCTTGTTTCCATGAATTAGGGTTTAAGTTCACTAGCTTGTTGAACTTATTACATGTTTTTGTAGATTTTGTGAAGAAGTATATTTTAGATTTTTTTTGTGAACCAACCCCTTGATAAGACTTGTACATCATTCTAGACAAGACTACACCATTCCAAGATGGAATGAATGCAAGTGCCCCATGGAATAAGGCTATACACAAGGGATCCTTTCATACATTTGTTAAGTCTTTTTGGATTTATTTGAAGATGAGGAGAGAAAGACTCAAGAGGCAAAGGTCAAAGCTAATGGGGGACTAAGACACAACCCTAAGTCATCATATTATGTACAAGTGTGATCCTATGGTTAATGAGGTATTCTAACCTAAGGATAAGAAAGAACAAGTTAGAATTTAACTTACTTCCTAAGGAAGTTAAGTTGAATCTAAAGAGAGAAAGGGGAACCTATGAACAAAGCACAAAGGTGCTAAGGAAAAATAAATTGATGAATAAGAGATAAGGAATGAAGTGATTACCTCATCTTTTCCCCCTACAAAACAAATATTAGTATGATGAAGCAAAATGAACAATTACTACATGGTAAATTTCAATAACAACTCACACTAACTAAGGAAAGATGTTAGTGAACTTCTAAGGTTAATACCTAAGCCCAAAGCATCTTATAAGGTAACAAACTTAAAAATTCAGTAGCTAATTCAATTCAAAAGTATCTTAAAGGATTAATGGGATTAAAGTTAAACTATGCCCTAAAGTATTGTCTAAACTCTAATGAAACCTAATGGTTAAGCTAAGAGGAAAACTAAAGGCCTTATCAAACTAAAATCACTTGAAACCAAGGGTGAAGTCAAAGTACAGAACTTGATATCAAATAAGAATGGAGGAGATGATTAGATCATATGGAAGAGAAGAGACTCAAATCAAAGATACATAAACATGAGGTTGAAAGTTGAATGGATAACATGGATATTAAGCATTTACAAGTGAAACAACATGATTCAAGATGAAAACTCAAAGATGATCAAAGGGACTTGAACTCCCATACAAAAACAAGAGGCTTGAAATGAATTCAAGATGGAAATTAAACTCACAAAACAATAGCAAATGAAATGGCGTGAAGTATTCTAAGACTAGGTATCTCAAATTAGGGTTTTTTTTTTTTACTTTCTTAATGGAAAATGAAACATAAAGAGAGGCCAAACTGTATACATGTGAAGTGAACATCGAGGAATGACCTAAAGATGTTTATAAGACACAAAACAAGATTTTGACAAAATTATTTGGTGTATTCATGAAGTTTTGAGTGGTTAAGATGAAGGGTGAAGGAGAATTAGGTCAAAATGGAAGAAATGGTGGCTTAAGGTTCAAGTAAACCCTAAAAAACAAAAGTAAAGACCCAAAGATGGTGTCTAACCCTTGAATACATCTAACACAACCTATGATACTCAAAATAAAAACATTAGAGCAATGGCATAAATGCCTTATTCATTTGGGGTAAGAGAAGACAAAATGAAGGACCAAAAATGACTTAGAATTCAAGCAACTCAAGAAAAATACCAAATGACCTTAAAAAATTATGATAATTGACACTTAGCATCAAGATCCAGAAAGTAGGTTATGTGCAAAATATCTCGTTAAAATGCCTCTTTTTGAATGGTTAAAGGAAAGGTAGAACTCAGTTAGGGTTTTTGTGAATACAAGTGAAAGAAAGGACTCAAAAATGATCCAAACATGACTTAAAAATCTAGAGAAAAATCTTTTGATGAAGTTTAAGGAATAAGAAGACAACACAAAAATAATGGAACATTTATCATGCATCGTTTGGGGAAACAAAAATTCACAAGATCACGTGTCAAGAATGGTGGAAGTTAAGAAAATTAAAGAATATTATGAAGAGTGTCCATGAATTATTTGGGAATTTTTGGAGGATTTTTGCTATTTTTAAAAATGGGAAACGAAATTGAAATAAAATGATAAAAATAATTAAAAAGAACTAATATGAATTGGGCCTGAGGGTGCAGAAAGTGACAAATACAACATGAATGGGCTGAGTGTAAAAACGCAGGGGGTGCCAATATGAACTGAAGACTTTTCTGTTGACTTTGTGACATGTGACTTGCACGCGTTCATTTATTTGTTGGCAGTCTCACAAGCGTTGGATTGAGAGGATCTGATTGTTGTGACTTAAAGTTGAGATAAACCTAGGGTTACTGTTCAGATGGCCGGAGCTAGCCTCCGGTCATCTTCTTCGGCCATGCTCTGCTAGGGATTTCTCATTTCACCACAAAAATGAAATCTAAAGGAACCATCTCACTCGTCTCCTCTCAGTGATCACTAATCTACCCTCACTCTTGGCTTAGGGTTCATGAATTGATCAAATCGAAGATAAACATTAACCAACCTAAAATTGGATCTAAGCATATAGCATGCCTATCAACTATCCAGACACTGCAACATTCCTATTGAGCTTCAATTGACATGAAAACATTGAAAAACAATCAATTCTAACAAGCAAGTTTTCAAAGCATACCTGAATTGCAGTGTGATCAATATGTTGTTAGAATACCAGAGAGGAGGTTCCAAGGATTGCTTGATCTTTCTTTGACCCAACAAGAGTGAAATAAACACTCTGTACCTTGTGAATCTTGAGATATTGAGGAAAATGCAATGAGGATCAAGGTTATGCAGAACCAGTTCCTTGACAATTGAAGGTGATCAAGCCATGAAAATGGAGCTACACATAATGCTGATGATGAATTGAATAAGATTAAAGCTGGAGAGATGAGGATTGAGAGGTTTCACTTCAATTTGCAGTGTGAACTCAATAATGCAGTTGATGATTCTTGAGGCTTCAAGCTATGCCATTCATGGAGGTTATGCTGAAGATGATGATGAAGATGAATTGAAGGAAATTGAGATTGAATTGATGAAGATGAAGGTAGCTCGAAGCAAAATGCAGAGAGAGCTTGATGAAGTTCTATGGAGTGAATGTAGTGAAAAATGGCCGAGAGCTTCACAAAGCAGTGCCTTCTCTCTTTTATAAGCTCCTTGACCAAGGCTTAGCAGTTAGAACCATGGTTAAATGACTTGGTTAAGTGAGTTAAGTTGGTTATGCAATGAGTCAAGTTAGTTATGCAATGAGTGAAGTTTGTTATGCAATGGAAACTTCTAGATTTGGCACTGCACGAGCCCAATCATATGAGATGAGATTCATGGAAACTATGATAAGGATGAGTGAAGTGTGATGGGGCTAGCATGATTAGCTTATGCAACATACCTATAGCTTGAATTTGGAGAGGGTGCATGGCAAGTGAGGTAATCATGCACTCATATGATGATGCATTCCTCAAACGAGCTTATGGACATGAAGATTGTGATCATAACAATGTGAATTGAAGCATGTAAGTTGAACTGAAGTGTGATCCCTTAAGCCTTAGCCTGCAAGAAATCAGATTTCATGTTGTGATCTTCCATGAGGTGTAACTTCATGATCAAGGCATCCATGAATGGAGTTCTTATACTCAATTTGAAGTGAAAAGATCATAGAACAAATTTGATGTTCAAACCATGATGAGATATGTCCTTTAAGTTGCTTGAAATCATCATTGAAAAACATGATCCAAGACTGCACCAATGGCCTGCACGAATTTTCCTTGGCATGCCCTCATTGGCTTGAGTGTGATCAGTTGTGACTTCCTTACTTCAGCCCATCATAACTTCCAAACCATTGATCCTATGAAAAAATGTTAACCATGAAAGTTGTAGTAAACATGTAGGTGAACAACTTTGTAGTTCAAACAAATTTGATTTGAAGTCTTCTTGACCAAGTAAAATTGCTTGACATTTGATCCACCACATTTTTGACAAATTGCCTTGCAGGGCACGCGCGCTGGCCAGCTGCTTGCCTCGCCCATGACCTAGTTTTGCCTTGATTTTCCTCAACTTTGCAAGATAATATCTTTCTCATTTTTTATGATATAGAAGAGTTCCACCTATAGATTTGAAGCTCAAGATGCCCTCTTTAATTTTCTCCAAGTAGAATTTTCATATCTTTCATATTTTGGGAAAAGGCCTCATTCAAAGTAGCTGCAAAAATAGCCAAAACTTACCATTTTTGGAAACCCTAATTTTCCAAAAATGGTAAGTTTTGGTTTTCTTGATTTCTATTGATTCCTCCATCATTTCTTGATCAAATTTGGACCATAGGATCCTTGTATCCCTAATTTCATGATTTTAATCTCAAAAAGTCAGGAGTTGACTTTTTCTTCATTGTATTTGACTTTCCCCCAATTTCTTGGTTTTCAATCATCTAACCAATTGAACCTCTTCCAAAATGAATTTGTGGATGAAATTTGAACCCTATACACTTGTTGTCATATAGAACACAATACAATCCACTTTTTCTCAAAAATTCATGGAGAAGTCCTTCACAAATGAAACCCTAATTTGGACCATTTCATCAGGAGGTGTTGCACTGCTTTCCTTCCTTGGAGACATTCACTTCTTTTCAAGACTTGAGGCTCCAAATGGAGACTTGTGGGATGTTGTGGACCCCTTGTACATGATTGAGGAGCTTTGTGGCCTCTTGGTTGCCTTTGTATAGCCTTCAGTTGCTTCAATACTTGACCACATGCCTATGCCTTAGCTATGCTACACATGATGCAATGTTTTGGTTATTTTATGAACTTATGTATACTACATGATATGCATAATGTTGAGGAAATGAGAGGGCAAATTTTGACGTATTATAGTTTCTCACCGCCTTTATCCCCAGCAGTCTTCCTCTGCTCGATGGTCGTCCTCCACCTTTGATGGTCGTCCCCATCATATTTCTTTTATGCCCAACAGAGCAGCCGTCCCCTACTAGGTGATCGTCCTTCACCTTTGATGGCCGTACCCCATCATCTGTTTATTTCATTTATTCTTTAACCCGATGGCCGTCCCCGTCGTGGTCCCTTTTCTTTTTTAACCCGATGGCCGTCCCCATCGTTGGTTACTTTACCTTTGTGAACTTGATGGCCGTCCCCGTCATGTTTCACCAATCCCCAGAGAATGTTACTACTTTATCTTGATGGCCGTCCCCATCATATTATCTTAGTTTTCCCAGCTAGTCGGCCGTCCCCGTCTTAGCTTTATCTTTTATCCCCAGCATGTCGGTCGTCCCCGTCATCGCTTTATTTTACACACTTTCCCCAGCATGTCGGCCGTCCCCGTTTACCCAGCAGTCGTCCTCTGCTCGACGGTCGTCCTCCGTCGCCCACACTTTACAATATACTTTATTTGCTTTTACAATCTATATCCCTTTTCTTCTTCATTTCTGTGAGTGCAAATTTTGGACTGTCTTTGGTATTCAATCACAAGTTATTTTGTTTGTCTGTTAAGCCAGGCGCTTACATCCTACACAGCTAACTCATGCTTGAATAGGGGCAGCTGTAAACACCCCAAATTTGCCCTCTCTTTTCTCACACCTTGGCTTGTGATCCTTCATATTGCATTTCATAAGCATCACATCTCACGCTGCATAATTATCTCATTGCATAGTTGCATAGCTAGGGTTTGTGATCAAATGAATCTTAGAAGTGGTTTGAGCTATCTCAGAGGCCATGAAGCATGCCAAGAGGGTCCATGAGTGTTCTATGATCATATTATACCTCCAAGTTTTCTTTAAAGTCACAAAATATCAGAGGATTGCACAGCTACCCAGGCAGGCCTAGGGTTTCCTACATAGATGACTAGAAATTAGGGTTTTGGGTTTGGGGCCCTTACACTCAAATTTTTTGGCCATTCTTGATTCTATTGGTCTATATATGTTATAAGGAGCATGTGTATCTAATTTGAAGCAAAAATTCAATGTGGAAGTCATTTGAGGTCCTATGATCTTTATTTGATCTTAGTAATGCTTGGAAGTTCACGAAATTGAAGAATTATGAGCCATTGCAAAAGTTTCTATTTTTGGGCATGACTTGTAATGAAAACTTTCCATTTTGGGAAAGATCTTTAACCTCCTCTTTCTTGATCAAAAAGGCTTCAAATGGCTTTTCTTCAAACATGAAAATTGTAGATTGGATCTTCCCAATTTAAAAAAGTAAAAGAACTCCTCTTGATTCATCCTAGAACTCAAGATATGGCAAGTCAAAGTTGGGAAATTTCTTGTAATTTTCAAGTTCATGCCAAAGAGGGAAATTTGCAAAATGGTATTTCAGGCCTTTATGTGACCTCTAATCTACTCAAACACATCATCCCATGATCAAACAACTTCTAAAGATCAGAATTGGGCCAAGAACCTAGGGTTTTCATGCCTTGCTTCTCAAGAAATCACAAAGTTGTGAAATTGCAAAAACCATTCAAAATCATGATCCAAGCTATACAGCTCACCATTTTCGATCCAAAGGCTCTCCTTGAACTCAGCTGAGGAAGCCCAAGACCTCAAATCACTTCTGCCATGGCCCATGCTTTATGTACACCATTTTTGACTTTTTGGCCAATTGAGCCATACCATTCCCACAGTGCCCAACCACTCTTCTGACTCTTTCTAATCTTTTATGCATAGCCTAAGGATCACAACATACAACACACAAGATCTCAGAACAAGCCAACACTCAGATTGCACAAAAATTGTCAAAAACTTCCCTTCTTCGATTCTCTCAAACCAGCCATCAAACTTCAAAAATCTCTTCACCAATCAATCACACATTACCTAATGATCATTTCCCACCCATCACCATGGCTTGAAACACAACATACCAAGACCTTATTTTCTGTCATATCAGATATGGAACCCTCAAACCAACCATTATAAGCTTCATCCAAGCACTCCATTAGCTTCAGGGGGGCCAAAGGAGCCACTTTGCACCAAAGGGAGGCTTTGAAAGCTCAAATTCGAAAAGCTTCAGTTCAGGTAACCTTCAAGAACAATTTTTCCAGAACCTTGATTTCTTGTTATAGAATGATTCTATATGCTCTGTTGATCATGCTAATGTGTTTAAAATTGAAAATGGTGTAGAAATGAGCATGTATTGTATCTCTGAAAGTTTTTTCCGTAAAAATGTTTTTGCTTTGATTCATCATGTATGCGTGTTATAAATCTTGTTTGAGGATTGGTTTTGGTTGTATGATGTTTGGGGATCATTTATGGGCAGGTCTTGTGGGTTTTAGTGAGGGGCTTGCCGGAGAAGACGACCGGAGCTTATCTCTAGTCGCTTGAGATTAATTAGGGTTAATCATAATTAACTGCCCAGTTTGAATGCTAGCCTTCAGATCTTGATTAGATTAAGTTCATGGACGGCTTAGATCAGATCATTAAACCCTAATCTTATTTAATTAATTAAAACAAATTAAAAAAACTCAGAAAAAGCCTGGACCCTTGGATCACGCACGTAAGCCCAATTTGAATTTAGGCTCTTAGGATCTTCATACTCTTGGTCAATCAAACTTCCAATCCTGACAACTGATCTCTCTCTCACGCAATCTGAACCACTCCTTTTAATTACTTTGCATTTTAATTCATTTTTATTTTCTTTATTTATTTAAAATAGCATTTCATTTTATAAAATTCTATTTTTTTGCATCCTAACTTTAAATAATTTTCAGAACCCAAAGACATTTTTATTTTTAATTTTTGCATTAAAAAATATTTTTAAATCATTTAATTGTATTATTTAATTAATTGATTCATTTTAATTAATTAAAAATACTTTTTGTCTTTAAAAATCACAAAAAAATTCATGTAGCATTCTCACATATTTAGAACAATTTACAAACTCATCTTACAAATTTCTTTTAGGGTTTGATCACATTTAGACAATTAACCATAAATTAGGGTTTCTAAATTTCCTATTTTCTAACCCTAACTTCAAAAATTCATTTCTGATCAACCAAGATGAGTTTGTAAATGGTTCTTTTTGCATTCTTTCATACTTGGCATGTAGTATCTAGGGTATTTAACTCACATTTTTGCATTTCATTTTCCATTTGTTTGGCATTTTTCATGAAGAAGTACCCAAAACCCTAACCTAACTTAGAAAAACCATAACTTGATTTTGGTATAGCTTCTGACTTCCATATTTGCAATTTCATATTTTTATCATGTGATTTGCTTCTGTTTTGATCATATGCATCTCATACTTTCTTAAAACCCTAATTTGTCATGTTCATTTGCATTCATCTTTGCATACCATCATCATATGAACTTGTCATGACATATCATGCATTTGTATGTCATCTTTGACACCTTAGGACATGTGTGAATGTTGGTTGATCATTGTTGCATTCATTTGGTTTGATTTGCATCTATTACATCTTATGTATGTTCATGTGATCTTAAGCCTCTAACATGCTTGTTTTTTGCATCCATCACTTGTATGATCATACATATAAATTGTATATGACTTTGCATCTCTACATGACACATTTGCATCATCTATTCACTTCTGGTTGGCATCATTGCATCCTCATCTTTGCATCATTGCATCTTGTTTCACCTTAAGCATTCATATTAACCATTGGAGGGGCTTATGGTAAGTTGATCAGGATGTGGATTTGCCTCCACATCCAACCTCTTCTTATCTTTCCATTTGCATCTTATTTTTCTTTGAAGTGAGTTTGACTCACTTATTCTCTCTCTTGCTCCTTCTCTTTCTCTTAGACCACTTAACTTCTTCAGGAAGTAAGTAACTTATTCTCCTTTCTCTTCTCTTTTCATCCGCTTTTTCTTCCTTGGTGGCCATCTGAAGACTTTCTGAAGATCTTTCTCTAAACCTCACAAACCATAGGAATATCTAAGAATGATAACTTTAGGGTGTAACACCCCAAATTTTCCCTCTTCTTTTTTAAGCATCATCACCATATCATATTCATCATAAGCATATCATATTCTTGGCATCTTTGCATGGAAAGATGAGGCATAACATTCTCATGACCTAACATTAGGCATATGATCATCTGTGGAGGGATTTGAAGCATCACAAGCTATAACAAGAGACCCAATGGATTTTCTCAAGTCCTATGAGGAGTCTACATTGCATTCACAAGCTCAAGATCATTCACAAAAGCCCAGGAGGTTGGAGGATCATCAGGGAATTCAAGCTAGGGCAAAGCTCCTACACAATGATCCCAAATTAGGGTTTGAGTTTCAAGCATGAAATCTTTGTGACTTTGGCAATTTCATCTGGGAAAAGTCTCTCATATGTTAAGATGATCCTAGGGATGAAGTTTGGTGAGAAAACTCCTTGTGGAAGTCAGGTATTTCTTCAGTTGCATGTAAATGAAGAAATTGATCAAGTATGCATTCTAGAAGTCAACTGTGAGATTTCAAAAGGTCCAACCCTATTTTTCTAGTCAAGGGATGTTCTTATAACCTTATAAGAGGTTTGACAAAGTCAAAGATCAAGAATCAAGAGATTTTGAGGTGTTTTGCATTTTTGGCTTGTGATTGGTCATGAAATTTTCCATTTTTAGTAACCTTTTGCCCTAATTTTCAAGTGTACATAACTTGGTGAAAAAAGCTTCAAATGAATTGCCACCAAACATGAAAATTGAAGATTAAAGTCTCCCATTTTTAAAAAGTACAATTACTTTTTCATATCCCTCATGGTTTGTGAGATGAGGCCTTCGAAAATCACTTGTTTTTTAGGGCATGGCATGAATTTTAAGCCTCCTCCAAATGCAAAATCTCATGTAACTTGTTTTCAAGTGGTTTAATGGACAAATTAAGATCATAGTACTTCAAGGAAATGCATGAGAATATTTGTTGCCCAAGGAAGCAAATAAATTCGTGTATGAGAGGTGGTGTATTTCACAAGAGGCAAAAATGCATGATCATGAGAAAAGCATGACACCAACATCTAAGGGGAAGAATCATCTCATCATGAATCAAGGGCTGGGATGAGAGATCAGCATGTGCAAAGAGGAATAAAATGTACAAGCAAATTGGTCATTATTCTTCTTCATGCAATTTTGCAAAACAACCCCTATCACACAATTCATGCCACCACTTGCCACTAAACCCTAATTAGTTGGATATGTGCATGATATAAAAGTTAATCAAACCCTAAATGCAAGATAACACTTTCTCATTTCTCAGATTCAAATTTTCTTGCACAAGAGCAAAAGGTTTCGAATCTCTCTCCTCAAGCCACACCTCTCTCATTTCTTTTCTTATTCTTCTTCTACAAGCTTCAAGGATCACATTTCTCTCATCAATCAAAGCCGAAAGTGAAGAATTGGAGAGTTTCCATTCAGAGCAGGTTGCTTCGAAGCTCCAAATTCAGGCTCTCTCAAGCTTCCTCTTGCATTTATTTTGCAAGAGGAGATCAAAGTACACAGATCTGCAGCATCTGGAGTTCTATTTTGGTGATTTTGAAGTGGTTCCATCTCAGGCATGACTTGAAATTCATGAATATGGTACTTGTTTTTCTTATGTGCATTGTGATCTATGAACTTTGCTGAGTATGCTGCACTAATTAGATTTAAAAATGAATGAATAATGAGTGAGAAATCTGGATCTGAAAGTTTGATGTCAAACCTTATTTGCTTCGATTTGATGAATTCATGTAGTATTTATGTATTTGAATGCTGGATTCGTGTTTAGATTGATTAAATGATCAGATCTGGAGGTTTGTGGCTTCGTTCATGTGATTTTGTTCTTAGTTTGAATTTTCTGATGCCGGAGCCCTAGCTCTGGTCACCGGATTCTGCATTTTTGTTCGTCTGAGTTTTAATGAAGAAGATGAAAGCATAGCCTTAGGACGCAGGATCTGGACGGTTGACCTCATGCCAGCACATTAAAATTACCCTCTCCCTGGCACGTGACTTTATGTTTCATTTTGTAATCTAAATTAATCATTTTATTTTGCACACACCATAACTAACGTGTTCTCACTCCCTGGCCAATCATTTTGCATACTTGTTTTAATGAGTGACTCAATCACATGCGTACGTTTGATCCTCTGGCTCTTGTTTTTCCCTACTTTTTCTGAATTTCCATTGTAATTCTCATAAACCTGCGCTGGACTGAGTGGGCCTCCCTTGATATTCACCCCCCTGTTTTAAAGCCCAATTGATTTAATTGACTTCCTCTTCTAAACGCACCCCCTGGCATGTTTCTTTATTTTATTTCACTTTTATTTTCATTTTATTTTCAGTTTGCTTTTTAATTTATAAAAATAGAATTAGGTCTCCAAATATCATAAAACAATTCATGTGTTTCTTTTAGTTTTCTCTAATTTTTGTTATTTTTATTTTTTCATTTATTTTTAATTGTCACGTGGAAATTAATTGTCTCTTTTAATTAATTGCATTTTATTTCATTTTAAAGCATGTTGACTTGTTCATTTTCTATCTTGATCATTATTTTGAATTTTTAGATGGTTCTTTTTGCTCTGGATTCATGATAAGATGTAGTTTATTGGTGATTTTTGTTCTGATATTTAGAATTTTGTTTAATTGATTTTGATCTCTAACTTGTGCATGAAGCTTTCTAACCCTAATCTATGTTTGTACCCTCATTTGAATGATCAAGCTTCTGAATCTGATCCTCTCCTTTTGGCATGTTGATATGGTATGATTGAAGATCATTTGTGCAAGTTTGTGGATTTTTTTATGCTTACTTGAATTGATTTGAATTTTGGTTCTTCACTTGTCCCTTTTTGCTTCTTTTGGATCATATGTTCATTCCTTAGCTTAGAAGGGAACTTGTGCCAACTTCTTTAGGATGTTTAGAGCCATCTTAGGTTATTGGTATCCTTTTGGTCTTGAGTTGATGCTTGTACCTTGGAAAAGTTTGTGTTTGGTTGCTCTTGAATTTCTTACACACTTATGCATGCTCACTTCACTTCCTTTGCTTCTTTCCTCTCATGATGTGAATGTTTGACTATGTGTGCTTCTTCTCTTCATTTCATGTGGTCCTTAGACACTTTCTTAACATGTTAGGATTCTGGTTTGGCACTTTGTGATGTTGCTTTGACTATTTTGCTTTGCATCTTCTCATGTTCACTTTGTTTTGCCATAGTGATTCATATTGCTTCATGTTGAGTTGTATAATTCTTATCTCATTCTTGTGCTTTGAGTTTGCATTTGGCATTTGTGTTTATGACTTCACTTCTGGTTGTGTGACTTTGGTTTGACATTATGTTCATTTTGTATTGCATTTATGCTTGTTTCACTAACCATTTCAGGGGCTTTGGTAAGTGAGAGGTGTGGATGTGATTCCCACATCTCCAAATCTTATCTCTTCTCTTCTCCTTGTTATTTTTCTAACCTTGTGTTTGTTGGGCTTAGGCCTTACTTCCTCCATCTTCTTTTCTTCTTTCTTCTCTTTCTCTTCTTATATCTTCTTTCATTAGGATATTTAACCTCACTAACCTAGGTTCATCCATGCATGATAACATTAGGATTTGTTAGTCCCCGATTAGACTTTTACCTTTGTGATCCTTTTGTTTCTCTTCTCTTCTCATCTCGAAAACCTAAAGAAGACACTTAATAAAGATTGAAATGAGATCTTGAGCAATAGCCTTATCCCATGAGATACTTGTAGTCTTCCCATCTTGGGATAGTACAAGCTTGTCTTGTGATGTACAAGTCTGATCAGGATATCATCTTCACCAAGAAAATCATAAAACACACTTCTTCAATGTAAATACAAAAAATACTTAATAAGTTTAATGAGTTAGTGAGCTTAAGCCCTAATCTCTGGATTCAAGTTTTGGGGATCTTCTCCTTACTTGAGTGTGCTTGTTCTATTATTCCATCTTGGAATGTAGTGAGAAGTTCACATTCCATGGAAAAGAGCTTGAGTTCACTTCCTTGTGACATATTCCTAAAAGCTTCTAAAAAAACACAAACAAACAATAAGCGTCTTTCCTTCGGGAATTCCCTTCTCATCTCCTTCGCTCCGTCAGCGAACTTGCTTCTTCTTGTCATTTTGCAAGACGGTAACGCACTCGTCTTCCGAGCCTGCAACACCTGAGCGTTGATATAGGCAGTTCAAGCCTTAATACACAAGCAATCTTTTCCACCCCTAGTTAGGGGAACTACGGCGACTCTGATCCTCATTGTCCAGATGAGGTACGTAGGCAGCGGGGTAGGGCCCGTTCGAGCACAACATTTATTTTCCCTACATTTTTTCCTTTTCATTTCTTTTTTCAGTTCCCTTTTCGTTTCTTTTATCTAGTTCAATTCATTTTCTTTGCAGCAGCTTTCATTCCTTCACCCTTTGAAGCAGTTTCTTTGCAAGCGTGGATCCCGTCGGGTACGTCGAACGATCGGGGGTGCTAATACCTTCCCAGGTCGTAACCGACTCCCGAACTCAGTCTCTTTGGTTCGCAGGACCCGTGTCCTTCCTTTTCTTTTCTTCTGGTTTGTGCAGCATTACCATTCTCGTTCCTTCGGGATAAAAATGCTTGGCTGGCGACTCTACCTCTTTCCGCGCCACTTTCTCGTTTGTACCAGGATGGAAATCCGGGGAGCGACATAGGATTGTACATAGTTTCCCATAGTTTTTTACCTTTGAGTCTCTTTGAGTCACTGCTTCTCATCATATAATCAAGGCTAAACAGTTAATGTTTTAAGACTTTGTATTAGGGTTATGCCTGTATCCTTATCTTAGGATGGAGTGTATAACTTTAATACTTAGTGTTAAACCTTTAAGATGTTTACACCTCCTAATCAAAACACCTAATAATCATTAAGACTTAAGCTTGTAACTTGGGCCTTATATTAGGGTTACATCTCCGCTTGTTGGTTCAGAGGGACTAACCTTAGTGTTTAATGGACAAGTCCCCCTCAAGTTTAGTCTTACAAACATAAAATCCATTTCTTAATCCCACCTTTAATTAAAATCCACTTTAATAAAGGCTTGTTATATAATGATTTTAATCTCTAACCATGGATTAAGTTGAGGTATCTTCCTCATCTTAAGTGTCCTCATCTATCATCCTTCTCTTAGGATGGTGTAATGAGTTCACTAATCCTTGATTAGAGATTAAACTCATTACTTAACACAAAACAAAAATCCAAAAGCACTTAATAATCACAAGTAGGTTAATGATCTTAATCTTGCATCATTAGGGTAATTAAGTTGAGATCTTCAACTCATACTTAAGTAGACTCATTATCCCTAATCAGGGGTGATATAATGAGTTTACGACCCTTGATTAAGGCTTAAGCTCATTATCTTATGCAAAACACCAAAACCAATAAAAACCTGAAAACAAAAATACAAACAATAAACCTCTCCTCCGGGATTCTTTTCTCATCACATTCACTCTGAAAATGAGAACTCGCTTCTTCCGTCTAATGCAAGACAATTAGCACTCGAGCCAGACGAGTCATACACTTGAGCATAGACAAGCAAGCAGTTCACAACCAAATTAACCAGTCTCTTTGAGTCGAACTACGGTGTTCTGACTTCCTCGTTGCACGAGAGGATACATAGGCATAACTTAACAGTTACCGAACAAAAGTCTCTTTGTCTCCCCCCTTCTCTCCTTCTTCTAGCTTTCTTTTCTTAGCCTCAACTTTGAGCACTCACTTTCTTCTTTGCACTAACACTTTGTACATCCTTTTCTCCCTAGCTTTTTATGCACAGTTTAGCACATACATTATCCCCTTTTAAAACACAATCAGGTATGCGTGGATCCCGTCGAGTACGATGGACGATCTGGGTGCTAATACCTTCCCAGGTCATAATCAACCCCCTTACCCAGTCTCTTTGGTTCGCAACCGTCTTATCCATCTCTTTCCAGGTTTATGCAACATTACCTTTCCTTCGGGATTAAAATGCCTAGCTGGCGACTCTATTCAACCTCAACCTCCAACATCACTGACGGTTCGCGTTTGCACCGGGATGAAAATATGGGGAGTGACACCTATCCTGATATGTGTAACACCAGATCTGTTACGCAAATGAACAAAATGCCTCTAATTCCAACGCTTCTACAAATTCTCACAACTTCATCATTTTTTTCAATCTTAGTTGGGTTTCTACATCGATTTTACTCTCAAAAACTTTTGTATCTATTCATCTATCCAATTCTACGATCGATTTTACAAACCCTAACTTCTTCTACACGAATTCTCCAACAACAGTCCAATAACAGCACAACCAACAAAATACAACAAAGATTATACCAGCAATACAATAAGAACAACATACTTCTTCATCAGATATCAACAAGAAATCGACAACAACAAATCATATCAAACAAAACAAATGAAATTACACTAAAATCCCAACCTACATACGATCATCTAGTCCCAGTTATGGAATTCGAACCCCACCCTTACCTTGGATTGAAGGCAGCTCGAATTCATCGTAGAAATTCCCGCGAAAATCTTCAACCTAGCCTCTTCTTGATCTCCCTCTAAGACTTGTTCTTCCTTCTCTCACAAAATTCTGATTATTCTCCTAATTAAGTTTTCATCTTGTTTTTACTAAACTTTCACTAATTAACGTAATTACTAATGGATCCAACTTAGTACCCCCAACTTACTACTCTTACACCACAAAACTAAGCCCACTTAATATTATTCTATTAATAATTATTTTACTTATTCGATTTAAACAACCTAAACACAACTTAACCCGCAACATAAAATCAACTTAATAGCTTAAACGACTTAACGACACAAACGACAAAACAACACTCAACAACCAATTATCGGGAAACATACACATGAATATTTATTTAATTAATTAATTAAATACGGGCGTTACAACTCTCCCCCACTTAGAACATTTTCTTCCTCAAATATCTTACCTCGCTCAAACAACTCAGGATATGATTCCCGCATCTTGCTTTCCAACTCCCAAGTTATACTTTTCCCAGCAGCTCCCAGCCAAACAACTTTGACTAAAGCAATCTCTTTGCCTCATAATGTCTTTATTTCACGACCCTCACTTTGTACCGGCATAGTCTCCACCGTGAGATTATCCCGTACTTGCACATCATCCATACTAATCACATGAGAAGGATCTGAAATATACTTCCGGAGTTGCGACACATGGAACACATCATGCAAATTTGACAAGTTTGGCGGTAAACCAAATCTATAAGCAACATTTCCAACTCTTTCCGAAATCTGATACAGATCAATAAAACGAGGAGTAAGCTTCTTATATTTCAACGCTCTCCCAACACCTATTATAGGCGTAACTTTAAAAAATACATGATCACCATGCTTGAAATTCTAACTCTTTCCTTCGCTTATCATGATAAATCTTCTTCCGACTTTGAGAAGCCTTCAACTTCTCTCGAATTAACTTCACCTTCTCAATAGTCTCTCGAACTATCTCTGGTCCAAGTACTACACTCTCTCTATATTCATACCAACACATCAGAGTCCTACATCTCCTGCCATACAACGCCTTGAAAGGTTCCAATCTGATACTAGAATGGTAATTGTTATTATACGTGAACTCGACTTAGTAAAACGAGTCGATTTATTAAAACTATAAACGATCACCCAAATCAAATCATGCCCTATTGGAGTATTAGGAAATCCCATTACAATTTCCATAGAAATGCTATCCCATTTCCATCCTAGAATTTCCAATGGTTGCATCAGACCAGCAGGTTTCTGATGTTCAACTTTCGACTTCTGACAAACCAAACAAGCATACACAAAACGCGCTACATCATTCTTCATCCCAGGCCACCAAAGCAGCTTCTTCAAGTCCTGATACATCTTAGTCGCTCCTGGATGAATACTCAAATTACTTCTATGACTTTCCTCAAGAATCATTCTTTTTATATCAGTATTATCAGGTATACAAATCCAATCCTAAAATCTCAAAACACCATGTGCATCCAACTTTAAACTATTCTTCTCTGATTCACCAGAGTCAACTATTATATCTACTAGTTTCACATCCAATTTTAAGCTTCTCTAATATTATACAGAAAATCATTATTAATCTTCAACATACCAAACTTGACTTTCTTCGTCGTCACTTCGCAAACTAAACTCATATCTCGAAATTGCTCAATCAACTCTAACTCCTTAACCATCATTGCTAACATATGCAATGTCTTCCGACTCAAGGCATCTGCTACAACATTAACTTTACCCAGATGGTAATTTAAACTAAAGTCATAGTCCTTCAACAGTTCCAACCATCTCCGTTGCCTCATATTAAGCTTTTTCTGATCAAACATATACTTCAAACTCTCATGATCACTAAACACTTCAAATCTAGAACCATAAATATAATGCCTTCAGATTTTCAATACAAGAACATCTGCGGCAAGTTCCAAATCATGTGTAGGATAGTTCTTTTCATGAACCCTCAACTGTCTCTACCCATAAGCAATCACTTTACCATTCTACGCGAGGACACCTCCTAAACCCATCAATGATGCATCACAATACATAACGAATGGTTCTTCTGAATTCGGGAAAATCAAAATCGGAGCCAACGTCAATCTCTTCTTCAACTCTGTGTAACACGGTGGGAGAACTGACTTTCTATAAATGTTGCGGATAGCAAGAGTCACCACCGAATTTTATTTTATCCAAAAGGAAAGGACATAAAAGAACAGGAAAGACCTTTAAAAGATTTTGAGTTCGGGGGGTAGGTTATACAACGGGAAGGTGTTAGCACCCTTTATATCCATGGTTATCCATGAGATCTTTGTTACTTAGCTCACTTTAAATTGTTTTGAGAAAGGTGTAGTGTGTGATTAAGAATTTTCTAAGTACTTTATAATGATCCTCGTATGAATGTATATAAAGACTTTGTTTTGAAAATTTGTTTGAAATGTGAGGTGTAATGAAGTATTTTGAAAAGGTGAGCAAGTAATTAAAAGGAACCTACCTTATATTAAGTCTTTACAGTTCTTATATGTTCTTTCAATAGTAAGACTATCCCTATTATTAAGGAATAAGTAGTCATTACCTTGGATGTAAGAAGGAACATGTATAGGGACATCTGAATATAGGCAACTGCAAGGTGTCTTTAGCAATACGTAGGGACTTATCATCTTTTATTCGAAGGGACAAGATCATTTATCGTAGGAAACCTCGAAGGGACTTGATCTTAAAAACTGAAGGGACTTGATGATATTTATGAAGGGACTTTGCTTAAGACACCTTAATTGACCTTAGGAATAGGCAACATGAGAGGTAACCTTAGAAAGTGCAAGATGGCAATCAAAGATCGACTTACGTGTGTGAGTGTTTATATTCAAGTATTTATCTTATTTAATTAGTTATTCTAAGTCAATTTTAATTACAAACATGTTATGCACATCCTAGAATTACTAACCACACAGTTAATATATTCACAATGAAAACAAAGCAAAAATATAAACCTAAACTATTACAAAGCTTTGGGATAGTTACAATATAATCGAGAAATATAAATAATAATAAATAAGCAATAATAATCAATAATAATAAGAATGAATATAAATGGTTAGAAAATAAAAATAAGAGGAAATAATAAATTAGCAAAATAAATTAACATTAGGAGGTATTTTAAATATTTTAATAAAGAAAATAATATTTTAATAATAATAATTAAATTATATACATATTTAATAAATAATAAATAATTAATTATGATTTACAAAAAGATTAAACTAAATTCTAAAGTTAAGAAAATATTAGAATTAGGGTTAGGGTTAGAAAAATTAGGGTTAGGGTTATAATGGTGAGAATTAGGGTTTCATTTATTAATTTATATAATAAACCAATTTATTTACAAAATATATATATTTAATAATATGAATATATAATAAAATAAATATAATAATTAGATTTTTTTTAAGAAAATAATTGGAATATAAAAAAAATAAGTTTTTTATAAAAGAAAATAATATATACATTTATTTTATGAATTATTATTTAAAGAATTATTTGAATTAAATAAACAAAACAAAAAACATAGTGAAAATAAATGAAAAAAACATACTTGAGGCTGAGATTCGAACCCAGGCCCTAGGCTTTGCAAACACAAGACCAACAACATCACCACCAGGCCAGGCGCACGCTGGTGCTAGCATTGGAGTTTAATTGGTTTTATTGTTAACCTGCAAAAATCATGAAAAATAAAACGAAACAAAATGGCCTGGGGAGGATTTGAACCCGGAACCATTCATTCACACACCAACACACAAACCAACTGAGCTAATACTGCACATTCAACATATAATCAACAAATAAACATTATATTTTAAAAGAACTTTTTGAATTGTATTTTGGCGCCACTGACTTCATCTTCTCCAATTTTCATGTGAAAATTCCTGCGTTTTCTTCTATGCATTTACCTGCGAATCAAATTTCGTAGGTTTTCCTAGCCAGCTTCAATGATCATCAAACCTGTAACAATTCATCAAATTGAAAGCACCAATGCACTCTATACAACAAACCCAGTTCAATTATGTTTTTAAAATTCATTTATATTTGGTTAATCGTGAAACCCTAAATGAGGGACATAAACCTAACTATGGCCGTTTACGATTTAGGTCATGAATCTTCAATCTAATTGTCCAGAAAGCTTGCAAACTTCTTTCTAAACACAAATCAACAACCAAAATCAGTGAATGATGCATAAATAATGAAAATCAAAAATCAAAAGTTCAAGAACAATTCTGATTCGGTTATGGCTTATGATCATGCTTTTGATGTATATGAGGATTAAAATACGATCAGTGAACCTCAAAGAAGCTAAAACAACCTTCAAAAGTTATTGAAATTGCTTGAATGTATGAAATCGAATTTCAAATTTGGAGTGAAATTTTGACTTGTGATTTTGTTCTTGGAGGCAGCCAAATTCGTGTCCCAGCATTGTGATGTCTTCATATATATGTAGTGAGTGTAATTAGGTCAAAAAATCCAATCCCACTTTGGACTTTTGGGTAACTTGAGATTGAAGAAAGATATGCTTCAAAATATTGAAAAAATTTGATATCTTCTTACTATTTTGTTTGATCTGATTTTATATGTTCTCAATCACCTTTAATTGACCTTTAAGAATTTCTAGAACCAAAATCCTATCAAATATTGAAACTTTTATATTTTATTTTGATTTAAAATGATTTTTAATGTATAAAATCATAATAAATAAAATAAAATGAATAAAAATTTGAATAAATGATTTTTAATTCGTGCGTGATGTCATGGTAGTGATTGGGTCATAAAAATGCAAGCCCATTTGGAGAAATTTGGTTCTAAGGTCCCATTTGCTTCATAAACCTCTCAAAAATTTCCCAACATTGCAAAGACATAAGTCCCTCAATTTTAATTCTATGAAGGTGTTCTTGGACATTTTGGAAAGCCTAAAGAGTCCTTTAACAAACCTCTTTGGTCTCATGTCCATATCCTTTACCATTCTCAAGTTATGCCCTTTGGAAGATGTTGACTTTTTGTTGACTTTTAAAATGACCTATAATGTCTTAGCGCATACCTTCCAAATGAAGCATTTTTGGGCTTGGCTTGTGAGACACAAAGTTGTAGAGAATTCAATTTACTTCAAAATGAGCTTTGGATGGAAAATTTATGATGAAGCATGTGAAAGTTATGGCTGGTCAAAGTTCAGTTGACTTTTCCTATGAAAACCCTAATTTAGAAACTCCTGATTCTTGATGATCTGAAATCTTCTTGATGAATCATGATCAACCCTTGATAAAATTATGAATTTTACTTCATATACTTGATGTTGGCAAAAAATCATGAAGTGTGACTTTGGTTTGACCACTGTTGACCTCAGTTTGACTTTTTGACTGCTTTGATTGATTTTAGCCTATCTGATCATTTGATTGAGCAAACCTTTTGGGAATGCCTTGAAACTTGACATAGGAATTCTTAAAGACATATAGGATTCTATGAAGCTCACTTGAAGCCTTGGAAGTCCATTTAGCCTGATGAAATCTAAAACCCTAGTTTAGGATGCATTACTTAGGAGGATGCATTGTCTGAGGGGATTGTCAAGCTTTCTGACTAATTGTGAACCTTGTGAACCTCTTGGGATACCTTGTGAATCTTGTGAACCTTGTGAACCTCTTGGGATACCTTGTGAATCTTGTGAACCTTGTGAACCTCTTGGGACACCTTAGTACACAATGTCTTGTCTAGGTGAGGGCAAATTTTGGGGTGCAACAACTGCCCTTGTTCAATTTTCTGAAACCTGAGGGGTTAGATTGGCATATGTGCCATTCGTGACCTGGAAGGTTGGCATAGTTTATGCAATATGTATGCATGCATGTCATGGTGCATCTAAGTAAATGTATTATGCATTTATGGATATGTTATGGTATGATGTAAATGATGTATGTATGAATCATGCAGCCTGAAGCGTCTGGATATCTTTGTATAACAACTACTGGCTAGGGAAAATAAATCTCTATTCGTTGCTGAAGAATATGAGGACCTCATTCCCGTTTTGTTTGATAGTATAGTATTTATAACCTCCCGTCTTCGTTTACCGTACTTCTTTTGAAGGGATAAGTTCATGAGTATCCTGACTAAGGATAAAAGAGATGGACATAAATTCAAGGGGAGATGTAACTCGAAGTATCTATAAAGATAGACTTGCTCTGCTGGGGATTTGTAGTTGTCTGGTGGGGATGAACCGACGAAGCTTCGTTGAACTCCTACCCTCGTTCGTACTTAGTAAATACTATTACTGCATTTTATGCATTTCTGGTAAACATCAATCATATTCAAAAGCATACATACATTCAAACACAACCAATGGACGTTTTCGCTTAGGTAAATAGGGTAAAAGTAAATCTGGATTCAAAGATGAAATTTTATTTATATTATAAAGTGACCTATACACAGGCAAGTTCGTACAAGGAGCAAAAATCCTAATAAGAGGAATTCGTCGTAAAAGTTTTACAAAACAAAGAAAACAACTATGTGAGAAATAATCCTATTGAGTTTCAATTCCACTATTGCCATTATCTTCAAGTATCTCATCTTCTGCTGTTGAGACAGAAACGATTGGATTGATCCTTATCTGTTTGAACTTGAGTTAAGTAGTACTGACAGTTGGAGTTATATGGGTGATCCAACGAGACATAGTCATACGCTTTAATCCCTAACTTTTGCCTGTATTACCTTTTCAGGTTTTCAATCCACCGGGATACCCTTTTTTGCCCAAGCCACCCTTTCAGGTTTTCGACTTGCCGGGTGTACATTTTTTTTATATATATATCCCTAATTTTTTTCCCGAACCCTTTTGGTTCGCCGGGATGCCCTTATTTTTGCCTAGGTCAGTCAACCTAGCGGGTCCCTTTTTATGCGTGGTATTTTTTAACTATGTCTGCGTTTACAGGTTGTGGGAAGTCTTCACCATCCATAGTAGTAAGCATCATGGAACCTCCTGAAAATACTCTCTTGACTACAAATGGTCCTTCATATGTAGGAGTCCACCTGCCCCTAGGATCACCCTGTGGTAGTATGATACGTTTGATTACCAAGTCACCAGCCTGATATACCTTTTGCTTAACCTTCTTATTAAAAGATCACCCGTTTCTGGTACATCTGGCCATGACAAACAACTGCCAGCCTTTTCTCATCAATCAAATTTATCTGGTCAATTCGAGTCTGAATCCATTCATCTTCATCCAAGCCTACATCCTTCATGATTCTTAAGGAGGGGATCTGAACTTCAATGGGCAAAACTGCTTCCATACCATAGACTAAGGAGAATGGGGTTGCCCCTGTTGAAGTGCGTATTGTAGTACGATAACCATGAAGAGCAAATGGTAACATCTCATGCCAATCTTTGTAAGTAACAGTCATATTCTGTAGAATCTTCTTAATGTTCTTGTTAGCAGCTTCTACTGCCCCATTCATTTTCGGACGATACGGAGAAGAGTTGTGATGCTTAATCTTGAACTGCATGCAGAGATCAGTAATCATGGTGTTGTTCAGATTAGAGCCATTATCTGTGATAACCCTTTCAAGGATGCCATACCTACATATGAGATTATTCTTAATGAATCGAGCCACAACATTCTTAGTAACAGATGCAAATGAGGCTGCCTCCATCCATTTTGTAAAGTAATCAATAGCAACCAGGATGAAACGATGCCCATTAGAAGCAGTAGGCTTAATCTCACCAATCATATCAATGCCCCACATGGAAAAAGGCCAAGGAGCAGTCAACACATTCAATGGAGCTGGAGGTATATGCACCTTATCAGCATAGATTTGACACTTGTGACATGTTCTGGAATGTTGATAGCAGTCAGTTTCCATGGTAGACCAATAATAACCTGCTCTCACTATCTTCTTTGCCATGGAATGACCACTAGAATGAGTTCCAAAGATCCCATCATGCATGTCTTCCATAATCTTTGTTGCTTCCTTCTTATCCACACAACGAAGCAAAGTCGAATCATGATTGCGCTTGTAAAAAATTCCATTACTCAAGAAGAACTTAGCAGAAAACCTCCTCAGAAACTTCTTATCTTTGACAGATGCCCCTTCAGGGAACTCCTGAGTTTCAAGATATCTTTTCACCTCATAGAACCAAGGCTTTTCCTCTCCTCCTTCAGTATCAATCTCATTACAGTATGCAGGCTTCTCAAATCTATCAATAGTAATCTTGGGAGCTTCATCATCCCAGCTAATCTCAAACATAGATGCCATGGTGGCTAATGCATCTGCCAACTGATTCTCTCCTCATGGAATATGTCCAAAGGTAATCTCTTCAAAATATGGGATCAAAGACAACACATGCTCTCTGTAAGGAATAAGATTTTCATGCTTGGTATCCCAATCTCCTTTAATCTGACTAACTACCAGGGCTGAATCCCCATATACGTCCAGGAACTGAATCTTCATCTCAATGGCAGCTTTGATACCCATGATACATGCCTCATACTCAGCCATGTTATTGGTACAATAGAAACAAAGTCTTGCAGTAATTGGGGTATGACAACCTTCAGGGGAAATGATCACAACACCAACACCATTACCAAGCGCATTAGAAGCTCCATCAAAAACCATAGTCCATCAGGATCCTTGTTCAGGTCCGTCATATTGTCAAGGTTCTTTGGTAATAATCATAATGTCTTCATCAGGGAACTCAAAACTCATTGACTAGTAATCATCCACTGCTTGATGAGCCAACTGATCAGCTACAACACTTCCTTTAATGGCCTTCTGAGTAGTGTACTGTATATCATATTATGTTAAGATCATTTGCCATCTCGCTATTCATCCGGAGAGAGCATGTTTCTCGAATATGTACTTGATTCGATCCATCTTTGAAATCAACAAGGTAGTATGAGTCAACATATACTGTCTTAGTCGGCGAGCAGCCCATGCCAAAGTGCAACAAGTTTTCTCGAGCAGTGAGTATCTTGTTTCACAGTCGTTAAAATTTTTGCTAAGGTAGTATATTGCCTGCTCTTTTCGACTAGACTCGTCATGTTGCCCCAACACACACCCCATTGAGTTGTCTAATATTGTTAAGTGAAGGAAAATTGCGATCTAAACGCAACGGAAAACAAAATTTTCCTTTAGTGATCCTTACGAATGAGCATGGTCAGTGATAGAATCGTTACCTCTTTGTGGCGATTCAGATCTTTGATGCAGCGATCACAAGCGTTGATGAAGTGCAACGCCTCTACTCAGTCCACACGAACAGCTTCCGTTCACAGTGCTAGCTTCTTACGAACGGAATTATTTGAGTGAGAAAAGAGAATCAAAAACGAAATTGCATCAAGTGAAAGCTTCATCACAAGGGTTCCTTTTATAGACTCTCTTGTGGGCTACGGGCTAAAAGCCCAATTCACATGATCCATAATAATATTATATATTATTATAATAACTATTATTATAATAAATATATTTATTTTATTATTATTTTATAACCATTATAAAATAACAATAATTATTATTATATTATCCGAATTTCTATTTTTCACTTAAGTGCACTGTCTTACGGTGTTCCTTTGATTTCTCTATCTCTCATCAAACTGTCCTTATGTGTGTGACCCTGTAGGATTTCGTAACGTTGGTAATTATATTAAATTATATATTTAACATAATAAACAGTGAGCGGTATCTAGCAACACATCACTGCTACCCAAGTCACGAAAATGTCATGTGATCTGACAAAACCTTTTTCGTGATAATATATGTTTGTAGAATTACCCTTTTGCCCCTATGTCTATATTGAACACAAGGCATACACTGTGTCATCCTTGTCCAGTTCAATATTGGGCCCTTAGACATTTCTCCTGTTATGCAGGATTGGCAAATTCCATCTAGGACACTCATGTCCCTCAGCATGCTTCGTGGAGTGCCCATCAACTGTCTTTATGATCATCCAGTTACGGATAATGTTTGATCAGCAATAAAGCACCCGACTCTACATCTAGGGTCCATAGTGGTTTCAGGTCGAAGGGTGGTAATACACCATTATCACCATGAGAATAACTTATGACACTTTGCATAACATACTATGTAGTATTCTCATAGCGGGTCAATCCGGTATAAATATTACTCCTAATATTTATACCTATGTCAAGACTTGATAACTCTTTATCCATGATCCATGAGATGTGATCATCAGTCTATCTTCATAATAGTCTCAATGCTTTAATGTTATCCCACTTTGCAATAAAGCTTGACTACGGATATTTTAAGAATAATGTCTTTATGTTTAATGGGATCTCATGATTAAGTCACAATTAACATTTCATTAAACAGACTAACTATTCTAGGGACTTTATTATTCTGAAAGACAAACAGAATAAAGAAATGCCTTTTATTATTAAACGAATAATCCGATACAAGTACCAAAAAAGTATTGGCCTCTAGGGCTTACACCAACATTAAGTACATAATCAAGGGTCTTCCATCAACTGGTGGCATCAATATTGGAGGTTCTAGAAGATATCTCTTGATTTCATCAAAGGATATCTGACACTCATCATTCCATTCCATCACCTGATCTTTCTTCAGTAACTTGAAGATTGGCTCACAGGTAGCAGTTAACTGGGAAATAAATCTTGCAATGTAATTCAATCGTCCCAAGAATCCTCTAACTACCTTCTCAGTACGGGGAGCTGGTATCTCTTGTATAGCTTTCAGTTTTGCAGGATCTACTTCAATACCTTTTCCACGGACAATGAAACCCAGGAGTTTACCAGATCTAACTCCAAAAGTACATTTGTTTGGGTTCAATCTCAAATTGTATTTCTTCAACCTTTTAAACAGCTTATGCAGATGATCAAGGTGTTGCTCTTCATTCTGGGACCTGGCTATCATATTATCCACATACACCTCTATCTCATGATGAATCATATCGTGAAACAAAGCCACCATAACACGCTGATATGTTGCCCCGGCGTTCTTCAAACCAAATGGCATCACTTTATAGAAAAAGGTGCCCCACTGTGTAACAAACGTAGTCTTCTCCATATCTTCAGGTGCCATCTTGATTTGATTGTAACCAGAGAAACCATCCACAAAAGAGAATACCTTATGCTGAGCAGTGTTGTCTACCAGAACATCAATATGAGGAAGTGGAAAGTCATCTTTAGGGCTAGCCTTATTCAAATCTATGTAATCCACACACATGTGTACCTTTCCATCTTTCTTCGGTACTGGTACCAGATTTGCAACCCATTGAGGATAAGAAGTCATAGCTAAGAATCCTGCATCAAACTGTTTCATCACCTCTGCTTTAATCTTTTCTGACATTTCAAGACGCATGCAACGAACCTTCTGCTTCTTCGGATGACAATATTCTTTTACCGGTAAACGGTGAACCACAATGTCTGCATCCAACCCTGGCATATCTTCATAGGACCAAGCAAAGATCTCCACATAATCACGTAACATCTAAATTAGTCTGCTCTTAACACCATCTTCTAGTTCAGCCCCTATCTTGATCTCTTTCCTGTTTTCTTCAGTTCCCAGATTCACAACTTCGATTGGCTCTTCATGTGGCTGTATAGCTTTCTCTTCTTGTTGTAATAACCTAGCAAGCTCTACAGGTACTTCACAATCTTCCTCCTTTCCATCTTCAGCTTGATAGATTGGATTCTCGAAATTATAATTGGCAATAGTAGAATTGTTATCAACAGGATCCAGAGTGGATGAGGATCTGCATTTTAGTGATGTGGGTGTGTGTAAGAACACATAGCTGATAAAACAAAAAATAAAAATAAAAGAAAGACAAGGAGCACAATATTTATGAAAACGAAACGTCTATTGATTTTTATTGAATGAAGTATGCAAATGAAATGACATCCCGAAACAAGCATACCATTGTGCCCCGGGTAAGACACAAGGCTTAAAAGTTTAATTGTTTTTAAAATTACAAACTTAGAATAAAAACACAGTAATAGTATTTACTCTTGACTAAAGGAGATAGGAATAACGTCTTCGGTCTTCCAATTGTTGAGCCCATCACCCATGGTAGGAAAGATCCAATCATCCAGGTTGTAGTATTCACTATAGTCACCCACAACATTGATTTGATCTCTTATGACCCCTTTATTAGTGATACGAACAGCACGAGCACGACGAACAGCCTTCTGGGATTCTGCAGTGAAACCCAAACCAAATTTGTCAGACTTATAAGGGATGTCAGGAAGCTGACCCCAAATAGTACAACCACCTTCTTTAACCACAGCTCTAGCATCTTTGAGGGAGGCCATTGTAGGGGGTACTCTGGTAACCACAGGTACTCTTTTAACAACAGGGGGAGCTTCAGTAGCAGAAACGACCCAAGGAACTACCTCAAATGTCTGGCAAGGAGTCTCAACATACTCACCCTCCACCTCAACATATTTAAAAGTATTCACATGACTGACCATGTATTCTTCTTCAACATAAACAGTGACAATCTTTCCTTTCACCGGATATTTCAACTTCTGATGTAAAGTGGAGGTCACATCACCTGCCCCATGGATCCAGGGGCGCCCAAGCAAACAGGAGTATGCAGGACGAATATCCATTACATAGAAAGTAGAGTCGAAGACTTGAGAGCCTACTTTGATCGGGAGATCTACTTCTCCATGTACCACTCTTCTTGAGCCATCAAAGGCCCTCACTACTACATTATTTGGTCTTAACACGACATCCTCAGGACTGAGCTTGTCCAGAACCTCTTTGGGGAGCACATTTAATGAAGAACCATTGTCCACCAGCACATGAGACAAGGTAGTGCCCCTACATTCAATGGAGATATGCAAAGCTCTGTTATGGTTTCTCTTGGTAGGAGTCAAGTCAGCATCAGAAAAGCCTAACCCATTATCATAAGTCAGATGTGCAACACAATTCTCAAATTGATCCACGGAAATCTCATTTGGCACATGAGCAGTCTTTAGGAACTTGATTAAGGCTTTAGCATGAGCCTCAGAACACAGCAGTAAAGATAACATGGAAATTTTGGAGGGAGTATGCCCCAACTGGTCAACAATATCATAATCACTCTTGCGAATGATCTTCAACACTTCTTCCATCTGTTTAGAGAGATTTTTAGCAGTCGGTGCCTCAGCTTGCACAGGTTCAAACTTAGGACCTTTGCCCCAAGCATCAGTGCTTGGCTCAGAAGTGGAGGTAGTAACTGGAGTAACCGCACTTTTGGAGGTAGCCTGAGGAGAGAAAATTCTTCCACTTCTGGTGATCTTGCTAGATCCAGCAATGTTATCAACATCGAGATTATCATCAGTAACAGGTGCATCAGTCAGAGGTTCTTGCTTGACACCATGGATGTAAACATCAAAACCATAATTCCAGGGTATATCTTTATCAGAAGTATAAGGAACAGGGCCAGGAGTGGTAATAATCATGGGAGCCACTCTAGCTTCAGTAACAGTCTTCATAGGGCCTTCAGCAGTAATCCTGATAGGACCTCTAGGAGTGATCTTGACAGGGCCTTTGGAGGTAATCTTCACTAGCACTTTATCAACCATAGCTACATCTTCCAGCTTCGTTCTTCGAGTCATATGCTCACACATACTTTCCACAGATGATGTCCTCTCAAACAATATAGTGTAATTGTCCATGAGGCATTGAATACCATCTTTCAACTTCCAGCAGCTATCAGGTTTGTAGGCACAATAAAAACAGTCTTCATTACAACCTGGAAAGAAACCAGCCTGTACTAGCTTCTTCTTGATAATGGATAAGGGAGTAGTCACATCTGCTACTGAGGAAACATATGAAACTTCATCAACAACATTAACAGTCTTCTCATGATTGGGCATGGGAGCAGTGATCACATTTGGAGTCCCAGGAGGGTCAAATTCAATCTCCCCAGCTTCAATAATGTCTTGAATCTTGTTTTCAACACCCAACAGTTGTTGGTGTCATGCCCCGGACTATTAGAATGATAGACACATCGTGCATTAGGATTGTATCAAGGAGAGGAAGTATTAGGATTCTGAGGAGGGTCCTTTAAAGTAATGAGTTCCCCTTTCAACATGTGTTGCAAGGCTTGGGCCAGTGACATGTTAATCTTGGTGAATTGTCTTCTAGGCTTTTGTTGATTATTTTGTTGTTGTTCTGGTGCTGCAGGAGTAGGATTGGAAATGTGAACTGCTCCCACAGATTGGTGACTCCTGTTACGACTATGTTGACCGTACACAGCATTAGACTCCTTATTCCCACTAGGGGGCTTCTTTGCAGTGTTTGATGAAGAGGCACCCACCTGTATCTTACCACTTCTTATACCACTCTCCACATGTTCTCCAGTCATTATCAGCTCGGTGAAACCAGATGATGATCTTCCAATGAGGTGACTATAGAAAGGACCATTCAGCGTACTCATAAACATATCCACTAACTCCCTGTCAGTCAGAGGAGGTTGAACTCTGCCAGCCAGGTCTCTCCATTTCTGGGCATACTCCTTGAAACTATCTTTAGCACCCATTAACATGCTTTGGAGTTGCATGCGAGTAGGTGCTAAATCAGCATTATATTGGTATTGCATGTAGAAGGCCTCAGCAAGATCATTCCAATCACGAATATTAACACTCTCCAGTTGGTAATACCATTCCAATTGAGCCCTAGATAAGCTCTCTTGGAAGAAATAAATCCATAACTTCTTATCAGCAGTATGTGGTTGAATCCTCCGGACATAGGACCTTAGATGCAGCTTAGGACATGGAACACCATCGTATACCACAAAAACAGGAACCTTGAAACCAATAGGTATAACCACTCCAGAAACTAAACTCAGATCTTCAAAATCAAGACCAGAAGATTTTTGTAGTTCCATTGCATTCATTCTATCTACCAACATCTTGTACTTATCTTCACTAGCAGGATCATGATAATAATTTGCCTCAGATTCAAGAATTTCTAGAACCAAAATCCTATCAAATATTGAAACTTTTATATTTTATTTTGATTTAAAATGATTTTTAATGTATAAAATCATAATAAATAAAATAAAATGAATAAAAATTTGAATAAATGATTTTTAATTCGTGCATGATGTCATGGTAGTGATTGGGTCATAAAAATGCAAGCCCATTTGGAGAAATTTGGTTCTAAGGTCCCATTTGCTTCATAAACCTCTCAAAACTTTCCCAACTTTGCAAAGATATAAGTCCCTCAATTTTAAGGCTATGAAGGTGTTCTTGAACATTTTGGAAAGCCTAAAGAGTCCTCTAACAAACCTCTTTGGTCTCATGTCCATATCCTTTACCATTCTCATGTTATGCCCTTTGGAAGATGTTGACTTTTTGTTGACTTTTAAAATTACCTATAATGTCTTAGCTCATACCTTCCAAATGAAGCATTTTTGGGCTTGGCTTGTGAGACCCAAAGTTGTAGAGAATTCAATTTCCTTCAAAATGAGATTTGGATGGAAAATTTTTGATGAAGCATGTGAAAGTTATGGCTGGTCAAAGTTCAGTTGACTTTTCCTATGAAAACCCTAATTTAGAAACTCCTGATTCTTGATGATCTGAAATCTTCTTGATGAATCAAGATCAACCCTTGATCAAATGATGAATTTTACTTCATATACTTGATGTTGGCAAAAAATCATGAAGTTTGACTTTGGTTTGACCACTGTTGACCTCAGTTTGACTTTTTGACTACTTTGACTGATTTTAGCATATCTGATCATTTGATTGAGCAAACCTTTTGGGAAAGCCTTGAAACATGACATAGGGATTCTTAAAGACATATAGGATGATATGAAGCTCACTTGAAGCCTTGGAAGTCCATTTAGCCTGATGAAATCCAAAACCCTAGTTTAGGATGCATTACTTAGGAGGATGCATTGTCTGAGGGGATTGTCAAACTTTCTGACTAATTGTGAACCTTGTGAACCTCTTGGGATACCTTGTGAATCTTGAGAACCTTGTGAACCTCTTGGGATACCTTAGTACATAATTTCTTGTCTAGGTGAGGGCAAATTTTGGGGTGCAACACTCTGCAAAACGTTTTTCACACTAGACATCCCACATAAACGCTTTACTCTTACAAGTCAGACGAGTCAACGGAAGTGCTAACTTAGAAAATCCTTCAATAAACCTTCGGTAATAACCGGCCAATCCCAAGAAACTTCTAATCTCAGTAGCCGATTTCGGAGTTTCCCACTGCAACACAACATCTATCTTAGAAGGATCTACATTAATACCACTTCCTGAAATCACATGACCAAGGAAACTGACTTCCCTAAACCAAAATTCACACATAGACAACTTCGCATACAACTTCTTCTCTTTTAAAACTTCCAACATTGTTCTCAAATGTTCTGCATGTTCTTCTTCTGTCTTAGAATAAACAAAAATATCATCTATAAACGCAACCACAAAACGGTCCAGATAAGCATGCAAAATACGATTCATGTATTCCATGAATACACTTGGTGCATTAGTCACCCCAGAAGGCATCACCGAATACTTGTAATGTCCATACCTTGTTCTGAACACTGTCTTCTGAATATCCTCATCTTTCACCTTAATCTGATGATAGATCGATCTCAAATAGATCTTGCTAAACACACGAGCACCTACCAACTGATCCATCAAATCATCTATTCTTGGTAACAGATACTTGTTCTTAATCGTCACCTTGTTTAATTATCTATAATCTACACAAAGCCCTATACTTCCATCTTTCTTCTTAACCAACAAAACTGGAGCTCCCCACGGCGATACACTTGGTCTTACAAACTTTTTCTCAAGCAACTCTTCCAACTTCTTCTTTAATTCAGCCAACTCAGATGCAGACATCTTGTCCGGTGCCATAGACATAGGTCTAGTACCAGGTAGAAGATCAATCGCAAACTCAACTTCTCTTTCAGGCAGCACATCAGGAATTTCATCAGTGAAAATTCAGGAAATTCATTCACTACTTGCAATTCTTCAATCTTAGATTTACTCTCTACCATTAACGACACCATCAACGTAAACATATGGGCTTCCTCTTTCATAAATTTCAGCAACTCTCAAAAATGACAATAACCCAACTCCTTCCTCTTCTGTAGTAGAAAACCTCACCGACTTACGAAAACAATTTATATGAACATAGTTATACTCTAACTAGTTCATACCTAGGATTACATCCATCCCAGTCAATGGAAAGCACACCAAATCAACATAAAAGTCTCTATAGAGGATAGACAATGGACAACTCAAACACACTAGAGAAGTAGTCACCGACCCCTTAGCCGGAATCTATACGACCATTTCTCCTTTCATTTCGGATAACTTAAGCCCCAACTTGTTAACACAATAAGCAGAAATAAAAAAATGGGTAGCACCCGTGTAAATAATAGTAATTAAAGGAATACTATTAATGAAACACGTACCACTGACGAGCTTGTCCTCATTAGCTGTCTGAGTCCCAGCTAAAGCGAACATTTTTCCTCCTGACTTTACTTTCTTCGACTTCTGGAACTTGCTACCAATATGCCATTCTTCACCATAGTTAAAAAAATCATCTCTTTGTGCGTGCAATCAGATATTGCATGCCCAACGTTGCCACATCAGAAACAACGCTTAACCTCAGAAGTGCACACGTTACTCTTATGTCCAGCCTTCCCGCACTTGAAACAAACAATACTAGCAGGAGCATCTTCCCCATTAGTCCTCTGACCTGAGGCAACTTTATGCTTACCCTTACCAACTGCAGTATCATACGACTTGCAACGGTTCTGCTGATTCTTTATCCTCCTATCAGTAACATGTTATAGTGAGCATTGTTATCTTCCTCGAAGATTCTGCAGCTAAACAATAGATCAACAAAAACACAGATCTTCTGATACCCCACAACCTTTTTTAATCTCAGAGCGCAACCCATTCTCAAACTTGATGCACTTCGAAAACTTAGCAGTCGTTGCATTATGATGAGTATAAAACTTTGACAACTACATGAACTTTACAGCATAGTCCATCACCGACATATTCCATTGCTTCAGTGTAAGAAATTCAATCTCTTTCTTCCCACATAAATCTTCAGGGTAATACTTCCGCATAAACTCCCTACGGAAAACAACCCAAGGGATCTCTTCACCTATAACTTCCAACCTTTCTCTAGTTTCCAACCACCAGTCATCAACTTCAACTGCCAACATATGAGTTCCACAACGAACATTTTTTGTTGGAGTGCAATACATCACACGAAAAATCCTATCAATTTCTTTCAACCAAACCAACACAGCATCAGGGTCATACTTGTTGTTGAATGTAGGCGACTTCTCTCTCTGAAAAGTCGCGAAAGTGCAAGACTCATCATTCCCGCTAGATTTCGGAAAGTTCTGCACAGCCTGAGCCATTGCTTGCATTGCAACAACCATCACAACATCGTTTCTTCCAGCCATCTCAGTTTAACACTACAACACAACAAAAGTTAGACACACATAAAAATACTCGATTGTTAGACAATTACGACTCAACACTTGCTCAAACATACTGACCTTCTCTGATATATAATATTTCATCAACAAACATGGGATATCACTTTCCAACTTTAAAATCAAATAACAACTTCATTAACATAATTACTTTGGAAAAACAACGCAACAGATCAACAATTTTCAGCTTTAGTTCAACTTCAATAAATCAACATCAAAATAACCTCAACTTGGTTCTTGAACATAAAAAAACTAGATCATAAACTTAAATAAAACCATAAAAACAAAACATGTGTTCATCCCACCGAAGTGCTACGTATCAGAGAGACAAACACAAACTTGAATCTACTAAGTATTGGACTCTTTGTTACCTGCACATTACCAACAAATGGCAACATTCAAACAGAAGGGGTGAGATATCGAACAACTTAAATAGGATATGATAATCAATATGTAAACAAGACAATCATATAATCACACCACTTCATATAACAAGCAACATCAACATACAAATTACATCCAACAAACAACATAAATATTATGCAACTCGGTGCGACTCAACTTATGTGCATGTGGTAGCATTTGGAGTAAACTCCCTACTTAAAACATTTCCAGGTTATCGAGGCATCATCAACTTATTTTCCAATCCAAGCCAACTTGAATCGAGCATAGACTCCAACTTGAAATATGCACATGTATGCAACTATGAATGGCATACAACAACAAGGATATAATCAACATCTTAACAACATAACAACTTGAACAACTCAGCAACATGAATCAACCTTGGTCATAGGACCTACGACATATTAATCTCTCCCAAAATCGGGACAACACCACTTATAACCACTTCAACGCGAAAACGACAAAATTACAGCTTAATCGATTAGAATACTAAATTATCATTTTTAATTCTTCCAATCTACTATAATTAACTTATTTCATCCCTAATTTAAGTCTAAGATCAATCCAACTCGAAACGAATGCGAAAACAGGTTGAATCGCCAAAAACTACATTTTTCCGCACCTACCCTGCCCATAGGCGTATTGCCCATCTCCATACATGTATTGCCCAGTTGTTACACGCAATGCCTACGTATAGAGCTCTTGTTACATATATTGCCTTGCCTGATACGCGTAACACCAGATCTATTACGTAAATGACCAAAATGCCTCTAATTCAAACTCTGCTATGAATTCTCACAACTTCATCATTCTGTTCAATCTTAGTAGGGTTTCTACATCGATTTTACTCTAAAAAACTTTTATATCTATTCATCTGTCCAATTCTATGATCGATTTTACGAACCCTAACTTCTTCTACACAAATTCTACAACAACAGTCCAATAACAACACAACCAACATAATACATCAACAATTTTATCAGCAATACAACAAGAACAACATGCTTCTTCCTCAGATATCAACACGAAATTGATAACAACAAATCATATCAAAACACAACAATGAAATTACACGAAAATCCCAACCTACATACGATAATCTAGTCTCGGTTATGGAATTCGAACCCCACCCTTAACATGGATTGAAGGCAGCTCAAATTCACCGTAGAAATTCCCGCGAAAATATTCAACCTAGCCTCTTCTTGATCTCCCTCTAAGACATGTTCTTCCTCCTCTCACAAAATTCTGACTATTCTCCTAATTAGGTTTTCAACTTGTTTTTACTAAACTCTCACTAATTAACCTAATTACTAATGGATCCAACTTAGTACCCCCAACTTACTACTCTTACACCACAAAACTAAGCCCACTTAATATTATTCTATTAATAATTATTTTACTTATTCGACTTAAATAACCCAAACACAACTTAACCCGCGACATAAAATTAACTTAACATCTTAAACGACTTAACGACACAAACAAAAAAACAACACTCAACAACCAATAATCGGGAAACATAAACAATAATATTTAATTAAATTAATAAATTAAATACAGGCGTACAACTCTCCCCCACTTAGAACATTTTCGTCCTCGAAAATCTTACCTAGCCCAAACAACTCAGGATATGATTCTCGCATCTTTCTTTCCAACTCCCAAGTTATACTTTCCCCAGTAGCTCCTAGCCAAACAACTTTAACAAAAGCAATCTCTTTGCCTCTTAAAGTCTTCATTTCACGACCCTCAATTCGTATCGGCATAGACTACACCTTGAGATTATCCCGTACTTGCACATCATCCATACTAATCACATGAGAAGGATCTGAAATATACTTCCAGAGTTACGACACATGGAAGACATCATGCAAATTTGACAAGTTTGGCGGTAAATCCACTCTATAAGCAACATTTCCAACTCTTTCTGAAATCTTATACAGACCAATAAAACGAGGAGTAAGCTTCTTAGATTTCATCGCTCGCCCAACACCTGTCACAGGCGTAACTCTCAAAAATACATGATCACCAGCTTGAAATTCTAATTATTTCCTTCACTTATCATGTTAACTCTTCTGCCGACTTTGAGAAGCCTTCATCATTTCTTGAATCAACTTCACCTTCTTAGTAGCCTCTCGAACTATCTCTGGTCCAAGCACTACACTCTCTCCAAATTCATACCTACACATTGGAGTCCTACATCTCCGTATAAACACCCCAAATTTGCCCTCACTCATTTCACCTTAGCTTGTGATCTTTTCATTTGCATAAGTTCCATCATATCATCTCATAGTGCATTTTAGCTTCACTGCATTGTTTCAAAATCATCTGCATCTAGGGTTTGTGATTTGAGCAATCCCTGAGCTATTTGAGCCACTCCAAAGGTATTCAATCATCTCAATAGGGTTCATGTATGTTCAATCATCATATTATATCCTCCCAAGATCAAGGAAACCTAAAAATCACAAAGAGCTTGCAAGGCATGGAAGCAGAGCCAACTTTAACTGCACAGATGATCTAAAATTAGGGTTTTGGTTCCAGAGGCCATAACTGCAATTTTTTTGGTCATTCTTGTTTCTATTGGTCTCTATATGATATAAGGATCATGCATACCAATTTTCATGGAAAAATTCAATGGGGAAGGCATTTGATCAATAGATAACTTCTTGAACAAGTCAGTGCAAAATCAGGGCATTTGAGGTCCCCAATCACCCAATCAAAGGGTCTTCTCCATCATTTTTAATGTGTATGATCTTTATTTGATCTTAGAGGAGGTTAGAAGTTCACAAAATTGGAGAATTTCAAGCCATTTGCAAAGTTGCCATTTTGGGAAAGTGACTTGTAATGTAAACTTGCCATTTTAGGAAAGTTTTTCAACCTCCTCTTTTTGATTCAAAAATGCTTCAAATGAAAAATTCTTGGTCATGAAAGTTGTAGATTGGATCCTCCCATTTTCAAAAAGTACAAGAACTTGATCTAATTCATTTTAGAACTCAAGTTATGGTTTGTCAAAGTTAGGAAAAAACACTTAATTTTCACTTTTGTGCCAAAGAGGAAACTTGCAAAAACACTTGCCAAAGCCAAATGTGACCTCTAATTAACTTCTAACCATCGCACAAACATCATTCATGGTCCATAATTCAGAATTTCCCAAGGGATTTCTCACTTTTATGCCTTGAATTACAAGTCACCATAAGGCATTTCTCATGAATCTTCAAGAATGGAATTTTTTGCAAAAGGAACTTCTAATGTTTGAATTAGTTATTAAGTGATCCCAAAACATCATGACAACTTCATGTGGTCCATTTGGCTGCAATTTTCCCAAGAGTTTATAGGTTTCTTTGCCTTGGTTCACAAAGATTTCCAAAGAGGGAAAAGTTGCAAGAGCCATGCTACCACTTGCCCTAGCCATTACAGCTGCACAAAAACAATCTAAGGGCCTTCCTTGATCCATGCTGAGCCCAACCATGCCCCTAATCTTCCTCTGACCTGAACTATACCTCAAGTACACAAAGTCATGACTTTTTGCAACTTGCCCATACCAATCAACCTAGGCCAGCACCCACCCTCTGACCTATCCAAACATGATATGTGTACCAAAAGCAACCCAACACACAACATAGCACAGGCTGAAACTTCCAAGAACACAGCACACTCAAAATCCCCAAATTTGCAAAAGCCTTTGAATCTCTTAACTCAACCATCAAACCTTCAAACTTTTTCCACCATTCAACTCCATAAAAATCACTGATCTTTTCCCACCATTCATTTTGCCCTAAAACACTCAGAATCAAAAACACGATTTTGACATTTCATGAACTGAACTTCTGCCAACTTTCTCTTGAGGCCATTTAAACTCCAACCAAGCATCAAAAGCTCTTGAGGGGAATCATTGGAGTGGATTTGAGGCAAAGAACTGACCAGAAAGCTCCTGTTTCGAAAGCTCAACTTCAGGTAGCCATGGCATTTATTTTTCCAGAACTCTCATTTTATGTTATAGAATGATTCTACATGTTTCACTGATCACTATGATGTCTTTACTTTTGAGAATAGTTGAGAATTAAGCATTTCATAAGCTTCTGAAATTTTTGCCATGTTTTCCGTTTTGCTTTGATTCGTGCTTTTGATGATGAACAAATGATTTTTGGTGGTTGATTCTTGTTAGGGTTGAGGAGTGGATCATTTCTGGAGCTTTAGGGGTCTTGGGGTTGCGTATTGAGGGAGATTGAGTGAGGGGCTAGCCAGAGAAGATGACCAGAACACTGTTCTGGTCACCTGAAAGTAATTAGGGTTCAGATTAGGGCTAATGACATAATTAGCGTAGTTTGAATGTGGGTCATCCATTTGCGCGCGCTGGTCAATTCCCTCCCCTTTTATTTTGAATCTGGGCCTTTGGATCTGAATACTTTCATTTTAATTCATTTTAATTCCATTTTAATTACATTTCTTTCTACATTTTATGAAAAATAGTAAAACATTTCTAAAAAAATTTATTTTTTGCATCATGTCTTAAAATATTTTTCTCATTCTGGAAATAATTTTTATTTTATTTTTTGCATAAAATTCGTATTTTTAAAATATTTAAATGTGTATTTTAATTAATTAATGAGAATTAATTAATTAAAATACCATTTAAGTTTCTAAAAATCACCAAAAAAATCATGTTGCATTTTGATTCATTTAGAGACATTATCAAACCCTTCAAACAAATTTATTTTTGGTTCTTGACCTATTTTGGCATTTTTCTTTGGAATTAGGGTTCTTAAAAGTCAATATTTTGTCCTAACTTAGAAAAATTCATTCTGCCTAACCTTGAAGAGTTTGATGATGGCTCTTTTTGCATTGCATCCCTCATATCATGTAGTTTCTAGGATAACACTGGTTTGAATTTATCTTTCATTTTCAATTTGTTTGGCATTTATCATTGAGAGGTATCCTATAACCCTAGTGAACTTAGGAAAATCATAACTTCCATTAGGTTAAGATTTAGGTCCCCTCCTTTGGGCAGTAAACTTGTATAGGTTTAGGGTACTTTTGATCCTATTTTCAATTTTTTATCTTGTCATTTGCTTCTGATTTTGAATTTTTGCTTTGCATATTGTATGTAAACCCTAATTTTGGTCTTGATTTGCATTCATCCTTCATATGCTTGCATACATAAACTTGCCATGACATTTTGTGCATCCACATGACATACAAGACACCTTAAGACATATTAGAATCATGCTTGAGCATTGCATCATCCATTTTCCATGTTTTGCTTCCATTTGGTGACATGTGCATTCATGAACTTTCATGCCTCCTTTCATGCTTCATTTGCATCTTCATCACTTGTATGATCATCCACATGTTATGACACACATTTGTACCATCTCTTTGCATCATTTACATCATGAATATGCTTCTGATTTTGATTTCCATCTTTGCATTTCATCTCATTTGCATTTCATTTCATTTCCTTTTACTAACCTTTCAGGTGGTAAGTGTTTGAGAAGTGAATTTTCCTTCACTTCTCATAATCTCTTCTCATCTCTCTTATGAATTCATTGCTGCATTTTATTTGTGGATTAGAGTAAGTTTTCTCATTCATGCTCCTTCCTCTCTTTCTTTCTCCAAGCAACTTATCTTCTTAATTGAAGTAAGTTGACTTGCTTCCTTCTGCTTCTCCTCCTTTCATCTCCCTTCTTCCTTGGTGGCTCTTCTTGAAGATCTCTTCCAAGCCTCACAAACCTTAGGAATAACCAAGCATGATCACAATTAGGGTTTGATTAGTCCCCCATTAGTTTTCCCTTTGTGTCATCTTTGAGTCTTCTCTTCTCATCTCATAATCAAGGGCTAAACCTTAAAGGTTTTAAGGCTTTGTGATTAGGGTTATGCATGTATCCTTCTATTAGGATGGAGTGTATAATCCTAATCCTAAGTGTTATACATTTAATGTGTTTAACTCCTTTAATCAATTCATCTAATAATCACTAAGACATTAAGCTTGTAACTTGGGCCTTGCATTAGGGTTCTAATTCTTCCTTAATTGGTTAAGAAGGACTAACCCTAGTGTTAATGGACAAGTCCCCCTCAAGTTGTCTTACAAATCATAAAATCCACTTCTTAATCTTATCATTCACTAAAATCCATTCTAATAAAGGCTTTGTTTTGTCATGAGGTTAATCCCTAATCATGGATTAAGTTGAGGAGCCTTCCTCAGCTTAAATGTTCTCATCTATTATCCTTCAATTAGGATGGTGTAATGGGTCCATTAAATCCTTGATTATGGCTTAAACTCATTACTTAACACTAAACAAAGAACTCCAAAAATATCTAAAATAAAGGCAAGTAGGTTAATGATCTTAATCCTACATCATGGTGAATAAGTGTGAGGTGTTTATCTCATACTTAAGGTATTCTCATTACCCCTAATCAGAGGGAAGATGTGATGAGTTTACTAACCCTTGGTTTAAGTTTAAGCTCATTAATCTATGACAAACACCAAAAGCAATAAAATATTGAAAACACAAAAACAAGCAATAATTGTCTCCTCCGGGATTCTTTTCTCACTTCATTCACTCACAAACGAGAACTCGCTTCTTCTGTCTAATGCAAGACAGTTTGCACCTGAGCTAGACAGGTCATACACTTGAGCATAGATAAGTAAGAAGTTCACAAGTCAATTTATCTTTCAGTCTTTTTGAGTCGAACTACGGTGTTCTGACTTCCTCATTGCACGAGAGGATACGTAGGCATAACTTAACAGTTATCGAACAAAAGTCTCTGTATATTCCCCCTCCTTCCAGCATTATTCTTTAAGCCTCATAGTCTTGAGCTTTGGACTCTTTCCCTACACTGACACTTCTCCACCTCATTTCACACTTCTTTTACACTGACACTTGCATTCTTTTCCAGCTTTTGTACACAAAATAGCACTAACACTACCCCTTTAAACACAAATCTTTCAAGAGTGGATCCCGTCGAGTACGACGGACAATCTGGGTGCTAATACCTTCCCGGGTTGTAACCAACCCCCTTTCTCAGTTTCTTTGGTTCGCAACCGTCTTATCCATATCATTCTAGGTTTATGCAGCATTACTTTTCCTTCGGGATAAAAATGCCTAGCTGGCGACTCTTTTCTTTTCAGTTCTCCCCTGTGTGTTCTCTCTTTCGCCGACCGTTCGTGTCTGTACCCCTTCTGACCATGTGTCATCAGGTGGGAGCGACAGCTTGGCAACTCTACTGGGGAGATTTATATTGCAACCAGGGCTTCTGGTTCTTCTTGTGGGTTCCTCCTAGCGCTTGTTTGATTTGTGTTTACTGGGGTGTTATGTGCTATTGTGTGTTTATTTGTTTTTGCTTTATTTGCTGCTATATGTACAGTTATTTATTACTTTCTTTTCAGTTTTTCATATTTCATACTGTCATCTGCTGGATCTGGTTTGCTGTTTTGGTGGGTGGGGTTCCATTGAGAGCTTAAGGTCCTATACCTGGGACCTGAGTGATACCTAGGCTAGAGTGGTTCATGTTCTTTCGCATTCCATTTCGGTCTGGTGCGGGAATATGAAACACGGTTCAGATGTGGGTTTCTTCTTGAGAACTCTGTGCTACAGATTTCCTGTAGTGCTAGGGCTATCTGGGAAGCCTGCTAAGTCTGGATGACCTTTATTATGACCTTCAGAAGCTGAAGTGAATTAGAGGAGGATCTTTTATGGTTATTGTAAACACTGTACCTCCGGGTTAGAAGTGATTACACTTCTCATAACTGATCCAAGTCTGAGGATCCTTGTTTTAGAACATTACCTGTGAGGGGGTTGGGTTGTTTACAGGTTTGCAGGAACCCTTGACCACACCATACCCTGTTACTATTTTGTTTAAGAGTACCTCATTTTGGATAGTTCTTGTGATTAACCCTGGACATGTGACTCTTTATTTGAGTCCCCCACCCTGGTTACTGGATTTCTAAGTCCTCATCTGGACCTTTGAACATACATGGACTTATATTAAGACAGATAATCAGATCCAGCTTGATCACAAACCCTTGCATATAACATCATTGCATCATTTAACATTTGTTTATTTGCTTTTCAGGGTATCCACATCTTATCTGGTTTGGTTTTGACCCCTTCTTTTGCATAGACCTCTGCTTCAACTGTCTTCATCAGTTGTCTGCTTCAGCTATCTTCATCAGTTATTTGCTTCAGCTATCTTCATCATCACCAGCATGAGCTTATCAGTGGGTCATCTCCAGTATCAGTCTTGATCTTCATCAGCACTTATCTTCAGTTTCTTCAGCAGCACTCATGACTACTCCCAGGAAGAGCAACATATCCTATCACTTCTTTGAGCCTGTGTTGACTGGAATCAGGCAGGTCCAGTCACTCATCACACCTGACCACATCCCATTGTTCAGAGAACATTATGGAGGTATCCTGGATATGGTTATGGACCTTGACCCTTCTCAGAGAAGCATGATCCATACCTGCCTACAGTTTTATGACCCTCCTTTGAGATGCTTCACCTTCCCAGACTTTCAGCTAGGGCCCCTGCTGGAAGAATTTTCTTCATTGATTGGAGTACCTATCAAGGGTGGAATCCCTTTCAACCCAGAGATGCCAGCTCCCAGAAATGAAGAGATAGAAAAGGCATTATACCTGGAGCCTGCCTTGATTGAGCAAAGTATGACAACAAAAGCTGGGATCCCTGGATTGCATTTGGACTTCTTGGTTTCTCAGGCCATCCTGAAAGCTTCATTGGGAGAATGGAGGACAGTCTGTGCACTGTTAGCCCTCAACATATATGGGGCTATACTGTTTGCAGATGAGCCCAAATTTGTCAGCAAGAATGCCATCCATTTGTTTCTTCTAAAGAACCCAGTGCCCACGTTGCTAGGAGATTTTTACTACTCCATTCATCAGAGGAATGAGAAACAAAGGGGGAAGTTGGTAAGATGTTGTGCTCCTTTGTTTTACACCTGGCTACTCAGACACCTGCCCAAGTCAGATGCCTTCCTAAATCCCCACCAACAGAAGAATTGGGCCAAGAGGCTCATTGCCTTGACTTCAGATGATATTAGATGGTGCACCCAGAGCACCAAAGGCAAGGACATTATCACCAGCTGTGGACAATACCCAAATGTGCCTCTGATAGGAATAAAGGGTTGCATCAACTACAATCCTTTGCTGTTCAAGAGACAACTGGGCTATGCTTTGGTTCACCCTCCCAGAGGACAGGATGTAGCTGAGACCCTGTATTATGAAGTGAAACCTAATTCAGCTGTTGTCAGACAAGCATCCTGGGCTTGGGACAACATCCAGACAAAAGGGATAGCTATTCTTGGAAGATGTAGTAATGTTGCTTCAGCTCAGTATGTAGACTGGTCCCGTACTAGAGCTCAGATTACCAGAATGCCTTTCACCTTGGAAGACATACCTGGACCGTCTACAGTACAACCCGCAACAACAGTTAGCCTGGAGGAATTTGAATAGTTGAAAGAGAGGAATGAGCAGCTATCTCAAGCCTTGAAGAAGACTCTTTGGGAAAGAAGTGATGGTCGTCTGGACATTGAGAGATTGGAGAAGCTCGGGGTTGAGCATCTTGCCAAAATTGAGAAGACAGAGGACTACATCAGGAAAGCAAGAGCTGGGGAACAAATATTGAAGAATGCCTGTAAAGAGGCCAAATTTCAGAAGGCTAGGACTGAGCTCTATCTGCAAGAGAGTCAGGCTAGGTGGGTCAGGATCACTGAAGACCGTACACAAGAAGACCGAAAGACTCAAGCCAAGATTGAACAGCTAGAGGCCAATGAGAAGAAGCAGCAGGAAGCTTTGTTGGCAGCACAAAAGGAGATTTCAGAGTTGAAGCTCAGAGCAGGATTGAAGAGATCAAAGGACCAGGACGGGCATAAGAAGCTGACCACTGCCATTACTACCAGGAACCTCCTCATTAGGACCATTACAGAGCACCCAACTGGTCCAGTGACTGAGGCACTCCTGAAGGAAGTTAGAGAGGATGAGTTTGGACTGGATGTCTGAGTCTTTGTTTGTTGTTGTTTCCATTTGATGTACTTTTCCTTTTATTGTATTTTGACCCTCCATGGGCGTGTGTTGTAAAAAGGACTATGTATTGTTCACCATTTGTAATATATTCTAGTGTGTTTTCATTTAGGTTTTTTTCTCAACAACATCAAGCATCTTCCTCGAGGTCTGGAAAGGTCAAAACCAAGAACCAAACCGGATACCTTGGAAAACAAATAAGCATACTGCATTGCATACTAACTTTGTTTTGTTTTGTAGGATCTTTATTATCTTTGTTTCTAACTTTGTTGTGACTTCAGGAAACATTGCTCGTCGCCGAGTGTTCCCCGTCAACCGCACGCACCGGTACCCAATTCGTAACAACCTTCCCGGTATTCAAATGGACCAGGTACAACAAGACCTGACTGATGTCAGAAATCAGATGTTCAATGAGAGAGTAGAAATGAGAAATCAGATGTCTCGGTTCATGGCAGTGATGACTGGCTTAGCCCAGAGTCAAGAAAGGTTAAGAGAGCTGGTGGAAAGACAAACTCCTGAGGAGCCACATCTTGGAACAGGAGGAACTAGTAACAATGAATGGGGCCAGCCTCGTATTGACCCACCAGTATTTGGACCTCATCTGGATCCAGAAGTTAACATCCCGAGAAATGTGCAAGGTAATACTGCTGGGGGGAGAATCTTGCAAGAGGATCCCCAAGAAGAACAGTTTACTGTCATAGGAGATGGGGATGAGGTATATGACAGAAGATTAGACGAGATTGCTGAAAAGTTAAGATCTTTGGAGTCTCAAAATTCTTTGGGCTTCGATGTGATGGATATGGGACTAGTAGACAGGGTGAGAATTCCCCACAAGTTCAAACCTCCATGCTTTGAAAAGTACAATGGTACCTCCTGTCCTCGTACTCACCTGCAGTCTTTCCTAGGAAGGCTCAAAGCTTATACTATGGATGAAAAGTTGTGGATGTTCTACTTTGAAGACAGTCTGACTGGGGCTTCAAGAGAGTGGTATTCACATCTGTCTAGGGCTACCATTAGAGGTTGGAAGGACTTAGCTGAAGCTTTCATCAGGCAATATCAGTACAACCTAGACATGGCTCCCAATAGAACTCTTCTAATGGGCATGTCACAATCTTCTAGAGAGAGCTTCAGGGAATATGCCCAAAGGTGGAGACAGCTTGCTGCTGCTGTCCAGCCACCCATGTAAGAGAGGGAAATGGCTGACATGTTCATGAATACATTGCAAGGGACCTATATTGATAGATTGGCTGCCTTCTCCTCTACCAGTTTTGCTGATGTGGTCATAGCTGGTGAGAGGATTGAAAGCCTCTTAAAGATGGGCAAGATCTCTGACAGTGGTGCTAGTTCTTCCGACAATCCAAGAAAACCATTTGCAAGACCCCGAAGGGCAGGTGAAACTAATTCCATTCATACAAGCAGGGGCATGCCTCAATATGCTCACCGGTCAGTAGCAGCTGTTACCATTCCAACTCCGATTTCTCAACAATCATCATATCCTCGACAACAACAACCACAATATCAACAACAAGTTCATTACCCGCAACAGAGAACCTACAACAACAACAACAACCAACAACAGTGTCCTTTCCAACAAAGACCATCACAGGAAAACAAGGTAATTGACCCAATCCCAATGTCGTATGCTGCACTCTTGCCACAACTCCTGAAGCTCAACCTAGTTGAATTAAGGTCATTGGCACCTCCAGATCCCACCAATATTCCAAAGAATTATGATGCAAATGCCAGGTGTGCATTTCATTCAAATGCATCGGGGCATAATACTGAAAAATGCAGGGCCTTACAGATGAAAGTCCAAGACCTGGTGGACTCAAACGCTCTCAACTTCGCACCACCTCCGAATGTCACAAGGAATCCAATGCCTAGTCACAATGGGCCTAGGATTAATGCTATTGAGGAAGGCAAACCATCCACCTTAATAACCAGTGTTGCACAAATTCGAACACCTTTGGTTGAAATCAAAGCTCAGCTTTTAGAATGCCAAGTGTTCCCCGGATGTGAGTTGGGCTGTGGATATTGCAATATTGCTGTCAATGGGTGTGAAAGGTTGAGGAACGGTATAGATGGTCTTATTAAGGATGGTATCCTTCAGATTACGACAACGGCGCCTACAACTCAAACAATCCCTTTATCAACAATCACAAATACTTCTACAACGTCAGCAACCATTGTTCCAACAGATTCTACTACAACTCCAACAACTGCTCAATCAATCACTTCAACGGATGCAAGTTCAGTCAGCATTTCTTCCACAACGACAACACCCATTATTCCATCAGTTCCTGCTACAACTTCAACACTTTCTACAACATCAGCAACAGTCAACGAAAGTGTCTCAACGGTTACGATATACTATGATCCCGCAAATGTTCCTTCCAATAACTCACAACAAATCGCTTCTCCTGTCAGAGCACCAGTTACCATATACTATGATCCACACACCATTGTGGTCCCCTCTGCAACTGCTATCAGTCCGGTTACTATCACAGTGCCTGGGCCAGTTCCTTACGAAAACAATAATGCCATCCCTTGGCATTATGGCTCAGATCTTTACTGCGAGGGGCAGAAAATCACTTTAGAATCATCAACTTCTTCACCTCAGATAGACAACGTGGGGAGAGGCGGAGGCTTCACTAGAAGCGGACGTCTCTTTGCCTCGCAAATACCAAGACCCATTGCTGAAGCAGAAGCTGCTGCTAGGGCAAAAGGGAAGAGCATGGTGCAAGAAGAACCGGTTGCTAAAGAAGCTTTGAAAACTGCTTTTGATCAAGAGGTTGATGAATTCATGAGAATCATAAAGAAAAGCGATTACAAGGTGGTAGACCAGTTTCACCAAACACCTTCTAAGATCTCCATACTATCGTCGCTAATGTGCCCCGAGGCTCATCGGAACGCACTATTAAAGGTTCTGCACGCAGCTTATGTGCCAAAGGAGATTACCGTCAATCAATTAGAGGCTGTGGTTGGAAATGTCAACGGTAGTAATGGACTAGGGTTTACCAACACTGATCTAACAACGGAAGGTCGCAATCACAACAAGGCTTTGCACATTACCTTGGAGTGTAAGGGTGCGGTTCTTTCTCACGTACTGGTAGACACAGGGTCATCCCTCAACGTCCTACACAAGAAAGCCCTTGTGAAGCTGGAGTATGATGGATTGGCACTACGCCCAAGTAACTTGGTAGTGAGAGCCTTTGACGGTTCTAAAAGATAATTCTGGGAGAGATAGAATTACCAATAATGATTGGCCCACAGGTTTTCAAAACGACCTTCTTTGTGATGGATATACAGCCTGCCTACAGCTGTCTATTGGGTAGACCATGGATACACGCCGGTGGCGCCGTGACATCAACCCTTCACCAGAAGTTAAAATTCGAGTGGGAAGGCCAAATCATTACTATTTGTGGGGAGGAGGATATTTTTGTTAGCCAGCTGGCTACTTTCAAATACATTGAAATGGATGGGGAGATCCATGAAACCATTAGTCAAGGGTTTGAGGCCTTGAATATCAATGAAACATCTGCTGTGCTGGGGACTTCCATTACATCATATCAATAAGCCTGGAAGGTTGTTGAAGAAGGTACCGCCCAAGGCTGGGGCAAGCTGTTGCCCGTAGAGAAAAAAGAAGACCGATTCGGGTTGGGTTACAGACCAACTCAACAAGATCAACCAGAGGCTGCAAAGGAGCCCAAGTTTGTCAGCGGGGGGATGCTCACCCCGGATGCTGTGAATAGCTTGGAAGATGAGTCAGAAGATGAGCGCAACCTGGAAAGCTGGATACATCCAAGGATCCCGGGGAACCATGTCTCAAACTGGTCTTCCCAGGAAATTATAAGAGTTACTCCTGCATAGTAATTATTATTTCCTGTGTTTTTAAAGCATGCATCAAGTCCTGCGTCTTGCCCAAGATGTCAGGACTCATTTTGTAATCAGGCCATCTTGTATTTTGTGCAAAGATCAATTAATGAATATCAGGACATCTTTTGCAAATGAGTATTTTCTTTTCCGCTCACTGTTTTTCATTTTTTCATTTTTTGTACAAAAATAAAATGGAAATGTTTTCAAAATAAATAACTTCATTTTCACTTTTTCTAAAGCAAGATAAAACTGATCACTAAAAAGAAACAAATCTAAACCCTTGCAGAAAGTGCCCTCCAAACTGCACCGACAACAACACCGCTATGACTTCGTATGACTTTGACAATCCAATTAATTAAGCCGATGAAGGGGTTGAAGAAGATTATGAGCTACCAGAGGAGCTAGCCAGGTTGTTGAGACAAGAGGAGAAGGTTATCACTCCTCATCAGGAGGAAGTTGAGACGGTTAATCTTGGTATGGAAGAAGACTTGAAGGAAGTCAAGATCGGGGCCTGCCTGCAAGATTCAGTGAAAGAGCAACTGATTGACATGCTTCGGGAGTATGTGGATGTTTTTGCTTGGTCTTATCAGGATATTCCAGGGTTGGACACCGACATTGTTATGCACAAGCTGCCTCTAAAAGAAGATTGCCCGCCGTTAAAACAGAAGTTGCGCCGTATTCGCCCGGATATGGCCATGAAGATTAAGGAAGAAGTACAAAAACAGTGGGACGCCGGTTTCCTTGCTGTGACTAGTTACCCGCCATGGGTCGCTAATATTGTACCAGTGCCTAAGAAGGACGGCAAAGTAAGGATGTGTGTGGATTACCGGGATCTGAACAGAGCTTGCCCGAAAGATGACTTCCCATTACCTCACATTGATGTATTGGTTGATAATACGGCTCAGTTCTCGGTGTTCTCCTTCATGGATGGATTTTCAGGATACAATCAAATCAAAAAGTTTACCGACTGTGAACAACGTTATTCACTACTCGAGAAAATTTGTTGTGCTTTAGCGTGGGCTGCTCGCCGACTGAGACAGTATATGTTGACCCACACTACTTTATTGATCTCCAATATGGACCCAGTCAAGTATATATTTGAGAAGCCAGCACTTACCGGACGGGTTGCAAGATGGAAAATGATCCTCACAGAATATGACATTCAATACACATCTCAAAAAGCCATCAAGGGCAGTGTGTTGTCTGATTACCTTGCTGAGCAACCCATTGATGATTACCAGCCTATGAGATTTGACTTCCCAAATGAAGACATCATGTTCATAAAAGCAAAAGATCATGAAGAGCCTGTTCACACTGAAGGGCCTGACCCAGAAGAAGAATGGACTATGATGTTTGATGGGGCTGTTAATATGAATGGTCGTGGTGTTGGTGCAGTACTCATTACACCTAAGGGAGTTCACATGCCTTTCTCGGCAAAACTCACCTTTAACTGCACTAACAACGAAGCTGAATACGAAGCTTGTATTATGGGTCTTGAGGAAGCCATTGACCTCAGGATCAAGATGTTGATTGTTTTCGGAGATTCAGCTTTGGTAATCAATCAGACCAACGACAAATGGTACACTCACCAGGATCATCTGATACCCTACCGGGATTACACAAGGAGGTTATTGACTTTCTTCACAACAGTCAAGCTTGAGTATATCCCTCGAGATGAAAATCAGTTTGCAGATGCTCTGGCTACCATTTCATCCATGATCAAAGTTCAAGCTGCCAACTTTTTACCTCGGATTTCAGTATCCAGACTTGACAGACCAGCATACGTGTTTTCAGCAGATCTTGCAAAAGATGATAAGCCTTGGTTTCACGACATCAAATGCTTCTTGGAGGATCAAACATACCCACCTGGGGCATCTTCCAATGATAAGAAGACATTAAGAAGGTTCGCTGGTAGTTTCTTCCTGAATGCTGATGGTTCCTTGTACAAGAGAAACTTTGATATGGTACTTCTCAGATGTGTTGATAAGGCAGAAGCAGACTTGTTGATGCACGAGGTGCACAAAGGATCTTTCGGTACCCATGCCGGAGGGCATGTTATGGCCAAAACGTTGCTAAGGTCAGGTTATTACTGGATCACAATGGATGCAGACTGTTGTACTTATGCCACAAAGTGTCATAAATGCCAGATTTATGCAGATAAAGTACATGTGCCTCCAAATCCTTTGAATGTGATGTCTTCACCTTGGCCCTTTGCCATGTGGGGCATTGATATGATTGGCAAGATTGAACCGACTGCTTCAAATGGCCACAGATTCATCCTGGTAGCCATTGATTATTTTACCAAGTGGGTCGAAGCAGCTTCGTATGCGAATGTTACCAGGCAAGTGGTAGCCAGATTCCTGAAGAGGGACATCATCTATCGATATGGAGTGCCCGAGCGAATCATTACTGATAATGGTTCCAACTTGAACAACAAAATGATGGCAGAACTGTGTCGGGACTTCAAGATCCAACACCACAATTCTTCTCCTTACAGGCCAAAGATGAATGACGCTGTGGAGGCAGCTAACAAGAATATCAAGAAGATTGTGCAGAAGATGGTGGTCACCTACAAAGACTAGCATGAAATGCTTCCATTCGCCATGCATGGGTACCGTACGTCAATCAAAACATCCACTGGGGCAACGCCGTATCAGCTTGTGTATGGTATGGAGGAAGTTCTACCTGTTGAAGTTGAGTTACCCTCCTTACGGGTACTGATGGATATTAAGCTAAACGAAGCAGAATGGGTCCGGTCCCGGTACGAACAACTGAATCTGATTGAAGAGAAGAGGTTAGTTGTAATCTGTCATGGGCAGCTGCATCAGAAGAGAATGAAGAAGGCCTTCAATCAGAAAGTCAGGCTTCGAGAATACCAAGTAGGAGATCTTGTGCTGAAAAGACTCTTACCTCCTCATACAGACCACAGGGGCAAGTGGACTCCGAATTACGATGGTCCGTTCATAGTAAAGAATGTTTTCTCTGGTGGAGCACTGATGCTCAGTACTATGGATGGTGAAGACTTCCTGTCCCCTGTGAATTCAGATGCAGTTATAAAATACTTCGCATAAAAATGACCCGCTGGACATAAAAACAGAATGTAAGTCCAGGCAAAAATAGGGCATCCCGGCGAGTCAAAAACAGAATAAAAGACTCGGGCAAAAATAAGGGAAAATAAATAAAAAATGTACACCCGCTGAGTTGAAAACCCACATTGGAAAACTCAGGCAAAAATGGGTATCCCGGTGGATTGAAAACCCGAAAGGGCGATCCACGCAAAATAAGGGAATAAGCGAACAACTACATTTAGAACTCGTCTATATCACTTACAACACGGCAAGCTTCGAAAGGTTGAAGCATCGGCCAAAATCAGCCTTCTTCAAAAAGCAAGATGAGAAGAACATCAATGTCATACGAGTCATAGCAAAAGGAAAGCTCACTGAAGCGTCGTCAACATTGCCAGCATCTTTTTTGTTTCTCAAATTTGTAACAATCTCCTCATTTCAGGGGATCTGTTTCTTTGACTGTATTTGCCAATTCAGGGCACGCAAATTAATAAAATCATATTTTCAGTCACATTTCATCTCGTACATTCTATTTCCATTTGCGAAAATGTCCGATGTCCTTAATACAATGATTTCATAAATACAGATGCGTCTTTTCTAAAATTACATGCTTACAGGAAATATATTCAGGAGTGTCTAAATTCCTATGATGGAACCCAGTAAGGGATACCTCGGGATACTTGTATGTTTCTTTGTCATAACAGGATTATAGGTAGTCAAAGTGCAACATGGGGCATGAAAGCTTCTCCCCAGAAAGCTGCCAAATCACTATTTACTCAGCCCATCTCCCAAATAGCATCAGGGGTGCCCTCTCCATAGCTGAGTTGCCAGACATCATCATCCTCAATTGGATCTCCACAAAAATCTCTAGGAGGGTCGTTTAGTGATCATTCCCCCTCAGCCAAGTGTTAGACAGGGAACCATCTCCCCGTAGAGTCTTAACCTCTATCCAGAGGAGCAATATTTGAAGATCTCACAATAAAGTGACGAAAGCTTCCACAGACCCCAGCTAGGCTCCTCATCACCAAGAATAGGTCTATCAGTGACTTATTCCCCCAAACAGAGTCACATATATCAGATCTACCAATGATCTCATCCCCAGCTGGGATATCACTTTAAGCAGATCAGCCAGAGATCTTCACCGCAACGGGATCCGAATCCCGAATCGGTATCTTTGCACAATCATAGCATTCGCATCATATATCCCCCCCCCCCAGAGCGTAGCATTCCGTCTAATACGGAGCATTACGGCAAAAATCAAACATATTGCATAGTCACAAGCCATGATTGAATCAATCCCCTGTGAATACTGACATACCATCAACAGCATACAGGATACCACTCAAATTCCCCGGCAGAATGCCAAAGCAGTTTCTTTGCATTTCCCAGATACAGATACATGCCCGTTTTGATACTCGTCCGTGTCATCTTTCCCCAGAAAGTCGCCGGAACACATTCCACAAACAAATACTTATACATAACAGATACCACCCCTGACACTCGTCTGTGTCATATCCCCAGCAGAAAGCCAAAGCGTCCCCTTTGCACACACAAAAACATATTAATACACTCTCCTGACACCCATTCGTGTCACCTATCCCCAGCACAGTTGCCTAAAACCTTGCTTATTATATCTTCAGACACCCGTCCGTGTCATCATATCCCACGGAGCGTCATAATATCTATTTGTACACTTTCTCTTATGATACTCATCTGTATCATGCTCTCCCCAGCAAGTTGAAAACTCGTTTGTGTCTTACTCATACCTTTTTACTTACATAGATACTCGTTTGTATCTTGTATATACCTATTTTCCCCTCAGAGACGACACTCGTCCGTGTTCTTTGTTAACCAGTTGATACTCGTCCGTATCATCATCTCCGAACATGCGTCAGCATTTGTTTCTACCGATACTCGTCCGTATCATAGTTTTAAGGATGCTCGTCCGCATCTTTAATCTATACACAGCATCAAAATACTTATACCTTTTTCTTAAAATTAAACACTCTTATGTGTCTACCCTTCCCCAGAAGAATCCCTAGCAAAATTTCTCTTTTATCTGACATTCGTCCTATGTCATGATACTTCCGGCAGCCGTACCCTGCCAGGTGATCGTCCTTCACCTTTGGATGATCGTCCTTCATCATTCCTCCAGCGGAGTCTCCACTATTGGAACCCTCTTTTATCCGACATTCGTCCTATGTCGTGATATTTTTAGCAGCTGTCCCATGCTAGGTGATCGTCCTTCACCCTTTTGATGACCGTCCTTCATCATTCTTATCCAATGGTCGTCCCCATCGTTGATCTTGTTATCTGACATTCGTCCTATGTCATGATAAACCCTGAGAGCATCCGCACCCTGCTAGGTGATCGTCCTTCACCCCTTGATGACCGTCTTTCATCATGTTTATCCGATGGCCGTCCCCATCGTGGACCTTTTCTATCCGGCATTCGTCCTATGTGTCGCTCCCACCTGATGACACCTGGTCAGAAGGGGTACAGACGCGAACGGTCGGCGAAAGGGGAGAGAACACACAAGGGTGAACTCAGAAGACAAGAGTCGCCAGCTAGGCATTTTTATCCCGGAGGAAAGGTAATGCTGCATAGACCTAGAAAGATATGGATAAGACAGTTGCGAACCAGAGAGACTGAGAAAGGGGGTTGGTTACAACCTGGGAAGGTATTAGCACCCAGATTGTCCGTCGTACTCGACGGGATCCACGCTTAAAAGATTTGTGTTTTAAAGGGGTAGTGTCAGTGGAAATTGTGTATCAAAGCTGGAAAGAATGCAAGTGTCAGTGTAAAAGAAAAGTGAAGTGTACAAGAGAAGAGTCAGTGTAAGAACAAGAGTGAAATGCTCATGACTATGAGGCTTAAAGAATAATGCTGGAAAGAGGGGGAATGTACAGAGACTATTGTTCGATAACTGTTAAGTTATGCCTACGTATCCTCTCGTGCAATGAGGAAGTCAGAACACCGTAGTTCGACTCAAAGAGACTGAAAGATGAATTGACTTGTGAACTGCTTACTTGTCTATGCTCAAGTGTATGACTTGTCTGGCTCAGGTGCAAACTGTCTTGCATTTGATGGAAGAAGCGAGTTCTCGTTTGTGAGTGAAAATGATGAGAAAAGAATCCCGAAGGAGACGATTATTGTTTGTTTTTTGAGTTTTCAGTCTTTTATTGCTTTTTTGGAGTTTGTCATAGGAAAATGAGCTTAATACTAAACCAAGGGTTAGTAAACTCATCACATCCTCCCTCTGATTAGGGGTAATGAGAATGCCTTAAGTATGAAGTAAGCACCTCACACTTAATCACCATGATGTAGGATTAAGATCATTAACCTACTTGTGATTTATTTAGATGTTTTTGTGGTTTTTATTTAGTGTTGAGTAATGAGATTAAGCCATAATCAAGGATTTAATGGACTCATTACACCATCCTAATAGAAGGATAATAGATGAGAACATTTAAACTGAGGAAGATACCTCAACTTAATCCATGATTAAGGATTAACTTCATGACAAAACAAAGCCTTTATTAGATGGATTTTAGTTAATGATAAAATGAAGAAGTGATTTTTATGGTTTATAAGACAACTTGAGGGGGACTTGTCCATTAACACTAGGGTTAGTCCTTCTTAACCAATTAAGGAAGAATTAGAACCCTAATGCAAGGCCCAAGTTACAAGCTTGATGTCTTGATGATTATTAGATGGATTTATTAAAGGGTTTAAACACATTAAGGGTTTAACACTTAGGATTAAAGTTATACACTCCATCCTAATAGAAGGATGCGGGCATAAGCTTAATCACAAAGCCTTAAAACCTTTAGGGTTTAGTCCTTGATTATGAGATGAGAAGAGAAGACTCAAAGATAACACAAAGGAAAAACTAAATGGGGGACTAATCAAACCCTAATTGTGATCATGCTTGGTTGTTCCTAGGGTTTATGAAGCTTAAGAGGATAAACCTTCAAAGAGCCACCAAGGAGGAAACAGATGAATGAAGAAAGAAGCAAGGAGAAGCAAAACAACTTGCTTCACTTAAGAAGACAAGTTGCTTGAAGAAAGAAGGTAGGAAGAGAACATGAATGAGCAAGCTCACTCAAATATAAAGATAAAATGCAGCAATGATGCATAAGAGGGATGAGAAGAGATTGTGAGAAGTGAAGGCAAATTCACTTCCCAAAACAACTTACCACCTGAAAAGTTAGCAAAAGAAATGAAATGCAATGCAAATGAGATGAAATGTCATGATGCAAACCAAAGTCAGAAGCATAAACATGATGTTAAGAGATGATGCAAACACATGTCAAGAGTCGTGGATGATCATACAAGGATGAGGATGCAAATGGATCATGCTTGAACCATGGAAGTTCAAGAAAGTTTATGAAATGAAATGAACATATATCAAGGAAAATGAAATATGCAATGATCAAACATGATTCTAATGTATCCTAAGATGTCTCATGAATCATGTGGATGCATAAAATGTCATGGCAAGTCATTGAATGCAAGCAAATGAGAGATGGATGCAAAGGAAGACACAAATTAGGGTTTACATACAAACATACAATGCAAAATTCAAAATCAGAAGCAAATGACATGATAAAAAATTTAAAATGCAATCAAAGATACCCTAAACCTATACAAGTTCACTGCCCAAAGGAGGGGACCCAATTCTTAACCTAGTGAAAGTTATGATTTTCTTAAGTCAATTAGGGTTTTAAGGTACCTCATCATGAAAAATGCAAAACAAATTGAAAATGGAAGATAAAATCAAACCAATTTTATCCTATAAACTACATGCCATGAAGGATGCAATGCAAGAAGAACCATCATCAAACTCTCAATGGTTAGGCATAATGGATTTTTCCAAGTTTGAACAAAAAATATTGCCTTAAAATGAATTTAATTCCAATGAAAATGATCAAAAGGCATCAAGATTGGTACACATATCAATCCTTGATAGGTCAGAGAGTTTCAGGCTGTGTTGTGTTATGTGTTGGGTTGTTTTTGGTACACATATCAATCCTTGATAGGTCAGAGAGTTGTTGTGGAGAAGTGTGATTGGTATGGAGCAAAATGAATAAAGTCAACTTTTTGTGTAAGAGAGGTATGGGCTATGGCAGTCAAGGTACAAGGCATGGCTTGGCTGCAGCTTGAATCAGGGAGAACCATGGAAATGGATTAGAGGCAATGCAGCAAGTGGATTAGGGTTTGTGAGAGTTTTTGCAATTTCACAAAGTCTTGGCCCTTTTGAAGTTTCTTAATGCACAAGTCATGAAATTGGACAATTCTTTGGTGCATTATGACTTTTAGGTCATGGTTCATGTTTGTGCAAAGGTTAGAAGTCACATTGAAGTCATATTTTGCCTTGGCAAGAGGTTTTGCAACTTTGCCTCTTTGGTACAAAACTTGAAATTATGTGATTTTGTCCAACTTCGATAAGCCATTACTTTTGATCCAAAATGAATTAGAATGAGTTATTGTACTTTTTGAAAATGGGAAGATCCATTATACAACTTTCATGACCAAAGTTTTCCCATTTGAATCATTTTTGAATAAAAAAGAAAGGGTTGAAAAACTTTCCCAAAATGGCAAGTTTTCATCACAAGTCACTTTCCCAAAAAGGCAATTTTGCAAATGGCTTAAAATTCATCAATTTTGTGAACTTCTAACATCTTCTATGATCAAATAAAGATCATACACACTCAAAATGATGGAGAGCACCCTTTGGTTGGGTCACTGGGGGCCTCAGATGCCCTGATTTGGCACTAACTGGCTCAAGAAGTCAACTCTTGATTAGATGCCTTCCCCATGGAATTTCTTCATGAAACTTGATATGCATGATCCTTATAACATATAGAGACCAATAGAAACAAGAATGACCAAAAAAATTGGATTTATGGCCTCTGAAACCAAAACCCTAATTCTAGGTCATCTGTGCAGTTAAACCTGGCTCTGCTTCCATGCCTTTCTCAGTTCTTGTGATTCTTTGACTTCCTTGACTTTGTGAGGATATAATATGATGCTTGAACATACATGGACCCCTTTGAAGTGATTTAATACCTTTGAAGTGGCTCAAATGGCTCAGGGATGGCTCAGATCACAAACCCTAGATGCAGATGACTTAGAAGCAATGCAGTGAATCAAAAATGTGGTATGAGATGCTATGATTGAATTTATGCATATGAAAAGATCACAAGCCATGGTGAAATGGGTGAGGGCAAATTTGGGGTGTTTACAGCTGCCCCTATTCAAGCATGAGTTAGCTGTGCAGGATGTAAGCAACGGCTTAACAGTCAAACAAGATAACTTGTGGTTGAATACCAAAAGACAGTCCAAAATTTGGACTCACGGGATGAAGAAGAAAAGGGATATAGATTGTACAAGAAAATAAAGTATGATTATAAAGTGCGGGAGACGGAGGACGACCGTCGAGCAGAGGACGACTACTGGGGTGAAGCAATGACGGGGACGACCGACATGTTGGGGATAATGCGGGAAATAAAGCAACGACAGGGACGGCCGACAAGCCGAGGATATAAGAGAGTATGATGGGGACGACCATCAAGTAAAGTTATAAGACTCTCTGGGGATTATAGGTAAATGAAATAAATGATGAGGTACGATCATCAAAGGTGAAGGACGATCACCTAGCAGGGGACGGCTGCTGTGTTGGGGATAAGATGAGGGACGGTCATCTAAGGTGAAGGACGATCACCTGGCAGGGTACGGCTGCCGAAAGCATCACGACATAAGACGAATGTCGGATAAAAAAGGTCGACGATGGGGACGACCATCGAATAAGCATGATGAAGGACGATCATCAGAAGGTGAAGGACGATCACCTAGCAGGGTACGGCTGCTCTCAGGGTTTATCATGACATATGACGAATGTCAGATAACAAGATCAACGATGGGGATGGCCATCGGATAAAATGATGAAGGACGATCATCAGGAGGTGAAGGACGATCACCTAGCAGGGGACGGCTGCCGAAAATATCACGACATAGGACGAATGTCGGATAGGAAGGGGTTCTAATGAATAGAGACTCCACTGGGAATGATGAAGGACGATCATCAAAAAGGTGAAGGACGATCACCTGGCAGGGTACGGCTGCCGAAAATACCGTGACATAGGACGAATACCAGATAGAAAAGAGGTTTTGCTGGGGACTTCGCTGGGGAATAGTAAACACGGACGAGTGTTTACATCATAGAAATGAAAGGTATAAGTGTTTGGCACTGTGTATAAATTAAAGATGCGGACGAGCATCCTTAAGACTATGATACGGACGGGTACCAAGTAGAAACAAACACTTGACGCATGTTCAAAGATGATGATACGGACGAGTACCAACTGGTTAACAGAGAACACGGACGAGTGTCGAATCTGAGGGGATATAAGTGGTGTATACAAGATACAGACGAGTATCTGTATGAGTAAAAAGTATGAGTAACAAGTATGAGTGAAACACGGGCGAGTGTCTAACTTGCTGGGGAGAGTGCGACACGGATGAGTGTCGGAAAAAGTGTATTATAAACAAGTGTATGGTTTCCAAAGTGTTTGGGTAACTATGCTAGGGAAGGTGACACATACGAGTGCCAAGGAAGTTGTGTATATATGTATCTGTGAGTGCAAACGGGACGCTTTGGCTTTCTACTAGGGATATGATACGGACGGGTGTCAAAGGGAGCATGTATCTGTATCTTTAAGGAAAATGCTTTGGCTCTCTGGTGATGAATTTGAGAGGTATTTTTGTATATTGTTTGATGAATGGTCGGTATTTACAAGTGTTCAGTTCGACACATGGCTTGTGATTATGAAATATGTTTGACTTTTGCCGTAATGCTCCGTATTAGACGGATTGCTACGCTCTGTGGGGAAAATATGATTCGAATGCTATGATTATGCAAAGATACCGATCCGGGATTCGAATCCCGTTGCTGTCAAGATCTCTGACTGATCTGCTTGAAGTGTACATCCCAGCTGGGGATAAGATCATTGGTAGATCTGATAAGATGTATCTGCATGGGGAAACAGATCACTGATAGACCCATCTCAACAATGGGGGACCCAGCTGGGGTTTGTAGAAGCTTTCTTCACTCTGTTGTGAGTTCTTCATGCGTTGCTCTTCTGGATAGAGGTTGAAACTTTGTGGGGAGGTAGTCCCCTGGTTGGCACTTGGCTGGGGAAGAAGAAAGATCACTGGAAGATCTTCCTAGAGATTTCTGTAGGGATCCTGCTTAGGATGATAATCGACAACTCAGCTGGGGAGAAAGCACCTCCGGTGCTAATCTGGAAGACGGACCGGGTAGATAATGATTTGACAGCTTGCTGGGGAGAAGCTTTCATGCCCCCATATCGCGCCTTGAACACCTGCAATCCTGCATGACAAAGAAACGTACAAGCATCCCTAGGTATCCTTTACTGGATTCCATCATAGGAGTTTAGACACTCTCGAGAGTAAGTATATTTCCTGTAAGCACGTATTTTTAGAAGAGAAGCATCCGTATTTATGCAATCAATATATTAATGACATCGGACAGTTTTGCAAATAAAAGAGTACGAGACGAAATATGACTGAAAATATGATTTTATTAATTCGAGTGCCCTGAATTGGCAAGTACAGTCAAAGAAGCGGATCCCCTAAAAGGAGGGAATCGTTACAAATTGAGAAACAATAAGATGTTGGCAATGTTGATGACGCTTCAAGGAGCCTCCCTTTGCTATGACTCGTATGACATTGACGTTCTTCTCGTCTTGCTTTCTGAAAAAGGCTGATTCCAACCGACGTTCGAACCTTTCGAAGCTTACTAAGTTGTAAGTGATACAGATGAATTCAGAATACAGTTGTTCGCTTATTCCCTTATTTTTGCGCAGATCGCCCTTTCGGGTTTTCAATCCACCGGGATACCCATTTTTTCTTGAGTTGTCCGATGCGGCTTTTCAACTCAGCGGGTGTACATTTTTATTTATTTTCCCTTATTTTTGCCCGAGTCTTTTATTGTGTTTTTGACTCGCCGGGATGCCCTATTTTTGCCTGGACTTATATTCTGTTTTTATGTCCAGCGGGTCATTTTATGCGAAGTATTTTTTAACTGCATCTGAATTCACAGGGGACAAGAAGTCTTCGCCATCCATAGTACTGAGCATTAGTGCTCCACCAGAGAAAAATTTCTTTACTACGAATGGCCCTTCATAGTTCGGAGTCCACTTGCCCCTGTGGTCTGTATGAGGAGGGAGGAGTCTTTTCAGCACAAGATCTCCTACTTGGTACTCTCGGAGCCTGACTTTCTGATCGAAGGCTTTCTTCATTATTTTCTGATACAGCTGCCCATGACAAATTGCAGCCAATCTCTTTTCTTCAATCAGACTCAGTTGCTCGTATCGGGATCGGACCCATTCTGCTTCATTCAGTTTAACATCCATTAGTACCCGCAAGGAGGGTAATTCAACTTCAACAGGTAGGACTGCCTCCATACCATACACAAGCTGATACGGTGCTGCCCCAGTGGATGTTCTGATTGACGTACGATACCCATGCAAGGCAAATGGTAGCATTTCATGCCAGTCTTTATAGGTAACTACCATCTTCTGTACAATCTTCTTGATATTCTTATTAGTTGCCTCAACAACACCATTCATTTTTGGCCTGTAAGGAGAAGAATTGTGGTGTTGGATCTTGAAGTCCCGACATAGTTCTGCCATCATTTTGTTGTTTAAGTTGGAGCCATTATTAGTAATGATTCGCTCAGGAACTCCATACCGACAGATGATGTCTCTCTTCAGAAATCGGGCTACCACTTGCCTTGTAACATTCGCGTATGAGGCTGCTTCAACCCATTTGGTAAAATAGTCAATGGCAACCAGGAGAAATCTGTGGCCATTCGAAGCAGTCGGTTCAATCTTGCCAATCATATCAATGCCCCACATAGCAAAGGGCCAGGGTGAAGACATCACATTCAGAGGATTAGGAGGCACATGCACTTTATCCGCATAAATCTGGCATTTATGGCATTTTCTGGCATAGGCACAACAGTCTGCATCCATTGTGATCCAGTAATATCCTGATCTTAGCAACTTTTTAGCCATAGCATGCCCTCCATCATGGGTACCGAAGGATCCTTCGTGCACTTCGTGCATCAACAAGTCTGCTTCTGTCTTATCAACGCATCTGAGGAGTACCATATCAAAGTTTCTCTTGTACAGGGAACCGTCAGTATTCAGGAAGAAACTACCAGCTAGCCTTCTTAATGTCTTCTTGTCATTGGAAGAGGCCCCAGGTGGGTATGTTTGATCCTCCAAGAAGCATTTGATATCATGGAACCAAGGCTTATCATCTTTGACAATGTCTGCTGCAAATACATATGCTGGTCTGTCAAGTCTGGATACTGAAATCCGAGGCACAAAGTTGGCGGCTTGAACTTTGATCATGGATGAAATGGTAGCCAAAGCATTTGAAAACTGATTTTCATCTCGGGGGATATACTCAAGCTTGACCGTTGTGAAGAAAGTCAACAACCTCCTTGTATAATCCCGGTAAGGTATCAGATGATCTTGGTGGGTGTACCATTTGCCGTTGGTTTGATTAATTACCAGTGTTGAATCCCCGAACATAGTCAAAGTCTTGATCCTGAGGTCAATGGCTTCCTCAAGACCCATAATACAAGCTTCGTATTCAGCTTCGTTGTTAGTGCAGTTATAAGTGAGTTTTGCAGAGAAAGGCATGTGAACTCCCTTAGGTGTAATGAGTACTGCACCAACACCACGACCATTCATATTAACAGCCCCATCAAACATCATAGTCCATTCTTTTTCTGGGTCAGGCCCTTCAGTGTGAACAGGCTCTTCATGATCTTTTGATTTTATGAACATGATGTCTTCATCAGGGAAGTCAAATCTCATAGGCTGGTAATCATCAATGGGTTGATCAGCAAGATAATCAGACAATACACTGCCTTTAATGGCTTTTTGAGATGTGTACTGGATGTCATATTCTGTGAGGATCATTTGCCATCTTGCAACCCGTCCAGTAAGTGCTGGCTTCTCAAAAATATACTTGACTGGGTCCATCTTTGATATCAATAAAGTAGTTTGGGTCAACATATACTGCCTTAGTCGGCGAGCAGCCCACGCTAAAGCACATCAAGTTTTCTCGAGCAGTGAATAACGTTGTTCACAGTCGGTAAACCTTTTACTTAGGTAGTAAATTGCATACTCTTTTCGACCAGACTCGTCATGCTGGCCCAACACACACCCCATTGACTCTTCTAATACCGTCAAGTACATTATCAGAGGTCTTCCTTCAACTGGAGGCATAAGGATCGGAGGCTCTTGTAATTATTCCTTGATTTTGTCAAAAGCCCTCTGGCAGTCTTCGTTCCACCTGACCGTTTGTTCTTTTCTTAACAGTTTGAACAAGGGCTCACAGGTTGCTGTAAGGTGAGATATGAACCTTGAAATGTAGTTCAATCTACCTAGGAAACCTCGAACTTCTTTTTCTGTCTTCGGTGCAAGCATTTCTTGAATGGCTTTAACTTTATCAGGGTCAACTTCAATCCCTTTTTCACTTACGATAAATCCCAGCAGCTTACCGGATCACACCCTGAATGTGCATTTGTTGGGGTTTAACTTCAGTTGGTACTTCCTCAAACGCTTGAATAACTTCAGCAGATTTACCAGGTGATTTTCTTCTGTAAGGGACTTGGCAATCATGTCATCCACATAACATTCAATTTCCTTATGGATCATGTCATGGAATAATGTTACCATAGCCCGTTGATAAGTTGCACCAGCATTCTTCAGTCCGAATGGCATTACCTTATAACAGAATGTGCCCCAGGGTGTGATGAAAGTTGTCTTCTCCATGTCTTCAGGTGACATCTTGATCTGATTATATCCTGAAAATCCTTCCATGAAGGAGAACACCGAGAACTGAGCCGTATTATCAACCAATACATCAATGTGAGGTAAAGGGAATCATCTTTCGGGCTGGCTCTGTTCAGATCCCGGTAGTCCACGCACATCCTCACCTTGCCGTCTTTCTTAGGTACAGGTACAATATTAGCAACCCACGGCGGATAGCTAGTTACAGCAAGGAACCCGGCATCCCACTGTTTATGTACCTCTTCTTTTATCTTCATTGCCATATCTGGGCGAGTACAACGCAACTTCTGTTTTACTGGTGGGCAATCTTCCTTTAAAGGCAGCTTGTGCATGTCAATATCGGTGTCCAATCCAGGCATATCCTGATAAGACCAAGCAAAGACATCCACATACTCCCGAAGCATATCAATCAGTTGTTCTTTCACTGAGTCTTGTAGGCAGGCCCCGATCTTAACCTCTTTCACGTCTTCTTCCGTACCAAGATTAACCGTTTCAACCTCCTCCTGATGAGGGGTGATAACCTTCTCCTCTTGCCTTAACAACCTGGCTAGATCTTCGAGAAGCTCATAATCTTCTTCAACCCCTTCATCTTCTTGATTGATTGGATTGTCAAAGTCATACGAAGCCATAGCAGTGTTGTTGTCGGTGCAATCTGAAAGGCACTCTCTGCAAGGGTTTAGATTGTTCATTTTAGTGATCAATTTTAATCTTGTTTGGAAAAAGTGAAATGAAGTTTTCATTTTGGAAAACATTGCCATTTTATTTTTGTACAAAAAGAAAAATGAAAAACAGTGAGCGAAAAAGGAAAAGACTCATTTGCAAAAGATGTCCGATATTCATTGATTAATCCATTTGCACAAAATTACAAGATGGCCCGATTACAAAATGAGTCTTGTCATCTTGGGCAAGATGCAAGACTTGATGCATGCTTAAAAATATAGGAAATAATAATTACTCTGCAGGAGTAACCCTTATAATTTCCTGGGAAGACCAGTTAAGGACTTGGCTCCCCGGGATCCTTGGACGTATCCAGCTCTCCAGGTTGCGGTCGCTTTCCTCCTCGTCTTCCAAGTTGTTTACAGCATCCGGGGTGAGCATTCCCCCGCTGACAAAACTGGGCTTTTTAGCAGCCTCTGATTGATCTTGTTGAGTTGGTCTGTAACCCAACCCAAATCTGTCTTCTTTCTTCTCCACGGGCAACAGCTTGCCCCAGCCTTGGGCAGTACCCTCTTCAACAACCTTTTGGGCTTGCTGATAAGACGTTATGGAGGTTCCCAGTACAGCAGATGCTTCATTAATGTTCAAGGCCTCAAACCCCTGGCTCATAGTTTCATGGATTTCTCCATCCATCTCAATGTATTTATACGTAGCCAGATGGATAACAAAGATGTCTTCCTCCCCACAGATAGTGATGATCTGGCCTTCCCACTCGAATTTCAGCTTCTGGTGAAGGGTAGACGTAACAGCGCCAGCGGCATGGATCCAGGGTCTACCCAACAAACAGCTGTAGGCCGGCTGAATGTCCATCACCTAGAAGGTAGTTTTGAAGGTCTGCGGGCCAAATATCACAGGCAGATCAATCTCTCCGAGTACTGATCTTTTAGAGCCATCAAATGCTCTCACCACCAAATTACTTGGACGCAGTGCCAAGCCATCGTACTCCAGCTTCACCAAGGCTTTCTTGGGTAGAACATTGAGTGATGACCCAGTGTCCACCAGTACATGAGATAAAACAGCACCCTTGCATTCCAAGGTGATATGTAAAGCCTTGTTGTGGTTACGTCCCTCCGTCGTTAAGTCAGTATTGGTGAAGCCCAGTCCATGACTGGTGTTGACATTTGCCACAACGGTTTCTAGCTGATTAACAGTGATCTCCTCTGGCACGTATGTTGCGTGCAAGACTTTCAATAATGCATTCCTGTGAGCTTCGGAACACATCAACAAGGATAATATGGAGATTTTTGAGGGAGTTTGGTGAAGCTGATCCACCACCTTGTAATCACTTCTTTTTATGATTCTCATAAACTCGTCTACATATTGTTCAAAAGACGTCTTCTGAGTTTCTTTGACAATTGGTTCTTCAAATACCACACTCTTTCCTTTTGCTTTGGCGGCAGCTTCTGCTTCAGCATTAGGTCTTTGCAATTGTGAGGCAAAAAGGCATCCGTTTCTGGTGAAGCCTCCGCCTCCCCCAACATTATCAATCTGTGGATAAGAGGTTGAAGAATCCAAAGTGATTTTCTCCCCGTTGCAGTAGAGGTCAGAGCCATAATGCCAAGGTATGGCATTACTGCTTTCATAAGGAACTGGTCCAGGTACCGTGATGGTAACTGGACTGACTGCTGCAGAGGTGGGTACTGTAATGGTGTGCGGATCGTAGTAAATTGTGATTGGTGACCTGGTAGGAGGTGCCACTGCTTGTTGTTGGAAATTGTTGTTTGGAGGAACATCTGATGGATCATAGTAAATGGTGACTGCTGAGACATCTTCATTAATTTTTGTTGGCATTGTAGAAGATTATGCTGGTAAAAAGGATGCTGATGTTATAGAAGAAATGGTTGTCGACATTTGATTTGTTGAAGTGATGGATGGAGCCATTGCTGATGATATTGATGAATCGGTAGGAATGATTGTTGCTGCTGTTGTAGAAGAATCAGGAATTGTTGTCAAAGGAATTGCTGGATTTGTAGGCGCGGTTGTTGAGATCCGAAGGATACCATCCTTGATAAGACCATCTATGCCACTTCTCAAATTATCATACCCGTTGACTGCAATGTTGCAATACCCACAACCGAGTTCACACCCGGGAAACACCTGGCACTCTAGAAGTTGAGCTTTAATTTCGACCAGAGGTGTTCGAATTTTTGCAACACTGGTGATCAAAGTAGACGGTTTATCTTCCTCAATGGCATTAATCCTCGGCCCACCATGATTAGGCATAGGATTTCTGTTGACATTCGGAGGAGGTGCGAAGTTGAGGGCTTTAGAATCCACCAGATCTTGAACTTTCATTTGCAAAGCCCTGCATTATTCCGTATTGTGGCCTGGTGCATTGGAATGGAAAGCACACCTGGCGTTGACATCGTAATTCTTAGGGAGATTGGAGGGATCTGGAGGTGCCAATGTCCTTAGCTCAACCAAGTTAAGCTTCAGGAGTTGTGGCAATAAGGCAGCATAAGGCATAGGGATGGGATCAATCACCCTATTTGCCATTTCTCTTTCCGACATGGGTGGCTGGACAGCAGCAGCAAGCTGTCTCCACCTTTGGCATTTTCCCTGAAGCTTTCCCTGGAGGATTGAGACATTCCCATCAAGAGGGTCCTGTTAGGAGCCATGTCCAGATTGTATTGGTATTGCCTGATGAAGGCTTCAGCTAGGTCCTTCCAGCATCTGATAGTAGCTCTGGTCAAATGTGAATACCACTCCCTTGAAGCCCCAGTCAAACTATCTTCAAAATAGAACATCCACAGCTTCTCATCCATGGTATATGCTTTAAGTCTCCCCAGAAAAGACTGCAGGTGAGTTCGTGGACAGGAGGTTCCATTGTATTTCTCGAAGCACGGGGGTTTGAACTTGTGGGGAATTGTTACCCCGTCTACTAACCCCATATCCATTACATCAAAACCCAGGGAATTTTGAGACTCCAGAGATCTCAACTTCTCAGCAATTTCGTCAAACCTCCTGTCATAGACTTCATCACCAGCTCCCATGACAGTGAATTGCTCCTCTTGGGGGTCTTCTTGTAAGATCCTCCCCCCAGTAGTATTTCCTTGCACATTAGTCGGGATGTTGACTTCCGGATCTAGATGAGGTCCAAATACAGGTGGGTTAACATGAGGCTGACCCCTCTCATTGTTGCTTGTTCCTCCAGTCCCAGGATGAGGCTCCTCGGGGGTTTGTCTTTCTACCAATGCCCTTAACCTTTACTGGGTCTGAGCTAGACCAGTCATCATAGTCATGAATTGGGCCATTTGGTTCCTCATCTCCACTCTTTCATTAGCCATCTGGGTTCTGACCTCAGTCAGGTCTTGCTGTACTTGCTCCATTAGGATACCCGGAAGGTTGTTGCGACTAGGATACCGGTGTGCACGGTTGACGGGGAACACTCTTCTGCGAGCAATATTTCCTGAACCACAACAGAGTTAGAAACAAACAAAATAATAACAAAACCTACAAAACAAACAAAAGTTAGTATGTAATGCAGTATGCTTATTTATTTTCCAAGGTATCCGGCTTGGTTCTTGGTTTTGACCTTTCCAGACCTCGAGGAAGATGCTTTGATGTTGCTTGAGAGAAAGAAATCCAATGAAACAAACTGACAAATATATTACAAATGGTGCATAATACATAGTTTGTTTTTTACAACACATGCCCCTGAAGGGTCAAAATACAACAAAAGAAAAGTACATGAAATGGAAATGAACAACAAGCAAAGAAGTCAAACATCTAATCCAAACTCATCCTCCTTAACCTCCTTCAGAAGAGCCTCAGTCACCGGACCAGCTGGATGCTCTGTAATAGTCCTGATGAGAAGGTTTCTGGTGGCAATGGCAGTGGTCAGCTTCTTGTGCCTATCTTGGTCCTTTGACCTCTTCAAACCAGCCCTAAGCTTCAACTCTGCAATCTCCATCTGGGCTGCCAGTAAAGCTTCCTGCTATTTCTTTTCATTGGCCTCTAACTACTCAATCCTGGCTTGAGTTCTCTGATCTTCTTGAGTACGGGCTTTAGTGATCCTGACCCACCTAGCCTGACTTTCTTGCAGATAGAGATCAGTCCTAGCCTTCTGAAGCTTGGCCTCTTTACAGGCATTCTTCAATATTTTCTCCCCAGCTCTTGATTTCTTGATGTAGTCCTCTGTTTTCTCAATCTTGGCCAGATGCTCCACCCTAAGTTTCTCCAACCTCTCAATGTCCAGACGACCATCACTCCTCTCCCAGAGGGTCTTCTTTAGAGCTTGAGACAGATTCTCATTTCTTTCCTTCAGCTTCTCAAATTCTTCCAGGATGACAGTGGCTGCTGGCTGTATTGTAGAAGGTCCAGGTGTGTCCTCAATGGTAAAAGGCATTCCAGTGATCTAAGCTCTAGCATGGGACCATTCATAGTACTGGGCTGAAGCAACATTATTACACTTTCCAAGAATAGCCACCCCTTTGTCTGGATGTTGTCCCAAGCCCAGGATGCTTGTCTGACAACATCTAGATTAGGCTTTATTTCACAATACAGGGTCTCAGCTAAATCTTGCACTCTAGGAGGGTGGACCAAAGCATAGCCCGATTGTCTTTTAAACAGCAAAGGATTGTAGTTGATGCAACCCTTCACTCCTACTAGAGGTACATTGGGGTACTGCCCACAGCTAGTGATGATGTCCTTGCCTTTGGTGCTTTGGGTGCACCATCTGATATCATCTGAAGTCAAAGCAATGAGTCTCTTAGCCCAATTCTTCTGTTGGTGAGGATTCAGGAAGGCATCTGTCTTAGGCAAGTGTTTGAGCAGCCAAGTATGAAACAGGGGAGCACAGCATCTAACCAACTTCCCTCTCTGTTTCTCATTCCTCTGATGAATGGAATAATAGAAATCTCCCAGCAATGTGGGTACTGGGTTCCTCAGAAGGAAAAGATGAATGGCATTCTTGCTGACAAATTTGGGCTCATCTGCAAACAGTATAACCCCATATATGCTGAGGGCTAACAATGCACAGACTGCCCTCCATTCTCCCAAGGAGGCCTTCAGGATGGCCTGAGAAATCAAGAAATCCAAGTGCAAACCAAGGACCCCAGCTTTTGTTGTCATATTCTGCTCAATCAAAATAGGTTCCAGGTACAGTGCTTTTGCCACTTCTACATTGCTGGGAGAAGTCATCTCTGGGTTGAAGGGAACACCACCCCTGACAGGTACTCCAATCAATGATGAAAACTCCTCCAAAAGAGGTCCTAGATGAAAGTTTTGGAATGTGAAACATCTCAAAGGAGGGTCATAGAACTGTAGGCAGGTGTGGATCATACTCCTCTGAGAAGGGTCTAGGTCCATGACCATATCAAGGATACCTCCATAATGCTCTATGAATAATGGGATGTGGTCTGGAGTGATAAGTGCCTGGACCTGCCTGATACCAGTCAACACAGGCTCAAAGAAATGATATGATATGTTGCTCTTCCTGGGTGCAGACATGAGTGCTGATGAAGAGCTGAAGACAAGTGCTGATGAAGATCAAGACTGGTACTGGATATGAGCCACTGATAGGCTAGTGCTGGTGATGATGAAGGTAGCTGAAGCAGATAACTGATGAAACAGAGGCCTATGTATATGAAGGGGTCAAAACCAAGCCAGATAAAATGTGGATACCCTGAAAAACAAATAAACAAATGTTAAATGATGCAAATGATGAGTATGCAAATGATATGCAAGGGTTTGTGATCAAGCTGGATCTGATTTATCTGTCTTGATATAAAGCCCATGTATGTTCAAGATGTCCAGATGGAGGTTCAGAAATCCAGTAACCAAGGTGAGGGACTCAAATAAAGAGTCACATGTCCAGGGTTAAATCACAAGAACTGTCCAAAGTGGAGTACTCTTAAACAAAATCAGTAACAGGGTATGATGTGGCCAAAGGTACCTGCAAACCTGCAAACAGCCCAACCACCTCATAGGTAGTGTTCTAAAACAAGGATCCCAGACTTGGATCAGTTATGAGAAGTGTAAACACTTCTAACCCAGAGGTACAGTGTTTACAATAACCATAAAAGATCCTCCTCTAATTCACCTCAGTTTCTGAAGGTCATAATAAAGGTCATCCAGACTTAGCAGGCTACCCAGATAGCCCTAGCACTACAGGAAATCTGTAGCACAGAGTTCTCAAGAAGAAACCCATATCTGAACCGTGTTTCATATTCCCGCACCAGACCGAAATGGAATGGGAAAGAACATGAACCACTCTAGCCTAGGTGTCACTCAGGTCCCAGGTATAGGACCTTAAACTCTCAGTAGAACCCCACCCACCAAGACAGAAAACCAGATCCAGCAATGATAATGACAGTATGAAATATGAAAAACTGTAAAGAAAGCAATAAATAAAGCTGTACATAAAGCAATAAATAAAGCAACTATATAAACACAATTAGCACATAACACCCCAGTAAACACAAATCAAACAAGCGCTAGGAGGAACCCACAAAAAGAACCAGAAGCCCTGGTTGCAGTATAAGGTTCCCCAGCATAGTCGCCAAGTTGTCGCTCCCACCTGATGACACCTGGTCAGAAGGGGTACAGACGCGAACGGTCGGCGAAAGGGGAGAGAACACACAAGGGTGAACTCAGAAGACAAGAGTCGCCAGCTAGGCATTTTTATCCCGGAGGAAAGGTAATGCTGCATAGACCTAGAAAGATGGATAAGACGGTTGCGAACCAGAGAGACTGAGAAAGGGGGTTGGTTACAACCTGGGAAGGTATTAGCACCCAGATTGTCCGTCGTACTCGACGGGATCCACGCTTAAAAGATTTGTGTTTTAAAGGGGTAGTGTCAGTGCAAATTGTGTATCAAAGCTGGAAAGAATGCAAGTGTCAGTGTAAAAGAAAAGTGAAGTGTACAAGAGAAGAGTCAGTGTAAGAACAAGAGTGAAATGCTCATGACTATGAGGCTTAAAGAATAATGCTGGAAAGAGGGGGAATGTACAGAGACTATTGTTCGATAACTGTTAAGTTATGCCTACGTATCCTCTCGTGCAATGAGGAAGTCAGAACACCGTAGTTCGACTCAAAGAGACTGAAAGATGAATTGACTTGTGAACTGTTTACTTGTCTATGCTCAAGTGTATGATCTGTCTGGCTCAGGTGCAAACTGTCTTGCATTAGATGGAAGAAGCGAGTTCTCGTTTGTGAGTGAAAATGATGAGAAAAGAATCCCGAAGGAGACGATTATTGTTTGTTTTTTGAGTTTTCAGTCTTTTATTGCTTTTTTGGAGTTTGTCATAGGAAAATGAGCTTAATACTAAACCAAGGGTTAGTAAACTCATCACATCCTCCCTCTGATTAGGGGTAATGAGAATGCCTTAAGTATGAAGTAAGCACCTCACACTTAATCACCATGATGTAGGATTAAGATCATTAACCTACTTGTGATTTATTTAGATATTTTTGTGGTTTTTATTTAGTGTTGAGTAATGAGATTAAGCCATAATCAAGGATTTAATGGACTCATTACACCATCCTAATAGAAGGATAATAGATGAGAACATTTAAGCTGAGGAAGATACCTCAACTTAATCCATGATTAGGGATAACTTCATGACAAAACAAAGCCTTTATTAGATGGATTTTAGTTAATGATAAAATGAAGAAGTGATTTTTATGGTTTGTAAGACAACTTGAGGGGGACTTGTCCATTATAACTAGGGTTAGTCCTTCTTAACCAATTAAGGAAGATTTAGAACCCTAATGCAAGGCCCAAGTTACAAGCTTGATGTCTTGATGATTATTAGATGGATTGATTAAAGGATTTAAACACATTAAGGGTTTAACACTTAGGATTAAAGTTATACACTCCATCCTAATAGAAGGATGCGGGCATAAGCTTAATCACAAAGCCTTAAAACCTTTAGGGTTTAGTCCTTGATTATGAGATGAGAAGAGAAGACTCAAAGATAACACAAAGGAAAAACTAAATGGGGGACTAATCAAACCCTAATTGTGATCATTCTTGGTTGTTCCTAGGGTTTATGAAGCTTAAGAGGAGAAACCTTCAAAGAGCCACCAAGGAGGAAACAAATGAATGGAGAAAGAAGCAAGGAGAAGCAAAACAACTTGCTTCACTTAAGAAGACAAGTTGCTTGAAGAAAGAAGGTAGGAAGAGAACATGAATGAGCAAGCTCACTCAAATATAAAGATAAAATGCAGCAATGATGCATAAGAGGGATGAGAAGAGATTGTGAGAAGTGAAGGCAAATTCACTTCCCAAAACAACTTACCACCTGAAAAGTTAGCAAAAGAAATGAAATGCAATGCAAATGAGATGAAATGTCATGATGCAAACCAAAGTCAGAAACATAAACATGATGCAAACAAATGTCAAGAGTTGTGGATGATCATACAAGGATGAGAATGCAAATGGAGCATGCTTGAACCATGGAAGTTCAAGAAAGTTTATGAAATGAAATGAACATATAACAAGGCAAATGAAAGATGCAATGATCAAACATGATTCTAATGTATCCTAAGATTTCTTATGAATCATGTGGATGCACAAAATGTCATGGAAAGTCATTGAATGCAAGCAAATGAGAGATGGATGCAAAGGAAGACACAAATTAGGGTTTACATACAAACATACAATGCAAAATTCAAAATCAGAAGCAAATGACATGATAAAAAATTGAAAATGCAATCAAAGATACCCTAAACCTATACAAGTTCACTGCCCAAAGGAGGGGACCCAATTCTTAACCTAGTGAAAGTTATGATTTACTTAAGTCAATTAGGGTTTTAAGGTACCTCATCATGAAAAATGCAAAACAAATTGAAAATGGAAGATCAAATCAAACCAATTTTATCCTATAAACTACATGCCATGAAGGATGCAATGCAAGAAGAACCATCATCAAACTCTCAATGGTTAGGCAGAATGGATTTTTCCAAGTTTGAACAAACAATATTGCCTTAAAATGAATTTAATTCCAATGAAAATGATCAAAAGGCATCAAGAACCAAGAAGAAATTTGTTTTGAGAGTTTGATAATGTTTCTAAATGTTTTTAAATGCAATGTGAATTTTTTGGTGATTTTTAAATACCTAAATGCATTTTTAATTAATTAATTACCATTAACTAATTAAAAATAAACATTTAAATGATTTAAAAATAATTTTTAATGCAAAAACTAAAAATAAAAATATTTTTGGGTTCTAAAAATTAATGAAATGCTTGAAAATTTTCAGAATTTTTAAATGCTTTTTGCTATTTTAAATAATTTGTAAAAGATAAATCAAATAAAATGAAAATAAAAATGAATTAATGAGAAGTATGCAGATCCAGAGGCTGAGGTTCAAACAAAATTGGAGGGAATTGACCTGCGCCATATCCAATGGCTGACATTCAAACTGACTGGATTTATTTAAACTTAATTAATTAATCTAATTAATTAGGATTAGGGTTTTAATGAATGATCTGGGCTCTTCAAACGCGCGGGAGTCAATGCCAGTCAAACCAATCCACGGTCCAAATTCAAACTGAACCCTAAACGTGATTAATACACTAATGACTCTCAGGTGGCCGGAAATGACCTCCAGTCATCTTCTCCGGCCACAAACCTCCCTGAAAATTGCTATCTTCTTCCCTAGGTCACTAAAATCCAATCTCTCTGCCCAGAAATGATCCCCATACATCATACATCAAGAATCAACAAACAAACAACATTTAAAACACATCAACAATGAGAATCGAATCAAAACAGTTCTAGGTCAAAAAATTTCAGAACACGAATACATACTCATTTCTCAACCATTTTCGAAACAAAACATATCAACATGATCAGTGAAGCATGGAGAATCATTTAGGAACTTAAAAACATGTTTCTGGAAAAAATGTTCTTGAGCTCACCTGAACTGGAGCTTTGACCTTTGGAACTTTCTGGCTGCCTCTTTGATCCAAAACGCCTCTAATGAACCTCCTGAGAAGCTTGCAATGCTTGGTTGGAGTTTCTTTTGGCTGATTTGAGAGATTGATAGAGTTCTGTTCAGGAGGGGTGAGAAATCGTGTTTCTGCTTGGGGTGGTTTCAGGGACAAATGAGGATTGGGAAATGATCAGAGGAACATGTTGAGTGATTCTATGAAGTTTGTTTTAATGTTTGTGGCTTGTGGGATGAGTTTCGAAACAAAATGCATAAGAGGTGAGTTTTTGGAACTATGGCTTGTGAGATGTTTCAGGCTGTGTTGTGTTATGTGTTGGGTTGTTTTTGGTACACATATCAATCCTTGATAGGTCAGAGAGTTGTTGTGGAGCAGTGTGATTGGTATGGAGCAAAATGCATAAAGTCAACTTTTTGTGTAAGAGAGGTATGGGCTATGGCAGTCAAGGTACAAGGCATGGCTTAGCTACAGCTTGAATCAGGGAGAACCATGGAAATGGATTAGAGGCAATGCAGCAAGTGGATTAGGGTTTGTGAGAGTTTTTGCAATTTCACAAAGTCTTGGCCCTTTTGAAGTTTCTTAATGCACAAGTCATGAAATTAGACAATTCTTTGGTGCATTCTGACTTTTAGGTCATGGTTCATGTTTGTGCAAAGGTTAGAAGTCACATTGAAGTCATATTTTGCCTTGGCAAGAGATTTTGCAACTTTGCCTCTTTGGTACAAAACTTGAAATTATGTGATTTTGTCCAACTTTGACAAGCCATAACTTTTGATCCAAAATGAATTAGGATGAGTTCTTGTACTTTTTGAAAATGGGAAGATCCATTCTACAACTTTCATGACCAAAGTTTTCCCATTTGAAGCATTTTTGAATCAAAAAGAAAGGGTTGGAAAACTATCCCAAAATGGCAAGTTTTCATCACAAGTCACTTTCCCAAAAAGGCAATTTTGCAAATGGCTTAAAATTCTTCAATTTTATGAACTTCTAACATCTTCTATGATCAAATAAAGATCATACACATTCAAAATGATGGAGAGCACCCTTTGGTTGGGTCATTGGGAGCCTCAGATGCCCTGATTTTGCACTGACTTGCTCAAGAAGTCAACTCTTGATTAAGTGCCTTCCCCATGGAATTTCTTCATGAAACTTGATATGAATGATCCTTATAACATATAGAGACCAATAGAAACAAGAATTACCAAAAAAATTGGAGTTGTGGCCTCTGAAACCAAAACCCTAATTCTAGGTCATCTGTGCAGTTAAACCTGGCTCTGCTTCCATGCCTTTCTCAGTTCTTGTGATTCTTTGACTTCCTTGACTTTGTGAGGATATAATATGATGCTTGAACATACATGGACCCCTTTGAAGTGATTGATGACCTTTGAAGTGGCTCAAATGGCTCAGGGATGGCTCAGATCACAAACCCTATATGCAGATGACTTAGAAGCAATGCAGTGAATCAAAAATGTGGTATGAGATGCTATGATTGAATTTATGCATATGAAAAGATTACAAGCCATGGTGAAATGGGTGAGGGCAAATTTGGGGTGTTTACACTATGTCGTGCCAGGTGATCGTCCTTTACCTTAGATGATCGTCCCGCATCTTATCCCTGACAGAGCAGCTGTACCCTGCTAGGTGATTGTCCTTCACCTTTGATAGCCGTCCCCATCATAATCTCTTTATATCCCCAGCATGTCGGTCGTCCCCGTCATTGCTTCATCCCCAACAGTCGTCCTCTGCACGATGGTCGTCCTCCATCGCCCGTACTTTATAAACATACTTTACTTCCTTTTACAATCTATATCCCTTTTCTTCTTCATAACCATTGAGCTCAAATTTTGGACTGTCTTTGGTATTCAACCACAAGTTATCTCGTTTGTCTGTTAAGCCGTCACTTACATCCTGCACAGCTAACTCATGCTTAAATAGGGGCAGCTGTAAACACCCCAAATTTTCCCTCACTCATTTCACCTTGGCTTGTGATCTTTTCATTTGCATAAGTTCCATCATATCATCTCATAGTGCATTTTAGCTTCACTGCATTGGTTCAAAATCATCTGCATCTAGGGTTTGTGATTTAAGCAATCCCTGAGCTATTTGAGCCACTCCAAAGGTCTTCAATCATCTCAAGAGGGTTCATGTATGTTCAATCATCATATTATATCCTCCCAAGATCAAGGAAACCTAAAAATCACAAAGAGCTTGCAAGGCATGGAAGTAGAGCCAACTTTAACTGCACAGATGACCTAAAATTAGGGTTTTGGTTCCAGAGGCCATAACTGCAAATTTTTTGGTCATTCTTGTTTCTATTGGTCTCTATATGATATAAGGATCATGCATACCAATTTTCATGGAAAAATTCAATGGGGGAGGCATCTGATCAATATATAACTTCTTGAACAAGTCAGTGCAAAATCAGGGCATCTGAGGTCCCCAATCACCCAACCAAAGGGTCTTTTCCATCATTTTGAATGTGTATGATCTTTATTTGATCTTAGAGGAGGTTAGAAGTTCACAAAATTGGATAATTTCAAGCCATTTGCAAAGTTTCCATTTTGGGAAAGTGACTTGTAATGTAAACTTGCCATTTTAGGAAAGTTTTTTAACCTCCTCTTTTTGATTCAAAAATGCTTCAAATGAAAAATTCTTGGTCATGAAAGTTGTAGATTGGATCCTCCCTTTTTCAAAAAGTACAAGAACTTGATCTAATACATTTTAGAACTCAAGTTATGGTTTGTCAAAGTTAGGAAAAATCACTTAATTTTGACTTTTGTGCCAAAGAGGAAACTTGCAAAAACACTTGCCAAAGCCAAATGTGACCTCTAATTAACTTCTAACCATCACACAAACATCATTCATGGTCCATAATTCAGAATTTCCCAAGGGATTTCTCACTTTTATGCCTTGAATTACAAGTCACCATAAGGCATTTCTCATGAATCTTCAAGAATGGAATTTTTTGCAAAAGGAACTTCTAATGTTTGAATTAGTTGTTAAGTGATCCCAAAACATCATGACAACTTCATGTGGTCCATTTGGCTGCAATTTTCCCAAGAGTTTATAGGTTTCTTTGCCTTGGTTCACAAAGATTTCCAAAGAGGGAAAAGTTGCAAGAGCCATGCTACCACTTGCCCTAGCCATTACAGCTGCACAAAAACAATCTAAGGGCCTTCCTTGATCCATGCTGAGCCCAGCCATGCCCCTAATCTATCTCTGACCCGAACCATACCTCAAGTACACAAAGTCATGACTTTTTGCAAATTGCCCATACCAATCAACCTAGGCCAGCACCCACCCTCTGACCTATCCAAACATGATATGTGTACCAAAAGCAACCCAACACACAACATAGCACAGGCTGAAACTTCCAAGAACACATCACACTCAAAAATCCCCAAATTTGCAAAAGGCTTCGAATCTCTTAACTCAACCATCAAACCTTCAAACTTTTTCCACCATTCAACTCCATAAACATCAATGATCATTTCCCACCCTTCATTTTGCCCTAAAACACTCAGAATCAAAAACACGATTTTGACATTTCATGAACTGAACTTCTGCCAACTTTCTCTTGAGGCCATTTAAACTCCAACCAAGCATCACAAGCTCTTGGGGGGAATCATTGGAGTGGATTTGAGGCAAAGAACTGGCCAGAAAGCTCCTGTTTCGAAAGCTCAACTTCAGGTAGCCATGGCATTTATTTTTCCAGAACTCTCATTTTATGTTATAGAATGATTCTACATGTTTCACTGATCACCATGATGTCTTTACTTCTGAAATTTTTGCCATGTTTTCTGTTTTGCTTTGATTCGTGCTTTTGATGATGAACAAATGATTTTTGGTGGTTGATTCTTGTTGGGGCCGAGGAGAGGATCATTTTTGGAGCTTTAGGGGTCTTGGGGTTGCGTATTGAGGGAGATTGAGTGAGGGGCTAGCCGGAGAAGATGACCGGAACACTGTTCCGGTCACCTGAAAGTAATTAGGGTTCAGATCAGGGCTAATGACATAATTAGCGTAGTTTGAATGTGGGCCGTCCATTTGCGCGCGCTGGTCAATTCCCTCCCCTTTTATTTTGAATCTGGGCCTTTGGATCTGAATACTTTCATTTTAATTCATTTTAATTCCATTTTAATTACATTTCTTTCTACATTTTATGAAAAATAGTAAAACATTTCTAAAAACTTTTATTTTTTGCATCATGTCTTATAATATTTTTCTCATTCTGGAAATAATTTTTATTTTATTTTTTGCATAAAATTCGTATTTTTAAAATATTTAAATGTGTATTTTAATTAATTAATGAGAATTAATTAATTAAAATACCATTTAAGTTTCTAAAAATCACCAAAAAAATCATGTTGCATTTTGATTCATTTAGAGACATTATCAAACACTTCAAACAAATTTCTTTTTGGTTCTTGACCTATTTTGGCATTTTTCTTTGGAATTAAGGTTCTTAAAAGTCAATATTTTGTCCTAACTTAGAAAAATTCATTCTGCCTAACCTTGAAGAGTTTGATGATGGCTCTTTTTGCATTGCATCCCTCATATCATGTAGTTTCTAGGATAAAATTGGTTTGAATTTATCTTTCATTTTCAATTTGTTTGGCATTTATCATTGAGAGGTATCCTAAAACCCTAGTGAACTTAGGAAAATCATAACATCCATTAGGTTAAGATTTAGGTCCCCTCCTTTGGGCAGTAAACTTGTATAGGTTTAGGGTACTTTTGATCCTATTTTCAATTTTTTATCTTGTCATTTGCTTCTGATTTTGAATTTTTGCTTTGCATATTGTATGTAAACCCTAATTTTGGTCTTCATTTGCATTCATCCTTCATATGCTTGAATACATAAACTTGCCATGACATTTTGTGCATCCACATGACATAAAAGACACCTTAAGACATATTAGAATCATGTTTTAGCATTGCATCATCCATTTGCCATGTTTTGCTTCCATTTGGTGACATGTGCATTCATGAACTTTCATGCCTCATTTCATGCTTCATTTGCATCTTCATCACTTGTATGATCATCCACATCTTATGACACACATTTATACCATCTCTTTGCATCATTTAAATCATGAATATGCTTCTGACTTTGATTTCCATCTTTGCATTTCATCTCATTTGCATTTCATTTCATTTCCTTTTACTAACTTTTCAGGTGGTAAGTGTTTGAGAAGTGAATTTGCCTTCACTTCTCATAATCTCTTCTCATCTCTCTTATGCATTCATTGCTGCATTTTATTTGTGGATTAGAGTAAGTTTGCTCATTCATTCTCCTTCCTCTCTTTCTTTCTCCAAGCAACTTATCTTCTTAATTGAAGTAAGTTGACTTGCTTCCTTCTGCTTCTCCTCCTTTCATCTCCCTTCTTCCTTGGTGGCTCTTCTTGAAGATCTCTTCCAAGCCTCACAAACCTTAGGAATACCCAAGCATGATCACAATTAGGGTTTGATTAGTCCCCCATTAGTTTTCCCTTTGTGTCATCTTTGAGTCTTCTCTTCTCATCTCATAATCAAGGGCTAAACCTTAAAGGTTTTAAGGCTTTGTGATTAGGGTTATGCATGTATCCTTCTATTAGGATGGAGTGTATAATCCTAATCCTAAGTGTTATACCCTTAATGTGTTTAACTCCTTTAATCAATTCATGTAATAATCACTAAGACATTAAGCTTGTAACTTGGGCCTTGCATTAGGGTTCTAATTCTTCCTTAATTGGTTAAGAAGGACTAACCCTAGTGTTAATGGACAAGTCCCCCTCAAGTTGTCTTACAAATCATAAAATCCACTTCTTAATCTTATCATTCACTAAAATCCATTATAATAAAGGCTTTGTTTTGTCATGAGTATAATCCCTAATCATGGATTAAGTTGAGGAGCCTTCCATAGCTTAAATGTTCTCATCTATTATCCTTCTATTAGGATGGTGTAATGGGTCCATTAAATCCTTGATTATGGCTTAAACTCATTACTTAACACTAAACAAAGAACTCCAAAAATATCTAAAATAAAGGCAAGTAGGTTAATGATCTTAATCCTACATCATGGTGAATAAATGTGAGGTGTTTATCTCATACTTAAGGTATTCTCATTACCCCTAATCAGAGGGAAGATGTGATGAGTTTACTAACCCTTGGTTTAGGTTTAAGCTCATTAATCTATGACAAACACCAAAAGTAATAAAATATTGAAAACACAAAAACAAGCAATAATCGTCTCCTCCGGGATTCTTTTCTCACTTCATTCACTCACAAACGAGAACACGCTTCTTCCGTTTAATGCAAGACAATTTGCACCTGAGCCAGACAGGTCATACACTTGAGCATAGATAAGTAAGAAGTTCACAAGTCAATTTATCTTTCAGTCTCTTTGAGTCGAACTATAGTGTTCTGACTTCCTCATTGCACGAGAGGATACGTAGGCATAACTTAACAGTTATCGAACAAAAGTCTCTGTATATTCCCCCTCCTTCCAGCATTATTCTTTAAGCCTCATAGTCTTGAGCTTTGGACTCTTTCCCTACACTGACACTTCTCCACCTCATTTCACACTTCTTTTACACTGACACTTGCATTCATTTCCAGCTTTTTTACACAAAATAGCACTAACACTACCCCTTTAAACACAAATCTTTCAAGCGTGGATCCCGTCGAGTACGACGGACAATCTGGGTGCTAATACCTTCTCGGATTATAACCAACCCCATTTCTCAGTTTCTTTGGTTCGCAACTGTCTTATCCATATCATTCTAGGTTTATGCAGCATTATCTTTCCTTCGGGATAAAAATGCCTAGCTGGCAACTCTTTTCTTTTCAGTTCACCCCTGTGTGTTCTCTCTTTCGCCGACCGTTCGCGTCTGTACCCCATCTGACCATATGTCATCAGGTGGGAGCGATAGCTTGGCGACTCTGCTGGGTAGATTTATATTGCAACCAGGGCTTCTGGTTCTTCTTGTGGGTTCCTCCTAGCGCTTGTTTGATTTGTGTTTACTGGGGTGTTATGTGCTATTGTGTGTTTATTTGTTTTTGCTTTATTTGCTGCTATATGTACAGTTATTTATTACTTTCTTTTCAGTTTTTCATATTTCATATTGTCATCTGCTAGATCTGGTTTGCTGTTTTGGTGGGTGGGGTTCCATTGAGAGCTTAAGGTCCTATACCTGGGACCTGAGTGACACCTAGGCTAGAGTGGTTCATGTTCTTTCCCATTCCATTTTGGTCTGGTGCGGGAATATGAAACACGATTCAGATGTGGGTTTCTTCTTGAGAACTCTGTGCTACAGATTTCCTGTAGTGCTAGGGCTATCTGGGAAGCCTGCTAAGTCTGGATGACCTTTATTATGACCTTCAGAAGCTGAGGTGAATTAGAGGAGGATATTTTATGTTTATTGTAAACATTGTACCTCCGGGTTAGAAGTGATTACACTTCTCATAAGTGATCCAAGTCTGAGGATCCTTGTTTTAGAACATTACCTGTGAGGGGGTTGGGCTGTTTACAGGTTTGCAGGAACCCTTGACCACACCATACCCTGTTACTATTTTGTTTAAGAGTACCTCATTTTGGACAGTTCTTGTGATTAACCCTGGACATGTGACTCTTTATTTGAGTCCCCTACCCTGGTTACTGGATTTCTAAGCCCTCATCTGGACCTTTGAACATACATGGACTTATATCAAGACAGATAATCAGATCCAGCTTGATCACAAACCCTTGCATATCATTTGCATATATCATCATTGCATCATTTAACATTTGTTTATTTGCTTTTCAGGGTATCCACATCATATCTGGTTTGGTTTTGACCCCTTCTTTTGCATAAACCTCTACTTCAACTGTCTTCATCAGTTGTCTGCGTCAGCTATCTTCATCAGTTATTTGCTTTAGCTATCTTCATCATCACCAGCATCAGCCTATCAGTGGCTCATCTCAAGTATCAATCTTGATCTTCATCAGCACTTATCTTCAGTTTCTTCAGCAGCACTCATGACTACTCCCAGGAAGAGTAACATATCCTATCACTTCTTTGAGCCTGTGTTGACTGGAATCAGGCAGGTCCAGTCACTCATCACACCTGACCACATCCCATTGTTCAGAGAACATTATGGAGGTATCCTGGATATGGTTATAGACCTTGACCCTTCTCAGAGAAGCATGATCCATACCTGCCTACAGTTTTATGACCCTCCTTTGAGATGCTTCACCTTCCCAGACTTTCAGCTAGGGCCCCTGCTGGAAGAATTTTCTTCATTGATTGGAGTACCTATCAAGGGTGGAATCCCTTTCAACCCAGAGATGCCAGCTCCCAGAAATGAAGAGATAGCAAAGGCATTATACCTGGAGCCTGCCTTGATTGAGAAAAGTATGACAACAAAAGCTGGGATCCCTGGCTTGCATTTGGACTTCTTGGTTTCTCAGGCCATCCTGAAAGCTTCATTGGGAGAATGGAGGGCAGTCTGTGCACTGTTAGCCCTCAGCATATATGGGGCTATACTGTTTGCAGATGAGCCCAAATTTGTCAGCAAGAATGTCATCCATTTGTTTCTTCTGAAGAACCCAATGCCCACATTGCTAGGAGATTTTTACTACTCCATTCATCAGAGGAATGAGAAACAAAGGGGGAAGTTGGTAAGATGTATTGCTCCTTTGTTTTACACCTGGCTGCTCAGACACCTGCCCAAGTCAAATGCCTTCCTAAATCCCCACCAACAGAAGAATTGGGCCAAGAGGCTCATTGCCTTGACTTCAGATGATATTAGATGGTGCACCCAGAGCACCAAAGGGAAGGACATTATCACCAGCTGTGGACAATACCCAAATGTGCCTCTGATAGGAATAAAGGGTTGCATCAACTACAATACTTTGCTGTTCAAGAGACAACTGGGCTATGCTTTGGTTCACCCTCCCAGAGGACAGGATGTAGCTGAGACCCTATATTGTGAAGTGAAACCTAATTCAGCTGTTGTCAGACAAGCATCCTGGGCTTGGGACAACATCCAGACAAAAGGGATAGCTATTCTTGGAAGATGTAGTAATGTTGCTTCAACTCAGTATGTAGACTGGTCCCGTACTAGAGCTCAGATTACCAGAATGTCTTTCACCTTGGAAGACATACCTGGACCGTCTACAGTACAGCCCGCAGCAACAGTTAGCCTGGAGGAATTTGAAAAGTTGAAAGAGAGGAATGAGCAGCTATCTCAAGCCTTGAAGAAGACTCTTTGGGAAAGAAGTGATGGTCGTCTGGACATTGAGAGATTGGAGAAGCTCAGGGTTGAGCATCTTGCCAAAATTGAGAAGACAAAGGACTACATCAGGAAAGCAAGAGCTGGGGAACAAATATTGAAGAATGCCTGTAAAGAGGCCAAATTTCAGAAGGCTAGGACTGAGCTCTATCTGCAAGAGAGTCAGGCTAGGTGGGCCAGGATCACTGAAGCCCGTACACAAGAAGACCGAAAGACTTAAGCCAAGATTGAACAGCTAGAGGCCAATGTGAAGAAGCAGCAGGAAGCTTTGTTGGCAGCACAGAAGGAGATTTCAGAGTTGAAGCTCAGAGCAGGATTGAAGAGATCAAAGGACCAGGACGGGCATAAGAAGATGACCACTGCCATTACTACCAGGAACCTCCTCATTAGGACCATTATAGAGCACCCAGCTGGTCCAGTGACTGAGGCACTCCCGAAGGAAGTTAGAGAGGATGAGTTTGGACTGGATGTCTGAGTCTTTGTTTGTTGTTGTTTCCATTTGATGTACTTTTCCTTTTATTGTATTTTGACCCTCCATGGGCGTGTGTTGTAAAAAGGACTATGTATTGTTCACCATTTGTAATATATTCTAGTGTGTTTTCATTTGGGTTTTTTTCTCAACAACATCAAGCATCTTCCTCGAGGTCTGGAAAGGTCAAAACCAAGAACCAAACCGGATACCTTGGAAAACAAATGTGCATACTGCATTGCATACTAACTTTGTTTTGTTTTGTAGGATCTTTATTATCTTTGTTTCTAACTTTGTTATGACTTCAGGAAACATTGCTCATTGCCGAGTGTTCCCTGTCAACCGCACGCACCGGTACCCAACTCGTAACAACCTTCCCGGTATTCAAATGGACCAGGTACAACAAGACCCGACTGAGGTCAGAAATCAGATGGCCAATGAGAGATTAGAAATGAGAAATCAGATGTCTCAGTTCATGGAAGTGATGACTGGCTTAGCCCAGAGTCAAGAAAGGTTAAGAGAGCTGGTGGAAAGACAAACTCCTGAGGAGCCACATCTTGGAACAGGAGGAACTAGTAACAATGAACGGGGCCAGCCTCGTATTGACCCACCAGTATTTGGACCTCATCTGGATCCAGAAGTTAACATCCCGAGAAATGTGCAAGGTAATACTGCTGGGGGGAGAATCTTGCAAGAGGATCCCCAAGAAGAACAGTTTACTGTCATAGGAGCTGGGGATGAGGTATATGACAGAAGATTAGACGAGATTGCTGAAAAGTTAAGATCTTTGGAGTCTCAAAATTCTTTGGGCTTCGATGTGATGGATATGGGACTAGTAGACGGGGTGAGAATTCCCCACAAGTTCAAACCCCAATGCTTTGAAAAGTACAATGGTATCTCCTATCCTCGTACTCACCTGCAGTCTTTCCGGGGAAGGCTCAAAGCTTATACTATGGATGAAAAGTTGTGGATGTTCTACTTTGAAGACAGTCTGACTGGGGCTTCAAGAGAGTGGTATTCACATCTGTCTAGGGCTACCATTAGATGCTGGAAGGACTTAGCTGAAGCTTTCATCAGGCAATATCAGTACAACCTGGACATGGCTCCCAATAGAACTCTTCTAATGGGCATGTCACAATCTTCTAGAGAGAGCTTCAGGGAATATGCCCAAAGGTGGAGACAGCTTGTTACTGCTGTCCAGCCACCCATGTCAGAGAGGGAAATGGCTGACATGTTCATGAATACATTGCAAGGGACCTATATTGATAGATTGGATGCCTTCTCCTCTACCAGTTTTGCTGATGTGGTCATAGCTGGTGAGAGGATTGAAAGCCTCTTAAAGATGGGCAAGATCTCTGACAGTGGTGCTAGTTCTTCCGGCAATCCAAGAAAACCATTTGCAGGACCCCGAAGGGAAGGTGAAACTAATTCCATTCATACAAGCAGGGGCAGGCCTCAATATGCTCACCAGTCAGTAGCAGCTGTTACCATTCCAGCTCCGGTTCCTCAACAATCACCATATCCTCAATAACAACAACCACAGTATCAACAACAAGTTCATTACCCGCAACAGAGAACCTACAACAACAACAACAACAACCAACAACAGCGTCCTTTCCAACAAAGAGCATCACAGGCAAACAGGGTAATTGACCCAATCCCAATGTCGATGCTGCACTCTTGCCACAACTCCTGAAGCTCAACCTAGTTGAATTAAGGACATTGGCACCTCCAGATCCCACCAATATGCCAAAGAATTATGATGCAAATGCCAGGTGTGCATTTCATTCAAACGCACTGGGGAATAATACGGAAAAATGCAGGGCCTTACAGATGAAAGTCCAAGACCTGGTGGACTCAAAAGCTCTCAACTTCGCACCTCCTCCGAATGTCACAAGGAATCCAATACCTAGTCACAACGGGCCTAGGATTAATGCTATTGAGGAAGGCAAACCATCCACCTTAATCACCAGTGTTGCACAAATTCGAACACCTTTGGTTGAAATCAAAGCTCAGCTTTTAGAATGCCAAGTGTTCCCCGGATGTGAGCTGGGCTGTGGATATTGCAATATTGCTGTCAATGGGTGTGAAAGTCTGAGGAACGGTATAGATGGTCTTATTAAGGATGGTATCCTTCAGATTACGACAACGACGCCTACAACTCCAACAATCCCTTCATCAACAATCACAAATACTCCTACAACGTCAGCAACCATTGTTCCAACAGATTCTACTACAACTCCAACAACTGCTCAATCAATCACTTCAACGGATGCAAGTTCAGTCACCATTTCTTCCACAACGACAACACCCATTATTCCATCAGTTCTTGCTACAACTTCAACACTTTCTACAACATCAGCAACAGTCAATGAAAGTGTCTCAACGGTTACGATATACTATGATCCCGCAAATGTTCCTTCCAACAACTCACAACAAATCGCTTCTCCTGTCAGAGCACCAGTTACCGTATACTATGATCCACACACCATTGTGGTCCCCTCTGCAGCTGCTATCAGTCCGGTTACTATCACAGTGCCTGGGCCAGTTCCTTACGAAAACAATAATGCCATCCCTTGGCATTATGGCTCAGATCTTTACTGCGAGGGGCAGAAAATCACTTTAGAATCATCAACTTCTTCACCTCAGATAGACAACGTGGGGAGAGGCGGAGGCTTCACTAGAAGCGGACGTCTCTTTGCCTCGCAAATACCAAGACCCATTGCTGAAGCAGAAGCTGCTGCTAGGGCAAAAGGGAAGAGCATGGTGCAAGAAGAACCGGTTGCTAAAGAAGCTTTGAAAACTCCTTTTGATCAAGAGGTTGATGAATTCATGAGAATCATAAAGAAAAGCGATTACAAGGTGGTAGACCAGCTTCACCAAACACCTTCTAAGATCTCCATACTATCGTCGCTAATGTGCTCCGAGGCTCATCGAAACGCAATATTAAAGGTCCTGCACGTAGCTTATGTGCCGGTTATGAGGATCATGCATATCAATTTTCATGAAGAAATTCCATGGGGAAGACATCTAATCAAGAGTTGACTTCTTGAGCAAGTCAGTGCAAAATCAGGGCATCTGAGGCCCCCAATGACCCAACCAAAGGGAATTCTCCATCATTTTGAATGTGTATGATCTTTATTTGATCATAGAAGATGTTATAAGTTCACAAAATTGAAGAATTTCAAGCCATTTGCAAAGTTGCCTTTTTGGGAAAGTGACTTGTAATGAAAACTTGCCATTTTGGGAAAGTTTTTCAACCCTCTCTTTTTGATTCAAAAATGCTTCAAATGAGAAAACTTTGGTCATGAAAGTTGTAGAATGGATCCTCCCATTTTCAAAAAGTACAGGAACTCATTCTAATTCATTTTGGATCAAAAGTTATGGCTTGGCAAAGTTGGACAAAATCACATAATTTCAAGTTTTGTACCAAAGAGGCAAAGTTGCAAAACCTCATGCCAAGGCAAAATGTGACTTCAAATGGACTTCTATGCATTACACAAACATGAACCATGACCTAAAAGTTAGAATGCATCAAAGAATCTCCAAGTTTCATGACTTATGCTTCAAGAAATCACAAAAGGGCCAAAACTTTGTGAAATTGCAAAACCTCACATAAACCCTAATCCACTTGCAAGTTGGCCTCAAATTCACTTCCATGGTCTGCCTTGATTCAAGCTGTAACAGACATGCTTTTGTTCTAGCCCTAAAACAGCCCATACCTTATAGTACACCTAGACTTGACTTTTTGCAAAAGGGGCCATACCAATCAAGTTGTGCCACCAACAACTCTCTGCCCTATCACAGCTTTTGTGGACTAAAAGAGACTCAAAACACACAACAAGCCAGCCTGAATACACAACATTGCCATAGTTCCCAAAACTCATCTTTTATGCACTTTCCTTCGAATCTCATCACACATACATCAAACCTCAAAACCAACTTCACCATCCATTCAGAAAAGCTTCATAGAGCATAAACCACCCTTCACCTTGCCTTGAAAGTCCCTGAAACAGAAATACGATTTTTCACTCCCCTTGGTCAGAACTTCATCAATCTCAAAAACAAGCCATCATACACTCCAACTAAACCTCAAAGCATCTTCAGGGAGACCATTGGAGAAGCTTTGAAGCAGGGAGGCAGTCTAAAAGCTCCAAACTGAAAGCTTCACCTTAGGTAGCTTCGAAAATTTATTTTTCCAGAAGCTTTGTTTTAAGTTCTCAACTTGTTAAGCTTGATTCCCTGAGTGCAATGAACCTTTTACTTTTGAAAATGATGAAGAATTGAGAGTGTATTGCTTGTCTGAAAGTTCCACCATTTTTGTTCATAGCTTCGAATCTTAAGAATGGCTGAAAATAAATTCTGTTTGAGGGTGGATTTGGGCTTAGGGGAGTGAGAGAAACGAATCTGGAGCTTTAGAGCTCCATAAATGGCCTAGGGAGTGAGTTGCAAATTTCTCAGGGGAGGTGTGGCCGGAGAAGATGACCGGAGGTCATTTCCGGGCACCTGAAAGTGATTAAATGCTAATTAGGGTTAGGGCTTCAAGTTTGAATCTGGGCTCTTGGATTGGTTTTCCCGCGTGTGAGTGTGTGGCTGAGATCATGTCATTAATAATTAATCAGGATTAATTAATATTTTAATTAGGTTTAGTTCAGTTTAAATTTTGTCCCTTAGATGTGGCGCCAGGTCAATGGTCTCAAACCCAGTTTCAATCTGGTCCATCCATTGTGCATACTTTCCATTTAATTAATTTTTATTGCATTTTCTTTATTTTATTTTGTACGGATTATTTAAAATAGCAAAAAACATTTAAAAATTCTGAAAATTTTTGTCATGCATTTCATTAATTTTTAGAACCCAAAAATATTTTATTTTTATTTTTTGCATTAAAAATTATTTTTAAATCATTTAAATGTTTATTTTTAATTAGTTAATGAAGATTAATTAATTAAAAATGCATTTAGGTATTTAAAAATCACAAAAAAAATCACATTGCATTTTAAAACATTTAGAAACATTATCCAACTCTCAAAACAAATTTCTTTTTGGTTCTTAATGCATTTTGACAATTTTCATTGGAATTAAGTTCATTTTAAGGCAATATTTTTGTTCAAACTTGGAAAAATCCATTCTGCCTAACCATTGAGAGTTTGATGATGGTTCTTCTTGCATTGCATCCTTCATGGCATGTAGTTTATAGGATAAATTTGGTTTGAATTGATCATCCCTTTTCAATTTGTTTTTGCATTTTTCATGATGAGGTACCTTAAAACCCTAATTGACTTAAGAAATTCATAACTTTCACTAGGTTAAGAGTTAGGTCCCCTCCTTTGGGCAGTGAACTTGTGTAGGTTTAGGGTTCCTTTGATCCCATTTTCAATTTTTTATCACATCATTTGCTTCTGGTTTTGAATTTCTGCATTGTATGTTGTATGTAAACCCTAATTTGTGCCTTCCTTTGCATCCATCTCCCATATGCTTGCATTCAATGACTTGCCATGACATTTTGTGCATCCACATGATTCATAATACATCTTAGGACATATTAGAATCATGTTTGATCATTGCATCTTTCATTTTCAATGTTATAGGTCCATTGCATTTCATAAACTTTCATGAACTTCCATGGTTCAAAGCATGCTTCATTTGCATCCTCATCCTTGTATGATCATCTACAACTCTTGACATGTGTTTGCATCATCCTTTAGCATCATTAACACCATGTTTATGCTTCTGACTTTGGCTTGCATCATGGAATTTCATCTCATCTTCATTGCATTTCATTTCTTTTGCTAACTTTTCAGGTGGTAAGTTGTTTTGAGAAGTGAATTTGCCTTCACTTCTCACAATCTCTTCTCATCCCTCTCTTGCATCATTTCTACATTTTATCTTGTCTTTGTGTGAGCTTGCTCATTCTTGATCTTTCTTAATTTCTTTCTTCAGACAACTTGTCTTCTTAAGTGAAGCAAGTTGTCTTGATTCTCTTTGCTTCTTCCTCCTTTCATCTGCTTCTATTCCTGGTGGCTTTTCCCTTGAAGATCTCTTGCAAGCTTCATAAACCCTAAGAACAACCAAGCATGATAACAATTAGGGTTTGATTAGTCTCCCAGTTAGTTTTTGCCTTTGTGTCATCTTTGAGTCTCCTCTTCTCACCTCATAATCAAGGACTAAACCCTAAAGGCTTTAAGACTTTGTGACTAAGTTTATGCCTGCATCCTTCTATTAGGATGGAGTGTATAACTTTAATCCTAAGTGTTGAACCCTTAATGTGTTTAAATCCTTTAATCAATCCATCTAATAATCACTAAGACATCAAGCTTGTAACTTGGGCCTTGCATTAGGGTTCTAATTCTTCCTTAATTGGTTAAGAAGGACTAACCCTAGTGTTAATGGACAAGTCCCCCTCAAGTTGTCTTACAAACCATAAAATCCATTTCTTCATCTTATCATTAACTAAAAACCATCTAATAAAGGCTTTGTTTTGTCATGAGGTTAATCCCTAATCATGGATTAAGTTGAGGAGCATTCCTCAGCTTAAATGTTCTCATCTATTATCCTTCTATTAGGATGGTGTAATGAGTCTATTAAATCCTTGATTATGGCTTAATCTCATTACTTAAAACTAAACAAAAACAACAAAAACATCTAAATAACTACAAATGGGTTAATGATCTTAATCCTACATCATGGTGATTAAGTGTGAGGTGCTTACTTCATACTTAAGGTATTCTCATTACCCCTAATCGGAGGGAGGATGTGATGAGTTTACTAATACTTGGTTTAGGCGTAAGCTCATTAACTTATGACAAACTTTCAAAAGCAATAAAAGACTGAAAACACCAAAACAAATAATAATCGTCTCCTTCGGGATTCTTTTCTCATCATCTTCACTCACAAACAAGAACTTGCTTCTTCCGTCTAATGCAAGACTGTTTGCACCTGAGCCAGACAGGTCATACACTTGAGCATGGACAAGTAAGCAGTTTACAAGTCAACTTATCTTTCAGTCTCTTTGAGTCGAACTACAGTGTTCTGACTTCCTCATTGCACGAGATCATACGTAGGCATAACTTAACAGTTACCGAACAAAAGTCTCTGTATATCCCCCCTCTTTCCAGCATCATTCTTTTAGCCTCATGATCTTGAGCATTTCTCTCTTGTTCTTACACTGAAACTTCTCTTGTACACTTTACATTTCTTTTACACTGACACTTGCATTCTTTTCCAGCTTTGACACACAAATTGCACTGACACTACCCCTTTGAAACACAAATCTTTTAAGCGTGGATCTCGTCGATTACGGAGGACAATCTGGGTGCTAATACCTTCCCAGGTTGTAACCAACCCCCTTTCTCAGTTTCTCTGGTTCGCAACTGTCTTATCCATATCTTTTCTCAGGTTTATGCAGCATTACCTTTCCTCCGGGATAAAAATGCCTAGCTGGCGACTCTTGTCTTTTGAGTTCACCCTTGTGTGTTCTCTCTCCTTTCGCCGACCGTTCGCGTCTGTACCCCTTCTGACTAGGTAACTTTTGGTGGGAGCGACAACCACATTGCCAACCGTGCTAAGAATGAAGCAGAGGAAAAACTATAGAAGATGCAAGCTTCATTAGGAGCTAGAGAGAAAGAGTTTGTTGGAAGGGAAGCTCACTTTCAGAGATTGGGTCTAATGGAATCTAAAAGAGATGCGGAGCGTAAGAAGACTTTGAAGACTCTTAAAGAAGCTCGTCAGTCCATTTTTTGGTTGCAAGGCCAAAGGGAACAGGAGCAAAAGAAGTATAAAGAAAAAGAAGAGTTTTTCGAGGTACAGATGGCCTTCAAGAAAGAAGAAGTGGAACAAGTCCACAAAATATGAAGGGAAAAGACTCAACAGTTGGCACAGAGCCAGATGGCCTTGGAGGAGGCCTTGAAAGAGATTGAAGAGCTCATACTGAGAGCATGTGTGAAGAAGAGCAGGACAGAGGTGATAGCTGCAGAAGAACCTGGGTATTTAGTTTAGGTTTTATTTATGGTTGTTTAGATTACCTACAGGCTTGTTGTAGGAGTCTTGCTTTATCTTTTGTCTTTGTTTATGTATTGACTTGTAACCCTTCGGGGAATTTGTTTGTGCTCTGACTTATGGCCGGCAGTGGGTTATCCATGTTATGTAGTGTTAATATTCAAATTACCATTTCTGAGTATGCAAAGCTTATTTGTCTGATACTGCTAAGATCTGAACACTCTTCAAAGGGAAAGTTTGAAAATTAATACTCAAAGTGGTTATCTGGAGCAAATACCAGAACGGGGGCATATAAATGCCTAAACTTGGAAATATGAATAGTTACATTGCATGCATATAACGTGTTTGTTTGTTTTGCAGGTAGTTCTTCAGTTTCTAACGTTTATGTCCTTTCAGGCACTATAGCTCCCAGGAAGGTCCGAGAACAGCCAATTGTACACAGATATCCCACAAGAATCAACAGAGAAAGAGTGATGGATCAAATGCAGGTTGATTTAGCTGACTTGATATTGAGAATGGACAATTTCATGACCCTTATGGTAGGGATGGGTCAGACTCAGGAACGTTTACGTGAGATGGTGGAAAATAGTCAGGCCAGGAACAATGGGGCTACTGATGGAGGTAATCGCAACGGTGATGGCGCCCGTCAAGTTGAAATCCCTGTGGCACAACCAGGGATCACCATTATCAATGATGGACTGAACAACGTACAGATGGATGGTCAAGATGAATAGTTTACTTTGCTGGACGAAGCAGAAGGTCAAGGGGCTGAAATGAACAAAAAGTTTGAAGAGATGGTTGAGCAGATCCGGGCCATTCAGTCTCAGAGCTCCCTGGGGTTTGATATTACTGACTTGGGCTTGGTTCCAGGGGTTAGAATCCCTTACAAGTTCAAGGTTCCTACTTTCGAGAAGTACAACGACACGGTTTGCCCGAAGACTCACCTCCAGTCCTTTGTAGGAAGAATTGTTGCCCATACTAATGACGAGAAGCTATGGATGTATTACTTCTAGGATAGCCTGGTGGGGGCCTCCTTGGAGTGGTATATGAAGCTGAGTAGGGTTAACATTAAGAGTTGGAAGGATTTAGCGGAGGCGTTCGTGAAGCAATACCAGTACAATCTTTGGACATAGCTCCAAATCACACTCAACTGCATACCATGTCTCAAAATGCTTAGGAGGGGTTTAAGGAGTATGCTCAAAGGTGGCGTCAGCTTGCTGCCAGAGTATAACCATCTTTGCTGGAAAATGAGATGGCTGATATGTTCATAGGAACATTGCAAGGGGTGTTTATCGAGAGGTTGGCGTCTTGTTCAGCTACCAAGTTCAATGATATAGTGATAGCAGGCGAGAGGGTCGAAACTCTGTTGAAGATGGGGAAGATTCAGGACACCGGCGCAAGTAGCTCAAGCGGTGTAAGAAAAGCTTTTAACGGACCTCCGAGAAGGAGAGAAGGAGAAACCAATGGTGTGTACAGCCAAGGACGGGGCCGAGGATATAGAAGATCATATGAGCAAGTGGCAGCTATCACTATCCCTTCAAGTCCTGTGCAATAGGTACAAACTCAGCCACAACTGCAACAACAGCAACAACCACAACGTAACAATTATCAGCAAATACCTTATCAACCGAGACAAGCTCGTCTGGCTAATAGGGTGCTTGAAGCCATTCCCATGACATATACGGCAATGCTGCAGAGGTTGCTAGACCTGAACTTGATACAACTAAGGACACTAGCACCACCTCCACCTGGAGAGCATCCAGTGGGGTACGATGTTAATGCTAGATGCGCATTCCATTCAGGGGCACCCGGGCACTCAACTGAGAAGTGCAGGGCACTACAGCATAAAGTTCGAGATTTGATCGATTCAAAGGCGATTAACTTCGTACCACCGCCTAATGTTACATCAAACCCTATTCCAAACCATGGAGGGGCGAGGATAAATGCTGTTGACTGTGGTGAGAAGTTAAGCTTGATTCTGAGCGTAGAAGAGGTGAAGACTCCATTGCTGGTAGTAAAAGAAAGGATGTTAAAAGGACAAGTGTTTCCGGGGTGTGGTTCTGATTGTGAAAAGTGTTTAAGATCAATGAATGGCTGTGAAGACTTGAAGGTGGGACTGCAATATCTGATTGATGAGGGGTCGTTGCAGTTTGATAAAGTTGATAATAGAAGTGATTGTGTGTCCACCATAACAATCTACTATGATCCAGCTGAAGTACCTGCCAGGAGGGAGCCTGTGACTATATATGCTCCAGAAGTCTGTCCTGTTACTATTACTGTTCCCGGACCTGTTCCTTATACTGATGATAAAGCCATCCCGTGGCATTATGGCTCAGATGTTTATGTGGAAGGACAAAAGGTGGAGAGTAAGCCAGTAACAATTGACTCGACTGTGGTGAATGTCGGAGGAGTTGGTGGTTTTACGAGAAGCGGGCGTCTTTTTGCTCCTCAAGCTCTGAGAGGAGATCCTAAAGCTAAAGTTGCTACAAATGCTAAAGGAAAGCAAATAGCGACCGAAGAAATGACAATTCCTGCTGCTGGACAGGGTACTTTTGAGAAAGAAGTGGAAGAGTTTATGAGGATAATAAAGAAGAGTGACTACAAGGTGGTTGAGCAGTTGAATCAGACGCCGTCCAAAATACAATTTTGTCTTTGCTGATGTGTTCTCCAGCTCACAGAGAAGCCTTGCTGAAAGTGTTGCAGATGGCATACGTTCCACAGGAGATAACTGTTAATCAACTGGAGGCTGTAGTAGGCAGTGTGAATGCAAGCCGTGGGTTGGGCTTCACAGATAGAGATCTTACTTCAGAAGGCCGCAATCACAACAAAGCACTGCATATTACCATGGAGTGTAAGGGTGCTGTTTTGTCACATGTCCTAGTTGACACAGGCTCTTCTCTCAATGTACTCCCTAAGAAAGCCTTAATGAAGTTGAATGTTGATGGCATCGTCTTGCGACCCAATGATTTAATAGTTAAAGCCTTTGATGGGTCCCGAAGGTCTGTGTTCGGGGAAGTTAAGTTACTTGTGAAAATAGGGTCTCAAGTGTTCAAAAGCACGTTCTATGTCATGGATATTCAACCTACGTACAATTGCTTGCCGGGACGTCCCTGGATCCATGCTTCAGGTGCAGTGACATCCACGTTGCATCAAAAGCTGAAGTATGTGGTTGATGGCCAAGTAATCACTGTGGGTGGGGAAGAAGATATCTTTGTGAGCCACCTATCAACTTTCAAGTACGTAGAGATGGACGGAGAGATCCATGAAACGCTATGTCAGGCCTTTGAAGCGGTTAATGTTAGCATTTTGGCTCCGGTAGAGAGGAACAACGAGAAGGAATGGACTTCCATTCACTCCTACAAGCAGGCCAAAGAAGTGGTTCAATCTGGAAGCGCCCAGGGCTGGGGCAAGTTGCTGGAATTAGAGAAGAAAGATGACAAGTTTGGTCTTGGTTATCAGCCTGGTGGGTCTAACTGGCCTCAGAGTGGTAAAGCCATAACTTTCACAAGCGTCGGGATGCTCGATCGCAACCATGTTTGTGCAACAAGTGAAGAAGGGGACAGTGACTGCGACTGGGATAGCTGGATTCACCCGTGTGCACCTGGGGAGGAGCTCAAGAACTGGTCTGCCGAGGATTTCGTTCAAGTTACCTGGAAATCAAAGTAATTTACTTGTTTCCTTTTTTATCATGCTGCATGTCAATCCTACACTCTGCCCAAGGTGCACGGATCCATTTGTAGGGCCACCATGCTTTTAATGCATTTATATTTTACCATGAAATAAAGGACATTTTTCAAGCAAATTGTGTTCTCTTTCTTTCGTTTTAAATTTTTCACCAAAATAAAATAAAATGGCAATGTGTCTTTTCTTTTGTTTGTGTGTTTACGTCTCTTTTGAAAGAAAAAAAATAGATTCTGAAATAAGAACATCATCTGTGCAGTGTTGATCATCCGGATTCTAGTGATAACGTTCTTGATATGACCACGCATGACTTCGACAATCCTGTCTACCAAGCTGATGAAGGGGTAGAGGAAGACTGTGAACTCCCAGAAGAATTGGTCAGGTTGATGAAACAAGAGGAAAGGGTTATTCAGCCTCATCAGGAAGAGATAGAGATCATCAACATCGGGACAAAAGAGTTAAAGAAGGAAATAAAGATTGGGGCCAGTCTGCAGGCTGAGGTTAAGAAAGAGTTGATTGGTATGCTACGTGAATATGTGGATATCTTCGCCTGGTCGTATCAAGATATGCCAGGTCTAGATACTGACATTGTTGTGCATAAGCTACCACTAAGAGAAGATTTTCCTCCTGTGAAACAAAAGCTGAGAAGAACTCGTCCTGACATGGCGATGAAGATCAAGGAAGAAGTTCAGAAGCAGTGGGATTCCGGATTCCTTGCCGTAACTAGTTACCCACCTTGGGTAGCTAACATTGTGCCTGTACCAAAGAAAGACGACAAAGTTCGGATGTGTGTTGATTATCGGGACCTAAATAGAGCAAGTCCCAAGGATGACTTTCCATTACCTCACATTGATGTGCTGGTAGATAACACCGCTCAATTCTCGGTATTTTCTTTCATGGATGGCTTCTCCGGGTATAATCAGATCAAAATGGCACCGGAAGACATGGAGAAAACAACGTTCATTACCCCGTGGGGTACATTCTGCTACAAGGTGATGCCCTTTGGTTTGAAGAACGTCGGGGCAACGTATCAGCGGGCTATGATCACGTTGTTCCACGACATGATACACAAGGAGATTGAATGATATATGGACGACATGATTGCTAAGTCCCGGGACGAAGAAGAGCATCTGGTCAATCTCAAGAAGCTGTTTGATGGACTGATAAAGTATAAGCTGAGGTTGAATCCAAACAAGTGCACTTTCGGAGTGCGTTCCGGAAAATTGCTAGGTTTTATTGTTTGCCAAAAAGGAATTGAGGTGGATCCTGCAAAAGTAAAAGCAATACAAGATATGCCTGCACCGAAAACAGAAAAAGAAGTGTGGGGTTTTTTAGGGAGGTTGAACTACATTTCACGGTTCATATCTCATCTAACTACCACGTGTGAGCCAATATTCAAATTGCTAAGAAAAGAGCAAACGGTCAGGTGGAATGAGGACTGTCAAAGAGCCTTTGAAAAGATAAAAGAATACTTGCAGACACCTCCGATTCTAATGCCTCCAGTTCTAGGACGGCCACTCATCGTGTACTTGACTGTGCTAGAAGGGTCAATGGGGTGTGTTCTAGGCCAACATGACGAGTTTGGTCGAAAAGAGTACGCTATTTATTACCTTAGCAAAAAGTTTACCGACTGTGAATGTCGTTACTCACTGCTCGAGAAAACTTGCTGCGCTTTGGTATGGGTTGCTCGCCGACTGAGATAGTATATGTTGACCCATACCACACTGCTAATCTCAAAAATGGATCCTGTCAAGTATATTTTCGAGAAACCAGCATTAACCGGAAGGGTTGCAAGGTGGCAAATGATCTTAACAGAATACAATATACAATATACTTCTCAGAAAGCCATCAAAGGAAGTGTATTGTCAGATTACCTTGCACAACAACCTCTTGAAGATGACTATCAGCCAATGAAGTTTGATTTCCCTGATGAGGACATCATGTACCTCAAAGAAAAAGACTGCGAGGAACCACTTCCGGAGGAGGGGCCAGACCTTGAATCCAAATGGAAATTGATGTTTGATGGGGCAGTCAATATCAACGGACATGGAGTTGGTGTTGTTCTTATCACTCCTGAAGGTGTTCACTTTCCCTTCGCTGCCAGAGTTACTTTTGGTTGCACCAACAATGAAGCGAAATACGAGGCGTGCATAATGGGAATAGAGGGGGCTATTAATCTTCGGATTAAGACCCTCGATATATTCGGAGATTCAGCCCTCGTTATCAATCAGATTACCGGCAAGTGGTATACACATCAAGAACATTTAATTCCTTATAGGGATTATGCCAGAAGACTGTTGAAGTTCTTCACAACGGTTAAGCTTCCGTATATACCACGAGATGAGAATCAATTTGTCGATGCATTGGCTACGCTTTCTTCGTCCATCAAAGTCTTGTGTTGGAATTACGTGCCCAGGATTGACATTTCCAGGCTTGACGCACCAGCTTATGCTTTCTCTGTAGACGCAGTGTCTGATGAGAAACCTTGGTACTTTGGTATCAAGCTCTTCCTGGAAAAGCAAGAATACCCAGCTGGGGCATCATCCAACAACAATAAGACCATAAGACAACTTGCTGCTAGTTTCTTCTTAAATACAGACGGGGTTTTGTATAAGAGGAACTTTGACATGGTTTTGTTCAGATGCATGGATAGACATGAAGCAAGCCTGTTAATGCAGGAAGTCCACGAGGGATCCTTCGGTACTCATGCAGGAGGACATGCAATGGCTAAGAAGTTGTTGAGATCAGGGTACTATTGGATGACAATGGATGCAGACTGTTGTTCGTACGCCCGCAAGTGCCACAAGTGCCAGATTTATGCAGACAAGGTGCATGTTCCTCCTAGCCCACTCAACGTCATGTCATCTCCTTGGCCCTTTTCTATGTGGGGTATTGACATGATTGGGAAAATAGAGCCTACTGCTTCAAATGGTCATCGTTTCATTCTGGTTGCGATCGATTACTTTACTAAGTGGGTTGAAGCAGCGTCTTATGCCAATGTCACTCGTCAAGTGGTAGCCAGATTTTTGAAAAGATACATTATTTACAGATACGGAGTGCCCGAGAGAATCATTACTGACAATGGTTCCAATTTGAATAACAAGATGATGGCAGAATTGTGTCGGGACTTCCAGATTTAGCATCACAATTCTTCTCCTTACCGACCAAAGATGAATGGTGCGGTAGAGGCAACAAATAAGAATATTAAGAAGATTGTGCAAAAGATGGTTGTAACTTACAAGGATTTGCATGGGATGTTACCGTTTGCGTTGCATGGGTACCGAACGTCAGTCAGGACGTCAACCGGGGCAACTCCTTTCTCATTGGTATACAGCATGGAGGTAGTCTTGCCTGTTGAAGTAGAAATTCCTTCATTGCGTGTGATGATGGATGTGAAGCTTGATGAGGCTGAGTGGGTATGTGCTCGATACAATCAGCTATGCCTAATTGAGGAAAAGAGATTAGCGGCTATCTGTCATGGTCAGCTTTATCAGAGGAGAATGAAGCGAGCATTCGACCAACGAGTACGTACTCGGGAGTATTAGGTAGGAGAGCTTGTGCTCAAGAGGATCGTTCCTCCAGGTTCAGATCACAGAGGCAAGTGGACCCCAAATTACGAAGGACCATTCATAGTGAAGAAAGTTTTCTCAGGAGGAGCACTGATGCTCACCAGTATGGATGGAGAAGATTTCCAATCCCCTGTTAACTCGGACGCAGTTAAAAAATACTTCGCATAAAAAAACCCGTTGGACACAAAAACAAAATTAAAGTCCAGGCAAGAAAAGGGCATCTCGGCGAGCTAAAAACAGAATAAAAAGCTAGGGAAAAAGTTAGGGAAAACAAATAAAAAAATGTACATCCGCTGAGTTGAAAAGCCACATCGGACAGCTCAGGCAAAAAGGGGTATCCCGGTGGATTGAAAACCCGAAAGGGAGATCCACGCAAAACAAGGGAATAAGCGAACAACTGCGATCCAAGTAATCTGAACCAAAACATCGTTTCGTACAGCTTGACAAATATCAGAAGGATAGGAATCAGTCCCCTCATCTTTTCAGAAAGCAAAGGCAAGAATGGAGAGTTTTGAAGACATGCTGGTCATAACAAGAAGGAAACTCAAGTGGATGTCGTGCCCATTGCCATTAGAATAGTTTATTTTTTCAATTTTATGGTAGCTACCTCTTTCCAGGTGGTTGCTTCCTGATGTAAAAACTTTGCCAATTCAGAGGCCTTTCAATAAAAGAATATTCAGTCAAAAAGTTGTGTTGTGTTTATCTTTTGTTTGCAAAAATGTCCTGAATTTTTGGCAAAAATAATAAGCATTGCATCTAAAACATGGTGATTATTTAAAATATGACATTGCAGGGAAACATTTGAAATCCTCTTCGAGTGTCGGGTGACGATGGATGAACAGATCATACCATGCAAGTCCCCGGGGCACATATGTGTTTTCTGATGTTGCAGGTTTTGCAGGATGGCGTCATTCCCCCAAACATAATTTTCTCCAGCTGAGTCAGAGCAGGTGGGATCCCCAGCAGTTTATTTTCCCACAAGTGGAGTATGCCCAGTAGGCAGTGGGAGGCCCATTCCCCACAGAGTTTAACTGTCAAAACTTTTCTCCCCAAGCATGGGATATTTGAGGAAGCATTTCCCCAACCGTGTTGGAAGATTGTCATTCCCCCGCAGAGTTTCATGATTGAGATACAACCATCATTGAAATATTCCCCAGCACTCGTCTGTGTCTTATAGTTGCTGGTGCTCGTCTGCATTCCCCGACACTCGTCTGTGTTCATACCTTATTGTTGCTCGTCTACATTCCCCAACACTCGTCTGTGTTTGTTATCTATTTAAAGCTCGTCTGCATGGTTTGGATACTCGTCTGTATCATCCCTCACACTCGTTTGTGTTTGTTATCTATTTAAAGCTCGTATGCATGGTTTGGATACTCGTCTGTATCATCCCTCACACTCGTCTGTGTTAGCTTATATCCATATGTGTTGATTTGATAATCACTCTGGTACTCGTCTGTGTTGCTACTCCAAATGCTCGTTTGTGTTGGATTTCTGGTACTCGTCTGTATTGCTACTTCAAATGCTCGTCTGTGTTGGATTTCTGGTATTCGTCTGTACCAGTGGCTGATATTCGTCTGTATCATCGCCTGAAGCACTCGTTTGCGTTTCTTAGATCATCGTCTGATATTCGTTTGTATCATTGACTTATGGCACTCGTCTGTGTTTCTCTGGATGATCATCCAATACTCATCTGTATTGAAGAGGTTTGAAGTCCTGACAGTGGGATTAAACGTCAAAATGGTTACCGGTCCTGGCATAACAGTTTATCCGAAGGAGGCTCGTCTGTCTCAAGCACCGCTTATTAATGTTGCATCTGGCGTAACAGGTTTTCTCGAAGAAGGCTCGTCTGTTTTAAACCATATATCCACGAAGGATATATGAAGAGGGTTCGTCTATCCTGATTATGCATGTCTATCCCACAGACTTAAGTGCATCACCGGTCCTAGCGTAAAGGTTTATCCGAAAGAGATTCGTCTGTCTCAAGTCATATAGTTTGCAAAGTGTAAGAGGGCTCGTATGTCCAGTTCCTTGCGTAACAGGTTTTCTTGAAGAAGACTCGTCTGTCAAAGTATTCTTATCCAAAATAGCAGTTCAGCTTAGAAGGAGCTCGTCTGCTTTGTCTCCACTTCAGTCACCAAAGCGTCATTTGTTTGGGTTTATTTCCCAGTGCTTGCATTCTCCATCAGAGTGTAAATTCCAGGTTTTCTTGGTATTCAACCACAGTTTATCTTGAACGATCGATAGCTCGTGCTACCGTCCTTTTCAGATTAATAATTGCTTGAATAGGGGCAGCTGTAACACCCCAAATTTGCCTTCTTCTTTTTAAGCATCATCACCATACCATAAGCATCATAAGCATATCATATCATAGGCATCTTTGCATGAAAAATGAAGCATAACATTCTCATGACCCAGCATTAGGCATACGATCATCTGTGGGTGGATTTGAGGCATTACAAACTATAACAAGAGGCCCAGTGGACTTGTTCAAGTCCTATGAGGAGGCTACATGGCATTCACAAGTTCAAGATCAGTCAGAAAAGCCCAAGAGGTTGGGAGAGCACCAGAGAATCCAAGTTAGGGTAAGCTCCCACACAATGATCTCAAATTAGGGTTTCACTTTCAAGCATGAAATCTTTGTGACTTTGGCCATTTCATCTGGGCAAAGTCTCTCATATGACAAGAGGATCCTAGGGATGAAGATTGATGAGAAAATTCCTTAGGGAAGTCAGTTATTTCATCAGAAGTTCCAAAATGCAACTTTTCTCCTGTATGAGGGAAATCCTGATTAGGGTTTTGGGCCAGATCCTCATATCTTCTTAATTTTGACCATTTCTTGTGGGCAAAGGATCTCATTTGGTCTGCATGGCTTATATATGAAGTTTGAGGCAAAAACTCATTGAAGAAGTCAAGGTTTGGTTCGGTTTCTTGAAGGTGGAGCAAGAAAGTCAATTGTGCAGCCAGAAAAGTCAACATGAAGATTTCAGAGTTTTAATCAGGATTATCATTTTTGAGGCCATATCATGTCAAGGAATAATTCAGTTGAGCTTAAATGTCAAAAATCGGGAGTATGCAAAAAGTTACTAAATTTGGAAGTTTCCATTTTTGGAAATTATTTGTCCCTAAACTTCAGGCTATTATTTCATGTGCGAAAAAGCTCCGAATGATTTTCCAGTGAACACGAAAGTTGTAGAGAACGATTTTCCCTTTCCGACAAGTCGTAGAATAATTTCATAGCATTTTTAGAACTCAAGTTATGATTTTTTGAAGTTTGGAGCATTTTTAGGGTTTCTTTTGGTGGACATGTGTCATTTTGTGATTGGCCCATTTTAAATGAGGTTATGTGTGGCATGACATGATTGTTTTGTTCACATTTATTTTTAATAAGTCCATTGCATTAATTTGTGTGACCAAAAATGAAATAATATAAAGATGAGGCACTTGGTGGTGATGGTATATGAAGAGTAGTGTGAAAATCAGCATGTTAAAACCAACCACTCTCTGCCTGCCACTTGTTCCTCTTGCATTGGCCTTGGAGTCACACATTTTGCTCACTCTCTACCACACACGCGGACACCACCACCAAGAAGAAAAGAGAGAGAAGATTCACGTGAGGCTAGTGCAGTCCATGCACCACCCCAACTCCTCACCAATCACAACCTTCCCCTCATTTTCGTCACCCAATAATGATCCAACAACACTCACAGGACACCATAACATCCTACACTATCATGCACTTGATCCATTTCAAAAATAGCAAGCTGGAAAAGAAGCAGGAGAATCACGCAGCCCTGCAGTTTGTGAAGAGTGAAAAGAAACTGATTTGGTTTGCACACCTCAATATCATACATTCTACACCCTTATTATAAAAAGAGCTAGGTCACATTTCAGCTTCATTTTTCACTGCAAAATCACACACTTCAAACTCTCTCCTTCCTATTGAGATTTCAAAACTGCATATAACAACATCAATTCCAGATCAAAATTTGCACCTCATTCTTCATCCTCAAAACCTCTGCATCCTCCATTCACTATCACACCACATACATAAGCAGTTCTTGGAGTTTCAGGCAAGGAAAAGTTTTAATCACTCTCTCTGATTTTGCCTCAGCATCATCTGCAAGCCTTTATTCGGCTCAAACAAGACCAAGGAGTTCATAAGGAAGCTTTGTGGATCTCTGGATTTCTGAAGATCTTAAGAAAAGCTCAGGTGCAGGTTTGAACATTCACTCTCCTTCACTTTGGATTTGGTTTGTTTTCATTCATTTTGATTTGCTAAGGTTGGATTTAAGATGAATGAAGTGATGAAATTCCTTGATTGAGCTTAATTTGAGATTTGCAGTTTTCATGTTGAACTTTATTCTATTCGATTTGCTCTGAATATGGCTTGTTTTTAAAATGTGATAGCATATTCGTGATCCTTGTATGTTGAACTTCATTTTTGGTTTTTATACCTTTGATTTTCAGGGAAAGATGGAGGAGTTATGATGCTATGAAGTGTGGTTGATGATGCTGAGTTTGTTCTGTTTTTCTTGCTTTTGTTCAAATTTCTTCATGAGCCAAGGGTTGAAGATGGTGACGTGTGGTACCGTGAATGGCTGTAGTGAAATTTTGTCTTCTAGTAATTTAACCCTAGCGTGACCGGTTGATCTTATGTTACATAACTTTTGTGCATTTTCATTTTAATAAAATAAATAATAACATATTAAATCTGATTGTTGGTGGAGGTTTTTGGAAGTTCGTATGGGCCTAAGGCCATTTGACTAACTGCACCCCCGTTGTTGGGCCCAGGATGCGTTAAACTAACCCAGACTACTATTCTCACCCCTTTGCCTCATTAATTGTTTTTCTTATTTTATTTTATTTTCAGTTTGATTTTTTATTTTTCTAAAATAGTAATAAGTTCATAAAAATTCTAAAAAAAATTCATGAATGATCCTTTGAGTTTTCTTTAATTTTTGGTATTTTTATTTTTCATTTATTTTTAATTTTCACGCTGGAATTAATTTTTTCTTTAATTAATTGATTTTATTTCATTTTTTGAAGCATGATGTCTTGTGCATTTTCTATCTTGATCATTAATTTGAATTTTGAACTGATTCTTTTTGTTCTAGATTCATGATGAGATGTAGTTTGTTGATGATTTTTATTCTGATTTTTAAAAGTTTTCTTAATTGGTTTTGGTCTTTAACTTTTGCATGAAGTCTTCTAACCCTAATCCATGTTTAAGCCTTTATTTGACTTGTTTAGGTTCTGATTCTCATTCTCTCCTTTTGGCATGTCAATATTGTATGATTGAGAGTCTTTGTGCAAGTTTGTGGAATTTTTGGATGTATACTTGAATTGATTTGAATTTTTGTTCTTTGCCTATCCTCTTTTGTTTCCTTCTGGTCATATGTGCAATCCTTAGGCTAGAAGGGCACTTGTGCCAACTTCTTTAAGTTGTTTAGAACCCTCTTAGGATGTTGATACCCCTCTGGTCTTGAGTTGATGCTTGTGCCTTGAGAAATTTTGTGTTTGTTTGCTTTCGAAGTCCATTCACTCTTATGCAGGCTCACTTCACTTCTTTTGCTTCTTTACTTCTCATGATGTATATACTTGAGTATGTGTGCTTCTTCTCTTCATCTTATGTGATCCTTAGGCACCTTCTTAACATGTTAGGGTTCTGGTCTTGAACTTTGTGATGTTGTTTTGTCTAGTTTGCTTTGTGTTATCTCATGTTTACTTTGTTTTGTCATGGTGATTCATAATGCTTCATGTTGAGTTGTAGCTCTTATCTCATTCTTATGTTTTGTATTTGCATTTGGCATTTGTGATTAAGACTTCACTTCTGGTTGTGTGACTTTGGTTTGATATTATGTCCCTTTTGTGTTGCATTTATTTTTATGTCACTAACCATTTCAGGGGCTTTGGTAAGTGAGAGGTGTGGATGTGATTCCCACATCTCCAAAACTTATCTCTTCACTTTTCCTTATTGATATTATTTTACTTGTGATTGTTGGGGCTTAGGCCTTACTTCCTCCCTCTTCTATTCTTCATTCTTCTCTTTCTCTTCTTCTTTCTTTCTTCTTTAGGATAGTAAACCTCACTAACCTAGGATTTTCTATGCATGATAACAATTAGGATTCATTAGTCCCCCATTAGACTTTTACCTTTGAGATCCTTTTGTTTCTCTTCTCTTCTCATCTCAAAACCATAAAAAGCATCTTAATAAAGATTGAAGTGATATCTTAGGATAGTACAAGCTTGTCTTATGATGCACAAGTCTGATCAGGATATCATCTTCACCAAGAAAACCATAAAAAAGGCCTCTTCATCAAAAATTACAAAAACACTTAATAAATTCAACGAGTTAGTGAGCTTAGGCCCTAATCTCTAGAACCAAGTTTTGGGGATCTTCTCCTTACTTGAGTGTGCTTGTTCTATTATTCCATCTTAGAATGTAGTAGCAAGTACACATTCCATTGAAAAGAGCTTGGGTTCAATTCCTTGTGCCACATTCATAGAAAACTCATAAAAAAACACTGGACAAACAATAAGCGTCTCTCCTTCGGGACTTCTTTTCTCATCCCACTCACTCCTTACGTACAAACTTGCTACTACTTGTCACTTTGCAAGACGGTAACGCACTCGTCGTCCGAGCTTGCAACACCTGAGCATTGACATAGGCAGTTCAAGCCTTAATGCACAAGCAATCCTTTCCACCCCTAGTTAGGGGAACTACGGCGACTCTGATCCTCATTGTCCAGATGAGATACGTAGGCAGCGGGGTAGGGCCCGTTCGAGCACAATCTTTATTTTCCCTACATTTTTCCTTTTCATTTCTTTTTCAGTTCCTTTTCTTTTCTTTTATCCAGTTCAGTTCATTTTCTTTTGCAGCAGCTTTCATTTCTTCACCCTTTGAAACAGATTTCCTTGCAAGCGTGGATCCTGTCGGGTACGGCGGACGATCTGGGTACTAATACCTTCCCAGGTCGTAACCGACTCCCGAACTCAGTCTCTTTGGTTCGCAGGACCCGTGTCCTTTCTCTTCTTTCTTCTGGTTTGTGCAACATTACCATTCCCGTTCCTTCGGGATAAAAATTCCTGGCTGGTGACTCTAACCTCTTTCCGTGCCACTTTCGCGTTTGTACTAGGATGGAAATCCGGGGAGCGACACTGTGAAGTATTATAAGTTGTGCACCTTGGACCACAAGTCTTTTGAGTGTGGAATGAATTTTGTGAAGTGTGCTAATTGTGGTGGTCTTGGACATGCTACGACCGAGTGTCGAAGAAGTGTGGTTAAGTGTTTTAGTTGTGGCGAAGTTGGCCACATTATTACTAAGTGTACTAAGCCGAAGCAAGCTCAGGTGAGTGGAAAGGTGTTTGCATTAGCAGGGAAGGATACTACTAGTGCAGACCGTTTGGTTAAAGGTACATGCTTTATTAATAATACGCCTTTAGTTACTATTATTGATACGGGATCGGCTCATTCATTTATTTTTCTTGAGTGCGCTAAGCGTTTGAATTTGTTTATGTCTTTTTGGGGTGGTGAGATGGTTATTGAGACTCCTGCTTCAGGGTCGGTAATTGCTTATTTAGTGTGTGTAAGTTGTTCTTTGACCATGTTTGGTAAGGACTTTGTTTTGGATTTGGTTTGTTTTCCATTGGAAGGTTTGGATGTAATCTTGGGTATAAACTAGTTGCAGTTTAATCGAGTTCATATAGATTATTATCATAAGTTAGTGAGGTTTCCTTCTTTGGATGATGAAGAAGAGAGTTTCCTATCCATGAAAGAGTTGAAGAAACTTTTAGTGGACGAAGCTCAGTTGTTTGGTTTGTTTGCGTCGTTGTCTGCGGAGAATGAAGTGGAGCTTGGTAGGTTCCCAGTGGTGTGTGACTTTCCCGAAGTATTTCCTGATGATATTGTGGATGTACCGCCGGAAAGGGAAGTTGAGTTTTCTATTGATCTAATTCCAGGTACTAGACCGATTTCGATGGCACCGTATCGTATGTCAGCTACAGAGTTGGAAGAATTGAAAAAACAATTGAATGACTTATTGGACAAGAGGTTTGTTAGGCCGAGTGTTTCTCCTTGGGGTGCACCGGTATTGTTAGTAAAGAAGAAGGACGGAAGCATGCGGTTATGTATTGATTATCGACAGTTGAATAAGGTGGCAATTAAGAACAAGTATCCACTTCCGAGGATTGATGATTTGATGGATCAGTTGGTTGGTGCGCGTGTGTTTAGTAAGATTGATTTGAGATCAGGATATCACCAGATTCGTGTGAAAGAGGGGGATATTCAGAAGACGGCTTTTAGGATGAGATATGGTCACTACGAGTATTCCGTGATGCCATTCGGAGTTTCTAATGCACCAGGTGTGTTTATGGAATATATGAATCGCATTTTTCATGAACAGTTGGATCGTTTTGTGGTTGTGTTCATCGACGACATTTTTATTTATTCTAAGTCTCAAGAAGAGCATGAAGAGCATTTAAGGATTGTGTTGCAAGTTTTGAGAGAGAAGCAGTTGTATGCTAAGTTATCCAAGTGCGAGTTTTGGTTGACGAAGGTGAGTTTTCTTGTTCATGTTATTTCCGACGGTGGTATTAGTGTGGATCCATCCAAGATTGATGATGTGATGCAATGGGAAGTTCCTAGATCAGTTACGGCGATTCGAAGCTTTTTAGGCTTGGAGGGTTATTATCGGAGGTTTATTGAAGGATTTTCAAAGTTGGCCCTTCCGTTAACGCAATTGACGTGTAAAGGAAAGGCTTTAGTTTGGGATATTCATTGTGAAGAAAGTTTCATGGAGCTTAAGAGAAGGTTGACTACGACTCCGATTTTGGTTTTGCTGAATCCTACGAAACCATTTGTGGTGTTTTGTGATACTTCTTTGTTTGGACTAGGTGGTGTTTTGATGGAAGATGGAAAAGTTGTGGCTTATGCTTCGAGACAATTGAGAGTGCATGAAAAGAATTATCCTACGCACGATTTGGAATTAGCGGCTGTGGTTTTTGCTCTAAAGATTTGGAGGCATTATTTGTTTGGTGAGAGATTTGAAGATTTTAGTGATCACAAGAGTTTGAGGTATTTGTTTGATCAGAAAGAGTTGAATATGAGGCAACGAAGATGGTTAGAACTTTTGAAGGATTATGACTTTGTTTTGAATTACCATCTGGGTAAGGCGAATGTGGTAGCCGATGCGTTAAGTCGTAAGTTGTTACATATGTCCGCTTTGATGGTGAAAGAATGGGAGCTTTTGGAAGATTTAAGAGATTTGAGTTTGGTTTGCGAGATGACGCCGAGAAGTGTGAGACTTGGTATGCTTCATGTTACGAATGATTTTCTTGCAACCGTTTGTTAAAAGCAAAAGTTGGACTTGAAATTTGTTGAATTGATGATGAATGAGAATGAGGAATTTAAGGTTGATAATTTTGGAGTTTTGAGATTTCGTGGACGTATTTGTATTCTCGATGATGTAGAGTTGAAAAAGATGATTTTAGAGGAAGGACACCGAAGTAATTTGAGTATTCATCCAGTAGCGAACAAGATGTATCAAGATTTGAAGAAGATCTTTTGGTGGTTTGGATTGAAGAGAGATGTGGCTCATTTTGTGTATGTGTGTTTGACTTGTCAGAAGTCGAAGGTGGAACATCAGAAGCCGAGTGGTTTGATGCAACCGTTAGATATTCCGGAATGGAAATGGGATAGTATATCGATGGACTTTGTTACGGGTTTGCCGAATACGTAAAGAGGTCATAATGCGATTTGGGTGATTGTGGATAGGCTTACTAAATCTGCTCACTTTATTCCGATGGATATTAGTTATTCTTTGGAGAAGCTAGCCGAGATTTATGTTTCTGTGATTGTGAAGTTACATGGAGTTCCTAAGAGTATTGTATCGGATAGAGATCCTAGATTTACATCGAGGTTTTGGGAAAGTTTGCAAAAGGCTTTGGGTTCTAAGCTAAGATTGAGTTCGGCTTACCATCCGCAAATGGACGGTCAAACCGATCGAGAGGACGATTCAATCGTTAGAGGACTTGTTGCGTGCTTGTGTGCTAGAACAAGGTGGTATTTGGGATAGTTATTTAGCGTTGATTGAATTCACCTATAATAACAGTTTTCATTCGAGTATTGGTATGGCACCATTTGAGGCTTTATATGGTCGGAGATGTCGAACACCTTTGTGTTGGCATGAAACCAGAGAGAGAACGGTAGTTGGACCGGAGATGGTACAACAAACTACAGAAAAGGTGAAGTTTATTCGGGAGAAGATAAGAGCTTCTCAGAGTAGGCAAAAGAGTTATCATGATAAGAGATGGAAGGATCTTGAGTTTCAAGAAGGCGACCATGTGTTTTTGAGAGTTACACCAGTTACGGGTGTGGGTCGTGCTTTGAAGTCGAAGAAGTTGACTTCTCGTTTTATTGGTCCGTATCAGATTACTGCAAGAGTTGGTGTTGTGGCTTATCGTGTGGCTTTGCCCCCAAACCTTTCGAATTTTCATGATGTGTTCCATGTTTCGCAACTTCAGAAGTATGTTCCGGATCCATCACATGTTATTCCTATGGACGAGGTTGAGGTGAGAGATAACCTTACGGTGGAAGATTTGTCGGTTAGGATTTTGGATCGTGAGATCAAGAGGTTAAGAGGCAAGGATATTGCGCTTCTAAAAGTAGCGTGGGGAGGCACTGCGGAAGGCAACATGACTTGGGAATTGGAAAGTGGGATGCCCGAGTCGTATCCGGAGTTGTTTGGATCAGGTAATATTTTCGAGGACGAAAATTTCTAAAGTGGGGGAGAGTTGTAACACCCTGATTCGATAATTCCCATTGTGTTGGAGTCTTTTATTTTAATTGAGTAATTATTATTTTGTTGTGAAATTATCATGATGATAAGATATGTTGATGAATTAATATGATGATATATTGTGTTGTGAGATTTTACCGTTTTGTGAATTTCCGGGTAAAATTGGATAAGAGGGTATTTTAGACTTTTGTTAATTAGTGATAAGTTAGAATTAGTAGAATTGGTATTTTGAGAGAAAATAATATTTTGGTTGGAAAAGAGATAAAATGAGGTAAGTGTAGAAAATAGAATTAGTTAGTAGTAGAAATAGAAATAGAATTGAGAAAGAGTTATAAAATAAAGTTGGTAAGAGAGAAAGAGAAAAGAAGAGAAAGAAAGAGGAAAGAAGAGAAAAGTGGAAAAAGCTTGGATTCTTCAAGATTGATTATAGGAATCGATTTAATCGGGTAAGGGTGATAAACATTGTTATCTTAATCTTGTGTATGATTATGTATGTGTTTGGTGGATTGGGTTTATGATTTGGAGAAGTTTTAGAGAAAGTTAGGTTTAGGGTTTTGATGAGAAAACTTGGAAATTGGTAGATTAATCGGTTAGAAATCGTTATAACCAAAGTATGATGTTAGATACATGCTATTGATCATGTTTGTATGAGTTTAGAGAAGTTTTGGAGTGGTTTTGTTAGACTGTTCGCAGCTGGTGTGTTGCTGAAATCGCAGTGGTCGCTCAGTGAGCTACCCCTCGCTCAGGGAAAGTTCCAGGGTGATTTTCGCTCAGCGAACCTGTAGGGTTTTGAGGGCTTATGTGTTTTAATACGTAGCTTGAGTTTCAGGTATTTGTTTTTAGCGATCCTTATATCGATCCAAAGCTAAAAACATGTAGAATCCATTGATGCTAAGAAGAGTAATTTTTAGCCGACTTTTACCCGACTTTTCCGATGAAACGTAATTATGTTAATTATGGAATTGTGGGTTTTATTGTTGTGTTGTGGTCGTTTGGAAAGTAGATACATTGCTTGAATTAAATGCGAATGTATGCTAAATTGCATGAGATGAATGCATGACTATATTGTGAATATGTATGCATTTTCAAGAATGTTGGGTGTCATTTTGCATGTAAGCATAATGTATGCATTCTTGTGCTGTGGGATTCTTTGTGAATCTGTTGTAGCATCGTGTGCTCATGTGAAGTGTGAGCGATGACTACAACAAGATCGTGTGCCTTTATGGGGTGTGAGCAATCGGATTGTGTGCTTGTGTGGGGTGTGAGCAATCCAGAAACATCGTGTGCCCGTGTGGGGGGGTGAGAGATGGATGATTTATTCACATTGATTGTGTGCCCATGTGGGGTGTGAGCAATCGGATTGTGTGCCCGTGTGGGGTGTGAGCAATCCTGAAACATTGTGTGCCCATGTGGGGTGTGAGCAATGGGGAACATCGTATGCCCGACGGGGAGTTACTTTAGGTAACAAGCGATGATTCTATTTGGTTCCTGAGTGAACTTGCTGAATGTTGAGTCGGTACCGTATTGCATCTGCATAGAGTCGTATGTCGGTTTCTATGAGTTGCAATTTTATACATTGTATGTATATGCTGAAATAAACATGATTGTGCATATGTTTATTTGGAATGTTTTGAAATGATTGGTATGTGTGAAGGACATACTTGTGGATATATATATATATATATATATATATATATATATATATATATATATGCATGTTGATATGTATATATGTATGTGATTTATAGATTGAATGTATATGTGTGATTTAAACATAGCTTGTCGTATGTTTATGCGGAATGAACATAAATGAAGAATAGACATAAATAATATAAGATTTATGTGTATTGGAAAATGAAGATACATTGCAATGTATGTGGGTTATGTGAACATGGTTGAATATGATTTGTGTTATGTGAATGAAATGGTGATAAGTATGCATATAAGTATGCTTTATGTTGTGTATGAATGATATGTTGTGGTGAGAATATGTTGATGTATATGTTATATGTTGAGATGTATGATTATATGCAATATTATTATGATAATGTTTCTCACCCTTCTGCTGTTTTATGATGCTCCACGAGGCATTGCAGATTAGGTGTGCCAGAGTCGTTTTTGTGAAGCTTGTCTTCATATCTTTTGGTCGGTCGGCTCTGATATGTAGCACCGGGTAGTTAGGTGGCCTTGTGCCTTTTTGGGGATACATTTGTATATGTATTCGTTGAGGACATGTTTTGTATAACATGATATATTTGTACACTTCTAACTTGTAGATATATTTTGATAAATATATAAGTTGAAGTTATTGATGATTTAAGTTTTCCGCTGTGCAATTTATAATTGAGATATGGGTGTAAGGATTGAAATTCCTTTGTGGATAGCTACCCCATTGTTGCATATTTGTTTGAGCAGGTGTTGTATGTTTTAATTTCACGTAATGTGGCATGCTCCTTTTTATGTTTGATTTAAATTATACTCTGACGAAAATTTATCTATGCCTAAATGATTTAATGTATTATTTGGGGGTATAGAAAGGGGGTGTTACACCATCGCTGGGGACACATTATAAATACCCTCTTTCACTAGAAGGTTAAGTATTCTAACACTGCTTACCATTACTCTATACTTTGCTTTCCCTCTGATCCCACTCTCAATTTGGAATTGGAGTACCTTGTAGGTACACCATCTTCTCCTCTTCTACCATCGGAGTCGCGCAAGCATATAAGGCCCATTATGATCAGGTAAGATCACAACCATTTGATGGAAAGTAGTATTCATCATACTTCTCTTTGAGACTTCTTCGAAGTGATGCCATAAGATAAGGGATATTAAACTTGTTGTTGCCTAAAATGTAGCAGTTTGCAAACTTCTGTGTTGAGATGCCATTTGCTGGAGAATTTCCATCGTAATTATCTTCGAGATTTCTTCGGAGATCATGTGATGTAGGACAATTTTGAGGTGTTGATGACTGTATTGAAAAAGGGACAAACTTCTCGATAAGAGACTGCTATTTGTCTACTCACTTAGGGAAAAAGTGTTTGGGCAAAAACAAGATTCTTGAGAGATTTCCACTTGTTTGCCTACTGGGAACTTATGATAACATAACAAGCTTCTTTAAAAGACTATCACTTGTCTGTTGACCAGATTTTTCTTGGGGATGTGGCATCCATATTGCCAAGATGTTTTGGCGAGAGGCTTTCACTTGGATTTATCCTTTACCCAGGAATTTTTTTTTGATCTTCGTAGGGTAAGAATGGTACAAATTTCCTTTTCGTCCATTAGAGATTCAAGTTATCAAAATGGTCAAGGACCGATTTCAATCCAGGAACAAGCTGGTATGAGACTGTCTAAACAAGACACTTCTTGTCGAGGAAAAGGACTCAGATTGGGAATTTATCCAAGTGTTGATAGGAAAATTAAAATAAGACTTCCACGAGGATAGAACTCGATGGGGATTTGAAAGAAAGGATAAACACTTTATGATTAAGGTTGACAACTATATTGGAGAAAGGACACTGTTTAGGAAATGCCAGAAGTGAATACAACAATTATGAAATATGAATATGCGTGATGTATGAATGAATGCTTATGCTTACAAAACAGACACGACATACAAACTGGTGATGAATAAAATTAGATAATTGGCCACTTTGAGGGGATGAAATATCATTGGTATGTACTTGAGGGAGAAAAGTATTGCCGATAAGTTAACTTGCTCTTGGTATCGAAAAGATGCAACTCTTTGGGAGTGAAAACCTTTATCAGGGTTTCTTGAATGCATCATTTTGTCGAGGAAAGGGATTCCTGTTCTTAATTCCTGGAGTACCACTCTGCTTGGGGAATGGGAACCAAATCTTGATTTAAAATTTTACCGGAGAACACACGAAGTCGACCCTTACTAGGGATGATGGGTGAGGTATTCCCTGTCATCAATTTGAAGAAATGATCTTCCGCTTAAGGATATTTGATTATAAGAATACTTGATTCTCTATTTCAGAGTTTTATCACTCTCTAAGTAATTGTTGATATTCCCTTTTATGTAAACAAATCAAAGGAAAATTTACATACTTATTTTAAAAGAAAAATTAAATTCATTTTTTTGTTTCAACAATGAAAACAGATGAAAAAATTCATTTTGCAAAGTAGGTAAAATTTCAGAATTGCAAACAAATGGGCAAAAAGACTCAAACTTTCAATGATTGAATGGTAATTAGGAAAAGGCATCATTCCATTGGAGAATTACAAAGTTAGAAAATGGGAATTTAAAGGGAAATGGGTACATTAAAATATAATGAACACTATCAATTTTCCAACTTTTAATTCCGGGTGTTCTTGAGCTTCCATTGAAGATGACTCTAATTAGGGATTCAGATGACACTGCTTTAGATGATCCAGTTTTGTTGGATGCAATTACTTTCCATAAATCCCTAATTTTTTCCTAAATTTCCCTTTTGGGTTTTCAATCTACTGGGATGATTGTTGTTTATGTCTCTAATTTTTTTCCTTGACCGGCCTTTTGGGTTTTCAATCTACCGAGACGCTTTTTTTTTGCCTAAGCCGACCTTTCGGGTTTTCAACTTAGCGAGCTGTTCTTTATTTTCTTTATTTTAGGCGAAGTATTTCTTGAATGCATCCACATTTGTGGGATAAGTGAATTTTCTCCATCCATAGTTGTAAGTATCAATGCACTCCCTAAGAAGGCTTTCTTGACAACATATGGGCCATCATAATTCGGAGTCCATTTTCCCCTGGAATCAGTGAGGAAAGATTGTATATTTTTTAGCACGAGGTCGCCTTCTCTAAATACGCAAGGCCGTACCTTTTTGTCAAAAGCTTTCTTCATCCTTTGTTGATAGAGCTAACCATGGCATAAATTCGTCATTCGTTTTTCTTCTATTGGGTTTAATTCATCGTGTCTTCTTTGACACCACTCAACTTTTGTCAGCTTTGCCTCCATCAAGACTCTTATTGATGGGATCTCAACCTTTATAGGGAGCATTGTAACACCCTACTTTTCCCAAATAGTAAAATAACAGTTTGATACGTAAATCAAAGTTCACTAGTGGAATTCCACATTTTAACTTAAAAAACCAACATGAAATTCTCTATTAAAAACAGTGGAAAATATATGATTCATTGCAATTTATGATCGAAACAGCATCAACAATAATTCCTCAAAAATATTCTTGGGTTATAAGATAGATATGTAACAAAAGTAAATAAAACAACAAAAGCCCATGTCTCGTGTTACGTATCAGAGCATCCTAAGACTCGAACAAGCAACACAACTCCACACACTCTCAAGTACCTGGATTATTTGTACTTCCAAAGAAGCATAGATGCAACAACAAACAACAAAGGGGTGAGAAAAAATTCAAATATAAACGGTGCATATAACATCTTTAAGGGTAGTTTCTCACTCACAACAACATATACTACAGGCATACCAATAATTATGCAACAAGGAATACAACAGCAGATATGCAGTGTGACTCAACACGAAACAATGCATGCGGTACCAGTTTTTGTTCATTCAATCAAACACGGATAAATCACATACATCCATCCGGCAATGATTATCCCACCATTCTCCATAACGTAGTACAGATGATCGTGTTCGCTCGTCCGACACGATCATCCCAACAATAATACTACTATGCATCCCTGACTATGCAAATGCATACAACATGTATAATCACCATATTATACATCTACACGATCCATCTGATCAATACACGACAATAATTCCACACAAATCACCAATAATAGCTTCACGCAACTTAACTGATTAATCAATTAGATAAATCCACTTAAGTTCCATCATTATTCCATTCCTCGAGGTTAATTCTCAATTAATCATGTTATAAGGTTCACCTCAATGCCTCAGATAGAAAGAATCGACAACGGATGCTAAATCCAGAAAGAAATTGCAAAACAGATTTTTTTCCCTAAGGCTCTGGTCATACGTGTAACGCATCATCCCTTACGCGTAACACCTCATGCCCAACTTGCCCATATGCTTAAAGCCTTCCAATACGCGTAACATACCTTTTCTCTCCCATCCTTACGCGTAATGACCTATTCCTTTACGCGTAACACCTGCGTAAAAGCCTCCAGTATGCGTAACTCGGATCTGTTACGCAAAAACCTGTTCTTCACATCAGTCCAGTTTTCTGCTACGGGTTCATCAATTTTCCCTTCGATTCAAACCTATATGGGTTTCTACATCCTTTTTACTCTCTTAATTTCATCCTTCTTTCATCTACATTACTACATTCAGTTTTTATTATCATACTAGATCTAAATTCATATTTGTTCTACCGTAACAACAACAATCTACATAAACTATGCATATACCAGAATAACAACAATAATGTTTCACCAAAAATTCATCAAGATCAGACAATCATATTCATCAATTTGCAACAACAATCATATATTCATCACAGATTCATCCAAACAACAAAAAATCCTACGAGGGAAGGAAACCCTCCCTACCCATCACGTTAAATAACCTAATTTAGAATCCTTTCCCTCCCTTACCTCGAATTCAGATGAATTTCCTACGAATTTCCTTAAAGATTGGTGCCCTAGATGTTCTTCCTCCTTCCTAGCCTCCTTGTTTTTTTTCATAAAATTATATGACTAATCTTTTCTTAATTGTTTTATTAATATAATCTATTCCTAAAACCCTCACCACAAGATTTACTAAAGTGCCCTTTATTTTAATTAATTCAAATAATAATAATAGTCTTAAGATTACTAATATTATTTTCATAAAAATAATAATAGAAATAATACTTAAATAATCTTATTATTATTCGCACACCCGCTATTACTAAACGCACCACAATTCTACCCGTCCCACTAGGGCACAACACCGAAACAACAAGACATACACCTTAAACAAGGCCAACACAGTACCAAAAATACCCAACGATTAAATATTAAAAATGGGGTGTTACAACTCTCCCCCACTTAGAATATTTTCTTCCTCGAAAATGTACTTGTTTATAAATCTTCCGGATACAACTCTCGCATCCTTCTTTCCAGCTCCCATGTTACACTCCCACCAACAGCTCCTCCCCAAGCTACCCTCACTAAAGTAATCTCTTTCCCTATGAGTTTCTTCATCTTGCGATCCTCAATCCTTATCAGTATCGCTTCCACAGGAAGATTATCCCTAACCTGCACCTCATCCCTCGGAATAACATGAGATGGGTCAAACACATACTTCCGAAGTTGCGATATATGAAACACATCATGCAAGTTAGAAAGCTCTGGTGGTAACGCCACCCTGTATGCAACAGTACCAACATTTTGCAATATCTGATACGGTCCAATGAACTTAGGATCCAACTTCTTCGATTTCAAAGCACGTCCAACACCTGTTGTCGGATTAACCCTCAAAAATACACGATCACCTTCAGCAAATTCCAATTCTTTTCTCTGATTATCGTGATAGCTCTTTTGTCTACTCTGAGACGCTTTCATCTTTTCTTAAATCATCTGAATCGCTTCAGTAGTCTGTTGTACAATATCAGGTCCAAGCACCACATTTTCACCAGTTTCATACCAACACAAAGGCGTTCTACACCTCCTACCATACAAAGCTTCAAACATAACCATTCTGATAATAGAATGGTAACTATTATTGTACGTAAACTCAATCAATGTCAAATGAGTATCCCACACACCACCTTGTTCCAATACACAAGTCCTCAACAGACCTTCTAAAGTTTGAATAGTCCTCTCTGACTGACCGTCTGTCTGCGGATGATAAGCCGAACTCGATTTCAACCTTGAACCCAAAGCCTCTTGTAAAAAATTTCAAAATTCAAAAGTGAACCTCGGATCTCTATCTGATACTATACTCAAAGGAACACCGTACAAATTCACAGTTATCCTGATATAAATTTATGCAAACTTCGTCAACAAAAAAACTCATATTAATAGGAATAAAATGTGCGGTGTTTGTAAGTCTATCCACAACCACTCAAATAACATCAAATCCCCTCGCCGTATTCGAAAAACTAGTAACAAAGTCCATAGAAATACTATCCCATTGCCTCCTGTAGGCATCAAGTCTACCATCTTCACATCAAGTCTCTGATTCTCTTTAATAACATCCAAGAAGTCATTATTCACCTTCAACATTCCAAGCCTAACACTCCCAGGTCTTGTCTCACAAACCATGCTCAAATCTCTAAATTGTTCAATTAACTTCAATTCTTTCACCATCAATGCCGACATATGAATTGTCTTGCGACTCAAAGCATCTGCTACAACATTATCCTTACCCGGATGATAACTCAAATTAAAATTATAATCTTTCAAAAATTCTAACCATCTTCGTTGCCTCATATTCAATTCTTTCTGATCAAATAAGTACTTCAAACTTTTATGGTCACTAAACACTTCAAATCTGGATCCATACAATTAGTGCCTCCATATCTTCAACACAAAACCACTTCAACTAATTCAAGATCATGGGTAGGATAACTCCTCTCATGTACCCTCAACTGCCTCGAAGCATAAGCTACCACCTTACCATCTTGCATCAATACACCTCCTAGTCGCATCTTGGACGCATCATAATATACAACAAAAGGTTCACCAAGACTTGGTAAAACCAACACTAATGCCGAAGTCAATTTCTTATTCAACTCTTCAAATATTTCCTCATAAATTGCATCCTAAATAAACGCTTGACTCTTTCTAGTCAATTGAGTTCACGATAACGTCAAATTAGAAAACCCTTGAATAAATCTTCTATAATAACATGCTAAACCCATAAAACTACGAATCTCCGTTACTGTCTTCGGAGGTTCCCATTGCAGTACAATGCTTACCTTAGAAGGATCCACTGTTATACCCTCACCAGAAATAACATGACCTAAGAAACTTACATTATCAATCCAGAATTCACACTTCTATAACTTAGCAAACAATTTGTTATCTTTCAACACCTGCAAAGTAACCCTCAAATGTTCCTTATGACCATCTTCAATATTAGAATAAATAAGTATATCATCAATAAACACCACAATGAACTGATCTAAATAAGAATGAAAGATACGGTTCATATACTCCATAAATACATCAGGCACATTAGACACTCCGAAAGGCATCACAAAATATTCATAATGTCCATAACAAGTCCTAAATGCAGTCTTCTGAATATACCCTTCTTTCACTTGAATCTGATGGTAACCTGACCTCAGATCAATCTTACTAAATACATGTGCACCAACTAGCTGATCCATTAAGTCATCAATTCTTGGAAGCCGATACCTATTTTTAATGCTCACCTTGTTCAACTGACGATAATCGATGCACAAACACATACTACCATCCTTCTTCTTTACCAACAATACCAGAGCTCCCCACGGCGATACACTTGGCCTAATAAACTTCTTATTCAGCAACTCCCCAATCTGAGATTTCAATTCAGCTAACTCTGACGCAGACATCCTGTACGGTGCCATAGAAATATGCCTTGTACCAGGAATAAGGTCAATAGTAAATTCAACTTCTCTCATCGGAGGTAGTTCTTTAATGTCATCAGGAAACACTTATAGAAACTCATTCACAACCGGAAGCTCACTAATTGATACCTTACTTTCCACAAATAATGATGCAAACAATGCAAACATCTTCGCCTTGTCTTCCAATAAGGTCCTCAACTATTTAGTAGATAAGGAATTAGCCAACGCTTCCTCTTCAGGAGTAAGAAACAACAACTTCTTCCTATAACAATCAATATAAACTTGGTTGAACTCTAACCAATACATCCCCAAAATAACATCCATATTTCCAAGCGGGAAACAAATCAAATCCACGTAGAAATCTCTATCAAAAATAGTGAGAGGACACTTAAAACATACTAAAGATGTAACCACAAAACCAATAGACAGAGTTTCAATTGTCATCCTCTGTTCTAGAGTAGACAACATAATTCCTAACCTCCTCACAAAATCAATAGAAATAAACAAGTGTCTTGCACCCATATCAATAATAGCAATCAAAAGGATTACTATTAATAAAACAAGTACCTTTGACAGAACGCTCCTCATTAGTAGACTGGGCTCCCACCAAAGCAAACACTTTACCACTGGCTCCTTGAGTCTTCTTTGGCTTCTGACAAGTCGTACTGATGTGATCTTGTTCACCATGATTAAAACAAGAAGGCATAGTAGCCCTGCAATCAGCTACCACATGACATGTCCTCCCACACTTGAAGCACTTTTTAACTTTATTCTGGAAAGTATTAGCACGATGACCCGTACTTCCACATATGAAACACTTCAAAAGATTGGGATTTACCCCTCCCACATTTTTCTTCTTGTGAGCAACAACTTTCTATTTACCTTTATCATCTGGAGCACTATAAGGAGTACCCTCAAACCTCTACTTACCCTTCTTGTCATTCACAGCTTTGTAGTGAGCAATATGAGCTCTATTGTCATTATCATAAATCCTGCTCCTACTCACCAGCTCTGGATAGTTCCCGATCTTCTGGAAAGCAATAACCTATTTGATCTTAGGACGTAACCCATTCTCAAACTTCAAACACTTCGAAGTCATAGCATCTTCAGTGTTATTGTGTGCATAATATTGCACTAACTCCTCAAAATTGGCAGCATACTCAGCTACATCATGCTACCCTATTTAAGCTAAAAAAACTCTACCTCCCTAGAGCTGCGAATTTCCCCTAGAAAATACTTCTCCAAAAACTATCCTCGAAACACAGCCCAAGTAACAACAGTACCTGCAACTTCCAACCTTTGGCGACTGTTGTCCCACCAGACTTTAGCTTCACCTTCCGACACATAAGTAACAAACCTCACCTTCTGACCATCATTGCAACCCATGGTCCTAAAGATCTTCTTAACAACCTTCAGCTATTTTTGTGCAGCCTCTGGATCCAGTATACACCCTTCATACGTAGGCAGCATGTTACTTCTGAACTGATCCAGATCATAAAACCCAGCATTCCCAACAGTTTGGCCAATGTTCTCAACAGCTTGTGCCATGGCTTGCATAGAAACAGCAAGTGCAACATCATCCCTTCCTGCCATACTAATACAACAAACACCTCAGGTTAGAACACAACAACAACTCCTAGTCTAAGGACTGACTCAATGCAACATCTGGTCGGTTGGACCGCCCTGCTCTGATACCAATTGTAACACCCAACGTTTTCCAAATAGTAAAATAACAGTTTAATACGTAAATCAGAGTTCACCAGTGGAATGCCAAATTTCAACTTAAATAACCAACATCAAATTCTCTATTAAAATAACGAAAAATATATGATTAATTACAATTTATGATCGAAACATCATCAATAATAATTCCTCAAAAATATTCTTAGTTTATAAGATAGATACACAACAAAAGTAAATAAAACAACAAAAGCCCCAATCCCGTGTTAGGTATCAGAGCATCCTAAGACTTGAACAAGCAACACGACTCCACACACTCTCAATTACCTGGATTTTTTGTACTTCCAAAGAAGCACAGACGCAGCAACAAACAACAAAGGGGTGAGAAACAAAATTCAAAAATAAATGGTGCATATAATATCTTTAAGGGTAGTTTCTCACTCACAACAGCATATACAACAATCACACCAATAGTTATGCAACAACGAATACAACGGTAGATATGCAATGTGACTCAACACGACAAAATTCATACGGTACCAATTTTTCTCCATTCAATCGAACACGAATAAATCACATTCACCCATCCGACAATTATTATCCCACAATTCTCCATAACGGAGTACTGATGATCATATTTGCCCATCCGACAAAATCATCCAAACAATAATACTACCATGTATGAATGACTATGAATATGCATATAACATGTATAATCACCATATTATACATCTACATGATCCATCCGATCAATACACAACAATGATTCCACACAAATCACCAAAAATAACTTCATGCCTTAACCGATTAATCAATTAGTTAAATCCACTTAAGTTCCATCATTATTCCATTACTCGAGGTTAATTCTCAATTAATCATGTTATAAGGTCCAACACAATGCCTTAGATCGAAAGAATTGATAACGGATGTGAAATCGAGAAAGAAATAGCAAAACGATAGATTTTGTCGTAAGGCTCTGGTCATATATGTAACACACCATCTCTTACGTGTAACACCTCATGCCCAACTTGCCCATACATGTAAAGTCTTCCAATACGTGTAACATACCTTTTCTCCCCCGTCCTTACATGTAATGACATATGCCCTCACGCGTAACACCTGCGTAAAAGCCTCCAATACGAGTAACTCAGATATGTTATGCAAAAAACCTCTACTTCACACCAGTCCAATTTTCTGCTACGGGTTCATCAATTTTCACTTTGGTTTAAACCTAAATGTACATCAGTTTTACTCTCTTAATTCCATCCTTCTTTCATCTACATTACTATATTCAGTTTTCATTACCGTACCAATCTAAATTCGTATTTGTTCTACAACAATCCACATAAACTAAGCATATACCAGAATAACAACAACATTTCACTAGAAATTCATCAAGATTAGACAATCATATTCATCAATTTGCAACAACAATCATATATTCATCACAGATTCATGCAAATAACAGAAAATTCTATGAGGGAAGGAAACCCTCATTATCCATCATATTAAATCACCTAATTTAGAATCCTTTCTCCCCCTTACCTCGAATTCAGACAAATTTCATGCGAATTTCCTTAAAGATTGGTGCCCTAGATGTTCTTCCTCCTTCCTAGCCTCCTTGGTTCTTTTCAAAAAATTATATGACTAATCTTTTCTTAGTTGTTTTATTAATCTAATCTATTCCTAAAACCCTCACCACAAGATTTACTAAATTGCCATTTATTTTAATTAATTCAAATAATAATAATAATAGTCTTAAAATTACTAGTATTATTTTCATAAAAATAATAATAGAATTAATACTTAAATAGTCTTATTATTATTCGCACACCCGCTATTACTAAACACACCACAATTATACTCGTCCCACTAGGACACAACACCAAAACAATTAGACATACGCCTTAAACAATGCCAACACAACACCAAAAATACTTGACAATTAAATATTAAAAATGGGGTGTTACAAGCACGACTTCCATGCCATATACCAGAGAAAAGAGAGTTTCCCTATTGAAGTGCATACAAAGGTGTGATAACCGTGAAGAGAAAATGGGAGCATTTTGTGCCAATCTTTATAGGTCACGACCTATTTTTGAATCATTTTCTTGATGTTTTTATTAGATACTTCAACTGCATCATTCATCTTCGGCCTGTAGGGAGATGAGTTATGGCATTCAATCTTAAATTTGTCACATAATTCCTTCACTATCTTGTTGTTCAAGTTCGATCCATTGTCAGTAATGATCTATCTTGGAATACCGTAGTTGCAGATGAGGTTATTTTTTATAAAGTGGACCACCAATTATTTGGTCACATTGGTGTATGACGCTACTTCAACCCATTTGGTGAAGCAATTGATGGCTACTAGGATAAAACAATGTATGTTTGACGCTTTTGGTTCAATCATGCTGATCATGTAAATTCCCCATATAGAAAAAGGCCATGGAGAAAAGAGAACTTTAAGGTGAGTTGGCATCACATGAATCTTGTCAGCATAAATCTGACATTTGTGACACTTCCTCATGTACTTGTAGCAGTTAGATTCTACTGTCAGCCAATAATATCCTGCTCTTAATATTTTTCTTGCCATTACGTGTCCATTGGTGCGAGTATCTAAGGAACCATTATGGATTTCTTTCATCAACATATGCGGTTCATGTTTGTCTACACAACTGAGCATTACCATGTCGAAGTTTTTATTGTAAAACACATCATTGTTTAGGAAGAAGTTTTCATCCAGTCGTCTGAGAGTCTTCTTGTCTTTCCTTGATTCCCCTGATGGGTATTCTTGCCTTTGAAGAAAGCATTTGATGTCGTGATACCAGGAATTGATGTGATGCGCCTTGATGGCTTTCGAAGTGTAGTACTCGATGTTATATTCTGATGGTAACATATACCAACGAGCGATTCTTCTAGTTAAGGCATGCTTTTCAAAGACGTACTTGATTGGATCCATTTCGGAGATTAACCAAGTCATGTGGAAAATCAAGTATTGGCGAAGACGTTTAACAGCCCATGCTAAAACACAACATGTTTTCTCGAGCATGGAGTATCTGGTCTTATAGTCTGTGAATTTATTGATCGAGTAGTAGATATCATATTCTTTTCTTCCCTTTTCATCTTATTGTCTAAGCACACGGCCCATTGAATCTTCTAGGAATGTCAGGTATATTATCAAGGATCTTCCTTCCTTTGGAGGAGAAAAAATGGATGGTTTCAACAAATATTCTTTGATGTTGCTAAAAGCTTTATGACAATCTTCTGTCCATACACATCTTTAATTCTTTTGGAGGAGCTTGAAGATTGGTGCACATGTCGCGGTCATGAGGAATATGAATCTTTAAATGTAGTTCAGACGTCCCAAGAATCCTCTTAATTGTTATTCAGTTCAGGATGAAGGCATTTCTTGAATGGCCTTGACTTTGTTGGGTCAACCTCAATTCCATTTGGGTTGACGATGAATCCCAAAAGCTTTCCTGAGCGGACACTAAATGTGTATTTTTTGGATTCAAGTGGAGTTTGTATTTTCTCAGACGTTGAAATAGCTTTGACATGTGTTTGGTATGTTTTGCCTATGTTCTGGATTTAGCAATCATTTCTTCAACATATACCTCAATCTCTTTGTGTATCATGTCCTGGAATAGAGTTGTCATGGCTCTATGATATGTTGCACCTACGTTCTTTAGACCGAAAAACACGACTTTATAGCAAAAGGTTCCCCATGGGGTGATGAATGAAGTTTTCTCCATATCTTTGGGTGCCATTTTGATTTGATTATAGTCAGAAAATTCGTCCATGAAAGAAAACTTTGAACTTTGTTGTACTATCAACTAGCATGTCAATGTGTGGTAAGGGAAAGTCATCCTTTGGACTGACTTTGTTTATATCCTTGTAGTCTATGCACATTCTGACTTTTCCATCCTTTTTTGGAACTAGCACCTTGTTGACTAGCCATTGAGGGTATTCTGACGTGGCAAGGAAGCCTATGTCAATCTGTCTTTTCACTTCTTCCTTAATTTTGATGGCCATATCTGGGTGAGTCCTTCTCAATTTCTATTTGACTAGTGGACTTTTTTGCTTTAACGATAGATGATGCTCTACGATTTCAGTATCCAACCCTGGCATATCTTGGTAGGACCAAGAAAATACATATAGAAATTCTTTGAGAAGATTTATTAGACTTTCTCTGAAAGCTGAAGTGAGCAATGATCTGATCTTAACTTCTTTTCTTTCTTCTTCAAAACCCAAATTGATTGTTTCCAACGGATATTTGTAAGGTTGAATGGATTATTCCTTATGTATGAGTCGTTGAGAGATCCCATATGGAATTTCATCGTCTTCTTCTTCTTCAGTTTCGAATACCGAGAACTCAAAGTTGGGAGAATGCATCATTTCACATATTTCAATGGGATTTAAAATAAGTAATATACATACTGATGATATTTTCAGAACACACAAAGAAATTCAAGAATGTTTAGTTTTTTTTTTAAACGTTTGTTTTAGTTTTAGGTTTTTTTTAAGATTACCATTTTATGAAAAAGAAAAAGGGGAAAATATAAATAAAATTCAAGAATTCAGAACGACATCTTTATTTATGTTTGTCGATTCTTCAAGCACAAGCCCTATAAAACAAAACTATTTTGCTTTGGGCAGAGCGAAGAGGGACATTTACAAAAAGAAATCCCTATAAAGCATACTCTTCATCCGGGCTAGATGAGATGTTCAAAATAAAGATGAGGCAAATACTTTGAGATGCGAACAACAATCGGGACATCAAGAGAGACCCAATTATGATGAGCTCCCCTTTATATTACTAAGTCTGGTATTTTCCGCCCGAGATTGTCCCTAGTAATGGTCTCGATCTCTAATGGAGTCGAATTATTAGATTCCTCTTCCCATGTGTTGCACCCCAAAATTTGCCCTCACCTAGACAATATATTGTGTACTAAGGTGTCCCAAGAGGTTCACAAGGTTCACCAGGTATCTCAAGAGGTTCACAAGATTCACAAGGTTCACAATTAGTCAGAAAGTTTGACAATCCCCTCAGACAAAACATCCTCCTAAGCAATGCATCCTAAACTAGGGTTTTGGATTTCATCAGGCTAAATGGATTTCCAAGGCTTCAATTGAGCTTCATAGCAACCTATATGTCTTCAAGAATCCCTATGTCAAGTTTCAAGGCTTTCCCAAAAGGTTTGCTAAGTCAGATAATCATATATGCAAAAATCAGTCAAAGTAGTTAAAAAGTCAAACTAAGGTCAACTATGGTCAAACCAAAGTCAAAATTCATGATTTTTTGCCAACATCAATTATATGAAGTAAAATTCATCATTTTATCAAGGGTTGATCATGATTCATCAAGGATATTCCAGATCATCAAGAATCAGGAGTTTCTAACTTAGGGTTTTCATAGGAAAAGTCAACTGAACTTTGACCAGCGATAACTTTCACATGCTTCATCAAAAAATTTCCATCCAAAGCTCATTTTGAAGGAAATTGAATTCTCTACAACTTTGTGTCTCAGAAGCCAAGCCCAAAAATGCTTCATTTGGATGGTATGAGCTAAGACATTATAGGTCATTTTAAAAGTCAACAAAAAGTCAACATCTTCCAAAGGGCATAATTTGAAGATGGTAAAGGATATGGGCATGAGACCAAAGAGGTTGGTTATAGGACTCTCTAAGCTTTCCAAAATGTCCAAGAACACCTTCATAGCCTTAACATTGAGGGATTTGTGCCTTTGCAAAATTGGGAAATTTTTTAGAGGTATATTGAGCAAATGGGGTCTTAGAACCAATTCTTTCCACATGGGCTTACAATTTTATGACCCAATCTCTACCATGACATCATGCACGATTCAAATATCATTTATTCATATTTTTGTAGTTTATTTTTTATTTATTTTGATTTTATTCATTAAAAATCAATTTAAATTAAAATAAAATATGAAAACTCAATATTTAAATTTGATTCTTGTTCTAGAAGGTCATAAACATTATTTAGAGATGATTGATCTTATTCAAATTCGTGCTAGAACAGATTGGTATGCAAAGATTTTCTTTTTTACATATTTTGATCATGAGATTTCTTCACATTCAAGTTATTCAAAAAAGCCCACAAATCCACAAACTCTTGACCTAATTTGCATCACTATAAGTTCACAAACCTATTACAAGTACAAGGGACGAATTTCCAACCTCCAAGAACATAATTCAATCTTCAAATTTTCAAAGAAAAAGTCACATTCGGATTTTGATTTAGAGATCTTTTCAAGGTAAAACAAAGGTTGCAATACCTTCCTGGGTGTTCATTGAAGCTATTTGCATCATTATCATCATCTAAAACATCACTATATGCCCTAACCGAATCGTTTTTATTCAAGAATAATGTCTTTTTCGATTTCATATTTTGATGCATTATTAATTGATTCTAATGATTGGTTTGTGTTTGTAGTGACCTTAGGATACTTTCTGGATAATTAGATTGAAGGTTCATGGCCTGAATAGTAAACTGCCATGGCTAGGGTTTATGCTCCTCATTTGGGGTTTTGCGAAATACCTAATATAAATGAATTCTAAAAACATGGTTATGACGTATGAACACTGGGTAATTGATCTGGGTTATGAATTTTTATTATTATTATGGTTTGAATGATGTTTCAAAAACATAGGTTCTTCTGGTTAACACTGCCCGCAGGAAATTTCGCAGGAAATATTATATGAATTTTCGCAGGTAATTCAAATGAGGAAGATGAAGTTTGGCGCGGAAATCCAGTTTGGAAATTTGTTATATTTTATTATAATTAGTAATGGTTATATGTTGCACGCGCCCCATGTGGCTCAGTTGGTTGAAGCGCTTGGTTATTGTTATGATGGTCATGGGTTCGAATCTGGCCGCAGGCCATTTTGTTTTAATTTCATTTGTTTTTGCAGGTTTACAATATGATGGATGGATTTCACATAGCTTACACCAGCGCGTGCTGGCTCAGCTGGTTTTGTATGTTGTTGCTGAGGTAATGGACCTGGGTTCAAATCCCAGGTCCTATCTTTTTTGGTCTTTTTTCATGTTTTTTCTTATTTTTGCTATTTTCTTTATTTTTGTTTTAATTAATATAATTAAAATAATTTCTAAATTAATAACCAATAATATTTTCATAAAACTTTATATTTTCTAAAAAATTTCATATTTATTTTCTTAATGTTAATTATTTGTATTAATTTTATAAAATTTTTGTATATAGTTATTATATATATATTTTTGTAAATAAATAAATAATGTATTTTAATTATAATTGAAAACCCTAATTTTCTTAATTAAAATTCTCAACCCTAATTTTTATCCTAACCCTAAAAATTAACTTATTTTTTTCTAAACCCTAATTAAATTATTTAATCTTTATTTTTATTAATATGTAAATAATTTGTTATTTGTTTATTATTATTAAATTTATTTTCTTAATTAACTTCTAAAAATTTCTAATATTTATTTAACCTAAAAAATAATCTTTCTTCTAAATTATTATTTTTCTTATTTATTATTATAACCATTATTATTATTATTTTATCATTACTAATATTTGATTATTATTTATTTTTTATTCTTATTATATTTATTATTATCATTATTATTTTTATTATTATGTAATTGCTAAAGCCATGTAATATGTATAGGTTTATTTTCCGTCTTTACTTTATTTTTGTAAATATTTTACTGTATGGTTAGTAATCTTAGGGTGTGTAAAACCTATATGTAATTAAAATAACTTAGATAATTAATTCAAAAATATTAAATACTTGAATATAAACACTCACACACGTAAGTCGATCATTGATCGCCATCTTGCACTTCCTAGGTCACCCCTCTCTGTTGCCTTTAAATGGTCAAGTCCCTCGAATATAGGGGTGTCTTAAGCAAAGTCCCTTCATAAAAATCATCAAGTCCCTACAGTTTAAAAGATCAAGTCCCTTCGAGGTTTCCTACGATAAAGATCTTGTCCCTTCGAATAAATGATGATAAGTCCCTACGAATTGCTAAAGACACCCTTACTTGTTGCCTTCTATGACCATACGATGACCCTACGCTTGTCCCTTAAACATCCAGGTAATGACTACCTATTCCTAAATAATAGGGATAGTCTTATCATTGAAAGAACATACAAGAACACGAAAGACTTAATCTAGGGTAGGTATCTCATAGTTACTTGATCACACTTTTCAAAATTACTTTTACACCTCATAATTTCTAAACTAGGCTTTGTATACACCCATACGAGGGTCATTATAAAGTACTTAAAGAAATTTTTCTAATCACACACTACACTCTTCAAACTAACAAAGTGAGCTAAGTAACTAAGAGCCCATGGATAACCATGGATATAAAGGGTGCTAACACCTTTCCTTTATATAACCTACCCCCCGAACTCAAGTATTTTAAAATAGGTCTTTCCTGTTCTTTTATGTCCTTTCCTTTTGGATAAAATAAAAGTCGGTGGCGACTCTTGATATCCGCAACATTTATAGAAAGTCAGTTCTCCCACCATGTTACAGAACTAGCGACTCTGCTGGGGATTTAAATAAAAAAGGGGTACCCTTAGGAATTAGATCACTTTAAATTTGTTTGCCTTGTTTGCTTTACTTTACTTGTTGGGGCTCTTATGTGTGAAAGATCCTAACCCGGATCTAGTATAACTTAGGTAAATGGCAATAGACCAAGGAAACTGTACGGCGTATACCGATATGGTTGATCTGGTGGCCATAGTTAGTGTAACTTCTTGGTTGGTGCTTATGTTCCTTAAGTAAGTTGAGGATAATATCAGGTTGACATATGTTGTCAATACACTAACTAACTTTTAGAACCTTAGTTATCCCATTTTGCCCTTTAGAAAGTCGTGAGATAGCCAGCTTTGGTGAAGACTGAAGTTGGTTGATACTTGATACTACGCTCATTGAGATCCTAAACTTGGAGGGTTTTGGTTGGCAAGTAAGTTGCCTACTGAACAACCACCCTTGGGAAGGATCAGTGATATTGAGATCCCTTACAACCTGGTTACTTTTGTAGGATAGGATGGACCATCTAAACTTTAGGGGAGGGTACTTACCTTTAAACCTCATGCAAGTCTTCAAACCTAGGGCTATTGTGTGACTTGTTTGTGTGTGCCATATGTTTGTGATTGAGCATAACATCATAACATCATCATGCATCATAAGCATAGCATTTTCACTAACCATTTCAAGGACCAAAGGATTTATCTTTGTTCTTTGTTGCAGGTCATGGCTTTTGCTCGTAGGAATACTATCCGGATTAACTTTGTAGGGATACCTCCTAAGCTTAAGGAATTGGTGTCTCAAGTTTCTGAAAACTCCCAGTTCATCAAGAAGCATGGTCACCTACTGGATCTAGTCACTTCAGGGTTCAATGAAGACATGATGAGTGTCTTATTTCAGTTCTTTGATCCTAAACATCATTGCTTCACATTCCCCGACTATCAGGTGGTTCCTACAATGGAAGAGTTCTCCAAACTTCTGGGTATACCTATCCTTGATCAGAGACCCTTCACAGGCTTAGAGAAAGAGCCTAAACCTGAAGTCATTGTTGCAGCCTTACATTTGAAGAAAATAGACATTGTCCTAGAAACAAGAAGTGGAGTTAAGGGTATCCTTGCTAAGTTATTGATGGAGAAAGCTCAAGTGTTCCTGTAGGCTATGAGTTATGATTCTTTTGAGGAGATCTTAGTCATATTAATCTATGGCCTTGTGTTGTTCCCTAATTCAGACCAGTTCATAGACATACACGCCATCAACATATTTCTGACTCGCAATCCAATGCCTATATTACTTGGAGACATCTTACATTCTCTCCATACCCGTACTACGAAGGCACGGGGAACTCTGATGTGTTGTATACCTCTATTGTCTAGGTGGTTTATTTCCCACCTTCCTCGATCAGTGATGAAGAATGAACAAGGGTCCAGGTGGTCCAAGAGGATTATGTCACTTTCTCATTCAGATATTCATTGGTTCTCTCGATCTATGGAGAATGTCACTATCATTGACCGTTGTGGGGAGTTCCCTAATGTTCCACTCCTTGGCATAAGAGGGGGCATTACTTACAACCCTTGTTTAGCTCTACGTCAGTTTGGTTATGCTCGGAGTGATGGTCCTTATGACATGCTTATTCAGGGTATTGTGTTCGACTACGACAACGATCTGCAAGGTTACCAGCAAAGGTTTATACGAGCTTGGGGTAAAGTGAACAAGGTTGACAGCAAGACTCTGGAACCAAAGTACTCCATTCCTATGGAACCTTATCTCATATGGGTACGAGCACGTGCTCAGACTCTTATGATGCCATATCCTGCTATCCTGCCAATTACCATGGAGCTTGTTGCTGAAGGAGATACTCCTTATATCATTCTTCATCCAGACATGCCCACTGACATGGAAGAGTTACAGAGATCCTGGATCCAATTGAAGGATCAAAGGGATACTTTTGAGACTCATTTCAAAGATAGTCAAGAAAGAATCCTGGAGCTGACTAGACAACTTCACGAGGAGTGGAATCTCAACACATACCTCAATACAAAGAGGAAACGTCCATGGGAGACTTAAAACCCCATCTTTGTATTTATTTCATTTTGTTGTAAGCCCAAGAGGAAAACAAGTTTATTGCTTACTAATAAAAGTTTACTTTCTGGTTGTTTAAACAAATTTAAATCTTGCGGTCCTTTAAAACATTACATATGCATTTACATACCATGTCATTGCATCATAGGTTTCTTATGAACAAGTATCTTATCTTCTCTCTGTTTATTTCAGCAGAAATGGCTCTTGAACAGACTATTAAGGATCTCCAGACTCAGAATGCACAATTCCAAGAACTGATCCTGAACGTGTCCAAGGGACAAGATGAGCTAAAGGCACTTCTGACTAAGAACAAGAAGAAGACTAGAAAATCAGGGGGCCTCATCAACCTGGGTAGAAGATTCAGAGGTCCTGTCAAGACAAAAGAAGAGGTTGAGGATTTTGAATCTGAGAATTCTGATAAAGAAGGAGGTAGTCTCCATGATATTGTGGAAGATTCTGATTTTGAGGCGAACTATTATCATGATACTGCTAGTGAGGAGAAGTACAAGATGTTGGTAGACAAAATGAACGCTATGGAACTACAAAAATCTTCTGGGCTTGATTTTGAAGATTTGAGTTTAGTTTCTGGAGTGGTTATACCTATTGGCTTCAAGGTTCCTGTTTTTGTGGTGTATGATGGTGTTTCATGTCCTAAACTGCATTTGAGGTCCTATGTCCAGAGGATTCAACCACATACTGCTGACAAGAAACTGTGGATTCATTTCTTCCAAGAGAGTTTATCTGGAGCTCAATTGGAATGGTACTGTCAACTTGAAAGTGTTAATATTTGTGATTGGAATGATCTTGATGAGGCCTTCTATAGGCAATACCAATATAATGCTGATTTAGCACCAACTTGCATGCAACTTTAAAGCATGTCTATGGGTGCTAAAGAGAGTTTCAAAGAGTATGCCCAGAAATGGAGAGACCTGGCTGGTAGAGTTCAACCTCCTCTAACTGACAGGGAGCTGGTGGATATGTTTATGAGTACGCTGAATGGTCCTTTTTATAGTCACCTCATTGGAAGCTCATCATCTGGTTTCACTGAGCTGATAATGACTGGAGAACGTGTGGAAAGTGGGATAAGAAGTGGTAAGATACATGTGGGTGCCTCTTCATCAAGCACTGCTAAGAAGCCCCCTAGTGGAAAGAAGGAGTTTAATGTTGTGTATGGTCAACATAGTCGTAACAGGAATCACCAATCTGTGGGAGCAGTCCACATCTCCAATCCCACCCCTACAGCACCAGAGCAACAACAGAACAATCAACAGAAGCCTAGAAGACAGTTCACCAAGATCAACATGTCACTGGCCCAAGCCTTGTAACACATGTTGAAAGGGGAGCTAATTACTTTAAGAGATCCTCCTCAGAATCCTAATACATCCTCTCCTCGGTACAATCCTAATGCAAGATGTGCATATCATTCTAATAGTCCGGGACATGACACCAACAACTGTTGGGTGTTGAAAAACAAGATTCAAGACATGATCGAAGCTGGGGAAATTGAATTTGACCCTCCTGGGACCCCAAATGTGATCACTGCTCCTATGCCCAATCACGAGAAGACTGTTAATGCTATTGATGAGGCTTCCTTTGTTTCCTCAGTAGCAGAAGTGACTACTCCTCTATCCATTATCAAGAAGAAGCTGGTGCAGGCTGGATTTTTTCCAGGTTGCAATGAAGACTGTTTTTACTGTGCTTATAAACCTGATAGTTGCTGGAAGTTGAAGGATGGAATTCAACGCCTCATGGACAATTACACTATATTGTTTGAGAGAACTCCTTATGTGGAAAGTATGTGTGAACATCTGACTCGAAACACGAAGCTTGAAGATGTAGCTATGGTTGATAAAGTACTAGTGAAGATTACCTCCAAAGGTCCTGTCAGGATTACATCCAAAGGACCAGTGAAGATTACTACTGAAGGCCCTGTGTAGACTGTTGCTGAAGCTAGAGTGGCTACCATGATCATTACCACTCCTGGCCCTGTTCCTTATATCTCTGATAAATCTATACACTGGAATTATGGTTCTGATGTTTATATCCATGGTGTCAAACAAGAACCTTTGACTGATGCACCTTTTATTGATGTTAGTCTTTATGTGGAAAACATTGCTGGATCTAGTAAGATCACCAGAAGTGGAAGAATCTTCTCCCCTCAAGATACCTCTAAAAGTGCAATTACTCTAACTCATACCTCTAATTCTGGGCCAAATACTGATACCCGGGGCAATGGTCCTGTGATTGAACCTGTGCAAGCTGAAGTACCAACTGCTGAAAATCTTTCTAAATAGATGGAAGAAGTACTGAAGATCATTCAAAAGAGTGATTATGATATTGTTGACCAGTTGGGGCATACTCCCTCCAAAATCTCCATGTTATCATTGTTGTTGTGTTCTGAGGCCCATGCTAAATCCTTAATCAAGTTCTTAAAGACGGCTAATGTGCCAAATGAAATTTCTGTGGATCAATTTGAGAATTGTGTTGCACATCTGACTAGTGATAATGGCCTGGGCTTTTCTGATGCTGACCTAACTCCTGTCAAGAGAAATCATAACAGATCTCTACATATCTCCATTGAATGTAAAGGCACTACTTTGTCTCATGTACTGGTGGACAATGGTTCTTCATTAAATGTGCTCCCCAAAGAGGTTCTGGACAAGCTCAGTCCTGAGGATGTTGTGTTAAGACCAAGTGATGTAGTAGTAAGGGCCTTTGATGGTTCAAGAAGAGTGGTACATGGAGAACTAGACCTCCCAATCAAAGTAGGCTCTCAAGTCTTCAACTCTACTTTCTATGTGATGGATATTCGGCCTGCGTATTCTTGTCTGCTTGGGCGCCCCTGGATCCATGGGGCAGGTGATGTGACTTCCACCTTGCATCAGAAGTTGAAATATCCGATGAAAAACAAAATTTTCACTGTCTATGGTAAAGAAGAGTACATGGTTATCCATGTGAATACATTCAAATATGTAGAAATGGAAGGTGAATTGGTTGAAACTCCATGTCAAACATTTGAAGTTGTTCCTTGCTCTGCTCCTGTTCCTCAGTATGTCCCTGCTTCTGAAAGAGTTCCTGTGGTTACTAGAAAACCTCCTGCAATGGCCTCCCTTAAAGATGCTAAGGCTGTGGTTGAAAAAGGTGGTTGTGCTATTTGGGGTCAGCTTCCCAACATCCCTTACAAGTCTGAAAAATTTAGTTTGGGTTTCACTGCGGAATCTCAGAGGACTGTTCGTCATGCTCGTGCTGTTCATATCACTAATCAAGGGGTCATAAGAGATCAAATCAATGTTGTGGGTGACCATGATGAAGACTACAACCTAGATGATTGGATCTTTCCTACCATGGGTGATGGGCTCAACAATTGGAAGGCTGAAGACGTTATTCCTATCTCCTTTAGTCAGGAGTAAATACTATTACTATGTTTTGTTTTAAATTTGTAATTTCGAATAATAAAACCTTTTAAGCCTTGTGTCTTTCCCGAGGCACAATGGTATGCTTGTTTCGGGATGTCATTTCATTTGCATACTTCATTCAATAAAATCAATGGACATTTCGTTTTCGTAAATATTATGCTCCTTATTTTTCTTTTATTATTATTTCTGTTTTATCAACTATGTATTCTTACACACACCCACATCACTAAAATGCAGATCCTCATCCACTCTGGATCCTGTTGATAACAGTTCTACTATTGCCAATTATGACTTTGAGAATTCGATCTATGAAGCTGAAGATGGAAATTAGGAAGATTGTGAAGTACCTGTAGAGCTTGCTAGGTTGTTACAACAAGAAGAGAAAGCTACACAGCCACATGAAGAGACAATCGAAGTTGTGAATATGGGAACTGAGGAAAACAGGAAAGAGGTCAAGATAGGGGCTGAACTAAAGGATGGTGTTAAGAACAGATTAATCCAGATGTTACGTGATTATGTGGAGATCTTTGCTTGGTCGTATGAAGATATGCCAGGGTTGGATACTGACATTGTGGTTCACCGTCTGCCGGTAAAAGAAGACTATCGTCCAAGGAAGCAGAAGGTTCGTCGCATGCGTCCTGAAATGTCAGAAAAGATTAAAGCAGAGGTGATGAAATAGTTTGATGCAGGGTTCTTAGTTGTGACTTATTATCCTCAATGGGTTGCAAACGTGGTACCATTACCTAAGAAAGATGGTAAGGTACGCATGTGCGTGGATTACAGGGATTTGAATAAGGCTAGTCCAAAAGATGACTTTCCACTTCCACATATTGATGTTTTGGTAGACAACACTGCTCAGCATAAGGTATTCTCTTTCATGGATGGTTTCTCTGGTTACAATCAGATTAAGATGGCACCTGAAGATATGGATAAAACTACATTTGTTACACAATGGGGCACTTTCTGTTATAAAGTGATGCCATTTGGTTTGAAGAACGCTGGGGAAACATATTAGCGTGCTATGGTGGCTTTGTTTCACGATATGATTCATTATGAGATAGAGGTATATGTGGATGATATGATAGCCAGGTCCCAGAATGAGGAACAACACCTTGATCACCTGCACAAGTTATTTGAGAGGTTGAAGAAGTATAAACTGAGATTGAATCCAAACAAGTGTACTTTTGGAGTTAGGTCTGGTAAACTCCTGGGTTTCATTGTCAGTGGAAAAGATATTGAAGTGGATCCTGCAAAAGTAAAAGTTATACAAGAGATGTCGGCTCCCCGTACTGAGAAGGAAGTTAGGGGTTTCTTGGGACGACTGAATTACATTGCAAGATTTATTTCCCAGCTAACTACTACCTGTGAGCCAATCTTCAAGTTATTGAAGAAAGATCAGGTAATGGAATCGAATGACGAGTGTCAGGTAGCCTTTGATGAAATCAAGAGATACCTCCAAAGAACCTCCAATTTTGATGCCACCAGTTGATGGAAGACACTTGATTATGTAGTTGACAGTATTAGACAATTCAATGGGGTGTGTGTTGGGGCAACATGACGAGTCTGGTCGAAAAGAGAAAGCAATATACTACCTTAACAAAAAGTTCACCGACTGTGAAACAAGATACTCACTGCTCGAGAAAACTTGTTGCGCTTTGGCATGAGCTACTCGCCGAATAAGACAGTATATGTTGACTCATACTACCTTGTTGATTTCAAAGATGGATCCAATCAAGTACATATTTGAGAAACCTGCTCTCTCTGGACGAATAACGAGATGGCAAATGATTTTAACAGAATATGATATACAGTACACCACTCAGAAAGAAATTAAGGGAAGTGTAGTAGCTGATCATTTAGCTCATCAGACAGTGAATGATTATCAGCCAATGAATTTTGAGTTCCCGAATGAAGATATTATGATTGTTACTAAAGAACCTAGACAATATGACGGACCTGGACAAGGATCCCGATGGACTATGGTTTTTGATGGAGCTTCTAATGCGCTTGGTAATGGTGTTTGTGTTGTGATCATTTCCCCTGAAGGTTGTCATACCCAAATTACTGCTAGACTTTGTTTCTATTGTACCAATAACATGGCTGAATATGAAGCATGTATCATGGGTATCAAAGCTGCCATTGAGATGAAGATTCAGTTTCTGGACGTGTATGGAGATTCAGCCCTGGTAGTTAGTCAGATTAAAGGAGATTGGGATACCAAGCACCCAAATCCCATTCCTTACAGAGAGCATGTGTTGTCTTTGATCCCATATTTTGAAGAGATTACCTTTGGACATATTCCACGAGAAAAGAATCAGTTGGCAGACGCATTAGCCACCATGGCATCTATGTTTGAGATTAGTTGGGATGATGAAGCTCCCAAAATCACTATTGATAGATTTGAGAAGCCTGCATATTGTAATGAGATTGGTACTGAAGGAGTAGAGGGAAAGCCTTGGTTCTATGAGGTGAAGAGGTACCTTGAAGCTTAGGAATTTCCTAAAGAGGCATCTGTCAATGATAAGAAGTTTCTAAGGAGGTTTTCTGCTAAATTCTTCCTAAGTAATGGAATTTAGTACAAGCGCAATCATGATTCAACTTTGCTTCGTTGTGTGGATAAGAAGGAAGCAACAGAGATTATGGAAGACATGCATGATGGGATCTTTGGCACTCATTCTAGTGGTCATACCATGGCAAAGAAGATATTGAGAGCAAGTTATTATTGATTTACCATGGAAGCTGACTTCTATCAACATTCCAAAACATGTCACAAGTGTCAGATTTATACCGATAAGGTGCATGTACCTCCAGTTCCGTTGAATGTGTTGACGGCTCTTTGGCCTTTTTCCATGTGGGACATTGATATGATTGGTGAGATCAAGCCTACTGCTTCCAATGGGCATCATTTCATCCTGGTTGCCATTGATTACTTTACAAAGTGGGTGGAGGCAGCCTCATTTGCATCTGTTACGAAGAATGTTGTGGCTCGATTCATTAAGAATAATCTCATATGTAGGTATGGCATCCCTGAAAGGATTATCACAGAAAATGGCTCTAATCTGAACAAAACTATGATTACTGATCTCTGCTTGTAGTTCAAGATTAAGCATCACAACTCTTCTCCATATCGTCCAAAGATGAATGGGGCAGTGGAAGCTACTAATAAGAACATCAAGAAAATTCTACAAAAGATGACTGTTATGTATAAGGATTGGCATGAGATGTTACCATCTTCTCTTCATGGTTATCGTACTATAATACGTACTTCAACAGGGGCAACCCCATTCTCCTTAGTCTATGGTATGGAAGCAGTTCTTCCCATTGAAGTCCAGATCCCTTCCTTGAGAATCATGAAGGATGCAGGCTTGGATGAAGATGAGTGGATTCAGATTCGACTTGACCAGATAAATTTGATTGATGAGAAAAGGTTGGCAGCTATTTGTCACGGTCAGATGTACCAGAAACGGATGATCAAAGATTTTGATAAGAAGGTTAAGCAAAAGGTATATCAGACTGGAGACTTGGTAATCAAGCATATCATATTACCACAGGGTGATCATAGGGGCAAGTGGACTCCTACATATGAAGGACCATTTGTAGTCAAGAGGGTATTCTCAGGAGGTACCAAGATGCTTACTACTATGGATGGTGAAGACTTCCCACAACCCTTGAACGCAGACATAGTTAAGAAATACTACGCATAAAACGACCCGCTAGGTTGACTGGCCTAGGAAAAAATAAGGGCATCCCGGCGAACCAAAAAGGTTCGGGAAAAAATTAGGGATATATATATAAAACAAATATACACCCGGCAAGTCGAAAACCTGAATAGGCGGCTTGGGCAAAAGAGGGTATCTCGGTGGATTGAAAACCTGAAAAGGCAATCCAGGCAAAAGTTAGGGATTAAAGCGTATGACTATGTCTCGTTGGATCACTCATGTAACTCCAACTATTTGTGCTACCTGGATAAAGTACAAACAGATAAAGATCAATCCAATCATTTCCATATCAACAGCAAAGGATGAGATACTTGAAGATAATGGCAATAGTAGAATTGGAACTCAATAGGATTGTTTTTCACATAGCTGTTTTTCTTTGTTTTTGTAAAAAAAACTTTTGGGACGAATTCCTCTTACTAGGATTTCTGTTTCCTTGTACAAACTTGTCTTTTTTCTAAATAAATAAAGTCTCGTCTTTGAATTCAAATTTACTTTTACCTTGTTTACTTAAACGAAAACTTCCATTGGTTGTGTTTGAATGTATGTATGCTTTTGAATATGATTGATGTTTACCAGAAATGCATAAAATGCAGTAATAGTATTTACTAAGGACGGACGAAGAAAGGAATTCAATGAAGCTTCGCCGGTCCATCCCCGCGGAGTAATCTTTACGGATATCCTTACGGAACTCTTCAAGTAATATCTTATACTTCCCACTCAACGAAGTCTTCAAGCAGTTTCATATCCTCCAAAGAATTAAGTTTCCCGGATTTATGTCCATCTCTTTTATCCTCAGTCAGGATACTCGGGAACTTATTCCTTCAGTAAAAAGCACGACGAACGTAGACGGGAGGTTCTGTGTACCATGTTATTAAACAAGACGAGAACGAAGTCCTCATGTTCCTCAGCAACGAACCGTGTTTTATTTTCCCTAGCCAGCAGTTGTTATACAAAGATATCCAGACACTTCAGGCTATATGATTCATACATACATCATTTACATCATATCACAACATACACATCCATAATACATACGACATTTTTACTTAAGTACATCATGCCATACAGGCATACATCTTGCATAAACTAACCTTTTCTTTTCAGGATAGTTGCAGACAGATAAACACTATCAACAACTCAAAACAGTTCAGAGACGATCTATACGAAGATCTAGTAATGATATTTAATTCAGAGATAATCGCTACGAAGATTCATTTCAGATGATCAATACTCAAGTTGTCATTGGAAGGGTACGTAAAATGATCTATACGAAGATCTATTTCCAGAGGAGATAATCGTTACGAAGATTTATTTCTGATGGTCAACCATCTTTGGGATAGTATGTAAATGATCTATACGAAGATCTAGCACTTAATCCAAAAGATTCTTTCAGAAGAAGTTCAGGGATAATCGCCACGAAGATTTAATCCTGAAATTCTTTTTGTCTTTGGGAAGGTATGTAAATGGTCTATACGAAGACCTATTACCTAATCCGGGATATTTCCAGAAGAGATAATCGCTACGAAGATTTATTTCTAATGGTCTATGCAACAGTTTATCTGTGGGATGGTACATAAATGATCGATAAGGAGATTTTTTACTTAGCCTAAGATATTACCCAAAGGCAATTCAGAAGAGATCGCCACGAAGATTTGATTCTGATACTTAAATTAAAGTATGTTCCTAAAGATGGTTCAGAGCCGATCTATACGAAGATCTAAGTACTGACACCTAATGAAGGATATTCTTTTCCCCCCTGAGATAATGCAGAGACGATCTATACAAAGATCTAGTGCTGACATTCAACTCAAACCATGTTACAGGAATGATTCAGAGACGGCCTATACGAAGACCTAGTACTGATATCCAGTGACAACCTATTGATACTATCACCTCCTGATATTATGGATGACATCTATAATCCCATCTTCGGTTCCTCCGAGTGGCATCTTTTAAGCCCACTCCAGCATATACAACCACTCCAGCATAACCATTAAATATTTAAGAGACTCACTCATGGATCTATATTCATCATACCGCATCATTTCATCAATTTTCACATACAATTTTAGTAAAAGAAAACATTCAAACATTTCATACATAACCACATTTTTAAATAGTCATATTCAAGTCAATTCAAGCATATTCGAGACACATGTTCAAAATCCATAAACTTTCTATTCATAACATTTTCATGACATATTATCCATCTTTTTACATAATCATATGCATAATATCATAGAGTTCAAGCAGAAAATCAAATTGAAAAAATATAATAACAGAGTTCCACAAGATAGGACAATTACAGCAGGGGACCACTTGGTTTCTCAAACAAACAAATCCCTGCTACAGACAAAGTTCAAACCTGCTACAACAAACAAACCCATGTCTGCAGAATCACAGACCACTCCCTCTACACACAACTTCAGACTTTGTCCCCCCATGCTTCTTCAACAAGTTTTCACAGTACAAAGATTTCAAATTCACAATACAAAACCCTAAAATCACTCTCCAATAAATAGAGAACACTATTCACTCTTCTAAGGAACCCTAGCCGCATACAAGAGCCCTAAGCATCACACAAAACCTAGCTGCATACAAAAGCCACAAAAACCCAAAAATTTCAGATTTGCAGCAACAAAAAAGAACCTAACCACTGTTACATTAGAAAATTTCAGCCACAAAACAATCCACAAACAACCCAAAACAACCCAAAAAACAGCCACAAAAACCTTACAGAACAGCCATCAAAACATTACAGAACAGCCATATTTTCACAACACACATCAATAGCAACCAGAGCAACAAAGACAGAAAAAAGAGAAGACCGAAAAGCATAAAGAGTTGGATGATGAACCTTTGAGCGTCGTCGGAAAAGTGTCGTCGAAATTTCTATGGTCAGGTAGATTTCTTTAGCCTTTACCCGGAATTCTTGCATATTTGTGTTTATCTTCATGAACCAAGCTTTTACGTCATTTTTACTACTGTTTGAAAAAAAAAACAGACAATACTTTTCATTCTGAAATCCTTCCGTTTCCCTTCAGCTTTATCGTTTTCATCTCTTTCTCAACCAAACACTAAGCACAAAAAAAAATGAACAGAATAAGATGAGATAAAAAAAAAGATAACCATAGACCTCCTTCATCAAACTAACAAACAACAACAAACAGAACACAAAAGTAGAACAGATGAAGAGAAACCGACCTCACAGCAACCGTATCATCACCATCACCACACCGTCTTCATAAACATTTCACTACCACCCCCTCAAACGAACAAACCCAATCGTGAATCCCTCTCACCATTTCAAACCTTTTTCTGTTCAAAACCAATTGAGAAAGCAAATCCAGCTTCAAACCGCCCTCACCATCGCCCAACACCTTCAAAATCAGAACCGAAACAAAACAGGAAGTGAATCAAAACACAAACCGGTGAAAACATTGAACCACTCAAACAAAACTGAACAAAAATCGTTACCGCAAGTCGGCCACAAGTTGGAACTCACGCAAACCTCAGAACCATTCACACTCACCAAAAACCATCCTTACCTCCTTCATCATCCCAACACCACCTCTGTACAAACTCACAACCCAGAAGGCCCAGAAATGCCGCCCTCGCCATAAACACCAAAACCCTGAGCCGCGGAAACTCACTATCCCCCTGCAAATCCATGAACCATAACAAACCAAAATAAATCAAAGAAAGTGAAGAGGTAACCTGTGAACCGCCGGCTATAACCTCCAAACACACCGCCACCTCCCCACACGGAACCACCACAAAAACGTTGTAACCATCCAATCCCGTCCAACACTCTCCTTAATCCGCCGCACCACCATTCCCACCGCCGGATGAAGCCGTCGGCAACCAACATATCCCCCTTCGTGAATCAACCGAAACTCAACGCCGGCCGCGAGTCCCTCACAAGAAACAATTTCCGCCTCCTTCAACCAACAACCGCCGTTCACAAACCCTCCGCGAGAACGAACCACGGACACCATCCATCGCCCCTGACCATCGCGACCAAACCGAGGCCGCCACCCATTCCGCCGCGAAACCCATACCCACCACCGTAATCTGAAATCGAACCACCACGCAAAACCAAAGAACAAGAACTGAGAGATTTCGAGAGCGAGAGAGCGCAACAGAAAGATATCGCTGCTGAGAGAGAATGGGTAGGACGTTCTTCTCATTTTTTTTTTATCTGAACGAGTTTTTTTTCTTTCTTTATTTTATATAAAACCTGATGTTTTTTTGTTTTGTTAATGTTAATTAATTGTTTATATTTATTTGTGTGTTCATGGACCTTTAACCCACAGACCCACCTATTTCTGCTAACCACACTCACAATGCACCCTCTATTTCGTTTTTAGACTAGCTGGTGATGTTTTGGGCCTTTGGGCCCATGAACCATGCAAATCACTATCAGCACACACTGAATCCAGCGCTGCATTCTTTTTTCTTCTCTTTATTATTTTTTTTAAATTGTTAAATTCTCTTTGTTTTCAATATTTTAATTTCTATTGTTTTTATGATCTTAGTTTATTTATAATTTTTCTTTACTATAATCACTTAAAAAAAAATTATTATAAAAAAAAATATATGTTAGATAATTATTTAATAATCTATCCATTTATTTTTCTCTTTTTAGGGCCGATGATATGACAAAAAGTCACGATAAATCGTTTCCGATTAATCGTGACCAATATGAGGCCATTCATTTATTTATTTTTATTCTATTTATTTTATTCCATTTAATTTATTCTATTTCAATTTATTTCACTTTATTTGTTTTCTTATTATTTATTTCTCGCACTCTTAGACCATATTAACTTTAATTCTTCAAGATAATAATCCTTGGTCCAACGCCAAGTGAACTTTACATACACTTCACACACGTAAGTCGGTCGTTTTACGATCGCCATCTGCACAATCTCTACACTTCACAGCTTTTCAACTTAAGCAAATTGACGCACCACGCTTGTTTTCCACCTCAGCATTCTCGATCCATATATCGAGCCATAGCCCGGTTACTAAGCCCTTTTACTTTGCATTGTCCATTTACTTTATTTGCTGTCATTTATTTTTGCAAGTAGCAACCTATGCCTTAGACTTAGGAGCTTGCACCCTCATTTATTTACTTTATTTTTTCGCATTTCAATCCAAAAGGGAAAGAACTCCTGCAGTTGACTCAATGTCATAGGAAGTTTAGCCATCCCTAGTTCCTTTCAACCTTAACCATTAGTGTTTTATTTTATAACTTTTTGTGACTTTGTTAAGTCACGTGAGTGTTTGCCATAACACTTACTTTCCCCCGCGAACCTTGAGCGTAACCAAGTGTTCGTCAATCCTTAGGAGAACTACGAGTGCTCTGATTCTATACCCGATACGTAGGCATCGATGCGATGTTGTGCGAGCACCATTAGAAATAAAAACCTTAGGTTCCCTTAGTTTTAGCAAGCAATAAACAACAATAATACAAATATTAACAAGAGGTTCCCGTAGGATACTGCGGATACTTAGGATGCTAACACCTTCCCTAGGTATAATCAACCCTCGAACCTAGTTTCTCCTCATTTAGGGTTTTTACGATCTTTTTCCCTTTTCCCTTTGGATTAAATTAAAGTCGGTGGTGAACATTTAATAATTGTGATTCAAGCTTAATTAATAGCTTGGTATCCGATTCTCACCGCGACAGAAATGGCGACTTCACTGGGGACACTATTTTTTAGGGTTAAGCCCACCTTGTATATTTGTATATTTGTTGTTGTATTGCTTGTTATTATTTTGGATTTTTTGTTGGGTGTTCCATGTGTGGTGAGATAAGTCCTAACCCGGACTTGAGTGCAAAATAAGTTAGGACGGTGGTATATTCTAGAAGGCTTGTAGGGAGTTGAGTCCCGACCAAGTTGACTTGAGACACCACCACTCAGCGGAGGCCTCCTCGGATGTAGTTTTGTTGATCGAGTTCAGTCATGAAAGCATTACTATATTCGACCTGAGAGCCATTAATGTTGAGGACCGTAGAACATTTACCCCCACTTGGCCTTTTTAGGGATGTAGTGCGATGACTATGAGGGTGCAAATCCAAAATAGTTGATACACGATACTACACTCGGATGAGACTCTCTTGAGAATATTATTGATTACCAAGTTGAGTTGGGAAGTCGGTAATATCCGAAAGATGGGACAATGATTCTGGGAACTTGTAGAACCCGTTGTACAGGTACAAATAAACTCATAGTACATACCTTTTTGGGAGGGTTGAACCTTTTACCTCATGCAAGCTTTGAACCTAAGCCTTGTTTGTGTTTGTGTATTCGTTGCATTCACGCATCATGAAGCATCATTTTTACCATTTATTCAAGGAACTCAGAAACTCTATCTTTGCAAATATCATAGGTATCATCATGGACTTTGGAAGAAGAAAGAATGTCAAGTACACATTCAAAACTCCCAAACTCGAAGACCTAAGGAAATTAAGAGATTTGGTTTTGGATCAAGAAGCCTTCATGGAGAAGCATAGGAGACTTTTAGCCTTACTTAAGACTGAGTGGGACGGAAGGCTGCTCTCTGTGATGCTCCAGTTTTATGATCCTCTCTACCATTGTTTTACGTTCCCTGATTACCAATTGGCGCCTACTTTGGAAGAGTATTCATTTCTGGTGGGATCACGTGTTAAGGATGAGTTTCCATTCCCTGTTCTAGAGAAGGACCCTGAAGAAGCGGAGATTGCAAAGGCGACATATTTGAGTGTTCCTGAGGTCAAGGCAAATATGACCTATAAAGGAAAGGTTTTTGGATTCCCTACAAAGTTTTTGGTAGAAAAGGCCAAGAATTTTGTTGGTGTGAAGGATATGAAAGCTTTTGAGGCGAACTTTATTCTGCTAATATATGGAGTGTTGCTTTTCCCAAACTTTGAAGACTTTGTCGACCTGAACTCCATCAAAATCTTTCTGAAGAAGAACCCGGTCCCTACTTTGCTCGGAGACACTTACCATTCCATCCATCTGAGGAATCACCATAAGGGAGGGATGATTACTTGTTGTGCATCATTGTTGTACGAGTGGTTTATTTCGCACTTGCCTAAGTCAGCTTCATTTTGGAACCTTAAGGATGGTTTGTGGTGGTCACAAAGGATCATGTCTCTTACCCACTCTGACATTAGTTGGTACAATCGTGTTTATGATGGAACATTGATTATTGATAGCTGTGGTGATTTTGCTAATGTGCCTCTTCTTGGCACTAAGGGAGGAATCAGCTATAATCCAGTTTTGGCTCGCCGCCAACTCGGGTATCCGTTGAAGGACAAACCCAAGAGTGTTGAAGTGGAAGGAATTTTCTTTAAGGATGACGAAGAACCAGAGCTCAAGAAACAGATTATGCAAGCTTGGAAGTACATCCATAGGAAGGGGAGGAGTAGCTTGGGAAAGCCGAATTGTGTTTCTATGGAACCCTATCTCCAATGGGTACGAGATAGGGCAATCATTCTGAAGATGCCTTACCCTCGCCAGGATCCTATGACCTTCAAGAAACCCATTCTGATCTTTATGGATGATGCAGAGAAGCTGAAGATTGATTTGGAAAAAGAGCTTCGAGAGAAGAATGCATGGAAGAATCGACATCAGATCATCAGTAGTGAGAATGAAGAACTTAGAAGACAACTGAAGATGAAGGAAGAAGAAGAGCTCTCCAGCAAGAAAAGGAAAGCACAAGAGGATTTATTTTCCTCCAGCACTCAAGGGGACACTTCTTGGAAGTCGATCGTGGATCAACTTATGCTTGAAAGGGCTCAGATGAAGGCACAAATCGAGAAGCTCAACTTGAGGCTTTTAGGAGAATCTCCTTAGGACATTGTCTTTGTCTTTATTAAGCTTTGTTTGGGATTTTTGAAGATGTACTCAAGACTTTGTATCACTTTTTGAATTTAATGAAATCATATCCTTTTGATTATTATGTGTTCCTTGGTATTTGCAAATTGTTTCTTAAGTTCCTTGAATAAAAGTTATTTTCGCATTGCACTCATACATTTGGCATTTCATTTGCATTTTTTTCATATAAAACTCATTCCCGTCATCTGCTCTCCAGCTTTCACACTGAGGCTCTCACGCAAATACTACACTCGAGCTCAAGCCAGAAAGAGGATGGCTGAAAGAGACATAGAGATGGACAGAGTTAACGAAGAGCTTACTGAAATTCGAGGAAATATGGATCAGATGATGGAAATGTTGCAGGTCATTCGAGCAAAGATGGATACCCAGCAGACTGTAGTGTCAGAAATTGTCACTGCAACGACTGAGCCTACGTCATCAGTCACTACCCCTGTGACCTGGCCTCCTTTTGGGCTTCCTCAGGGATTCGTTCCTCCTCCACAAGGTTTCGCTTCTCAAAGTGTTATTCCTTCTTCCCAAGGACTTGCTACTCAGGGTTTCTTCCCTCCTTCTCAAGGCTTTGCTTCTCAAAGTTTTATTCCTTCTTCCCAAGGACTTGCTGCTCAGGGTTTCTTCCCTCCGTCCCAAGGCTTAGCTTCTCAAAGTTTGGCACCTCCTTCTCAGGGCATGGCATTTCCTTTCCAAGGTTTTGTGCCTCCTCCTCAAGGATTTGCTGCTCAACAAACTGTTCCTGTGACTAATGAAGAGAACCATGCAGTTGCTAATTTTACACAAGACGTTGTGCACACCCGTGCCCAACCATACTTTAATGACCATCAGGTGTATGACGCGCCCGCTATGTCTGAAAATGGAGACGAGAAACATGAGAAAATGCAAGAGAATTTTGAAACCCTTGAAAAAAGGTTAAGAGCGATTGAAGGTGACCAGATCTTTGGGGCCGCTGCTAGAGAGATGTGTCTGGTGTCTGGATTGGTAATACCTCCAAAGTTCAAGATACCCACGTTTGATATGTATGAGGGTGCAACTTGTCCTAAGAACCATCTCTTGATGTACTATCGAAGAATGGCTGCGCAGGTGGACAATGATAAATTAATGATCCACTGCTTCCAGGACAGTCTGAAGGGAATCTCCTCCAAATGGTATCTGACGCTAGACCAGTCGAAGATTCGCAGTTTCCAAGATTTGGCAGATGCTTTCATCCAGCAATACAAATACAATATGGACCTTGCTCCCGATAGGAGGCAACTGTTGAGCATGTCACAAAAAGATTCTGAATCATTTAAGGAATATGCTCAGAGGTGGAGAGGGACCGCTTCTCAGGTAGAGCCCCCATTGACTGAAAGAGAATTAGCTGACTGGTTTGTTGACACTGTGCGACCAGAATTCTATGAGAGAATGGTGGGAAGCATAACTGCTAGCTTCTCTGACCTTGTAGCCGTGGGAATCAAAGTCGAACTTGGTTTGAAAAGTGGAAAGATGAGTGGTGCGTCTGGAAGTTCCAGCAATGGTAGTGGAAATATTGGCAAGAAATTTACCAGTAATTTCCACAAGAAGAAAGAAGGCGAGACAAATGCAATAATGACAAGTCAAAGAAGAAATCCTCTTTGGCAGAGACCTCCACCTATGGCTCAACATCAGTATGCTCATCAACAACAGTATGCCCAACATCCTTATGTAGCGGCGGTTCAACCGTCATATAATCCACAAGTCCAGATGTATCGGCCAACTCAAGCAGTACCGATGTATCAGCAAGCGGCTCCAGTGATTCCGCCTTATCAACCAATGCTCAACAATCCAGGCTATCAACAAGCTCCCAATGCTTCAGCCTACCAGCAGAGGACTCCAGCTCCTCATCCGAATCCCAACTTTCAGAATAGAAGACCAGGAGGGAGGCCTCCTAATCCTCGAATTCCTATGACTTATACTGAATTATATCCTTCACTGCTGAAGAAAGGTTTGGTTACTCCCAGGCCTTTGGGTCCTCCACCAAATCCGCTCCCACCAAATTACAACTCAAATGCCCACTGTTTATTCCATGAAGGTGCCCCAGGGCACGATTTGGAGGGTTGTTATGCTTTGAAGTACATAGTGAAAGATTTGATGGAGAAGAACATTCTGTCATTTGGGAATACTGGTCCGAATGTCAAAGATAATCCTTTACCCAAGCATGGGTCCATAAATGCCATTATTGACGAGTCTGACGAAGGTTTGATTTTCAACGCCACAGAGATCAAGACCCCGCTTCGAGACTTCCATGCAAAATTAGTGGGGGCGGGTATACTGAAGAGCTGTCATGAGATTTGTGAAGGTTGTGTTGATAGTCCAAGGGGATGTGAATTGGTCTTGAAAGATGTTCAAGATTTGATTGATGAAGGTGTCTTACAAGTGAGCGGTCATATGAAGAGGAATGAAGTGGCAATGATTGAACCCATTTTCAACTTGCATGAATCTAATTCTACCTTGGTGCCAGTGTTCAACCTGCCTGAATCTTCAGGAGTTCAACCTATCTTCAATATTCCAGAATCTGTGGTGCCAATTTTCAATATACCTGAGCCAAGGTTTGAACAAAGGAGTAACCCTTTCCGTTATGAAGACACTAAAGCAGTTCCATGGAAGTATGATACAGGGAAAGTTCATCAGAAGATTGGTAAAGCTAGTCAGAAGGAAGTATCAAAAGTTGCAAGTGCTGACATAGCGGGTGTAGGTCGTTTGACTCGCAGTGGTCGTGTTTATACTCAGCAAGCCAATACGGCTCCGCCTAAAGAAGTCATTCCAGCTGTTGCCAACAAGGATAAAGAGGTAGTCTTGGGAGAAGAGGATGCAAAATTTTTCAGAATCATTAAGAAGAGTGATTATAAGGTTATTGATCAGCTACATCAAACGCCTTCCAAAATATCTATCCTATCACTTCTTATGCATTCACCGGCCCATCGGAGTGCTCTCCAGAAATTACTAGCCCAAGCTCATATTACACATGATATAACAGTGAATCAGTCTGATGGAGTCATTGCCAATATCACTGCATGTAACAACCTCAGTTTCAGTACGGAGGATCTTCCAAAGGAGGGCTTGGACCATAACCGTGCTCTCCACATATCTGTAAAGTGTCAAGAGGATACCTTAGCAAGAGTTCTTGTGGATACAGGATCTTCATTGAATGTTTTGCCGAAAAGAACGCTTGCAAAGTTATCTTATCAAGGGGCAGAGATGAGGCCTAGTGCACTGATCGTGAAAGCTTTTGATGGGTCAAGGAGGACTGTTATTGGAGAAGTAGACTTACCAATCTTGATTGGGCCACAGGTCTTCAAAATCACTTTCCAGGTTATGGACATCAATCCTAATTACAGTTGCTTGCTGGGAAGACCTTGGATCCATGCCGCTGGGGCAGTCACTTCTACCCTACATCAGAAGATGAAGTTTGTGGTCGATAATAAGCTGGTAACCGTATCTGGGGAAGAAGATCTCATGGTTAGCAACCTTTCATCTTTTAGCTATATTGAGGCTGATGAAGATGCTTTGGAAACTTCTTTCCAAGCTCTTGAGATAGCCAATGTTGTCCTTTTGGAAGTTGAGGAACCAAAAGGGAAGGGTATCCCATCTTTTGCGTCGCTGAAGAGTACCATTTCCACCATCTAAGAAAGGAGCTATGAAGGTTGGGGTGATGTCATTGAAGTCAAACAGAAGCTAGATCGTTGCGGGTTGGGTTACAAACCAACTCATGTGAAGGAAGGAGCGTCAACCTCCGTTAAAGGACGTCTGAAGACCATTCAAGAGGTGTTTTCCAGTGCTGGTTATCAGGTCAATGCAATTGATGGAGTTTATGAAGATGAAGATGTGAATCATTTGGTGTATCAGTGTGAGGAAGCCTTGGGCAATTGGGAGGCAGTCGAGATCCCAGAAATTTTTCCATTGTCAAAGTAATTTATTGTTTTTTAAGTGTTTTCAAAGTTCCCTAGCTCTGCCCAAGGCTATGGGAGTATTTTGTAGGGCCCCTTCTCATTTTTAAAGTTATTATCAATGAAGGCATTTTGTTAAACTCTTATTTTGATCATTTACTATTTTTCTCTCTTTTCACTTTTAAAAGAAAATGGCAATCTTTCAAAACCAATAAAAAAGCTTTTTCTCTTGCATTTCTCTATTTTCCACTTTTAATAAAAGCAAACCATTATCATATGCAGAATAAATGAAAACCCTGTTGAATCCAATGACTCCACATTCTCTCCTAACTTTGATTCGCCCATCTACCAAGCGGAAGATGAAAGTGAGGAAGATTGTGACATTCCGGAAGAACTGGCAAGATTAGTTGAGTATGAGCACATAGATCTTCAGCCACATAAGGAGCAGGTTGAGACCATCAATCTTGGCACTGATGAAGACAAGAAGGAAGTCAAGATTGGTACAACACTTGGGGCAGACATCAGAGAAAGATTGGTCAAGCTTCTCAGAGAGTATGCAGATGTGTTTGCATGGTCATATCAGGATATGCCCGGCTTAGACACAGACATAGTGGTCCACAAGTTACCTCTTCGACCAGATTGTCCTCCTGTAAAGCAAAAGCTTTGAAGAACAAGACCAGACATGGCTCTGAAGATTCGAGAGGAGGTCAAAAGACAGTTTGATGCTGGATTTCTCGCAGTTGCAAAGTACCCTGAGTGGGTAGCTAATATTGTGCCAGTCCCTAAAAAGGATGGCAAAGTCAGAATGTGTGTGGACTATAGGGATTTGAACAAAGCCAGTCCGAAGGACGATTTCCCTCTTCCGCATATTGATACTTTGGTTGACAACACTGCTAAATTTGTTGTTTTCTCCTTCATGGATGGGTTTTCAGGATACAACCAGATCAAGATGGATCCTGACGATATGGAAAAGACTACATTCATCACACCATGGGGCACTTATTGTTACAAGGTTATGCCATTCGGTCTCAGAAATGCAGGAGTAACTTATCAGAGGGCAATGGTCACCCTTTTCCATGATATGATGCATAAAGAGATAGAAGTTTATGTGGATGATATGATTGCCAAATCACAGAGTGAGGAGGATCATTTGAATCATCTCTTGAAGTTATTTGAGCGTCTCAGAAAGTTCCAACTGCGTCTGAATCCAGCTAAGTGTACTTTTGGTGTCCGATCAGGAAAGTTACTTGGTTTTATTGTTAGTCAGCAAGGAATTGAAGTAGATCCAGATAAGGTCAGAGCAATTCAAGAGATGCCAGCTCCCAAAACAGAAAAGCAAGTCAGGGGTTTCCTCGGAAGATTGAACTACATATCCAGATTTATCTCCAACATGACTGCTACTTGTGAGCCTTTATTCAAGTTGCTCCGGAAGAATCAAGCAATTGAGTGGAGTCCTGATTGTCAACTGGCTTTTGAGAAGATTAAGGTTTATCTACAGGAACCCCCTATCTTGATCCCACCTACTCCAGGGAAGCCTCTTTTCATGTACCTGACTGTACTCGAGAGATCTATGGGTTGCGTATTAGGCCAACAGGATGAAACCGGTCGTAAGGAGCATGCCATTTATTACTTAAGCAATAAGTTCACAGACTGTGAAAGAAGATATTCGCTTTTGGAGAAAACTTGTTGTGCCTTGGCATGGGCGGCCAGACGCCTCAGGCAGTACATGATTTGTCACACTACTTTGTTGATCTCGAAAATGGATCCAATAAAGTACATCTTTGAGAAGCCTGCTTTGACTGGAAGACTCGCTCGTTGGCACATGTTGTTATCCGAATATGATATCCAATATGTAACCCAGAAGTCTATTAAAGGCAGTGTTTTATCTGAATACCTTGTTGATCATCCTGTCGAAGATTATGAACCTTTGAAATTCGATTTCCCGGACGAAGACATTATGTTGATAAAGGACTGTGAGGTTCCAGGTCCAGATGAAGGTCCTGAGCCAGGTTCTCGTTGGAAGATGATGTTTGATGGTTCCTCTAACTACATGGGGCATGGTGTAGGAGTTGTTTTGATGAATCCTGATGGTGGTTATACTCCTTTCACGGCTAGATTGTGTTTTGAATGTACAAACAACATCGCAGAGTATGAAGCATGTGTTTTGGGTATCGAAGCTGCAATTGATACAAGAATAAAGATTCTTGATGTATATGGAGACTCAGCCTTAGTGATTTACCAAGTCAAAGGTGAATGGGAGACCCGTGACGAGAAGTTGATCCCATACCGTGCCCACATTGTGGAATTGATCAAATACTTTGACGAAGTCACTTTCCATCATTTCCAAGGGCAGAAAATCAAATTGCAGATGCCTTGGCAATGTTGGCCTCTATGTTTCAAGTCAGATTTCTTAATGAAGCTCCACTCATTACAATCGAGCGAAGAACTGCACCAGCCTACTGTCTACTGGTCGAAGAAGAAACTGATGAGAAACCGTGGTTCTATGACATCAAGAACTACTTGCAAAATCAGGAGTACCCAGCGGATGCAACAACTCTGGACAAGAAAACTCTGAGAAGATTGGCGTCCAAGTTCTTCCTCAGCAAAAATGTTCTCTACAAGAGAAATCATGATATGGTTCTGCTCAGATGTGTGGACAAGCGCGAAGCAGACTTATTGATCAGGGAAATCCATGAAGGATCATTTGGAACACATGCCAATGGACATGCCATGTCCAGGAAGATTTTGAGAGCTGGATACTTCTGGTTGACCATGGAATCAGATTGTTTCAAGTATGCCAGGAAGTGTCATAAATGCCAGATTTATGCCGACAAGGTGCACGTACCTCCAACACTTTTGAATGTTCTGTCATCGCCTTGGCCTTTCTCAATGTGGGGCATTGACATGATAGGGGCAATTGAGCCTAAAGCTTCCAATGGTCATCGGTTTATCTTGGTTGCGATCGATTACTTTACCAAGTGGGTAGAAGCAGCTTCCTACGCCAATGTGACAAAGCAAGTGGTTGCCCGTTTCGTCAAGAACCAAATTATCTGCCGCTATGGAATCCCAAGCCGGATCATAACAGATAATGGGACCAATTTGAACAATAAAACAATGAAAGAGTTGTGTGAGACATTCAAAATTGAACATCATAACTCTTCTCCGTATCGTCCGAAGATGAATGGAGCTGTTGAAGCTGCAAACAAGAACATCAAAAAGATTCTGCAGAAGATGGTAAAAACTTACAAAGATTGGCACGAGATGTTACCATATGCTTTACACGGATACAGAACATCAGATCACACTTCAACAGGGGCAACCCCTTTCTCTCTGGTGTATGGGATGGATGCAGTTCTCCCTATTGAAGTAGAGATACCATCTTTGAGAATATTGATGGAAACCAAACTGGAGGAAGCTGAGTGGGTCCAAAATCGGTATGACCAACTGAACCTCATTGATGAGAAGAGAATGACCGCCATGTGCCATGGCCAGTTGTACCAAAAGCGCATCAAGAGAGCATTTGACAAGAAAGTCCGTCTCCGGGAATTCAAAGAAGGAGATCTTGTACTCAAGAAAATCTTGTCAGTCCACAAAGACATGCGTGGAAAATGGAGTCCTAACTATGAAGGCCCATATGTTGTGAAGGTGGCATTCTCCGGAGGTTCCTTAATCCTTACAACTATGGATGGTGAACAGCTGAAGCACCCAGTGAATTCTGATGCAGTCAAAAAATATTATGCCTAAATAAAACCCGATAGGTCGAAAACCAGAAATGGCGACCTATGCAAAAATGGGTATCCCGTTGGATCAAAACCTATGAAGGAGATCCAGGCAAAAGTTAGGGATAAAAATGAAAAAATAAGAGCTCGCTAAGTTGAAAACCCGAAAGGGCGGCTTAGGCAAAAAAGAGCGTCCCGGTGGATTGAAAACCCGAAAGGGCGATCCAGGCAAAAGTTAGGGACAAAGGCATTTGACTGTGTCAGATAGTGTTTACCATTACTGAAGAATCATACTGGAAGACCAATCCAATTGCTCTTGTCAGAAGCAAGGTGTCGGGCAGTCTTAGTTATTAGGGATTGTAGTGGTCGTTGGATTCAATGTAGACCTTTCCCCATTGCCATTTTCAAACTGTAATTTCCCATGGAGTTTTTGCCATTGGCAAGCTACCATTCTTGAATAAAATGCAAACTTTGCCTATGAATTTTGTTCAGCTTCTTATTTTCTTTTGTTATGCAAAATGCCATCACTTGATTACAATTTAACTCTGAAAATGACAAGTTTTTTTTTTAAAAAGGAAATGTTTTTTGAAAACATACTGAAAAACTTTTAAGTTTCTTTGACTTTGGAAAATTGGAAAAACCTTCTGTTTCCCCAAGAAGTCCTGGTTTGCAACAACACTTTTATACTATTATTGTTGAAATCCCCATAGAAGTTCAAAACTGATAACACTCTTGGATGGATCCTTGGACCAAGCATGATTTCCAAGTTCGAAGACATCTCCCCAGTGTTTTTCATTTTCCTCATCTGAGTATTAGTGTTGAGAGCCTACTCCTCTTTGAGTCTTGTCAAAACTCTTTGTCTCTTTAGAGTCAACATTTGCATATCATGATCATTCGCATCATGCTCAATCATGCGCATTTGACATTAGCATTTGTCTTTCCCCAGTTGTCGTCTGTCTAACTCCAAGTCCAGATATCATTAGTGTTCAATTTGAGAATTCATTGTTGTTGGTACCCGAAGTTTGGTTTACCAATGTTTTTGTCCCCAGTAATTGCTGGTGTTCCCCGTGGAATTCTAATTGTGGTTGGTATTTGTCTTTATGACCACCATGTCTCCTTGAAGTCCAATTGTCATTGGCAAAAGTATGTTAAGCAGGTCCTGAAACCTTTTTCTTAAAATCCAAGTCCATTTGATTTTGACACATACTTGTACCTTTCTCCTGATGGTTCCTGGAGGAATTTCCAGAGGTTGGATGTTTTATCTTATTTGAAAACTCCAACATATTTTGTTGTTACTTTTTGCGTTAGCCGGTCGCTTAGAGCCGTTGATCTATCTTTGGGTGATTTTCATTTTATTCCCAATACTAGCCGGTCGCTTAGAGCCGTTGATCTATCTTTGGGTGATTTGCATTCTATCCCCAATGTTAGTTGTTCGCATAGAGCCACTACTAAATCACTGTGATTTCCTTCCTTATCCTCGGTATCGGCAGTTACATTTGAACCTGCTAATTTACCATTTTGAATACTTTGACTACTTTGTCTTTATCATTCTTAGTGTCAACCGGTTTTTTCTAACTTGTTGCGCATTCACTTTGAGTGTATCTTGGCTTCTATTCTTAGTGTCAATAGGTCTCGAACCTATTGCGCATTCACTTCGAATATTTTTGTTGTTATTCGTGGTGTCAGTTGGTCGCATCGAGCCGCTGCACATTCACTTCGAATATTTTTGTTGTTATTCATGGTGTCAGTTGGTCGCATAGAGCCGCTGCACATTCCCTTTGAATGTTTATTTTGTTGTATTCTTAGTGTCAGTTGGTCGCATCGAGCCGCTGCGCATTCGCTTCGAATATGTTGTTGCTTTTGCTTCTCAAAGTCAGTGGGTCGCATGGAGCCATTGATCTACCACTTCGATTTATTTCTTTGTCTTATTTTTATTCTTAGTGTCAGTTGGTCGCCTTGAGCCGCTGCGCATTCACTTTGAATATTACGTTTATCACTTCCAGTGACAGTTGGTCGCATCGAGCCGCTGCACTTTCCCCTTGAATATTTATTTTGTTTTATTCTTAGTGTCAGTTGGTCGCATCGAGCCGCTGCGCATTCACTTTGAATATTATGTTTATCATTTCCAATGACAGTTGGTCGCATCGAGCCGCTGCGCATTCACTTTGAATATTATGTTTATCATTTCCAATGTCAGTTGGTCGCATAGAGCCACTACACATTTCTTTTTGGATGTTTAGTTTGTTGTATTCTTAGTGTCAGTTGGTCGCATCGAGCCGCTGCGCATTCACTTCGAATTTTATGATTATCATTTTCAGTGACAGTTGGTCGCATAGAGCCGCTGCACTTTCCCTTTGAATGTTTATTTTGTTGTATTCTTAGTGTCAGTTGGTCGCATAGAGCCGCTGCGCATTCACTTTGAATATGTTGCCTTTTACTTCTCAAAGTCAGTTGGTCGCATGGAGCAATTGGTCAACCACTTCGATTTATTTCCTTGTTGTAAACACCCCAAATTTGCCCTCACCCATTCACACCATGGCTTGTGATCATTCTCATATGCATAAACACAATCATACCATCTCACATCTCATTTTTTATTCACTGCATAGTTTCTAAGTCATCTGCACCTAGGGTTTGTGATCTGAGCAATCTCAAAGCTTCTTGAGCCATTCCAAAGGCCACCAATCAATTCAAAGGGATCCATATGTGTTCTTATATCATATTACATCCTCTCAAAGTCAAGATTTCAAAAGAATCACAAGAACTAGGGTTTGGATGGATGCAGAGCCAGGTTTGACTGCACAGTTGACTGAAAATTAGGGTTTTGGTTTCAGAGGCCATAACTCCAAATTTTTTTGGTCATTCTTGTTTCCATTGGTCTCTATATGGTATAGGGAGTATGCATATCAATTTTCATGAAGAAATTCCATGGGGAAGTCATCTGATCAAGAGTTGACTTTCTGGACAAGTCAGTGTAAAATCAAGGCATCTGAGGCCCCCAATGACCCAACCAATGGGTGATCTTCATCATTTTGAGTGTATATGATCTTTATTTGATCATGGAAGAAGATTGAAGTTCACAAAAAATCAAGAATTTAGGGTTTTTGCAAATGTTGACTTTTTGGGCATAGTTGACTTTTCAAGAATGCTACATTTTAGGTCATTTTTCAAGCCTTGATTCTTGATCCAAAAATGCTTCAAATGGAAAAAATTTGGTCATGAAAGTTGTAGATCTCATCTTTCCCTTTTCAAAAAGTACAAGAACATGATCAAACTCTTCTTGGATCAAAAGTTATGGTGTGACAAAGTTGGCAAAAATCATTGATTTTCAAGGCATGCTTCAAATGAGAATTTTGCAAAATCATGTACCAAGGCAAATTGCAACTTCTAATTGGCATCAAACCATCACATAAACATCATGTAAGTCCTAAAATTCAGAATGGACTAGGCATTGCTCATGTTTCATGGCTTTTGGGACAAGATCTTTCCATATGAACCAAAAAGCAAACAACTTGCAAAATCATCATGATCACTTCACCCACTTGCTGCATTGGCCCTTGAACCAAGCTAGCCCTTTCCCCTCATTTTGCTGCGCATCACACAGCCCATGTACTAGCCTAGAAGCTGCCCATACTTTCTCTTACACAAGAGTTGACAAATTGCAAAAGTGGCCATACCAATCAATAAAGGGCAGGTCACATCAGCTGACCAATAGGAGTCCTTTATGCAAAGCAAAGGCAAGCCATTTCATACACCAAGCAAGGCAAAAACACTACACACCATCACATTCACAAAACACACCCCAGCTGCATAAGCCTTCGAATCTGCCTCTACAGCACAAAAACATCCAAACCATTTCCACACTTCAACTCACCATACTTCATAGACCTCAAACCACCAAGAGCCAGGCCTGAAACAAGCAAGAACACCCCATTGCCATTTCTCACCTCAACTTGCAGTTTCATTCGAAACTCTCTCCATAGCTCACAAACATACAAACAAACACCACAGACCTTCTCCACTCACCATCTGGATCACAAAGAACCATTCACAGTGACCTGAAGCTACCTGAAACTCCATTGCCATTTTCAACTGAGTTGAAGCAGAATCTGTCTAAACTCATCAGCCAGCCAACATAAATTGTTCTAAAGCATTCAAACACCATCAAGAGGTCCTAAGGAGTGGATTTCATCAAGAGAAGTGGCCAGAAAGTCATCAGAGTGAAAGCTTCGAATCTCAGGTAGCTCAAGAAATATTTTTCCAGAAATCATTTCTTTTGTTCTAAACTTGTTCTTTGAGTCTCCCTGATCATGAATATGCTTTTAGTTTTTGAAATGGTGATGAAATGAACATTTAATTGATCTCTGAAACTGGTTTGCCCTAAAATTTGTTTGTTTCGATTCATGCTTCTGGGGAAGAGTAAATTTGTTTTGACTTAGGGTTTTGGTTCGTGAGTGTTTGGAGATCATTTCCCAGTTCCTAGATTTCATTTTAGTTAGGTTTTTGGGGTTTTGGGGATTTTCAGGGGAGATGCTGGCCGGAGAAGACGACCGGAGGTCTTCTCCGGCAGCCTGAAAGTGTTTAAGCCCTAATTATGTAATTAATTTCCATTTGAATTTGGACCATTGGATGCGTTGAAAGCGTTGACCTCCCGCGTGTGTGTGTGGTCCAGATCTGCCTGATTAGCCCTAATCCACGTGTTTTATTTAATTAATCCATAATTAATCTAATTAACTCAGAAAGAACCACAACCCTTGGATAGCGCGTGTGGTCAACAAATTCAAACTCAGAATCAATCTCATCCCTCCATTCTGATTACTTTCATTTTATTTGTTTTAATTTCATTTTCTTTTCAATTAATTTGCATAATTCATTAAAGATAGTAAAAAATTTCTAAAAATTATGAAACTTTTTCTCATAAGTTTTAATAATTTTTATGACCCAAAAATATTTTCATTTTATTTTTTATCATTAAAAAAGTATTTTTAAATATTTAAAAGATTATTTTTAATTGATTAATGGAAATTAATTAATTAAAAATACTTTTAGGTATTTAAAAATCACCAAAAAATTCATGAAATGTTCTAAGACATTTAGAAACATTGTCCAACCTTCAAACCAAATTTCTTTTTTGATCTTGATGCATTTTGAGAATTTTTCATTGAATTAAATCATTTTTTATGCATTAATTTGATCCTAAGTTCAAAAATTCATTTCTGCCTATCTAGGAAGAGTTGGACATTGATTCTTCTTGCATTGCATTGTGTTTAGCATGTAGTTTCTAGGATTAAATGGCCATGATTTGTTTCCTCATTTTCAATTTGTTTGGCATTTCTTTTGTTTAGGAGCCCTAAAAACCCTAAAATCTTAGAAAAATCATAACTTAGGATTGGTTAAGAGTTGAGACCTCCCCTTTGGACATTGGTTTAGTATAGGTTTAGGGACCCTTTGTGTGGCATTTTCCATTTTTTATCTTAGGGTTTGCTTCTGTTTTGGGTTTTTGTTTGATGCTTGATCCATGAACCCTAATTTGGGCTTTCATTTGCATCTTCCTTGCATTCTCTTGCATAACATGACTTGCCATGACATTTCAAGCATCCATGTGATTCATTTGACATCATAAGACATATAAAAAGCATGTTTGATCATTGCATCACATATTTGCCATGTCATTTGCCTTGTATGATTCATAACTTTTCATGTTCATCCATGCTTCTGAGCCTGCTTCATATGCATTCATAATCTTGTATGAACATCTCCATGTGCTGCCTCATGTTTGTAGCATCTCATAGCATCATTATCATCATCAACATGCTTCTGGTTTGGTTTTGCATCATGTCATTTCATCTCATCTAGCATTGCATTGCATTTCTTTCTAACATTTCAGGTGGTAAGTAAACTTGAGAAGTGAATTTGCCTTCACTTCTCATACCTTTTCTTTTCATCTCTCTTGCATACATTGCTGCATTCCTACATATGTTTGAGTTTGAGCTTGCTCATTCTTCTTCCTCCCACTTTCTTTCTTCAAGTGACTTGACTTCTTGAATGAAGCAAGTCACTTTGCTTCTCTTGATCTTGTTCATCTGCTCCTTGGTGGTTCTTTGAAGATTGTTCTTGTTTAACCTCACAAACCTTAGGAACAACCAAGCATGACAATGAATTAGGGTTTTTATTAGTCTCCCCTCATAGTTTTACCTTTGTGTCTCTCTTTGAGTCTTCTCTTCTCACCTCATAATCAGGGACTAAACCCTAAAGGTTTTAAGGCTTTGTGGTTAAGCTTATGCCTGCATCCTTCTATTAGGATGGAGTGTATAACTTTAATCCTAAGTGTTAAACCCTTAATGTGTTTAAATCTCTTAATCAATTCACTTAATAATCACCAAGACATCACACTTGTAACTTGGGCCTTGCATTAGGGTTCTAATTCTTCCTTAATTGGTTAAGAAGGACTAACCCTAGTGTTAATGGACAAGTCCCCCTCAAGTTGTCTTACAAACCATAAAATTCACTTCATCATCATACCAGTAAATAAAATCCACTTAATCAAAGGCTTGTTTTGTCATGAGATTAATCCCTAATCATGGATTAAGTTGAGGAGCTTTTCTCAGCTTAAACATTCTCATCTATTATCCTTCTATTAGGATGGTGTAATGAGTCTGTTTAATCCTTGATTATGGCTTAACCTCATTACTTAACACTAAACAAAAACCACAAAAACATCTAAATAATCACAAGAAGGTTAATGATCTTAATCATACATCATGGTGATTAAGTGTGAGAAGCTGACTTCACACTTAAGGTATTTTCATTACCCCTAATCAGAGGGAAGATGTGATGAGTTTACTAACCCATTGGTTTAGGCTTAAGCTCATTAACTTATGATAAACTTCCAAAAGCAATAAAAGATTAAAAATACAAAAAACAAACAATAATCGTCTCCTCCGGGATTCTTTTCTCATCTCATTCACTCATAAACGAGAACTCGCTTCTTCCGTCTAATGCAAGACAGTTTGCACCTGAGCCAGACAGGTCATACACTTGAGCACGGACAAGTAAGCAGTTCACAAGTCAATTTATCTTTCAGTCTCTTTGGGTCGAACTACGGTGTTCTGACTTCCTCATTGCACGAGAGGATACGTAGGCATAACTTAACAGTTATCGAACAAAAGTCTCTGTATATTCCCCCCTCTTTCAGCTTTATTCATTAGCCTCATTATCTTGAGCATCTCACTCCATTCTTACACTGACACTTCTTTTATATACTTCACTTTACACTTCACTGACACTGACACCTGTACATCTTTCCAGCTATTTTATACACCAATTGCACTGACACTACCCCTTTTAAAACACAAATCTTCTAAGCGTGGATCCCGTCGAGTACGACGGACAATCTGGGTGCTAATACCTTCCCAGGTTGTAACCAACCCCCTTTCTCAGTCTCTCTGGTTCGCAACCGTCTTATCCATCTTTTTCTAGGTCTATGCAGCATTACCTTTCCCCCGGGATAAAAATGCCTAGCTGGCGACTCTTTTCATCTCCAGTGAGTTCACGGTTGTGTGTTCTCATTGTCCCTCTCGCCGACCGTTCGCGCTTGTACCTGGATGCAAATCTTTGGGAGCGACAGCTTGGCGACTCTGCTGGGGAACCTTATACTGCAACCAGGGCTTCTGGTTCTTTTTGTGGGTTCCTCCTAGCGCTTGATTGATTTGTGTTTATTGGGGGTGTTATGTGCTTATTTGTGTTTGTATATTTGTACTTAGTTTACTTTATGTACAGTTTGCTTTACTGCTTTCTTTATTGCTTTTGCATTATATCATATTGTCATACTGTACTGCTGGCTGGATCTGTTTTTGCTTTGGTGGGTGGGTGTTTCATTGAGAGTTAAGGTCCTATACCTGGGACCTGAGTGACACCTAGGCTAGAGTGAATCATATTCTTTCCCATTCCATTTCGGTCTGGTGCGGGAATATGAAACACGGTTCAGATATGGGTTTCTTCTTGAGAACTCTGTGTTGCAGATTTCCTGCAATGCTAGGGCTATCTGGGAAGCCTGCTAAGTCTGGATGACCTTTTAGTTATGACCTTCAGAAACTGAGGTGAATTAGAGGAGGAATTGTTATGGTTATTGTGAACACTGTACCTCCGGGTCAGAAGTGTTTACACTTCTCATAACTGATCCAAGTCTGAGGATCCTTGTTCTAGAACACCACCTGTGAGGGGGTTGGGTTGTTTACAGGTTTGCAGGTACCTTGACCTCAGAATACCCAGTTACTTTGATATGATTAGGAATACTCCATGTTGGAACAGTTCTTGTGATTCTAAACCCTGGACATGTGGCTCTTTATTTGAGTCCCCCCACCTTGGTTACTGGACTTATAGACCTCCAACTGGATTTCCTACACACATGGACTTATATCAGAGCACTTGATCAGATCCAGCTCAGTCACAAACCCTTGCATATCATTTGCATACATAACCATTGCATCATATTAACATTTGCTTATTTGTGTTTCAGGGTATCCATCTTCATTTGGTTTTGGTTTTGACCCCATCTTCAGTATTGACCTGTCTCCATCAGCACCTGCTTCAGCTATCAGCTGTCTACTTCAGTCACTAGCACTAGCCAGTCAGTGGCCCACTCTTCAGCATCCTCATCAGCACTTGTTTCTGCTCAGTCTCAGCATCATGGCTCCAAAGAAAAGCAACATCACTTATCACTTCTTCCAGCCAGAGCTATCTGACATCAGGAGGATTCAGACCCTGATCACCCCAGACCATGTGCCATTGTTCAGGGAACACCATGGAGATATACTTGATATGGTTATGGATCTGGACCCCTCACAGAGAAGCCTGATCCACACCTGCCTTCAGTTTTATGATCCCCCACTAAGATGTTTCACTTTCCAGGATTTTCAGATGGGGCCCTTATTGGAAGAATACTCATCATTAGTTGGCATACCTATCAGGAGAGAAGTTCCTTTCAACCCTGAGATGGTCTTTCCAAGTAATGAAGAGGTAGCAAAAGCATTGCATCTGGAATCAGTCTTGATTGGGCAGCATATGACTTCTAAGGCTGGAATCCCTGGCATGCATCTGGATTTCTTGATTACTCAAGCTACTCTGAAGGCTTCTCTAGGAGAATGGAAAGCAGTATGTGCTTTGTTGGCTTTGAGTATCTATGGGATTGTATTGTTTGCAGATGAGCCTCGATTCATCAGTAAGAATGCAATTCACCTGTTTATTCTAGGGAACCCAGTGCCAACTTTATTGGGTGATCTCTACTATTCAGTGCATCAGAGGAATGAAAAACAGAGGGGGAGACTAGTAAGGTGTTGTCTCCATTGTTCCACACTTGGCTTCTCAGGCATCTACCCAGGACAGATGCATTTTTGAATCCTCATCAGCAGAAAAACTGGGCTGGAAGACTTACTACTCTCACTTCAGCAGATATCAGGTGGTGCACTCAAAGCACAAAAGGCAGGGATATCATCACCAGCTGTGGGCATTTTCCCAATGTGCCCCTAATAGGAGTCAAGGGAAGTATTAACTACAACCCTCTGCTGTTCAAGAGACAATTGGGTTATGCACTGGTCCATACTCCTAAGGCACAGGATTTGGTAGAGACTCTTTACTGTGAGAACAAGATTAGTTTGGCTATTGTTAGGCAGGCAGCCTGGGCCTGGGATAATGTTCAAACTAAGGGGATAACCATCCTGGGAAAATGTAACAACGTGGCATCAGCACAATACTATGATTGGTCCTATGCTAGGGCTCAATTCTCTGGGATGCCCTTTACTATTGAAGATGTGCCTGGGCCTTCCACAGCACCACCTCCAGCAACTGTCAGTTTGGAAGAGTTTGAAAAGTTGAAGGAGAGAAATGAGAAGTTGACCCAAGCCTTGCAGAAGACCCTCTATGAGAGGAGTGATGGAAGATTGGATATTGAAAGATTGGAGAAGCTGAAGAAAGAGCATCTGGCTAAGATTGAGAAGTCTGAAGATTACATTAAGAAGTCTAGGGCTGGAGAACAAATTCTAAAGAATGCTTGCAAAGAAGCCCAAATTCAGAAAGCAAGGACAGACTTGTATTTGAAGGAGTGTCAGGCTAGGTGGGTCAGGATCACCGAGGCTCGTACTCTGGAGTACAAGAGAGTTCAAGACAAGATGGAGCAAATAGAAGAAGCCCTGGCAGCAGCCCAGAGGGAGATATCAGAGCTGAAGATCAGAGCAGGAGTGAAGAGGTCAAAGGACCAAGGTCAACACAAGAAGCTGGCTGCAGCTGTTGCCACAAGGAACCTTCTTATCAAGAACCTTACGGAGCGTCCGGCTGATCCTGTGACCGAAGCACTTCTCAAGGATGTTCGGGAGGATGAGTTTGGACTTGGTGTTTGACCATTTGTTTGTTGTTGCTTTATTTCCATTGTACTTTTATTTTTCATATGTATTTTGACCCCTTAGAGGGCTGGTGTTGTAAAATGAACAAGTTGTATTATTTCCCTTTCTGTAATATATTTGTGTTAGTTTGCTTCATCTAAGTTTCTTTCAAAAAGCAGCATCAACAGCATCTTCAAGGGTCTGGAGGGTCAAAACTGAACGCCAAGCCGGATACCTTGAGAACAAATAAGCATACTGCATTGCATGCTAACCTTTTGTTTGTTTTGTAGGTCTTTGTTTTGTTGTTGCTAACTCTGTTGTGATGCTCAGGAATTATTGCTCGACGACGAGGATTCCCACTCAACAGGCCACACAGATACCCTACCCGAAACAACCTTCCGGGAATTCAGATGGATCAGATGCAGCAGGACCTTACTGAGGTCAGAAACCAAATGGTCAACGAAAGGGTGGAGATGAGAACTCAGATAACACAGTTCATGGAAGTAATGAACAACTTGGCTCAAAGCCAGGAGAGGCTCAGAGCACTGGTGGAAGGAAGAAACCAAGAAGACCATCAGCCTGGAACTGCTGGGACTAGCAACAATGAAAGAGTCCAACCACATGTCAATCCCCCTGTCTTTGGTCCCCACCTCCATCCAGAGGCCAATATCCCTGCCAATATTCCAGGAACTGCTACAGCCGGGAGGGTACTGCAACAAGACCATCAAGAAGACCAGTTCACAGTAATGGGAGCCGGGGAAGAGGCTTATGATAGAAGATTGGACGAAATAGCTGAGAAGTTAAGGTCCTTGGAGTCTCAAAACTCTTTGGGGTTCGATGTCATGGATATGGGCTTAGTAGACGGGGTCAGGATTCCCCATAAGTTTAAGCCACCATGTTTTGAAAAGTATAATGGGACTTCCTGTCCCCGAACCCATTTGCAATCTTTTCTCGGAAGATTAAAAGCTTATATCATGGACGAGAAATTGTGGATGTTTTACTTCGAAGATAGCTTGACTGGGGCTTCTAGGGAATGGTATTCCCATCTGACAAGAGCAACTATAAGATGCTGGAAGGACCTGGCAGAGGCCTTCATCAGACAGTATCAGTATAATCTGGATATGGCACCCAACAGGACCCTCCTAATGGGGATGTCACAATCATCTAGAGAGAGCTTCAGAGAATATGCTCAAAGATGGAGACAGCTTGCTGCTGCTGTCCAGCCACCTATGTCTGAACGGGAAATGGCTGATATGTTCATGAATACCCTTCAGGGAACCTATATTGATAGGCTAGCTGCCTTCTCATCCACCAGCTTTGCAGATGTTGTTATAGCCGGGGAGAGAATTGAAAGCCTGTTGAAAATGGGTAAGATCTCAGACAATGGCGCAAGCTCATCCAGTAATGCAAGAAAGCCTTTTGCAGGCCCGAGAAGGACTGGTGAGACTAATGCCATCCACACCAACAGGGGTAGGCCCCAATATGTTCACAGATCTGTGGCTGCAGTCACTATCCCCGCTCCAGCTCATCCACAACCTGTTTATCAATCTCCTAAGCAAAACTATCAGCCACAACCACAGTATCAACAACAGAATCAGTACCCTCCAAGAAACTACAACAGCGGCAACACCAACAATAATCAGCAAAGGCCATTCCAGCAAAGGCCATCTCAAGCTAACAGAGTGATCGACCCGATCCCCATGCCATATGCTACACTGCTGCCACAGCTTCTGAAACTCAACCTAGTTGAGCTAAGAACGTTGGCACCTCCAGATCCCAACAGTCTACCCAGGAACTACGACTCCAACGCTAGGTGTGCCTTTCATTCAAACGCACCTGGCCATAGTACGGAAAAGTGCAGAGCCCTGCACATGAAGGTACAAGACCTGGTGGACTCAAAAGCTCTGAATTTTGCACCGCCACCCAATGTCAACAAAAATCCTATGCCAAATCATGGTGGTCCCCGAATTAACGCTATTGAAGAAGACAAACCGTCTTATTTAATAACCAGTGTGGGACAGATCAGGACACCATTGGTAGAAATCAAAGCTCAGCTCTTGGAATGTCAGATGTTCCCAGGATGCGAGTTAGGGTGTGCTTACTGCAATATTTCAGTAAATGGGTGCGATAATCTGAGGAATGGCATTGATGGCCTTATTCAGAGTGGCCAGCTCCAGATCACTACATCATTTCCAACAAATCCAACAATCTCATCAGCAACGGTTTCAATGCCTCCTACAACTGCAGCAACCATTGTTCCTGACAATTCTTCTGCTTCATTAACAAGTGCTTCATCAATCATCTCAACTGACCAGTTATCAACAATTTTTCCTGCTACAACTTCAGCTTCACTCCATTTCGAATCTCCTACAACAACAACATCCATACTTCCGACAATGTCTCCCACAACTCCAGCAATCAATCATGAAGATGTCTCTACTGTCACCATATTCTATGATCCTGAAAACAACTCTGCCTACAATTCAGAAGGTGCTGCTCCCATTAGAGCACCAGTTACTATTTATTATGATCCACAAACAATTACGGTCCCTTCAGCAGCAGCAATTAGTCCAGTCACTGTCACAGTGCCTGGACCAGTACCATATGAAAGCAATAGGGCCATCCCTTGGCACTATGGCTCCGACGTGTACTGCGAAGGAAAAAGAATCACTCTTGAAACATCAACACCTGCACCACAAATAGATAATGTGGGCGGAGGCGGAGGCTTCACGCGAAGCGGACGTCTCTTTGCTCCACCAATTCTAAGACCCACTGCCGAAGCAGAAGCTGCTGCCAAGGCAAAAGGAAAGAGCCCGGTGCAGGAAGATCAAACTGTTAAAGAAGCTGCAAAAACACCATTCGATCAAGAGGTTGATGAGTTTATGAGGATCATCAAAAAGAGTGATTATAAAATTGTGGATCAGCTTCACCAGACGCCATCCAAGATCTCTATCTTATCTCTGCTTATGTGCTCCGAAGCTCATCGGAATGCACTACTTAAAGTCTTGCACGCAGCTTACGTGCCTGAAGAGATCACTGTCAATCAATTGGAAACCGTGGTTGGAAATGTTACTGCTAGCAATGGGCTAGGGTTCACCAATACTGACTTGACAACGGATGGCCGCAACCACAACAAAGCCTTGCACATCACCATGGAATGCAAAGGAGCAGTCCTTTCCCATGTGCTGGTGGACACAGGGTCATCCCTGAATGTCCTACCAAAGAAGGCTCTGGTGAAGTTAGAGTATGAAGGATTAGCACTGAAACCCAGCAACCTGGTGGTAAGAGCCTTCGATGGTTCTAAAAGGTCGGTTCTGGGAGAAATAGAGCTGCCCGTGACAATTGGCCCGCAGACCTTTACAACTATCTTCTATGTGATGGACATTCAGCCTGCCTATAGCTGTTTGTTGGGTAGACCTTGGATTCACGCCGCTGGCGCAGTAACGTCTACCCTTCACCAGAAGTTAAAATTCGAATGGGAAGGCCAAGTTGTCACAATCTGCGGGGAAGAGGATATATTTGTTAGCCACCTGGCTACTTATAAATACATTGAGATGGATGGGGAGATCCATGAAACAATGAGCCAAGGTTTCGAGGCCTTGAATATTAATGAAGCATCTGCTGTATCTGGTATCTCCATGTCATCTTATCAACAAGCCCGGAAGGTTGTTGAAGAGGGAACTGCACAAGGCTGGGGCAAGGTCGTATCTGTGGAGGAGAAGAAGGACAAGTTTGGGTTGGGTTACAGACCAACTCAACAACATCAAGTGGAGGCTGCTGAGAAGCCTGGTTTTGTCAGTGGGGGGATGCTCACCCCCGATGCTATCAACAGTTTGGAAGACGAGCTGGAAGAGGAGCGCAATCTGGAGAATTGGATTCGTCCAAAGATCCCGGGGAGCAGTGTCTCGAACTGGTCTTCCCAGGAAATTATAAGAGTTACTCATGCAGAGTAATTATTATTTCCTGTATTTTTTATAGCATGCATCAAAGTCTTGCATCTTGCCCAAGATGACAAGACTCATTTTGTAATCAGGGCCATCTGTACTTTTGTGCAAACAAGATTAAATCAATGAAATATCAGACATCTTTTTGCAAATGAGTCTTTTTCTTTTCTGCTCACTGTTTTTCCATTTTTCTTTTTTGTACAAAAAATAAATGGCGATGTTTTCAAAATGATAACTTTATTTCACTTTTCTAAAGCAAGATTAAAATCAATCACTAAAACGAACAAACTGAACCCTTGCAGAGAGTGCCTTCTTGACAGCACTGACAACAGCACGGCTATGACTTCGTATGACTTTGACAATCAGATCAATCAAGCTGATGAAGGGGTTGATGAAGAATATGAGCTTCCTGAAGAGCTAGCCAGGTTGTTGAGACAAGAGGAAAAGTTTATCACTCCTCACCAGGAGGAGATTGAAGTGATTAATCTTGGTACAGACGAAGACGTGAAAGAGGTTAAAATCGGGGCCTGCCTGCAAAACTCAGTGAAGAGACAACTGATTGATCTGCTTCAAGAATATGTGGACGTGTTTGCTTGGTCGTATCAAGACATGCCAGGGTTGGATACCGACATTGTTGTGCATAAGCTGCCTTTGAGAGAAGAATGCCCACCAGTTAAACAGAAACTGCGCCGAACTCGCCCAGACATGGCTATGAAAATCAAAGAAGAGGTGCAAAAGCAATGGGACGTCGGGTTCCTTGCTGTAACTAGCTATCCGCCGTGGGTTGCTAACATAGTACCTGTGCCTAAGAAAGACGGCAAAGTAAGAATGTGTGTTGACTACCGGGGTCTGAACAGAGCCAGCCCGAAAGATGATTTCCCATTACCTCACATTGACGTATTGGTGGATAATACGGCTCAGTTCTCGGTATTCTCCTTCATGGACGGATTTTCAGGATACAATCAGATTAAAATGTCACCTGAAGACATGGAGAAGACAACATTCATCACACCTTGGGGCACGTTCTGTTACAAAGTGATGCCATTCGGACTGAAGAATGCTGGTGCAACATATCAACGGGCTATGGTAACATTATTCCACGATATGATCCATAAGGAAATCGAGTGTTATGTGGATGATATGATTGCCAAGTCCCTTACAGAGGAAGATCACCTGGTAAATCTGCTCAAGTTATTCAAGCGTCTGAGGAAGTACCAACTAAAGCTGAACCCCAACAAGTGCACATTCGGGGTGCGGTCCGGTAAGCTGCTGGGATTTATTGTAAGCGAGAAAGGGATTGAAGTTGACCCTGATAAAGTCAAAGCTATTCAAGAAATGCCTGCACCGAAAACAGAGAAAGAAGTTCGAGGGTTCTTAGGACGATTGAACTACATTTCACGGTTCATATCTCACCTTAAAGCAACCTGTGAACCTTTGTTCAAGCTGTTAAGAAAAGAACAGACGGTCAGGTGGAATGAAGACTGCCAAAAGGCTTTTGACAAGATCAAGGAGTATTTGCAAGAACCTCCAATCCTCATGCCTCCAGTTGAAGGAAGACCTCTGATCATGTACTTGACCGTATTAGAAGAGTCAATGGGGTGTGTGCTGGGCCAGCATGACGAGTCTGGTCGAAAAGAGTATGCAATATACTACCTAAGCAAAAAGTTTACCGACTGTGAACAGCGTTATTCACTGCTCGAGAAAACTTGCTGTGCTTTAGCGTGTGTAAACACCCCAAATTTGCCCTCACCCATTCACACCATGGCTTGTGATCATTCTCATATACATAAACACAATCATCTCACATCTCATTTTTATCCACTGCATAGCTTTCAAGGCATCTGCACCTAGGGTTTGTGATCTGAGCAATCCCAGAGCATCTTGAGCCATTCCAAAGGCTATCAATCAACTCAAAGGGGTCCATGTGTGTTCTTATATCATATTCCATCTCCTCAAAGTCAAAATTGCAGAGGGATTACAAGAACTAGGGTTTGAGTGGATGCAGAGCCAGGATGAACTGCACAGTTGACTGAAAATTAGGGTTTTGGTTTCAGAGGCCATAACTCCATTTTTTCTGGTCATTCTTGTTTCCATTGATCTCTATATGGTATAGGGAGTATACATATCAATTTTCATGAAGAAATTCCATGGGGAAGTCATCTGACCAAGGGTTGACTTTTCAGACAAGTCAGTGCAAAATCAGGGCATCTGAGGCCCCCAATGACCCAACCAATGGGTGATCTTCATCATTTTGAGTGTATATGATCTTTATTTGATCATGGAAGAAGGTTGAAGTTCATAAAAATCAAGAATTTAGGGTTTTTGCAAATGTTGACTTTTTGGGCATAGTTGACTTTTCAAGAATGCATCATTTTAGGTCATTTTTCAAGCCATGATTTTGGATCCAAAAAGGCTTCAAATGGAAAAACTTTGGTCATGAAAGTTGTAGATCTCATCTTTCCCTTTTCAAAAAGTACAAGAACATGATCAAGATCTTCTTGGATCAAAAGTTATGGCAATGCAAAGTTGGCTAAAATCATTAATTTTCAAGGCATGCCTCATTTGGAAATTTTGCAAAGTCATGAACCAATGCATTATGTGACCTCTAATTCATTTCAAACCATTACACAAAAATTCTCTAAGTCCTAAAAATCAGAATTGGATCAAGTTTGCCCATGGTTTGGTTTGTGTAACAAGGCATTTTCTCATAGAATTCCATAAAGCAACAACTTGCAAAAACCATCATGATCACTTCACCAACTTGATGCATTGGCTGCTGAGCTTTGCTAGACCTCTCCCTCATCCTTGCTGCGCCAGCCCATGCCTTGTACTTGCCTAGACCTTGAGCCATGCCTCACTTACACAAAAGTTGACCTTTATGCAAAAGCAAACTTACCTATCATAGCAGGCCATGTCACATCACAAAGCCAATCAGATTTGTTTATGTTATCCCTTTGAAAGCTAAACATAAGAAGAAGCAAGGCTGAAACACATTCATTGACAACATTCACAAAAACACTCTCATTTGCATTTTGCTTCGAATCCCTCTGCCCAGCCATCAAACACTCAAGCCATCTTCACCAATCATCTCACCTCACTCCATAGACCACCCAGCAACCAAGAACCAGGCCCGAAACATCCTGAACACTCCATTGCCATTCCTCACCTCACTCTGCAGTTTCATTCGAAACTCTCATCCTAGCTCACAAACACACAAACAAACACTCCAGACCTTCTCCATCCATCCTCAGGATCACATAGAACCCATCACCATGACCTGAAACCTTCAGAAACACCATTGCCATTTCTGATCAAGCTGAAGCAGTTCCTTTCGAAACTCATCATCAAGCCAACTTAAACTCCATTTGAGCATTCAAACATCATCAAGAGGTTCTAAGGAGTAGATTGCACAAGGAGAGGTGGCCAGAAAGTTCCTAAACTGAAAGCTTTGAATCTCAGGTAGCCTGAAATTTATTTTTCCAGAAGTTGCTTTTCTTGTTACAAACTTGTTCTTCATGTCTTGCTGATCATTCTGGTACCATTGGTTTTGAAAATGGTTGTGATTTGAGCATTTAATTTGTTTCTGAAGCTTGCGTGACCTAGAACTTTCTTTCTTCGATTCAGCTTGTTTAGGAAATATAAATTTGTTTTGAGAGAGGGGTTTGATTCGTGAGAGTGTAAGGATCATTTCCCAGTTTCTATTTTTCATTTTTGATGCGTTTTTAGGAAGTTTGAAGTTTTCAGGGGAGGAGGTCACCGGAGAAGACGACCGGAGCTCGTCTCCGGTGACCTGAAAGTGATTAGTCATTAATTTAGGGTTAGGGCAAAGTTTGAATTGAGACCCTTGGATCTGGCTTCCCGCGCGCGTGTGTGTGGTCTAGATTGCATCATTAATTCATAATCAGGATTAATTAAATTAATTAATTGAGTTTTAGAAGTTTGAATGTGAGCCTTAGATCTGCGCGCCAAGTCAATGGTCCTTTCCCCAGAATCAATCTCAGCCATCCTTTCCTTTGACTTTCTTTTTTATTTGATTTTTAATTCATTTTATGTCATTAAACTTGCATAATTATTTTAAAATAGCAAAAAATACATAAAAATTATGAAACTTTTTCCTCTGAGTTTTAATAATTTTTATGACACAAAAACATTTTTATTTTATTTTTCATCATTAAAAAAGTATTTTTAAATATTTAAAAGATTATTTTTAATTGATTAATGGGAATTAATTAATTAAAAATACTTTTAGGTATTTAAAAATTACAAAAAAATTCATGACATGTTCTAAGACATTTAGAAACATTGTCCAACCTTCAAACCAAATTTCTTTTTTGATCTTGATGCATTTTAAGAATTTTTCATTGAATTAAATCATATTTTGTGCATTATTTTGATCATAAGTTCAAAAATTCATTTCTGCCTATTGGTGAAGGTTGAGACATTGATTCTTTTTGCTTTGTCTTGTGTTTGGCATGTAGTTTCTAGGGTAAAAAGGCCATGAATTGTTCTTGCATTTTCAAATTGTTTGGCATTTGTTTTGTTAAGAACCCTAAAAAACCCTAATAATTTAGAAAATTCATATCTTGAGTTTGGTTGAGAGTTGAGAGCTCCCCTTTGGGCAGTGGTTCATTATAGGTCTAGGGTTTCTTTGGGTACCATTTTCCTTTTTTACTTTAGGGTTTTGCTTCTGTTTTTGGTTTGTGTTTGATGTTTGATCCATGAACCCTAATTTGGGCTTTCTTTTGCATCCTTCTTGCATTCTCTTGCATAACATGACTTGTCTTTGCATTTTGTGCATGTTTATGATTCATTTGACATATCAAGACATATAGAAAGCATCATTGATCATTACATCTCATATTTGCCATGTCATTTGTCTTGTATGATTCATAACTTTCCATGCTTGTTCATGCTCCTTAGCTTGCATCATTTGCATTCATGATCTTGTATGAACATCCCCATTGTCTTGCCTCATGTTTGCAGCACCTCATAGCATCATTTTCATCATCACCATGCTTCTGGTCTTGCTTTGCATCATATCATTTCATCTCATCTTGCATTGCATTGCATTTCTTTCTAACATTTCAGGTGGTAAGTAAACTTGAGAAGTGGATTTGCCTTCACTTCTCATAACTTTTCTTTTCATCTCTCTTGCATCCATTGCTGCATTTCTATTTGTGTTTGAGATTGAGCTTGCTCATTCTTCTTCCTCCCACTTTCTTTCTTCAAGTGACTTGACTTCTTGAATGAAGCAAGTCACTTTGCTTCTCTTAATCCTGTTCATCTGCTTCCTGGTGGCTCCTCTGAAGATTTCTCTTGAAAACCTCACAAACCTTAGGATCAACCAAGCATGACAATGAATTAGGGTTTTGATTAGTCCCCCCATAGTTTTACCTTTGTGTCTCTCTTTGAGTCTTCTCTTCTCATCTCATAATCAGGGACTAAACCCTAAAGGCTTTAAGACTTTGTGATTGAGCTTATGCCTGCATCCTTCTCTTAGGATGGAGTGTATAACTTTAATCCTAAGTATTAAACCCTTAAGGTGTTTAAATCTCTTAATCAATTCATCTAATAATCATCAAGACATCACACTTGTAACTTGGGCCTTGCATTAGGGTTCTAATTCTTCCTTAATTGGTTAAGAAGGACTAACCCTAGTGTTAATGGACAAGTCCCCCTCAAGTTGTCTTACAAATCATAAAATTCACTTCATCATCATATCATTAATCTAAAATCCACTTAATAAAGGCTTGTTTTGTCATGGGTTTAATCCCTAATCATGGATTAAGTTGAGGAGTCTTCCTCAGCTTAAACACTCTCATCTATCATCCTTCTTTTAGGATGGTGTAATGGGTCTGTTTAATCCTTGATTATGGCTTAACCTCATTACTCAACACTAAACAAAAAAAAACACAAAGACATCTAAATAATCACAAGTAGGTTAATGATCTTAATCCTACACCGAAGGTGATTAAGTGTGAGAATCTGACTTCACACTTAAGGTATTCTCATTACCCCTAATCAGAGGGAAGATGTGATGAGTTTACTAAATCCATTGGTTTAGGCTTAAGCTCATTATCCTATGACAAAAATTCAAAAAGCAATAAAAGACTGAAAACTCAAAAACAAACAATAATCGTCTCCTTCAGGATTCTTTTCTCATCACACTCACTCACAAACGAGAGCTCGCTTCTTCCGTCTAATGCAAGACAGTTTGCACCTGAGCCAGACAGGTCATACACTTGAGCATAGACAAGCAAGCAGTTCACAAGTCAATTCACCTTTCAGTCTCTTTGGGTCGAACTACGGTGTTCTGACTTCCTCATTGCACGAGAGGATACGTAGGCATAACTTAACAGTTATCGAACAAAAGTCTCTGTCCATTCCCCCCTCCTTCTAGCTTCATTCTTTAGCCTCATGGTCATGAGCATTTCATTCCTGATCTCACACTGACACTGTACATTTATACACATCACATTTCTTTACACTGACACCTGTACATCTTTTTCCAGCTATTTTATACACAGATTGCACTGACACTACCCCTTTAAAACACAAATCTTTTAAGCGTGGATCCCGTCGAGTACGACGGACAATCTGGGTGCTAATACCTTCCCAGGTTGTAACCAACCCCCTTTCTCAGTCTCTCTGGTTCGCAAACCGTCTTATCCATCTTTTCTAGGTTTATGCAGCATTGCCTTTCCTCCGGGATAAAAATGCCTAGCTGGCGACTCTATTCATCTCCAGTGAGTTCACGGCTGTGTGTTCTCACTGTTCCCTTCGCCGACCGTTCGCGCTTGTACCTGGATGCAAATCTTCGGGAGCGACAGCTTGGCGACTCTGCTGGGGAATCTTATACTGCAACCAGGGCTTCTGGTTCTTTTTGTGGGTTCCTCCTAGCGCTTGATTGATTTGTGTTTACTGGGGTGTTATGTGCTTATTTGTGTTCGTATATTTGTTTTATTGCTTTATGTACAGTTGCTTTAGTGCTTTCTTTATTGCTTTTGTATATATCATACTGTCATGCTGCTGGCTGGATCTGGTTTCTTGTTTTGATGGGTGGGTGTTCCATTGAGAGTTAAGGTCCTATACCTGGGACCTGAGTGACACCTAGGCTAGAGTGAATCATATTCTTTCCCATTCCATTTCGGTCTGGTGCGGGAATATGAAACACGGTTCAGATATGGGTTTCTTCTTGAGAACTCTGTGTTGCAGATTTCCTGCAATGCTAGGGCTATCTGGGAAGCCTGCTAAGTCTGGATGACCTTTTAGTATTGACCTTCAGAAACTGAGGTGAATTAGAGGAGGAATTGTTATGGTTATTGTAAACACTGTACCTCCGGGTTAGAAGTGTTTACACTTCTCATAACTGATCCAAGTCTGAGGATCCTTGTTCTAGATCACCACCTGTGAGGGGGTTGGGCTGTTTACAGGTTTGCAGGTACCTTGACCTCAGAATACCCTGTTACTTTGACTTTGTTAAGAATGCTCCATGTTGGACAGTTCTTGTGATTCTAAAACCCTGGACATGTGGCTCTTTATTTGAGTCCCCTACCCTGGTTACTGGATTTTTCAGACCTCCATCTGGAATTCTTGAACACACATGGATCTATACCAAGGCAGTGAATCAGATCCAGCTCAGTCACAAACCCCTGCATATCATTTGCATACATACTCATTGCATCATATTAACATGTGCTTATTTGTGTTTCAGGGTATCCATTTTCATCTGGTTTTGGTTTTGACCCCATCTTTAGTTCTGACCTATCTCCACCAGTACTTGCTTCAGCTTGTCAGCCATACTTCAGTTACTAGCACTAGCCAGCCAGTGGCCCACTCCTCAGCATCTTCATCAGCACTTATTCTGCTCAGTCCTCAGCATCATGGCTCCAAAGAAAAGTAACATCACCTATCATTTCTTCCAACCAGACTTGTCAGACATCAGGAGAATCCAAACCCTGATCACTCCAGAGCACATACCTTTGTTCAGGGAGCATTATGGGGATATACTTGACTTGGTCATGGATCTGGACCCATCCCAGAGGAGCCTCATCCACACCTGTATTCAGTTTTATGACCCCCCATTGAGATGTTTCACCTTTCAAGACTTTCAGTTGGGGCCTCTACTAGAAGAATACTCATCATTGACTGGTCTGCCCATCAAAAGAGAAATCCCATTCAACCCTGAAATGGTCTTTCCCAGCAATGGAGAGATAGCAAAAGCTTTGTATCTGGAGCCTGTTTTGATTGAACAGCATATGACCTCTAAAGCTGGAATCCCTGGTTTACATCTGGACTTCCTGATTTCTCAAGCTAGTTTGAAGGCCTCCTTGGGGGAGTGGAAAGTTGTTTGTGCTCTGTTGGCCTTAAGTGTATATGGAATTGTGTTGTTTGCAGATGAGCCTCGATTCATTAGCAAGAATGCAATCCACCTGTTCATCCTGAAGAACCCTGTGCCAACTTTACTGGGTGATCTCTATTACTCAGTACATCAGAGAAATGAGAAGCAGAGGGGAAGATTAGTGAGGATTTGTGCTCCATTATTCCATGCTTGGCTTCTCAGGCATCTACCCAGGACAGATGCATTCCTAAATCCTCATCAGCAAAGCAACTGGGCTAAGAGACTCACTGTCCTAACTTCAGCAGACATCAGATGGTGTACTCAAAGTACCAAGGGCAGAGATATGATCACCAGCTGTGGGCACTTTCCCAATGTGCCTTTGATAGGGGTTAAGGGAAGTATCAATTACAATCCTCTGCTGTTCAAAAGGCAATTGGGCTATGCACTGGTCCACACTCCTAGGGTACAGGATTTGGTTGAGACCCTCTACTGTGAGAACAAGGTTAGTCTGGCAACTGTTAGGCAGGCTGCTTGGGCCTGGGATCATGTTCAAACCAAGGGAATCACCATTCTGGGGAAGTGCAATAATGTGGCATCAGTCCAATATTATGAGTGGTCCCATGCTAGGGCCCAATTCTCTGGAATGCCCTTTACCATAGAAGATATGCCTGAGTCATCTTCAGCACCACCCCCTGCCACTATCAGTTTGGAAGAGTTTGAGAGCTTGAAGGAAAGAAATGAGAAGTTAACCCAGGCTTTGCAGAAGACCCTCCGGGAGAGGAGTGAAGGTGTGAGGGAAATTGAGAGATTGGAGAAATTGAGGGTAGAACACTTGACTAAGATTGAGAAGTCTGGGGAGTACATCAACAAGTCCAAAGCTGGTGAACAGATTCTGAAGAATGCTTGTAAAGAAGCCCAGTTCCAGAGAGCAAGAACAGACTTGTATTTGAAAGAAAGTCAGGCCAGGTGGGTCCGGATCACTGAGGCCCGTACTCTAGAAGACAAGAGAGTTCAGGACAAGGTGGAGCAGATGGAAAAGGCCCTGGCAGCAGCCCAGGAGGAAATATCAGAACTAAAAATCAAAGCAGGAGTGAAGAGGTCTAAGGACCAAAGTCAGAACAAGAAATTGACTGCAGTTGTTGCAACAAGGAACCTTCTCATCAGGAATCTTACAGAGCATCCGACTGATCCTGTGACCGAAGCACTTCTCAAGGAAGTTCGTGAGGATGAGTTTGGCCTTAGAGTTTGATCATTTGCTTGTTGTTGTTCCTTTTCCATGTACTTTTGCTTTTTGTGATGTATTTTGACCCCTTTGAGGGCTTGTGTTGTAAAAATGAACAAATTGTATTATTTCACTTTTGTAATATATCTGTGTTGGTTTCTATCTGGGTTCACATCAAAAGCAGCTTCAACAACATCATCTTCAAGGGTCTGGAAGGGTCAAAACTGAAGACCAAACCGGATACCTTGAGAACAAATAAGCATAACTGCATTGCATGCTAACCCTTTTGTTTGTTTTGTAGGTTTTTGTTTTGTTGTTGCTAACCTCTGTTGTGATCTCAGGAATTATTGCTCGCCGCCGGGTATTTCCTCTCAACAGGCCACACAAGTACCCAACTAGAAACAACCTTCCGGGAATCCAGATGGATCAGATGCAGCAGGACCTTACGGAGGTCAGAAACCAGATGGCCACCGAAAGGTTGGAGATGAGAACTCAGATAACACAATTCATGGAAGTGATGAACAACTTAGCTCAAAGCCAGGAGAGGCTCAGAACTTTGGTAGAAGGGAGGAATCAAGAGGAGCCCCATGTGGGAACTGCTGGCACAAGTAACAACGAGAGGGTCCAACCTCATGTCAATCCCCCAGTTTTTGGACCCCATCTCCATCCAGAGGCCAACATCCCAGTCAACATTCAAGGGACAGCCACAGCAGCCAGAGTACTTCAAGAAGATCCTCAGGAGGACCAGTATACAGTAATGGGTGCCGGAGAGGAAACATATGATAGGCGATTGGAAGAGATAGCTGAGAAGTTGAGGTCCTTAGAATCTCAAAATTCTTTGGGTTTCGACGTCATGGACATGGGGCTGGTAGAAGGGGTCAGGATCCCCCATAAGTTCAAGCCTCCTTGCTTCGAAAAGTATAATGCGACTTCATGCCCCCGGACTCATTTGCAATCATTTCTGGGAAGGCTGAAAGCCTATACAATGGATGAGAAACTTTGGATGTTTTACTTCGAAGATAGCTTGACTGGGGCATCAAGGGAGTGGTATTCCCATTTGACAAGGGCAACTGTGAGATGCTGGAAGGACCTGGCAGAGGCCTTCATCAGACAGTATCAGTATAATCTAGATATGGCACCCAACAGGACCCTCCTAATGGGAATGTCACAGTCGTCCAGGGAGAGCTTCAGAGAATATGCTCAGAGATGGAGGCAATTGGCTGCTGCCGTCCAACCACCAATGTCTGAGAGAGAAATGGCAGACATGTTTATGAACACTCTCCAGGGAACGTATATTGACAGGTTAGCTGCTTTCTCTTCCACTAGCTTTGCGGATGTTGTTATAGCGGGGGAGAGAATTGAAAGCCTGTTAAAAATGGGTAAGATCTCCGATAATGGTGCCAGCTCGTCCAGTGGTACAAGAAAGCCTTTTGCAGGCCCGAGAAGAACTGGCGAGACCAATGCCATTCACGCCAACAGGGGTAGGACCCAATATGTTCAAAGGTCAATAGCAGCAGTCACTATCCCTGCTCCAGCTCATCCTCAGCCAGTCTATCAACCCCCTCAACAAAACTTCCAACAATAACCTCAGTATCAGCAGAATCAGTATCCTCCAAGAAACTACAACAGTAACAACACCAACAACAACAATCAACAGAGGCCATTCCAACAGAGGCCCTCTCAAGCTAACAGAGTGATCGACCCGATCCCAATGCCGTATGCTGCCTTGCTGCCACAACTTCTGAAACTCAACCTAGTTGAGCTAAGAACGTTGGCACCTCCGGATCCCAACAGTCTACCAAGGAACTATGACTCCAATGCTAGGTGTGCTTTTCATTCAAACGCACCTGGTCACAGTACAGAAAAATGCAGAGCTCTGCATATGAAGGTACAAGACTTGGTAGATTCCAAGGCTCTGAATTTTGCACCTCCGCCCAATGTCAATAAAAACCCAATGCCAAACCATGGTGGTCCCCGAATTAATTCTATTGAAGAAGACCAACCGTCTTATTTGATAACTAGTGTGGATCAGATCAGGACACCATTGGTGGAAATCAAGGCTCAACTCCGCGAAAACCAGATATTTCCGGGATGCGAACTAGGGTGTCCCTATTGCAATATTTCATGGAATGGGTGCGAGGACCTGAGGAATGGCATTGACAGCCTTATTCAGAGTGGCTTGCTACAGATCACTACATCATTTCCGACAAATCCGACAACTTCATCAACAACGGTTTCAGAACCTCCTACAAATGCAGCAACTATTGTTCCCGACAATTCATCAGCAACATCAACAAGTACTCCACCTGTCCTTCCAAATGATCAGTTTACAACAGTTTCTCCTGCTACAACTTCAGCTTCATTCCATTTCGACTCTCCATCAGCAACAACAACAGTCCTTCCAACAGTACCTCCTACAACACCAGCAATCAATCATGAAGATGTCTCCACTGTCACCATATTCTACGATCCTGAAAATAACTCCGCCTACCATTCAGAAGGTGCTGCTCCCGCCAGAGCACCAGTTACAATCTTTTATGATCCACAAACAATAACAGTCCCTTCAGCAGCAGCAATCAGTCCAGTCACTGTCACGGTGCCTGGACCAGTACCATATGGAAGCAATAGGGCCGTCCCTTGGCAGTATGGCTCTGACGTATACTGTGAAGGAAAAAGAATCACTCTTGAAACATCAACACCTGCACCACAAGTAGATAATGTGGGGGGAGGCGGAGGCTTCACTCGAAGCGGACGTCTCTTTGCTTCACAAGTTCAAAGACCTACAGCCGAAGCAGAAGCTGCTGCCAAGGCAAAAGGAAAAGGCCCGGTGCAGGAAGATCCAGCTGCCAAAGAAGCCCTGAAGACTCCATTTGATCAGGAAGTTGATGAGTTTATGCGGATCATCAAAAAGAGTGATTATAAAGTTGTGGATCAGCTTCACCAGACGCCATCCAAAATCTCCATCCTCTCACTGCTTATGTGCTCCGAAGCCCATCGGAATGCACTACTTAAAGTCTTGCACGCAGCTTACGTGCCTGAGGAGATTACTGTCAACCAATTGGAAACCGTGGTTTGAAATGTTACTGCTAGCAATGGGCTAGGGTTTACCAATTCTGACTTGACAGCGGATGGCCGCAACCACAACAAAGCCTTGCACATAACCATGGAATGCAAAGGAGCTGTCCTTTCTCATGTGCTGGTGGACACAGGTTCTTCCCTGAATGTCTTACCAAAGAAGGCTCTGGTGAAGCTTGAATATGATGGATTGGCATTGAGACCCAGCAACCTGGTAGTAAGAGCCTTTGATGGTTCTAAGAGATCGGTTCTGGGAGAGATTGAGCTGCCTGTGACAATTGGCCCACAGACTTTTAAAACTATCTTTTATGTGATGGACATTCAGCCCGCCTACAGCTGTTTGTTGGGTAGACCCTGGATTCACGCCGCCGGCGCAATAACGTCTACCCTTCACCAAAAGTTAAAATTTGAGTGGGAAGGCCAAGTTGTCACAATCTGTGGGGAAGAGGACATTTTTGTCAGCCACCTGGCAACCTATAAGTACATTGAAATGGATGGAGAGATCCATGAAACAATGAGCCAAGGTTTTGAAGCCTTGAATGTCAATGAAGCATCTGCTGTATCGGGGATCTCCATGTCGTCTTACCAACAAGCCCGGAAGGTTGTTGAAGAAGGAACTGCCCTAGGCTGGGGCAAGGTCTTAGCTGTGGAGGAGAAGAAGGACAAATTTGGGTTGGGTTACAGACCAACTCAACATCAAGCAAAGGCTGCTGCAGAGCCTGGTTTTGTCAGTGGGGGGATGCTTACCCCCGATGCTATCAACTGTTTGGAAGACGAGCTGGAAGAGGAGCGCAATCTGGAGAATTGGATTCGTCCGAAGATCCCGGGGAGCAGTATCTCGAACTGGTCTTCCCAGGAAATTATAAGAGTTACTCATGCAGAGTAATTATTATTTCCTGTATATTTATATAGCATGCATCCAAGTCTTGCATCTTTCCCAAGATGACAAGACTCATTTTGTAATCAGGGCCATCTGTACTTTTGTGCAAACAAGATTAAATTAATGAAATATCAGACATCTTTTTGCAAAAAAGTCTTTTTCTTTTCTGCTCACTGTTTTTCCATTTTTCTTTTTGTACAAAAAAATAAATGGCGGTGTTTTCAAAATGATAACTTCATTTCACCTTTTTCTAAAGCAAGATTAAAATCAATCACTAAAATGAACAAACTTAACCCTTGCAGAGAGTGCCTTCCTGACAGCACCGACAACAGCACGGCTATGACATCGTATGACTTTGACAACCCAATCAATCAAGCTGATGAAGGGGTTGATGAAGAATATGAGCTTCCTGAAGAGCTAGCCAGGTTGTTAAGACAAGAGGAAAAGGTTATTACTCCTCACCAGGAGGAGATTGAAGTGATTAATCTTGGTACAGAGGAAGACGTGAAAGAAGTTAAAATCGGGGCCTGCCTGCAAGACTCAGTGAAGAGACAACTGATAGATCTGCTTCAAGAGTATGTTGACGTGTTTGCTTGGTCGTATCAAGATATGCCAGGGTTGGATACCGACATTGTTGTGCACAAGCTGCCTCTGAGGGAAGAATGCCCACCTGTTAAACAGAAACTGCGCCGAACTCGCCCAGACATGGCTATGAAAATCAAGGAAGAGGTACAAAAGCAATGGGACGCCGGGTTCCTTGCTGTGACTAGCTATCCGCCGTGGGTTGCTAACATAGTACCTGTGCCTAAGAAAGACGGCAAAGTGAGGATGTGTGTTGACTACCGGGATCTGAACAGAGCCAGCCCGAAAGATGACTTCCCATTACCTCACATTGATGTATTGGTGGATAACACGGCTCAGTTCTCGGTATTCTCCTTCATGGATGGATTTTCAGGATATAATCAGATCAAGATGTCACCTGAAGACATGGAGAAGACAACATTCATCACACCTTGGGGCACATTCTGTTACAAAGTGATGCCATTCGGACTGAAGAATGCTGGTGCCACATATCAACGGGCTATGGTGACATTATTCCATGATATGATCCACAAAGAAATAGAATGTTACGTGGATGATATGATCGCCAAGTCCCTTACAGAGGAAGATCACCTGGTGAATCTGCTGAAGTTGTTCAAGCGTCTGAGGAAGTACCAACTAAAGCTGAACCCCAACAAATGCACATTCGGGGTGCGATCCGGTAAGCTGCTGGGCTTTATTGTAAGTGAGAAGGGGATTGAGGTTGACCCAGATAAAGTCAAAGCTATTCAGGAAATGCCTGCACCGAAAACTGAGAAAGAAGTTCGAGGGTTCTTAGGTCGATTGAACAACATTTCACGGTTCATATCTCACCTTACAGCGACCTGTGAACCCTTGTTCAAGATGTTAAGAAAAGAACAAACGGTCAGGTGGAACGAAGATTGCCAGAAGGCTTTTGATAAGATCAAGGAATATCTGCAAGAACCTCCAATCCTCATGCCGCCAGTTGAAGGAAGACCTCTGATTATGTACTTGACAGTATTAGAAGAATCGATGGGGTGTGTGCTGGGCCAGCATGACGAGTCTGGTCGAAAAGAGTATGCAATATACTACCTAAGCAAAAAGTTTACCGACTGTGAACAGCGTTATTCACTGCTCGAGAAAACTTGCTGTGCTTTAGCGTGGGCTGCTCGCCGACTGAGACAGTATATGTTGACCCACACTACTTTGTTGATTTCAAAAATGGATCCAGTTAAGTACATTTTCGAGAAGCCAGCTCTTACCGGACGGGTTGCAAGATGGCAGATGATTCTCACAGAATACGACATACAGTACACATCTCAGAAAGCCATCAAAGGCAGTGTACTATCTGAATATCTTGCTGAGCAACCCATTGATGACTACCAGCCTATGAGGTTTGATTTCCCTGATGAAGACATCATGTTCATTAAAGCAAAAGATCATGAGGAGCCTATTCATACTGAAGGGCCTGACCCGGAGGAAGAATGGACTATGATGTTTGATGGGGCTGTTAACATGAATGGCCGTGGTGTTGGTGCAGTACTCATTACACCTAAAGGAGTTCACATGCCTTTCTCGGCAAAACTCACTTTCAATTGCACTAACAACGAAGCTGAATACGAAGCTTGCATTATGGGTCTTGAGGAAGCCATCGACCTCAGGATCAAAACATTGACCGTATTCGGAGATTCAACTTTGGTAGTCAATCAAACCAACGGAAAATGGTACACCCACCAAGATCATCTGATACCTTACAGGGATTATACAAGGAGGTTATTGACTTTCTTTACAACAGTCAAGCTTGAGTATATCCCTCGGGACGAGAATCAGTTTGCAGATGCTCTTGCTACCATTTCATCCATGATCAAAGTTCAAACGGCCAACTTTGTACCTCAGATTTCAGTGTCTAGACTCGATAGACCAGCATATGTATTTGCAGCGGATGTTGTAAAAGATGATAAGCCTTGGTTCCATGACATTAAATGCTTCTTGGAGGATCAAACATACCCACCTGGGGCATCTTCCAATGATAAGAAGACCTTGAGAAGGCTTGCTGGAAGTTTCTTTCTGAACACTGATGGGTCTTTATACAAAAGGAACTTTGATATGGTACTCCTCCGATGTGTTGACAAGACGGAAGCAGATTTGTTGATGCATGAAGTGCACGAAGGATCTTTTGGTACCCATGCTGGAGGGCATGCCATGGCTAAGAAATTGTTAAGATCAGGCTATTATTGGATCACAATGGATGCAGACTGTTGTGCTTACGCCAGAAAATGCCATAAATGCCAGATCTATGCGGATAAGGTGCATGTGCCTCCCAATCCTTTGAATATCATGTCTTCACCATGGCCCTTTGCCATGTGGGGCATTGATATGATTGGCAAGATTGAGCCAACTGCTTCAAATGGTCACAGATTTATCCTGGTCGCCATTGACTATTTCACCAAGTGGGTTGAAGCAGCCTCATATGCAAACGTCACAAGGCAAGTGGTAGCCAGATTTCTGAAAAGAGATATCATCTGTCGATATGGAGTTCCCGAGCGAATCATTACTGATAATGGTTCCAACTTGAACAACAAAATGATGGCAGAACTGTGCCGGGACTTCAAGATCCAACATCACAATTCTTCTCCTTACAGGCCAAAGATGAATGGTGCTGTCGAGGCGGCAAATAAGAATATCAAGAAGATTGTGCAGAAGATGGTAGTCACCTACAAAGACTGGCATGAAATGCTACCGTTTGCCTTGCATGGGTACCGCACATCAATCAGAACATCCACTGGGGCAACACCGTATCAGCTTGTGTATGGTATGGAAGCAGTCCTACCTGTTGAAGTTGAATTACCCTCTCTACGGGTATTGATGGATGTTAAACTGAGTGAAGCAGAATGGGTTCGGGCCCGATACGAACAACTGAGTCTGATCGAAGAGAAAAGATTGGCTGCAATCTGTCATGGACAGCTATATCAGAGGAGAATGAAGAAAGCCTTCGATCAGAAAGTCAGGCACCGAGAATACCAAGTGGGAGATCTTGTGCTGAAAAGAATCCTCCCTCCTCATACAGACCACAGGGGCAAATGGACTCCAAATTATGAAGGACCATTCGTTGTAAAGAAAGTTTTCTCTGGTGGAGCACTGATGCTCAGCACCATGGATGGTGAAGATTTCCCGTCCCCTGTGAATTCAGATGCAGTTAAAAAATACTTCGCATAAAATGACCCGCTGGACATAAAAACAGAATGTAAGTCCAGGCAAAAATAGGGCATCCCGGCGAGTCAAAAACAGAATAAAAGACTCGGGCAAAAATAAGGGAAATAAATGAAAAATGTACACCCGCTGAGTTGAAAAGCCGCATTGGATAGCTCAGGCAAAAATGGGTATCCCGATGGATTGAAAACCCGAAAGGGCGATCCATGCAAAATAAGGGAATAAGCAAACAACTGCACTCTGAATTCGTCTGTATCACCTACAACTTGGTAAGCTACGAATGATCAGCTTCAATCAGAATCAACTCTCTCCAGAAAGCAAGACGAGAAGAACGTCATTGTCATACGAGTCATAGCAGAAGAGGAAGCTCCTCAAAGCGTCGTCAACATCGCCAGCATTTTGTTTCTCAATTTGTAACAATCTCCTCATTTCAGGAGATATGTTTCCTTGACTGTATCTTGCCAATTCAGGGCACATGAATTAATAAAATCAGATTTTCGGTCATGTTTCGTTTTTACATTTATGTTTTGCAAAGAGTTGTCTGATATCTCTAAAAATACAATTGCATAAGTACAGATGCCCTTCTCTAAAAAATAAAAACACATGCTTACAGGGAATGTGATTATTCTCGAAAGTACTTAACTCCTATGACGGAATCCGGTAAGGGATACCTCGGGACCTTTTGTACGTTTCCTTATCTTTGCAGGATTGCAGATTTCCAGAACGCAACCTGGGGCATGCAGGTTATGTCTCAGCAAGTAGGCGAATCATTATCAACTCGGTCTATCTTCCACATGGCACTAGAAGGTCCCATTTCCCCAGCGGAGCTGCCAAATCAGCATACACTCAATCTCAGCATCCGAAATGCTCTATCCCCAGCTGAGTTGCTCCCCATTGCTTCCCCCAGCAAAGTTGCCAAATCAACTAACAGGTTTAATACTCAGGATGTTTTCTCGCCAGCCGAGTTGCCTCTCATTACTCTCCCCAGCTGAGTTATCAACAGCATTCCCCAGCTGTAGTGCCAACCATCCTTCCTCAACAGGATGCAGAAATCAGGGAATCATCTCCCCACAGAGCTTCAAGCCTCTAGTCAGAAGAGCAACGCACGGAGAGATCACAACAGAGTACGAAAGCTTCTACAAACCCCAGCTGGGTCTCTCATTTACAAGGATATGCCAATCAGTGACCTATATCCCCAAGCAGATACGTCATTAGATCTACCAGTGATCTCATCCCCAGCTGGGATGTCCGCTTCAGGCAGATCGACCAGAGATCTTCGCAACAACGGGATCCGGGTCCCGAATCTTCGCCTCTTTGCATAATCATGGCATTCGCATCACATTATACCCTCAGAGCGTAGCATTCCGTCTAATACGGAGCATTACGGCAAAAATCAAATGCATAGCATAATCATAAGTCATGTTGTGAATTGAACGCTTGTGATTAGTAACCATTCACCAGAATACAGATTACTTTCCCCCAGAGTCCCCACCAGAGTCCCCGCAAAAGCAGCTGCCTCACAAATCACAAACACCAGTATATACACCTTTTGGCACCCGTCCGTGTCATCACTCCCCAGTAAAGTCGCCTGAACTCACTTTACAAACAAAATCACCCGCACTACAGATACTTCCTGACACCCGTCCGTGTCAAATCACCAGCAGAAAGCCAAAGACATCCTCTTTGCACTCACATATACTTATATACATTTTCTTGACACCCGTCCGTGTCATATCCCCAGCGCAGTCGCTTACACCTTTCATCACTCATATACTTGTTAATATTATACTTTTCTCTTTTGACACTCGTCCGTGTCACCCTCCCCAGCAGATAAACACTCATCTTATATACAATACTCATACTACAGATACTCGTCCGTATCTTGTATACATCATCACTCATATACCCACAGATTCGGCAGTAGTCCTTGTTCTCTGTTAACCAGTTGGTACTCGTCCGTACCATCATCTCAGAACATTGCGTCTAGTTTTTGTTTCTACATGATACTCGTCCGTATCATAGTCTTAAGGATGCTCGTCCGCATCTTTAATCCATACACTGTGTCAAACACTTATGTCTTCTTGAATATAGATACTCGTCTGTATCTATTATTCCCCAGAAGGTTTCTTTCAGATACAACACTCGTCCGTGTTCCTTGTTAACCAGTTGATACTCGTCCGTATCATCATCTCTGAGCATGTGTCAGTTTGTTTCTACATGATACTCGTCCGTATCATAAGTCTTAAGGATGCTCGTCCGCATCTTTAATCTATACACAATACCAAACACTTATACCCTTTTGTTTCTTGGATGTAAACGCTCGTCCGTGTTTACTATCTCCCCAGTAGATCGCCAACAAAACAATTTTCTTTTTATCTAACACTCGTCCTGTGTTATGATACCTTTGAGAGCAGCCGTACCCTGCTGAGTGGTCGTCCTCCACTTCTTGATGGTCGTCCTCCATCATGCTCATCCGATGGCCGTCCCCATCGTTGATTTTAGCAGCCGTCCCCTGCTAGGTGGTCGCCCTCCACCTTTTGATGATCGTCCTTCATCACTTTATCCAATGGCCGTCCCCATTGTTGATTTTGGTTATCTGACATTCGTCCTATGTTATGACAAACCTCGAGAGCAGCCGTCCCCTGCTGAGTGGTCGTCCTCCACTTCTTGATGGTCGTCCTCCATCTTGCTCGTCCGATGGCCGTCCCCATCGTTGACCTGTTCTATCCGATGGCCGTCCCCATCGTTGATATTTTCGGCAGCCGTACCCTGCCAGGTGGTCGTCCTCCACCTTTGATGGCCGTCCCCATCATTTTTCTTTTCCCCCAACAGAGCAGCCGTACCCTGCTAGGTGATCGTCCTTCACCTTTGATGGCCGTACCCCATCACCTGTTTATTTCATTTATTCTTTAACCCGATGGCCGTCCCCGTCGTGGTCCCTTTTCCTTTTTAGCCCGATGGCCGTCCCCATCGTTGGTTACTTTACCTTTATGAACTTGATGGCCGTCCCCGTCATGTTTCATTAATCCTCAGAAATTTTACAACTTTATCTTGATGGTCGTCCCCATCATAATTTCTTTTCTTTCCCCAGCTAGTCGGCCGTCCCCGTCTTAGCTTTACCTTTTATCCCCAGCATGTCGGCCGTCCCCGTCATTGCTTTATTTTCATACACTTTCCCCAGCTAGTCCGCCGTCCCCGTCTTAGCTTTACCTTTTTATCCCCAGCATGTCGGCCGTCCCCGTCATCGCTTTATTTTCCTGCACTTTTCCAGCATGTCGGCCGTCCCCGTCATCGCTTTACTTCACATTTATCCCAGCATGTCGGCCGTCCCCGTCATTGCTCCTTACCCAGCAGTCGTCCTCTGCTCGACGGGCGTCCTCCGTCGCCCATACTTTACGATATACTTTATTTTTCATTTACAATCTATATCCCTTTTCTTCTTCATTTCCGTGAGTGCAAATTTTGGACTGTCTTTGGTATTCAACCACAAGTTATCTTGTTTGTCTGTTAAGCCGTCGCTTACAACCTGCACAGCTAACTCATGTTTGAATAGGGGCAGCTGTAAACACCCCAAATTTTCCCTCACCCATTCACACCATGGCTTGTGATCATTCTCATATACATAAACACAATCATCTCACATCTCATTTTTATCCACTGCATAGCTTTCAAGGCATCTGCACCTAGGGTTTGTGATCTGAGCAATCCCAGAGCATCTTGAGCCATTCCAAAGGCTATCAATCAACTCAAAGGGGTCCATGTGTGTTCTTATATCATATTCCATCTCCTCAAAGTCAAAATTGCAGAGGGATCACAAGAACTAGGGTTTGAGTGGATGCAGAGCCAGGATGAACTGCACAGTTGACTGAAAATTAGGGTTTTGGTTTCAGAGGCCATAACTCCATTTTTTCTGGTCATTCTTGTTTCCATTGATCTCTATATGGTATAGGGAGTATACATATCAATTTTCATGAAGAAATTCCATGGGGAAGTCATCTGACCAAGGGTTGACTTTTCAGACAAGTCAGTGCAAAATCAGGGCATCTGAGGCCCCCAATGACCCAACCAATGGGTGATCTTCATCATTTTGAGTGTATATGATCTTTATTTGATCATGGAAGAAGGTTTAAGTTCATAAAAATCAAGAATTTAGGGTTTTTGCAAATGTTGACTTTTTGGGCATAGTTGACTTTTCAAGAATGCATCATTTTAGGTCATTTTTCAAGCCATGATTTTGGATCCAAAAAGGCTTCAAATGGAAAAACTTTGGTCATGAAAGTTGTAGATCTCATCTTTCCCTTTTCAAAAAGTACAAGAACATGATCAAGATCTTCTTGGATCAAAAGTTATGGCAATGCAAAGTTGGCTAAAATCATTAATTTTCAAGGCATGCCTCATTTGGAAATTTTGCAAAGTCATGAACCAATGCATTATGTGACCTCTAATTCATTTCAAACCATTACACAAAAATTCTCTAAGTCCTAAAAATCAGAATTGGATCAAGTTTGCCCATGGTTTGGTTTGTGTAACAAGGCATTTTCTCATAGAATTCCATAAAGCAACAACTTGCAAAAACCATCATGATCACTTCACCAACTTGATGCATTGGCTGCTGAGCTTTGCTAGACCTCTCCCTCATCCTTGCTGCGCCAGCCCATGCCTTGTACTTGCCTAGACCTTGAGCCATGCCTCACTTACACAAAAGTTGACCTTTATGCAAAAGCAAACTTACCTATCATAGCAGGCCATGTCACATCACAAAGCCAATCAGATTTGTTTATGTTATCCCTTTGCAAGCTAAACATAAGAAGAAGCAAGGCTGAAACACATTCATTGACAACATTCACAAAAACACTCTCATTTGCATTTTGCTTCGAATCCCTCTGCCCAGCCATCAAACACTCAAGCCATCTTCACCAATCATCTCACCTCACTCCATAGACCACCCAGCAACCAAGAACCAGGCCCGAAACATCCTGAACACTCCATTGCCATTCCTCACCTCACTCTGCAGTTTCATTCGAAACTCTCATCCTAGCTCACAAACACACAAACAAACACTCCAGACCTTCTCCATCCATCCTCAGGATCACATAGAACCCATCACCATGACCTGAAACCTTCAGAAACACCATTGCCATTTCTGATCAAGCTGAAGCAGTTCCTTTCGAAACTCATCATCAAGCCAACTTAAACTCCATTTGAGCATTCAAACATCATCAAGAGGTTCTAAGGAGTAGATTGCACAAGGAGAGGTGGCCAGAAAGTTCCTAAACTGAAAGCTTTGAATCTCAGGTAGCCTGAAATTTATTTTTCCAGAAGTTGCTTTTCTTGTTACAAACTTGTTCTTCATGTCTTGCTGATCATTCTGGTACCATTGGTTTTGAAAATGGTTGTGATTTGAGCATTTAATTTGTTTCTGAAGCTTGCGTGACCTAGAACTTTCTTTCTTCGATTCAGCTTGTTTAGGAAATATAAATTTGTTTTGAGAGAGGGGTTTGATTCGTGAGAGTGTAAGGATCATTTCCCAGTTTCTATTTTTCATTTTTGATGCGTTTTTAGGAAGTTTGAAGTTTTCAGGGGAGGAGGTCACCGGAGAAGACGACCGGAGCTCGTCTCCGGTGACCTGAAAGTGATTAGTCATTAATTTAGGGTTAGGTCAAAGTTTGAATTGAGACCCTTGGATCTGGCTTCCCGCGCGCGTGTGTGTGGTCTAGATTGCATCATTAATTCATAATCAGGATTAATTAAATTAATTAATTGAGTTTTAGAAGTTTGAATGTGAGCCTTAGATCTGCGCGCCAAGTCAATGGTCCTTTCCCCAGAATCAATCTCAGCCATCCTTTCCTTTGACTTTCTTTTTTATTTGATTTTTAATTCATTTTATGTCATTAAACTTGCATAATTATTTTAAAATAGCAAAAAATACATAAAAATTATGAAACTTTTTCCTCTGAGTTTTAATAATTTTTATGACACAAAAACATTTTTATTTTATTTTTCATCATTAAAAAAGTATTTTTAAATATTTAAAAGATTATTTTTAATTGATTAATGGGAATTAATTAATTAAAAATACTTTTAGGTATTTAAAAATTACAAAAAAATTCATGACATGTTCTAAGACATTTAGAAACATTGTCCAACCTTCAAACCAAATTTCTTTTTTGATCTTGATGCATTTTAAGAATTTTTCATTGAATTAAATCATATTTTGTGCATTATTTTGATCATAAGTTCAAAAATTCATTTCTGCCTATTGGTGAAGGTTGAGACATTGATTCTTTTTGCTTTGTCTTGTGTTTGGCATGTAGTTTCTAGGGTAAAAAGGCCATGAATTGTTCTTGCATTTTCAAATTGTTTGGCATTTGTTTTGTTAAGAACCCTAAAAAACCCTAATAATTTAGAAAATTCATATCTTGAGTTTGGTTGAGAGTTGAGAGCTCCCCTTTGGGCAGTGGTTCATTATAGGTCTAGGGTTTCTTTGGGTACCATTTTCCTTTTTTACTTTAGGGTTTTGCTTCTGTTTTTGGTTTGTGTTTGATGTTTGATCCATGAACCCTAATTTGGGCTTTCTTTTGCATCCTTCTTGCATTCTCTTGCATAACATGACTTGTCTTTGCATTTTGTGCATGTTTATGATTCATTTGACATATCAAGACATATAGAAAGCATCATTGATCATTGAATCTCATATTTGCCATGTCATTTGTCTTGTATGATTCATAACTTTCCATGCTTGTTCATGCTCCTTAGCTTGCATCATTTGCATTCATGATCTTGTATGAACATCCCCATTGTCTTGCCTCATGTTTGCAGCACCTCATAGCATCATTTTCATCATCACCATGCTTCTGGTCTTGCTTTGCATCATATCATTTCATCTCATCTTGCATTGCATTGCATTTCTTTCTAACATTTCAGGTGGTAAGTAAACTTGAGAAGTGGATTTGCCTTCACTTCTCATAACTTTTCTTTTCATCTCTCTTGCATCCATTGCTGCATTTCTATTTGTGTTTGAGATTGAGCTTGCTCATTCTTCTTCCTCCCACTTTCTTTCTTCAAGTGACTTGACTTCTTGAATGAAGCAAGTCACTTTGCTTCTCTTAATCCTGTTCATCTGCTTCCTGGTGGCTCCTCTGAAGATTTCTCTTGAAAACCTCACAAACCTTAGGATCAACCAAGCATGACAATGAATTAGGGTTTTGATTAGTCCCCCCATAGTTTTACCTTTGTGTCTCTCTTTGAGTCTTCTCTTCTCATCTCATAATCAGGGACTAAACCCTAAAGGCTTTAAGACTTTGTGATTGAGCTTATGCCTGCATCCTTCTCTTAGGATGGAGTGTATAACTTTAATCCTAAGTATTAAACCCTTAAGGTGTTTAAATCTCTTAATCAATTCATCTAATAATCATCAAGACATCACACTTGTAACTTGGGCCTTGCATTAGGGTTCTAATTCTTCCTTAATTGGTTAAGAAGGACTAACCCTAGTGTTAATGGACAAGTCCCCCTCAAGTTGTCTTACAAATCATAAAATTCACTTCATCATCATATCATTAATCTAAAATCCACTTAATAAAGGCTTGTTTTGTCATGGGTTTAATCCCTAATCATGGATTAAGTTGAGGAGTCTTCCTCAGCTTAAACACTCTCATCTATCATCCTTCTTTTAGGATGGTGTAATGGGTCTGTTTAATCCTTGATTATGGCTTAACCTCATTACTCAACACTAAACAAAAAAAAACACAAAGACATCTAAATAATCACAAGTAGGTTAATGATCTTAATCCTACACCGAAGGTGATTAAGTGTGAGAATCTGACTTCACACTTAAGGTATTCTCATTACCCCTAATCAGAGGGAAGATGTGATGAGTTTACTAAATCCATTGGTTTAGGCTTAAGCTCATTATCCTATGACAAAAATTCAAAAAGCAATAAAAGACTGAAAACTCAAAAACAAACAATAATCGTCTCCTTCGGGATTCTTTTCTCATCACACTCACTCACAAACGAGAGCTCGCTTCTTCCGTCTAATGCAAGACAGTTTGCACCTGAGCCAGACAGGTCATACACTTGAGCATAGACAAGCAAGCAGTTCACAAGTCAATTCACCTTTCAGTCTCTTTGGGTCGAACTACGGTGTTCTGACTTCCTCATTGCACGAGAGGATACGTAGGCATAACTTAACAGTTATCGAACAAAAGTCTCTGTCCATTCCCCCCTCCTTCTAGCTTCATTCTTTAGCCTCATGGTCATGAGCATTTCATTCCTGATCTCACACTGACACTGTACATTTATACACATCACATTTCTTTACACTGACACCTGTACATCTTTTTCCAGCTATTTTATACACAGATTGCACTGACACTACCCCTTTAAAACACAAATCTTTTAAGCGTGGATCCCGTCGAGTACGACGGACAATCTGGGTGCTAATACCTTCCCAGGTTGTAACCAACCCCCTTTCTCAGTCTCTCTGGTTCGCAAACCGTCTTATCCATGTTTTCTAGGTTTATGCAGCATTGCCTTTCCTCCGGGATAAAAATGCCTAGCTGGCGACTCTATTCATCTCCAGTGAGTTCACGGCTGTGTGTTCTCACTGTTCCCTTCGCCGACCGTTCGCGCTTGTACCTGGATGCAAATCTTCGGGAGCGACAGCGTGGGCTGCTCGCCGGCTGAGGCAGTATATGCTGACCCACACTACCTTATTGATCTCCAAAATGGACCCAGTTAAGTACATTTTCGAGAAGCCAGCTCTTACCGGACGGGTTGCAAGATGGCAAATGATTCTCACAGAATACGACATACAGTACACATCTCAGAAAGCCATCAAGGGCAGTGTACTATCTGAATATCTTGCTGAGCAACCTATTGATGACTACCAGCCTATGAGGTTTGACTTCCCTGATGAAGACATCATGTTCATTAAATCAAAAGATCATGAAGAGCCTATTCACACTGAAGGGCCTGACCCGGAAGAAGAATGGACTATGATGTTTGACGGGGCTGTTAATATGAATGGTCGTGGCGTTGGTGCAGTACTCATTACACCTAAAGGAGTTCACATGCCTTTCTCGGCAAAACTCACTTTCAACTGCACTAACAACGAAGCTGAATACGAAGCTTGTATTATGGGTCTTGAGGAAGCCATTGACCTCAGGATCAAGACTTTGACTGTATTCGGAGATTCAGCTTTGGTAGTCAATCAAACCAACGGAAAATGGTACACCCACCAGGATCATCTGATACCTTACAGGGATTATACAAGAAGGTTGTTGACTTTCTTCACAACGGTCAAACTTGAGTATATCCCTCGGGACGAGAATCAGTTTGCAGATGCTCTTGCTACCATTTCATCCATGATCAAAGTTCAAGCTGCTAACTTTGTACCTCAGATTTCAGTGTCAAGACTCGATAGACCAGCATATGTATTTGCAGCAGATATTATCAAAGACGATAAGCCTTGGTTCTATGACATTAAATGCTTCTTGAAAGATCAAACATACCCATCCGGGGCATCTTCCAATGATAAGAAGACTTTAAGAAGGCTTGCTGGTAGTTTCTTTCTGAACACTGATGGGTCTTTATACAAGAGGAACTTTGATATGGTACTCCTCAGATGCGTTGATAAAACAGAAGCAGATTTGTTGATGCACGAAGTGCATGAAGGATCTTTTGGTACCCATGCTGGAGGGCATGCCATGGCTAAGAAGTTGTTGAGATCGGGCTATTACTGGATCACAATGGATGCAGACTGTTGTGCCTACGCCAGAAAATGCCACAAATGCCAGATATATGCAGATAAAGTGCATGTACCTCCCAATATTTTGAATATCATGTCTTCACCATGGCCCTTTGCCATGTGGGGCATTGATATGATTGGCAAGATTGAGCCGACTGCTTCAAACGGCCACAGATTCATCCTGGTTGCCATCGACTATTTCACCAAGTGGGTTGAAGCAGCCTCATATGCAAATGTTACAAGACAAGTGGTAGCCAGATTTCTGAAGAGAGATATCATCTGTCGATATGGAGTTCCCGAGCGAATCATTACTGATAATGGTTCCAACTTAAACAACAAAATGATGGCTGAATTATGCCGGGACTTCAAAATCCAACATCACAATTCTTCTCCTTACAGGCCGAAGATGAATGGCGCTGTTGAGGCAGCAAATAAGAATATCAAGAAGATTGTGCAGAAGATGGTAGTCACCTACAAAGACTGGCATGAAATGCTACCGTTTGCCTTGCATGGGTACCGCACATCAATCAGAACATCCACTGGGGCAACACCGTATCAGCTTGTGTATGGTATGGAAGCAGTCCTACCTGTTGAAGTTGAATTACCCTCTCTACGAGTATTGATGGATGTTAAGCTGAACGAAGCAGAATGGGTCCGGTCCCGATTCGAACAACTGAGTCTGATTGAAGAGAAAAGATTGGCTGCAATCTGTCATGGGCAGTTATATCAGAGAAGAATGAAAAGAGCCTTCGATCAGAAAGTCAGGCACCGAGAGTACCAAGTAGGAGATCTTGTGCTGAAGAGAATCCTCCCTCCTCATACAGACCACAGGGGCAAATGGACTCCAAACTATGAAGGACCATTCATGGTGAAGAAGGTTTTCTCTGGTGGAGCACTGATGCTCAGCACCATGGATGGCGAAGATTTCCCGTCCCCTGTGAATTCAGATGCAGTTAAAAAATACTTCGCATAAAAATGACCCGCTGGACATAAAAACAGAATGTAAGTCCAGGCAAAATAGGGCATCCCGGTGAGTCAAAAACAGAATAAAAGACTCGGGCAAAAATAAGGGAAATAAGTGAAAAAATGTGTACACCCGCTGAGTTGAAAAGCCGCATTGGACAGCTCAGGCAAAAATGGGTATCCCGATGGATTGAAAACCCGAAAGGGCGATCCATGCAAAATAAGGGAATAAGCGAACAACTGCATTCTGAATTCGTCTGTATCACTTACAATTTGGAAAACTTCGAAAGGATCAAGCTTCAGTCGGAATCAGCCTTCTTCAGGAAGCAAGACGAGAAGAATGTCATTGTCATACAAGTCATAGCAGAAGAGGAAGCTCTTTAAAGCGTCATCAGCATCGCCAGCACTTTGTTTCTCAATTTGTAACAGTCTCTTCATTTTAGGAGATTTGTTTCCTTGACTGTATCTTGCCAATTCAGGGCACATGAATTAATAAAATCAGATTTTTCAGTCATGTTTCGTCTTGTACATTTTATTTGCAAAAAATGTCTGATGTCTCTAAAAAAGGAAAGCTAATTGCATAAGTACAGATGTTCTTCTCTAAGAAAATAAAAAAACACATGCTTGCAGGGAATATATTTACTTTTGAGAATGCTTAACTCCTATGACGGAATCCAGTAAAGGATACCTCGGGACCATTTTGTACGTTTCCTTATCTTTGCAGGATTGCAGGTATCCAGAAATCAACTTGGGGCATGAAGGCTTCACCCTCAACAAGTTGGCAAATCATTATCAACTCGGTCTATCTTCCACGTGGCACGGGAAGTTGCCCATTTCCCCAGCGAAGTTGCCAAATCAATACTCGCTCAGTCTTAGCACCAGGTGTTCTCCCCAGCTGAGTTGCTTTCTCCCCAGCTGAGTTGCTTCCTCCCCAGCTGAGTGGCCAACAACTATTTCCAGCCATGGTACAGATCATCCTTCCTCAGCAGAATAGGAAGAGTCAGGGAATCGTCTCCCCACAGAACCATTAGCCTCTGTTCAGAAGAGCAACGCATGAAGAAGCCACAACAGAGTACAGAAGACTGCTACAAACCCCAGCTGGGTCCCATATTACAAGGATATGTCAACCAATGACATGTATCCCCAAGAAATTACATCTCATCAGATCTACCAGTGATCTCATCCCCAGCTGGGATGCCCACTTCAAGCAGATCAGCCAGAGATCTTTGCAACAACGGGGTCCGAACCCCGGTTCGGTATCTTTGCATAATCATAGCATTCGCATCATATTATCCCCTCAGAGCGTAGCATTCCGTCTAATACGGAGCATTACGGCAAAAATCAAAGACATAGCATAATCATAAGTCATGTTGTGAATCCAACACTTGTGAATAATAATCAATCATCGGAATACAGAATACTTTCCTCAAAATCCCCACCAGAGTTCCCAGCAAAAGCAGTTGCCTCGCAAATCACAAACACCAGTATATACACCTCCTGAAACCCGTCCGTGTCAAATCACCAGCAGAAAGCCAAAGACATCCTCTTTGCACTCACACATACTTGTATAAACACTTTCTTGACACCCGTCCGTGTCATATTCCCAGCGCAGTCGCTTACACTTTCATCACCCACATACTTGTTTATATTATACTTTTCTCTTGACACCCGTCCGTGTCACCATCCCCAGCAGATTAAACACTCATCTGTACAATATTCATACTTGCTACTCATGATACGCTTATACAGATACTCGTCCGTATCTTGTATACATCACGTATATATCCCCACAGATTCAACGGTAGTCCTTGTTCTTTGTTAACCAGTTGGTACTCGTCCGTACCATCATCTCAGAACATTGCGTCTAGTGTTTGTTTCTACATGATACTCGTCCGTATCATAGTCTTAAGGATGCTCGTCCGCATCTTTAATCCATACACCGTGTCAAACACTTATGTCTTCTTGAATATAGATACTCGTCCGTGTCTACTATTCCCCAGAGGAGTCCCTTCAGATACAACGCTCGTACGTGTTCCCTGTTAACCAGTTGATACTCGTCCGTATCATCATCTCGGAACATGTGTCAGTTTGTTTCTACATGATACTCGTCCGTATCATGGTCTTAAGGATGCTCGTCCGCATCTTTAATCTATACACAACATACCAAACACTTATACCCTTTGTTTCTTGGATGTAAACACTCGTCCGTGTTTACCTTTTATCCCCAGTAGATCGCCAACAAAGCAATTTTTCTTTTTTGTCTAACACTCGTCCTGTGTTATGATAACCCTGAGAGCAGCCGTACCCTGCTAGGTGGTCGTCCTCCACCTCTTGATGGTCGTCCTCCATCATGCTCATCCGATGGCCGTCCCCATCGTTGATTTTAGCAACCGTCCCCTGCTAGGTGGTCGTCCTCCACCTCTTGATGATCGTCCTTCATTATTTTATCCAATGGCCGTCCCCATTGTTGATTTCGGTTATCTGACACTCGTCCTGTGTTATGATAAACCTTGAGAGCAGCCGTCCCCTGCTGAGTGGTCGTCCTCCACTTCTTGATGGTCGTCCTCCATCATGCTCATCCGATGGCCGTCCCCATCGTTGATACTTTTGGCAGCCGTACCCTACCTGGTGGTCGTCCTCCACCTAAGATGACCGTCCCTCATCTTAACCCCAACAGAGCAGCCGTCCCCTGCTGAGTGGTCGTCCTCCACTTCTTGATGGTCGTCCTCCATCATGCTCATCCGATGGCCGTCCCCATCGTTGATACTTTTGGCAGCCGTACCCTGCCTGGTGGTCGTCCTCCACCTAAGATGACCGTCCCTCATCTTAACCCCAACAGAGCAGCCGTCCCCTGCTAGGTGATCGTCCTTCACCTTTGATGACCGTACCTCATCATCTGTTTATTTCATTTATTCTTTAACCCGATGGCCGTCCCCGTCGTGGTCCCTTTTTTCTTTTAGCCCGATGGTCGTCCCCATCGTTGGTTACTTTTACTATTATGAACTTGATGGCCGTCCCCGTCATGTTTCATTTATTTTCCAGAAAATTTTACAGCTTTATCTTGATGGCCGTCCCCATCATATTTTCTCACTTTTCCCAGCTAGTCGGCCGTCCCCGTCTTAGTTTTGCCTTTTATCCCCAGCATGTCGGCCGTCCCCGTCATTGCTTTACTTCACACACTTTGCCCAGCATGTCGGCCGTCCCCGTCATTGCTTTACCCAGCAGTCGTCCTCTGCTCGACGGTCGTCCTCCGTCGCCCACACTTTACAATATACTTTATTTTCCTTTTACAATCTATATCCCTTTTCTTCTTCATTCTGTGAGAGCAAATTTTAGACTGTCTTTGGTATTCAACCACAAGTTATCTTGTTTGCCTGTTAAGCCGTTGCTTACAACCTGCACAGCTAACTCATGTTTGAATAGGGGCAGCTGTAAACACCCCAAATTTGCCCTCACCCATTCACACCATGGCTTGTGATCATTCTCATATGCATAAACACAATCATACCATCTCACATCTCATTTTTTATTCACTGCATAGTTTCTAAGTCATCTGCACCTAGGGTTTGTGATCTGAGCAATCTCAAAGCTTCTTGAGCCATTCCAAAGGCCACCAATCAATTCAAAGGGATCCATATGTGTTCTTATATCATATTACATCCTCTCAAAGTCAAGATTTCAAAAGAATCACAAGAACTAGGGTTTGGATGGATGCAGAGCCAGGTTTGACTGCACAGTTGACTGAAAATTAGGGTTTTGGTTTCAGAGGCCATAACTCCAAATTTTTTTGGTCATTCTTGTTTCCATTGGTCTCTATATGGTATAGGGAGTATGCATATCAATTTTCATGAAGAAATTCCATGGGGAAGTCATCTGATCAAGAGTTGACTTTCTGGACAAGTCAGTGTAAAATCAAGGCATCTGAGGCCCCCAATGACCCAACCAATGGGTGATCTTCATCATTTTGAGTGTATATGATCTTTATTTGATCATGGAAGAAGATTGAAGTTCACAAAAAATCAAGAATTTAGGGTTTTTGCAAATGTTGACTTTTTGGGCATAGTTGACTTTTCAAGAATGCTACATTTTAGGTCATTTTTCAAGCCTTGATTCTTGATCCAAAAATGCTTCAAATGGAAAAACTTTGGTCATGAAAGTTGTAGATCTCATCTTTCCCTTTTCAAAAAGTACAAGAACATGATCAAACTCTTCTTGGATCAAAAGTTATGGTGTGACAAAGTTGGCAAAAATCATTGATTTTCAAGGCATGCTTCAAATGAGAATTTTGCAAAATCATGTACCAAGGCAAATTGCAACTTCTAATTGGCATCAAACCATCACATAAACATCATGTAAGTCCTAAAATTCAGAATGGACTAGGCATTGCTCATGTTTCATGGCTTTTGGGACAAGATCTTTCCATATGAACCAAAAAGCAAACAACTTGCAAAATCATCATGATCACTTCACCCACTTGCTGCATTGGCCCTTGAACCAAGCTAGCCCTTTCCCCTCATTTTGCTGCGCATCACACAGCCCATGTACTAGCCTAGAAGCTGCCCATACTTTCTCTTACACAAGAGTTGACAAATTGCAAAAGTGGCCATACCAATCAATAAAGGGCAGGTCACATCAGCTGACCAATAGGAGTCCTTTATGCAAAGCAAAGGCAAGCCATTTCATACACCAAGCAAGGCAAAAACACTACACACCATCACATTCACAAAACACACCCCAGCTGAATAAGCCTTCGAATCTGCCTCTACAGCACAAAAACATCCAAACCATTTCCACACTTCAACTCACCATACTTCATAGACCTCAAACCACCAAGAGCCAGGCCTGAAACAAGCAAGAACACCCCATTGCCATTTCTCACCTCAACTTGCAGTTTCATTCGAAACTCTCTCCATAGCTCACAAACATACAAACAAACACCACAGACCTTCTCCACTCACCATCTGGATCACAAAGAACCATTCACAGTGACCTGAAGCTACCTGAAACTCCATTGCCATTTTCAACTGAGTTGAAGCAGAATCTGTCTAAACTCATCAGCCAGCCAACATAAATTGTTCTAAAGCATTCAAACACCATCAAGAGGTCCTAAGGAGTGGATTTCATCAAGAGAAGTGGCCAGAAAGTCATCAGAGTGAAAGCTTCGAATCTCAGGTAGCTCAAGAAATATTTTTCCAGAAATCATTTCTTTTGTTCTAAACTTGTTCTTTGAGTCTCCCTGATCATGAATATGCTTTTAGTTTTTGAAATGGTGATGAAATGAACATTTAATTGATCTCTGAAACTGGTTTGCCCTAAAATTTGTTTGTTTCGATTCATGCTTCTGGGGAAGAGTAAATTTGTTTTGACTTAGGGTTTTGGTTCGTGAGTGTTTGGAGATCATTTCCCAGTTCCTAGATTTCATTTTAGTTAGGTTTTTGGGGTTTTGGGGATTTTCAGGGGAGATGCTGGCCGGAGAAGACGACCGGAGGTCTTCTCCGGCAGCCTGAAAGTGTTTAAGCCCTAATTATGTAATTAATTGCCATTTGAATTTGGACCATTGGATGCGTTGAAAGCGTTGACCTCCCGCGTGTGTGTGTGGTCCAGATCTGCCTGATTAGCCCTAATCCACGTGTTTTATTTAATTAATCCATAATTAATCTAATTAACTCAGAAAGAACCACAGCCCTTGGATAGCGCGCATGGTCAACAAATTCAAACTCAGAATCAATCTCATCCCTCCATTCTGATTACTTTCATTTTATTTGTTTTAATTTCATTTTCTTTTCAATTAATTTGCATAATTCATTAAAGATAGTAAAAAATTTCTAAAAATTATGAAACTTTTTCTCATAAGTTTTAATAATTTTTATGACCCAAAAATATTTTCATTTTATTTTTTATCATTAAAAAAGTATTTTTAAATATTTAAAAGATTATTTTTAATTGATTAATGGAAATTAATTAATTAAAAATACTTTTAGGTATTTAAAAATCACCAAAAAATTCATGAAATGTTCTAAGACATTTAGAAACATTGTCCAACCTTCAAACCAAATTTCTTTTTTGATCTTGATGCATTTTGAGAATTTTTCTTTGAATTAAATCATTTTTTATGCATTAATTTGATCCTAAGTTCAAAAATTCATTTCTGCCTATCTAGGAAGAGTTGGACATTGATTCTTCTTGCATTGCATTGTGTTTAGCATGTAGTTTCTAGGATTAAATGGCCATGATTTGTTTCCTCATTTTCAATTTGTTTGGCATTTCTTTTGTTTAGGAGCCCTAAAAACCCTAAAATCTTAGAAAAATCATAACTTAGGATTGGTTAAGAGTTGAGACCTTCCCTTTGGACATTGGTTTAGTATAGGTTTAGGGACCCTTTGTGTGGCATTTTCCATTTTTTATCTTAGGGTTTGCTTCTGTTTTGGGTTTTTGTTTGATGCTTGATCCATGAACCCTAATTTGGGCTTTCATTTGCATCTTCCTTGCATTCTCTTGCATAACATGACTTGCCATGACATTTCAAGCATCCATGTGATTCATTTGAAATCATAAGACATATAAAAAGCATGTTTGATCATTGCATCACATATTTGCCATGTCATTTGCCTTGTATGATTCATAACTTTTCATGTTCATCCATGCTTCTGAGCTTGCTTCATATGCATTCATAATCTTGTATGAACATCTCCATGTGCTGCCTCATGTTTGTAGCATCTCATAGCATCATTATCATCATCAACATGCTTCTGGTTTGGTTTTGCATCATGTCATTTCATCTCATCTAGCATTGCATTGCATTTCTTTGTAACATTTCAGGTGGTAAGTAAACTTGAGAAGTGAATTTGCCTTCACTTCTCATACCTTTTCTTTTCATCTCTCTTGCATACATTGATGCATTCCTACATATGTTTGAGTTTGAGCTTGCTCATTCTTCTTCCTCCCACTTTCTTTCTTCAAGTGACTTGACTTCTTGAATGAAGCAAGTCACTTTGCTTCTCTTGATCTTGTTCATCTGCTCCTTGGTGGTTCTTTGAAGATTGTTCTTGTTTAACCTCACAAACCTTAGGAACAACCAAGCATGACAATGAATTAGGGTTTTGATTAGTCTCCCCTCATAGTTTTACCTTTGTGTCTCTCTTTGAGTCTTCTCTTCTCACCTCATAATCAGGGACTAAACCCTAAAGGTTTTAAGGCTTTGTGGTTAAGCTTATGCCTGCATCCTTCTATTAGGATGGAGTGTATAACTTTAATCCTAAGTGTTAAACCCTTAATGTGTTTAAATCTCTTAATCAATTCACTTAATAATCACCAAGACATCACACTTGTAACTTGGGCCTTGCATTAGGGTTCTAATTCTTCCTTAATTGGTTAAGAAGGACTAACCCTAGTGTTAATGGACAAGTCCCCCTCAAGTTGTCTTACAAACCATAAAATTCACTTCATCATCATACCAGTAAATAAAATCCACTTAATCAAAGGCTTGTTTTGTCATGAGTTTAATCCCTAATCATGGATTAAGTTGAGGAGCTTTTCTCAGCTTAAACATTGTCATCTATTATCCTTCTATTAGGATGGTGTAATGAGTCTGTTTAATCCTTGATTATGGCTTAACCTCATTACTTAACACTAAACAAAAACCACAAAAACATCTAAATAATCACAAGAAGGTTAATGATCTTAATCCTACATCATGGTGATTAAGTGTGAGAAGCTGACTTCACACTTAAGGTATTTTCATTACCCCTAATCAGAGGGAAGATGTGATGAGTTTACTAACCCATTGGTTTAGGCTTAAGCTCATTAACTTATGATAAACTTTCAAAAGCAATAAAAGATTAAAAATACAAAAAACAAACAATAATCGTCTCCTTCGGGATTCTTTTCTCATCTCATTCACTCATAAACGAGAACTCGCTTCTTCCGTCTAATGCAAGACAGTTTGCACCTGAGCCAGACAGGTCATACACTTGAGCACGGACAAGTAAGCAGTTCACAAGTCAATTTATCTTTCAGTCTCTTTGGGTCGAACTACGGTGTTCTGACTTCCTCATTGCACGAGAGGATACGTAGGCATAACTTAACAGTTATCGAACAAAAGTCTCTGTATATTCCCCCCTCTTTCAGCTTTATTCATTAGCCTCATTATCTTGAGCATCTCACTCCATTCTTACACTGACACTTCTTTTATATACTTCACTTTACACTTCACTGACACTGACACCTGTACATCTTTCCAGCTATTTTATACACCAATTGCACTGACACTACCCCTTTTAAAACACAAATCTTCTAAGCGTGGATCCCGTCGAGTACGACGGACAATCTGGGTGCTAATACCTTCCCAGGTTGTAACCAACCCCCTTTCTCAGTCTCTCTGGTTCGCAACCGTCTTATCCATCTTTTTCTAGGTCTATGCAGCATTACCTTTCCCCCGGGATAAAAATGCCTAGCTGGCGACTCTTTTCATCTCCAGTGAGTTCACGGCTGTGTGTTCTCATTGTCCCTCTCGCCGACCGTTCGCGCTTGTACCTGGATGCAAATCTTTGGGAGCGACACTTGTCTTATTTTTATTTCCTTGTGTCAGTTGGTCGCATCGGGCCACTGTGCAGTCACTATTGAACTTTATTTTGTTTTGTCTGTGTTCGTTGATCCAACGCTTTGGATTTCCTTTTGTTCCCGTCTTTTGTTGTTCTTAGTGTCAACAGTTACACTTGAACCTGTTGATTTATCACTTTGAATACTTCCCGTTTTCGTTTCTTTATTCCCAGTGTATGTCGTCCCCAGTGAGTCTTGGCTTGTGGTCGTTGTTTTATTCTCATTCTGGTCATTCATACCATAATAATCATTCATTGCATAGTTGTACAGAGTTAGATAGCTTGTAGTCCAGCATAACATTGCATTTAGGGGCAAAATTTCCGGTTATTTCTATATTTAAATACCTTTCACCCTGATCGCCTGAGTGTCTTTCGTCATTCATGCCATCTGGTAAAGTTATTTAAATAGGGGCAACTATCATACCCCAAATTTTACCCCTAACTGCTCGCATCATACATTCATTGCATTTAACAGAGAAATTCCAAGTTTTATTTCCAAATTTCTATGCCAAGTCTCATGTTTAAAAAGTTCAATTCCTTTTTCTTTTTTAATTTTCATTTCTCATTCATTTTATTTTCCATTTCCTTTCCAACTTTAATTTCAATATTAGTTTTAATCTTAAGTTCTAATTCCAAATTCAAATTCTCAAATTTCAATCCATATTAAGTCTTAATTTCAATTTCAATTCCAAATTTCATTTCTAAATTCGTTGTGCCATTTTCCTTCAAGTTCTAAATTTCAATTCCCATTTCTATTTCAAATTGTATTCCAATTTTAATTCCAAGTCTTTAAATGTCACATTCCTTTCTAATTCCAATTCCATTCTCAATTTTTATCTCATTCAAACTTTGTTTCAACTTTCCACCAAGAATCTTTTTCTAATTTTGTCCCTTCAAGATGAAATCACAATTCATAACAAAAAAAAAACTTTCAATGTTATTCATATTCTTCATTCATATCATCACAAATTCATGTTAAAACTTACAAGTTACAAGTTGTAAATATGGTTCAATTACAAGTGAATTACATTTTTTTATCACATGATTACAAGAAGTCCCGAAGCTTCCTTAACCCAAGCTAGTGCATTCAAGCCAAATATCTTCATCCAAGTGGTTTCCATTGTCCCTATCAAGAGGGTTCATGCTCAACTTAACCTTACTTCAACAATCACTCTATGCCATTTTGTTTCCTTTGGGACCAATCCTCCACGAGCTTTTGTTTTCCTCCATTGTCACTTGCTCCACATGCCCTTTTCCAAATGTACATGAATTGGAAACCATTTAGAGTTAGAATTCACACATTATTTGCATTTCATTCATATTTCATAACATATATCATTCAATTTAAAAAAAACATAACCATTAAATATTTAAGAGACTCACTCATGGATCTATATTCATCATACCGCATCATTTCATCAATTTTCACATACAATTTTAGTAAAAGAAAACATTCAAACATTTCATACATAACCACATTTTTAAATAGTCATATTCAAGTCAATTCAAGCATATTCGAGACACATGTTCAAAATCCATAAACTTTCTATTCATAACATTTTCATGACATATTATCCATCTTTTTACATTATCATATGCATAATATCATAGAGTTCAAGCAGAAAATCAAATTGAAAAAATATAATAACAGAGTTTCACAAGATAGGACAATTACAGCAGGGGACCACTTGGTTTCTCAAACAAACAAATCCCTGCTACAGACAAAGTTCAAACCTGCTACAACAAACAAACCCATGTCTGCAGAATCACAGACCACTCCCTCTACACACAACTTCAGACTTTGTCCCCCCATGCTTCTTCAACAAGTTTTCACAGTACAAAGATTTCAAATTCACAATACAAAACCCTAAAATCACTCTCCAATAAATAGAGAACACTATTCACTCTTCTAAGGAACCCTAACCGCATACAAGAGCCCTAAGCATCACACAAAACCTAGCTGCATACAAAAGCCACAAAAACCCAAAAATTTCAGATTTGCAGCAACAAAAAAGAACCTAACCACTGTTACATTAGAAAATTTCAGCCACAAAACAATCCACAAACAACCCAAAACAACCCAAAAAACAGCCACAAAAACCTTACAGAACAGCCATCAAAACATTACAGAACAGCCATATTTTCACAACACACATCAATAGCAACCAGAGCAACAAAGACAGAAAAAAGAGAAGACCGAAAAGCATAAAGAGTTGGATGATGAACCTTTGAGCGTCGTCGGAAAAGTGTCGTCGAAATTTCTCTGGTCAGGTAGATTTCTTTAGCCTTTACCCGAAATTCTTGCATATTTGTGTTTATCTTCATGAACCAAGATTTTACGTCATTTTTACTACTGTTTGAAAAAAAAAACCAGACAATACTTTTCATTCTGAAATCCTTCTGTTTCCCTTCATCTTTATCGTTTTCATCTCTTTCTCAACCAAACACTAAGCACAAAAAAAATTGAACAGAATAAGATGAGATAAAAAAAAAGATAACCATAGACCTCCTTCATCAAACTAACAAACAACAACAAACAGAACACAAAAGTAGAACAGATGAAGAGAAACCGACCTCACAGCAACCGTATCATCACCATCACCACATCGTCTTCATAAACATTTCACTACCACCCCCTCAAACGAACAAACCCAATCGTGAATCGCTCTCACCATTTCAAACCTTTTTCTGTTCAAAACCAATTGAGAAAGCAAATCCAGCTTCAAACCGCCCTCACCATCGCCCAACACCTTCAAAATCAGAACCGAAACAAAACAGGAAGTGAATCAAAACACAAACCAGTGAAAACATTGAACCACTCAAACAAAACTGAACAAAAATCGTTACCGCAAGTCGGCCACAAGTTGGAACTCACGCAAACCTCATAACCATTCACACTCACCAAAAACCATCCTTACCTCCTTCATCATTCCGACACCACCTCTGTACAAACTCACAACCCAGAAGGCCCAGAAATGCCGCCCTCGCCATAAACACCAAAACCCTGAGCCGCGGAAACTCACTATCCCCCTGCAAATCCATGAACCATAACAAACCAAAAAAAATCAAAGAAAGTGAAGAGGTAACCTGTGAACAGAAATAGAAAACCGCCGGCTACAACCTCCAAACACACCGCCACCTCCCCGCACGGAACCACCACAAAAACGTTGTAACCATCCAATCCCGTCCAACACTCTCCTTAATCCGCCGCACCACCATTCCCACCGCCGGATGAAGCCGTCGGCAACCAACATATCCCCCTTCGTGAATCAACCGAAACTCAACGCCGGCCACGAGTCCCTCACAAGAAACAATTTCCGCCTCCTTCAACCAACAGCCGCCGTTCACAAACCCTCTACGAGAACGAACCACGGACACCATCCATCGCCCCTGACCATCGCGACCAAACCGAGGCCGCCACCCATTCCGCCGTGAAACCCATACCCACCACCGTAATCTGAAATCGAACCACCACGCAAAACCAAAGAACAAGAACTGAGAGATTTCGAGAGCGAGAGAGCGCAACAGAAAGATATCGCTGCTGAGAGAGAATGGGTAGGACGTTCTTCTCATTTTTTTTTTATCTGAATGAGTTTTTTTTCTTTCTTTATTTTATATAAAACCTGATGTTTTTTTGTTTTGTTAATGTTAATTAATTGTTTATATTTATTTGTGTGTTCATGGACCTTTAACCCACAGACCCACCTATTTCTGCTAACCACACTCACAATGCACCCTCTATTTCGTTTTTAGACTAGCTGGTGATGTTTTGGGCCTTTGGGCCCATGAACCATGCAAATCACTATCAGCACACACTGAATCCAGCGTTGCATTCTTTTTTCTTCTCTTTATTTTTTTTTTTAAATTGTTAAATTCTCTTTGTTTTCAATATTTTAATTTCTATTGTTTTTATGATCTTAGTTTATTTATAATTTTTCTTTACTATAATCACTTAAAAAAAATTATTATAAAAAAAATATATGTTAGATAATTATTTAATAATCTATCCATTTATTTTCTCTTTTTAGGGCCGATGATATGACAAAAAGTCACGATAAATCGTTTCCGATTAATCGTGACCAATATGAGGCCATTCATTTATTTATTTTTATTCTATTTATTTTATTCCATTTAATTTATTCTATTTCAATTTATTTCACTTTATTTGTTTTCTTATTATTTATTTCTCGCACTCTTAGACCATATTAACTTTAATTTTTCAAGATAATAATCCTTGGTCCAACGCCAAGTGAACTTTACATACACTTCACACACGTAAGTCGATCGTTTTACGATCGCCATCTGCACAATCTCTACACTTCACAGCTTTTAAACTTAAGCAAATTGACGCACCACGCTTGTTTTCCACCTCAGCATTCTCGATCCATATATCGAGCCATAGCCCGGTTACTAAGCCCTTTTACTTTGCATTGTCCATTTACTTTATTTGCTGTCATTTATTTTTGCAAGTAGCAACCTATGCCTTAGACTTAGGAGCTTGCACCCTCATTTATTTACTTTATTTTTTCGCATTTCAATCCAAAAGGGAAAGAACTCCTGCAGTTGACTCAATGTCATAGGAAGTTTAGCCATCCCTAGTTCCTTTCAACCTTAACCATTAGTGTTTTATTTTATAACTTTTTGTGACTTTGTTAAGTCACGTGAGTGTTTTCCATAAGACTTACTTTCCCCCGCGAACCTTGAGCGTAACCAAGTGTTCGTCAATCCTTAGGAGAACTACGAGTGCTCTGATTCTATACCCGATACGTAGGCATCGATGCGATGTTGTGCGAGCACCATTAGAAATAAAAACCTTAGGTTCCCTTAGTTTTAGCAAGCAATAAACAACAATAATACAAATATTAACAAGAGGTTCCCGTAGGATACTGCGGATACTTAGGATGCTAACACCTTCCCTAGGTATAATCAACCCCCGAACCTAGTTTCTCCTCATTTAGGGTTTTTACGATCTTTTTCCCTTTTCCCTTTGGATTAAATTAAAGTCGGTGGTGAACATTTAATAATTATGATTCAAGCTTAATTAATAGCTTGGTATCCGATTCTCACCGCAACAGGAGACATCTTACATATTCATCACAAACATTGAAGAGTGAAATCATAAGGATAAAAGCTTTGAATTTGGATGTTAAATATCCAGCAATGCCATGTCTTTCTTTATGGAGAGAGTACTATAAAGGAAGAAGCTTTTAACTTGGATGTTAAATATCCAGAGGAATGCCACATATTTCTTCATGAGTAAGGGTAAGAAGCTTTAAACTTGAATGTTAAATATCCAAACAATGCAACCTCTTCCTAAGAAAAGATTTGATTTGTATGTTTGATTTTAAATTGTGGTGTATAGAAGAGATGCCTTCATACAGAGATGACTTGGTGTCTCATTTGTGGGGAAAGTTGATTTGAGTGCCTTGATCAAAGCCCAAGGTTGAAGCTAAAAGAGTTGAAAACATACTCAATGAGTATTTATATGTGTCTTGTACAAATTCCGAGATTGAGGCTGACTGTTGGGGATATTTCTTATATGAAACCTAAGATGAGGTTATTTTACTGGGGAGCGTTTTGTATAAAGCCCAAGAGGAGGTTGATTGCTTAGGGGATTTCCTTGGAGGGAACTGACGTTTGTTGATGATTAGAGAAGATAGTTGAAACACTTGAATGATTATGATTATGTTCTAATTTTTGGGGATTAATATTTGTTCTAAGACTTCCTATGCTGTTAAGAAGCCCGAAGGTCTTTTATACGAAGCCCAAGAAACGGTTGGGTATAAGTTGGAGAGAGAGATGTTTGTACATATCCCAAGAGGAGGATTGGGAATTTAAAGTGAAAACCAACCCATGAATGATTAAGATTGAATGTCTTAGAGGTTTGACTCTCTTGAGGAAATCTATTAATGGATATAGATGATTAAGATCTATCTTATTCTTTTAGGAAGCCTGGGGTCCTTGTACAAAGCCCAAGATGAGGTTGGGGAATAGATTGTCCAAGTCTGAGAAAAATTCAAGAGAAGTTTCACCTGGAATAATGCCTCTTTGGGTTGAACTATTCTAAAGAAGTTTAAGAAAGGTTTCACCGGGAATTAATTCTTTCTTTAGGGAAAAACTTCTTATTATTGGTCTAGTTGTTTAAATAAGTTGTAATTGAAAAAGATCCTCTTGATTGAACTAAGTCTAACTAAGGATTATTATTCTATAAATTCTAAGATAAACTTAATCTAAGCAAGTATATGACAAGTATGTAAGCATAAATTGAAAAGGTGACAAGTCTTACTTAGATGGAGACCCAAATGTTCAGTGAATGAATTGATATTTATTGAGATTGATTTTATTTTTTGCATGTGAGAAATTGAAGAAGGTTTTAAATAAGGTGTGGGGTCTTACTCAAATGGAGGCCAAAGATCATTCGATTGAATTTAAAAGAATGGTGGGGCTTATACTCAAGGAGAGGCCCAAAGAAGATTGAACAGGGTTTAAAATAAGTTTGAAAACAATGATTGGAAACCAATTGATGGGTGTTACACTCTATTAGAGGCCCATGGATTTTGATGATTTAAAAAGAAATGTGTTGGATCTTACACTCTATTAGAGGCCCAAATGTGTGAAGTGATTAAAGATAGTTGAAAAACATTGAATAGAAAGATTGATTTTGTAAAAGATAAAAATTTTGAAAATATGATAGAATGAGAAAGACAGAAGGGAATTACACTCAATTAGAGACCCAAGATGATTAAAAACATTTGAGATTGAATTTTGAAAAATTGTTAGGGCTTATACTCAGGGAGAGGCCCAAGATTGAAAACAACGATCACACAGTTATTTCAAAAGTCGTATTGGGACGTATACTACGACAGAGGCCCAAAATTATTTAAGTACACAGGGGGGTAGGACTTACACTCAAGGGAGAGGCCCATGTGTATTTGATATGAAGTTTTGAGAATTTAAATCAAGGAAACCCTAATTCTGATTTTTTAGGTATATTTAAAAGGAAAATTCAATTAAAAATGATTTAAAAAATAGATAAATTTATTAAACATGTTATGTCATAATTAGGGTTTTCAAAAAGATGTTTTATTCACATGGGTGTTTTAAATCAAATTGGCTTAAGAAAAATCAAGAAAGGTAATTATTTCAAAATATTTAAAAATCATTTAAATTAATATTTTCCATATATTAAAAATACATCAAATATTAAAGATTTTTTTGATTTCTTTGGCGAATAAATTATTTAAATATGTGAAAGATTTTTGTTCAAAAAATCAATTGAAAATGATTAAAATTGAGGGAGAAATTTAATTTTGAATACAGTTAAGAAAATAATTCAAAATTTTAAAAATTTGAATTATGGCGCAAAGAACATCATCATCTTCCTCATGCGAGCCAAATGCAAAACCCTCCCTATCTCACTCATTTCTTAATGAATTTGCACAATGTAAACATCAAACTTACTTGATTTTTATCAAGGAACACGATGGTACCAATTAATTTCATTTATTTTAAGTGTGGAGTGAGTTAACATGTGATGATCAGATGAACCCTAGTTCTTGCAAAAAAACTATTACATAATCTTATTCAAGTAATAAACATAACAATTGATTGAGGGGAAACACTTTATGAACTACCAGAAGCATGTTGATAACTTGAAAATAAATTTATGATGCATGATTCATATAGTTTGAGAAGTGCAGGCTTACTTGTGCAAGAGGAATTCAAATCCTCGGTTATAGGTGTTATATAAGTGTTTTGATAATCTGGACAGTTTCCTTGGACCTCAAGGAGTGTGTTGATATGCTTGGAATGGATTGAAACCTTATGGATTGGTGGGCTCGAACTAACGTCAGTTTTCTTGGGATGAACTATGAACTTGATGAATTTGGTGTTACAAATGTTATTTAAGTGTTTGGATCATTCATATATGATGTATGTGACGTGTTTGGATCATTTGTTTGGGCAAAAATACTTTGAAATGGAAAATTTGATTTCTCACTTTAGGATTTTGAAACTTTGATAAGAAAGAGTAAAATGGTGGAAAACATGTGTTGTGATGTTTTGGTGTGTTTCAAACAATCAGAGATGGTCCATATTTATAATAGAGGAAGTTGGTTTTTGAATGAATAGTGTAAAATAATGGATCACTCTATCATCCAATGGATATGATTATGCTTCACTTTACTTAGATTCCAAGGTACCAAAGTCCTATAAGTATCTTGACTCAACTACATTTGTAGGTTGGAATGCTTCTTGTGGTGGTTTTTCTCTGAATTTGTGGCGCTTCATTCATGCCACCTTGATGTCTCACATAAAGGCCAAATGTCAAAGTTGAATTTCAATGCATTTTCAATGATGATTATTCACATGCTAAGTCCAATTCTTGACTCTTTGGTCCAACTTTGCAGGTTGTAGACACCCCAAATTTGCCCTCTGGCTTTTGCATCTTTTTTCTGCTTCTCGTTTGCATATCATACGCATTTTTGCATACCATTTGCATAGGCTCCTGAGACATGGGATCATGGTTATCTGAGAATTTGGGTTTCACTTTTTTATCTGCGGATTATCAGAGAATTCAAAGTTTCAGCTATACAGCCATCAGTGGCATCATCCTCTCATTACTCATGTTACAGAATCAGGGTTTATTTCCCTGATTATTTGGTTCTCAAGGATTTCACGTTTGTAAGGACTTTTCGTAGATTCATTTGGTTCGTCATCATGGAATTCTGTTCCATCGATTTACAAGTTGTTCATTCACGATCCAATTCAGACGAACGTTTGACCTAATTTGGTCAAACTATCATGAGTTTACTTCAGTTGCAAGTTATCTGCCTCAGAGGCCCTTTTCTCAGGGAATGCATATCCAAAGTCAAGTTGTGGTGTGTGAAATCCATCAGATTTATCAAGTTGTGATTCATAAGGGGTGTTGGATCATTTTGTTTTGTTGAACAGTTCATTAGTGGTTCATCTGTGGATTTATTTCCCGGAGTTTGATCTAGGAAAATTCAAAGTGATTCATGTGTCGGTGGAGATTCAGAGGACGTTTAATTCAGAGGTTTATTTGCTTCAATGGCAAGTTATTCAGTGATTCAATAGTGGTCCATTCATTTTAATCAGAAGTTGTTGGTGCGAAAGTTTAGGTGTGGTCAAGGTTTGTATTGAGAATGCAATTTGGTTTTCATTGAGAATTAAGGAATTTGGAGGAGTATTCATTCACGTGATCGACTGGCGAGTTGAGATTAAAGTTCAATATCTACTCATTTCACCTTAACCATTTTTTCCCACATCCATAAGTCCATATTCTTTTATATATCCATTTTCAAATCCAATTCATTTTTTCTTCCCATAAATCATTTTTAACCGTTTATCCATTTCCATAATTCACATCTTGTGAACATTATTTTATTCTCCACATTATCTAATTAAACATTTTTCATAAGCCAATTTCTTGACCAATTTCATTCTAAATCCACTTAACTCTTTCTCACTCCATTAACCTTTTCAAATTAGTCAAATTTCTGTTTTTAATCTTTTTTCCGATTTTATTCATTCATATCACAATATTAATATCTTATTTTACTTATCCACACTCCAATTATCAAGTTATTGATTCCTAATCCATAAAATTCATTTTTCTTAAGACAAACCCAAAGTCCAAGCCATAAGAGGCCCATGTTCATAAATACAAAAAAAAACAAAAATAAGCCATAGGACCACATGACCCATCTTGCAGCAAGGAGGTATTTGTTATCCTAGCATATAAAAGCCAACGTAAATCCCTAGGGTAAGGGACCGGAAACAGGGCGCCGCCCAACAAAAAGCAACAAGCACATGCCTTGCTTCAAGCTTGCCCAAATCTCCCTTCACCAATCCCTCACATCTCTAAACCACCACGTACCAACACCATTTTTTTGTGTGTTTCTCTACAATGAGACAAACAAATGCGTGCTGTTATTGCTCTTCAGCTACCGTGAACATCAACAACAATATTCGTCAATCATCCTCCACAGAACCACCTTCATTCTCATCAACCCTCCTCTTCTACCACCTTTACCTCCTTCATCCATCAAAAACTCAACCTGCAAAAAAAAAAAACAACAGCAATACAAAACCAACACACACAGCAACCTTCAACTCCAAATAACCAACAATTCGTCCTTTCCGCAAAAACTGAATAACAACATATTGCCTCATTCATTTCCACCGAACCTGCAAGCCAACTTCACCAACAATCTTCAACTTGTTCTTCTCACAAACAACAGAACCACAAACTTTCCGTCATCACTCTCCGCCAAGCCCATTCTCCCCAAACCGAATCGCACGCCCAAGTAACCATCAACCCGCACCGCATTCACCTTCGGCCTTACCCTCAAAACACAGCACCAAGCATTTCCTTCAACACCACACCAAATAACCATCAACTCCATTCATTAACAGCAACAACCAAACACACCACCTCCAAACATTACCTTCAAACACAGATTCAGAACACAGAATCAGAGAAAGAGATGGAGTGAGCCGAGAGATATTGAGAAATAAGAGCGAACCGTGACGTAACCGCTCACAACAACTTAAAGCACCCGCGATTTGAAGAAAAGCCATGAAATCATAACCGTGAAATCAGTGAGAAACACGAACGAAGTCGTAACTGAACGAGACTTTGAGAACAAAGAATGCTTCACGGCGAGTTGAATCTCACGGTGTGATTTACACCTTCATTAGGGCACAACACCGACGAGCAAATGATGGGAGTTTGAGATGTTAGCAGCGAGATTTGAAGAAGGAAGAGGCTTCACCGTGGTTTCGCCAATGGTCGAAAGGAGAGAGACCTTGAAGTGAAGTCGGCGGCGCAAATCAAAGAGGGCCATGGTGGTGGAACCCCTTCTTCGGCTGTGATTTTGTTCGGCGAAGGTGAGGATGAACTGCGGAGGGTGCATCGCCGGCGATCGCGACAGAAGAAGAGGTTCGCAGCGGGAGCTCATGTCCGCGGTGACGTTGAAATCCCGGTTGAAACGTTGCTCCGTTTGATTTCACGCCGGTGGTGCGATTTCACGAAGGAAGGAACACTAGGGATTGCGTTTTGTTGGTGGCTGCTTCGCGTTTTGCTTTTGAGGAAGGGATCCGTTTTTGGTTCAGCAAAAGAGGAACAAGGGAATGTGTGTTTCGAAGCTGACTTGCCTCTTTCCTGTTTTTCTTTCTTTTCCATTTAATAATTGTGATTGATTTTTGGTATGGGCCCTGCTGTTCCTACCTACATAAGTCCATTAGTTTACTACCGCACCCCTGCCTGTGTTAAATCCTTTCCTTTTTTCTAATTTCTTATTTTGTTTGTCCATATTATAATTGATTGTTGATTAACTTTTATTAAATGTTTATCTTAGAACTCGATTAGAGTTTTTGATATAATTAGATTTTTAGTTAGATGTCAATTTTGGCTATATTTCTTAATTAATTTAGATTTCAATTTTAGTGATTAAATAGAGTTGTGTTTAGACTTTGTGCTAGTCTTTCTTTTTATTTTGATATTTTGTAGGCTTGTTGATTGATTTCGAGAATGGCGGATTGGACTTGGGGATAGCCTCGAGATTGATTTGTTTGCTCGTGGATGGTTGATTGGTTAGTGTTCAGGAACTTCTTAAGACAATTTGTGACGACTAATAGACCATTGCCTGGGGTCTGGAGACTTATCCTGATAAATATGATCATTGATTCTAATTCGGATGCGCTCCTAGAGTTTGGTACTTGTGAAAAAAAGCATTCCTGATTTCTGTTATGCGTATTGAAGAGGCAACGGACCTTCTCCGTTAGGTACCACTGAGGCCCGATTTTACTTACTGCATGCTGTTGCATCTGGAAGTCCTACTGGTGTAGGCTATGTTTGTGCATTGTCCATTTACTTCATTTCACATTCTCATTTCCTTATCTTATTTCTTATTCATCTTAATTCTTATTCCTCATCTTCTCTTATTCTTTCTCGACTGGAGGGGTGCTTAGGCCACCATGGAGCTTCTCCTTTCATCTTTCTCTTCTTCTTTCTTTCTTCTTTAGGATAGTGAGCCTCACTAACCCTTAGGACATCCGAGCATGTGAATATTAGGGTTAGACTAGTCCCCCACTTAGTTTTACCTTTGTGTCTCTTTTGAGCCTTCTCTTCTTATCTCATAATCAGGGACTAAACCCTAAAGGCTTTAAGGATTTGTGATTAAGCTTATGCCTGCATCCTTCTATTAGGATGAAGTGTATAACTTTAATCCTAAGTGTTAAACCCTTAATGTGTTTAAATCTCTTAATCAATTCACTTAATAATCTTCAAGACATCACACTTGTAACTTGGGCCTTGCATTAGGGTTCTATTTCTTCCTTAATTGGTTAAGAAGGACTAACCCTAATGTTAATGGACAAGTCCCCCTCAAGTTGTCTTACAAATCATAAAACTCACTTCATCATCATACCATTAATCTAAAATCCACTTAATAAAGGCTCGTTTTTGTCATGAGTTTAATCCCTAATCATGGATTAAGTTGAGGAGCTTTCCTCAGCTTAAACATTCTCATCTATTATCCTTCTATTAGGATGGTGTAATGAGTCTGTTTAATCCCTGATTATGGCTTAACCTCATTACTCAACACTAAACAAAAACACCAAAAACATCTAAATAATCACAAGTAGGTTAATGATTTTAATCCTACACCGAAGGTGATTAAGTGTGAGAATCTGACTTCACACTTAAGGTACTCTCATTACCCCTAATCAGAGGGAAGATGTGATGAGTTTACTAAATCCATTGGTTTAGGCTTAAGCTCATTAACTCATGACAAACTTTCAAAAGCAATAAAAGACTGAAAACTCCAAAACAAACAATAATCGTCTCCTTCGGGATTCTTTTCTCATCTCATTCACTCACAACCGAGAACTTGCTTCTTCCGTCTAATGCAAGACAGTTTGCACCTGAGCCAGACAGGTCATGCACTTGAGCATAGACAAGTAAGCAGTTCATCAGTCAATTCATCCTTTCAGTCTCTTTGGGTCGAACTACGGTGTTCTGACTTCCTCATTGCACGAGAGGATACGTAGGCATAACTTAACAGTTATCGAACAAAAGTCTCTGTATATTCCCCCTCCTTCCTGTATCATTCTTTAAGCCTCATGATCTTGAGCATTGTATTCCAGTTCTTACACTGACACTGTATATATCACACTTCACTTTCTTTTACACTGACACCTGTACATTTTCTTCCAGCCTCTTTATACACAAATTGCACTGACACTACCCCTTTAAAACACGAATCTTTTAAGCGTGGATCCCGTCGAGTACGACGGACAATCTGGGTGCTAATACCTTCCCAGGTTGTAACCAACCCCCTTTCTCAGTCTCTCTGGTTCGCAAACCGTCTTATCCGTATCTTTCTAGGTCTATGCAGCATTGCCTTTCCTCCGGGATAAAAATGCCTAGCTGGCGACTCTATTCATCTCCAGTGAGTTCACGGCTGTGTGTTCTCATTGTCCCTCTCGCCGACCGTTCGCGCTTGTACCTGGATGCAAATCTTTGGGAGCGACAGCTTGGCGACTCTGCTGGGGACCCTTATATTGTAACCAGGGCTTCTGGTTCTGTTTGTGGGTTCCTCCTAGCGCTTGATTGATTTGTGTTTACTGGGGTGTTATGTGCCTTTTTGTATTTGTATATGTGTATTTATTTTTGCTTTATGTACAGTTGCTTTACTGCTTACTTTACTGCTTTTGTATATATCATACTGTCATGCTGCTGGCTGGATCTGGTTTTTGTTTTGGTGGGTGGGTATTCCATTGAGAGTTAAGGTCCTATACCTGGGACCTGAGTGACACCTAGGCTAGAGTGAATCATATTCTTTCCCATTCCATCTCGGTCTGGTGCGGGAATATGAAACACGGTTCAGATATGGGTTTCTTCTTGAGAACTCTGTGTTGCAGATTTCCTGCAATGCTAGGGCTATCTGGGAAGCCTGCTAAGTCTGGATGACCTTTAGTTTTGACCTTCAGAAACTGAGGTGAATTAGAGGAGGAACTTTTATGGTTATTGTAAACACTGTACCTCCGGGTTAGAAGTGTTTACACTTCTCATAACTGATCCAAGTCTGAGGATCCTTGTTTTAGAACACCACCTGTGAGGGGGTCGGGCTGTTTACAGGTTTGCAGGAACCCTTGACCTCAACATACCCTCATTACCAGTACAATTGTTTGATCCGGTCATTATGATCCTGAAGTTATTGACCTCTGGTTTTCAGTTACTATACAGAGATCTTGTGGTTACAGACACTTGATTCTTGGTCCGGCATTCCAGATTCCAGGCAGTTTCTAGCTGTCATCCCATGTCTTTGCATCTTTTGCATCATTATATTGCATTTTGCATCTGCATTGCATTGCATTTTCCTCCTCCAGAGAGCTCATCCTTCCTTTTTGTCCATGGTTAGCCAGCTGATTTCCCGGTACTCCGTTTGAACAAGCGGTAACTGTTGGAAGACGACAAAGTTGTTTGAAGCAAGACCGAGCAGTGTCAGGAACTAAGAAAGGGTCAGATTGGAAGCCGTCAGTAGCTATGTCAGAGAACAACCGTCAGAATGTTGAGTTTCCACTTGGTTTCACTTTGATGACCAATCCTCTGTATGGTCTTTCTCCTGACGAAGATCTTCCACAAGTGTACAATCTTGCTCAAGCTCAGCCTGTACAGACCCCGATCGTGAATCAGAATGTACCTGAACCATCTGTTGTCCGTGGTGGACCTTCATCTTCTTCTGATTCTACGAATTATCAGAGTTTTGCCTTCCCTATGCCAGACTTCCAAGGGGCAATCCCTCTTGTGAAAACCAAGGATCCACAAGTTATTGATCCTGCTGAAAGATTTCGTGTGTTGGAAGAGCGACTCAAAGCCTTAGCGGATCCTGATGCCTTCGGTTTTGATGCTCTAACCCTGTGTTTGGTGCCTGGTCTTGTCATTCCTCCAGATTTCAAGACTCCGAAGTTTGAGAAATACACTGGTGTCAGTTGCCCGAAGCGTCATTTGGGGATGTTTTGTAGAAAAATGACTTCTCATGCCCGCAATGATAAGCTGATGATTCACTGTTTTCAGGACAGTTTAAGTGGGGCATCTCTAAGTTGGTACTTGGATTTGGAAAGCAGTCATATTCGATCTTGGAATGATTTATCCAGAGCTTTCGTAAAGCAATACCAGTACAATATGGACGTGGCGCCCAATCGCATGCACTTGCAGAGCCTATCCCAGAGGAGTGGTGAATCTTTCAGAGAATATGCACAGCGGTGGAGAGAATTGGCAGCCCAAGTGCAACCACCACTTTCAGACAGAGAATTGATTGACATGTTCGTGGGCACCTTGCAGGGTCCATACTTGGAAAGAATGAGTAGCATTGGGATGACAAGCTTCTCTGATTTGATGATAGTTGGAGTATGCATTGAGAGCCTGCTCAAAAGTGGAAAGATCCAGGACTTTTCGAATATCCCAGCTAGTGAAGGTGAGTCTGTTGTTAGCTCCCAAGAGGAAGAATGGAATGACGTCAGTGCAGTCATGGAAAATATCAAATATTCTAGACCAACATCTTCTCAGAGATCATCTATTCCCGTGTCTGGTCACTCTTATGGGCATTCGGCAATGCTCAGAACACCATGTCAGAAGTCCTGGACTCCTCCTCGTCCAAATTTGCAAGCTCATGGTCGAAGACCTCAGAATCAACTTTAGAGCCAGCCTAGGCCTCGTAACAATCTGGAAAGAAGGATTGCTCCTCTTCATCCAGTCCCCATGGCATACAATGAACTCTTGCCGCATCTAATTCAGAGCTCTTTGGTGGTTCCTAAACCTCTCAAGCCGTTACCAGAGCCGTACCCTCCAGGGTACAATCCTCACGAGCAGTGCGGGTATCATGGTGGATCAATGGGGCATTCAACTGAAGATTGCAAAGCTTTTCAAGCCAAGGTACAACAATTGATCGACAAGGGCTACATTTCCTTTCCAGAAGGAAGCTTGGTTGTGCACGTCAACCTTTCACCTGTTTGAGTTCAAAGACTTCAGAAGAAGCGTATCTTGACTTCAGTGGCTCAGACAACAATTGTCATCAGAGTTGGTGATCACTGTATCCTTTTATCATTTGCATTTGTAGTTTCTTTCTTGTTAGCAGCTACTTGTCTTTTAAGCATTGTTATTTTAAATGGTAATGTTAATATAGTGATCTTGCACTTTTGAATCAATTATGTCGCATTCGCTCATTTTTCTTTACTTGCATTGAAAAAAACAAAAAAATTGCATCCATATACCTCCCATCTATGTCACTGTTGTTTAGCAGGTTTGAGGGAGGATGATGACAACTAAATACCCATAATTGCGCAAGGTATGCTTTCAGGGTAGAACCTGCTGACGATGTACATGCATTGTTTCAATTCCCAAACACCGGAGATATAAGGGAGATAGACCCTCGTCAACCCCTCTGAGCCTTGAAGTAGGAGTTTCTTTTCTAAACAGAAAAAACCCTCACATTTAACCCGGGGTAGGGTAGTCATCAGTTAATTTGACCGAGCGTTCAAATTTCCAAAGTAGTGTGCATCCGAGGATCCATTACCCTCTATTCATTACACCTCATGAGGTCAAGGGACGTGAAACCACAATGGTTACCCCTCCACAACAAAGGAATGAGGCAGTCACTACCCTTTCAGCAAGTCAGACAAACCAGTGTCACACGATTTGTTCAACAAAAAAATAAAGCCCGCTAAGTCAAAAAAAAAAGTGAAAACAAATGACTTAGGCAAAAGTTAGGGCATCCCGCTGGACTTCAAAATTGAAAAATTCAAAAAAGGAACCAGTCCAGGCAAAAGTTAGGGAGTAAAAAAAATGAAGGAAAAAGTTCCATAAGAACAAAATCGTGTGACCACAGACACAAAATCAGAATGGGTGACTGTTACTCCAAGAAACCTCATTGGTGCGTAAACCATCAACGTCATTGGTTCCTCAATCATTACAAAACCCTTGTGAGAAGCAAGCGCTTAAGTAAAATTAGCTGAGCATAGGACTGGAGAACATCAAGGAGAATGGGTGGGCACAGATAAACTTTGAGCCATAAATCCTTCTTTCTAAAAACCGTGAACCAGACCACGTTATAACCCTTGAAAGTCCTAATTGAATCAGGTTCAATTCCGAAAGCATACTACGACAAGGTTGCGTAAACTGACTCCTAAAGGTTTGCTAATTCAACACTACGTTTGGACTAATCATCCATTCTTCACACACTGTCACAACATCAAATAAATAAATTTTCAAAAAAACTTGCATGTGTACTGCATTAAAATTACCATTTGTAAATGAACAGTTTTAATTGCAAGTCAGCCTGTGTCATCAGGAAAGTTCCTACAAAGAGCAATCGCGAGGGAACTTGATCATTCAACAATGATGACCAGAATCAAGAGCATCTTGTCAGCCTATGAATCAGGGGCATGTTATCCAGTGGCTTTGTCGCCCAAGGTATCCGTCAGGGTAAAGCAAGTTCCTAAGCATCAGCTGACGGAGGGACGTCATTCAAGAGTCAGTTGATCAGAGCTGAATCTGCCAAACAGGGGCTGGACACCCAGAGTTTCCATTGACTAAGGGTCGTTTCTTCCAATGCTCAGTCAGAATGAATCAAGTCGCTTACACGCCCATACCGAGGCAGGACACTTCCAGAGATCACTAAGTGCAACTCTCCTCGAGAGAACATCCAAGTCTGCTATTCCAGAAATTGGATAATCAGTGATAGTCTGTTCAGAGACTCACCCAACAGGGGCAAACTTTGGCTACGCAGAGCAAAGTTATATCAGTAATCTCGGAGTTCAGGAGGAGTATCGGGAAATCGTGCTACCCACCCTCGCCTTTGTCACCCTTCTCAACCAGAAGCCTTGTCACTAAGACCTTTCTCCCCATCTTCGGGAGTTCTTATAGCCTTTCATAAGCATTGCATAAATTGTTTGCATATGTTATTCATGTCGCATCTCTAGAGCATACGCATCATAAGTGCATTGGGCATTCCCTCCACAAACATCAATCTCACACCCAGGGCCCCGTAACCCTAACTTATCAACCTTTCAAAGTCCAGTTCTCGTCTGGCAAGCCTTTGCAAAGCCCAGTTCCCGTCTGGCAAACCATTCAAAGTCCAGTTCTCGTCTGGCAAACCAATTTCAAATACCAGTTCTCGTCTGGTAGGCGAATCTTTTAACCAGTTCTCGTCTGGTCACCCTTTCATTTAGCCTTTTGGACGCCAGTTCTCGTCTGGTAATCATTCCTTTTCGGAGTCAATTCCCGTTTGACAATGAACCCCAAGGAGTCAGTTCTCGTCTGACGACTTATTCTTTGCCCATCAGTTCTCGTCTGTTGGCTTACCTTTTATAAACCAGTTCTCGTCTGGTAATCCACCTTTAAAAGTCCAATTGCTTGGCAACCAAAAATATATATCTATCAACCTGGCCCTAGCGCCCAACCATCCTTGTTTCATATCCTTGGCATTGAGCATACGTCGGCATTGTACATCATTTGCATTGCATCTTCATACCGCATGGTTTCTGTTTTAGCTCTGATGTGGGGCAAGAATCGTTTCAAGACGTAATCTGGGGCAGTTATCTCAAGACTTGTTGAATTTCTGCGAGAGTTTGAAGACACTGGGGCAATTCTGGGTGCCAAGTCTTCTGTAAAATCCTCTGAAGACGATCTTTTTATGGATGATGCAGTATGGTATAATTGAGGAGTTAAGGGAATGATAGTTCACTCAGGATGATCGGTAATGCAACTTTTGAACTTCAGAAGTTTGAAACACTGTGTTAATTCTCAGGGAATGTCTGGTATTTATTTTACTAGCAAGGCATTGGAAGTTTATTTCTTCCCCGAGCATAAAGATCTTCTTTCAGCCGACAAGATTCCCTCATGAGGAGTTGGTTATTCGCATTCAGTCAAAGCCAATTTTCATTGGCATATCTTCCCAGCACAGCTGTCATGCTATACTTGGGGCATATTTTGATTCTCCAGCAAAGTCTCTCCTCAGCAGAGCATTGCCAAATCTTTTCTCAACCATGCCAGAGGGTTGGCACATCCCCAGCTGAGTTGGAACAGACGATATCCCCAACGGAACTTCAAGGCTAAGTGAATCGTTCTCGTCCCCAAGCGGACTTATCTTTCCACAGTGAAGTTTTCCCAACAGGCAGCTGAAGGCCTTGCTTCCCCACAAAGTTAGAATTACCAGAATTCCCTCCTCAACAGGATTGTGTGATCAAGCATCTTCCCTAGCCAAGTCTAAAGATGATTTTTCCCCATATAGTCATCGGGATTTTCATTTCCAAGGGATCTCCCCTGAGCAAGAAGAAATTCTCCCCAGTGGAGTCAGAGCAGGATGATCAGATCCTCAGCAGATGTTCAAAGCAATTAAACGAAGTATACCTCACGAAGAGTCGTCCTTCCTCCAGTGAAAACCTCTCCAACAAGCATCAGGTTGCCAACACTTCGTTCCCATCAGAGTTAAAAGCTTTCAACCCGTCAGCAGTATACAGGATGCTTCCCAAATTCCCCAGCAGAGAGTTGAAGCTAAAACAGTTGCCTCACATTCACAAACATCAGTATATACTCTTTGTGGCACCCGTCCGTGTCATATCCCCAACATAAAGCCAAAGACGTCCCCTTTTGCACTCACAGATACTTATATATATACTTCCTTGACATCCGTCCGTGTCGCCTTCCCCAGCACAGTAACATAAACACTTTGTATATCAGATACTTGTTCATACTATACTTTTCTTCTTTCGACACTCGTCCGTGTCACTCTCCCCAACAGTTAAACACTCATCTGTACATCACTCATACTCATTACACTTATACAGATACTCGTCCGTATCTTGTATGTACCACTTATATATCCCCACAGATTCGACACTAGTCCTTGTTCTTTGTTAACTCGTTGGTACTCGTCCGTACCATCACCTCAGAACATGCGTCAAGAGTTTGTTTCTACATGATACTCGTCCGTATCATAGTCTTAAGGATGCTCGTCCGCATCTTTAATCCATACACCGTGTCAAACACTCATGTCTTCTTGAATATAGATACTCGTCTGTGTCTACCATTCCCCAGAAGAGTCCCTTCAGATTCAACACTCGTCCGTGTTCTCTGTTAACCAGTTGATACTCGTCCGTATCATCAGTTCTGAACATGTGTCAGTATTTGTTTCTACCCGATACTCGTCCGTATCGTAGTCTTAAGGATGCTCGTCCGCATCTTTAATCTATACACAGCGTCAAAACACTTATACCTTTTGTTTCTTGGATATAAACACTCGTCCGTGTTTACCATTCCCCAATAGATCGCCAACAAAGCAAAATTTCTTTTTTATCTGACATTCGTCCTGTGTCATGATAAACCCTGAGAGCAGCCGTACCCTGCTAGGTGGTCGTCCTCCACCTCTTGATGGTCGTCCTCCATCATGCTCATCCGATGGCCATCCCCATCGTTGATTTTTCTATCCGACATTCGTCCTATGTCGTGAGTTTTAGCAGCCGTCCCCTGCTAGGTGATCGTCCTTCACCATTAAATGACCGTCCCTCATCTTAACCCTTTCAGAGCAGCCGTCCCCTGCTAGGTGATCGTCCTTCACCTTTGATGACCGTACCTCATCATCTGTTTATTTCATTTATTCTTTAACCCGATGGCCGTCCCCGTCGTGGTCCCTTTTCTTTTTAGCCCGATGGCCGTCCCCATCGTTGGTTACTTTGCTTTATGAACTTGATGGCCGTCCCCGTCATGTTTCATTAATTCCCAGAGAATCTTACAACTTTACCTAGATGGCCGTCCCCATCGTGATATCTTCTTTTTTCCAGCTAGTCGGCCGTCCCCGTTTTGGCTTTACCTTTTATCCCCAGCATGTCGGCCGTCCCCGTCATTGCTTATTTACCCAGCAGTCATCCTCTGCTCGACAGTCGTCCTCCGTCGCCCACACTTTATAATATACTTTACTTTCTTTTTACAGTCTATATCCCTTTTCTTCTTCATTCTGTGAGTGCAAATTTCAGGGTCTTTTGGGTATTCAATCACTGTTTATCTTGAACGTCTAATAGCCGTTGCCCTCATCCTTTTCAGATTAACAGTTGCTTGAATAGGGGCAGCTGTAGACACCCCAAATTTGCCCTCTGGCTTTTGCATCTTTTTTCTGCTTCTCGTTTGCATATCATACGCATTTTTGCATACCATTTGCATAGGCTCCTGAGACATGGGATCATGGTTATCTGAGAATTTGGGTTTCACTTTTTTATCTGCGGATTATCAGAGAATTCAAAGTTTCAGCTATACAGCCATCAGTGGCATCATCCTCTCATTACTCATGTTACAGAATCAGGGTTTATTTCCCTGATTATTTGGTTCTCAAGGATTTCACGTTTGTAAGGACTTTTCGTCGATTCATTTGGTTCGTCATCGTGGAATTCTGTTCCATCGATTTACAAGATGTTCATTCACGATCCAATTCAGACGAACGTTTGACCTAATTTGGTCAAACTATCATGAGTTTACTTCAGTTGCAAGTTATCTGCCTCAGAGGCCCTTTTCTCAGGGAATGCATATCCAAAGTCAAGTTGTGGTGTGTGAAATCCATCAGATTTATCAAGTTGTGATTCATAAGGGGTGTTGGATCATTTTGTTTTGTTGAACAGTTCATTAGTGGTTCATCTGTGGATTTATTTCCCGGAGTTTGATCTAGGAAAATTCAAAGTGATTCATGTGTCGGTGGAGATTCAGAGGACGTTTAATTCAGAGGTTTATTTGCTTCAATGGCAAGTTATTCAGTGATTCAATAGTGGTCCATTCATTTTAATCAGAAGTTGTTGGTGCGAAAGTTTAGGTGTGGTCAAGGTTTGTATTGAGAATGCAATTTGGTTTTCATTGAGAATTAAGGAATTTGGAGGAGTATTCATTCACGTGATCGACTGGCGAGTTGAGATTAAAGTTCAATATCTACTCATTTCACCTTAACCATTTTTTCCCACATCCATAAGTCCATATTCTTTTATATATCCATTTTCAAATCCAATTCATTTTTTCTTCCCATAAATCATTTTTAACCGTTTATCCATTTCCATAATTCACATCTTGTGAACATTATTTTATTCTCCACATTATCTAATTAAACATTTTTCATAAGCCAATTTCTTGACCAATTTCATTCTAAATCCACTTAACTCTTTCTCACTCCATTAACCTTTTCAAATTAGTCAAATTTCTGTTTTTAATCTTTTTTCCGATTTTATTCATTCATATCACAATATTAATATCTTATTTTACTTATCCACACTCCAATTATCAAGTTATTGATTCCTAATCCATAAAATTCATTTTTCTTAAGACAAACCCAAAGTCCAAGCCATAAGAGGCCCATGTTCATAAATACAAAAAAAAACAAAAATAAGCCATAGGACCACATGACCCATCTTGCAGCAAGGAGGTATTTGTTATCCTAGCATATAAAAGCCAACGTAAATCCCTAGGGTAAGGGACCGGAAACAGGGCGCCGCCCAACAAAAAGCAACAAGCACATGCCTTGCTTCAAGCTTGCCCAAATCTCCCTTCACCAATCCCTCACATCTCTAAACCACCACGTACCAACACCATTTTTTTGTGTGTTTCTCTACAATGAGACAAACAAATGCGTGCTGTTATTGCTCTTCAGCTACCGTGAACATCAACAACAATATTCGTCAATCATCCTCCACAGAACCACCTTCATTCTCATCAACCCTCCTCTTCTACCACCTTTACCTCCTTCATCCATCAAAAACTCAACCTGCAAAAAAAAAAAAACAGCAATACAAAACCAACACACACAGCAACCTTCAACTCCAAATAACCAACAATTCGTCCTTTCCGCAAAAACAGAATAACAACATATTGCCTCATTCATTTCCACCGAACCTGCAAGCCAACTTCACCAACAATCTTCAACTTGTTCTTCTCACAAACAACAGAACCACAAACTTTCCGTCATCACTCTCCGCCAAGCCCATTCTCCCCAAACCGAATCGCACGCCCAAGTAACCATCAACCCGCACCGCATTCACCTTCGGCCTTACCCTCAAAACACAGCACCAAGCATTTCCTTCAACACCACACCAAATAACCATCAACTCCATTCATTAACAGCAACAACCAAACACACCACCTCCAAACATTACCTTCAAACACAGATTCAGAACACAGAATCAGAGAAAGAGATGGAGTGAGCCGAGAGATATTGAGAAATAAGAGCGAACCGTGACGTAACCACTCACAACAACTTAAAGCACCCGCGATTTGAAGAAAAGCCATGAAATCATAACCGTGAAATCAGTGAGAAACACGAACGAAGTCGTAACTGAACGAGACTTTGAGAACAAAGAATGCTTCACGGCGAGTTGAATCTCACGGTGTGATTTACACCTTCATTAGGGCACAACACCGACGAGCAAATGATGGGAGTTTGAGATGTTAGCAGCGAGATTTGAAGAAGGAAGAGGCTTCACCGTGGTTTCGCCAATGGTCGAAAGGAGAGAGACCTTGAAGTGAAGTCGGCGGCGCAAATCAAAGAGGGCCATGGTGGTGGAACCCCTTCTTCGGCTGTGATTTTGTTCGGCGAAGGTGAGGATGAACTGCGGAGGGTGCATCGCCGGCGATCGCGACAGAAGAAGAGGTTCGCAGCGGGAGCTCATGTCCGCGGTGACGTTGAAATCCCGGTTGAAACGTTGCTCCGTTTGATTTCACGCCGGTGGTGCGATTTCACGAAGGAAGGAACACTAGGGATTGCGTTTTGTTGGTGGCTGCTTCGCGTTTTGCTTTTGAGGAAGGGATCCGTTTTTGGTTCAGCAAAAGAGGAACAAGGGAATGTGTGTTTCGAAGCTGACTTGCCTCTTTCCTGTTTTTCTTTCTTTTCCATTTAATAATTGTGATTGATTTTTGGTATGGGCCCTGCTGTTCCTACCTACATAAGTCCATTAATTTACTACCGCACCCCTGCCTGTGTTAAATCCTTTCCTTTTTTCTAATTTCTTATTTTGTTTGTCCATATTATAATTGATTGTTGATTAACTTTTATTAAATGTTTATCTTAGAACTCGATTAGAGTTTTTGATATAATTAGATTTTTAGTTAGATGTCAATTTTGGCTATATTTCTTAATTAATTTAGATTTCAATTTTAGTGATTAAATAGAGTTGTGTTTAGACTTTGTGCTAGTCTTTCTTTTTATTTTGATATTTTGTAGGCTTGTTGATTGATTTCGAGAATGGCGGATTGGACTTGGGGATAGCCTCGAGATTGATTTGTTTGCTCGTGGATGGTTGATTGGTTAGTGTTCAGGAACTTCTTAAGACAATTTGTGACGACTAATAGACCATTGCCTGGGGTCTGGAGACTTGTCCTGATAAATATGATCATTGATTCTAATTCGGATGCGCTCCTAGAGTTTGGTACTTGTGAAAAAAAGCATTCCTGATTTCTGTTATGCGTATTGAAGAGGCAACGGACCTTCTCCGTTAGGTACCACTGAGGCCCGATTTTACTTACTGCATGCTGTTGCATCTGGAAGTCCTACTGGTGTAGGCTATGTTTGTGCATTGTCCATTTACTTCATTTCACATTCTCATTTCCTTATCTTATTTCTTATTCATCTTAATTCTTATTCCTCATCTTCTCTTATTCTTTCTCGACTGGAGGGGTGCTTAGGCCACCATGGAGCTTCTCCTTTCATCTTTCTCTTCTTCTTTCTTTCTTCTTTAGGATAGTGAGCCTCACTAACCCTTAGGACATCCGAGCATGTGAATATTAGGGTTAGACTAGTCCCCCACTTAGTTTTACCTTTGTGTCTCTTTTGAGCCTTCTCTTCTTATCTCATAATCAGGGACTAAACCCTAAAGGCTTTAAGGCTTTGTGATTAAGCTTATGCCTGCATCCTTCTATTAGGATGAAGTGTATAACTTTAATCCTAAGTGTTAAACCCTTAATGTGTTTAAATCTCTTAATCAATTCACTTAATAATCTTCAAGACATCACACTTGTAACTTGGGCCTTGCATTAGGGTTCTATTTCTTCCTTAATTGGTTAAGAAGGACTAACCCTAATGTTAATGGACAAGTCCCCCTCAAGTTGTCTTACAAATCATAAAACTCACTTCATCATCATACCATTAATCTAAAATCCACTTAATAAAGGCTCGTTTTTGTCATGAGTTTAATCTCTAATCATGGATTAAGTTGAGGAGCTTTCCTCAGCTTAAACATTCTCATCTATTATCCTTCTATTAGGATGGTGTAATGAGTCTGTTTAATCCCTGATTATGGCTTAACCTCATTACTCAACACTAAACAAAAACACCAAAAACATCTAAATAATCACAAGTAGGTTAATGATTTTAATCCTACACCGAAGGTGATTAAGTGTGAGAATCTGACTTCACACTTAAGGTACTCTCATTACCCCTAATCAGAGGGAAGATGTGATGAGTTTACTAAATCCATTGGTTTAGGCTTAAGCTCATTAACTCATGACAAACTTTCAAAAGCAATAAAAGACTGAAAACTCCAAAACAAACAATAATCGTCTCCTTCGGGATTCTTTTCTCATCTCATTCACTCACAACCGAGAACTTGCTTCTTCCGTCTAATGCAAGACAGTTTGCACCTGAGCCAGACAGGTCATGCACTTGAGCATAGACAAGTAAGCAGTTCATCAGTCAATTCATCCTTTCAGTCTCTTTGGGTCGAACTACGGTGTTCTGACTTCCTCATTGCACGAGAGGATACGTAGACATAACTTAACAGTTATCGAACAAAAGTCTCTGTATATTCCCCCTCCTTCCTGTATCATTCTTTAAGCCTCATGATCTTGAGCATTGTATTCCAGTTCTTACACTGACACTATATATATCACACTTCACTTTCTTTTACACTGACACCTGTACATTTTCTTCCAGCCTCTTTATACACAAATTGCACTGACACTACCCCTTTAAAACACGAATCTTTTAAGCGTGGATCCCGTCGAGTAAGACGGACAATCTGGGTGCTAATACCTTCCCAGGTTGTAACCAACCCCCTTTCTCAGTCTCTCTGGTTCGCAAACCGTCTTATCCGTATCTTTCTAGGTCTATGCAGCATTGCCTTTCCTCCGGGATAAAAATGCCTAGCTGGCGACTCTATTCATCTCCAGTGAGTTCACGGCTGTGTGTTCTCATTGTCCCTCTCGCCGACCGTTCGCGCTTGTACCTGGATGCAAATCTTTGGGAGCGACACAGGTCTGTAATGATTTATTATGTTGTACATTGAATGAGTTTGGCATTGTTCATTGCAACTTGACAAGAAAATTTTTGTGTGGCAAGTAATGTTCAAGACTGGTTTTGCAAAATAGCTATTGGAAGGCATGTTTAGAGGTCCATAACTTCTTGCTCAAATGGAATTTGATGATGTTCTTAGAATTTTGGGAAAGCTGATAGGATGTTATCTAACTTTAAGAGGCATAAGGTCAGATAGGGTACAGACGCGAACGGTCGGCTAAAGGAGAAACGAAACGAAGGGAATAGAGTCGCCAGCTAGGCATTTTTATCCCGAAGGAAAGGTAATGCTGCATAAACCTGGAAAAGATATGGATAAGACGGTCGCGAACCAGAGAAACTGAGAAAGGGGGTTGGTTACAAACTGGGAAGGTATTAGCACCCAGATTGTCCGTCGTACTCAACGGGATCCACGCTTAAAATATTGTGTTTAAAGGGGTAGTGTCTGTGCCATCAAACATCATTGTCCATTCTTCTTTTGGGTCAGGCCCTTCAGTGTGAACAGGCTCTTCATGATCTTTTGCTTTCAGGAACATGATGTCTTCATCAGGGAAGTCAAATCTCATTGGTTGGTAATCATCAATGGGTTGCTCAGCCAGATAATCAGACAATACACTGCCCTTGATAGCTTTTTGAGATGTGTACTGAATGTCATACTCTGTCAGAATCATTTGCCATCTTGCAACCCTTCCAGTAAGTGTTGGCTTCTCAAATATGTACTTGACTGGATCCATCTTTGAGATCAACAAAGTAGTGTGGGTCAACATATATTGTCTTAGTCGGCGAGCAGCCCACGCTAAAGCACAACAAGTTTTCTCGAGCAGTGAATAACACTGTTCATAGTCGGTAAACGTTTTTCTTAGGTAGTATATTGCATACTCTTTTCGACCAGACTCATCATGCTGGCCCAACACACACCCCATTGATCCTTCTAATACTGTCAGGTACATTATTAGAGGTCTTCCTTCAACTGGAGGCATAAGGATTGGAGGTACTTGTAGGTACTCCTTGATTTTGTCAAAAGCCTTCTGACAATCTTCATTCCACCTGACCGTTTGTTCCTTTCTTAACAGTTTGAACAGGGGCTCACAGGTTGCAGTAAGGTGAGATATGAACCTTGAAATGTAGTTCAATCTACCTAAGAACCCTCGAACTTCTTTTTCAGTCCTAGGTGCAGGCATCTCCTGAATGGCTTTGACTTTGTCCGGATCAACTTCAATTCCTTTTTCACTTACAATGAATCCCAGCAGCTTACCGGAACGTACCCCGAATGTGCATTTGTTGGGGGTTCAGCTTCAACTGATACTTTCTCAGACGCTTGAACAACTTCAGCAGATTTACCAGATGATCTTCTTCAGTGAGGGACTTGGGAATCATGTCATCCACGTAGTATTCAATTTCTTTGTGGATCATGTCGTGGAATAATGTTACCATAGCCCGTTGATAAGTAGCACCGACATTCTTCAATCCAAATGGCATTACCTTATAACAGAATGTGCCACAAGGTGTGATGAAGGTAGTCTTCTCCATGTCTTCGGGTGACATCCTGATCTGATTATAACCAAAAAAACCATTCATGAAGGAAAACACCGAGAACTGAGTCGTGTTGTCGACCAATACATCAATGTGAGGTAAAGGGAAATCATCCTTCGGGCTAGCTCTGTTCAGATCCTGGTAATCAACACACATCCTTACTTTGCCATCCTTCTTAGGCATTGGTACAATGTTAGCAACCCATGGCGGGTAACTAGTTACAGCAAGGAAACCGACGTCCCACTGTTTTTGTACTTCTTATTTAATCTTCATGGCCATATCCGGACGAGTACGGCGTAACTTCTGTTTCACTGGAGGACATTCTTCTTTCAAAGGAAGCTTGTGCATAACAATGTCAGTATCCAGACCTGGCATGTCTTGATAGGACCAAGCAAAGACGTCGACGTATTCTTGAAGCATATCAATAAGCTGTTCCTTCACTGAATCTTGCAGACTGACCCCGATCTTCACTTCTTTCAAGTCTTCTTCAGTACCAAGATTCACTATTTCAACCTTCTCCTGATGAGAAGTAATCACTTTCTCTTCTTGCCTTAACAACCTGGCTAACTCTTCAGGTAAATCATAGTCTTCTTCAACCCCTTCATCGGCTTGATTAATCAGCTTGTCGAAGTCATACAACGTCATAGCAGTGCTGTTGTTGGTGCCATCTGGAGGATAGTCTCTGCAAGGGTTGAGATTGGTTCATTTTAGTGATCAGTTTTAATCTTGTTTAGAAAAAGTGAAAATGAAGTTATTTATTTTGAAAACATTGCCATTTTATTGTTTTGTACAAAAGTGAAAAATGAAAAGACATTGAACGAAAAAGAGACTCGTTTGCAAATGATGTCCGATATTCATTGATTAATCATTTGCACAAAATTACAATATGGCCCTATTACAAAATGAGTCCTGACACCTTGGGCAAGATGCAGGACTTGATGCATGCTAAAAGACAGGAAATAATAATTACTCTGCAGGAGTAACCCTTATAATTTCCTGGGAAGACCAGTTAAGGACTTGGTTCCCTGGGATCCTTGGATGTATCCAGCTCTCCAGGTTGTGGTCGCTTTCCTCCTCGTCTTCCTGATTATTAACAACATCTGGGGTGAGCATCCCCCCACTGACAAATTTGGGCTCCTTGGCAGCCTTTGATTGATCTGTAACCCAATCCAAATCTATCTTCCTTCTTTTCCAATGGCAGCAACTTGCCCCAGCCTTGAGCAGTACCTTCTTCAACAACCTTTCGAGCTTGCTGATAAGAGATGATCGAAGTTCCCATCTTGTCCTCCTAGGATGCAGCCAATACTCCAGTAGCCTCATTAACATTTAGGGCCTCAAACCCTTGGCTCATTGTCTCATGGATTTCACCATCCATCTCAATATATTTGTATGTAGCCAGATGGCTAACAAATATGTATTCCTCACCACAGATGGTGATAATCTGTCCTTCCCATTTGTACTTCAGTTTCTGGTGAAGGGTCGACGTTACTGCACCTGCAGCGTGAATCCAGGGTCGACCTAGCAAACAGCTATATGCCGGCTGTATGTACATCACATAGAAAATGGTCTTAAAGACCTGTGGACCGATTAACACTGGAAACTCCACCTCTCCCAAAACAGATCTTTTGGAGCCATCAAAAGCCCGAACCACAAGGTTACTTGGACAGAGAGCTATCCCATCATACTCTAGCTTGACAAGGGCTTTCTTAGGTAGGACATTGAGTGAGGACCCGGTGTCCACAAGCACATGAGACAAGACAACACCTTTGCACTCCAGGGTTATATGCAAAGCTTTGTTGTGGAGACGTCCTTCTGTTGTCAAATTAGCATCAGTGAACCCTAGCCCATGGCTAGTGTTGACATTCGATACCATAGTTTCCAGCTGATTCACAGTGATCTCTTCTGGCACGTAGGCAGCATGCAGAACTTTGAGAAGTGCATCCCGATGGGCTTCGAAACATAGCAGCAGAGATAGGATTGAGATCTTTGAAGGAGTCTGGTGGTCTGGTCCACAACTTTATAGTCACTTCTTTTAATGATTCTCATAAACTCATCCTCATCTTGATCGAAGGATGACTTATGAGTTTCTTTGGGTGCAAATTCTTCTGGTATCACACTCTTGCCTTTGGCTTTGGCAACAGCTTCTGCCTCAGTGTTGTTTCTAGGGATTTGTGAAGCAAAGAGACGTTCGCTTCGGGTGAAGCCTCCGCCTCCCCCAACATTGTCCACTTGGGGAGTGAGAACTGGAGAATCAAGAAGGACTTTCTCTCCATTGCAGTATAGATCAGCACCATAATGCCATGGTATAGCATTGTCTTTGTCAAATGGGATTGGCTCGGGCACTGTGATGGTGATTGGGCTTACTGCTGCAGTTGTTGGGACTACAATGGTCTGTGGATCATAAAAGATTGTTACAGGACCTCTGGTGGGTGTAGGTGAAGGTGAATTGAAGCTTTGTTGAGACTATTATTGAGGTTGAAAGTTGTTAGAACTCGGGACCGTTGTCGGGTCATAATAGATTGTGACAGTGGAAACATCATTATTGGTTGTTGAAGTTGTAGTAGCCGGTGCAAATGAATTGTTGTGTGTTGAAGTGACAGATGGAACAATGGTTGTTGCAGTTGTATGAGAAACACTTGGAACAATGGTTGTTGCAGTTGTAGCTGAATTAGTTGGAACAATGGTTGTTGCAGTTGTAGGAGAAACACTTGGACAGATGGTTGTTGCATTTGTAGAAGATTCACTTTTTGTTGATAAAAGGGTTGTTGGTGTTGTAGAAGCTGTGGTTGTAATTTGCAAAATGCCTTCCTTAATCAAGTTATTGATGCCTTTCCTCAAGCCGGCACACCCATTCTCGGAAAGTTTGCATGATTCACAACAGGCCTCACAACCTGGAAACACTTGGCATTTTAAAAGTTGGGCTTTAACCTCTGCCAGAGGTGTTTGAATGCATGCAATGTCTTCTATTAAACTCGTGGGTGAACCATCCCCTATAGCATTAATCCTTGGCCCACTGTGGCTTGGCATAGGATTCTTTATTACATTGGGAGGAGGTGCAAAGTTCAGGGCTTTTGAATCTACCAGATCCTGAACCTTCATATGCAGGGCTCTGTATTTTTCCGTAGAGTGACCAGGTGCATTGGAATGAAAAACACACCTAGCATTGACATCATAGTTTCTAGGAAGGTTTTAAAGATCAGCTGAAGCCAATGTCTTCAACTTAACAAGATTGAGCTTTAGGAGTTGTGGCAGCAGTGTAGCATACGACATAGGAATGGGGTCAATTACTCGGTTGACCTGAGATGGTCGTTGTTGAAACGAACATTGTTGTTGATTTTTGTTGTTGTTGTTGTATGATCTTTGTTGCGGAAACTGTTGTTGTTGCGGAAAGTGTTGTAGTTGTTGAGTATACTGAGGAGGTGGAGCAGGGATAGTAACAGCAGCAACTGTCCTGGGCAAATATTAGGGTCTCCCTCTTCCCATGTGCACAGAGTTGGTTTCACCAGATCTACGGGGCCCAGCAAATGGTTTTCTTGTACTACTTGAACTGGCACCGTTATTGGAGATCTTTCCCATCTTCAATAGGCTCTCTATTCTTTCCCCAGCTATCACCACATCTGCAAAGCTGGTAGAAGAGAAAGCAGCCAATCTGTCAATGTATGTTCCTTGAAGAGTATTCATGAACATATCTGCCATTTCCCTTTCAGACATGGGAGGTTGAACTGCAACAGCAAGTTGCCTCCACCTTTGGGCATATTCCCTGATGCTTTCACGGGAAGATTGAGACATTCCTATTAGAAGGGTGCTGTTTGGGGCCATGTCCAAGTTGTATTGATTCTGACGGATAAAAGCTTCAGCCAAGTCTTTCCAGTTTCTTACTGTGGCTCTAGTCAGGTGGGAATACCATTCTCGGGATGCCCCTGTTAGACTATCCTCGAAGTAAAACATCCACAGCTTTTCGTCCATGGTGTATGCTTTTAACCTTCCCAAAAATGATTGAAGGTGGGTGCGTGGGCAGGATGTGCCATTATACCTTTCAAAACACGGGGGTTTGAACTTGTGAGGAATTCTCACCCCTTCCACTAGTCACATGTCCTTTACATCAAATCCTAGGGAATTCTGGGATTCAAGAGACCTCAGCTTCTCTGCAATCTCATCCTACCTACGGTCGTAAACTTCATCCCCAGCCCCAACAACTGTAATCTGCTCTTCTTGAGGATCCTCTTGCAAGATCCTACCTCCAGCAGTGTTACCCTGAGTATTCCTTATGACATTAACTTCTGGGTTTAGATGAGGCCCAAACTCTGGTGGATCAATGCGAGGCTTCCCGTGATCGTTGTTACTGGTACCTCCTATACCTGGATGGTGTTCTTCAGGAGTTTGTCTTTCCACCAACTCCCTTAGCCATTCCTGGCTCTGAGCTAAGACAATCATTACAGTCATGAATTGGGTCATCTGATTCCTCATCTCAACCCTCTCATTTGCCATTTGGGTCCTTACTTCATTCAAGTCTTGTTGTACTTGATCCATCTGAATTCCCGAAAGTTTGTTTCTCGTCGGGTACCGGTGTATTCTGTTGAAAGGGAACACTCTTCTGCGAGCAATGTTTCCTGAAACCACAACAAAGTGAGAAACAGCAATAAAACAAAACCTACAAAACAAAGTAAATGTTAGATTACAATGTAGTATGCTTATTTGTCTTCCAAGGGTATCCGGTTTGGTTCTTTGGTTTTGACCTTTCCAGACCTCGAGGAAATACTGATGATGTTGATTAATAAAGCCCACCATAAATAACACAAACTGATATATTACAAAGGATAAAAATACATAGATTGATTACAATACATGCCCATGGTGGGTCAAAATACAACAACAAAAGAAAAGTACAACAAAAGGAAAATTACAAGTAAAAGAATCAAACATCCAATCCAAAGTCATCCTCTCTGACTTCCTTCAGGAGGGCCTCAGTCATTGTCCCCACTGGGTGCTCTGTAATAGTCCTGATGAGGAGGTTCCTGGTAGCAATGACACTGGTCAACTTCTTATGCTTATCCTAATCCTTTGACCTCTTCAACCCCGCCCGGAGTTTCAATTCAGATATCTCCTTTTGAGCTGCCAACAAATCCTCCTGATGCTTCCTCTCACTAGCCTCCAACTATTCTATCTTAGCCTGAGTCCTCTGATCTTCCTGTGCACGGGATTCAGTGATCCTGATCCACCTAGCCTGGCTCTCCTCAAGATAATGCTCTGCCCTAGCCTTCTGAGTCCTTGCTTCCTTGCAAGCATTCTTCAGTACTAACTCCCCTGCCCTAGCCTTCCTGATGTAGTCATCCGTCTTCTCAATCTTGGTCAAATGCTCAATCCTGAGCCTTTCTAATCTCTCATTATCCAGACGAATGTCATTTCTCTCCCAGAGAGTCTTCTTTAAGGCTTCACCTAGATGAGTATTCCTTTCCTTCAGCTTTTCAAATTCTTCCAGGCTGACAGTTGCTGTAGGTTGTATTGTAGAAAGTCCAGGTACATCTTATAAAGTAAATGGCATTCGGGTGATCTGAGCTCTGGTACGGGACCAATCAGAATACTGTGATGAAGCAATGTTGTTGCACTTGCCAAGGATGGCTGTCCCTTTGGTCTGGATGTTGTCCCAAGCCCAGGCAGCTTGTCTGACAACAGCAGAGTTGGGTTGAATTTCACAATAAAGAGTTTCAGCCAAATCTTGTCCTCTGGGAGGATGAACCAAAGCATATCCTAATTATATTTTAAATAGTAAACGGTTGTAGTTGATACAACCTTTCACTCTGTCGCTCCCACCAAATGATACCCGGTCAAGAGGGGTACAGACGCGAACAGTCGGCGAAAGGAGAATAATGAAAAGAGTCGCCAGCTAGGCATTTTTATCCCGAAGGAAAGGTAATGCTGCATAAACCTAAGAAAAGATGGATAAGACGGTTGCGAACCATAGAAACTGAGAAAGGGGGTTGGTTACAACCTGGGAAGGTATTAGCATCCAGATTGTCCGTCGTACTCGACGGGATCCACGCTTAAAAGATTTGTGTTTAAAAGGGGTAGTGTCTGTGCTATTTTGTGTATAAAAGCTGGAAAAGAATGCAAGTGTCAGTGCAAAAGAAGTGTGAAGTGAAGTGAAGAAGTGTCAGTGCATGAAAAGAGTGTAGAGCTCAAGACTATGAGGCTTAAAAGAATAATGTTGAAGAGGGGGAATATACAGAGACTTTTGTTCGATAACAGTTAAGTTATGCCTACGTATCCTCTCGTGCAATGAGGAAGTCAGAACACCGTAGTTCGACTCAAAGAGACTGAAAGATAAATTGACTTGTGAACTGCTTGCTTGTCTATGCTCAAGTGTATGACCTATCTGGCTCAGGTGCTAACTGTCTTGCATTAGACGGAAGAAGCAAGTTCTCGCTTGTGAGTGAATGAGGTGAGAAAAGAATCCCGGAGGAGACGATTATTGTTTGTTTTTGTGTTTTCAATCTTTTATTGCTTTTTTGTGTTTTTCATAAGTCAATGAGCTTAAGCCTAAACCAAGGGTAGTAAACTCATCACATCTTCCCTCTGATTAGGGGTAATGAGAATACCTTAAGTATGAAGTAAGCACCTCACACTCAATCACCATGATGTAGGATTAAGATCATTAACCTACTTGTGATTATTTAGATGTTTTTTGGTATTTTGTTTAGTGTTAAGTAATGAGTTTAAGCCATAATCAAGGATTTAATGGACCCATTACATCATCCTAATAGAAGGATAACAGATGAGAACATTTAAGCTGAGAAAGGCTCCACAACTTAATCCATGATTAGGGATTAACCTCATGACATAACAAGGCCTTTATTAAAGTGGATTTTAGTTAATGGTAAGATTAAGAAGTGGATTTTATGGTTTGTAAGACAAACTTGAGGGGGACTTGTCCATTAACACTAGGGTTAGTCCTTCTTAACCAATAAAGGAAGAATTAGAACCCTAATGCAAGGCCTAAGTTACAAGCTTGATGTCTTAGTGATTATTAAGTGGATTGATTAAAGGATTTAAACACATTAAGGGTTTAACACTTAGGATTAAAGTTATACACTCCATCCTAATAGAAGGATACATGCATAACCCTAATCACAATGCCTTAAAGCCATAAGGGTTTAGTCCTTGAATATGAGGTGAGGAGAGAAGACTCAAAAGATGACACAAAGGTAAAACTAAATGGGGGACTAATCAAACCCTAATTGTGGTCAAGCTTGGGTGTTCCTAGGGTTTATAAGGCTTGCAAGAAGATCTTCAAGAGAAAAGCCACCAAGGAAGAAGCAGGATGAAGGAAGAGAAGCAGCAAGAAGCAAGACAACTTACTTCTCTTAAGAAGATAAGTTGCTTGAAGAAAGAAGGTGAGGAGGGAGCATGAATGAGAAAGCTCACTATAATTCACAAGTAAAATGCAGCAAAGAATGCATAAAAGAGACGAGAAGAGATTATGAGAAGTGAAGACAAATTCACTTCTCAAACACTTACCACCTGAAAAGTCACCAACAAGAAATGAAAGGAAATGAAAATGAGATGAAATGCAAAGATGGAAACCAAAGTCAGAAGCATAATCATGATGCAAATGATGCTATGAGATGGTATGAAAACATGTCAAGAAATGAGGATGATCATACAAGTAATGAAGATGCAAATGAGACATGAAAGGAAGCATGAAAGTTCATGAAAACTTATGACATCAAATGAAAGCAAAAGTATGGAAAATGGATGATGCAATGATCAAACATGATTCTAATATGTCCTAAGATGTCTTATATGTCATGTGGATGCACAAAATGTCATGGCAAGCTCATGTATGCAAGCATATGAAGGATGAATGCAAATGAAGGCAAAGATTAGGGTTTACATACAATATGCAATGCAAAATTCAAATCAGAAGCAAAACATGAGATAACAAATTGAAAATGGGATCAAAGGTACCCTAAACCCACATGATATCACACCCCAAAGGAGGAGACCTAACTCTTAACCCTAAGGAAGTTATGATTTTCCTAAGTTATCTAGGGTTTTAAGGGACCTCATAAGGAAAAATGCAAAACAAATAAAAAATGAAAGATAAATTCATGCCAATTTTATCCTAGAAACTACATGATATGTGGGATGCAATGCAAAAAGAATCACTGTCAAACCCTTCATGGTTAGGCAGAAAAGATTATTCTAAGTTAGGGTCAAAAATATTGATTTTTAAGAACCCTAAATCCAAAGAAAATGTCAAAATGGATCAAGAACCAAAAAGAAATTTGTATGAATGGTTTGATAATGTCTCTAAATGTGTCAAGATGCAATGTGATTTTTTTGGTGATTTTTAGAAACTTAAATGGTATTTTAATTAATTAATTTCCATTAATTAATTAAAATAAACATTAAAATATTTTAAAAATACAAATTTTATGCAAAAAATAAAATAAAAAATATTTTCAGAATGAGAAAAATATTTAAAGTCATGATGCAAAAAATAAAAAAAAATTGAAAGTCTCTAGCTATTTTAAATAAAATGCACAAGAAAAATGCAAGAAAATGAAATAAAATTAATTTAAATGGAAAAGTAAACAGATCCTGAGGCCAGTATTTGAAGTTGGGAGAAAAAAGTTGATTGGCGCGCGTTTTAAGGGCTGGGATTTGTCCTGAGCTAATTAACCTAATTAATTGATTTAAGGATGAATTAAGGCTTAATCAAACAATCAGGAACGTCCATACGCGCGGCAAACACAAGATCCAAAGGTCATTATTCAAACTCAGCCTAATTACTGGATTAGGGCATAACTACTTTCAGGTGACCGAAACAGTGTTCCGGTCATCTTCTCCGGCGAACACAAACCCTAACTTCTCCCTAAGCCTCTAATCTCCAAATTTCTTGCACAGAAATGATCCTCTAACATTCCTAAACCTAAATCCCCAACCAAAAATCATTTATTTCGCATCATGAACAAGAATCGAACCAAAACGTAAAAATGGGCAAAAGTTTCAGAACTTGCATACATGGTGGTTTCTCAACCATTTTCAATAATAATCATATCCCCATGACCAGGGGAGCTCAGAGAATCATAAAATAACTTAAAAACAAGCTTCTGGGAAAAAAGTTCATAAGCTATACCTGAGATTGAACCTCCTGATGCTGAGCTTTCTGGATCCTTCTTTGGTGTAAATCCCCTCCTATGAACCTTATGATGATGAAATGAAGCTTAGAACAAGCTTGTATGGCCTGGTTTGAAGGTTCTGGCTCTAGTGTAGCAGATTTGGAGGGTTGTGTATGTGATGTTTTAGGCTGTTTCAATGCTTGATTCTTGATCCCTGGATGGTGTGTGACTTGTTGGTGAAGAAAAGTTTGAGGTTTGATGGTTGTAGGAAGAGTTTCGAAGAGATGAAGGAATTTGCAGTTTTTGTGAAATCTGATTGTGTTTATGTTCTGAGCTCATGTGAAGCTTGTTTTATGATCCATAAACTAATCATAAACTATTGGAAAGAGTCAGAGGAATTGACATGTACTGTGGGAATGGCATGGGGCAATTGGCCAAAAAGTCAATGGTTGGTGTACCTCAAGTATGGGTTGTGACAGAAGCTATCCTAGGGCTACTATGAGTTCTGTTGGCCTTAAGGATGGCCATGGGATGCTTTGGAATGATCAGAAGTGGATGAATGGTGAGATGTCACATGTTTTGCCTTTTTCACAATTTGTTGCATTTTGAAGTTTTGGTCATGGACATGTGACATTCCTTGGGCAATTTGCAACAAAGTGGACCATATAATGTTGTTATGATACTTTGAGATTTATTAGAAACCAAACAAACCCCTAAGAATCATTCTTGCAAGAATTTCCTCTTTGTGACTTTTATGATAAATGACTTATGATACTTGTGATCCAAGGCATGAAGGTGAGAGATTCTTTGGGAAATTATGAATTATAGGTCATGTATGATGTTTGTGTAATGGTTAGAAGTCACTTAGAGGTCACAAATTGGTTTGACATAAGTTTTTGCAAGTTTCCCTCTTTGGTACATAAGTGAAATTTTGTGATTTTTCCCAACTTTGCAAAGCCATAACTTGAGTTCTAAGATGAATTAGATCAAGTTCTTGTAATTTTTGAAAAGGGAATGATCCAATCTACAACTTTCATGACCAATAATTTTTCATTTGAAGCATTTTTGAATCAAAAAGAGGAGGTTGAAAAACTTTCCCAAAATGGCAAGTTTGTATTACAAGTCACTTTCCCAAAATGGCAACTTTGCAAATGGCTTGAAATTCCTCAATTTTGTGAACTTCTAACTTCTTCTAAGATCAAATAAAGATCATATACATCCAAAATGATGGAGAAGACCCTTTGGTTGGATGATTGGGGGCCTTAGATGCCCTGATTTTGCACTGACTTGCTCAAGAAGTCATCTATTGATCAGATGCCTTCCCCCTTGAATTTCTTCATGAAAATTGGTGTGTATGATCCTCATATCATATAGAGACCCATAGAAACAAGAATGACCAAAAAAGTTTGAGTTATGGCCTCTGAAATCAAAACCCTAATTTTAGGTCATCTGTGTGTAAACACCCCAAATTTTCCCTCACCCATTCACACCATGGCTTGTGATCTTTTCATTTGCATAGATCCAATCATAGCATCTCATGTGGCTTTTTTGTTTCACTGCATTGGTTCTAAGTCATCTGCATCTAGGGTTTGTGATTTGAGCCATCCCTTAGCTACTTGAGCCACTTCAAAGGTCATCAATCACTTAAAAGTGGTCCATGTGTGTTCAAACATCATATTATATCCTCACAAGGTCAAGGAAGTCAAAAAATCACAAGAACTGAGAAAGGCATGGAAGCAGAGCCAGGTTTAACTACACAGATGACCTAAAATTAGGGTTTTGGTTTCAGAGGCCATAACTCCAAATTTTTTGGTCATTCTTGTTTCTATTGGTCTCTATATGTTATGAGGATCATGCATATCAATTTTCATGAAGAAATTCAATGGGGAAGGCATCTGATCAAGAGATGACTTCTTGAGCAAGTCAGTGCAAAATCAGGGCATATGAGGCCTCCAATGACCCAACCAAAGGGGTTTCTCCATCATTTTGAATGTGTATGATCTTTATTTGATCATAGAAGATGTTAACTGTTCACAAAATTGAAGAATTTCAAGCCATTTGCAAAGTTGCCTTTTTGGGAAAGTGACTTATAATGTAAACTTGCTATTTTGGGAAAGTTTTTCAACCTCCTCTTTTTGATGCAAAAATGCTTCAAATGAGAAAACTTTGGTCATGAAAGTTGTAGAATGGATCCTCCCATTTTCAAAAAGTACAAGAACTCATTCTAATTCATTTTGGATCAAAAGTTATGGTTTGTCAAAGTTGGATAAAATCACTTATTTTTCACTTTGGCACCAAAGAGGGAAACTTGCAATTTCACATGCCAAGGAAAAATGTGACTTCAAAGTGACTTCCAATCATCATACAAACACAATGAAATGCCTAAAATTCAGAATGCACCAAAGAATTCTCAAGTTTCATGACTTGTGCATTAAGAAACTTCAAAAGGACCAAAAGTTCACAAAATTTGCAAAACCACACATAAGCTTTGATCCACTTGCTGATTTGCCTCAATCTGATTCCCATGGTCATCCTTGAATCAAGCTGCAGCAGACATGCCTTTGCTCTGGCCCTAAAACAGCCCATACCTCAAAGGACACATAGACTTGACTTTTTTTAAAAAGGGCCATGCCAATCACACTGTGCCACCACCAACCCTCTGCCATATCACAGTTTGATAAGTGGACAAAATGAAACTAAAACGACACAAGAGGTAAGCCTGAGCTCTCCCACAATCCATCTTGCACAAAATCTGTCCAAAACTTCTCCTCTTCAAAACTCCTTCCTCAGCCATCAAAAATCCAAAATCTCTTCACCAACAAACCACAAATCATCCATAGAACAAGAATCACCCCCTGAAACAGCTTGAAACATCACACACAAAGACCTCCATTTCTGCTACACCAGAACAAAACAGCCTTAACCAGTCATTATCAAAGCTTTCTAAGCTTCATTTCATCATCAGGGTGTTCAAAGAAGAGGGTTTGCACAAAGGGTGAGTCCAGAAAGCTCAGAAACAGAGAGTCTTCATCTTTGGTAACATGAAGAACATTTTTCCCAGAAGCTAAGTTTTAAGTTCTTTTATGATTCTGCATGTTCCCCTGTTCATGGGGATGTATTTACTTTTGAAAATGGCTGAGAAACCATCATGTATGCTGTCTCTGAACATTTGCCCGTGTTTCGTATTTTTCTTCAATTCATGCTTATAAGGTGAAATAAATGGATTTTAGATGAGGGTTTAGGTTTAGATTGATGAAAGGATCATTTTGGTGGAAGAAATTTGGAGTTTGGTAACCTGTAGAAGAAACTAGGGTTTGTGCTTGCCGGAGAAGATGACCGGAACCACTGTTCCGGTCATCTGAAAGTGATTAATGATAATTAGGGTTTAGGGACGAGTTTGAATCTGGAGCGTGCGATCTTGCTTCCCGCGCGTGAATGGACTGCCTGGATGGTCTCATTAAGCCCTAATCCCATAAAATGCCATAAGTGCCAGATTTACGCGGATAAAGTGCATGTGCCTCCCAATCCTCTGAATGTGATGTCTTCACCCTGGCCCTTTGCCATGTGGGGCATTGATATGATTGGCAAGATTGAACCGACTGCTTCAAATGGCCACAGATTCATCCTGTTAGCCATTGATTATTTTACCAAGTGGGTCGAAGCAGCTTCTTATGCAAATGTTACCAGGAAAGTGGTAGCCCGATTTCTGAAGAGAGATATCATTTGTTGGTATGGAGTTCCCGAGCGAATCATTACCGATAATGGTTCCAACTTGAACAACAAAATGATGGCAGAACTATGCCGGGACTTCAAGATCCAACACCACAATTCTTCTCCTTACAGGCCAAAGATGAATGGCGTCGTTGAGGCAGCTAACAAGAATATCAAGAAGATTGTACAGAAGATGGTGGTTACCTATAAAGATTGGAATGAAATGCTACCGTTTGCCTTGCATGGGTACCGTACGTCAATCAGAACATCCACTGGGGCAACACCGTATCAGCTTGTGTATGGTATGGAGGCAGTCCTACCTGTTGAAGTTGAATTACACTCCCTGCGGGTACTGATGGATGTTAAGTTGAATGAAGCAGAGTGGGTCTGATCCCGATACGAACAACTGAATCTGATTGAAGAGAAGAGATTAGCTGCAATCTGTCATGGGCAGCTGTATCAGAAAATAATGAAGAAAGCCTTCGATCAGAAAGTCAGGCTCCGAGAGTACCAAGTAGGAGATCTTGTGCTGAAAAGACTCCTCCCTCCTCATACAGACCACATGGGCAAGTGGACTCCGAATTATAATGGTCCATTCATAGTAAAGAAAGTTTTCTCGGGTGGAGCACTGATGCTCAGTACTATGGATGGTGAAGACTTCCTGTCCCCTGTGAATTCAGATGCAGTTAAAAAATACTTCGCGTAAAAATGACCCGTTGGACATAAAAACAGAATGTAAGTCCAGGCAAAAATAGGGCATCCCGGCGAGTCAAAAATAGAATAAAAGGCTCGGGCAAAAATAAGGGAAAATGAATAAAAAAATGTGTACACCCGCTGAGTTGAAAAGCCGCATTGGACGACTCAGGCAAAAATGGGTATCCCGGTGGATTGAAAACTCGAAAGGGCGATCCACGCAAAATAAGGGAATGAGCGAACAACTGCATTCTGAATTCGTTTGTATCACTTACAACAAGGTGAACTCCGAAAGGTTCGAGCGTCGGTCAGAACCAGCCTCCTTCAAAAGCAAGATGAGAAGAACGACAAAAGTCATACGAGTCATAGCAAAAGGGAAGCTCCTTGAAGCGTCATCAGCATTGCCAGCATCTTTTTGTTTCTCAATTTGTAATGATTTCCTCATTTCAGGGGATCCGTTTCTTTGACTATATCTTGCCAATTCAGGGCACACGAATTAATAAAATCAGATTTTCAGTCATGTTTCGTCTCGTACATTTTATTTTCGTTTGCAAAAATGTCCGATGTCTTTAAGATATTGATTGCATAAATACAGATGCGTCCCTTCTAAAAATACGTGCTTACAGGAAATATACTTACTCCCGGGAGTGTCTAAATTCCTATGATGGAATCCAGTAAGGGATACCTCGGGGTACTTGCGCGTTTCTTTGTCTTTACAGGATTGCAGGTATCCAAAGCGCAACATGGGGCATGAAAGCTTCTCCCCAGTAGGCTGCCAAGTCATTGTTTCCTCAGCACACCTTCCAAACAGCACCAGAGATGCTTTCTCCCCATCAAAGTTGTCAGGCATCACTTCTCCAACATTTCCTTCAAAGAGCAGCACCAGAAGGTGTTCATATCCCCAGCTGAGTTGTCAAGTATCATCCTCGGCAGGATCCCCACAAAAATCTCTAGGAAGATCTTTCAGTGATCTTTCTTCTTCCCCAGCCAAGTGCTAGACAGGGAACCATCTCCCCACAGAGTTTCAGCCTCTATCCAGAAGAGCAACGCCTGAAGATCTCACAACAAAGTGACGAAAGCTCACATAAGCCCCAGTTGGGTCCCTCATTACCGAGATGGGTCTATCAATGATCTATTTCCCCAAGCAGAGTCATATATGTCAGATCTACCAATGATCTCATCCCCAGCTGGGATATCCACTTCAAGCAGATCAGCCAGAGATCTCCGCAGCAGAGGGATCCGAATCCCGGATCGGTATCTTTGCATAATCATAGCATTCGCATCATATTTTCCCACATAGCGTAGCATTCCGTCTAAAACGGAGCATTACGGCAAAAATCAAACATATTGCATAAACATAAGCCATGATCTGAATCAAACGCTTGTAAATACTAACATACCCAAATTCCCCGGCAGAATATTAAAGCATTCCCTTTACACTCACAATAAAGAAACGCACTCCTTTTGGCACTCTTCCGTGTCATCATTCCCCAGTAGAGTCTCCCGAGCGTTCTCTACAAATAGATACTTATATTATAGATGCTTCTTGACACTCGTCTGTGTCATACCCCCAGCAGAAAGCCAAAGCGTCCCCTTTGCACTCACCGCACAGATACATATATACGCACTTTCCTGACGCCCGTCCGTGTCACTTCCCCCAACATAGTTGCCTAAACAAACACTTTGGGAACCATATACTTGTTTATAATACACTTTTTCCGGCACTCGTCCGTGTCGTGCTCTCCCTAGCAAGTTGAACACTCGTCTATATCTCACTCATCACTTTTACTCATACAGATACTCGTTCGTATCTTGTATATACCACCTTATCCCCTCAGATTCGACACTCGTCCGTGTTCTTTGTTAACTAGTTGGTACTCGTCCATATCATCATCTCCGAACATGCGTCAAGCGTTTGTTTCTACTGATACTCGTCCGTATCATAGTCTTAAGGATGCTCGTCCGCATCTTTAATCTATACACCGTGTCAAACACTTATGTCTTCTTGAATATAGACGCTCGTCTGTGTCTACCATTCCCTAGAAGAATTCCCAGCAAATATTAATAAACTATTTTCTTTATATCTGACATTCGTCCTATGTCATGATACCTTTCGGCAGCCGTACCCTGCCAGGTGATCGTCCTTCACCTTTTTGATGATCGTCCTCCATCATCCCCAGAGGAGTCTCTATTCATTAGAACCCCTTCCTATCCGACATTCGTCCTATGTCCTGATATTCTTAGCAGCCGTCCCCTGCTAGGTGATCGTCCTTCACCTCTTGATGATCGTCCTTCATCATTTTATCCGATGGCCGTCCCCATCGTTGATTCTGTTATCTGACATTCGCCCTATGTCATGATAAACCCTGAGAGCAGCCGTACCCTGCTAGGTGATCGTCCTTCACCTCTTGATGATCGTCCTTCATCATACTTATCCGATGGTCGTCCCCATCGTCGACCTTTTCATCCGACATTCGTCCTATGTCGTGATACTTTTGGCGACCGTACCTTGCCAGGTGATCGTCCTTCACCTTAGATGACCGTCCCTCATCTTATCCCCAACAAAGCAGCCGTCCCCTGCTAGGTGATCGTCTTTCACCTTTGATGACCGTACCTCATCATTTATTTCATTCATGCTATGAACTTGATGGCCGTCCCCATCATAATCTCTTATATCCCCAGCTTGTCGGCCGTCCCCGTCATTGCTTTATTTCCCGCATTTTCCCCAGCATGTCGGTCGTCCCCGTCATTGCTTTCTCCCCAGCGGTCGTCCTCTACTCGGCGGTCGTCCTCCATCGCCCGCACCTCATAAACATACTTTATTTCCTTTTACAATCTATATCCCTTTTCTTCTTCATTCTGTGAGTGCAAATTTTGGACTGTCTTTGGTATTCAACCACAAGTTATCTTGTTTGACTGTTAAGCCGTTGCTTACATCCTGCACAGCTAACTCATGTTTGAATAGGGGCAGCTGTAAAACCCCCAAAATTTGCCCTCACCAAATCACACCATGGCTTGTGATCTTTTCATTTGCATAGATCCAATCATAGCATCTCATGTGGCATTTTTGTTTCACTGCATTGGTTCTAAGTCATCTGCATCTAGGGTTTGTGATTTGAGTCATCCCTGAGCTACTTGAGCCAATTCAAAGGTCATCAATCACTTCAAATGGGTCCATGTGTGTTCAAACATCATATTATATCCTTACAAGGTCAAGGAAATCAAAAAATCACAATAATTGAGAAAGGCATGGAAGCAGAGCCAGGTTTAACTGCACAGATGACCTAAAATTAGGGTTTTGGTTTCAGAGGCCATAACTCCAAATTTTTTGGTCATTCTTGTTTCTATTGGTCTCTATATGTTATGAGGATCATGCATATCAATTTTCATGAAGAAATTCAATGGGGAAGGCATCTAATCAAGAGATGACTTCTTGAGCAAGTCAGTGCAAAATCAAGGCATCTGAGGCCCCCAATGACCCAACCAAAGGGGTTTCTCCATCATTTTGAATGTGTATGATCTTTATTTGATCATATAAGATGTTAGAAGTTCACAAAATTGAATAATTTCAAGCCATTTGCAAAGTTGCGTTTTTGGGAAAGTGACTTATAATGTAAACTTGCTATTTTGGGAAAGTTTTTCAACCTCCTCTTTTTGATGCAAAAATGCTTCAAATGAGAAAACTTTGGTCATAAAAGTTTTAGAATGGATCCTCCCATTTTCAAAAATTACAAGAAATCATTCTAATTCATTTTGGATCAAAAGTTATGGTTTGTCAAAGTTGGATAAAATCACTTATTTTTCACTTTGGCACCAAAGAGGGAAACATGCAATTTCACATGCCAAGGCAAAATGTGACTTCAAAGTGACTTCCAATCATCATACAAACACAATGAAATGCCTAAAATTCAGAATGCACCAAAGAATTCTCAAGTTTCATGACTTGTGCATTAAGAAACTTCAAAAGGGCCAAAAGTTCACAAATTTGCAAAACCACACATAAGCTTTGATCCACTTGCTGATTTGCCTCAATCTCATTCCCATGGTAATCCTTGAATCAAGCTGCACCAGACATGCCTTTTCTCTGGCCCTAGAACAGCCCATACCTCAAAGGACACATAGACTTGACTTTTTGCAAAAAGGGCCATGACAATCACACTGTGCCACCACCAACCCTCTGCCCTATCACAGTTTGATAAGTGGACAAAATGAAACTAAAACCACACAAGAGGCAAGCCTGAGCTCTCCCATAATCCAGCTTGAACAAAATTTGTCCAAAACTTCTCCTCTTCAAAACTCCTTCCTCAGCCATCAAAAATCCAAAATCTCTTCACCAACAAACCACAAATCATCCATAGAACAAGAATCACCCCCTAAAACAGCTTGAAACATCACACACAAAGACCTCCATTTCTGCTACACCAGAACAAAACAGCCTCAACCAGTCATTATCAAAGCTTTCTAAGCTTCATTTCATCATTAGGGTGTTCAAAGAAGAGGGTTTGCACAAAGGGTGAGTCCAGAAAGCTCAGAAATAGAGAGTCTTCATCTCAGGTAACATGAAGAACATTTTTCCCAGAAGCTAAGTTTTAAGTTCTTTTATGATTCTGCATGTTCCCCTGATCATGGGGATGTATTTACTTTTGAAAATGGCTGCGAAACCATCATGTATGTTGTCTCTGAACATTTGCCCGTGTTTCGTATTTTTCGTCGATTCATGCTTATGAGGTGAAATAAATGGATTTTAGATGAGGGTTTAGGTTTAGATTGATGAAAGGATCATTTTGGTGGAAGAAATTTGGAGTTTGGTAACCTGTAGAAGAAACTAGGGTTTGTGCTTGCCGGAGAAGATGACCGGAACCACTGTTCCGGTCATCTGAAAGTGATTAATGATAATTAGGGTTTAGGGACGAGTTTGAATCTGGAGCGTGCGATCTTGCTTCCCGCGCGTGAATGGATGGCATGGATGGTCTCATTAAGCCCTAATCCCATAATTAGAGTTAATTAATTAGGTTTAATAATTAAATAGGCCAGATGAAACCATAGCCTTAGGATCTGGCGCCAGTCAACTCCCTTCAATTATATTTAAATGTCAGCCTTTGGATCTGCATACTTTTCCATTTATTCATTTTTATCTTTCATTTTCAATTTGATGAGCATTTTTCCTTTTGAAGTACCTTGAAACCCTAGTTGACTTAGAAAAATCATAACTTCCATTAGGTTTAGATTTAGGTCTCCTCCTTTGGGCAGTGAACTTGTGTAGAGTTAAGGTTCCTTTGATTCCATTTTCAATTTTTTATCTTGTCATTTGCTTCTGATTTTGAATTTTTCATTGCATATTGTATGTAAACCCTAATTCTTGTCTTCATTTGCATCCATCTCTCATATGCTTGCATTCAAGAACTTACCATGACATTTTATGCATCAATATGACATATAAGACATCCTAGGACATATTAGAATCATGTTTGATCATTTCATCTTTCATTTGCCATGTTATGCATTCATATCATTTCATAGGCTTTCATGAACTTCCATGGTTCAAAGCATGCTTCATTTGCATCCTCATCCTTGTATGATCATCCACAACTCTTGACATGTGTTTGCATTATCTCTTAGCATCTTTGAATCATGTTTATGTTTCTGACTTTGGCTTGCATCATGGCATTTCATCTTATTCTCATTGCATTTCATTTCCTTTGCTAACTTTTCAGGTGGTAAGTTGTTTTGAGAAGTGAATTTTCCTTCACCTCTCACAATCTCTTCTCATCTCTCTTATGCATCATTGCTGCATTTTTATCTTGTGTATTAGAGTGAACTTGCTCATTCATGCTCTTTCCCATTCTCTTCCTTCAAGCAACTTGTCTTCTTAAGTGAAGCAAGTTGTTTTACTTCTCTTTGTTTCTCCTCCTTTCATCTGTTTCTTTCCTGGTGGCTTTTCTTATGAAGATCTTTTGCAAGCCTCATAAACCCTAGGAACAACCAAGCATGATCATGATTAGGGTTTGATTAGTCCCCCCACTAGTTTTACCTTTGTGTCATCTTTGAGTCTTCTCTTCTCATCTCATAATCAAGGACTAAACCCTAAAGGTTTTAAGGCTTTGTGATTAAGCTTATGCATGCATCCTTCTATTAGGATGGAGTGTATAACTTTAATCCTAAGTGTTAAACCCTTAATGTGTTTAAATCCTTTAATCAATTCACTTAATAATCACTAATACATCAAGCTTGTAACTTGGGCCTTGCATTAGGGTTCTAATTCTTCCTTAATTGGTTAAGAAGGACTAACCCTAATGTTAATGGACAAGTCCCCCTCAAGTTGTCTTACAAACCATAAAATTCACTTCTTAATCTTACCATTAACTAAAATCCATTCAATAAAGGCTTTGTTTTGTCATGAGGTTATTCCCTAATCATGGATTAAGTTGAGGAGCCTTCCTCAGCTTAAATGTTCTCATCTATCATCCTTCTATTAGGATGGTGTAATGGGTCCATTAAATCTTTGATTATGGCTTAAACTCATTACTTAACACTAAACAAAAACTCCAAAAACATCTAAATAATTGCAAGTAGGTTAATGATCTTAATCCTACATCATGGTGATTAAGTGTGAGGTGTTTACTTCACACTTAAGGTATTCTCATTACCCCTAATAAGAGGGAAGATGTGATGAGTTTACTAACCCTTGGTTTAGGCTTAAGCTCATTTTATTATGACAAACTTCAAAAGGCAATAAAAGATTGAAAACACAAAAACAAACAATAATCGTCTCCTCCGAGATTCTTTTCTCATCTCATTCACTCACAAATGAGAACTTGCTTCTTCCGTCTAATGCAAGACAGTTTGCACCTGAGCCAGATAGGTCATACACTTGAGCATTAACAAGTAAGCAGTTCACTAGTCAATTTATATTTCAGTCTCTTTGAGTCGAACTACGGTGTTCTGACTTCCTCATTGCATGAGAGGATACGTAGGCATAACTTAACAGTTATCGAACAAAAGTCTCTATATATTCCCCCTCCCTCCAGCATTATTCCTTAAGCCTCATAATCTTGAGCATTTCATTCTTGTTCTTACACTGACACTTCACTTATACACTTCACATTTCTTTTACACTGACACTTGCATTCTTTCCAGCTTTGATACACAAATTGCACTGACACTACCCCTTTAAAACACAAATCTTTCAAGCATGGATCCCGTCGAGTACGACGGACAATCTGGGTGCTAATACCTTCCCAGGTTGTAACCAACCCCCTTTCTCAGTTTCTCTGGTTCGCGACCGTCTTATCCATCCTTTCTTAGGTTTATGCAGCATTACCTTTCCTTCGGGATAAAAATGCCTAGCTGGAGACTCTATTCATTCCTTCTCCTTTCGCCGACCGTTCGCGTCTGTACCCCTTCTGACCTGGGTGTCATTTGGTGGGAGCGACACTGTGCAGTTAAACCTGGCTCTGTTTCCATGCCTTTCTTAGTTCTTGTGATTTTCTGACTTTCTTGATCTTGGGAGGACATAATATGATGCTTGAACATACATGGACCCTCTTGAGATGATTGATGACCTTTGGAGTGGCTCAGATGGCTCAAGGATTGCTCAGATCACAAACCCTAGATGCAGATGACTTTGAACCAATGCAGTGAAGAAAAAATGCAATACGAGATGATATAATTAAACTTATGCAAATGAAAAGATCATAAGCCATGGTGAAATGAGTGAGGGCAAATTTGGGGTGTTTAGAGCTGCCCCTATTCAAACATGAGTTAGCTGTGTAGGATGTAAGCGACGGCTTATCAGGCAAACAAGATAACTTGTGGTTGAATACCAAAGACAGTCCAAAATTTGCACTCACTGAATGAAGAAGAAAAGGGATATAGATTGTAAAAGGAAGTAAAGTATGATTATAAACTGCGGGTGACGGAGGACAACCGTCGAGCAGAGGACGACTGCTAGGGATAAAGCAATGACGGGGACGACCGACATGCTGGGGTGATGGAAGGATCGTGATGGGGACGACCATCAGGTTTTGTAAAGTAATGGGTAAACAACGATGGGAACGGCCACCGGGTTAATGAAATCAAAGGTGAAGGACAATCACCTAGCAGGGGACGACTGCTCTGTTGGGGACAAGATGAGGGACGGTCATCTATTGGTGAAGGACGATCACCTAGCAAGGTACGGTTGCCAAAAGCATCACGACATAGGACGAATGTCGGATAGAAAAGGTCAACGATGGGGATGGCCATCGGATAAGCATGATGAAGGACGATCATCAAGAGGTGAAGGACGATCACCTAGCAGGGTACGGCTGCTCTCGGGGTTCATCATGACATAAGACGAATGTTAGATAACAAGATCAACGATGGGGATGGCCATCGGATAATAATGATGAAGGACGATCATCAAGAGGTGAAGGACGATCACCTAGCAGGGGACGGATGCTAAAATATCATGACATAGGACGAATGTCGGATACTAAAGGGTTCCAATAATGGAGACTCCGTTGGGGGAATGATGAAGGACGGTCATCAAAAGGTGAAGGACGATCACCTGGCAGGGTACGGCTACCGGAAGTATCATGACATAGGACGAATGTCAGATAGAAAGGAAATAATTTATTGGGATTTGCTGGGGACTCCTCTGGGGAATGGTATATACAGACGAGTATCTACATTCAAGAAAGAAAGGGTATAAGTGTTTGACATTGTGTATAGATTAAAGATGCGGACGAGCATCCTTAAGACTATGATACGGACGAGTATCAGTAGAAACAAACACTGACGCGTGTTCAGAGATGGTGATACGGACGAGTATCAACTGGTTAACAAAGAACACGGACAAGTGTCGAATCTGAGGGGAAATAAGTGTGTAGAAGATACGGACGAGTATCTGTATAAGTAAAAAGTATGAGTGAGACACAGACGAGTGTTCAACTTGCTGGGGATAGCATGATACAGATGAATATCATAAAGGGAAGTGTATAAGTTATAAGAGATATTTCTGAAGATCTGTTGGGATAAGAGGACACGGACGGGTGTCAGAATAAGTGTGTTATAAACAGGTGTTTGGTTTACGATAAGTGTTTAGGTAATCATGCTGGGGAATGGTGACACGGACGAGTGCCAAAAGGAGCATGTATCTGTATTTTGAGAGTGCAAAGAGGATGCTTTGGCTTTCTGCTGTGACTGTGGGCCTTTGTATATATATATGGCTGATGGAATGTCAGTGTAAACAGGTGTTTGATTCAAAACATGGCTTATGATTATGCAATATGTTTGACTTTTTCCGTAATGCTCCGTATTAGACGGAATGCTACGCTCTGAGGGGAAGAATATGATGCGAATGCTATGATTATGCAAAAGATACCGATCCGGGATTCGGATCCCGTTGCGGTCAAGATCTTTGACTGATCTTGCTTGAAAGAATATCCCAGCTGGGGATGCGATTATCGGTAAATCTGATATATGATTCTGCTTGGGGAAATAAGTCACTGCTAGACCTATCTTGGACAATAAGGAGCCCAGCTGGGGTCTGCGGAAGCTTTCGTCACTTTGTCATGAGATCTTCAGACATTGCTCTTCTGGATAGAGGCTGGAAATCTGCGGGGAGATGGTTCCCTGTCTTTGTACTTGGCTGGGGAGGAATGATCACTGAACGATCTTCCTAGGGATTTTTGTAGAGGCCCTGCTGAGGGTGATGGACTTAGCTGGGGAAATGAGCCCCTCCTGATGTTGTCCTGGAGAAAGTGCTGAGGAAGTACTGATTTTGCATCCTACTGGGGAGAAGCTTTCATGCCCCCATGTTGCACTTTGAGCACCTGCAGTCATGTTATAACAAAGAGATGTACAAGTACCCCGAGTTATCCCTTACTGGATTCCATCATAGGAATTTAGACACTCCTGGGAGAAAATATATTTCCTGCAAGCATGTAATTTAGAAGAGACACATCTGTATTTATGCAACCATTATATTAAGGACATCGGACATTTTTGCAAATAAAGACAAAATGTACGAGACAAAATGTGACTGAAGATCTGATTTTATTAATTTGGGTGCCCTGAATTGGCAAGTACAGTCAAAGAAACAAATCCCCTGAAATGAGGAGATAGTTACAAATTGAGAAACAAAAGGTGCTGGCAATGTTGATGACGCTTCAATGTACTTTCCTTTTGCTATGACTCGTATGACATTGACGTTCTTTCCATCTTGCTTTCTGTAGAAGGCTGATTCTGACTGATGCTTTAATCTTTCGAAGCTTGCCATGTTGTAAGTGATACAGACGAATTCAGAATGCAGTTGTTCGCTTATTCCCTTATTTTGCGTGGATCGCCCTTTCGGGTTTTCAATCTACCGGGATACCCATTTTTGCCTGAGTTGTCCAATGTGGCTTTTCAACTCAGCGGGTGTACATTTTTTATTTATTTTCCCTTATTTTTGCCCGAGTCTTTTATTCTGTTTTTGACTCGCCGGGATGCCCTATTTTTTCTTGGACTTACATTCTGTTTTTATGTCTAGAGGGTCATTTTATGCAAAGTATTTTTTAACTGCGTCTGAATTCACAGGGGACGGGAAGTCTTCACCATCCATAGTACTGAGCATCAGTGCTCCACCAAAGAAAACTTTCTTTACTATGAATGGACCATCATAATTCGGAGTCCACTTGCCTTTGTGGTCTGTATGAGGAGGAATGAGTCTTTTCAGCACAAGATCTCCTACTTGGTATTCCCGAAGCCTGACTTTCTGATCGAAGGCTTTCTTCATTCTTTTCTGATACAGCTGCCCATGAAAAATTGCAGCTAATCTCTTCTCTTCGATCAGACTCAGTTGTTCGTACCGAGATCAGACCCATTCTGCTTCATTCAGTTTGACATCCATCAGTACTCGCAAGGAGGATAATTCAACTTCAACAGGTAGGAATGCCTCCATACCATACACAAGCTGATATGGTGTTGCCCCAGTGGATGTTCTGATTGAGGTACGGTACCCATGCAAGGCAAATGGTAGCATTTCATGCCGGTCTTTGTAGGTGACCACCATCTTTTGCACAATCTTCTTGATATTCTTGTTAGCTGCCTCTCCAGCGCCATTCATCTTTGGCCTGTAAGGAGAAGAATTGTGGTGTTGGATCTTGAAGTCCCGACACAGTTCTGCCATCATTTTGTTGTTTAAGTTGGAACCATTATCAGTAATGATTCGCTCGGGCACTCCATACCGACAGATGATGTCTCTCTTCAGGAATCGGGCTACCACTTGCCTGGTGACATTTGCATATGAAGCTGCTTCAACCCACTTGGTAAAATAGTCAATGGCTACTAGGATGAATCTGTGGCCATTTGAGGCAGTCAGTTCAATCTTGCCAATCATATTTATGCCCCACATGGCAAAGGGCCAAGGTGAAGACATCACGTTCAGAGGATTCGGAGGCATATGCACTTTATCTGCGTAAATCTGGCATTTATGACATTTCCGGGCATAAGCACAACAGTCTGCATCCATTGTGATCCAATAATAGCATGATCTTAACAACTTTTTAGCCATTGCATGTCCTCCAGCATGGGTACCAAAAGATCCTTCGTGCACCTCGTGCATCAACAAGTCTGCTTCTGCCCTATCAACACATCTGAAAAGTACCATATCAAAGTTTCTCTTGTACAAGGAACCATCAGCATTCAGGAAGAAACTACCAGACATCCTTCTTAATGTCTTCTTGTCATTGGATGATGCCCCAGGTGGGTATGTTTGATCCTCCAAGAAACATTTGATGTCATAGAACCAAGGCTTATCATCTTTAGCAAGGTCTGCTGAGAATACATATGCTGGTCTATCAAGCCTGGATACTGAAATCTGAGGCACAAAGTTGGCAGCTTGAACTTTGATCATGGATGAAATGGTAGCCAGAGCATCTGCAAACAAGTTTTCGTCTCGAGGGATATACTCAAGTTTGACTGTCGTGAAGAATGTGAGTAACCTCCTTGTACAATCCCGGTAAGGTATCAGATGCTCCTGGTGAGTGTACCATTTGTCGTTGGTTTGATTGATTACCAGAGCTGAATCCCCGAATACAGTTAAAGTCTTGATCTTGAGGTCAATGGCTTCCTCAAGACCCATAATACAAGCTTCGTATTCAGCTTCGTTGTTAGTGCAGTTAAAAGTGAGTTTTTCCGAGAAAGGCATGTGAACTCCCTTAGGTGTAATGAGTACTGCACCAACACCACGACCATTCATATTAACAGCCCCATCAAACATCATTGTCCATTCTTCTTCTGGGTCAGGCCCTTTAGTGTGAATAGGCTCTTCATGATCTTTTGCTTTTATGAACATGATGTCTTCATCAGGGAAGTCAAATCTCATAGGCTGGTAATCATCAATGGGTTGCTCAGCAAGATAATCAGACAACACACTGCCTTTGATGGCTTTTTGAGATGTGTATTGAATGTCATATTCTGTGAGAATCATTTGCCATCTTGCAACTCGTCCGGTAAGTGTTGGCTTCTCAAATATATACTTGACTGGGTCCATCTTTGAGATCAATAAGGTAGTGTGGGTCAACATATACTGCCTTAGTCAGCGAGCAGCCCACGCTAAAGCACAACAAGTTTTCTCGAGCAGTGAATAACGTTGTTCACAATCGGTAAACTTTTTGCTTAGGTAGTATAAGGCATACTCTTTTCGACCAGACTCGTCATGCTAGCCCATCACACACCCCATTTATTCTTCTAATACTATCAAGTACATTATTAGAGGTCTTCCTTCAACTGGAGGCATAAGGATCGGAGGCACTTGTAAGTATTCCTTTATTTTGTCAAAAGCCCTCTGGCAGTCTTCATTCCACCTGACTTTTTGCTCTTTTCTTAACAGCTTGAACAAAGGCTCACGGGTTGCTGTAAGATGAGATATGAACCTTGAAATGTAGTTCAATCTACCTAGGAACCCTCGAACTTCTTTTTCAGTCTTCGGTGCAGGCATTTCTTGAATGGCTTTGACTTTATCAGGGTCAACTTCAATCCTTTTCTCACTTACGATAAATCCCAGCAGCTTACCAGATCGCACCCCGAATGTGCATTTGTTGGGGGTTCAGCTTCAATTGGTACTTCCTCAGACGCTTGAATAGCTTCAACAAATTCACCAGGTGATCTTCTTCTGTGAGGGACTTGGCAATCATGTCATCCATGTAAAATTCAATTTCTTTATGGATCATGTCATGGAATAATGTTACCATAGCCCGTTGATAAGTGGCACCAGCATTCTTCAGTCCGAATGGCATTACCTTATAACAGAATGTGCCCCAAGGTGTGATGAAAGTTGTCTTCTCCATGTCTTCAGGTGACATCTTGATCTGATTATATCCTGAAAATCCATCCATGAAGGAGAACACCGAGAACTGAGCCGTATTGTCGACCAATACATCGATGTGGGGTAAAGGGAAGTCATCTTTCGGTCTGGCTCTGTTCAGATCCCGGTAATCCACACACATCCTCACCTTTCCATCTTTCTTAGGCATAGGTACAATATTAGACACCCACGGCGGATAACTAGTTACAGCAAGGAAACCAGCGTCCCACTGTTTTTGTACTTCTTCTTTTATCTTCATGGCCATATTCGGACGAGTACGTCGCAACTTTTGTTTTACTGGTGGACAGTCTTCTTTCAGAGGCAGCTTGTGCGTAACAATATTGGTGTCCAACCCTGGCATATCCTGATAAGACCAAGCAAAAACATCCACATACTCCCGAAGCATGTCAATAAGTTGCTCCTTTACTGAATCTTGCAGACAAGCCCCGATTTTCACTTCTTTCAGGTCTTCTTATGTACCAAGATCAACCATCTCAACTTCCTCCTGATGAGGAGTGATAACCTTCTCCTCTTGTCTTAACAACCTGGCTAGTTCTTCAGGTAGCTCATAATCTTCTTCAACCCCTTAATCAGCTTGATTAATCGGATTGTCAAAGTCATACGAAGTCATAGCGGTGATGTTGTCGGTGCAGTCTGGAGGGCACTCTCTACAAGGGTCTAGATTTGTTCATTTTAGTGATCAATTTTATCTTGCTTAGGAAAAGTGAAAATGAAGTTATTTATTTTGAAAAACATTGCCACTTTATTTTTTTGTACAAAAAATGAAAAATGAAAAACAGTGAGCGGAAAAGAAAAGACTCATTTGCAAAAGATGTCCTGATATTCATTAATTGATCGTTTGCACAAAATACCAGATGGCCCGCTTACAAAATGAGCCCTGACATCTTGGGCAAGATGCAGGACTTGATGCATGCTTTAAAGATAGGAAATAATAATTACTCTGCAGGAGTAACTCTTATAATTTCCTGGGAAGACCAGTTTGAGACATGGTTCTCCAGGATCCTTGGACGTATCTAGCTTTCCAGGTTGCGTTTGTCTTCTGACTCATCTTCTAAACTGTTCACAGCATCCGGGGTGAGCATTCCCCCGCTGGTAAACTTGGGCTCCTTTGCAGCCTCTGGTTGATCTTGTCGAGTTGGTCTGTAACCCAACCCGAATCGGTCTTCTTTCTTTTCTACTGGAAGCAGTTTGCCCCAGCCTTGAGCGGTACCTTCCTCAACAACCTTCTGGGCCTGTTGATATGATATGGTGGAAGTCCCAGACACAGCAGATGCTTCATTGATATTGAGGGCTTCGAACCCTTGACTTATTGTTTCGTGAATTTCCCCATCCATTTCTATGTATTTGAAAGTAGCCAGCTGGCTAACGAAGATATCTTCCTCCCCACAAATGGTAATGACTTGGCCTTCCCACTCAAATTTTAACTTCTGGTGAAGGGTTGACGTCACGGCGCCAGCGGCATGTATCCATGGTCTACCCAATAGACAGTTGTAGGCAGGCTGTATATCCATCACAAAGAAGGTCGTTTTGAAAACCTGTGGGCCAATCATTATTGGCAACTCTATCTCTCCCAGAACTGATCTTTTAGAACCGTCAAAGGCTCTCACTACCAAGTTGCTTGGGCGTAGTGCCAATCCATCATGTTCCAGCTTCACAAGGGCTTTCTTGGGTAGGATATTGAGTGATGACCCTGTGTCCACCAATACGTGAGAAAGAACTGCACCCTTACACTCCAAGGTAATGTGCAAAGCCTTGTTGTGATTGTGACCTTCCGTTGTCAGATCAGCGTTGGTAAATCCTAGCCCATGACTAGCGTTGACATTTCCGACCACAGCCTCTAACTGATTGACAGTAATCTTCTCCGGCATATAAGCTGCATGCAGGACCTTTAATAGTGCATTCCGATGAGCCTCGGAGCACATTAGCAATGATAGTATGGAGATTTTGGAAGGTGTCTGGTGAAGCTGGTCCACCACCTTATAATCACTTTTCTTGATTATCCGCATGAATTCATCAACCTCTTGATCAAAAGGAGTCTTCAAAGTTTCTTTAGCAACCAGCTCTTCTTGCACCACGTTCTTCCCTTTGCCTTAGCAGCAGTTTCTGCTTCTGCAATGGGTCTTGGTATTTGCGAGGCAAAGAGACGTCCGCTTCTAGTGAAGCCTCTGCCTCCCCCTACATTGTCTATCTGAGGTGAAGAAGTTGATGACTCTAAAGTGATTTTCTGCCCCTTGCAGTATAGATCTGAGCCATAATGCCAAGGGATGGCATTATTGCTTTCGTAAGGAACTGGCCCAGGCACTGTGATAGTGATCGGACTGATAGCAGCTGCAGAGGGGACCATAATGGTGTGTGGATCATAATATATGGTAACTGGAGCTCTGACAGGAGTAGCATTTTGTTGTGAGTTGTTGGAAGGAACATTTGCGGGATCGTAGTATATCGTAACCGTTGAGACGCTTTCATTAACTTTTGCTGATGTTATAGACGGCACTGTTGACTGGACAAGTGTTGAAGTTGTAGTAGGAACTGATGGAGTAATGGGTGTTGTCGTTGTAGAAGGAATTGTGACTGAACTTGCATCCGTCAAAGTGATTGATTGAGTAATTGTTAGAGTTGTAGCGGAATCTGTTGGAACAATGGTTGCTGACGTTGTAGGAGTATCTGTGATTGTTGATGAAGGAATTGTTGGAGTCGTAGTCGTTGTTGCTGTAATCTGAAGAGTGACATCCCTAATGAGGCCATTTATGCCGTTTCTCAGTCTCTCACATCCATTAACGACAATATTGCAATATCCACAGCCGACCTCACATCAGGGGAACACTTGGCATTCTAATAGCTGAGCTTTGATTTCAACCAAGGGTGTTCGAATATGTGCAACACTACTAATTAATGTGGATGGTTTTCCCTCCTCAATAGCATTAATCCTAGGCACATTGTGACTAGGCATTGGATTTCTTGTGACGTTCGGAGGAGGCGCAAAATTGAGAGCTTTTGAGTCCACCAAATCCTGGACTTTCATCTATAGGGCCCTGCATTTTTCAGTATTATGCCCCGGTGCGTTTGAGTGGAATGCACACCTGGCATTTGCATCATAGTTCTTTGGCAGATTAAGAGGATCTGGAGGAGCCAACGTCCTTAACTCAACTAGGTTGAGCTTTAGGAGTTGTGGCAAGAGTGCAGCATACGACATTGGGATTGGATCAATTACCCTGTTTGCTTGTGATGGCCTCTGTTGGAAGGGACGCTGCTGTTGGTTGCTATTGCTACTGTTGTACGACCTTTGTTGCGGATAATGAGCTTGTTGTTGATACTATGGTTATTGTTTTGGAATTGGAGCTGGGATGGTAACAACTGCTACTGACCTGTGAGAATACTGGGGACTGCCCCGACTTGCATGAATAGAATTAGTTTCACCTGCCCTTCGGGGTCCCACAAAAGGTTTTCTTGGATTGCTGGAAGAACTCGCACCACTGTCGGAGATTTTTCCCATCTTCAAGAGACTTTCAATCCTCTCACCAGCTATGACCACATCAGCAAAACTGGTAGAGGAGAAAGCAGCCAGTCTATCAATATAAGTCCCTTGCAATGTGTTCATGAACATGTCAGCCATTTCTCTCTCTGACGTGGGTGGTTGGACAGCAGCAGCAAGTTGTCTCCATCTTTGAGCATAGTCCCGGAAGCTCTCTCTAGAAGACTGAGACATGCCCATTATAAGAGTTCTATTGGGAGCCATGTCCAGGTTGTACTGATATTGCCGGATGAAAGCCTCGGCTAAATCCTTCCAACACCTTATGGTGGCCCTAGTCAAATGTGAATACCATTCTCTCGAAGCTCCAGTCATACTGTCCTCAAAGTAGAACATCCATAACTTTTCATCCATAGTATAAGCCTTGAGCCTACCCAAGAAAGATTTCAGATGAGTCCGAGGACAGGATGTACCATTGTACTTCTCAAAGCATGGGGGTTTGAATTTGTGGGGAATTCTCACCCCATCTACTAGGCCCATGTCCATCACATCGAAGCCCAAAGAATTCTGAGATTCCAAAGATCTTAACTTTTCAGCAATCTCATCCAATCTTCTATCATATACCTCATCTCCAGCCCCTATAACAGTAAATTGTTCTTCTTGGGGATCCTCCTGCAGGATTTTGCCCCCAGCAGTATTACCTTGAACATTCCTTGGGATGTTAACTTCTGGATTCAAGTGAGGTCCATATTCTGGTGGATCAATATGAGGCTGGCCCTGTTCATTGTTGCTAGTTCCCCCTGTTCCCAGATGAGGCTCTTCAGGAGTTTGTCTTTCCACCAGCTCTCTTAGCCTTTCTTGACTCTGGGCTAGGCCAGTCATCACTACCATAAACTATGACATCTGATTCCTCATTTCCACTCTCTCATTGGCCATCTGATTTCTGACCTCAGTTAGGTCCCGTTGTACTTGTTCCATTTGAATGCCGGTAAAGTTTTAACGAGTCGGGTACCGGTGCATGCGGTTGACAGGGAACACTCGGCAACGAGCAATGTTTCCTGAGATCACAACAAAGTTAGAAACAATAATTATAACAAAACCTACAAAACAAAAACAAAGTTAGTATGCAATGCAGTATGCTTATTTGTTTTCCAAGGTATCTGGTTTGGTTCTTGGTTTTGACCTTTCCAGACCTCGAGGGAGATGCTTGATGTTGTTGAGAGAAAACCAAAATGAAAACAAACTAACATATATATTACAACTGATGGACAATACATAGTTTGTTTTACAATACATGCCCATGAAGGGTTCAAATACAACAAAAGGAAAAATACATCAAATGGAAACAAACAACAAGCAAAGGGTCAGACATCCAGTCCAAACTCATCTTCTCTGACCTCCTTCAGGAGTGCCTCAGTCACTGGGCCAGCTGGGTGCTCTGTAATGGTCCTAATGAGGAGGTTCCTAGTAGCAATGGCAGTAATCAGTTTCTTATGCCTGTCCTGGTCTTTGGATCTTTTCAACCCTGCTTTGAGCTTCAACTCTGATATCTCTCTCTATGCAGCCAACAAAGCTTCTTGCTGCTTCTTCTCATTGGCCTCTAGCTGTTCAATCTTGGCTTGAGTCTTCTGGTCTTCTTGTGTACGGGCTTTGGTGATCCTGACCCACCTAGCCTAGCTCTCTTGCAGATAATGTTCAGCTATAGCTTTCTGAATTTTGGCCTCTTTACAGGCATTCTTCAATATCTGTTCCCCAGCCCTTGCTTTCCTTATGTAGTCTTCTGTCTTTTCAATTTTGGCCAGATGCTCAACCCTGAGCTTTTCCAATCTCTCAATGTCCAGGCGACCATCACTCCTTTCCCAAAGAGTCTTCTTCAAGGCCTGAGATAGCTGCTCATTCCTTTCCTTCAACTTTTCAAATTCCTCCAGGCTAACTGTTGCTGCAAGCTGTACTGTAGATGGTCCAGGTATGTCTTCTAAGGTGAAAGGCATTCTGGTAATCTGAGCTCTAGTACGAGACCAGTCTATATACTGAGCTGAAGCAACATTATTACATCTTCCAAGAATAGCTACCCCTTTTGTCTGGATGTTGTCCCAAGCCCAGGATGCTTTCCTGACAATAGCTGAATTAGGTTGCACTTCACAATATAGGGTTTCAACTAAATCCTGTCCTCTGGGAGGGTGAACTAAGGCATAGCCCAACTGTCTCTTAAATAGTAAAGGGTTATAGTTGATGCAACCCTTCACTCCTATCATAGGCACATTTGGGTATTGTCCACAACTGGTGATAATGTCCTTGACCTTGGTGCTCTGGGTACACCATCTAATATCATCTGAAGTCAAGGCAATGAACCTCTTAGCCCAATTCTTCTGCTGGTGTGGTTTCAAGAAAGCATCTGACCTGGGCAGGTGTCTGAGCAGCCAAGTGTAAAACAAAGGAGCACAACATCTTACCAACTTCCCCTTTTGTTTCTCATTTCTCTGATGGATGGAGTAGTAAAAATCCCCTAGCAATGTAGGCACTAGGTTCTTCAGAAGAAACAAATGGATGGCATTCTTGCTGACATATTTAGGCTCATCTGCAAATAGTATAGCCCCATATATGCTGAGGGCTAACAGTGCACAGACTGCCCTCCATTCTCCCACTGCAGCCTTCAGGATGGCTTGAGAAATCAAGAAGTCCAGATGCAAACCAGGAATCCCAGCTTTTGTTGTCATACTCTGCTCAATAAGGGCAGGCTCCAAGTACAATGCCCTTGCTATTTCTTCATTTCTGGGAGCAGTCATCTCTGGGTTGAAGGGGATTCCACCTCTGATAGGTACTCCAATTAATAAAGAAAACTCTTCCAGCTGAGGCCCTAACTGGAAGTCTGGAAATGTGAAGCATCTCAGTGGTGAGTCATAAAACTACAAGCATGTGTGGATCATGCTCCTCTGAGAAGGATCAAGGTCCATAACCATATCCAAGATATTGATGCGTGTTTTTCGCAAGTGTGCGAACACGTCAGAGTAGTATAAAAGATTGTCGAATCCACAGAGACCAAGTGTCAATCTATCGTACCTGTTGTTATGGTGTGTATCTAAGGCAACTAAATATAGGGGTTTTAAGAAGGGTGCAATGGTAAACAAAATAATAATTTTAAACAATAAACAAAGACAGGCTCGAATGTAATTCATGTAATCAATGATAATCCAGTACTTGTTAATGGAACTACTTATGGGCAATGTTTTCTCCTTTGAAAAGAACTAATTTAACAGGAACTGTCGCTTTCGCGTATTCAGAACCGAGTTGTACTCTCTAATCAACCCCTCCTATTGTCACGGATAAAAAGGTGCGTACTGCGTTAGAGTAGTAAACCTATTTTTAAGAAATGTAGTATCTTAACTAAGTTGAAAAGTATTTTAACCTCAACTTCTTAGCAAAAAGAGGTTCTTACGAACCAGACTCTGAACTTCCTAACGCGTCCGAATATCGTTTTAAAATCTCTTTTCTTTTTAATCTAAAAACTCCTAATGAACTAGACAAAGCGCTTTTGTCTGTTTTTGAAATAGTTAAAAACAATTAGATTGAATTGAAAGATAAAATAGCCCTTAAGTGTTTCCACGAACAATTATACGGATTACTGGTTCAATTACGATCCTTACATTCTAACCTTTATGGAATTAGTTAGACATGATAAAGTAAAGATTCATTTTATAATTTTTCATAAAAGTAATTTAGTGCGAGTGCGGAAAGTAAATGAATTTAGTGCGAGTGCGAGAAATAAAGTAATTTAATGCGAGTGCGGGAAATAAAGGAATTTAGTGCAAGTGCGGGTAATAAACGAAAGTAAAGCGAGTGCGGGAAATAAATAAAGTAAAGTGTGAGTGCGGATAATAAATGAAAGTAAAGCAGTGCGAGAAATAAATAAAAGTAAAGCAATGCGGAAAAGTAAAATACGAACTGGAATTAAAATGGCGGCAGGATTAACTTCCTCCAGAGTGCTCCAAAACTCGATCACACAGACAGATTACAGACTCGATCACTCGATTGCAGAAACACCTCGATGTGGAATGGTAACTGCTTTATAACTGATATATGCCTAAAGAAATCTAAATTTGGATGAAGAAAAACGAAAAACTAAAGTCCTATTTATAGGAAAACTAAATGCGGGAAATGACCAGGATGCCCCTCCACTAAAAAGTGGAGGGAACTGCTTTTTTGCCTTGTGGCGCCCGCCACAGGCCTATGGCGCCCACCACAGTACTAATAGGGAATGGAAGAGTGGGGATCGTGGGTCTTGGCAGTTGTGGAGTGGTCTTGAGACGTGGCCACGTCATGGCTAACCCCATGGCGCCCGCCACGGTGGGTGCCGTAAGTGCAAAACGCTGAATTTCTAGGTTTTCGTCCGTTTTCCCTCTTTTTTCGCTCCTTTTCTCGATTCAAGCCCCGATTACAATAAAAACCTGAAAACAAAAGAAAACAAAGTAATAGCATAACAAAATAACAATAAAAGCTAAGAATGCATGCGAAATCGGAGTCAGAAATACGGTGAAATTTAGTGTGATCAGATACCTCGATAGTGCTCTCTAAACAGTGGGATATGGTCAGGGGTGATGAGTGACTGGACCTGCCTGATTCCAATCAATACAGGCTCAAAGAAGTGATATGATATGTTGCTCTTCCTGGGAGTAGTCATGAGTGCTGCTGACGAAGCTGAAGATAAGTGCTGATGAAGATCACAGACTGGGATAGTGAAGGTGGACCACTGACAGACTGATGCTGGTGAGGATGGAGATAACTGAAGCAGATAACTGGTGAAGATAGCTGAAGCAGATAACTGGTGAAGATAGCTGAAGCATAGGTCTATGCAGAAGAAGGGGTCAAAACCAAAACCAAGATACAATGAAATGGATACACTGAAAAGCAAATAAACAAATGTCAAATGATGCAATGATGATATATGCAAATGATATGCAAGGGTTTGTGATCAAGCTGGATCTAATTATTTGTCTTGACATAAGGCCCATGTATGTTCAAAAGTCCAGATGGAGGTTCAGAAATCCAGTAACCAGGGTGGGGGACTCAAATAAAGAGTCACATGTCCAGGGTTAATCACAAGAACTATCCAAAATGAGGTACTCTTAAACAAGATAGTAACAGGGTATGATGTGGCCAAGGGTTCCTGCAAACCTGTAAACAACCCAACCCCCTCACATGTAATGTTCTAGAACAAGGATCCTCAGACTTGGATTAGTTTTGAGAAGTGTAAACACTTCTAACCCGGAGGTACAGTGTTTACAATAACCATAAAAGATCCTCCTCTAATTCACCTCAGTTTCTGAAGGTCATAATAAAGGTCATCCAGACTTAGCAGGCTTCCCAGATAGCCCTAGCACTACAGGAAATCTGTAGCATAGAGTTCTCAAGAAGAAACCCACATCTGAATCATGTTTCATATTCCCGCACCAGACCAAAAAGGAATGTGAAAGAACATGAACCACTCTAGCCTAGGTGTCACTCAGGTCCCAGGTATAGGACCTTAAACTCTCAATGGAACCCCCACCCACCAAAACAAAAAACCAGATCCAACACATGACAGTATGAAGTATGCAAAACTGTAAAGAAAGCAATAAATAAAGTTGTACATAAAGCAGTAAAATAAAGCAAAATAAATAAACACACATAGCACATAACACCCCAGTAAACACAAATCTAACAAGCGCTAGGAGGAACCCACAAAAAGAACCAGAAGCCCTGGTTGCAATATAAGGGTCCCCAGCAGAGTCGCCAAGCTGTCGCTCCCACCAAATGACACCCGGTCAAGAGGGGTACAGACGCGAACGATCGGTGAAAGGAGAAGAATGAAAAGAGTCGCCAGCTAGGCATTTTTATCCCGAAGGAAAGGTAATGCTGCATAAACCTAAGAAAAGATGGATAAGACGGTTGCGAACCAGAGAAACTGAGAAAGGGGGTTGGTTACAACCTGGGAAGGTATTAGCACCCAGATTGTCCGTCGTACTCGACGGGATCCACGCTTAAACGATTTGTGTTTAAAATGGGTAGTGTCTGTGCTATTTTATGTATAAAAGCTGGAAAAGAATACAAGTGTCAGTGCAAATGAAGTGTGAAGTGAAGTGAAGAAGTGTCAGTGCAAGAAAAGAGTGTAGAGCTCAAGACTATGAGGCTTAAAAGAATAATGCTGAAGAGGGGGAATATACATAGACTTTTATTCGATAACAGTTAAGTTATGCCTACGTATCCTCTCGTGCAATGAGGAAGTCAGAACACCGTAGTTCGACTCAAAGAGACTGAAAGATAAATTGACTTGTGAACTGCTTGCTTGTCTATGCTCAAGTGTATGACCTGTCTGGCTCAGGTGCTAACTGTCTTGCATTAGACGGAAGAAGCAAGTTCTCGCTTGTGAGTGAATGAGGTGAGAAAAGAATCCCGAAGGAGACGATTATTGTTTGTTTTTGTGTTTTCAATCTTTTATTGCTTTTTTGTGTATGTCATAAGTCAATGAGCTTAAGCCTAAACCAAGGGTAGTAAACTCATCACATCTTCCCTCTGATTAGGGGTAATGAGAATACCTTAAGTATGAAGTAAGCACCTCACACTCAATCACCATGATGTAGGATTAAGATCATTAACCTACTTGTGATTATTTAGATGTTTTTTGGTATTTTGTTTAGTGTTAAGTAATGAGTTTAAGCCATAATCAAGGATTTAATGGACCCATTACATCATCCTAATAGAAAGATAACAGATGAGAACATTTAAGCTGAGAAAGGCTCCTACACTTAATCCATGATTAGGGATTAACCTCATGACATAACAAGGCCTTTATTAAAGTGGATTTTATTTAATGGTAAGATTAAGAAGTGGATTTTATGGTTTGTAAGACAAACTTGAGGGGGACTTGTCCATTAACACTAGGGTTAGTCCTTCTTAACCAATAAAGGAAGAATTAGAACCCTAATGCAAGGCCTAAGTTACAAGCTTGATGTCTTAGTGATTATTAAGTGGATTGATTAAAGGATTTAAACACATTAAGGGTTTAACACTTAGGATTAAAGTTATACACTCCATCCTAATAGAGGGATACATGCATAACCCTAATCACAAAGCCTTAAAGCCATAAGGGTTTAGTCCTTGATTATGAGGTGAGGAGAGAAGACTCAAAAGATGACACTAAGGTAAAACTAAATGGGGGACTAATCAAACCCTAATTGTGATCATGCTTGGGTGTTCCTAGGGTTTATGAGGCTTGCAAGAAGATCTTCAAGAGAAAAGCCACCAAGGAAGAAGCAGGATGAAGGAAGAGAAGCGGCAAGAAGCAAGACAACTTACTTCTCTTAAGAAGATAAGTTGCTTGAAGAAAGAAGGTGAGGAGGGAGCATGAATGAGAAAACTCACTATAATTCACAAGTAAAATGAAGCAAAGAATGCATAAAAGAGATGAGAAGAGATTATGAGAAGTGAAGGCAAATTCACTTCTCAAACACCTACCACCTGAAAAGTCACCAACAAGAAATGAAAGGAAATGAAAATGAGATGAAATGCAAAGATGGAAACCAATGTCAGAAGCATAATCATGATGCAAATGATGCTATGAGATGGTATGAAAACATGTCAAGAAATGAGGATGATCATACAAGTAATGAAGATGCAAATGAGACATGAAAGGAAGCATGAAAGTTCATGAAAACTTATGACATCAAATGAAAGAAAAAGTATGGCAAATGGATGATGCAATGATCAAACATGATTCTAATATGTCCTAAGATGTCTTATATGTCATGTGGATGCACAAAATGTCATGGCAAGCTCATGTATGCAAGCATATGAAGGATGAATGCAAATGAAGGCAAAGATTAGGGTTTACATACAATATGCAATGCAAAATTCAAAATCAGAAGCAAAACATGAGATAAAAAATTGAAAATGGGATCAAAGGTACCCTAAAACCACATGATATCACACCCCAAAGGAGGAGACCTAACTCTTAACCCTAAGGAAGTTATGATTTTCCTAAGTTATCTAAGGTTTTAAGGGACCTCATAAGGAAAAATGCAAGACAAATAAAAAATGAAAGATAAATTCATGCCAATTTTATCCTAGAAACTACATGATATGTGGGATGCAATACAAAAAGAATCACTGTCAAACCCTTCATGGTTAGGCAGAAAAGATTTTTCTAAGTTAGGGTCAAAAATATTGATTTTTAAGAACCCTAAATCCAAAGAAAATGTCAAAATGGATCAAGAACCAAAAAGAAATTTGTATGAATGGTTTGATAATGTCTCTAAATGTGTCAAGATGCAATGTGATTTTTTTGGTGATTTTTAGAAACTTAAATGGTATTTTAATTAATTAATTTCCATTAATTAATTAAAATAAACATTTAAATATTTTAAAAATACAAATTTTATGCAAAAAATAAAATAAAAATTATTTTCAGAATGAGAAAAATATTTAAAGTCATGATGCAAAAAATAAAAAAAATTTGAAAGTCTCTAGCTATTTTAAATAAAATGCACAAGAAAAATGCAAGAAAATGAAATAAAATTAATTTAAATGGAAAAGTAAACAGATCCTGAGGCCAGGATTTGAAGTTGGGAGAAAAAAGTTGACTTGTGCGCGTTTTAAGGGCTGAGATTTGTCTTGAGTTAATTAACCTAATTAATTGATTTAACGATGAATTAGGGCATAATCAAATAATCTGGAACGTCCATACGCGCGGCAAACACAATATCCAAAGGTCATTATTCAAACTCAGCATAATTACTGGATTAGGGCATAACTACTTTCAGGTGATCGGAACAGTGTTCCGGTCATCTTCTCCGACGAACACAAACCCTAACTTCTCCCCTAAGCCTCTAATCTCCAAATTGCTTTCCCAGAAATGATCCTCTAACATTCCTAAACCTAAATCCCCAACCAAAACTCATTTATTTCGCATCATGAACAAGAATCGAACCAAAACGTAAAAATGGGCAAAAGTTTCAGAACTTGCATACATGGTGGTTTCTCAACCATTTTCAATAATAATCATATCCCCATGACCAGGGGAGCTCAGAGAATCATAAAAGAACTTAAAAACAAGCTTCTGGGAAAAAAGTTCATAAGCTATACCTGAGATTGAACCTCCTGATGCTGAGCTTTCTGGATTATTCTTTGGTGCAAATCCCCTCCTATGAACCTCCTGATGATGAAATGAAGCTTAGAACAAGCTTGTATGGCCTGGTTTGAAGGTTCTGGCTCTGGTGTAGCAGATTTGGAGGGTTGTGTATGTGATGTTTTAGGCTGTTTCAGTGCTTGATTCTTGATCCCTGGATGGTGTGTGACTTGTTGGTGAAGAAAAGTTTGAGGTTTGATGGCTGTGGGAAGAGTTTCAAAGAGATGAATGAATTTGCAGTTTTTGTGAAATCTGATTGTGTATATGTTCTGAGCTCATGTGAAGCTTGTTTTATGATCCATAAACTAATCCTAAACTATTGGAAAGAGTCAGAGGTATTGACATGTACTGTGGGAATGGCATGGGGCAATTGGCCAAAAAGTCAATGGTTGGTGTACCTCAAGTATGGGCTGTGACAGAAGCTATCCTAGGGCTGCTCTGAGTTCTGCTGGCTTTAAGGATGGCCATGGGCTGCTCTGAGTTTTGCATTTTTCACAATTTGTTGCATTTTGAAGTTTTGGTCATGGACATGTGACATTCCTTGGGAAATTTGAAGCAAAGTGGACCATATAATGTTGTTATGATACTTTGAGATTGATTAGAAACCAAACAAACCCCTAAGAATCATTCTTGCAAGAATTTCCTCTTTGTGACTTTTATGATAAATGGCTTATGATACTTGTGATACAAGGCATGAAGGTGAGAGATTCTTTGGGAAATTATGAATTATAGGTCATGTATAATGTTTGTGTAATGGTTAGAAGTCACTTAGAGGTCGCAAATTTGTTTGACATGAGTTTTTGCAAGTTTCCCTCTTTGGTACATAAACAAAATTTTGTGATTTTTCCCAACTTTGCAAAGCCATAACTTTAGTTCTATGATGAATTAGATCAAGTTCTTGTACTTTTTGAAAAGGGAATGATCCAATATATAACTTTAATGACCAAGAATTTTTCATTTGAAGCATTTTTGAATCAAAAAGAGGAGGTTGAAAAACTTTCCAAAAATGGCAAGTTTGTATTACAAGTCACTTTCCCAAAATGGCAACTTTGCAAATGGCTTGAAATTCCTTAATTTTGTGAACATATAACTTCTTCTAAGATCAAATAAAGATCATATACATCCAAAATTATGGAGAAGACCCTTTGGTTGGATGATTGGGGGCCTCAGATGCCCTGATTTTGCACTGACTTGCTCAAGAAGTCATCTATTGATCAGATGCCTTCCCCCTCGAATTTCTTCATGAAAATTGGTGTGTATGATCCTCATATCATATAGAGACAAATAGAAACAAGAATGACCAAAAAATTTGGAGTTATGGCCTCTGAAACCAAAACCCTAATTTTAGGTCATCTGTGCAGTTAAACCTGGCTCTGCTTCCATGCCTTTCTCAGTTCTTGTGATTTTCTGACTCTCTTGATCTTGGGAGGACATAATATGATGCTTGAACATACATGGAACCTCTTGAGATGATTGATGACCTTTGGAGTGGCTCAGATGGCTCAAGGATTTCTCAGATCACAAACCCTAGATGCAGATGACTTTGAACCAATGCATTGAATAAAAACTGCAATATGAGATGATATAATTAAACTTATGCAAATGAAAAGATCATAATCCATGGTGAAATGAGTGAGGGCAAATTTGGGGTGTTTACACACTCCTATCAAAGGCACATTAGGATACTGCCCACAGCTAGTAATGATGTCCTTGCCTTTGGTGCTCTGAGTGCACCATTTGATGTCATCTGATGTCAAGGCAATGAATCTCTAAGCCCAATTCTTCTGCTGATGGGGGTTCAGGAAAGCATCTTATTTTGGCAAGTGTCTTAGCAGCCAGGAGTAATAGAGAGGAGCACAACATCTGACCAGTCTTCCTCTTTGCTTTTCATTCCTCTGGTGTACTGAGTAGTAGAAGTGTCCTAGCAAGGTAGGGATTGGATTCCTCAATAAGAACAGGTGAATGGCATTCTTGCTCACAAACTTTGGCTCATCTGCAAACAAGATAACCCCATATATATTGAGGGCTAGAAGTGCACCGACTGCCTTCCATTCTCCTATTACAGCATGCAGGGTAGCCTGGGAGATCAAGAAGTCTAGGTGGAGGCCTGGAACTCCAGCCTTGGTTGTCATGTTCTGCTCAATAAGGGCAGGCTCCAAATGCAATGCCCTGGCTATGTCTTCATTCTTGGGAGTAAGCATCTTAGGGTTGAAAGGAATCCCTCTCCTGATGGGAACTCCTAACAACAAGGAAAACTCTTCTAGCAAAGGTCCCATCTGGAAATCAGGGAAATTGAAGCATCTGAGTGGTGGATCATAGAACTGCAAGCAAGTATGGATCATGCTCCTCTGAGATGCATCAAGATCCATGACCATGTCCAATATAACCCCATAATGCTCTCTGAATAGTAGGATATGGTCAAGGGTAATGAGGGACTGGATCTGCTTGATGCCAGTCAGGGTGGGCTCAAAGAAGTGGTATGTGATGTTGCTCTTTCTTGAAGTGTCCATGGGTGTTGGTGAAGAAGCTAAGAACAATTGTTGATGAAAATCACTGAATGAGATGCTGGAGATGGGTCTCTGATGAAGATAGTTAGAGGAGAATCACTGACAAACTGGAGAAGAATCACTGACAACTGATGAAGGTGCTGGAGAAGACAAACTGAGGGAGTCTGAGCAGCAGAAGGGGTCAAAACCAAACCAAAGATGATAAGATGTATACCCTGTAAAACAAATAAGCAAATGTTAAATGATGCAGAAATGATGAATGCAAATGATATGCAAAGGGTTTGTGATCAAGTGCTGGATCTGTTTATCTTCCTTGGTAAAAGTCCATGTATGTTCATAAGTCCAGATGGAGGCTTAGAAATCCAGTAACCAGGTGGGGGACTCAAATAAAGAGTCACAAGTCCAGGGTAATCACAAGAACTATCCAAAGTGGTGAATTCTTAAAACAAAACTAGTAACAGGGTATGATGTGGTCAAGGGTTCCTGCAAACTTGTAAAAATCCCAACCCCCTCACATGTAATGTTCTAGAACAAGGATCCTCAGACTTGGATCAGTTATGAGAAGTGTAAACACTTCTAACCCGGAGGTACAGTGTTTACAATAACCATAAAGGGTACTTCTCAAATTCACCTTAGATACTGAAGGTCATATAAAGGTCATCCAGACTTAGCAGGCTTCCCAGATAGCCCTAGTACAACAGCAAATCTGTAGCACAGAGTTCTCAAGAAGAAACCCATGTCTGAACCGTGTTTCATATTCCCGCACCAGACCGAAATGGAATGGGAAAGAATATGAAGCCACTCTAGCCTATGTGTCACTCAGCTCCAAGGTATAGGACCTTAATCACTCAATGAAACTCCACCCACCAAAACAGACAAGTGATCCAACACAATGATAATGACAGTATGAAAATGCATAAGACTGTAAAGGGAAGCAGTAAATAAAGTTGTATAGAAAGCAATAAATAAAGAAAATAAATAAGCACAAGTAGCACATAACACCCCCGTAAACACAAATCAAACAAGCGCTAGGAGGAACCCACAAAAAGAACCAGAAGCCCTGGTTGCAATATAAGGGTCCCCAGCAGATTCGCAAAGCTATCGCTCCCACTAAGAGACACATGGTCAGATAGGGTACAGACGCGAACGGTCGGCGAAAGGAGAAACGAAAATGAAGTGAATAGAGTCGCCAGCTAGGCATTTTTATCCCGAAGGAAAGGTAATTCTGCATAAACCTGGAAAAGATATGCATAAGACGGTCACGAACCAGAGAAACTGAGAAAGGGGGTTGGTTACAACCTGGGAAGGTATAAGCACCCAGATTGTCCGTCGTGCTCGACGGGATCCATGCTTAAAAGATTGTGTTTAAAGGGGTAGTTTTTGTGTTATCTGTGTGCAAAAGCTGGAAGAGAAGGTACAAGTATCAGTGCAAGAAAGTGAAGTGAAAATGCTCAGGGATGAGGCTTAAGAGAATGCTGAAAGAGGGGGAAGACACATAGACTTTTGTTTGATTACAGTTAAGTTATGCCTACGTATCCTCTCGTGCAATGAGGAAGTCAGAACACCGTAGTTCGACTTAAAAAGACTGAAAGATAAATTGACTATGAACTGCTTACTTGCCTATGCTCAAGTGTATGACTTGTCTGGCCCAAGTGCTAACTGTCTTGCATTAGACGGAAGAAGCGAGTTCTCGCTTGTGAGTGAAGATGATGAGAAAAGAATCTCGGAGGAGACGATTATTGTTTGTTTTTGTGTTTTCAATATTTTATTGCTTTTTGTGTTTGTCATAAGTTAATGAGCTTAAGCCTAAGCCAATGGTTAGTAAACTCATCATATCCTCCCTTTGATTAGGGATAATGAGAATACCTTAAGCATGAGATAAGCATCTAAAACTTAAATACCATAATGATGTAGGATTAAGATCATTAACCTACTTGTGATTATTTAGATGTTTTTGAGTTTTTTTGTTTAGTGTTAAGTAATGAGTTTAAGCCATAATCAAGGATTTAATGGACCCATTACACCATCCTAATAGAAGGATAATAGATGAGCACACTTAAGCTGAGGAAGATACCTCAACTTAATCCATGATTAGGGATTAACCTCATGACAAAACAAGCCTTTTATTAAAGTGGATTTTAGTTAAGGGTGAGATTAAGAAGTGAATTTTATGGTTTGTAAGACAACTTGAGGGGGACTTGTCCATTAACACTAGGGTTAGTCCTTCTTAACCAATTAAGGAAGAATTAGAACCCTAATGCAAGGCCCAAGTTTCAAGTTAATGTCTTAATGATTATTAAGATGGATTGATTAAGAGGTTTAAACAAATTAAGGGTTTAACACTTAGGATTAAAGTTATACACTCCATCCTAAGAGAATTATGCAGGCATAACCCTAATCACAAAGTCTTAAAACCTTAAAGGTTTAGTCTCTAATGATGAGGTGAGAAGAGAGACACAAAGAAGACACAAAGGTAAAAGCTAAATGGGGGACTAATCACAACCCTAATTATTGTCATGCTTGGATGTTCCTATGGTTTGTAAGGCTTGAGAAAGATCTTCAGAGAAGCCACCAATGGAAGAAGCAGATGAAAGGAGGAGAAGCAGAAGAAACAAGTTACTTACTTCACTGAAGAAGATAAGTAACTTGGAGAAAGAAAGTGAGAGATGAACATGAATGAGCAATCTCACTCTAAAGCAAATGAAAATGCAGCAATAATTCATAAGAAAAAGATGAAGAGAAATGAGAAGTGAAGGCAAATTCACTTCTCAAATTACTTACTACCTGAAAATGTTAGCCTAAAAGAAAGAAATGAAATGAAAATGAAATGTATGCAAAGATGCAAACCAAAACCAGAAGAATATTCATGATGCAAATGATGCTATGAGATGATGCAAAGACATGTCAAGTGTTATGAATGTTCATACAAGAGATGAGAATGCAAATGAAGCATGTAGGAAGCATGAAAGCACATGAAAGTTCATGGAATGAAATGAATGCACATCATGGAAAATGAATGAAGAAATTATCAAGCATGATTCTAATGTGTCCTATGATGTCTAAGATGACATGTGAATGCATGAAATATCATGGCAAGTTCATGTATGGATGCATATGCAAGATGTATGCAAATGAACATGAGAAATTAGGGTTTTAATGCAACATGAGATGCAAAAGTCAAAAACAAAAGCAAATCATAAGATAAAAAATTGCAAATTAACTCAAAGGAACCCTAACCCCATATGATATCAAACCCCAAAGGAGGAGGTCTAACTCTTAACCTAAAGAAAGTTGTGATTTTTCTAAGTTATCTAGGGTTTTAAGGTACCTTAAGAGGGAAAATGAAAATCAAATGGAAAATGCAAGATAAATTTGTGAAAAAAATATGCTAGATACCACATCCTATATGAAGATCAATGCAAAAGGAACCAATGTCAAACCCTTCATGGTTAGGCAGAAAAGAATTCTTGAAGTTAGGGTTCAAAAATGGGATTTTTATGAACCCTAAATTCAAGAAAATTGTTAAAGAGTGTTCAAAACCAAAAAGAAATTTGTATGAATGGTTTGACAATGTTTCTAAATGTCCTAAGATGCAATGTGAATTTGTTTGGAATTTTTAGAAACATAAATGGTATTTTAATTAATTAATTTCCATTAATTAATTAAAATAAACATTTAAATATTTTTAAAATGGTTTTTTAATGCAAAAAATAAAAATAAAAATGTTTTTGGGTGTAGAAAAATATTTGAATTAAAAATGCAAAAGGAAAATAGTTTTGGAAATTTCTAAGTATTTTAAATAAATTAGACAAAACAAATGATAAAAAATAAAATAAAAATGAATTTAATGGAAAGTAATCTAATCTGAAGGTCATGATTTAAACAAGAGAAGACTGCGCACGCGTTTCAAGGGCTTGGATCAATCCTAGCTAATTAATCATATTTTATTTTAATTAATCTGAAATTAACTTAATGAATCAATCGGGTCCATCCATTCTCCTAAATTAATCAAAATCCAAGGGTCCACAACGCATCTGGAGATTAAACCCTAATTAGGGCTAATCACCTTCAGGTGACCGGAGGGGAGCTCCGGTCATCTTCTCCGGCGAAACAAAAAACCCTAAGTCTCTCTATAGGCCACCCCACCACAAATTAATTGCCCAGAAGCTCGTGACATGATCATTTCTTGACTATTTTCAATTCTAAAAGCATTAGTGTGATCCCCATAACATATATTTTCATTTTGTAACAAGAAATCTAAGCTTTGAAAGATTTTGTTCTTGAGGTTACCTGAGCTGATGAACTGCAAATGTGAGCTTTCAGGGCCTCTCCTTTGTGCAAAAAGCTTCCTTTGATCCTCCCGAGGCTAGTGGAATGCTTGAAAAGCTTTGAGAGTGGCTGGTTTGTGTTGTGTGGTTCTGGTTTAGTAGAAATGGAGGTTTGTGTGTGTAGTGATTCAGGTTATTCCAAGGGTTGGGTTTTGTTCTATGGATGAAGAGTGATTTGTTGGTGAAAGAATTTCTGGATTTTGTTAAGTTTTGAGGGTGTTTCGAAGAGAACAAGTCTTGTGCATATTTTTATGAATCTGATGTTGTGTATGTTTCAGGTTCCAATCCTTCCTCTTATCTCTCCCATATTGTTTGAATATAATATGGAGTAGGTTCTGAATGGCTGCAAAACACTATTCCAAGAGTATGGGAGTTTTTGCCAAAAAGTCAAATATGTGTCCTTGAGAGTATGAGCCATGGAAGAGGAGATCTAAAGGGTGTATAAGCTTCAGCTGAGTTTGTGGATGGCCCTTGGATCAAAAGATTGCAGTTGGAAGGCTTGGATGAAGAGATGTCATGCTTTATGCAATTTTCCAACTTTGGTGTTTCTTGTGAATCAAGCCATGAAAATCTCAGGTCCAATGCCCAATTCTGATTTTGGCAAGTTGCATTATGTTGTTATGATGCTTAGAAGTGTATTAGAAGTCAAAAAAAGGCTTGGCAAGTGGTTTTGCAAAAAATCCTCTTTGGTGTATTCTTGGAAATTATAGGATTTTTGCCAACTTTGGAAGATCATAACTTGAGTTCCATAATGAATTAGAACTTGTTCTTGTACTTTTTAAAAAGGGAATGATCCAATCTACAACTTTCATGACCAACAATTTTTCATTTGAAGCATTTTTTGTTGTGAAAGAGGAGGTTGAAAAACTTTCCCAAAATGGAAAGTTTACATTACAAGTCATTTCCATTTTTGGCAACTTTTGGTTTAGCTCAATTTTCTTAATTTTTGTGAACTTCCAAGCACTTCAATGATCAAATAAAGATCATATAACCTCAATTTGATTAAAAATCCACTTTGGTTCCCATGTTGGGGGCCTCAGATGCCCTGATTTTGCTCTGACTTGCTCAAGAAGTTACCCAGTGAACAAATGACTTCCACAATGAATTTCTTCATCAAACTTGGTACACATAATCCTTATAACATATTGAGACCATTATAAACAAATTTGGAGTTATGGCCTCTGAAACCAAAATCCTAATTTCAGGTCATATGTGTAGTGAAACCCTAGCTCTGTTTCCATGCTTTCCCAGTTCTTGTGATTTCTTGACTTCCTTGATCTTTGAGGGATATAATATGATGATTCAACATACATGGACCCTCTTGGAGTGATTGAAGACCTTTGGAGTGGCTCAGATAGATCCTTGGATTGCTCAGATCACAAACCCTAGATGCAGATGAACTTGAACTATGCAGATGAAACAAAAATGCAATATGAAATGATATGCTTAAAATAATGCAAAGATGAAAGATCACAAGCCATGGTGTGAACTTAGTGAGGGCAAATTTGGGGTGTTTACAGCTGCCCCTATTCAAACATGAGTTAGCTGTGTAGGATGTAAGCGCCTGGCTTATCAGACAAACAAGATAACTTGTGGTTGAATACCAAAGACAGTCCAGAATTTGCACTCGCTGGGGAGAAGAATAAAAGGGATATAAATTGTAAAAGAAAGTATAGTATGATTATAAAGTGCGGGCGATGGAGGACGACCATCGAGCAGAGGACAACTGTTGGAGATAAAACGGTAAACTAAGCAATGACGGGGACGACCGACATGTTGGGGAAATAAAGAGTTCATGATCGGGACGACCATAAAGCAAAGTAACAAGGTTCTCTGGGGATTAAAGTGAAGTCAAAGATGGGGAAGACCATCAGGTTTGCAAAGTAAGGTAAACAACGATGGGGACGACCATCGGTTCAAAGAATAAATGAAATATTGACGAGGGACAGTCATCAAAGGTGAAAGACAATCACCTAGCAGGGGACGACTGCTAAATATCACGACATAGGGCGAATGTCGGATAGAAAAGGTCGACGATGGGGACGGCCATTGGATAAGCATGATGAAGGACGATCATCAAAAGGTGAAGGACGATCACCTAGCAGGGGACAACTGCTCTTTATCACGACATAGGGCGAATGACAGATAGAAAAGGTTGACGATAGGGACGGCCATCGGATAAGCATGATGAAGGACGATCATCAAAAGGTGAAGGACGATCACCTAGAAGGGTACGGCTGCTTTCGGGGTTTATCACGACATAGGACGAATGTCGGATAACAAAGATCAACGATGGGGACGACCATCGGATAAAGTGATGAAGGATGGTCATCAAAAAGGTGAAGGACGATCACCTAGCATGGGACGACTGCTAAATATCACGACATAGGACGAATCTTGGATAGAAAGGGGTTCCAATTATGGAGACTCCGCTGGGGAAAGGATGAGGGACAATCATCCAAAGGTGAAGGACGATCACCTGGCAGGGTACGGCTGCCTAAAGTATCATGACATAGGACGAATGTCAGATAAGAGAAAGGTTACTTTACTAGGGAATGGTAAACACGGACGAGTGCTTACACTTAAGAAATAAAAGGTATAAGTGTTTTGACGTTGTGTATAGATTAAAGATGCGGACGAGCATCCTTAAGACTATGATACAGACGAGTATCGGTAGAAACAAACTTTGACGCATGTTCAGAGATGATGGTACGGACGAGTACCAACTGGTTAACAAAGAACATGAACGAGTGTCGAATCTGTGGGGAGTAAGCGTATATACAAGATACGGATGAGTATCTGTATAAGTATGAACAAATGTTTATGAAGTATGAACAAGACACGGACGAGTGTTCAACTTGCTGGGAAAAGTTTGACACGGATGGGTGTCAGAAAAGAAAGTGTATAAGTTATGAACTTATGAGTGCAAAAGGTATTTTGGCGACCTGTGGGGATAGGATGACACAGAGGGTGTCAATGAGAGTTTATTTTAAACAAGTGTTTGGTTTGCAACAAATGTTTAGGCATCTGTACTAGGGAGAAGTGACACGGACGGGTGTCAAGAGAGTGTATATAGGTTTCTGTATTCAAAGAGGACGTTTGTGGTTTATATCTTCAGGGGAATGATATGACACAGACGGGTGTCGAAAGGGTGTATAAGAACATGTATCTGTAATGGGGAGTGCAAAGGGGACGCTTCGACTTTTATGTGCAAGGGATGTATTTCGTATATTGTTGATAAGGTACTGTTAGTATTTATAGGTGACTGGTTCAAAACCTGACTTGTGATCATGAAAAATGTTTGACTTTTGCCGTAATGCTCCGTATTAGACGGAATGCTACGCTTTGTGGGGAAAAATGATGTGAATGCTATGATTATGCAAAAGATACCAATCCGGGATTCGGATCCCGCTGTGGTGAAGATCTCTGGCTGATCTGCTTGGAAGGATATCCTAGCTGGTGAGGATCATTGGTAGATCTGATAAAACTTATGGTTCTGCTTGGGGGACTGGATCACTGATAGATCTATCCGGTAAGGAGATATCCCAGTTGGGGATGAGGGAGCTTCCGTCACTTTGTTGTGTGAGAGTTTCAGACATTTCTCTTCTAGGGAGAGGCTGGAACTCTGCGGGGAGATGGTTCCCTTGTCTTTGGGAGACCTGGCACTCTATTTGGGAGAGGAAAGATCATTGAAAGATCTTCCTAGAAATTTCTGTGGAAATCCCGGCTGGGGATGAGGATGCTTTGACAACTCTGTTGGGGAAAAATCAAATCTGATGTTGCTTGGAGGAGATGTGCTGGGGAAATGATGCTTGGCATGCCCCATGTTACGTGTTTGAATACCTGCAATCCTGTTAAGACAACAAAACGCACAAGTATCCCGAGGTATCCCTTACCGGATTCCGTCATAGGATTTAGATATTCCTGAGAGTAATACATATCCTGCAAGCATTTATTAATAATGGCTCATTTGTTTTATGCAAATATTATATCATGGACACTGGACATTTTGCAAATGAAAAAAATGTACAAAACGAGGTGTGACTGAAAATCTGATTTTATTAATCTGGGCGCCCTAAAATGGCAAATACAGTCAAAGAAATAGATCCCCTGGAATGAGGAGATTGTTACAAATTGAAAAAGTAAAAGTGCTGGCAATGTTGATGACGCTTCAGTGAGCTTCCTTTGCTATGACCTGTATGACCTTAATATTCTTCTCATCTTGCTTTCTAAAGAAGGTTGATTCTGACCGATGCTTTATCCTTTCGAAGCTTGCCATGTTGTAAGTGATACAGACGAATTCAGAATGCAGTTGTTCGCTTATTCCCTTATTCCCTTATTTTGTGTGGATCGCCCTTTCGGGTTTTCAATCCACCGGGATACCCATTTTTGCCTGAGCTGTCCAATGCGGCTTTTCAACTCAGCGAGTGTACACAATTTTTTCAATTTTCCCTTATTTTTGCCCGAGTCTTTTATTCTGCTTTTGACTCGCCGGGATGCCCTATTTTTGCCTGGACTTACATTCTATTTTTATGTCCAGCGGGTCATTTTATGCGAAGTATTTTTTAACTGCATCTGAATTCACAGGGGATAAGAAATCTTCACCATCTATAGTAGTGAGCATCAGTGCTCCACTAGAGAAAACTTTCTTTACTATGAACGAACCATCGTAGTTTGGAGTCCACTTGCCCTTGTGGTCTGTATGAGGAGGAAAAAGTCTTTTCAACACCAGATTTCCTATTTGGTATTCCCGAAGCCTGACTTTCTGATCGAAGGCCTTCTTCATTCTTTTCTGATATAACTGCCCATGACAGATTGCAGCTAATCTCTTCTCTTCGATCAGATTCAGTTGATTGTACCGAGAACGAACCCACTCTGCTTCATTCAGCTTGACATCCATCAGTACCCGTAAGGAGGGTAGTTCAACTTCAACAGGTAGGATAGCCTCCATACCATATACAAGTTGATACGGTGTTTGCCTATTAGACGTTCTGATTGAGGTCCGATACCCATGCAAGGCAAATGGTAGCATCTCATGCCAGTCTTTGTATCTAACCACCATCTTCTGCACAATCTTCTTGATGTTCTTGTTAGCTGCCTCAATGTAAAAACCCCTAATTTTCCCTCACCAAGTTCACACTATGGCTTGTGATCTTTCATATTTGCATTAGCTTAATCATATCATATCATGTTGCATTTTTGCTTCACTGCATTAGTTCAAGTCATCTGCATTTAGGGTTTGTGATTTGAGCAATCCAAGATCCTTCTGAGCCACTCCAAAGGTCTTAAATCATCCCAATAGGGTCCATGTATGTTCAAACATCATATTATATCCTCCCAAGATGAAGGAAGTCATAAAATCATAAGAACTCACAAAGCATGGAAGCAGAGCCAGGTTTTACTACACAGATGACCTAAAATTAGGGTTTTGGTTTCAGAGGCCATAACTCCAAATTTGTTTGGTCATTATTGTTTCTATCGGTCTTAATATGTCATAAGGATCATACATACCAAGTTTGATGTAAAAATTCATTGTGGAAGTCATCTGATCACTGGGTAACTTCCTAAGCAAGTCAGAGCCAAATCAGGACATCCGAAGCCCCCCAACATGGAACCAAAGTGGATTTTTCATCAAATTGAAGTTATATGGTATTTATTTGATCATTTAAGTGTTTGGAAGTTCACAAATTTGAAGAAAAGTGGGCTAAACCAAAAGTTGCCAAATATGGAAATGACTTGTAATGTAAATTTTCCATTTTGGGAAAGTTTTTCAACCTCCTCTTTCTTAACAAAAAATACTTCAAATGAAAAATTGTTGGTCATGAAAGTTGTAGATTGGATCATTCCCTTTTCAAAATGTACAAGAACAATGTCTAATTCATTTTGGAACTCAAGTTATGACTTTCCAAAGTTGGCAAAAATCACATAATTTCATGTTTCATGCCAAAAGGGATTTTTTGCAAAAACCTCATACCAAACCATTTTGTGACTTCTAAATGACTTCTATGCATCATTACAACTTGCCAAAATCAGAATTGCACAAATTCACAAAGTTTCATGCCTTGGATCACAAGCCTCCATAAGTCATTTTTTTCCATAAATTCTCAAAAGAGGGATTTTTGCAAGAAGGACTTCTAATGATTGATTTGGTTTCTAGTTGGTCTCAAAACATCATAACAACATTACATGGTCCATTTTGCTGCAAATTGCCCAAAAGTTCACAAGATTTCTTGCCTTGATTCACAAGAAACTTCAAAGAGGGCAAAATGCAAAAACTATGTCATCTTGATATCCAAGCCATCCAGCTGCTTTATTTTAATCCTAGGGCTCACCATAAACCATGCTGAAGCAAGACACCCCATTGAACCACTTCTGTTCCAGCCCATGCTTATAGTACACACACTTTTGACTTTTTGCAAAACAAGCCATACCAATCAAGCTGTGACATTACCGACTTACTGACCAATCCCAATACCTTATACTAATCAAAAGCAATCCAAAAGAGACCACACGCAAGCCTGAACTCTCCCATAAGCCAGGATTCACAAAAATTGCCAAAACTTTCATCTCTTCGAAACTCCTTCCACAGCCATAAAACTTCAAATTTTTCTTCACCAATAAGTCACACATAATCCATAGAACAAGAATCAACCCTTAAAACAGCCTGAAACATCACATATCAAATCCTCAAATTCTGCTACACCAGGACTGGGATCTCCAAACTAGCCACCCTCAAAGGTTTTGGAGCATCCCATTAGCTTCAGGAGGATCAGAGGAGACTTTTTGCACGAAGGAGAGGCCTGGAAAACTCACATTTGCAGTTCATCGTCTCAGGTAATCTCAAGAACAAAACTTTTCAGAGCTTGAATTTTTTGTTACAAAATGAAAATATATGTTATGGGGATCACACTGATGCTTTTAGAATTGGAAATGGTGAAGAAATGACTATTTTGTGACTCTCTGAAATTTCACCCATGAAAATAATTTGATTCGTTTCTCCTTGTTCTTGTGTTGTAAATGGTGTTTGAGGGTTGATTTGAGTTGGGTTTGGATAGAGGATCATTTCTGGGTGGTTGATTTGGGGTGGGTGGCCTGTAGAGAGTTTTAGGGTTTTGTCCCGCCGGAGAAGATAACCGGAGCTCCCCTCCGGTCACCTGAAAGTGTTTAAACCCAAATCCCTAATTAATTTGACAGATTGATTCGTAGCCCTTAGATGAGGATTATGTTAAGTTGTGAACGGCTCAGATTAAGACACTTAGCCCTAATTCATTTTTATTAAATTAATTGAGATTAATTAGTTTAATTAAGTCAATTGAATCCCAGCCATCAAAAAACGCGCCAGTCAACCCTGGAATCTCAACTTTGAATTTTGACCTCAGGATCTTCATACTTTTCATATTTATCATTTTTATTTTATTTTTCTTTCTATTTCTTTTCACGAATTTTTAAAAATAGAAAAAAAACATCAAAAAATTATGAAATTTTATATCCAGCCTTTTATTAATTTTCAGAACCCAAAATTATTTTTATTTTTATTTTTTGCGCTAAAAAAATTATTTTTAAATCATTTAAATGTTATTTTTAATTAGTTAATGAGAATTAATTAATTAAAAATACATTTAGGTATTTAAAAATTACAAAAAAATTCAGAGAACATTCTTAGGCATTTAGAAAAATTTACAAACTCACCATACAAATTTCTTTTTGGTTTTGATCATGCTTTGACATTTTTCAAATGAATTAGGGTTCTTAAATTTGCATATTTTTAACCCTAACTTCAAAAATTCATAACTTTATAACCAAGTTGAGTTTGTGAATGATTCTTTTTGCATTGTGCTATGCATGGTTTCAAGCATCTAAAAACATTTTTGTTTCATTTTTATCTTTCATTTTCAATTTGTTTGGAATTTTATCTTGAGGATCACCCTTAAAACCCTAGAAACTTAGGAAATTCATAACTTCCTCTAGGTTTAGCTTCTGACCTCCCCCTTTTGATGGTGAACTAGTATAGGTTTAGGGTTCCTTTGAGTGCATTTTCAATTTTTTATCTTATGATTTGCTTTTGTTTTTATGGTTTGAATCTCACATGTTCATATAACCCTAATTTTACATCTTCCCTTACATTCATCTTGTATAAGCTTGCATACATGAACTTGCCATGACATTTTGTGCATCCACATGACATATAAGACATCTTAGGACACATTAGAATCATGTTTTATCATTGCATCATCCATTTTCCATGTTATGCTTTCATTTCATTTCATGTGCATTCATGAACTTTCATGCTTCCTTTATGCTTCATTTGCATTCCCATCCTTTGTATGATCATTCATATCTCATGACATACATTTTCATCATCTCTTTACATAATTAGCATCATGAACATGCTTCTGGTTTTCGTTTGCCTCATTGCATTCATCTCATTTTCATTTCCTTTTGCTAACTTTTCAGGTGGTAAGTCTTTGAGAAGTGAATTTGCCTTCACTTTTCATGATCTCTTCTCATCTCTCTTATGAATCATTGCTGCATTTTATCTTTGTATTAGAGTGAGCTTTCTCATTCATGCTCTTTCCTCACTTTCTTTCTTCAAGCAACTTATCTTCTTAAGTGAAGTAAGTTGTCTTGTTTCTTTCTGCTTCTCCTCCTTCCATCTTTCTTCTTCCTTGGTGGCTTTTCCTTGAAGATCTCTTGCAAGCCTCATAAACCCTAGGAATACCCAAGCATGATCACAATTAGGGTTTGATTAGTCCCCCATTAGTCTTACCTTTGTGTCATCTTTTGTGTCTTCTCTTCTCATCTCATGATCAAGGACTAAACCCTTAAGGTTTTAAGACTTTGTGATTAGGGTTATGCATGTATCCTTCTATTAGGATGGAGTGTATAACTTTAATCCTAAGTGTTAAACCCTTAATTTGTTTAAATACTTTAATCAATCCATCTTAATAATCACTAAGACAATAGCTTGTAACTTAGGCCTTGCATTAGGGTTCTAATTCTTCCTTAATTGGTTAAGAAGGACTAACCCTAGTGTTAATGGACAAGTCCCCCTCAAGTTGTCTTACAAACCATAAAATTCACTTCTTAATCTTACCATTAACTAAAATCCACTCTAATAAAGGCTTTGTTTTGTCATGAGGTTAATCCCTAATCATGGATTAAGTTGAGGAGCCTTTCTCAGCTTAAATGTTCTCATCTATTATCCTTCTATTAGGATAGTGTAATGGGCCCATTAATCATTGATTATGGCTTAAACTCATTACTTAAAACAAAACAAAAAACTCCAAAAACATCTAAGTAAATACAAGTAGGTTAATGTTCTTAATCCTACATCATGGTGACTAAGTGTGAGGTGTTTACTTCATACTTAAGGTATTCTCATTACCCCTAATCAGAGGGAAGATGTGATGAGTTTACTAACCCTTGGTTTAGGCTTAAGCTCATTAACTTATGACAAACCACAAAAAGCAATAAAAGACTGAAAACATCAAAAACAAACAATAATCGTCTCCTTCGGGATTCTTTTCTCACTTGATTTACTCATAAACGAGAACTCGCTTCTTCCGTCTAATGCAAGACAATTTGCACCAGAGCCAGATAGGTCATACACTTGAGCATAGACAAGTAAGCAGTTCATCAGTCAATTTATCTTCCAGTCTCTTTGAGTCGAACTACGGTGTTCTGACTTCCTCATTGTACGAGAGGATACGTAGGTATAACTTAACGGTTATCGAACAAAAGTCTCTGTATATTCCCCCCTCTTCCAGCTTTATTATTTTAAGCCTCATAGTCTTGAGCTTTGCACTCTTTCCTTACACTCATTTTCTTCACTTCACTTTCCAGCACTGACACCTATATATCCTTTTCCAGCTTTTTGCACAAAATAACACTGACACTACCCCTTTAAAACACAAATCTTTTAAGCGTGGATCCCATCGAGTACGGAGGACAATCTGGGTGCTAATACCTTCCTAAGTTGTAACCAACCCCCTCTCTCAGTATCTCTCTTTCACAACCGTCTTATCCATATCTTTTCCTAGGTTTATGCAACATTACCTTTCCTTCGGGATAAAAATGCCTTGCTGGCGACTCTTTTCAGTTCACCCTTCATCTCTCTCTTTCGCCGACCGTTCGCATTTGTACCCCTTCTGGCCCTGTGTCATTTGGTGGGAGCGACAGCTTGGCGACTCTGCTGGGGACCCTTATACTGCAACCAGGGCTTCTGGTTCTTTTTGTGGGTTCCTCCTAGTGCTTGTTTTATATGTGTTTACTGGGGTGTTATGTGTTATGTGTGTTTATTTATTTTGCTTTATTTATTGCTTTATGTACAACACTATTTATTGCTTTCTTTTACAGTCTTTGCATATGTCATACTGTCATTGTTGGATCTGGTTTTCTATTTTTGTGGGTGGGGTTCCATTGAGAGATTAAGGTCCTATACCTGGGACCTGAGTGACACCTAGGATAGAGTCGTTCATGTTCTTTCCCATTCCATTTCGGTCTGGTGCGGGAATATGAAACACGGTTCAGATGTGGGTTTCTTCTTGAGAACTCTGTGCTACAGATTTCCTGTAGTGCTAGGGCTATCTGGGAAGCATGCTAAGTCTGGATGACCTTTATTTTGACCTTCAGAATCTGGGGTGAATTAGAGGAGGATATTTTATGGTTATTGTAAACACTGTACCTCCGGGTTAGAAGTGTTTACACTTCTCATAACTGGTCTAAGTCTGAGGATCCTTGTTCTAGAGCATTACATGTGATGGTGTTGGGTTGTTTACAGGTTTGCAGGAACCTTTGGCCATCATCATACCCTGCTACTGTTTTGTTTAAGAATACTCCACTTTGGACAATTCTTGTAACTAACCCTGGACATGTGACTCTTTATTTGAGTCCCCCACCCTGGTTACTGGATTTCTGAGCCTTCATCTGGACCTTTGAACATATATGGACCTTGTATCTAGACAGATAATCAGCTCCAGCTCTTGATCACAAACCCTTGCATATCATTTGCATATATCATCATTGCATCATTTAACATTTGTTTATTGGTTTTTCAGGGTATCCACCTCATTGTATCTTGGTTTTGGTTTTGACACCTTCTACTGCTTAGACCTCTGATTCAGCTATCTCCTTCAGCACCTCCATCAGTCTGTCAGAGACTCACCTGCATCAGTCTGCCAGAGACCCACCTCCAGCTTTTCAGTATGTGATCTTCATTAGCATTAGACCTCAGTTTTCTTCTTCAGCACTCATGCATATTCCAAGGAAAAGAAACATATCTTATCACTTCTTTGAGCCCATATTGACTGGTATCAGGCAGGTCCAGTCACTCATCACACCTGACCACATCTCACTGTTCAGAGAGCACTATGGGGGTATCTTAGATATGGTTATGGATCTTGATTCTTCTCAGAGAAGCATGATCCACACATGCTTGCAATTCTATGACCCTCCACTGAGATGCTTCACCTTTCCTGACTTTCAGATGGGACCTCTGTTGGAGGAGTTTTCTTTGTTGATTAGATTGCCTATTAGAGGGGGGATCCCCTTTAACCCAGATATTACTGCTCCCAGGGGTGAAGAGATAGCAAGGGCATTGTACTTGGAGCCTGCCCTTGTTGAGAAAAATATGACAACAAAAGCTGGGATTCCTGGTTTACATTTGGACTTCTTGATTTCTCAGGCCATCCTAAAGGCTACCTTGGGAGAATGGAGGGAAGTCTGTGCACTTTTAGTCCTCAGCATATATGGGGCTATATTATTTGCAGACGAGCCTAAATTTGTCAGTAAGAATGCCATCCACTTGTTTCTTCTGAGGAATCCAATGCCTACATTGCTAGGGGAATTTTACTATTCTATCCATCAGAGGAATGAAAAACAAAGGGGAAAGTTGGTCAGATGATGTGCTCCCTTGTATTACTCTTGGATACTCAGACACCTGCCTAAATCAGATGCTTTCCTGAACCCTCACCAATAGAAGAATTGGGCCAAAAGGTTCATTGCCTTAACCTCAGATGATATCAGATGGTGCACCCAGAGCACCAAAGGCAAGGACATTATCACCAGTTGCGGGCAGTACCCTAATGTGCTTCTCATAGGAGTAAAAGGTTGCATTAACTACAACCATTTGTTGTTTAAGAGACAATTGGGATATGCTTTAGTTCACCCTCCCAGAGGACAGGATTTAGCTGAGACACTATACTGTGAAGTGCAACCTAATTCAGCTGTTGTCAGGCAAGCTGCCTGGGCTTGGGACAACATCCAGACAAAGGGGATAGCCATCCTTGGAAGATGTAACAATGTTGCTTCAGCTCAGTACTCTGACTGGTCCCGTACTAGAGCTCAGATTACCTGAATGCCTTTCACCTTGGAAGACACACCTGGACCATCTACAGTACAACCTACAACAACTGTTAGCCTGGAGGAATTTGAAAAGCTGAAAGAGAGGAATAATCAGCTGTCTGAAGCCCTGAAGAAGACTCTCTGGGAAAGAAATGATGGTCGCCTGGATATTGAAAGATTGGAAAGACTCAAGACTGAGCATCTTACCAAGATTGGAAGAACAAATGACTACATAAGGAAAGCAAGGGCTGGGGAACAGATATTGAAGAATGCCTATAAGGAGGCCAAGATTCAGAAAGCTAGGGTTGAGCATTACCTGGAGGAGAGCCAGGCTAGGTGGATCAGGATCACCGAAGCCCGTGCACAAGAAGACCAGAGGACTCAGGCCAAGATTGATTAGTTGGAAGCCAATGAGAAGAAGCAGCAGGAAGCTTTGTTGACAGCTCAGAAGGAGATATCAGAATTGAAGCTCCGGGCGGGGCTAAAGAGATCAAAAGACCAGGACATACATAAGAAGCTGACTAATGCCATTGCTACCAGGAACCTCCTCATTAGGACCATTACAGAGCACCCAGCTGGTCCGGTGACTGAGGCACTCTTGAAGGAGGTCAGGGAAGATGATTATGGATTGGATGTCTAATTTCTCTTTGCTTGTTGTTCTTTCCCTTTGATGTACTTTTCCTTTTATTGTATTTTTTGACCCTCCATGGGCATGTATTGTAAAACAGACTATGTATTTTTCATCATTTGTAATATATTTAGTTTGTTTCCATTGGGTTTCTTTTCTCAACAAAACACAGCATCTTCCTCGAGGTCTGGAAAGGTCAAAACCAAGAACCAAACCGGATACCTTGGAAGACAAATAAGCATACTGCATTACATACTAACTGTCTTTGTTTTTTAGGTTTTTGTTATTATTTTTGTTTCTCACTTTGTTGTGCTTTCAGGAAACATTGCTCGTCGCCGAGTGTTCCCTATCAACCGCACACACCGGTACCCAACTCGTAATAACCTTCCAAGAATTCAGATGGATCAGGTACAGCAGGACCTGACTGAAGTTGAAGAGATCGATTTACCTGTGTTGAATGGCCCGCAGACCTTTAAAACTACCTTCTTTGTGATGGACATACAGTCGGCCTACAACTGTCTGTTGGGTAGACCCTGGATCCACGCCGCTGGCGCTGTTACGTCTACCCTTCACCAGAAGTTAAAATTCGAGTGGGAAGGCAAAATCATCACCATTTGCGGGGAGGAGGATATCTTTGTTAGCCAACTGGCTACGTACAAGTACATAGAAATGGATGGAGAGATCCATGAAACCATGAGTCAGGGGTTTGAGGCCCTTAACATCAATGAAGCATCTGCTGTGTTTGGAACTTCCATCACCTTATATCAACAGGCCCGGAAGGTTGTTGAGGAGGGTACCGCTCAAGGCTGGGGCAAGCTGCTGCCAGTTGAAAAGAAAGAAGACAGATTCGGGTTGGGTTATAGACCAACTTGACAAGATCAACCAGAGGCTGCAACGGAGCCCAAATTTGTCAGCGGGGGGATGCTTACCACAGATGTTGTGAACAATTTGGAAGATGAGGAAGAAGACGACCGCAACCTGGAAAACTGGATACGTCCAAGGATCCCGGGGAACCAAGTCTCAAACTGGTCTTCCCAGGAAATTATAAGAGTTACTCCGGCAGAGTAATTATTATTTCCTGTCTTTAAGCATGCATCAAGTTCGGCATCTTGCCCAAGATGTCAGGGCTCATTTTGTAATCGGGCCATCTTGTATTTTGTGCAAACGATCAATTAATGAATATCAGGACGTCTTTTGCAAATGAATCTCTTTTTTCTCGCTCACTGTTTTTCATTTTTCATTTTTTGTACAAAAATAAAATGGCAATGTTTTTCAAAATAATAACTCCATTTTCACTTTTTCTAAGCAAGATAAAATTGATCACTAAAATGAACCAATCTAAACCCTTGCAGAGAGTGCCCTCCAGACTGCACCGACAACAACACCACTACGACTTCGTATGACTTTGACAATCCGATTAATCAAGCCGATGAAGGGGTTGAAGAAGATTATGAGCTACCTGAAGAATTAGCCAGGTTGTTGAGACAAGAGGAGAAGGTTATCACTCCTCATCAGGAGGAAGTTGAGACGGTTAATCTTGGTACCGAAGAAGATTTAAAAGAAGTGAAGATCGGGTCCCGTCTGCAAGATTCAGTGAAGGAACAACTTATTGACATGCTTCGGGAGTATGTGGATGTTTTTGCTTGGTCTTATCAAGATATACCAGGTCTGGATACCGACATTGTTATGCACAAGCTGCCTCTAAAGGAAGAATGTCCTCCAGTAAAACAGAAAATGTGCCGTACTCGTCCGGATATGGCTATGAAGATTAAAGAAGAGGTGCAAAAATAGTGGGATGCCGGTTTCCTTGTTGTAACTAGTTACCCGCCGTGGGTTGCTAACATTGTACTTGTGCCTAAGAAAGATGGCAAAGTACAGATGTGTGTGGATTACCGGGATCTGAATAGAGCCAACCTGAAAGATGACTTCCCATTACCTCACATTGATGTATTGGTTGACAATACGGCTCAGTTCTCGGTGTTCTCCTTCATGGATGGATTTTCAGGATATAATCAGATCAAGATGTCACCTGAAGACATGGAGAAGGCAACCTTCATCACACCCTGGTGACATTATTCCATGACATGATCCATAAAGAAATTGAATGTTATGTGGATGACATGATCGCCAAGTCCCTTACAGAAGAAGACCACCTGGTGAATCTGTTGAAACTGTTCAAGCGTCTGAGGAAGTACCAGCTGAAGCTAAACCCCAACAAATGCACATTCGGGGTGCGATCCGGTAAGCTGCTGGGATTTATTGTAAGTGAGAAAGGGATTGAGGTTGACCCTGACAAAGTCAAAGCTATTCAAGAAATGCCTGCACCAAAGACTGAAAAAGAAGTTCAGGGGTTTCTAGGTAGATTGAACTACATTTCAAGGTTCATATCTCATCTTACAGCAACCTATGAGCCTTTGTTCAAGTTGTTAAGGAAAGAGCAAACGGTCAGGTGGAATGAAGACTGCCAAAGGGCTTTTGACAAAATCAAGGAATACTTACAAGAGCCTCCAATCCTTATGCCTCCAGTTGAAGGAAGACCTCTAATAATGTACTTGATAGTATTAGAAGAGTCAATGGGGTGTGTGCTGGGCCAACATGACGAGTCTGGTCGAAAAGAGTATGCAATATACTACCTAAGCAAAAATTTTACCGACTGTGAACAACGTTATTCACTGCTCGAGAAAACTTGTTGTGCTTTAGCGTGGGCTGCTCGCCGACTAATGCAGTATATGTTGACCCACACTACCTTGTTGATCTCAAAGATGGATCCAGTCAAGTATATATTTGAGAAGCCAGCACTTACCGGACGGGTTGCAAGATGGCAAATGATTCTCACATAATATGACATTCAATACACATCTCAAAAGGCCATCAAAGGCAGTGTGCTGTCTGACTATCTTGCTGAGCAACCCATTGATGATTACCAGCCTATGAGATTTGACTTCCCTGATGAATATGATCGAAGAGAAGAGATTAGCTGCAATCTGTCATGGGCAGTTATATCAGAAGAGAATGAAGAAAGCCTTTAATCATAAAGTTAGGCTTCGAGAATACCAAGTAGGAGATCTTGTTCTGAAGAGACTCCTTCCTCCTCATAAAGACCACAGGGGCAAGTGGACTCCGAATTACGATTGTCCATTCATAGTAAAGAAGGTTTTCTCTGGTGGAGCACTGATTCTCACTACTATGGATGGTGAAGATTTCTTATCCCCTGTGAATTCAGATGCAGTTAAAAAATACTTCGCATAAAATGACCCGCTGAACATAAAAACAGAATGTAAGTCCAGGAAAAAATAGGGCATCCCGGCGAGTCAAAAATAGAATAAAAGACTCGGGCAAAAATAAGGGAAAATAATCAAAAAAAATATACACCCGCTGAATTGAAAAGCCGCATTGGACAGCTCAGGAAAAAATGGGTATCCCGGTGGATTGAAAACCCGAAAGGGCGATCCACGTAAAATAAGGGAATAAGCGAACAACTGCATTCTAAATTCATCTGTATCATTCACAACATGTCAAGCTTCGAAAGGTTCAAGCATCGGTTAGAATCAGCCTTCTTCAGAAAGCAAGATGAGAAGAACGTCAATGTCATACGAGTCATAGCAAAAGGGAAGCTCACTCAAGCCTCATCAACATTGCCAGCACTTCCATTTTTCTCAATTTGTAACAATCTCCTCATTTCAGGGGATTTGTTTCTTTGATTATACTTGTCAATTCAGGGCACACAAATTAATAAAATCAGATTTTCAATCACACTTCGTCTTGTACATTTTTTATTATTTATTTCATTTCTAAAAATGTCTGATATCCTTGATAAAATGGTTGCATAAAAACACATGTGATTTTCTAATCACATGCTTGCAGGAAATATATTACTTACTCTCGGGAGTGTCTAAACTCCTATGATGGAATCCGGAAAGGGATACCTCGGGGTACTTGTGCGTTTCTTTGTCTTGACAGGATTGCAGGTATTCAACACGCGACATGGAGCATGAAAAGTTTTTACCAGCAAGCTGCCGAATCATTTCCTCAACACATCTTCAAAACAGCACCAGGGAAGGTCTCTCTCCCCACCAGAGCAGCCAAACATCACTTCTCCAGCATTTCCTTCAGAGCAGCATCAGAAGGTGTCCATTTCCCCAGCTGAGTTGTCAGATATTATCATCCTCAGCAGGATCCATACAGAAATCTCTAGGAAGATCATTCAGTGATTGTTCCTTCTCAGCCGAGTGCTAGACAGGGAACCATCTCCCCACAGAGCTCCAACCTCTCTAGAAGAGCAATGTCTGAAAGTCTCACAACGAAGGGACGAAAGCTTCCACAGCCCCCAGTTGGGTTCCTCATTACCAGGATTGGTCTATCCGTGGCCTATTTTCCGAAGCAGAATCATCTGTATCAGATTTACGAATGATCACATCCCCAGCTAGGATATTCTTTCAATCAGGTCGGTCAAAGATCTCCACAACAGCAGGATCCAAATCCCGGATCAGTATCTTTTGCATAATCATAACATTTACATCATATCTCCCCTTAGAGCGTAGCATTCCGTTTAATACGGAGCATTACGACAAAAATCAAATATATTGCATAATCACAAGTCATGTTTTGAATCAAACACTGGTGTATACCAACGTGCCGTCAGCAATGTATACAAAGACTCACAGTCCCAGCAGAAAGCCAAAGCGTCCCCTTTGCACTCACTAATACATATCAATATATACTCTTTTTTGACACTCGTCCGTGACACATCATTCCCCTGCAAATATAAACCACAAACAGATATCTACACACTCCTTTGACACTCGTCTGTGTCACCTTTCCCCAGCATGGTTGCCTAAATACTTAGTAAACCGAACACTTGTTTATAATACATTTCTTTTGACACCCGTCCGTGTCGCCTTATCCCCACAGATCGTCAGAACATCTTTACACTTATAAGTTCTTGACTTATACATTTTCTCTATGGTACTCGTCCGTGTCACCTCTCCCCAGCAAGCTGAACACTCATCCGTGTCTCACTCATGCTTATTTTTCACTCATACAGATACTCGTCTGTATCTTGTATACACCACTTATCTCTCCTCAGATTCAACACTCGTCCGTGTTCTTTGTTAACCAGTTGATACTCGTCCGTATCATCATCTCTGAACATGCGTCAGCATTTGTTTCTACTGATACTCGTCCGTATCATAGTCTTAAGGATGCTCGTCCGCATCTTTAATCTACACACAGCGTCAAACACTTATACCTTGCCTTTGTTGAATGTAGACACTCGTCTGTGTCTACCATTCCCCAGAAGAGTCCCCAGCAAATCCCAGTAAATTATTTCTTTTCTATCTGACATTCGTCCTATGTCATGATACTTTCGGCAGCCGTACCCTGCCAGGTGATCGTCCTTCACCCTTTGATGACCGTCCCTCATCATTTCCTCAGCGGAGTCTCCATTATTGGAACCCTTTTCTATTCAGCATTCGTCCTATGTCGTGATATTGAGCAGCCGTCCCCTGCTAGGTGATAATCCTTCACCTTTTGATGATCGTCCTTCATCATTTTATCCAATGGTCATCCCTATCGTTGATCTTGTTATCTGACATTCGTCACATGTCATGATAAACCACCAGAGAAGCCGTACCCTGCTAGGTGATCGTCCTTCACCTCTTGATGATCGTCTTTAATCATGCTTATCTGATGGACGTCCCCATCGTCGACCTTTTCTATCCGGCGTTCATCCTATGTCGTGATATTTTCGGCAGCCGTACCCTGTCAGGTGATCGTCCTTCACCTTAGATGATCGTCCCTCGTCTTATCCCCAACAGAGCAGCCGTCCCCTGCTAGGTGATCGTCCTTCACCTTTGATGACCGTACCTCATCATTTATTTCATTTATGCTTTGAACCTGATGGTCGTCCCCATCATTGCCTTCACCTTTTATTCCCAGAGAATCTTGTTCTTTGCTTGATGGCCGTCCCCATCATAATCTCTTTATTCCCCTAGCATGTCGGTCGTCCCCGTCATTACTTTATCCCCAGCAGTCGTCCTCTGCTCGATGGTCGTCCTCCATCGCCCACATTTTTATAATCATACTTTACTTCCTTTCACAATCTATATCCCTTTTCTTCTTCACCCAATGAGTGCAAATTTTGGACTGTCTTTGGTATTCAACCACAAGTTATCTTGTTTTCCTGTTAAGCCGCTGCTTACATCCTGCACAGATAACTCATATTTGAATAGGGGCAGCTGTGAACACCCCAACATTTCCCCCACTAATTTCACACCATAGCTTGTGATCTTTCATCTTTGCATAAGTTCAATCATATCATATCATGTTGCATCTAAGGTTTGTGATCTGAGCAATCCAAGATCCTCCTGAGCCACTCCAAAGGTCTCCAATCATCTCAATAGGGTCCATCTATGTTCAATCATCATACTATATCCTCCCAAGATCAAGAAATTCAGAAAATCACAAGAACTGAGAAAGCATGGAAGCTGAGCTAGGGTTTAACTGCACAGATGACTTAAAATTAGGGTTTTGGTTTCAGAGGCCATAACTCCAATATTTTTGGTCATTCTTATTTATATTGGTCTTAATATGATATAGGGATCATCCATACCAATTTTGATGGAAAAATTCATTGTGGAAGCCATCTAATCACTGGGTAACTTCTTGAGCAAGTCAGAGCAAAACCAGGGCATCTGAGGCCCCCATCAATGGACCCAAAATGAATTTTTCATCAAAATGAAGTTATATGGTCTTTATTTGATCATTGAAGTGTTTATAAGTTCCCAAATTTGAAGAAAAATAAGCAAAACCAAAAGTTGCCAAAAATGGAAATGACTTGTAATGTAAACTTCCCATTTTGGGAAAGTTTTTCAACCTCCTCTTTCTTAACCAAAAATGCTTCAAATGAAAAATTATTGGTCATGAAAGTTGTAGATTGGATCACTCCCTTTTTAAAAAGTATAAGAACAAGATCTAATTCATTTTGGAACTCAAGTTATGGCTTTCCAAAGTTGGCAAAAATCACATATTTTCATGTTTCATGCCAAAAGGGATTTTTTTGCAAAACCTCATGCCAAACCATTTTGTGACTTCAAATTGACTTCTAACCATCATACAAACATAATACATGACTTGAAACTCAGAATTGGACCAAGAATCCCAAGATTTCATAACTTGCACATGAAGAAATTCCAAAAGGGCCAAAAGTTCACAAAATTGCAAAACTCCCCATAACTTTGTCACAACTTGCTGATTTGCCTCAATCTCATTTCCATGGTCCTCCTTGATCACAGCTGCACCAGACACGCCCTTGTCCTTTGCCTGAAACAACCCATACCTCAAAGGACACATAACCTTGACTTTGTGCATTTTCACTCATACCAATCACACTATGCCACAACCACTCTCTGAACTAATTGCATTTGTTTATACTAATCCAAAGCAAGCCAAACACAACAAGAACACAACCTGAACTCTCCCATAACTCAGCATACACAAAAACTCTCCTCTTTGCATTTTCTACCGAAACACATAACTCAGCCATTCATTCTTCAAACCAACACCACCATTCATCTCAGCATCAATCACTGATCATTCCCCATCCTTTATTTTTCCCTACAAGCCATCATACACAAAACACGATTTTCTCCCCCTTTGAACTGAATTTCATCAAACTTCAAAAGGAGGTCACAAACACTTCAGCAAAGCTTCAAAACTTCTTCAGGGAGGTCATTGGAGGCATTTTGAAGCAAGAAAGCAGCCTGAAAGCTCTAGGGTTGAAAGCTTCACCTCAGGTAGTCATGCGAAATTATTTTTCCAAAAGCTTTGTTTTAAGTTCTTAAATGGTTAAGTTTGTTCCCCCGAGTACACTGAACCTTTTATTTTTGAAAATGATGAAGAATTGAGAATGTATGGTTGGTCTGAAATTTTCATCATTTTTGTTCATTGCTTCGAATCTTGTTTATGGCTGAAAATAAATGGTTTTTAAGGGTGGGGTTGATCTTAGGAGGGTGAGAGGAATCAATCTAGAGCTTTAGAGCTCCAAAAATGGCCTAGGGGGTGATTTAGGAGATTCTCAGGGGAGGGGTGGCCGGAGAAGATGACCGGAGGTCATTTCTGGCCACCTGAAAGTAATTAGGGTTTTTAATCAGGTTTAGGGCATTGTTTGAATCTAAGCCGTTTGATCATCCTTTCCCGCGTGCATTGGATGACTGGGATCTTGTCATTAGTTTTAATTTAGGATTAATGAATTAATTAATTAGGTTTAGTGAGATTTAAATGTGGGCCATAGGATAGCGCGCCAGTCAACCCTCCCAAAGCCCAGATTGAATCCTATCCATCCTTTCATCATACTTTTCCATTTAATTTGTTTTTATTCCATTTTTATATTTTAATTTGTACGAATATTTAAAAATAGAAACAACATCAAAAAATTCTGAAATTTTTTATCCAGCCTTTAATTAATTTTCAAAACCCAAAAATAATTTTATTTTTATTTTTTGCATTAAAAAATTATTTCTAAATCATTTAAATGTTATTTTTAATTAGTTAATGAGAATTAATTAATTAAAAATACATTTAGGTATTTAAAAATCCCAAAAAAATTCAGAGAGCATTTTCAAACATTTACAAACATTTACAAACTCACCACACAAATTTATTTTGGGATTTGATCATATTTTGACATTTTTCAATTGAATTAGGGTTCTTAAACTTGAATATTTTTAACCCTAACTTCAAAAATTCACAACTTTTGAACCAAAGTGAGTTTGTGAATGATTCTTTTTGCATTGTGCTATGCATGGTTTCAAGCATATAAAAACATTTTTGTTTCATTTTTTTAATTAATTTTCAATTTGTTTGGCATTTTCCCTTTAGGATCACCCTTAAAACCCTAGAAACATAGAAAAATCATAAGTCCTTCTAGGTTAAGCCTAGGTTAAGCTTCTGACCTCCCCCTTTGGATGGTAACTTAGTATAGGTTTATGGTTCCTTTGAGTCCATTTTCAATTTTTTATCTTATGATTTGCTTCTGTTTTTGAGTTTTGCATCTCATATGTTCATATAACCCTAATTTACATCTTCATTTGCATTCATCTTGCATAAGCTGGCATACATGAACTTGCCATGACATTTTGTGCATCCACATGATATATAAGACATCTTAGGACACATTGAAATCATTTTTGAACATTGCATCACCCATTTTCCATGTTATGCTTTCATTACATTCCATATGCATTCATGAACTTTGATGCTTCTTATATTCTTCATTTGCATTCCCATCTTTTGTATGATCATCTGCATCTCATGACATACATTCATATAATCCCTTTGCATCATTAGCATCATGAACATTCTTCTGGTTTTGGCTTTCATCTTTGCATTTCATTTCATTCTCATTTCATTTCATTTCATTTCCTTTTGCTAACTTTTCATGTGGTAAGTGTTTGAGAGGTGAATTTGCCTTCACTTCTCATAATCTCTTCTCATCTCTCTTATGCATCCTTGCTTTATTTTATATTTGCTTTAGAGTGAGCTTGCTCATTCATGCTACTTCCTCACTTTCTTTCTTCAAGCAACTTATCTTCTTAAGTGAAGTAAGTTATCTTGCTTCTTTCTGCTTCTCCTCTTTCCATCTTTCTTCTTCCTTGGTGGCTCTTCCTGAAGATTCTCTTGCAAGCCTCATAAACCCTAGGAATACCCAAGCATGATAACAATTAGGGTTTGATTAGTCCCCCATTAGCTTTACCTTTGTGTCATCTTTGTGTCTTCTTTTCTCATCTCATAATCAAGGACTAAACCCTTAACGTTTTAAGACTTTGTGATTAAGGTTATGCATGTATCCTTCTATTAGGATGGAGTATATAAATTTAATCCTAAGTGTTAAACCATTAATATGATTAATTCCTTTAATAAATCCACTTAATAACCACTAAGACATCAATCTTTTAACTTGGGCCTTGCATTAGGGTTCTAATTCTTCCTTAATTGGTTAAGAAGGACTAACCCTAGTGTTAATGGACAAGTCCCCCTCAAGTTGTCTTGCAAACCATAAAATCCACTTATTAATCTTACCATTAACTAAAATCCACTTAAATAAGGGCTTTTTTTTGTCATGAGCTTAATCCCTAATCATGGATTAAGTTGAGTAGCCTTCCTCAGCTTAAATGTTCTCATCTATTATCCTTCTATTAGGATGGTGTAATGGGTCCATTAAATATTTGATTATGGCTTAAACTTATTACTTAACACCAAACAAAAACTCCAAAAAACATCTAAATAAATGTAAGTAGGTTAATGATCTTAATCCTAAATCATGGTGATTAAGTGTGAGGTGTTTACTTCACACTTAAGGTATTCTCATTACCCCTAATCAGAGGGAGGATGTGATGAGTTTACTAACCCTTTGTTTAGGCTTAAGCTCATTTTCCTATGACAAACTCAAAAAGTCAATAAATGATTGAAAATACCAAAAACAAACAATAATCGTCTCCTCCGGGATTCTATTCTCATCTCATTCACTCATAATCGAGAACTCGCTTCTTCTGTCTAATGCAAGACAGTTAGCACCTAAGCCAGACAAGTCATACACTTGAGCATAGACCAGTGAGCAGTTCACAAGTCAATTTATCTTTCAGTCTCTTTGATTCGAACTACGGTGTTCTGACTTCCTCATTGCACGAGAGGATACGTAGGCATAACTTAACAGTTATCGAACAAAAGTTTTTGTATATTCCCCCTCTTCTAGCCTTATTCTTTAAGCCTCATAGTCTTGAACTTCACATTTCTTTTGCACTGGCACTTGCATTCTTTTCCAGCTTTTTGCACACAGAATAACACTGACACTACCCCTTTAAACACAAATCTTTTAAGCGTGGATCCAGTCGAGTACGGCGGACAATCTGGGTGCTAATACCTTCCCAGGTTGTAACCAACCCCCTTACTCAGTGTCTCTGGTTCGCGACCGTCTTATCCATTTCTTTCCTAGGTTTATGCAGCATTACCTTTCCTTTGGGATAAAAATGCCTAGTTGGCGACTCTTTTCAGTTCACCCTCGTGTTCTCCCTTCGCCGACCGTTCGCGTCTGTACCCCTCTTGGCCCTGTGTCATTAGGTGGGAGCGACAACTTGGCGACTCTACTGGGGAGACCCTTATATTGCAACCAGGGCTTCTGGTTCTTTTTGTAGGTTCCTCCTAGCGCTTGTTTGATTTGTGTTTACTGGGGTGTTATGTGCTAATTATGTTTATTTTTTTTCTTTATTTATTGCTTTATGTACAACTCTATTTATTGCTTTCTTTTACAGTCTTATGCATATTTCATACTGTCATTGCTGGATCTGGTTTTCTGTTTTGGTGGGTGGGGTTCCATTGAGAGATTAAGGTCCTATACCTGGGACCTGAGTGACACCTAGGCTAGAGTGGTTCATGTTCTTTCCCATTCCATTTCGGTCTGGTGCGGGAATATGAAACATGGTTCAGATGTGGGTTTCTTCTTGAGAACTCTGTGCTACAGATTTCCTATAGTGCTAGGGCTATCTGGGAAGCCTGCTAAGTCTGGATGACCTTTATTATGACCTTCAGAATCTGGGGTGAATTAGAGGAGGATCCTTTATGGTTATTGTAAACATTGTACCTCCGGGTTAGAAGTGTTTACACTTCTCATAACTGATCCAAGTCTGAGGATCCTTGTTCTAGAACATTACATGTGAGGGGGTTGGGTTGTTTACAGGTTTGCAGGAACCCTTGGCCACATCATACCCTATTAATGTTTTGTTTAAGAGTACTCCACTTTGGACAGTTCTTGTGATTAAACCTGGACTTGTGACTCTTTATTTGAGTCTCCCACCCTGGTTACTGGATTTCTGAGCCTCCATCTTAACCTTTGAACATACATGGACCTTGTATCAAGACAGATAATCAGATCTAGCTCTTGATCACAAACCCTTGCATATAATTTGCATGTATCATCATTGCATCATTTAACATTTGTTTATTTGCTTTTCAGGGTATCCACCTCATTATATTTGGTTTGGTTTTGGCCCCTTCTACTACTTAGACCTCGGCTTCAGTTATCTTCTTCAGCATCTGCTTCAGCTATCTCCTTCAGCACCTCCACCAGTCAGTCAGAGACTCACCTGCATCAGTCTGTCAGAGACTTACCTCTAGCTTTTCAGTTTGTGATCTTCATCAGCATTTGACTTCAGCTTCTTCATCAGCACTCATGGATATTCCAAGGAAAAACAACATATCTTATCACTTCTTTGAGCCCTCTCTAACTGGTATCAGACAGGTCAAGTCCCTTATCACACCTGACCACATCCCACTATTTAGAGAGCACTATGGGGGTATTTTAGACATGGTCATGGATCTTGATTCTTCCCAGAGGAGCATGATCCACACATGCTTGCAGTTTTATGACCCTCCACTTAGATGCTTCACCTTTCCTGACTTCCAGATGGGGCCTCTATTGGAAGAGTTTTCTTTATTGATTAGAGTAATTATCAGAGGAGGTATCCCTTTCAATCCAGAGATGACTGCTCCCAGAAGTGAGGAGATAGAAAGGGCATTGTACTTGGAGCCTGCCCTTATTGACAAAGCATGACAACAAAAGCTGGGATTCCTGGTTTACATCTGGACTTCTTGATTTCTCAGGCCATCCTGAAGGCTGCAGTGGGAGAATGGAGGACATTCTGTGCATTATTAGCCTTCAGCGTATATGGGGCTATATTGTTTGCAGATGAGCCTAAATTTGTCAGTAAGAATGCCATCCATTTGTTTCTTCTGAGGAACCCAGTACCTACACTGCTAGGGGATTTTTACTACTCCATCCATCAGAGGAATGAAAAACAAAGGGGGAAGTTTGTCAGATGCTATGCTCCTTTGCTCTATTCTTGGCTACTCAGGCACCTGCCTAAATCAGATACTTTCTTGAACCCACACCAGCAGAAGAATTGGGCCAAGAGGTTCATTGCCTTAACATCAGATGATATTAGATGGTGTACCCAGAGCACCAAAGGCAAAGACATTATAACCAACTATGGACAATACCCAAATGTGCCTCTGATAGGAGTGAAAGGTTGCATCAACTACAACCCTTTATTGTTTAAGAGACAATTGGGCTATGCCATAGTTCACCCTTCCAGTGGACAGGATCTAGCTGAGACCCTGTACTGTGAAGTTCAACCTAATTCAGCTGTTGTCAGGCAAGCTGCTTGGGCTTGGGACAACATCCAGACAAAAGGGATAGCTATTCTTGGAAAATGTAACAATGTTTCTTCAGCTCAGTACTATGACTGGTCCCGTACAAGAGCTCAGATTACCAGAATGCCTTTCACCTTGGATGACACGCCTGGACCATCTACAGGACAGCCTACAGCAACTGTTAGCCTGGAGGAATTTGAAAAGTTGAAGGAAATGAATGAGCAGCTATCTCAAGCCCTGAAGAAGACTCTTTAGGAAAGAAGTGACAGTCATCTGGACATTGATAGATTGCAAAAGCTCAAGATTGAGCATCTGACCAAGATTGAAAAGACAGATGGCTATATAAGGAAAGCAAGGGCTGGGGAACAGATATTGAAGAATGCCTGTAAAGAGGCCAAGATTCAGAAAGCTAGGGTTGAGCACTATTTGGAAGAGAGTCAGGCTAGGTGGATCAGGATCACCGAAGCCCGTGCGCAAGAAGACCAGAGGACTCAGGCCAAGATTGATCAGTTGGAGGCCAATGAGAAGAAGCAACAGGAAGCTTTGTTGGCAGCTCAGAAGGAGATTTCAGAATTGAGGCTTCGAGCAGGGTTAAAGAGATCAAAAGACCATGACATGCATAAGAAGCTGACTGCTGCCATTTCTACTAGGAACCTCCTCATTAGGACCATTACAGAGCACCCAGCTGGTCCAGTGACTGAGGCACTCCTGAAGGAGGTCAGGGAAGATGATTATGGATTGGATGTCTGATTCGTATTTGCTTGTTGTTCTTTCCTTTTGATGTACTTTTCCTTTTGTTGTATTTTTCACCCTCCATGGGCATGTATTGTAAACAGACTATGTATTTCTCATCAGCTGTAATATATCAGTTTGTTTTATTTTGGTGGGCTTTCTCTTAACAACATCAAGTATCTTCCTCGAGGTCTGGAAAGGTCAAAACCATGAACCAAACCATGACACCATGGAAAACAAATAAGCATACTGCATTGCATACTGACCTTTTTCTTTGTTTTATAGGTTTTGTTTATTATTATTGTGTCTAACTTTGTTGTGATCTCAGGAAACATTGCTCGTCACCGAGTGTTCCCTGTCAACCGCACACACTGGTACCCTACACGTAACAACCTTCCAGGCATTCAGATTGAGCAGGTACAGCAGGACCTGAATGAGGTCAGAAATCAGATGGCAATCGAAAGGGTCGAGATGAGAAACTAGATGTCTCAATTTATAGCTGTCATGACTGGCATAGCCCAGAGTCAAGAAAGACTGAGAGAGCTGGTAGAAAGACAAACACCTGAGGAGCCCCATCTTGGAACAGGGGGAACCACCAATAATGAACGAGGGCAGCCTCGTATTGACCCTCCAGAGTATGGGCCTCATTTGAATCCAGATGTTAATATCCCAAGAAATGTTCAAGGTAATACTGCTGGGGGCAGAATCCTGCAAGAGGATCTCCAAGAAGAACAGTTTACTGTTATAGGGGCTGGAGATGAGGTATATGATAGAAGATTTGACGAGATTGCTGAAAAGTTAAGATCTTTGGAATCTCAGAATTCTTTGGGCTTCGACGTAATGGATATGGGGCTGGTAGATGGGGTGAGGATTCCCCACAAATTCAAACCCCCTTGCTTTGAGATGTATAATGGTACCTCCTGCCCGCGTACCCATCTGCAATCTTTCCTAGGAAGACTCAAGGCTTATACCATGGATGAGAAGTTATGGATGTTCTACTTTGAGGACTGTCTGACTGGAGCTTCAAGAGAATGGTATTCGCATCTGACAAGGGCCACTATAAGGTGTTGGAAGGACTTGGTCGAGGCTTTCATCCGGCAATACCAGTACAACCTAGACATGGCTCCCAATAGAACTCTTCTAATGGGCATGTCTCAGTCTTCAAGGGAGAGCTTCAGGGATTATGCTCAGAGGTGGAGACAGCTTGCTGCTGCTGTCCAGCCACCCATGTCAGAAAGGGAGATGGCTAACATGTTCATGAACACCTTGCAGGGAACTTATATTGATAGACTTGCTGCTTTCTCCTCTACCAGCATTGCTGATGTGGTTATAGCTGGTGAGAGAATTGAAAGTCTTTTAAAGATGGGAAAAATCTCTGACAATGGTGCAAGTTCCTCCAGCAACCCCAAAAAACCTTTTGCAGGATCCCGAAGGCGGGTGAAACGAATGTTATTCACGCAAGCAGGGGCAGACCCCAATATTCTCACAGATCAGTAGCAGCTGTTACCATCCCAGCTCCGGTTCCACAACAACCATTATATCCTCAACAACAACAACAACATCACTATCAGCAACCATCTCATTTTCTGCAGCAAAGAACCTACAACAACAACAATAGCAACCAACAACAGCGTCCCTTTCAATAGAGGCCATCTCAGGCAAATAGGGTAATTGACCCTATCCCTATGCCTTATGCTGCTTTATTTCCACAACTCCTGAAGCTTAATCTGGTTGAGTTAAGGACGTTGGCACCACCAGATCCTCTCAATCTCCCAAAGAATTATGATGTTAATGCCAGGTGTTCCTTTCACTCCAACGCACCTGGTCACAATACTGAGAAATGCAGAGCCTTACAGATGAAGGTTCAAGATCTGGTCGATTCCAAAGCTCTCGATATCGCACCTCCTCCGAACGTTAACAGAAATCATATGCTTAATCATGGTGGGCCTAGGATTAATGCCATTGAAGAGGACCAACCATCTACACTAATTGATAATGTTGCACAGATTCAAAAACCATTGGCGGAAGTCAAAGATCAACTTTTAAGATGCCAAGTGTTCCAGGCTGTGGGGCCTGCTGTGAATTGTGCAAGACAGCCAGTAATGGTTGTGAGAAGCTAAGGTTTGGCATAGATGGCCTCATCAGAGATGGAATCTTGCAAATTTCTTCAACGGCACCTTCAACAACTCTTGTTCCAGCACCAGTGGATTCTCCTACAACATCAACAATCCTTCCTTCAACATCAACAAATCCTCCTACAACCGCAACAACTATCATTCCTACTGATTCTTCAATAACTCCAGAAGTTCTTCCATCCATTATTTCAACAAATCAGAGTTCAACAACTTTTTTCTCTCCAACATCAACACCCATTTTGTCAACGGAATCTCCTACAACGCCAACAAACATTAATGAAGATGTCTTAACAGTCACAATCTATTATGACCCAGCAAACGTTCCTGCCGACAACAATTTCCAACAACAAACTGCAACACCTCCTGCCAGATCTCCAGTCACAATTTACTACGATCCGCACACCATCACAGTTCCTTCCGCTGCAGCGATCAGTCCAGTTACCATTACGGTACCTGGGCCTATTCCTTATGAAAGCAGTAATGCCATACCTTGGCACTACGGCTCTGATCTCTACTGCAATGGGGATAAAATCACTCTGAATTCATCAACCTCTTCACCACAAATTGACAATGTTGGGGGAGGCGGAGGCTTCACCACAAGCGGACGCCTTTTTGCCTCACAAACACAAAGACCTAATGCTGAAGCAGAAGCTACTGCTAAGGCAAAAGGAAAGAATGTGGTATCCGAAGAGCCAACTGCTAAAGAAACTCAGAAGACATCTTTTGAACAGGATGTAGACGAGTTCATGAGAATAATAAAAAGGAGTGATTACAAGGTGGTGGACCAGCTTCACCAAACACCCTCCAGAATATCCATATTATCACTGTTAATGTGTTTCGAAGCTCACAGGAACACATTATTGATAGACCTGCACGCAGCATACGTGCCGGAGGAGATTACTGTTAATCAGTTAGAAACTGTGGTTGCAAATGTCAACACCAGTCATGGGCTGGGCTTTACAAATGTTGATCTAACAACGGAGGGGCACGACCATAACAAGGCTTTGCACATCACCTTGGAATGCAAAGGTGTTGTTCTTTCCCACGTACTGGTGGACACTGGGTCTTCACTCAATGTTCTCCCAAAGAAAGCCTTGGTGAAGTTGGAGTATGATGCCTTGGCATTACGCCCGAGTAATTTTGTGGTGAGAGCATTTGATGGCTCTAAAAGATCGGTGCTTGGAGAGATCGATTTTCCTGTGTTTATTGGCCCGCAGACCTTTAAAACTACCTTCTTTGTGATGGACATACAGCCGACCTACAGCTGTTTGTTTGGTAGACCCTGGCTCCACGCCGCTGGCGCTGTTACGTCTACCATTCACCAGAAATTAAAATTCGAGTGGGAGGGCCAAATCATCACCATCTGTAGGGAGGAGGATATCTTTGTTAGCCAGCTGGCTACGTACAAATACATAGAGATGGATGGGGAGATCCATGAGACCATGAGTCAGGGGTTTGAGGCCCTTAACATCAGTGAAGCATCTGCTGTGTCGGGGACTTCCATCACATCATATCAACAAGCCCGAAAGGTTATTGAGGAGGGTACCGCTCAAGGCTGGGGTAAGTTGTTGCTGGTAGAAAAGAAAGAAGACAGATTCGGGTTGGGTTACAGACCAACTCGACAAGATCAACCAGAGGCTGCAATGGAGCCCAAATTTGTCAGCGGGGGAATGCTTACCCCGGATGCTGTGAACAGTTTGGAAGACGAGGAAGAAGACGAACACAACCTGGAAAACTGGATACGTCCAAGGATCCTGGGGAACCAAGTCTCAAACTGGTCTTCCCAGGAAATTATAAGAGTTACTCCGGCAGAGTAATTATTATTTCCTGTCTTCAAGCATGCATCAAGTCCTGCATCTTGCCCAAGATGTCAGAGCTCATTTTGTAATTAGGCCATCTTGTATTTTGTGCAAACGATCAATTAATGAATATCCGAACACCTTTTGCAAATGAGTCTCTTTTTTCTCGCTCACTGTTTTTCATTTTTCATTTTTTGTACAAAAATAAAATGGCAATGTTTTTCAAAATAATAACTTCATTTTCACTTTTTCTAAGCAAGATAAAATCGATCACTAAAATGAACAAATCTAAACCCTTGCATAGAATGCCCTTCAGACTGCACCGATAACAACACCATTATGACTTCGTATGACTTTGACAATCCGATTAATCAAGCCGATGAAAGGGTTGAAGAAGATTATGAGCTACCTGAAGAATTAGCCAGGTTGTTGAGACAAGAGGAGAAGGTTATCACTCCTCATCAGGAGGAAGTTGAGACAATTAATCTTGGTACCGAAGAAGATTTAAAATTGGGGCCCGTCTGCAAGATTCAGTGAAAGAGCAACTTATTGACATGCTTCAGGAGTGTGTGGATGTTTTTGCTTGGTCTTATCAGGACATGTCAGGTCTGGATACCGACATTGTTATGCACAAGCTGCCTCTAAAAGAAGATCGTCCTTCGGTAAAACAGAAGTTGCGTCGTACTCGTCCGGATATGGAAATGAAGATAAAAGAAGAGGTACAAAAACAGTGGGATGCCAGTTTCCTTGCTGTAACTAGTTACCCGCCGTGGGTCACTAACATTGTACCTGTGCCTAAAAAGGATGGCAAAGTGCGGATGTGTGTGGATTACCGGGATCGTAATAGAGCTAGCCCAAAAGATGACTTCCCATTACCTCACATTGATGTATTGGTCGACAATACGGCTCAGTTCTCGGTGTTCTCCTTCATTGATGTATTTTCAGGATATAATCAGATCAAGATGTCACCTGAAGACATGGAGAAGACAACTTTCATCACACCCTGGGGCACATTTTGTTATAAGGTAATGTCGTTCGGACTGAAGAATGCTGGTGCCACTTATCAACGGGCTATGGTAACATTATTCCACGACATGATCCACAAAGAAATTGAATGTTATGTGGATGACATGATTGCCAAGTCCCTCACAGAAGAAGACCACCTGGTAAATCTGTTGAAGCTGTTCAAGTGTCTGAGAAAGTATCAGCTGAAGCTGAACCACAACAAGTGCACATTTGGGGTACGTTCCGGTAAGCTGCTGGGATTTATTGTAAGTGAAAAAGGGATTGAAGTTGACCCTGACAAAGTCAAAGCCATTCAAGAAATGCCTGCACCAAGGACTGAAAAAGAAGTTCGGGGGTTTCTATGTAGATTGAACTACATTTCAAGGTTCATATCTCACCTTACAGCAACTTGTGAGACTTTGTTCAAGCTGTTAAGAAAAGAACAAACAGACAGGTGGAATGAAGACTGCCAAAGGGCTTTTGACAAAATCAAGGAATACTTATAAGAGCCTCCAATCCTTATGCCTCCAGTTGAAGGAAGACCTCTAATAATGTACTTGACAGTATTAGAAGAGTCAATGGGGTGTGTGTTGGGCCAACATGACGAGTCTGGTCGAAAAGAGTATGCAATATACTACCTAAGCAAAAAGTTTACCGACTGTGAACAACGTTATTCACTGCTCGAGAAAACTTTCTGTGCTTTAGCGTGGGCTGCACGCCGACTAAGGAAGTATATGTTGACCCACACTACCTTATTGATCTCAAAGATGGATCCAGTCAAGTACATATTCGAGAAGCCAGCACTTACCGGACGGGTTGCAAGATGGCAAATGATTCTCACAGAATATGACATTCAGTACACATCTCAAAAGGCCATCAAAGGCAGTGTACTGTCTGACTATCTAGTTGAGCAACCCATTGATGATTACCATCCTATGAGATTTGACTTCCCTGATGAAGACATCATGTTCATAAAAGCAAAAGATCATGAAGAGCCTATTCACACTGAAGAGCCTGACCCAGAAGAAGAATGGACTATGATGTTTGATGGGGCTGTTAATATGAATGGTGGTGGTGTTGGTGCAGTACTCATTACACCTAAGGGAGTCCACATGCCTTTTTCGGCAAAACTCACCTTTAACTGCACTAACAACGAAGCTGAATACGAAGCCTGTATCATGGGTCTTGAGGAAGCCATTGACCTTAGGATCAAGACTTTAACTGTATTCGGATATTCAACTCTGGTAATCAATCAAACCAACGGCAAATGGTACACTCATCAGGAGCATCTGATTCCATACCGGGATTATACGAGGAGATTACTGACATTCTTCACCACAGTCAAGCTTGAGTATATCCCTCGAGATGAAAATCAGTTTGCAGATGCTCTGGCTACCATTTCATCCATGATCAAAGTCCAAGCTTCCAACTTTGTGCCTCGGATTTCAGTATCCAGACTTGACAGACCAGCATATGTATTCTCAGCAGACCTTGCTAAGGATGATAAGCCTTGGTTCTATGACATTAAATGCTTCTTGGAGGATCAAACATACCCACCTGGGGCATCATCCAATGATAAGAAGATATTAAGAAGGCTGGCTGGTAGTTTCTTCCTGAATGTTGATGGCTCCTTGTACAAGCGAAACTTTGATATGGTACTTCTCAGATGTGTTGTTAAGAAAGAGGCAGACCTGTTGATGCACGAGGTGCATGAAGGATCTTTCGGTACCCATGCTGGAGGACATGCAATGGCTAAGAAATTTTTACGATAAGGCTACTACTGGATCATAATGGATGTAGATTGTTGTGCATATGCCAGAAAGTTCCACAAATACCAGATTTATGCAGACAAAGTGCATGTGCCTCCGAATCCTTTGAATGTAATGTCTTCACCTTGGCCCTTTGCCATGTGGGGCATTGATATGATTGTCAAGATTGAACCGACTGCTTCAAATGGTCACAGATTCATCCTGGTAGCCATTGACTATTTCACCAAGTGGGTCGAAGCAGCCTCGTATGCGAATGTCACCAAGCAAGTGGTAGCCAGATTCCTAAAGAGAGACATCAGCTGTTGGTATGGAGTTCCCGAGCGAATCATTACTGATAATGGTTCCAACTTGAATACCAAAATGATGGAAGAACTGTGTCGGGACTTCAATATCCAACATCACAACTCTTCTCCTTACAGACCAAAGATGAATGGCGTTGTTGAGGCAGCTAATAAGAACATTAAGAAGATTGTGCAAAAGATGGTGGTCACCTACAAAGACTGGAATGATATGCTACCATTTGCCTTGCATGGGTACCGTATCTCAATCAGAACATCCACTGGGGAAACACCGTATCAACTTGTGTATGGTATGGAGGTAGTCGTACCTGTGGAAATTGAATTACCCTCCTTACGGGTATTAATGGATGTCAAACTGAATGAAGCAGAATGGGTCCGTTCTCGGTACAATCAATTGAATATGATCGAAGAGAAGAGATTAGTTGCAATCTGTCATGGGCAGTTATATGAGAAGAGAATGAAGAAAGCCTTAGATCATAAAGTCAAGCTTCGAGAATACCAAGTAGGAGATCTTGTGCTGAAGAGACTCCTTCCTCCTCATACAGACCACAGGGGCAAGTGGACTCCGAATTACGATGGTCCATTCATAGTAAAGAAGGTTTTCTCTGGTGGAGCACTGATGCTCACTACTATGGATGGTAAAGATTTCTTATCCCCTGTGAATTCAGATGCAGTTAAAAAATACTTCGCATAAAATGACCCGCTGGACATAAAAACAGAATGTAAGTCCAGGCAAAAATAGGGCATCCCGGCGAGTCAAAAACAGAATAAAAGACTCGGGCAAAAATAAGGGAAAATAATCCAAAAAATGTTCACCCGCTGAATTGAAAAGCCGCATTAGACAGCTCAGGCAAAAATGGGTATCCCGGTGGATTGAAAACCCGAAAGGGCGATCCACGCAAAATAAGGGAAAAAGCGAACAACTGCATTCTGAATTCTTCTGTATCATTCACAACATGGAAAGCTTCGAAAGGTTCAAGCATTGGTCAGAATCAGCCTTCTTCAGAAAGCAAGATGAGAGGAACGTCAATGTCATACGAGTCATAGCAAAAGGGAAGCTCACTGAAGCCTCATCAACATTGCCAGCACTTCCATTTTTCTCAATTTGTAACAATCTCCTCATTTCAGGGGATTTGTTTCTTTGACTGTACTTGCCAATTCATGGCACGCAAATTAATAAAATCAGATTTTCAGTCACACTTCATCTTGTACATTTTTTATTATTTATTTATTTCAGAGCAGCATCAGAAGGTGTCCATTTCCCCAGCTGAGTTGTCAGATATTATCATCCTCAGCATGATCCATACAGAAATCTCTAGGAAGATCATTCAGTGATTGTTCCTTCTCAGCCGAGTGCTATACATGGAACCATCTCCCCACAGAGCTCCAGCCTCTCCAGAAGAGCAATGTCTGAAAATCTCACAATGAAGGGACGAAAGCTTCCACAGCCCCCAGCTTGGTTCCACATTACCAGGATTGGTCTATCAGTGGCCTATTTTCCCAAGCAGAATCATCTGTATCATATTTACCAATGATCTCATCCCCAGCTGGGATATTCTTTCAAGCAGATCGGTCAAAGATCTCCACAACAGCAGGATCCAAATCCCGAATCAGTATCTTTTTCATAATCATAGCATTTACATCATATCTCCCCTCAGAGCGTAGCATTCCGTTTAATACAGAGCATTACGGCAAAAATCAAACATATTGCAAAATCACAAGTCATGTTTTGAATCAAACACTGGTGTATACCAACATGTCGTCAGCAATGTATACAGAGACTCACAGTCCCAACAGAAAGCCAAAGCGTCCACTTTACACTCACTAATACATATCAATATATACTCTTTTTTGACACTCGTCTATGTCACATCATTCCCCTGCAAATATAAACCACAAACAGATATCTACACACTCCTTTGACACTCGTCTGTGTCACCTTTCCCCAACATGGTTGCCTAAATACTTATTGTAAACCGAACACTTGTTCATAATACATTTCTTTTGACACCCGTCCGTGTCGCCTTATCCCTACAGATCGTCAGAACATCTTTACATTTCCTCTATGGTACTCGTCCGTGTTACCTCTCCCCAGCAAGCTGAACACTCATCTGTGTCTCACTCATGCTTATTTTTCACTCATACAGATACTCGTCCGTATCTTGTATACACCACTTATCTCTCCTCAGATTCACACTCGTCCGTGTTCTTTGTTAACCAGTTGATACTCGTCCGTATCATCATCTCTGAACATGCGTCAGCATTTGTTTCTCTTGATACTCGTCCGTATCATAGTCTTAAGGATGCTCGTCCGCATCTTTAATCTACACACAGCGTCAAACACTTATACCTTTCCCTTCTTGAATGTAGACACTCGTCTATGTCTACCATTCCCCAGAAGAGTCCCCAGCAAATCCCAGTAAATTATTTCTTTTCTATCTGACACTCGTCCTATGTCATAATAATTTCGGCAGCCGTACCCTGCTAGGTGATCGTCCTTCACCCTTTGATAACCGTCCCTCATCATTCCCCCAGCGGAGTCTCCATTATTGGAACCCTTTTCTATCCAGCATTCGTCCTATGTCGTGATGTTGAGCAGCCGTCCCCTGCTAGGTAATCATCCTTCACCTTTTGATGATCTTCCTTCATCATTTTATCCAATGGTTGTCCCTATCGTTGATCTTGTTATCTGACATTCTTCCTATGTCATAATAAACCACCAAAGCAGCCGTACCCTGGTAGGTGATCGTCCTTCACCTCTTGATGATCGTCTTTCATCATGCTTATCTGATGGCCGTCCCCATCTTCGACCTTTTCTATACGGCGTTCGTCCTATGTCGTGATATTTTCGATAGCCGTACCCTTCCAGGTGATCGTCCTTCACCTTAGATGACCGTCCCTCGTCTTATCCCCAACAGAGCAGCCGTCCCCTGCTAGGTGATCGTCCTTCACCTTTGATGACCGTACCTCATCATTTATTTAATTTATGCTTTGAACCTGATGGTCGTCCCCATCATTGCCTTCACCTTTTATTCCCAGAGAATCTTGTTCTTTGCTTGATGGCCGTCCCCATCATAATCTCTCTATTCCCCCAGCATGTCGGTCGTCCCCGTCATTACTTTATCCCCAGCAGTCGTCCTCTGCTCGATGGTCGTCCTCCATCGCCCGCATTTTTATAATCATACTTTACTTCCTTTTACAATCTATATCCCTTTTCTTCTTCACCCAGTGAGTGCAAATTTTGGACTGTCTTTGGTATTCAACCACAAGTTATCTTGTTTTCCTGTTAAGCCGCTGCTTACATCCTGCACAGCTAACTCATGTTTGAATAGGGGAAGCTGTAAACACCCCAAATTTGCCCTCACTAAGTTCACACCATATCTTTTGATCTTTCATCTTTGCATAAGTTCAATCATATCATATCATGTTGCATTTTTGCTTCACTGCATTGGTTCAAGTCATCTGCATCTAGGGTTTGTGATCTGAGCAATCCAAGATCCTCCTGAGCCACTCCAAAGGTCTCCAATCATCTCAAGAGGGTCTATGTATGTTCAATCATCATATTATATCCTCCCAAGATCAAGAAAGTCAGAAAATCACAAGAACTGAGAAAGTATGGAAGCTGAGCTAGGGTTTAACTGCACATATGACCTAAAATTAGGGTTTTGGTTTCAGGGGCCATAACTCCAATTTTTTTGGTCATTCTTGTTTATATTGGTCTTAATATGATATAGGGATCATGCATACCAAGTTTGATGGAAAAATTCATTGTGGAAGCCATCTGATCACTTGGTAACTTCTTGAGCAAGTCAGAGCAAAATCAGGGTATCTGAGGCCCCCATCAATGGACCCAAAATGAATTTTTCATCAAAATGAAGTTATATGGTCTTTATTTTCTCATTGAAGTGTTTATAAGTTCACAAATTTGAAGAAAAATAAGCAAAACCAAAAGTTGCCAAAAATGGAAATGACTTGTAATGTAAACTTCCCATTTTGGGAATGTTTTTCAACCTCCTCTTTCTTAACCAAAAATGCTTCAAATGAAAAATTATTGGTCATGAAAGTTGTAGATTGGATCATTCCCTTTTCAAAAAGTACAAGAACAAGATCTAATTCATTTTGGAACTCAAGTTATGGCTTTCCAAAGTTGGCAAAAATCACATAATTTCATGTTTCATGCCAAAAGGGATTTTTTTGCAAAACCTCATGCCAAACCATTTTGTGACCTCAAATTGACTTCTAACCATCATACAAATATAACACATGACTTGAAACTCAGATTTGGCCCACGAATCCCAAGATTTCATAACTTGCACATGAAGAAATTCCAAAAGGGCCAAAAGTTCACAAAATTGCAAAACTCCCCATAACTTTGTCACAACTTGCTGATTTGCCTCAATCTCATTTCCATGGTCCTCCTTGATCACAGCTGCACCAGACACGCCCTTGTCCTTGGCCTGAAACAGCCCATACCTCAAAGTACACATAACCTTGACTTTGTGAATTTTCACCCATACCAATCACACTATGCCACAACCACTCTCTGAACCAATTGCATTTGTTTATACTAATCCAAAACAAGCCAAACACAACAAGAACATAACCTGAACTCTCCCATAACTCAGCATACACAAAAACTCTCCTCTTTGCATTTTCTATCGAAACACACAACTTATCCATTCATTCTTCAAACCAACACCACCATTCATCTCAGCATCAATCACTGATCATTCCCCATCCTTTATTTTGCCCTAAAAGCCATCATACACAAAACACGATTTTCTCCCCCTTTGAACTGAATTTCATCAAACTTCAAAAGGAGCTCACAAACACTTCAGCAAAGCTTCAAAGCTTCTTCAGGGAGGTCATTGGAGGCATTTTGAAGTAAGAAAGCAGCCTGAAAGCTCTAGGGTTGAAAGCTTCACCTCAGGTAGCCATGCAAAATTATTTTTCCAGAAGCTTTGTTTTAAGTTCTTAAATGGTTAAGTTTGTTCCCCTGAGTACACTGAACCTTTTATTTTTGAAAATGATGAAGAATTGAGAATGTATGGTTGGTCTGAAATTTTCACCATTTTTGTTCATTGCTTCGAATCTTGTTTATGGCTGAAAATAAATGGTATTTGAGGGTGGGGTTGATCTTAGGAGGGTGAGAGGAATCAATCTGGAGCTTTAGAGCTCCAGAAATGCCCTAGGGGGTGATTTAGGAGATTCTCAGGGGAGGGGTGGCCGGAGAAGATGACCGGAGGTCATTTCCGGCCACCTGAAAGTAATTAGGGTTATTAATAAGGTTTAGGGCATTGTTTGAATCTAAGCTGTTTGATCATCCTTTCCCACGTGCATTGGATTGCTGGGATCTTGTCATTAGTTTTAATTTAGGATTAATGAATTAATTAATTAGGTTTAGTGAGATTTAAATGTGGGCCGTAGGGTAGCGCGCCAGTCAACCCTCCCAAAGCCCAGATTGAATCCTGTCCATCCTTTCATCATACTTTTCCATTTAATTTGTTTTTATTTCATTTTTCTATTTTAATTTGTACGAATTTTTAAAAATAGAAAAAGACATCAAAAAATTCTGAAGTTTTTTATCCAGCCTTTAATTAATTTTCAAAACCCAAAAATAATTTGATTTTTATTTTTTGCATTAAAAAATTATTTTTAAATCATTTAAATGTTATTTTTAATTACTTAATGAGAATTAATTAATTAAAAATACATTTAGGTATTTAAAAATCCCTAAAAAATTCAGAGAGCATTTTCAAACATTTACAAACATTTACAAACTCACCACACAAATTTCTTTTGGGTTTTGATCATATTTTGACATTTTTCAATTGAATTAGGGTTCTTAAACTTGAATATTTTTAACCCTAACTTCAAAAATTCATAACTTTTGAACCAAAGTGAGTTTGTGAATGATTCTTTTTGCATTGCACTATGCATGGTTTCAATCATCTAAAAACAATTTTTTTTTTCATTTTTATAATGAATTTTCAATTTGTTTGGCATTTTCCCTTTAGGATCACCCTTAAAACCCTAGAAACTTAGAAAAATCATAAGTCCTTCTAGGTTAAGCTTCTGACCTCCCACTTTTGATGGTAACTTAGTATAGGTTTAGGGTTCCTTTGAGTCCATTTTCAATTTTGTATCTTATGATTTGCTTCTGTTTTTGAGTTTTGCATCGGATATGTTCATATAACCCTAATTTGCATCTTCATTTGCATTCATCTTTCATAAGCTTGCATACATGAACTTGCCATGACATTTTGTGCATCCACATGACATATAAGACATCTTAGGACACATTGAAGTCATGTTTGAACATTGAATCACCCATTTGCCATGTTATGCTTTCATTACATTCCATATGCATTCATGAACTTTCATGCTTCTTATATGCTTCATTTGCATTCCCATCCTTTGTATGATCATCTGCATCTCATGACATACATTCATATCATCCCTTTGCATCATTAGCATCATGAACATGCTTCTGGTTTTGGATTTCATCTTTGCATTTCATTTCATTCTCATTTCATTTCATTTCCTTTTGCTAACTTTTCAGGTGGTAAGTGTTTGAGAGGTGAATTTGCCTTCACTTCTCATAATCTTTTCTCATATCTCTTATGCATCCTTGCTGCATTTTATCTTTGCTTTAGAGTGATCTTGCTCATTCATGCTCCTTCCTCACTTTCTTTCTTCATGCAACTTATCTTCTTAAGTGAAGTAAGTTGTCTTGCTTCTTTTTGCTTCTCCTCTTTCCATCTTTCTTCTTCCTTGGTGGCTCTTCCTGAAGATTCTCTTGCAAGCCACATAAACCCTAGGAATACCCAAGCATGATAACAATTAGGGTTTGATTAGTCCCCCATTAGCTTTACCTTTGTGTCATCTTTGTGTCTTCTTTTTTCATCTCATAATCAAGGACTAAACCCTTAAGGTTTTAAGACTTTGTGATTAAGGTTATGCGTGTATCCTTCTATTAGGATGGAGTGTATAAATTTAATCCTAAGTGGTAAACCCTTAATGTGTTTAATTCCTTTAATCAATCCACTTAATAACCAATAAGACATCAAGCTTGTAACTTGGGCCTTGCATTAGGGTTCTAATTCTTCCTTAATTTGTTAAGAAGGACTAACCCTAGTGTTAATGGACAAGTCCCCCTCAAGTTGTCTTGCAAACCATAAAATCCACTTCTTAATCTTACCATTAACTAAAATCCACTTAAATAAGGGCTTGGTTTTGTCATGAGGTTAATCCCTAATCATGGATTAAGTTGAGGAGCCTTCCTCAGCTTAAATGTTCTCATTTATTATCCTTCTATTAGGACGGTGTAATGGGTCCATTAAATCTTTGATTATGGCTTAAACTCATTACTTAACACCAAACAAAAACTCCAAAAACCATCTAAATAAATGCAAGTAGGTTAATGATCTTAATCCTACATCATGGTGATTAAGTGTGAGGTGTTTACTTCACACTTAAGGTATTCTCATTACCCTTAATCAGAGGGAGGATGTGATGAAAATACCAAAAATAAACAATAATCGTCTCCTCCGGGATTCTATTCTCATCTCATTCACTCATAATCGAGAACTCGCTTCTTCCGTCTAATGCAAGACAGTTAGCACCTGAGCCAGACATGTCATACACTTGAGCATAGACCAGTGAGCAGTTCACAAGTCAACTTATCTTTCAGTCTCTTTGAGTCGAACTACGGTGTTCTGACTTCCTCATTGCACGAGAGGATACGTAGGCATAACTTAACAGTTATCGAAAAAAAGTTTCTGTATATTCCCCCTCTTCTAGCCTTATTCTTTAAGCCTCATAGTCTTGAACTTCACATTTCTTTTGCTCTGACACTTGCATTCTTTTCCAACTTTTTGCACACAGAATAGCACTGACACTAACCCTTTAAACACAAACTTTCAAGCGTGGATCCCGTCGAGTACGACGTACAATCTGGGTGCTAATACCTTCCCAGGTTGTAACCAACCCCCTTTCTCAGTTTCTCTGGTTCGCGACCGTCTTATCCATTTCTTTCCTAGGTTTTTGCAGCATTACCTTTCCTTCGGGATAAAAATGCCTAGCTGGCGAATCTTTTTAGTTCACCCTCGTGTTCTCCCTTCGCCGACTGTTCGCGTCTGTACCCCTCTTGGCCCTGTGTCATCAGGTGGGAGTGACAGCTTGGCGACTCTCCTGGGGAGACCCTTATATTGCAACAAGGGCTTCTGGTTCTTTTTGTGGGTTCCTCCTAGCGCTTGTTTGATTTGTGTTTACTGGGGTGTTATGTGCTAATTGTGTTTATTTATTTTCTTTATTTATTGCTTTATGTACAACTCTATTTATTGCTTTTTTTTACAGTCTTATGCATATTTCATACTGTCATTGCTGGATCTGGTTTTCTGTTTTGGTGGGTGGGGTTCCATTGAGAGATTAAGGTCCTATACCTGGGACCTGAGTGACACCTAGGCTAGAGTGGTTCATGTTTTTTCCCATTCCATTTCGGTCTGGTGCGGGAGTAAGAAACACGGTTCAGATGTGGGTTTCTTCTTGAGATCTCTGTGCTACAGATTTTCTGTAGTGCTAGGGCTATCTGGGAAGCCTGCTAAGTCTGGATGACCTTTATTATGACCTTTCGAATTTGGGGTGAATTAGAGGAGGATCCTTTATGGTTATTGTAAACACTATACCTCCGGGTTAGAAGTGTTTACACTTCTCATAACTGATCCAAGTCTGAGGATCCTTGTTCTAGAACATTACATGTGAGGGGGTTGGGTTGTTTACAGGTTTGCAGGAACCCTTGGCCACATCATACCCTGTTACTGTTTTGTTTAAGAGTACTCCACTTTGGACAGTTCTTGTGATTAAACCTGGACATGTGACTCTTTATTTGAGTCCCCCACCCTGGTTACTGGATTTCTGAGCCTCCATCTGAACCTTTGAACATACATGGACCTTGAATCAAGACAGATAATCACTTCTTCATCAGCACTCATGGATATTCCAAGGAAAAGCAACATATCTTATCACTTCTTTGAGCCCTCTCTGACTGGTATCAGCCAGGTCCAGTCCCTTATCACACCTGACCACATCCCACTATTTAGAGAGCACTATGGGGGTATTTTAGACATGGTCATGGATCTTGGTTCTTCCCAGAGGAGCATGATCCACACATGCTTGCAGTTTTATGACCCTCCACTTAGATGCTTCACCTTTCCTGACTTCCAGATGGGGCCTCTATTGGAAGAGTTTTCTTTATTGATTAGAGTACCTATCAGAGGAGGGATCCCTTTCAATCCAGAGATAACTGCTCCAAGAAGTGAGGAGATAGCAAGGGCATTGTACTTAGAGCCTTCCCTTATTGAGCAAAGCATGACAACAAAAGTTGGGATTCCTGGTTTACATTTGGACTTCTTAATTTCTCAAGCGATCCTGAAGGCTGCAGTGGGAGAATGGAGGGCAGTCTGTGCATTATTAGCCCTCAAAATATATGGGGCTATATTGTTTGCAGATGAGCCTAAATTTGTCAGTAAGAATGCCATCCATTTGTTTCTTCTGAGGAACCCAGTACCTACACTGCTAGGGGATTTTTACTACTCCATCCATCAGAGGAATGAAAAACAAAGGGGGAAGTTGGTCAGATGTTGTGCTCCTTTGTTCTATTCTTGGCTACTCAGGCACCTGCCTAAATCAGATGCTTTCTCGAAGCCACACCAGCAGAAGAATTGGGCCAAGAGGTTCATTGCCTTAACATCAGATGATATCAGATGGTGTACCCAGAGCACCAAAGGCAAAGACATTATCACCAGCTGTGGACAATACCCAAATGTGCCTCTGATAGGAGTGAAAGGTTGCATCAAATACAACCCTTTACTGTTTAAGAGACAATTGGGCTATGCCCTAGTTCACCCTCCCAGAGGACAGGATCTAGCTGAGACCCTGTACTGTGAAGTTCAGCCTAATTCAGTTGTTATCAGGCAAGCTGCTTGGGCTTGGGACAACATCCAGACAAAAGGGATAGCTATTCTTGGAAAATGTAACAATGTTGCTTCAGCTCAGTACTATGATTGGTCCCGTACTAGAGCTCAGATTACCAGAATGCCTTTCACCTTGGAAGACACACTTGGACCATCTACAGTACATCCTGTAGCAACTGTTAGCCTCGAGGAATTTGAAAAGTTGAAGGAAAGGAATGAGCAGCTATCTCAAGCCCTGAAGAAGACTCTTTGGGAAAGAAGTAACGATCGTCTGGACATTGAGAGATTGGAAAAGCTCAAGATTGAGCATCTGACAAAGATTGCAAAGATAGATGGCTATATAAGCAAAGCAGGGGCTGGGGAACAGATATTGAAGAATGCCTGTAAAGAGGCCAAGATTCAGAAAGCTAGGGCTGAGCACTATTTGGAAGAGAGTCAGGCTAGGTGGATCAGGATCACCGAAGCCCGTGCGCAAGAAGACCAGAGGACTCAGGCCAAGATTGATCAGTTGGAGGCCAATGAGAAGAAGCAACAGGAAGCTTTGTTGGCAGCTCAGAAGGAGATTTCAGAATTGAAGCTTCGAGCAAGGTTAAAAAGATCAAAAGACTAGGAAAGGCATAAGAAGCTGACTGCTGCCATTGCTACTAGGAACCTCCTCATTAGGACCATTACAGAGCACCCAGCTGGTCCAGTGACTGAGGCACTCCTGAAGGAGGTCAGGGAAGATGATTATGGATTGGATGTCTGATTCCTCTTTGCTTGTTGTTCTTTCTTTTTGATGTACTTTTCCTTTTGTTGTATTTTTGACCCTCCATGGGCATGTATTGTAAATAGACTATGTATTTCTCATCAGCTGTAATATATCCGTTTATTTTTATTTTGGTGGGCTTTCTCTCAACAACATCAAGTATCTTCCTCGAGGTCTGGAAAGGTCAAAACCAAGAACCAAACCATGATACCTTGGAAAACAAATAAGCATATTGCATTGCATACTGACCTTTTTCTTGGTTTTATAGGTTTTGTTTATTATTATTGTGTATAACTTTGTTGTGATCTCAGGAAACATTGCTCGTCGCTGAGTGTTCCCTGTCAACTGCACACACCGGTACCCTACACGTAACAACCTTCCAGGCATTCAGATGGAGTAGGTACAACAGGACCTGAATGAGGTCAGAAATCAGATGGCAAACGAAAGGGTCGAGATGAGAAATCAGATGTCTCAATTTATGGCTGTCATGACTGGCTTAGCCCAGAGTCAAGAAAGACTGAGAGAGCTGGTAGAAAGCCAAACACCTGAGGAGCCCCATCTTGGAACAGGGGGAACCAGCAGTAACGAACGAGGGCAGCCTCGTATTGACCCTCCAGAGTATGGGCCTCATTTGAATCCGGATGTTAATATCCCAAGAAACGTTCAAGGTAATACTGCTGGGGGCAGAATCCTGCAAGAAGATCCCCAAGAAGAACAATTTACTGTTATAGGGGCCGGAGATGAGGTATATGATAGAAGATTGGACGAGATTTCTAAAAAGTTAAGATCTTTGGAAGGACTTGGCTGAGGCTTTCATCCGGCAATACCAGTACAACCTAGACATGGCTACCAATAGAACTCTTCTAATGGGCATGTCTCAGTTTTCAAGGGAGAGCTTTCGGGATTATGCTCAGAGGTGGAGACAGCTTGCTGCTGCTGTCCAGCCACCCATGTCAGAAAGGGAGATGGCTGACATGTTCATGAACACCTTGCAGGGAACTTATATTGATAGACTTGCTGCTTTCTCCTCTACCAGCTTTGCTGATGTAGTTATAGCTGGTGAGAGAATTGAAAGTCTTTTAAAGATGGGAAAAATCTCTGACAATGGTGCAAGTTCCTCCAGCAACCCCAGAAAACCTTTTGCAGGACCCCAAAGGCGGGTGAAACGAATGTTATTCACGCAAGCAGGGGCAGACCCCAATATTCTCACAGATCAGTAGCAGTTGTTACCATCACAGCTCCGGTTCCACAACAACCATTATATCCTCAACAAGAACAACAACATCACTATCAGCAACCATCTCATTTTCCGCAACAAAGAACTTACAACAACAACAATAGCAACCAACAGCAGCGTCCCTTTCAACAAAGGCCATCTCAGGAAAATAGGGTAATTGACCCTATCCCTATGCCTTATGCTGCTTTATTGCCACAACTCCTGAAGCTTAACCTGGTTGCGTTAAGGACGTTGGCACCACCAGATCCTCTCAATCTCCCAAAGAATTATGATGTTAATGCCAGGTGTTCCTTTTACTCCAACGCACCTGGTCACAATACTGAGAAATGCAGAGCCTTACAGATGAAGGTTCAAGATCTGGTCGATTCCAAAGCTCTCAATTTTGCACCTCCTCCGAACGTTAACAAAAATCCTATACTTAATCATGGTGGGCCTAGGATTAATGCCATTGAAGAGGACCAACAATCTAAACTAATTGATAATGTTGCACAGATTCAAACACCATTGGCGGAAGTCAAAGATCAACTTTTAAGATGCCAAGTGTTCCCGGGCTGTGGGGCCTGCTGTGAATTGTGCAAGACAACCAGTAATGGTTGTGAGAAGCTAAAGTTTGGCATAGATGGCCTCATCAGAGATGGAATCTTGCAAATTTCTTCACGGCACCTTCAACAACTCTTGTTCCAACAACAGTGGATTCTCCTACAACATCAACAATCCTTCCTTCAGCATCAACAAATTCTCCTACAACCGCAACAACTATCATTCCTACTGATTCTTCAACAACTCCAGAAGTTCTTCCATCCATTATTTCACCAAATCAGAGTTCAACAACTTTTTCCTCTACAACATCAACACCCATTTTGTCAACGGAATCTCCTACAACACCAACAAACATTAATGAAGATGTCTCAACGGTTACAATCTATTATGACCCAGCAAATGTTCCTCCCGACAACAATTTCCAACAACAAACTGCAACACCTCCTACCAGATCTCCAGTCACAATTTACTACGATCTGCACACCATCACAGTTCCTTCCGCTGCAGCGATCAGTCCAGTTACCATTACGGTACCTGGGCCTGTTCCTTATGAAAGCAGTAATACCATACCTTAGCACTACAGCTCTGATCTCTACTGCAATGGGGAGAAAATCACTCTGAATTCATCAACCTCTTCACCACAAATTGACAATGTTGGGGGAGGCGGAGGCTTCACCAGAAGCGGACGCGTTTTTGCCTCACAAACACAAAGACCTAATGCTGAAGCAGAAGCTGCTGCTAAGGCAAAAGGAAAGAATGTGGTATCCGAAGAGCCAACTGCTAAAGAAACTCAGAAGACATCTTTTGAACAGGATGTAGACGAGTTCATGAGAATAATAAAAAGGAGTGATTACAAGGTGGTGGACCAGCTTCACCAAACACCCTCCAGAATATCCATATTATCACTATTAATGTGTTTCGAAGCTCACAGGAACACATTATTGAAAGTCCTGAACGCAACATACGTGCCGAAGGAGATTACAGTTAATCAGTTAGAAACTGTGGTTGCAAATGTCAACACCAGTCATGGGCTGGGCTTTACAAATGCTGATCTAACAACGGAGGGGCGCGACAATAATAAGGCTTTGCACATCACCTTGGAATGCAAAGGTGTTGTTCTTTCCCACGTACTGGTGGACACTGGGTCTTCACTCAATGTTCTCCCAAAGAAAGCCTTGGTGAAGTTGGAGTATGATGGCTTGGCATTGCGCCCGAGTAATTTGGTGGTGAGATCATTTGATGGCTCTAAAAGATCGGTGCTTGGAGAGATCGATTTTCCTGTGTTGATTGGCCCGTAGACCTTTAAAACTACCTTCTTTGTGATGGACATACAGCCGGCCTACAGCTGTCTATTGGGTAGACACTGGATCCACGCTGCTGGCGCTGTTACATCTACCCTTCACCAGAAGTTAAAATTCGAGTGGGAGGGCCAAATCATCACCATCTGTGGGGAGGAGGATATCTTTGTTAGCCAGCTGGCTACGTACAAATACCTAGAGATGGATGGGGAGATCCATGAGACCATGAGTCATGGGTTTGAGGCCCTTAACATCAATGAAGCATCTGCTGTGTTGGGGACTTCCATCATATCATATCATAAAGCCCGGAAGGTTGTTGAGGAGGGTACCGCTCAAGGCTGGGGCAAGTTGTTGCCGATAAAAAAGAAAGAAGACAGATTCGGGTTGGGTTACAGACCAACTCGGCAAGATCAACCAGAGGCTGCAATGGAGCCCAAATTTGTCAGCGGGGGAATGCTTACCCCGGATGCTGTGAACAGTTTGGAAGACGAGGAAGAAGACGAACGCAACCTGGAAAACTGGATACGTCCAAGGATCCCGGGGAACCAAGTCTCAAACTGGTCTTGCCAGGAAATTATAAGAGTTACTCCGACAGAGTAATTATTATTTCTTGTCTTCAAGCATGCATCAAGTCCTGCATCTTGCCCAAGATGTCAGAGCTCATTTTGTAATCAAGCCATCTTATATTTTGTGCAAACGATCAATTAATGAATATCCGGACACCTTTTGCAAATGAGTCTCTTTTTTCTCGCTCACTGTTTTTCATTTTTCATTTTTTGTACAAAAATAAAATGGCAATGTTTTTCAAAATAATAACTTCATTTTCACTTTTTCTAAGCAAGATAAAATCGATCACTAAAATGAACAAATCTAAACCCTTGCAGAGAATGCCCTCCAGACTGCACCGACAACAACACCACTATGACTTCGTATGAATTTGACAATCTGATTAATCAAGCCGATGAAGGGGTTGAAGAAGATTATGAGCTACCTGAAGAATTAGCCAGGTTGTTGAGACAAGAGGAGAAGGTTATCACTCCTCATCAGGAGGAAGTTGAGACAGTTAATCTTGGGACAGAAGAAGACTTGAAAAAAGTTAAAATCGGGGCCCGTCTGCAAGATTCAGTGAAAGAGAAACTTATTGACATGTTTCGGGAGTATGTGGATATTTTTTCTTGGTCTTATCAGGACATGCCAGGTCTGGATACCGACATTGTTATGCACAAGCTGCCTCTAAAAGAAGATTATCCTCCAGTAAAACAGAAGTTGCGCCGTACTCGTCCGGATATGGCAATGAAGATAAAAGAAGAGGTACAAAAACAATGGGACGCCGGTTTCCTTGCTGTAACTAGTTACCCGCCGTGGGTCGCTAACATTGTACCTGTGCCTAAAAAGGATGGCAAAGTGCGGATGTGTGTGGATTATCGGGATCTGAATAGAGCTAACCCAAAAGATGACTTCCCATTACCTCACATTAATGTATTGGTCGACAATACGGCTCAGTTCTCGGTGTTCTCCTTCATGGATGGATTTTCAGGATATAATCAGAACAAGATTTCACCTGAAGACATGGAGAAGACAACTTTCATCACACCCTGGGGCACATTTTGTTATAAGGTAATGCCGTTCGGACTGAAGAATGCTGGTGCCACTTATCAACGGGCTATGGTAACATTATTCCACGACATGATCCACAAAGAAATTGAATGTTATGTGGATGACATGATTGCCAAGTCCCTCACAGAAGAAGACCACCTGGTAAATCTGTTGAAGTTGTTCAAGCGTCTGAGAAAGTATCAGCTGAAGCTGAACCCCAACAAGTGCACATTTGGGGTACGTTCCGGTAAGCTGCTGGGATTTATTGTAAGTGAAAAAGGGATTGAAGTTGACCCTGACAAAGTCAAGCCATTCAAGAAATTCCTGCACCAAGGACTGAACAAAGAAGTTCGGGGGTTTCTAGGTATATTGAACTACATTTCAAGGTTCATATCTCACCTTACAACAACCTGTGAGCCTTTGTTCAAGCTGTTAAGAAAAGAACAAATGGACAGGTGGAATGAAGACTACCAAAGGGCTTTTGACAAAATAAAGGAATAATTACAATAGCCTCCAATCCTTATGCCTCCAGTTGAAGGAAGACCTCTAATAATGTACTTGAGAGTATTAAAAGAGTCAATGGGGTGTGTGTTGGGCCAACATGACGATTCTGGTCGAAAAGAGTATGCAATATCCTACCTAAGCAAAAAGTTTACCGACTGTGAACAATGTTATTCACTGCTCGAGAAAACTTTCTGTGCTTTAGCGTGGGCTGCTCGCCGACTAAGGAAGTATATGTTGACCCACACTACCTTATTGATCTCAAAGGTGGATCCAGTCAAGTACATATTCGAGAAGCCAGCACTTACCGGACGAGTTGCAAGATGGCAAATGATTCTCACAGAATATGACATTCAGTACACATCTCAAAAGGTCATCAAAGGCAGTGTACTGTCTGACTATCTAGCTGAGCAACCCATTGATGATTACCAGCCTATGAGATTTGACTTCCCTGATGAAGACATCATGTTCATAAAAGGAAAAGATCATGAAGAGCCTATTCACACTGAAGGGCCTGACCCATAAGAAGAATGGACTATGATGTTTGATGGGGATGTTAATATGAATGGTCGTGGTGTTGGTGCAATACTCATTACACCTAAGGGAGTCCACATGCCTTTCTCGGCAAAACTCACCTTTAACTGCACTAACAACGAAGCTGAATACGAAGCCTGTATCATGGGTCTTGAGGAAGCCATTGACCTCAGGATCAAGACTTTAACTGTATTCGGAGATTCAGCTCTGGTAATCAATCAAACCAACGGCAAATGGTACACTCATCAGGAGCATCTGATTCCATACCGGGATTATATGAGGAGATTACTGACATTCTTCACCACAGTCAAGCTTGAGTATATCCCTCGAGATGAAAATCAGTTTGCAGATGCTCTGGCTACCATTTCATCCATGATCAAAGTCCAAGCTACCAACTTTGTGCCTCGGATTTCAGTATCAAGACTTGACATACCAACATATGTATTCTCAGTAGACCTTGCTATGGATGATAAGCCTTGGTTTTATGACATCAAATGCTTCTTGGAGGATCAAACATACCCACCTGGGGCATCATCCAATGATAAGAAGATATTAAGAAGGATGACTGGTAGTTTCTTCCTGAATGCTGATGGCTCCTTGTACAAACGAAACTTTGATATGGTACTTCTCAGATGTGTTGATAAGAAAAAGGCAGACCTGTTGATGCAAGAGGTGCATGAAGGATCTTTCGGTACCCATGCTGGAGGACATGCAATGGCTAGGAAATTGTTACGATCAGGCTACTACTGGATCACAATGGATGCAGACTGTTATGCATATGCCAGAAAGTGCCACAAATGCCAGATTTATGCAGACAAAGTGCATGTGCCTCCGAATCCTTTGAATGTGATGTCTTCACCTTGGCCCTTTTCCATATGGGGCATTGATATGATTGGAAAAATTGAACCGACTGCTTCAAATGGCCACAGATTCATCCTGGTAGCCATTGACTATTTTACCAAGTGGGTCGAAGCAGCCTCGTATGCGAATGTCACCAGGCAAGTGGTAGCCAGATTCCTAAAGAGAGACATCATCTATCGGTATGGAGTGCCCGAGCGAATCATTAATGATAATGGTTCCAACTTGAACAACAAAATGATGGCAGAACCGTGTCGGGACTTCAAGATCCAACATCATAACTCTTCTACTTACAGACAAAAGATGAATGGCGTTGTTGAAGCAGCTAATAAGAACATTAAGAAGATTGTGCAAAAGATGGTGGTCACCTACAAAGACTGGCATGAGATGCTACCATTTTCCTTGCATGGGTACCGTACCTCAATCAGAACATCCACTGGGGCAACACCGTATCAACTTGTGTATGGTATGGAGGCAGTCCTACCTGTTGAAGTTGAATTACGCTCCTTACGGGTATTAATGGATGTCAAACTGAATGAAGTAGAATGGGTCCGTTCTCGGTACAATCAATTGAATATGATCGAAGAGAAGAGATTAGCTGCAATCTATCATGGGCAGTTATATCAGAAGAGAATGAAGAAAGCCTTAGATTAGAAAGTCAGGCTTCGAGAATACCAAGTAGGAGATCTTGTGCTGAAGAGACTCCTTCCTCCTCATACAGACCACAGGGGCAAGTGGACTCCGAATTACGATGGTCCATTCATAGTAAAGAAGGTTTTCTCTAGTGGAGTACCGATGCTCACTACTATGTATGGTGAAGATTTCTTATCCCCTGTGAATTCAGATTCAGTTAAAAAATACTTCGCATAAAATGACCCGCTGGACATAATAACAGAATGTAAGTCCAGGAAAAAATAGGGCATCCCGGAGAGTCAAAAACAGAATAAATGACTCGGGCAAAAATAAGGGAAAATAATATATAAAAAATGTACACCCGCTGAATTGAAAAGCCGCATTGGACAGCTCAGGCAAAAATGGGTATCCCGGTGGATTGAAAACCCGAAAGGGCGATCCACGCAAAATAAGGGAATAAGCGAACAACTGCATTCTGAATTCGTCTGTATCATTCACAACATGGAAAGCTTCGAAAGGTTCAAGCATCGGTCAGAATCAGCCTTCTTCAGAAAGCAAGATGAGAAGAACGTCAATGTCATACGAGTCATAGCAAAAGGGAAGCTCACTGAAGCCTCATCAACATTGCCAGCACTTCCATTTTTCTCAATTTGTAACAATCTCCTCATTTCAGGGGATTTGTTTCTTTGACTGTACTTCCCAATTCAGGGCACGCAAATTAATAAAATCAGATTTCAGTCACACTTCGTCTTTTACATTTTTTATTATTTATTTCATTTGTAAATATGTCTGATATCCTTGTTAAAATGGTTGCATAAAAACATATGTTCTTTTCTAATCACATGCTTGCAGGAAATATATTACTTACTCCCGGGAGTCTCTAAACTCCTATGATGGAATCCGGAAAGGGATACCTCGGGGTACTTGTGTGTTTCTTTGTCTTAACAGGATTGCAGGTATTCAACGCGCGACATGGAGCATGAATGGTTTTTACCAGCAAGCTGCCGAATCATTTCCTCAGCACATCTTCCAAACAGCACCAGGGAAGGTCTCTCTCCCCACTAGATATTATCATCCTCAGCAGGATCCATACAAAAATCTCTAGGAAGATCATTCAGTGATTGTTCCTTCTCAGCCGAGTGCTAGACAGGGAACCATCTCCCCACAGAGCTCCAACCACTCCAGAAGAGCAATGTCTGAAAATCTCACAACGAAGGGACGAAAGCTTCCACAGCCCCCAACTGGGTTCCTCATTACCAAGATTGGTCTATCAGTGGCCTATTTTCCCAAGCAGAATCATTTGTATCAGATTTACCAATGATCTCATCCCCAGCTGGGATATTCTTTCAAGCAGATCGGTCAAAGATCTCCACAACAGCAGGATCCAAATCCCGGATCAGTATATTTTGCATAACCATAGCATTTACATCATATCTCCCCTCAGAGCGTAGCATTCCGTTTAATACGGAGCATTAAGGCAAAAATCAAACATATTGCATAATCACAAGTCATGTTTTGAATCAAACACTGGTGTATACCAACGTGCCGTCAGCAATGTATACAAAGACTCACAGTCCCAACAGAAAGCCAAAGCGTCCCATTTGCACTCACTAATACATATCAATATTTACTTTTTTTTACACTCGTCCGTGTCACATCATTCCCCTGCAAATATAAACCACAAACAGATATCTACACACTCCTTTGACACTCGTCTATGTCACCTTTCCCCAGCATGGTTGCCTAAATACTTATTGTAAACCGAACACTTGTTTATAATACATTTCTTTTGACACCCGTCTGTGTCGCCTTATCCCCACAGATCGTCAGAACATCTTTACACTTATAAGTTCTTGACTTATACATTTTCTCTATGGTACTCGTCCGTGTCACCTCTCCCCAGCAAGCTGAACACTCATTTGTGTCTCACTCATGCTTATTTTTCACTCATACAAATACTCGTCCGTATCTTGTATACACCACTTATCTCTCCTTAGATTCAACACTCGTCCGTGTTCTTTGTTAACCAGTTGATACTCGTCCGTATCATCATATCTGAACATGCGTCAGCATTTGTTTCTAATGATACTCGTTCGTATCATAGTCTTAAGCATGCTCATCCGCATTTTTAATCTACACACAACGTCAAACACATATACCTTTCCTTTCTTGAATGTAGACACTCGTCTGTGTCTACCATTCCCCAGAAGAGTCCTCAGCAAATCCCAGTAAATTATTTTTTTTCTATCTGACATTCGTCCTATGTCATGATACTTTCGACAGCCGTACCCTGCCAGGTGATCGTCCTTCACCCTTTGATGACCGTCCCTCATCATTCCCCCATCGGAGTCTCCATTATTGGAACCCTTTTCTATCCAGCATTCGTCCTATGTCGTGATGTTGAGCAGCCGTCCCCTGCTAGGTGATCATCCTTCACCTTTTGATGGTCGTCCTTCATCATTTTATCCGATGGTCATCCCTATCGTTGATCTTGTTATCTGACATTCGTCCTATGTCATGATAAACCACCAGAGCAGCCGTACACTGCTAGGTGATCGTCCTTCACCTCTTTATGATCGTCTTTCATCATGCTTATCTGATGGCCATCCCCATCGTCGACCTTTTCTATCCGGCGTTCGTCCTATGTCGTGATATTTTCGGCAGCTGTACCTTGCCAGGTGATCGTCCTTCACCTTAGATGACCGTCCCTCGTCTTATCCCCAACAGAGCAGCCGTCCCCTGCTAGGTGATCGTCCTTCACCTTTGATGATCGTACCTCATCATTTATTTCATTTATGCTTTGAACCTGATGGTCGTCCCCATCATTGCCTTCACCTTTTATTCCCAGAGAATCTTGTTCTTTGCTTGATGGCCGTCTCCATCATAATCTCTTTATTCCCCCATTATGTCGGTCGTCCCCGTCATTACTTTATCCCCAGCAGTCGTCCTCTGCTCAATGGTCGTCCTCCATCACCCGCATTTTTATAATCATACTTTACTTCCTTTTACAATCTATATCCCATTTCTTCTTCACCTAGTGAGTGCAAATTTTGGACTGTCTTTGGTATTCAACCACAAGTTATCTTGTTTGCCTGTTAAGCCGCTGCTTACATCCTGCATAGCTAACTCATGTTTGAATAGGGGCAGCTGTAAACACCCCAAATTTTCCCTCACTAAGTTCACACCATAGCTTGTGATTTTTCATCTTTGCATAAGTTCAATCATATCATATCATGTTGCATTTTTGCTTCACTGCATTGGTTCAAGTCATCTGCATCTAGGGTTTGTGATCTGAGCAATCCAAGATCCTCCTGAGCTACTCCAAAGGTCTCCAATAATCTCAAGAGGGTCCATGTATGTTCAATCATCATATTATATCCTCCCAAGATCAAGAAAGTCAGAAAATCACAAGAACTGAGAAAGCATGGAAGCTGAGCTAGGGTTTAACTACACAAATGACCTAAAATTAGGGTTTTGGTATCAGAGGCCATAACTCCTATGTTTTTGGTCATTCTTGTTTCTATTGGTCTTAATATGATATAGGGATCATGCATACCAAGTTTGATGGAAAAATTCATTGTGGAAGCCATCTGATCACTGGGTAACTTCTTGAGCAAGTCAGAGCAAAATCAGGGCATCTGAGGCCCCCATCAATGGACCCAAAATGAATTTTTCATCAAAATGATGTTATATGGTCTTTATTTGATCATTGAAGTGTTTATAAGTTCACAAATTTGAAGAAAAATAAGCAAAACCAAAAGTTGCCAAAAATGGAAATGACTTGTAATGTAAACTTCCCATTTTGGGAAAGTTTTTCAACCACCTCTTTTTAACAAAAAATGCTTCAAATGAAAAATTATTGGTCATGAAAGTTGTAGATTGGATCATTCCCTTTTCAAAAAGTACAAGAACAAGATCTAATTCATTTTGGAACTCAAGTTATGGCTTTCCAAAGTTGGCAAAAATCACATAATTTCATGTTTCATGCCAAAAGGGATTTTTTTGCAAAACCTCATGCCAAACCATTTTGTGACCTCAAATTGACTTCTAACCATCATACAAACATAACACATGACTTGAAACTCAGAATTGGCCCAAGAATCCCAAGATTTCATAACTTGCACATGAAGAAATTCCAAAAGCGCCAAAAGTTCACAAAATTGCAAAACTCCCCATAACTTTGTCACAACTTGCTGATTTGCCTCAATCTCATTTCCATGGTCCTCCTTGATCACAGCTGCACCAGACACGCCCTTGTCCTTGGCCTGAAACAGCCCATACCTCAAAGTACACATAACCTTGACTTTGTGAATTTTCACCCATACCAATCACACTATGCCACAACCACTCTCTGAACCAATTGCATTTGTTTATACTAATCCAAAACAAGCCAAACACAACAAGAACATAACCTGAACTCTCCCATAACTCAGCATACACAAAAACTCTCCTCTTTGCATTTTCTATCGAAACACACAACTTATCCATTCATTCTTCAAACCAACACCACCATTCATCTCAGCATCAATCACTGATCATTCCCCATCCTTTATTTTGCCCTAAAAGCCATCATACACAAAACACGATTTTCTCCCCCTTTGAACTGAATTTCATCAAACTTCAAAAGGAGCTCACAAACACTTCAGCAAAGCTTCAAAGCTTCTTCAGGGAGGTCATTGGAGGCATTTTGAAGTAAGAAAGCAGCCTGAAAGCTCTAGGGTTGAAAGCTTCACCTCAGGTAGCCATGCAAAATTATTTTTCCAGAAGCTTTGTTTTAAGTTCTTAAATGGTTAAGTTTGTTCCCCTGAGTACACTGAACCTTTTATTTTTGAAAATGATGAAGAATTGAGAATGTATGGTTGGTCTGAAATTTTCACCATTTTTGTTCATTGCTTCGAATCTTGTTTATGGCTGAAAATAAATGGTATTTGAGGGTGGGGTTGATCTTAGGAGGGTGAGAGGAATCAATCTGGAGCTTTAGAGCTCCAGAAATGCCCTAGGGGGTGATTTAGGAGATTCTCAGGGGAGGGGTGGCCGGAGAAGATGACTGGAGGTCATTTCCGGCCACCTGAAAGTAATTAGGGTTTTTAATCAGGTTTAGGGCATTGTTTGAATCTAAGCTGTTTGATCATCCTTTCCCGCGTGCATTGGATGGCTGGGATCTTGTCATTAGTTTTAATTTAGGATTAATTAATTAATTAATTAGGTTTAGTGAGATTTAAATGTGGGTCATAGGATAGCGTGCCAGTCAACCCTCCCAAAGCCCAGATTGAATCCTGTCCATCCTTTCATCATACTTTTCCATTTAATTTGTTTTTATTTCATTTTTCTATTTTAATTTGTACGAATTTTTAAAAATAGAAAAAGACATCAAAAAATTCTGAAATTTTTTATCCAGCCTTTAATTAATTTTCAAAACCCAAAAATAATTTTATTTTTATTTTTTGCATTAAAACATTATTTTTAAATCATTTAAATGTTATTTTTAATTAGTTAATGAGAATTAATTAATTAAAAATACATTTAGGTATTTAAAAATCTTAAAAAAATTCAGAGAGCATTTTAAAACATTTACAAACATTTACAAACTCACCACACAAATTTCGTTTGGGTTTTGATGATATTTTGACATTTTTCAATTGAATTAGGGTTCTTAAACTTGAATATTTTTAACCCTAACTTCAAAAATTCATAACTTTTGAACCAAAGTGAGTTTGTGAATGATTCTTTTTGCATTGTGTATTGCATGGTTTCAAGCATCTAAAAACATTTTTATTTCATTTTTATAATGAATTTTCAATTTGTTTGGCATTTTCCCTTTATGATCACCCTTAAAACCCTAGAAACTTAGAAAAATCATAAGTCCTTCTAGGTTAAGCTTCTGACCTCCCCCTTTGGATGGTAAATTAGTATAGGTTTAGGGTTACTTTGAGTCCATTTTCAATTTTTTATCTTATGATTTGCTTCTTTTTTTGAGTTTTGCATCTCATATGTTCATATAACCCTACTTTGCATCTTCATTTGCATTCATCTTGCATAAGCTTGCATACATGAACTTGCCATGACATTTTGTGCATCCAAATGACATATATGACATCTTAGGACACATTGAAATCATGTTTGAACATTGCATCACCCATTTTCCATGTTATGCTTTCATTACATTCCATATGCATTCATGAACTTTCATGCTTCTTATATGCTTCATTTGCATTCCCATCCTTTGTATGATCATCTGCATCTCATGACATACATTCATATCATCCCTTTGCATCATTAGCATCATGAACATGCTTCTGGTTTTGGCTTTCATCTTTGCATTTCATTTCATTCTCATTTCATTTCATTTCCTTTTGCTAACTTTTCAGGTGGTAAGTGTTTGAGAGGTGAATTTGCCTTCACTTCTCATAATCTCTTCTCATCTCTCTTATGCATCCTTGCTGCATTTTATCTTTGATTTAGAGTGAGCTTTCTCATTCTTGCTCCTTCCTCACTTTCTTTCTTCAAGCAACTTATCTTCTTAAGTGAAGTAAGTTGTCTTGCTTCTTTCTGCTTCTCCTCTTTCCATCTTTCTTCTTCCTTGGTGGCTCTTCCTGAAGATTCTCTTGCAAGCCTCATAAACCCTAGGAATACCCAAGAATGATAACAATTAGGGTTTTATTAGTCCCCCATTAGCTTTACCTTTGTGTCATCTTTGTGTCTTCTATTCTCATCTCATAATCAAGGACTAAACCCTTAAGGTTTTAAGACTTTGTGATTAAGGTTATGCCTGTATCCTTCTATTAGGATGTAGTGTATAACTTTAATCCTAAGTGTTAAACCCTTAATTTGTTTAATTCCTTTAATCAATCCACTTAATAACCACTAAAACATCAGGCTTGTAACTTGGGCCTTCCATTAGGGTTCTAATTCTTCCTTAATTGGTTAAGAAGGACTAACCCTAGTGTTAATGGACAAGTCCCCCTCAAGTTGTCTTACAAACCATAAAATCCACTTCTTAATCTTACCATTAACTAAAATCCACTTAAATAAGTTTTTTTTTCATGAGGTTAATCCTTAATCATGGATTAAGTTGAGAAGCCTTCCTCAGCTTAAATGTTCTCATCTATTATCCTTCTATTAGGATGGTGTAATGGGTCCATTAAATCTTTGATTATGGCTTAAACTCATTAATTAACACCAAACAAAAACTCCAAAAAACATCTAAATAAATGCAAGTAGGTTAATGATCTTAATCCTACATCATGGTGATTAAGTGTGAGGTATTTACTTAATACTTAAGGTATTCTCATTACCCCTAATCAGAGGGAGGATGTGATGAGTTTACTAACCCTTGGTTTAGGCTTAAGCTCATTTTCCTATGACAAACTCAAAAAGTCAATAAAAGATTGAAAATACCAAAAACAAACAATAATCGTCTCCTCCGGGATTTTATTCTCATCTCATTCACTCATAATCGAGAACTCGCTTCTTCCGTCTAATGCAAGACAGTTAACACCTGAGCCAGACAGGTCATACACTTGAGCATAGACCAGTGAGCATTTCACAAGTCAAATTATCTTTCAGTCTCTTTAAGTCGAACTATGGTGTTCTGATTTCCTCATTGCACGAGAGGATACGTAGGCATACTTAACAGTTATCGAACAAAAGTTTATGTATATTCCCCCTCTTCTAGCCTTATTCTTTAAGCCTCATAGTCTTGAACTTCACATTTCTTTTGCACTGACACTTGCATTCTTTTCCAGCTTTTTGCACACAGAATAGCACTGACACCCTTTAAACACAAACTTTCAAGCGTGGATCCCGTCGAGTACGACGGACAATCTGGGTACTAATACCTTCCCAGGTTGTAACCAACCCCCTTTCTCAGTTTCTCTGATTCGCGACCGTCTTATCCATTTCTTTCCTAGGTTTATGCAGCATTACCTTTCCTTCGGGATAAAAATGCCTAGCTGGCGACTCTTTTTAGTTCACCTCGTGTTCTCCCTTCGCCAACCGTTCGCGTTTGTACCCCTCTTGGCCCTGTGTCATCAGGTGGGATTGACAATTACTGACTTTCTTCACCACAGTCAAACTTGAGTATATCCCTCGAGATGAAAATCAGTTTGCAGAAGCTCTGACTACCATTTCATCCATGATCAAAGTTCAAGCTGCCAACATTGTGCCTCGGATTTCAGTATCCAGACTTGACAGACCAGCATACGTATTCTCAGCAGACATTGTTAAAGATGATAAGGCTTGGTTCTATGACATCAAATGCTTCTTGGAGGATCAAACATACCCACCTGGGGCATCATCCAATGATAAGAAGACATTAAGAAGGCTAGCTGGTAGTTTCTTCCTGAATGCTGATGGTTCATTATACAAGAGGAACTTTGATAGGGTACTTCTCAGATGTGTTGATAAGGCAGAGGCAGACTTGTTGATGCACGAGGTGCATGAAGGATCTTTCGTTACCCACGCTGGAGGACATGCAATGGCTAAAAAGTTATTAAGATCAGGTTACTACTGGATCACAATGGATGCAGACTGTTGTGCTTATGCCAGGAAGTGCCACAAATGCCAGATTTATGCAGACAAGGTGCATGTGCCTCCAAATCCTTTGAATGTAATGTCTTCACCTTGGCCCTTTGCTATGTGGGGCATTGATATGATTGTCAAGATTGAACCGACTGCTTCAAATGGTCACAGATTCATCCTGGTAGCCATTGACTATTTCACCAAGTGGGTCGAAGCAGCTTCGTATGCAAATGTCACCAGGCAAGTGGTAGCCCGATTCTTGAAGATAGACATCATATGTCGATATGGAGTGCCCGAACAAATCATTACTGATAATGACTCCAACTTGAGCAACAAAATGATGGCAGAACTGTGTCGGAACTTCAAACTCCAACACCATAATTCCTCTCCTTACAGGCCAAAGATGAATGGCGTTGTAGAGGCAGCTAACAAGAATATCAAGAAGATTGTGCAGAAGATGGTGGTCACATACAAAGACTGGCATGAAATGCTACCATTTTCCTTGCATGAGTACCGTACATCAATTAGAACATCCACTGGGGCAACACCGTATCAGCTTGTATATGGTATGGAGGCAGTCCTACCTGTTGAAGTTGAATTACCCTCCTTGCGAGTACTAATGGATGTCAAGCTGAATGAAGCAGAATGGGTCCGATCTCAGTATAATCAACTAAGTCTGATCGAAGAGAAGAGATTAGCTGCGATTTATCATGGGCAGTTATACCAGAAGAGAATGAAGAAAGCCTTCGATCAGAAAGTCAGGCTTCGGGAATATCAAGTAGGAGATCTTGTGCTTAAAAGACTCCTTCCTCCTTATACAGACCACAGGGGCAAGTGGACTCCGAATTACGATGGTCCATTCATAGTAAAGAAAGTTTTCTCTGGTGGAGCACTGATGCTCACTACTATGGATGGTGAAGATTTCCTATCCCCTGTAAATTCAGACGCAGTTAAAAAATACTTCGCATAAAATGATCCGCTGGACATAAAATTAGAATGTAAGTCCAGGCAAAAATAGGGCATCCCGACGAGTCAAAAACAGAATAAAAGACTCGGGAAAAAATAAGGGAAAATAATATAGAAAAATGTGTACACCCGCTGAGTTGAAAAGCCGCATTGGATAGCTCAGGCAAAAATGGGTATCCCGGTGGATTGAAAACCCGAAAGGGCGATCCACGCAAAATAAGGGAATAAGCGAACAACTGCATTCTAAATTCGTCTGTATCACCCACAACATGGAAAGCTTCGAAAGGTTCAAGCATCGGTCAGAATCAGCCTTCTTCAGATAGCAGGATGAGAAGAACGTCAAAAGTCATACGAACCATAGCAAAAGGGAAGCTCATTGAAGCGTCATCAACATTTCCAACACCTTCTGTTTTTCAATTCTGTAACAATCTCCTCATTTCAGGGGATTTGTTTCTTTGACTGTACTTGCCAATTCAGGGCACACAAATTAATAAAATCAGATTTTTAGTCATACTTCGTCTTGTACATTTTTTTTCATTTTGCAAAAATGTCTGATATCCTTGATATAACGCATAAATACATATGTGCTTTTCTAATCACATGCTTGCAGGAAATATATTACTTACTCCCGGGAGTGTCTGGACTCCTATGATGGAATCCAGTACGGGAAACCTCGGGGTACTTGTGCGTTTCTTTTGTCATAACAGGATTGCAGGTATTCAACGCGCAACATGGGGCATGAATGGTTTTCCCCAGCAAGCTACCAAATCATTATTTCCTCAGCACATCTTCCATACAGCACCAGAGCTGCTTTCTCCCCATCAGAGTTGTCGGGCATCATGTCTCCAGCGCTTTCTTCATAGCAGCATCAGAAGGTGTTCATTTCCCCAACTGAATTGTCAGATATTATCATCCTCAACAGGATCCCTACAAAAATATCTAGGAAGATCATTCAGTGATTGTTCCTCCCTAGCCGAGTGCTAGACAGGGAACCATCTCCCCACAGAGCTCTAGCCTCTCCAGAAGAGCAATGTCTGAAAATATCACAACAAAGTGACGAAAGCTTCCACAGACCCCAGCTGGGCTCCTCATTACCAAGATAGGTCTATCAGTGACCCATTTCCCTAAGCAGAATAATCTGTATCAGATCTACCAATGATCTCATACCCAGCTAGGATATCCTATCAGGCAGATCAGTCGGAGATCTTCGCAACAACGGGATCCAAATCCCGAATCGGTATCTTTTGCATAATCATAGCATTCGCATCATAAATCCCCTCAGAGCGTAGCATTCCGTCTAATACGGAGCTTACGGCAAAAATCAAACATGTTGCATAAATCACAAGTCAGGTTCGAACCAGTACCTGTAAATATCCACAACACTCCATCAGCAATGAATATATGGACTCATAGTCCCAGCAGAAAGTCAAAGCGTCCCCTTTGCACTCACAAATACATACTAATATATACTCACCTGACACTCTTCTGTGTCATATCATTCCCCTGCAGATATAAACCACGAACATATATATTTATATACACTCCATTGACACCCGTCTGTGTCACCACTCCCCAGCATGGTTGCCAAACACTTGTTGTAAACCAAACACTTACTATAATACACTCTCATTGACATCCGTCCGTGACATCATATCCCCAAGAATCACTAGATATCTTTTACACTTATAAGTTCATAACTTATACGCTTTCTCTTATGATACTCGTCCGTGTCATAATCTCCCCAGCAAGTTAAACACTCGTCTGTGTCTCACTCATGCTTATTTTCACTCATACAGATACTCGTCTGTATCTTGTATACACCACTTATTTCCCCTCAGATTCGACACTCGTTCGTGTTCTTTGTTAACCAGTTGGTACTCGTCCGTATCATCATCTCTGAACATTCGTCAGCGTTTTTTTCTACCGATACGCGTCCGTACCATGGTCTTAAGGATGCTCGTCCGCACCTTTAATCTATACATAGTGTCAAACACTTATACCTTTTATTTCTTGGATGTAAACACTCGTCCGTGTTTACCTTTCCCCAGTAAATCCCAGCAAATTTTCTTTTCTATATGACATTCGTCCTATGTCATGATACTTTTGGCAGTCGTACCCTTCCAGGTGATAGTCCTTCACCTATCGATGATCATCCTTCATCATTCCCCCAGCGGAGTCTCCATTATTGGAACCCTTTTATATCAGGCATTCGTCCTATGTCGTGATATTTTAGAAGTCGTCCCCTGCTAGGTGATCGTCCTTCACCTCTTGATGATTGTCCTTCATCATTCTATCTGATGGCCGTCCCCATCGTTGATCTTGTTATCTGACATTCGTCCTATGTCATGATAAACCCCGAGAGCAGCCGTCCCCTGCTAGGTGATCGTCCTTCACCTCTTGATGATCATTCTTCATCATGCGTATCTGATGGTCGTCCCCATCTTCGACCTTGGTATCCGTCATTCGTTCTATGTCATGATATTTTCGGAAGCCGTACCCTGACAGGTGATCATCCTTCACCTCGGATGACCGTCCCTCATCTTTATCCCCAACAGAGCAGCCGTCCCCTGCTAGGTGATCGTCCTTCACCTTTGATGACCGTACCTCATCAATATTCCATTAACCTGATGGCCGTCCCATCATTGCTTTATTTTTAATCCCTAGAGAACCTTGTTACTTTATTTGATGATCGTCCCCATCGTAATCTCTTTATTCCCCCAGCATGTCGGCCGTCCCCGTCATTGCTTCATTCCCAGCAGTCGTCCTCTGCTCGATGGTCGTCCTCCGTCGCCCGCACTTTCTAATCATACTTTACTACCTTTTACAATCTATATCCCTTTTCTTCTTCACCCAGTGAGTGCAAATTTTGGACTGTCTTTGGTATTCAACCACAAGTCATCTTGTTTGTCTGATAAGCCAGGCGCTTACATCCTGCACAACTAACTCATGCTTGAATAGGGGCAGCTGTAAACACCCCAAATTTTCCCTCACCAAGTTCACACCATGGCTTGTGATCTTTCATATTTGCATTAGCTTAAGCATATCATATCATGTTGCATTTTTGCTTCACTGCATTGGTTCAAGTCATCTGCATCTAGGGTTTGTGATCTGAGCATTCTAAGATCCTTCTGAGCCACTCCAAAGGTCTTCAATCATCCCAAGAGGATCCATGTATGTTCAAACATCATATTATATCCTCCCAAGATCAAGGAAGTCAGAAAATCACAAGAACTTGCAAAGCATTGAAGCAGAGCCAGGTTTTACTGCACAGATGACCTAAAATTAGGGTTTTGGTTTCAGAGGCCATAACTCCAAATTTTTGTGGTCATTCTTGTTTCTATTGGTCTTAATATGTCATAAGGATCATACATACCAAGTTTGATGGAAAAATTTATTGTGGAAGTCATCTGATCACTGGGTAACTTCCTGAGCAAGTCAGAGCCAAATCAGGGCATCTGAGGCCCCCCAACATGGATCCAAAATGGATTTTTCATCAAATTGAAGTTATATGGTCTTTATTTGATCATTTAAGTGTTTGGAAGTTCACAAATTTGAAGAAAAGTGGGCTAAACCAAAAGTTGCCAAATATGGAAATGACTTGTAATGTAAATTTTCCATTTTGGGAAAGTTTTTCAACCTCCTCTTTCTTAACCAAAAATACTTCAAATGAAAATTTGTTGGTCATGAAAGTTGTAGATTGGATCATTCCCTTTTCAAAAAGTACAAGAACAAGGTCTAATTCATTTTGGAACTCAAGTTATAACTTTCCAAAGTTGGCAAAAATTACATAATTTCATGTTTCATGCCAAAAGGGATTTTTTTTCAAAAGCCTCATATCAAACCATTTTGTGACTTCTAAATGACTTCTATGCATCATTATAACTTTCCAAAATCAGAATTGCACAAATTCACAAAGTTTCATGCCTTGGATCACAAGCCTCCATAAGTCATTTTTTCCATAAATTCTCAAAAGAGGGATTTTTGCAAGAAGGACTTCTAATAATTGATTTGGTTTCTAGTAGGTCTCAAAACATCATAACAACATTACATGGTCCATTTTGCTGCAAATTGCCCAAGAGTTCACAAGATTTCTTGCCTTGATTCACAAGAAACTTCAAAGAGGGCAAAATGCAAAAACTATGTCATCTTGCTATCCAAGTCATCCAGCTGCTTTCTTTTAATCCTAGGGCTCACCATAAACCATGCTGAAGCAAGACACCCCATTGAACCACTTCTGTTCCAGCCCATGCTTATAGTACACACACTTTTGACTTTTTGCAAAACAAGCCATACCAATCAAGCTGTGACATTACCAACTTTCTGACCAATCCCAATACCTTATACTAATCAAAACAAATCCAAAAGAGACCACACACAAGCCTGAACTCTCCCATAAGCCAGGATTCACAAAAATTGCCAAAACTTTCATCTCTTCGAAACTCCTTCCAAAGCCATAAAACTTCAAAATTTTCTTCACCAATAAGTCACACATCATCCATAGAACAAGAATCAACCCTTAAAACAGCCTGAAACATCACATATCAAATCCTCAAATTCTGCTACACCAGAACTGGGATCTCCAAACTAGCCACCCTCAAAGGTTTTGGAGCATCCCATTAGCTTCAGGAGGATCAGAGGAGACTTTTTGCACGAAGGAGAGGCCTGGAAAGCTCACATTTGCAGTTCAACGTCTCAGGTAATCTCAAGAACAAAAGTTTTTAGAGCTTGAATTTTTTGTTACAAAATGAAAATATATGTTATGGGATCACACTGATGCTTTTAGAATTGGAAATGGTGAAGAAATGACTATTTTGTGACTCTCTGAAATTTCACCTGTGAAAATAATTTGATTCGTTTCTCCTTGTTCTTGTGTTGTAAATGGTGTTTGAGGGTTGATTTGAGTTGGGTTTGGATAGAGGATCATTTCTGGGTGGTTGATTTAGGGTGGGGTGGCCTGTAGAGAGTTTTAGGGTTTTGTCCTGCCGGAGAAGATGACCGGAGCTCCCCTCCGGTCACCTGAAAGTGTTTAAACCCTAATCCCTAATTAATTTGCCAGATTGATTCGTAGCCCTTGGATGAGGATTAGGTTAAGTTGTGAACGGCTCAGATTAAGTCACTTAGCCCTAATTCATTTTTATTAAATTAATTGAGATTAATTAGTTTAATTAAGTCAGAGTGAATCCCAGCTATCAAAAAACGCGCCAGTCAACCCTGGAATCTCAACTTTGAATTTGGACCTGAGGATCTTCATACTTTTCATATTTATCATTTTTATTTTATTTTTCTTTCTATTTCTTTTCACGAATTTTTAAAAATAGAAAAAAACATCAAAAATTTCTGAAATTTTTTATCCAGCCTTTTATTAATTTTCAGAACCCAAAATTATTTTAATTTTTATTTTTTGCACTAAAAAAATTATTTTTAAATCATTTAAATGTTATTTTTAATTAGTTAATGAGAATTAATTAATTAAAAATACATTTAGGTATTTAAAAATCACAAAAAAAATCAGAGAACATTCTTAGGCATTTAGAAACATTTACAAACTCACCACATAAATTTCTTTTTAGTTTTGATCATGCTTTGACTTTTTTCAAATGAATTAGGGTTCTTAAATTTGCATATTTTTAACCCTAACTTCAAAAATTCATAACTTTTGAACCAAGTTGAGTTTGTGAATGATTCTTTTTGCATTGTGCTATGCATGGTTTCAAGCATCTAAAAAAAATTTGTTTCATTTTTATCTTTCATCTTCAATTTGTTGGCATTTTATCTTGAGGATCACCCTTAAAACCCTAGAAACTTAGGAAATTCATAACCTCCTCTAGGTTTAGCTTCTGACCTCCCCCTTTGGATGGTGAACTAGTATAGGTTTAGGGTTTCTTTGAGTGCATTTTCAATTTTTTATCTTATGATTTGCTTCTGTTTTTAAGTTTTGCATCTCACATGTTCATATAACCCTAATTTTACATCTTCCCTTGCATTCATCTTGTATAAGCTTGCACACATGAACTTGCCATGACATTTTGTGCATCCACATGACATATAAGGCATCATAGGATACATTAGAATCATGTTTGATCATTGCATCATCCATTTTCCATGTTATGCTTTCATTTCATTTCATGTGCATTCATGAGCTTTCATGCTTCCTTTATGCTTCATTTGCATTCCCATCCTTTGTATGATCATTCATATCTCATGACATACATTTTCATCATCTCTTTGCATCATTAGCATCATGAACATGCTTTTCGTTTTGGTTTGCCTCATTGCATTCATCTCATTTTCATTTCCTTTCATTTCCTTTTGCTAACTTTTCAGGTGGTAAGTCTTTGAGAAGTGAATTTTCCTTCACTTTTCATGATCTCTTCTCATCTCTCTTATGCATCATTGCTGCATTTTATATTTGTATTAGAGTGAGCTTGCTCATTCATGCTCCTTCCTCACTTTCTTTCTTCAAGCAACTTATCTTCTTAAGTGAAGTAAGTTGTCTTGCTTCTTTCTGCTTCTCCTCCTTCCATCTTTCTTCTTCCTTGGTGGATTTTCCTTGAAGATCTCTTGCAAGCCTCATAAACCCTAGGAATACCCAAGCATGATCACAATTAGGGTTTGATTAATCCCCCATTAATTTTACCTTTGTGTCATCTTTTGTGTCTTCTCTTCTCATCTCATTATCAAGGACTAAACCCTTAAGGTTTTAAGACTTTGTGATTAGGGTTATTCCTGTATCCTTCTATTAGGATGGAGTGTATAACTTTAATCCTAAGTGTTAAACCCTTAATGTGTTTAAATCCTTTAATCAATCCATCTTAATAATCACTAACACAATATCTTGTAACTTGGGCCTTGCATTAGGGTTCTAATTATTCCTTAATTGGTTAAGAAGGACTAACCCTAGTGTTAATGGTCAAGTCCCCCTCAAGTTGTCTTACAAACCATAAAATTCATATCTTAATATTACCATTAACTAAAATCCACTCTAATAAAGGCTTTGTTTTGTCATGAGTGTAAACACCCCAAATTTTCCCTCACCCATTCACACCATGGCTTGTGATCTCTTCATGTGCATAAGTTCAATCATAGCATCTCATATTGCATTTTTGCTCCACTGCATTGTTTCTAAGTCATCTGCATCTAGGGTTTGTGATCTGAGCCACCCCTTAGCCATTTGAGCCACTCCAAAGGTCTTAAATCACCTCAAGATGGTCCATGTATGTTCAAGCATCATATTATATCCTCCCAAGGTCAAGGAAGTCAAAGAATCACAAGAACTGAGAAAGGCATGGAAGCAGAGCCAGGCTTGACTGCACAGATGACCTAAAATTAGGGTTTTTGGTTTCAGAGGCCATAACCCCAAATTTTTTGGTAATTCATGATTCTATTGGTCTCTGTATGTTATTAGGATCATGCATATCAATTTTCATGAAGAAATTCAATGGGGAAGGCATTTGATCAAGAGATTACTTCTTGAGCAAGGCAGTGCAAAATCAGGGCATCTGAGGCCCCCAATGACCCAACCAAAGGGTGTTCTCCATCATTTTGAATGTGTATGATTTTTATTTGATCATAGAAGGTGTTAGAAGTTCACAAAATTGAATAATTTCAAGCCATTTGCAAAGTTGCCTTTTTGGGAAAGTGACTTATAATGTAAACTTGCTATTTTGGGAAAGTTTTTCAACCTCCTTTTATTGATTCAAAAATGCTTCAAATGAGAAAACTTTGGTCATGAAAGTTGTAGATTGGATCATTCCCTTTTCAAAAAGTACAAGAAATCTTTCTAATTCATTTTGGATCAAAAGGTATGGCTTTGCAAAGTTGGGAAAAATCATGAAATTTTCACTTTTACACCAAAGAGGGAAAGTTGCAAAACCTCATGCCAAGGAAAAATGTGACTTAAAATGGACTTCTAAGCCTCACATAAGCATAACACATGACCTAAAGTTCAGAATGCACCAAAGAATCTCCATGTTTCATGACTTATGCTTTAAGAAATCTCAAAAGGGCCAAAAGTTCACAAATTGGCAAAAGGACCCAAAGCTTCTCATCCACTTGTGCCAGCTGCCAAAAGTGACTTCCATGGACCTCCTTGAAGCATGCTGATTCAAACCATGCCCTTGTACCATGACTGAACCAGCCCATACCTCCTCTTACACAAAAGTTGACTTTATGCAATTTGAGCCATGCCAATCAAGCTGAGCCACACCAACTACTCTGACCAATCACAACTTCACATACATGTCTCATGGATCATTTCTCACATAATCTTGGAGCCTGAAACCACAGCATTGCTAGAGTTCACAAAAATCCCTCTTTATACATTTTTCTTCGAATCTCAATACACAAGCCACAAACCTCCAAACAAACTTCACATAATCACTCACCATGATCCTCTAATCATTTCCCTACCATTACTTTGCCCTGAAACCTCCCACATCAAAAACACGATTTCCCTCCCCCATTGACCTGAGCTTCTGCAAACTTCCTCTAGAGGCCATATAAACTCCAGCTAAGCATCACAAACTTCTGGGGAGGATCATTGGAGCTTGTTTGGACCAAAGAAGCAGCCAGAAAGCACCAAAAGCAAAAGCTCCAATTCAGGTGAGCTCAAGAACATTTTTTCCAGAACTTTGATTTCTTGTTATAAAATGATTCTTTGAGTTGCACTGATCATCTTGATGTGTTTGGTTTTGAAAATGGTCAAGAAATAAGCATGTACTGACTGTCTGAAATTTTGCCCGTAAAAATGATTTTGTTTGTTTCTCTTGATTCATGAAAAATAAATGATTTTTGTTATGGGGTTTATGTTTAATGATGTTCATGGATTGATTCTGGAGAGTTTGATGAAGTTTTGATGCGTATTGAGTGAGATATAAAAATGGTTGGCCGGAGAAGATGACCGGAACACTGTTCCGGTCATCTGAAAGTCATTAGGGCACAGGATTAGGGCTAATGACATAATTAAGGAAGTTTGAATTCTGGTCGTTCGTTTGCGCGCTAAGTCAATTCCCGCGTCCCTGAGTTTGAACCACAACCCTTGGATTGTTTGACTTTCTCATTTTTCTTTTTAAATTCATTTAATTTCATTTGTTTTATATTTAACTTCTACGAATTTTTTAAAATAGCAAAATACTTTAAAAAATTCTGAAATTTTTTGTCAAACATTTCATTAATTTTCAGAACCAAAAAATATTTTTATTTTTATTTTTTGCATTAAAAATCATTTTTAAATCATTTAAATGTTTATTTTTAATTAGTTAATGGAAATTAATTAATTAAAAATGCATTTAGGTATTTAAAAATCACAAAAAAATTCACATTGCATTTTAAAACATTTAGAAACATTATCAAACTCTCAAAACAAATTTCTTTTTGGTCCTTGATACATTTTGACAATTTTCATTGGAATTAAATTTGTTTAAAGGCAATATTTTTGTTCAAACTTTGAAAAATTCATTCTGCCTAACCATGAAGAGTTTGATGATGGTTCTTCTTGCATTGCATCCTTCATATCATGTAGTTTCTAGGGTAAAATTTGTTTGAATTCATCCTTCATTTTCAATTTAATGAGCATTTTTCCTTTTGAGGTACCTTGAAACCCTAGTTAACTTAGAAAAATCATAGCTCCCATTAGGTTAAGATTTAGATCCCCTCCTTTGGGCAGTGAACTTGTGTAGGGTTAGGGTTCCTTTGATCCCATTTTCAATTTTTTTTCATGTCATTTGCTTCTGGTTTTGAATTTGTTGTTACATGTTGTGCATAAACCCTAATTCTTGTCTTCCTTTGCATCCATCTCTCACATGCTTGCATTCAAGAACTTGTCATGACATTTTGTGCATCCACATGACATATAAGACATCTTAGGACATATTAGAATCATGTTTGATCATTGCATCTTTCATTTTCCATGTTATGCATTCATATCATTTCATAAATTTTCATGAACTTCCATGGTTCAAGCATGCTTCATTTGCATCCTCATCCTTGTATTGATCATCCACAACTCTTGATATGTGTTTGCATCATCTCTTGGTGTCATTAACATAATGTTTATGCTTCTGACTTTGGTTTGCATCATGACTTTTCATCTCATTTTCATTGCATTTCATTTCTTTTGCTAACTTTTCAGGTGGTAAGTTGTTTTGAGAAGTGAATTTGCCTTCACTTCTCACAATCTCTTCTCATCTCTCTTATGCATCATTGCTGCATTTTATCTTTGTATTAGAGTGAGCTTGCTCATCCATGCTCTTGCACTCTTTCTTCCTTCAAGCAACTTGTCTTCTTAAGTGAAGCAAGTTGCCTTGATTCTCTCTGTTTCTTTTTCCTTTCATCTGCTTCTTTTCCTGGTGGCTTTTCTCTTGAAGATCTCTTGCAAGCTTCATAAACCCTAGGAACAACCAAGCATGATAACAATTAGGGTTTGATTAGTCCCCCATTTAGTTTTGCCTTTGTGTCATCTTTGAGTCTTCTCTTCTCATCTCATAATCAAGGACTAAACCCTAAAGGTTTTAAGGCTTTGTGATTAAGCTTATGCCTGCATCCTTCTATTAGGATGGAGTGTATAACTTTAATCCTAAGTGTTAAACCCTTAATGTGTTTAAATCCTTTAATCAATCCATCTATTAATCATCAAGACATCAAACTTGTAACTTGGGCCTTGCATTAGGGTTCTAATTCTTCCTTAACTGGTTAAGAAGGACTAACCCTAGTGTTAATGGACAAGTCCCCCTCAAGTTGTCTTACAAATCATAAAATCCATTTCTTCATCTTATCATTAACTAAAATCCATTTAATAAAGGCTTGTTTTGTCATGAGGTTAATTCCTAATCATGGATTAAGTTGAGGAGCCTTCCTCAGCTTAAATGTTCTCATCTATTATCCTTCTATTAGGATGGTGTAATGAGTCCATTAAATCCTTGATTATGGTTTAAACTCATTACTTAACACTAAACAAAAACAACAAAAACATCTAAATAATCACAAGTAGGTTAATGATCTTAATCCTACATCATGGTGATTAAGTGTGAGGTGCTTACTTCATACTTAAGGTATTCTCATTACCCCTAATCAGAGGGAGGATGTGATGAGTTTACTAACCCTTGGTTTAGGCTTAAGCTCATTTTCTTATAACAAACTCCAAAAAGAAATAAAAGATTGAAAATATCCAAAACAAACAATAATCGTCTCCTTCGGGATTCTTTTCTCACCTCATTCACTCACAAACGAGAACTTGCTTCTTCCGTCTGATGCAAGACAGTTTGCACCTGAGCCAGACAGGTCATACACTTGAGCATGGACAAGTAAGCAGTTCACAAGTCAATTTATCTTTCAGTCTCTTTGGGTTGAACTACGGTGTTCTGACTTCCTCATTGCACGGGAGGATACGTAGGCATAACTTAACAGTTATCGAACAAAAGTCTCTGTATATTCCCCCTCCTTCCAGCATTATTCATTAAGCCTCATAATTTTGAGCATTTCATTCTTGTTCTTACACTGACACTTCTCTTATACACTTCACATTTCTTTTACACTGACACTTGCATTCTTTCCAGCTTTGATACACAAATTGCACTGACACTACCCCTTTAAAACACAAATCTTTTAAGCGTGGATCCCGTCGAGTACGACGGACAATCTGGGTGCTAATACCTTCCCATGTTGTAACCAACCCCCTTTCTCAGTCTCTCTGGTTCGCAACCGTCTTATCCATCTTTCCTTAGGTTTATGCAGCATTACCTTTCCCTCGGGATAAAAATGCCTAGCTGGCGACTCTATTCATTCCCTTCTCTTTCGCCGACCGTTCGCGTCTGTACCCCATTTGACTTAGCCTCATTTGGTGGGAGCGACAGCATGGCGACTCTGCTGGGGACCCTTATACTGTAACCAGGGCTTCTGGTTCTTTTTGTGGGTTCCTCCTAGCGCTTGTTTGATTTGTGTTTACTGGGGTGTTATGTGCTAATTGTCTTTATTTATTTGCTTTATTTATTGCCTTATGTACAACTTTATTTATTGCTTTCCTTTATAGTTTTTCATATTTCATACTGTCATTATCATTGCTGGATCTGGTTTTCTGTTTTGGTGGGTGGGGTTTGATTGAGAGTTTAAGGTCCTATACCAGGGACCTGAGTGACACCTAGGCTAGAGTGGTTCATGTTCTTTCCCATTCCATCTCGGTCTGGTGCGGGAATATGAAACATGGTTCAGATATGGGTTTCTTCTTGAGAACTCTGTGCTACAGATTTCCTGTAGTGCTAGGGCTATCTGGGAAGCCTGCTAAGTCTGGATGACCTTTATTATGACCTCCAGAAACTGGGGTGAATTAGAGGAGGATCTTTTATGGTTATTGTAAACACTGTACCTCCGGGTTAGAAGTATTTACACTTCTCATAACTGATCCAAGTCTGAGGATCTTTGTTTTAGAACCTTACCTGTGAGGGGGTTGGGCTGTTTACAGGTTTGCAGGTACCATTGGCCACATCATACCCTGTTTTTATTTGGTTTAAGAATACCTCATTTTGGACGGTTCTTGTGAGTTAACCCTGGACATGTGACTCTTTATTTGAGTCCCCCACCCTGGTTACTGGATTTCTGAACCTCCATCTGGACTTCTTGAACATACATGGGTTTTATATCAAGATAGATAATCAGATCCATCTTGATCACAAACCCTTGCATATCATTTGCATATTCATCATTTGCATCATTTCACATTTGTTTATTTGTTTTTCAGGGTATCCACATTATATCTGGCTTGGTTTTGACCCCTTCTTCTACATAGACCTCTGTTTCATCAGTTATCTACTTCAGCTATCTTCATCATATTCAGCAGCACTCATGGCTACACCCAGGAAGAGCAATATATCATACCATTTCTTTGAGCCTGTGTTGACTGGTATCAGGCAGGTCCAGTCACTTATCACCCCTGACCACATCCTATTATTCAGAGAGCATTATGGGGGTATCCTGGATATGGTTATGGACCTGGACCCTTCTCAGAGGAGTATGATCCACACCTGCCTACAGTTTTATGACCCTCCTTTGAGATGCTTCACATTCCCAGACTTTCAGCTAGGACCTCTGCTGGAGGAGTTTTCATCATTGATTGGAGTACCTGTCAGGGGTGGTGTCCCCTTCAACCCAGAGATGCCAGCTCCCAGCAATGGAGAAGTAGCAAAAGCACTATACTTGGAGCCTGCATTGATTGAGCAAAACATGACAACAAAAGCTGGGATCCCTGGTTTGCACTTAGACTTCTTGATTTCTCAGGCCATCCTGAAGGCCTCTTTGGGAGAATGGAGGGCAGTTTGTGCACTTTTAGCCCTCAGCATATATGGGGTTATACTGTTTGCAGACGAGCCTAAATTTGTCAGCAAGAATGCCATTCATCTTTTCCTTCTGATGAACCCAGTACCCACATTGTTGGGAGATTTCTATGATTCCATTCATCAGAGGAATGAGAAACAAAGGGGGAAGTTGGTGAGATGTTGTGCTCCTCTGTTTCACACTTGGCTACTCAAACACCTGCCTAAATCAGATGCCTTCCTGAATCCTCACCAACAGAAGAATTGGGCTAAGAGGCTCATTGCTTTGACTTCAGATGACATCAGATGGTGCACCCAGAGCACCAAAGTCAAGGACATCATCACCAGCTGTGGGCAATACCCAAATGTACCTCTGATAGGAGTAAAGGGTTGCATCAACTACAATCCTTTGTTGTTTAAGAGACAACTGGGCTATGCTTTGGTTCACCCTCCTGGAGTGCAAGATTTAGTTGAGACCCTTTATTGTGAAGTGAAACCTAATTCAGCTGTTGTTAGACAAGCATCATGGGCTTGGGACAACATCCAGACAAAGGGGGTGGCTATGCTTGGGAGGTGTAATAATGTTGCTTCAGCTCAGTACTATGACTGGTCCCATGCTAGAGCTCAGATTACTGGAATGCCCTTCACTTTGGAGGACACACCTGGACCATCTACAGTACAGCCAGCAGCCACTATCAGCCTGGAAGAATTTGAGAAGTTGAAGGAAAGGAATGAGAATCTGTCTCAAGCTCTGAAGAAGACCCTCTGGGAGAGGAGTGATGGTCGTCTGGACATTGAGAGGTTGGAGAAGCTTAGGGTGGAGCATCTGGCCAAGATTGAGAAAACAGAGGACTACATCAAGAAGTGAAGAGCTGGGGAACAAATATTGAAGAATGCCTGTAAAGAGGCCAAGCTTCAGAAGGATAGGACTGAGCTCTATCTGCAAGAGAGTCAGGCTAGGTGGGTCAGGATCACTGAAGCCCGTACTCAAGAAGATCAGAGAACTCAAGCCAAGATTGAGCAGTTAGAGGCCAATGAAAAGAAACAACAGGAAGCTTTGTTGGCAGCCTAGAAGGAGATTTTAGAGTTGAAGCTTAGGGCTAGATTGAAGAGATCAAAGGATCAGGACAGGCACAAGAAGCTGACCACTGCCATTTCCACCAGAAACCTCCTCATCAGGACCATTTAATGTTTGACTTCTTTGCTTGTTGTTCATTTCCATTTAATGTACTTTTCTTTTGTTGTATTTTGACCCTCCATGGGCATGTGTTGTAAAAACAAACTATGTATTATTCGTCATTTGTAATATATTAGTTTGCTTTCATTTGGATTTCTTTTCTCAACAACATCAAAGCATCTTCCTCGAGGTCTGGAAAGGTCAAAACTAAGAACCAAGTCGGATACCTTGGAAAACAAATAAGCATACTGCATTGCATACTAACTTTTATTTTGTTTTGTAGGTTTTGTTATTATTTGTTTCTAACTTTGCTATGACTTCAGGAAATATTGCTCGCAGAAGAGTGTTCCCTGTCAACCGTGCACACCGGTACCCTACTCGCAACAACCTTCCGGGTATTCTAATGGAACAAGTACAGCAAGACCTGACTGAGGTCAGAACCCAAATGGCTAATGAAAGAGTGGAGATGAGAAACCAAATGGCCCAATTCATGACTGTGATGACTGGCTTGGCCCAGAGCCAAGAAAGTTTAAGGGCATTGGTAGAAAGACAAACTCCCGAGGAACCTCATCCTGGCACTAGAGGAACTAGCAACAATGAGAGGGGTCAGCCCAATGTTAATCCACCTGTATTTGGACCTCATCTAGATCCGGAAGTCAACATCCTGGGAAATGTGCAAGGAAATACTGCTGGGGGGAGAATCTTGCAAGAAGATCCCCAAGAAGAGCAGTTTACTGTCATGGGAGCTGGTGACGAGGTCTATGATAGGAGGTTTGATGAAATTGCTGAGAAGTTGAGATCGTTGGAGTCTCAAAACTCCTTGGGCTTCGATGTAATGGATATGGGGTTAGTAGATGGGGTGAGAATTCCCCACAAGTTCAAACCCCCGTGCTTCGAGAAATACAATGGAACCTCCTGCCCACGAACTCATTTGCAGTCTTTCCTGGGGAGACTTAAAGCATATACCATGGATTAAAAGCTGTGGATGTTCTACTTCGAAGACAGTTTGATTGGGGCTTCAAGAGAGTGGTATTCACACCTGACCAGAGCTACTATCAGATGCTGGAAGGACCTAGCTGAGGCTTTCATCAGACAGTATCAATACAATCTGGACATGGCTCCTAACAGGACCCTCCTAATGGGAATGTCTCAATCCTCCAGAGAAAGCTTCAGGGAATATGCCCAAAGGTGGAGACAGCTTACTGCTGCTGTCCAACCACCCATGTCGGAAAGAGAAATGGCCGACATGTTCATGAATACTCTGCAAGGAACATATATTGATAGGTTGGCTGCCTTTTCTTCTACCAGCTTCGCAGACGTAGTTATAGCCGGTGAAAGAATTGAATGTCTGCTAAAAATGGGCAAAATTTCTGATAATGGTGCAAGTTCATCCAGTAATCCCAGGAAGCCTTTTGTGGGACCTCGAAGAACCGGTGAGACAAATGCCATTCATGCCAACAGGGGCAGACCTCAGTATGTTCACAAATCAGTAGCAGCTGTCACTATTCCGGCTCCGATTCCTCAGCAATCAGCATATCAACAACCACAACAACCACATTATCAACAGCAAGTTCAGTATCCGTGTCGTACCTCGAAAAATACGATCCTAAAAACAAAACAACAGAGTCGCCACCTAATTCTATTTATTCTACGAGAGAAAAGGGAGATATAGATACAACCTAAAGGAAGGATAAGAAATGGTCAACGAAACCAAATTCTAAGTTCGGGAGTCGGTTACGCAAGGGGAAGGTATTAGCACCCCTCACGTCCGTTGTACTCAACGGGAACCTCTTAGCTAATTATGCGATTAAATGTTTGATCTTAAGTCTTTGTCTTCTAAATGATTGTTATTATGTTTGTTTTTAAGGGAAAAGTTTTTAAATTAATATTAAGACGGAGAACAGATTAAAGTTTTTAAACGGAGAAATAGTTAAAATTTTTATTAGGGTGCTCGCGAAGGATTAAAATCCCCGTGCCTACGTATTCCCCTGTGCAATGGGAAAGTCAGAGCTTCGTAGTTCGTGCTACTACGATTTGTAATTTTTATTGAACAGTTGTTTAAAACGCATTCTACTGCTAAGCGTTGGCTTTTACTCGCGGTGGAGGCTGAAGAGCTAGCTTGTTCGAGATATAGAATGATTTAAACAATGTTCGTTTTGAGAAAGTGTTTGACTTTTGTTAAGATGTTTTAAACGAAAGGGCAAATGAACCAACGCGTGGGGCTAGCCCAGTTGCGGTCCAATCCAGAACGTGCGGAATGCTAGACTCCGGAGTTCTGTCTTTCGTGATTTAATTTAAAAATAGTTTAAATATTTCGGTATACGAATGATGATTGAACCATCGCGTGAGGCTAGCCCAGTTCCAGTTCAATCCAGAACGTGCGGAATGCTAGACTCCGGAATTTTGTTTTCGTAATATTTATTTAATTAAATATTTGAATATTTTGACATACGAATGGTGATTGAACCATCGCGTGGGGCTAGCCCACTTGCGGTCCAATCCAGAACGTGCGGAATGCTAGACTCCGGAATTCTGTTTTCGTAATATTTATTTAATTAAAGATTTGAATATTTTGATATACGAATGGTGATTGAACCATCGCGTGGGGCTAGCCCAGTTGCGGTCCAATCCAGAACGTGCGGAATGCTAGACTCCGGAGTTCTGTTTTCGTACGTTATTAAATAAATTGAATAATTGTCTTTAGATGTTTTGAATAACGAAGGAGTGAACGAACAATACGCGTGGGGCTAGCCCAGTTGCAGTTCGTTCTAGAACGTGCAGAGTGCTAGACTCCGGAATTCTATTCCTTGTTAAATTAGTTAAGGTGCGTAGAAAATATGTGCAGACGGCGATCACTTATTGATCGACTTACGTGTGTGCAGTGTCTTATGCTAAAGAGATGAAATAAATAGGTTCATTGTATAGGCCCAAGAGGAAGCCATGAGACTCGAGTTAAATCGAAAACAGCAAATTAGGCTCTTTTACTACCTTAGGGTGGACTCATGTGCGAGTCACTCTGTGAGAAATTGAGCGAGTGACTATATGAATCTATACGGTTCTTGAAAGCACAATTAATATATGCTCCGAAATCGCAATGCAATAAAATAAAATCAACACAACAGTGAAAATGTTATTAAAGCAGTGTTGCAAAATTTTTACATTAATTCAAAGTAATAGAAAAGATATAAATTATAACTAGTAATAAAAAAAGTAATATACCAACGAAAGTATAAAAAACTATACATAATAACTATTTTAAAAAAGGTATACATAACTATATAAAAAAAAGCGTATGTAGTTATTTTATAGTAAAAAAGGAGTATATACTTTAACCAAAAAGAAACAAATGAAAACTTAAGGTACAGTAAAAAAAATACATATTAATGCAAGCATATTCTACATATTGGTAAAACAAGGACTAGTTTCACTTGCATGAGACCAAACATATTATATGTTAAACCAAAGCAACAAGAAGGTAAATCAACCAAAAACATTTTACAAAACTTACACCATAAAATTAAATCATGAAAAAAACAAGACGCATGTGTAACACGGTGGGAGAACTGACTTTAGTTATGTTGCGGATAGCAAGAGTCGCCACCGACTTTTATTTTATCCAAAGGAAAGGCATAAAAGAACAGGAAAGACCTTTTAAAAGATTTTTGGGTCCGGGGGGTAGGTTATGTAAAGGGAAGGTATTAGCACCCTTTACATCCATGGTTATCCATGGGCTCTTAGTTACTTAGCTCACTTTAAAATGTTTTTTTTGAAAATGTGAAGTGTGTGAATAGAAATTTTCATAAGAGTTTGATAATGATCCATGTACGGATGCGTAAAAAACCTTTGTTTGGAAAATTTGTTTGAAAATGAGGTGTTTGAAATGTTTTGAAAAGGTGAGCAAGTAACTATGAGGAACCTACCCTAAGTTTAAGTCTTTTCTGTTCTTGAATCCTTTAAATGGTAAGACTATCCCTATTATTATTTAGGAATAGGTAGTCATTACTTTGGATATGAGGGACAAGTAAGGGTCATTTGTTTACTGTAGGCAACTGTAGGGTGTATTAAGCAATTTTGGAGGGACTGTCATCTTTATTCGAAAGGGACAAGATCATTACGAAGGCAACATTCGAAAGGGACTTGTTCTTTTATTTGTTAAGAGACTAGATGACTTTATTTTGAGGGACTTTTGCTTTATACACCCTACTTGACCTTTTTGAATAGGCAACATGAGAGGTATCCCTAAGGAAGTGAGATGGCGATCAAAGATCGACTTACGTGTGTGAGTGTACAATTTTAATATTTATCTTTAAATTTAAATGAGCTAAATTAATTTTAAATTACAAGTATATTTACACTCCCTATTTACTAACCATAGCATAAAATATAAATAATAAACATTATAAAATATTACATCCAGGAGCAATTACATGATAAAAAAGCAATTTAAATAAATAAGCAAAATATTAATAAGCAAAATAAATAAGTAATTATAATTGGGTTAGTGAAAATAATAATAAAAATACCAAATTAAATGGGGTTAGTAATAATCATATAAACATAATTAATAATAATAGTGAAATAAACAAGGATATTATAATAAACAAAAATTTTAATGGTTAATAAGAAAGTATGAACAATTATATTAATTATTAAAAAATTTGAAGTTATATGTAAATTATAAAATTAAATCAATTATGAACATATTATGAAAAATAAATTATAATTACAAAAATTAAATTAGCAATTTTTAAACATATGATAGAAATTATTTACATGCATAATTAAATTATAAACAATTATAGAATATTTTCATATTATAAAAAATAAATTAAGCATTTTAATTTTTAAACATATTTATGTACAAAAATTTAAATTATAAGCAATTTATACATTTAATAAAAATTGGATTAAGAATATAATATGTACAAATAATAATATTAAACAAAAATAGAAGAAGAAAGAATTAGGGTTTTGAAAAATTATTATGATTAATTAGAGTTTTGAAAAAGAATTAGGTTTTATATAAAAAAAATGTTAAATATTAAATATTAACCTAATTATGCAAATAAATAATATATAATAGCAATATATACACATATTAAAAAAAATAGCTTTAGAAAATATTTTAGGATTTATATTATAATTTTAATTAATTAATATTAATAATAATCAAACAAATAGAAAGCAAAAGAAAAGAAAAACTTACCTGGCTGGGAGTTGAACCCAGCACCCCATGCTTTCATACACTTAGGCCAGCAACATCAACCACCAGGCCAACGCGCGCAGGTGATGAAGGAAGGAGTCCAATTGGTTTTGTTACATATTCCTGAAAATCAAAGAAAAAAGAAAGAAAACAAAAGGCCTGGGGGGATCGAACCCAGGACCTTCAAGCAATCACACAAACACCTTGACCAATGCAGCTGGGAGAGCGCACCTGTTGATATAACCATCACAATTCATAATATATAATGTTTAGCAATTAAAATGAAAAAACAATAAAAACTGGTTGGAGCCAGGATTCGAACTCCAGCCCTCCCACAATACACGCGCCTGCTTCACCACTGGGACAAGCACAAGCTTGTGATATAAAACAGAAACAAAACGTAAAAATATTAAAATCAAATTCAAATTCCAGAACACGCGCGCAGGGAGTCATCTTCAACCTCTGGCTATATGAATTTTGCTGCGAAAATTATTACGAATTTACCTGCGATTTTTCCTGCATTCAAAAACCTACGAAATTCATAACATTTGATACACATACAATTTTGCCAAATTGATCATGCCAACATGATCAATACAGTTCATTCATCTTATTTGGTCATTAAAAGGTATTTATATAGGCTAAATCAAAGAACCCCAATTTCAAACTCAAAACCCTAACATGGCATCTCACGGGTTATTCACGGTTTCTTCAACTTCTTTGCCCAGAAACATTCTATACAACATCACAAACATGATTAGACAAACAAAATTCATCAAAATGCAGTGAATTATTGAAATCGAAAAAAAATAGTTCATGGCCAAGAATGCTTCGGGATATGCATTATGTCATGGTTCATAAACATGTAGGTATTGGTTTCGATTCAGGGAAGTGCAAGGATCATTGTTATGTTCTCAAAATACCTTCAAATGTCTTGTATAAGGGAAACCGAATATGAGTTTTGTGAGGTTTTTTTTGAAAATGCAAACTTACACTTTGGAGGCTGGAATTCGTGTCTTTTTGTTAGGGTTACCTCATGTATTTATAGTGTGATCAATTAGGTCAGAAAAGATTGATGCTTGTGCGAAAAGTTTGATCCAAAAAGATTCAAAAAGATAAGCTTTGAAAATCAAATATTTTTGTATGAACACCTTCTATTTTAGGCCAATAATCATGATCCTCTTACCACTTTGATACCAATCATATTTATGAATTTCTAGAAGATCAATCCTTTTTAAATCTTTGACTTTTATATTTTATTTTAATTTAAAATGATTTTTAATGAATTAAATCAAAATAAATAAAAATAAAATGATAAAAAATCTTATTTTTAAGGTCTTGGGTCGTGCATGAGGTCATAGTATGGATTGGGTCATCATATGGCAAGCCCATTTAGAAAAAATTTGTTTTAGACCTCCATTTTCTTCATAAACCAACCAAAAATTTCCCAACTTTGAAAGGGCACACATCCTTCAATTTTAATGATATGAGGGTGTTCTTGGACATTTTGGAAAGCTTGAAGAGTCCTCTAACCAACCCAACTGGTTTCATGTTCATATCATTCACCATTCTCAAGTTATGCCCTTTTGAAGTTGTTGACTTTTTGTTGACTTTTAAAAGGACCTATAATGTCTTAGCTCATACCTTCCAAATGAAGCATTTTTGGGCTTGGCTTGTGAGACACAAAGTTGTATAGAATTCAATTTCCTTCAAAATGAGCTTTGGATGGAGACTTGGTGATGAAGCATGTGAAAGTTATGGCTGGTCAAAGTTCAGTTGACTTTTACTGAAGAAACCCTAATTTAGAAACTCCTGATTCTTGATGATCTGAAATCTAATTGATGAATCATGATAAACCCTTGATCAAATGATGAATTTTACTTCATATACTTGATGTTGGCAAAAAATCATGAGGTTTGACTTTGGTTTGACCACAGTTGACCTCAGTTTGACTTTATAACTGCTTTGACTGATTTTGACTTATCTGATCATCTGACTGAGCAAACTTTTGAGAAAAGTCTTGAAACTTGCCATGGGGGTTCTTACACACATATAAGATGTTATGAATATCACTTGAAGTCTTGGAAATTCATTTAGCCTAATTAGAGTCAAAACCCTAGTTTTGGATGCACTGCTTAGGAGGTGCATTGTCTGAGGGAATTGTCAACTCTTCTGACTATTTGTGAACTTTGTGAACCTTGTGAACCATCATAAGATGTCTTGTGAACATTGTGAACCTTGTGAACCTCATTGGAGGTCTTGTGAACCTTGTGAACCTCATAAAGTGTCTTGTAAGTATTGTGAATCTTGTGAACCTTGTGAACCTCATAAAGTGACTTGTAGACTCTATGAACCTCATGAAAGGTCTTGTGAACTTTGTGAACCTTCTTAGCACACAAAGTCTTGTATTGTGAGGGCAAATTTTGGGGTGCAACAGCTGCCCCTGTTCAATTTTCTGAAACCTGAGGGGTTAGATTGGTATATTTACCAATCGTGACCTAGAAGGTTGAAGGGGATTGAACACAAAAACCCAAAAATTTGCACTCACCAATGCATAGAGTGATACAGATGATTAGTTGAATATGCTTGAGTGGGCTTAAAGATGCCACTTGGAGAAAAATTCTTCAGGTACATTTCTTGGAGGATAAAGCAGTCCAAAATATGAAGGTAAAATGATAGCTTTCAGGAAGATAAACAACGTCCCGAGGTAGTAATATACTTTCAGGAGGATAAAGCAGTCCTGAGGTAATAATGTGCTTTCAGGAGGATAAAGCAGTCCTGAGTGAGTGATATGCTTTCAGAAAGATAAACAATGTTCTGAGGTAATAATATGCTTTCAGGAGGATACAGCAGTCCTGAGATAGGGGTGATAGCTTTCAGGAAGATAGACAACGTCCCGAGGAGATAATATGCTTTCAGGAGGATAACAACGTCCTGAGGAAGTGGTAACCTTTGGGAAGATAACAACGGCCCAAAGTAATAATATGCTTTCAGGAGTATGAACAACATCCTGAGGAAGTGGTAACCTTTAGGAAGATAACAACGACCCAAAGTAATAATATGCTTTCAGGAGTATGAACAACATCCTGAGGAAGTGGTAACCTTTGGGAAGAAAACAACGGCCCAAAGTAATAATATGCTTTCAGGAGTATGAACAACATCCTGAGGAAGTGGTAACCTTTGGGAAGATAACAACGGCCCAAAGTAATAATATGCTTTCAGGAGTATGAACAACATCCTGAGGAAGTGGTAACATTTGGGAAGATAACAACGGCCCAAAGTAATAATATGCTTTCAGGAGTATGAACAACATCCCGAGGAAGTGGTAACCTTTGGGAAGATAACAACGGCCCAAAGTAATAATATGCTTTCAGGAGTATGAACAACATCCTGAGAAAGTGGTAACCTTTGGGAAGATAACAACGGCCCAAAGTGATAATATGCTTTCAGGAGTATAAACAACATCCTGAGGAAGTGATGATAGCTTTTAGGAAGATAAACAACGTCCCGAGGAGAGAATATGCTTTCAGAAAGATGAACAACGTTCTGAGGTATAAGAAGCTTTCAGGAGGATAAAGCAGTCCTGAGGGATTGATAGCTTTCAGGAGGATAAAGCAGTCCTGATAGCCACAAGTTGTTGATGAAGTTTGTTTGCTGGAGAATTAACCTGAAAACAAGGTAGCATTCTATATGATAGTATTAGTTTATGCATTATGTATGCATGTATGATATAATGCACTTAAGTAATGTATTATGTATCTATGGATATGTATGTTATGGTATGATGTAAATGATGTATGTATGTATCATGCAGCCTGAAGCATCTGGATATCTTCGTATAACAACTGCTGGCCAGGGAAAATAAATCCCGATTTGTTGCTGAAGAGTATGAGGACCTTGTTCCCATCTTGTTTGATAGTATATTATACATAACCTCTCGTCTGCTGGGGATAGTAAGGTATATATAACCTCCCGTCTGCTGGGGATAGTAAGGTATACATAACCTTCCGTCTTCGTTCGATAGTAGGGTATATATAACCTCCCATCTGCTGGGGATAGTAAGGTATATATAACCTCCCGTCTGCTGGGGATAGTAAGGTATACATAACCTTCCGTCTTCGTTTGATAGTAGGGTATACATAACCTCCCGTCTTCGTTCGTCGTACTCTTATTGGAAAGTAAATTCCCGAATATCCGTATGAGGATAAAAGAGATGGATATAAATTCCAGGGGAAATGTGACTTGAAGTACTTTATGAAGATGGATTTGCCCTACTGAGGGATTTGTAATTGTCTTGTAAAGATGAACCGGCGAAGCTTCGTTGAAATCCTTCCCTCGTTCGTCCTTAGTAAATACTATTACTGCATTTTCATGCATTTCTGGTAAACATCAATCATATTCAAAAGCATAATACATTCAAACACAACCAATGGACGTTTCGCTTATGTAAATAGGGTAAAAGTAAATCTGGATTCAAAGATGGAATTTTATTTATATCAAAGAATTACCCATACATGGGTAAGTTTGTACAAGGAGACATAAACCCTAGTAAGAGGATTTTGTCATAAAGTTTTTTTTTTACAAAACAAAGAAAATCAGCTATGTGGGAAATAATCTTATTGAGTTTCAATTCTACTATTGCCATTATCTTCAAGTATCTCATCTTCTGCTGTTGGACGGAAACAATTGGATTGAGCTTTATCTGTTCAAACTTGAGTAAGTAGCACAACTGGTTGCAGTTTCATGGGTGATCCAAACGAGACATAGTCATACGCTTTAATCCCTAACTTTTGCCTGGATTTCCCTTTCAGGTTTTCAATCCACCGGGATACCCTTTTTTGCCCAAGCCGCCATTTCAGGTTTTCGACTTGCCGGGTGTACATATTTTTATATATATCCCTAACTTTTTCCCAAACCCCTTTGGTTTGCCGGGATGCCCTTATTTTTGCCTAGGCCTGTCAACCTAGCGGGTCTCTTTTTATGCGTAGTATTTTTTAATTATGTCTGTGTTTACAGGCTGCGGGAAGTCTTCACCATCCATAGTAGTAAGTATCATGGCACCTCCTGAGAACACTGTTTTGACCACAAATGGTCCTTCATATGTAGGAGTCCACTTGCCCCTGGGATCACCCTGTGGTAATATGATACGCTTGATTACCAAGTCACTAGCCTGATATACCTTTGGCTTAACCTTCTTGTTAAAAGCTTTGATCATTCGCTTCTGGTACATCTGGCCATGACAAACTGCTGTTAACCTCTTCTCATCAATCAAATTTATCTGGTCAAGTCGAGTCTGAATCCACTCATCTTCATCCAAGCCTGCATCCTTCATAATTCTTAAGGAGGGAATCTGAACTTCAATGGGCAGAACTGCTTCCATGCCATAGACTAAGGAGAATGGGGTTTCCCCTGTTGAAGTACGTATTGTGGTACGATAACCATGAAGAGCAAATGGTAACATCTCATGCCAATCCTTGTAAGTCACAATCATCTTCTGTACAATCTTCTTAATGTTCTTATTAGCGGCTTCAACTGCCCCATTCATCTTTGGACGATACGGAGAAGAGTTGTGATGCTTAATCTTGAACTGCGTGCAGAGATCAGTAATCATAGTGTTGTTCAGATTAGAGCCATTGTCAGTAATAATCCTTTCAGGGATACCATACCTACATATAATATTATTCTTAATGAATCAAGCCACAACATTCTTGGTAACAGATGCAAATGAAGCTGCCTCCACCCATTTAGTGAAGTAATCAATAGCAACCAGGATGAAACGATGCCCATTAGAAGCAGTAGGCTTAATTTCACCAATCATATCAATGCCCCACATGGCAAAAGGCCAAGGAGCAGTCAACACATTCAATGGTGATGGAGGTATATGTACTTTATCAGCATAAATTTGACATTTGTGACATGTTCTGGAGTGTTGATAGCAATCAGCTTCCATAGTAGACCAATAGTAACCTGCTCTCAATATCTTCTTTGCCATGGTATGACCACTAGAATGAGTGCCAAAGATCCCATCATGCATATCTTCCATAATCTCTGTTGCTTCCTTCTTATCCACACATCGAAGCATAGTTGAATCATGATTGCGCTTGTACAAAATTCCATTACTCAAGAAGAACTTAGCAGAAAACCTTCTCAGAAACTTCCTATCATTGACAGATGCCCCTTCAGGGAACTCCTGAGTTTCAAGATATCTTTTTACTTCATAGAACCAAGGCTTCTCCTCTGCCCCTTCAGTGTCAATCTCATTGCAGTATGCAGGCTTTTCAAATCTATCAATAGTAATCTTGGGAGCTTCATCATCCCAACTGATCTCAAACATGGATGCCATGGTGGCTAAGGCATCTGCCAACTGATTCTCTCTCCATGGAATATGTCCAAAGGTAATCTCTTTGAAATGTGGGATCAAAGACAATACATGCTCTCTGTAAGGAATGAGGTTATCATGCTTGGTATCCCAATCTCCTTTAATTTGACTTACTACCAGGGCTGAATCTCCATACACATCAAGGAACTGAATCTTCATATCAATAGCAGCTTTAATACCCAGGATACATGCCTCATACTCAGCCATGTTATTGGTACAATAGAAACAAAGTCTGGCAGTAATCGGGGTATGACAACCTTCAGGGGAACTAATCACAACACCAACACCATTACCAAATGCATTAGAGGCACCATCAAAAACCATAGTCCATCGGGATCCTTGTTCAGGTCCGTCATATTGTCCAGGTTCTTTTGGTAATAATCATAATGTCTTCATTAGGGAACTCAAAACTCATTGACTGATAATCATCCACTGCTTGATGAGCCAAATGATCAGCAACAACACTTCCTTTAATAGCCTTCTGAGTAGTATACTGTATATCATATTCTGTCAAGATCATTTGCCATCTTGCAATTCTTCCGGAGAGAGCAGGTTTCTCAAATATGTACTTGATTGGATCCATCTTTGAAATCAACAAGGTAGTATGAGTCAACATATACTGTCTTAGTCGGCGAGCAGCCCATGCCAAAGCACAACAAGTTTTCTCGAGCAGTGAGTATCTTGTTTCACAGTCGGTAAACTTTTTGCTAAGGTAGTATATTGCTTGCTCTTTTCGACCAGACTCGTCATGTTGCCCCAAAACACACCACATTGAGTTGTCTAACACTGTTAAGTACATAATCAAGGGTCTTCCATCAACTGGTGGCATCAAAATTGGAGGTTCTAGCAGATATCTCTTGATTTCATCAAAGGCAGTCTGGCACTCATCATTCCATTCCATCACCTGATCTTTCTTCAACAACTTGAAGATTGGCTCACAGATGGCAGTTAATTGGGAAATAAATCTTGCAATGTAATTCAATCGTCCCAAAAAACCTCTAACTTCCTTCTCAGTACGGGGAGCTGGCATCTCTCGTATAGCTTTTACTTTTGCAGGATCCACTTCAATACCTTTTCCACTGACAATGAAACCCAGGAGTTTACCAGACCTAACTCCAAAAGTACACTTGTCTGGGTTCAATCTCAACTTGTATTTCTTCAGCCTCTCAAACAACTTATGCAGATGATCAAGATGTTGTTCTTCATTCTGAGACCTGGCTATCATATCATCCACATACACTTCTATCTCATGATGAATTATATCATGAAACAAAGCCACCATAGCACGCTGATATGTTGCCCCTGCATTCTTCAAACCAAATGGCATCACCTTATAACAAAAGGTGCCCCACTGTGTAACAAAGTTTGTCTTCTCCATATCTTCAGGTGCCATCTTGATCTGATTGTAACCAGAGAAACCATCCATAAAGGAGAATACCTTATGATGAGCAGTGTTGTCTACCAGAACATCAATATGAGGAAGTGGAAAGTCATCTTTGGGGCTGGCCTTGTTCAAATCTCTGTAGTCTACACACATACGTACCTTACCATCTTTCTTAGGAACTGGTACCACATTTGCAACCCACTGAGGATAAGAAGTCACAGCTAAGAACCCTGCATTGAACTGTTTCATTACCTCTGCTTTGATCTTCTCTGACATTTCAGGACGCATACGACGAACCTTCTGTTTCTTTGGACGACAATCTTCTTTCACTGGTAAACGGTGAACCACAATGTCTGTATCTAACCTTGGCATATCTTCATAAGACCAAGCAAAGATCTCCACATAGTCACGTAACATTTGAACCAGTCTGCTCTTGACACTATCCTCTAAATCAGCCCCTATCTTGACTTCTTTCCTATTTTCTTCAGTTCCCAGATTCACAACTTCGACTGGCTCTTCATGTGGCTGTATGGTTTTCTCTTCTTGTTGTAACAACCTAGCAAGCTCTACAGGTACTTCATAATCGTCCTCATTTCCGTCTTCAGTTTGATAGATCGGATTCTCGAAATTATAATTGGCAATAGTAGAACTGTTATCAACAGGATCCAGAGCGGATGAGGATCTGCATTTTAGTGATGTGGGTGTGTGTAAGAACACATAGCTGATAAATGTAAAAAAAATAAAAGAAAAGAAAGACAAGGAACACAATATTTACGAAAACGAAATGTCCACTGATTTTTATTGAATGAAGTATGCAAATGAAATGACAACCCGTAACAAACACACCATTGTGCCCCGGGTAAGGCACAAGGCTTGAAAATTTTATTGTTCAAGAAATTACAAACTTAAAAAGCAACAACACAGTAATAGTATTTACTCCTGACTAAAGGAGATAGGAATAACATCTTCAGCCTTCCAATTATTGAGCCCAGCACCCACAGTAGGAAAAATTCAAGCATCTAAGTTGTAGTCTTCATCATAGTCATCCAGAGCATTGATTTGATTCTTCACAATCCCCTGATTGGTGATACGAACAGCACGAGCACGACGAACAGCCTTCTGGGACTCTGCAGTGAAACCCAAACCAAATTTTTCAGACTTGTAAGGGATATCAGGAAGCTGACCCCAAATAGTACAACCACCATCATCCACCACAGCTCTAGCATCTTTAAGGGAGGCCATTGTTGGAGGTACTCTGGTGACCACAAGAACTTTCTTAACAACCGGAGGAGCTACATAATCATTAACAATCCAAGGGACCACTTCAAATGTCTGACACGGAGTTTCAACGTATTCACCTTCCACTTCCAGATACTTGAAGGTGTTCACATGACTAACAAAATACTCTTCCTCTCCATAGACAGTAACAACTTTTCCTTCCACCGGATATCTTAGCTTCTGATGTAATGTAGAGGTTACAGCACCTGCCCCATGGATCCAGGGACGCCCAAGCAAACAAGAATATGACGGACGAATATCCATGACATAAAAGGTAGCATTGAAAACCTGAGAACCAACTTTGATTGGGAGATCAATCTCTCCATGCACCACTCTTCTCGAACCATCAAAAGCCTTCACCACTATGTTACTGGGTTTCAACACAGCATCTTCTGGACTAAGCTTATTCAGGACTTCTTTGGGAAATACATTCAAAGAGGAACCATTGTCTATCAATACATGTGACAGGGTAGTGCCCCTGTATTCAATTGAGATATGCAGGGCCCTGTTATGATCCCTCTTGGCAGGGGTCAAATCAGCATCAGAAAACCCTAACCCATTATCATAGGTCAGGTGGGCAACATAATTCTCAAACTGGTCAACAGAAATTGCATTGGGTACATGAGCAGTCTTCAGAAACTTGATCAAAGCTTTGGCATGAGCCTCAGAACATAACAACAAAGACAACATAGAAATCTTAGAGGGAGTATGCCCCAACTGATCAACAATGTCATAATCACTCTTGTGAATGATTTTCAATACTTCTTCCATCTGCTTAGCAAGATCGTCAGCAGCTGGCACATCAGTAGGTACTGGTTCAATAACGGGACCTTTTCCCCGAGCATCAGTGGTGGAAGTAGCAGCAGGAGTAACTGCATTCTTGGAAGTAACTGGAGGAGAGAAGACTCTTCCACTTCATGTGATCTTACTAGATCCAGCAATATTGTCAACATCAACAGGCATATCAGCTAATGGTTCATGCTTAACACCATGGATATAAACATCAGACCCATAATGCCAAGGCACAACTTTATCAGACGTATACGGAATAGGACCAGGAGTGGTAATGACCAGAGGAGCCACTCTAGCTTCAGCAACAATCTTCATAGGGCCTTCAGCAGTAATCTTAATTGGACCCTTATGAGTGATTTTAACAGGACCCTTGGAAGTGATCCTTACTGGTACTCTATCAACCATATCAACCTCTTCAATCTTCCTACCTTTAGTAATATGATCCACCATATTCTCTACAGACGATGGGGTCCTCTCAAACACTATGGTATATTTATCCATGAGACGTTGAATTCCATCTCTCAATCTCCAGCAACTATCCGGCTTATAGGTACAATACAAACAATCTTCACGACAACCTGGAAAGAACCCAACTTGTACTAACTTCTTCTTGATAACAGACAATGGTGTGGTCAGCTCTGCAACTGAATAGATATGTAAATCTTCATCAATGGAATTGACAGTCTTCTCATGATTTGGCATAGGAGCAGTGATCACATTTGGAGTACCCGGAGGGTCAAACTCAATTTCTCCAGCCTCAATCATATCTTGAATTTTGTTCTTCAAGACCCAGCAACTATTAGTATCATGTCCCTGACAGTTTGAATGATATGCACATCGTGCATTGGGATTGTACCTGGGAGAGGTAACATTAGGATTCTGAGGAGCCTCTTTCAGAGTGATAAGTTCAGCCTTCAACAAGTGTTGCAATGCCTGAGCCATTGACATGTTGATCTTAGTGAACTACCTTCTAGCCCTCTGTTGGTTGCCCTGTGGCTACTCTGGTGTTGTAGGAGTTGGATTTGAAATATGAACTGCACTCACAGACTGATGCCTTCTATTACGATCAGGTTGACCATAAACAGCATTGGATTCTTTCTTCCCAGTGGGAGGCTTCTTTGCAGCACCTGATGAAGAAGTACCCACTTGAATCTTGCCACTCTTTATACCATTCTCCACGCGCTCCCCTGTCATTATCAATTCAGTGAAGCCAGATGATGAGCTTCCAATGAGATAACTGTAAAAAGGACCATTTAGCGTACACATGAACATATCAACCAATTCCCTGTCAGTTAAAGGGGGTTGTACTCTTCCAGCTAAATCTCTCCACTTCTGAGCATACTCCTTAAAACTTTCTTTGGCACCCATAGACATGCTTTGCAGCTGCATGCGAGTGGGAGCTAAATCAGCATTGTATTGATACTGCTTATAGAAAGCTTCAGCAAGATCATTCGAATCCCGGATGTTAACACTCTCCAACTGATAATACCACTCTAATTGAGCTCCAGATAAGCTCTCTTGGAAAAAATGGATCCACAACTTCTTGTTAGCAGTGTGAGGTTGGATTCTTCTGACATAAGACCTCAGATGCAGCTTGGGACAAGAGACCCCATCATAAACAACAAAGGTAGGAACCTTGAAACCAATGGGTATGACTACCCCAGATATCAAACTCAAATCTTCAAAATCCAGCCCAGAAGACTTCTGTAATTCCATAGCATCCATTCTATCCACCAGCATCTTGAATTTGTCTTCATTAGGATCATGGTAGTAATTAGCCTCAGAATCAGAGTCCCCCACAGTGTTGTGGAGACTGCCCCCCTCTTTCTCAGATTCTTCAGATTCATAGTCTTCAACCTGTTCTTTGGTCTTGACAGGACCTCTGAACCTTCTTCCCATGTTGATCAGGCCACCTGACCTTCTGGTCTTCTTAGTCTTCTTGGCCAACAGTGTCTTCAATTCATCCTGCCCCTTGGACAAGTTCAGGATCAGCTCTTGGAACTGTGCATTTTGTGCCTGGAGATCCTTAACTGTTTGTTCAAGTGCCATTACTGAAATAAACAGCGAGAAGATGAGAAACCTGTGTACAAATAAACCTGTGATGCAATGATATGATGTACTAATGCGTATGCAATGTTTTCAAGGACCGCAGGATTTAAATTTGCTTAAACAAACAAGAAGGTAAACTTTTATTAGTAATAAATTTGTTTTGCCTCTTGGGCTTACAAAAATGAAATGAAATAAATACAAAAGATGGGGTTTTAAGTCTCCCATGGACGTTTCCTCTTTGTGTTGAGGTATGAGTTGAGATTCCGTTCTTCGTGAAGTTGCTTTGTTAGTTCCAGGATTCTTTCTTGGCTTGCTTTGTAATGAGCCTCGAAAGTATCCCTTTGCTCCTTCAACTGGATCCAGGATCTCTGTAAGTCTTCCATGTCAGTAGGCATGTCTGGGTGAAGGATGGTATAAGCAGTATCTCCTTCAGCAACAGGTTCCATGGTAACTGGCAGGATAGCAGGATATGGCATCATGAGAGTCTGAGCACGAGATCGCACCCATCTGAGATAAGCCTCCATAGGAATAGTGTACTTAGGCTCCAGAGTCTTGTTGTCAACCTTGTTTACCTTTCCCCATGCTCTTATGAATCTCTGACGGTAACCCTGAAGATCGTTGTCGTAGTCAAACACAATGCCCTGAATCAACATGTCATGAGGACCATCACTCCGAGCGTAACCAAACTGTCGTAAATCTAGAGAGGGGTTGTAGGTAATGCCTCCTCTTATGCCTATAAGTGGCACATTAGGAAACTCCCCATAACGGTCAATGATAGTGACATTCTCCATAGATCTGGAGCACCAATGAATATCTGAATGCGAGAGTGACATGATCCTCTTGGACCACCTGAACCCTTGTTCATTCTTCATTACTGAGCGAGGAAGGTGAGAAATAAACCACCTAGAGAGCAAAGGTATGCAGCACATCAAAGTTCCTCTTGCCCTTGTAGTACGGGTGTGAAGAGAATGCAGGATATCCCCAAGCAATGTAGGCACTGGATTGTGACTCAAGAATATGTTGATGGCATGAACGTCTATGAACTGATCTGGATTGGGGAATAATACTAAGCCATAAATCAGTAAGGCTAAGATTTCTTCAAAAGCATCATAGCTCATAACCTTCAAGAACATTTGAGCTTTATCCATTAATACTTTAGCAAGAATACCCTTAACTCCGCTTCTCGTTTCTAGAACAATGTCAGACTTCTTCAGATGTAGAGCTGCACCAATAACCTCAGGTTTAGGCTCCCTCTCCAAGCCTGTGAATGGTTTCTGATCAAGAACAGGTATGCCCAGAAGTTTAGAGAACTCTTCCATGGTTGGAACTAGCTGGTAGTCGGGGAATGTGAAGCAATGGTGCTTAGGATCAAAGAACTGAAACAGAACACTCATCATGTCTTCATTGAACCCTGAAGTGACTAGATCCAATAGGTAACCATGTCTCTTGATGAACTGGGAACGATCAGACATTTGAGAAACTAACTCTTTGAGCTTAGCAGGTATGCCCACAAAGTTGATCCTGATGGTGTTTCTACGAGCAGAAGCCATGACCTGCAACAAAGAACAAAGATAAATCCTTTGGTCCTTGAAATGGTTAGTGAAAATGCTATGCTTATGATGCATGATGATGTCATGATGTTATGCTCAATCACAAACATGTGGCACACACAAACAAGTCACACCATAGCCCTAGGTTTAAAGGCTTGCATGAGGTTCAAAGGTAAGTACCCTCCCCTGAAGTTAGTTGGTTCATCCTGTCCTACAAAAGTAACCAGGTTCTAAGGGATCTCAATATCATTGATCCTTCACAAGGGTGGTTGTTCAGTAGGCAACTTACTTGCCAACCAAAACCCTCCAAGTTTAGAATCTCAATGAGTGTAGCATCGAGTATCAACCAACTTCAGTCTGCACCAAAGCCGGTTATCTCACTACTTTCTAAAGGCCAAGATGGGATAACTAGGGTTCTAAAAGTTAGTTAGTGCATTGACAACATATGGCAACCTCATATTATCCTTAACTTGACTTAAGGAACATAAGCACCAACCAAGAAGTCACACTAACTATGGCCACCAGATCAACCATATCGGTATACGCCGTACAGTTTCCTTGGTCTATTGCCATTTACCTAAGGTACACTAGATCCGGGTTAGGATCTTTCACACATGAGAGCACCCAGCAGATAAGTATAAAGCAAACAAGGCAAACAATTTTAAAGTGATCTAATTCCTAAGGGTACCCCTCTTTTATTAAATCCCCAGCAGAGTCGCCAGTTCTGTAACACGGTGGGAGAACTGACTTTAGTTATGTTGCGGATAGCAAGAGTCGCCACCGACTTTTATTTTATCCAAAGGAAAGGCATAAAAGAACAGGAAAGACCTTTTAAAATATTTTTGGGTCCGGGGGGTAGGTTATGTAAAGGGAAGGTGTTAGCACCCTTTACATCCATGGTTATCCATGGGCTCTTAGTTACTTAGCTCACTTTAAAATGTTTTTTTGAAAATGTGAAGTGTGTGAATAGAAATTTTCATAAGAGTTTGATAATGATCCATGTACGGATGCGTAAACAACCTTTGTTTGGAAAATTTGTTTGAAAATGAGGTGTTTGAAATGTTTTGAAAAGGTGAGCAAGTAACTATGAGGAACCTACCCTAAGTTTAAGTCTTTTCTGTTCTTGAATCCTTTAAATGGTAAGACTATCCCTATTATTAAGGAATAAGTAGTCATTACCTTGGATGTGAGGGACAAGTAAGGGTCATTTGTTTAATGTAGGCAACTGTAGGGTGTATTAAGCAATTTTGGAGGGACTGTCATCTTTATTCGAAAGGGACAAGATCATTACGAAGGCAACATTCGAAAGGGACTTGATATTTTATTTGTTAAGAGACTAGATGACTTTATTTTGAGGGACTTTTGCTTTATACACCCTACTTGACCTTTTTGAATAGGCAACATGAGAGGTATCCCTAAGGAAGTGAGATGGCGATCAAAGATCGACTTACGTGTGTGAGTGTACAATTTTAATATTTATCTTTAAATTTAAATGAGCTAAATTAATTTTAAATTACAAGTATATTTACACTCCCTATTTACTAACCATAGCATAAAATATAAATAATAAACATTATAAAATATTACATCCAGGAGCAATTACATGATAAAAAAGAAATTTAAATAAATAAGCAAAATATTAATAAGCAAAATAAATAAGTAATTATAATTGGGTTAGTGAAAATAATAATAAAAATACCAAATTAAATGGGGTTAGTAATAATCATATAAACATAATTAATAATAATAGTGAAATAAACAAGGATATTATAATAAACAAAATTTTTAATGGTTAATAAGAAAGTATGAACAATTATATTAATTATTATAAAATTTGAAGTTATATGTAAATTATAAAATTAAATCAATTATGAACATATTATGAAAAATAAATTATAATTACAAAAATTAAATTAGCAATTTTTAAACATATGATAGATATTATTTACATGCATAATTAAATTATAAACAATTATAGAATATTTTCATATTATAAAAAATAAATTAAGCATTTTAATTTTTAAACATATTTATGTACAAAAGTTTAAATTATAAGCAATTTATACATTTAATAAAAATTGGATTAAGAATATAATATGTACAAATAATAATATTAAACAAAAATAGAAGAAGAAAGAATTAGGGTTTTGAAAAATTATTATGATTAATTAGAGTTTTGAAAAAGAATTAGGTTTTATATAAAAAAAAATGTTAAATATTAAATATTAACCTAATTATGCAAATAAATAATATATAATAGCAATATATACACATATTAAAAAAAATAGCTTTAGAAAATATTTTAGGATTTATATTATAATTTTAATTAATTAATATTAATAATAATCAAACAAATAGAAAGCAAAAGAAAAGAAAAACTTACCTGGCTGGGAGTTGAACCCAGCACCCCATGCTTTCATACACTTAGGCCAGCAACATCTACCACTAGGCCAACGCGCGCAGGTGATGAAGGAAGGAGTCCAATTGGTTTTGTTACATATTCCTGAAAATCAAAGAAAAAAGAAAGAAAACAAAAGGCCTGGGGGGATCGAACCCAGGACCTTCAAGCAATCACACAAACACCTTGACCAATCCAGCTGGGAGAGCGCACCTGTTGATATAACCATCACAATTCATAATATATAATGTTTAGCAATTAAAATGAAAAAACAATAAAAACTGGTTGGAGTCAGGATTCGAACTCCAGCCCTCCCACAATACACGCGTCTGCTTCACCACTGGGACAAGCACAAGCTTGTGATATAAAACAGAAACAAAACGTAAAAATATTAAAATCAAATTCAAATTCCAGAACGCGCGCGCAGGAGTCATCTTCAACCTCTGGCTATATGAATTTTGCTGCGAAAATTATTACGAATTTACCTGCGATTTTTCCTGCATTCAAAAACCTACGAAATTCATAACATTTGATACACATACAATTTTGCCAAATTGATCATGCCAACATGATCAATACAGTTCATTCATCTTATTTAGGTCATTAAAAGGTATTTATATAGGCTAAATCAAAGAACCCCAATTTCAAACTCAAAACCCTAACATGGCATCTCACGGGTTATTCACGGTTTCTTCAACTTCTTTGCCCAGAAACATTCTATACAACATCACAAACATGATTAGACAAACAAAATTCATCAAAATGCAGTGAATTATTGAAATCGAAAAAAAATAGTTCATGGCCAAGAATGCTTCGGGATATGCATTATGTCATGGTTCATAAACATGTAGGTATTGGTTTCGATTCAGGGAAGTGCAAAGATCATTGCTATGTTCTCAAAATACCTTCAAATGTCTTGTATAAGGGAAACCGAATTTGAGTTTTGTGAGGTTTTTTTTGAAAATGAAAACTTACACTTTGGAGGCTGGAATTCGTGTCTTTTTTTTAGGGTTACCTCATGTACTTATAGTGTGATCAATTAGGTCAGAAAAGATTGACGCTTGTGTGAAAAGTTTGATCCAAAAAGATTCAAAAAGATAAGCTTTGAAAATCAAATATTTTTGTATGAACACCTTATATTTTAGGCCAATCATCATGATCCTCTTACCACTTTGATACCAATCATATTTATGAATTTCTAGAAGATCAATCCTTTTTAAATCTTTGACTTTTATATTTTATTTTAATTTAAAATGATTTTTAATGAATTAAATCAAAATAAATAAAAATAAAATGATAAAAAATCTGATTTTTAAGGTCTTCGGTCGTGCATGAGGTCATAGTATGGATTGGGTCATCATATGGCAAGCCCATTTAGAAAAAATTTGTTTTAGACCTCCATTTTCTTCATAAACCAACCAAACATTTCCCAACTTTGCAAGGGCACACATCCTTAAATTTTAATACTATGAGGGTGTTCTTGGACATTTTGGAAAGCTTGAAGAGTCCTCTAACCAACCCCACTGGTTTCATGTTCATGTCATTCACCATTCTCAAGTTATGCCCTTTTGAAGTTGTTGACTTTTTGTTGACTTTTAAAAGGACCTATAATGTCTTAGCTCATACCTTCCAAATGAAGCATTTTTGGGCTTGGCTTGTGAGACACAAAGTTGTAGAGAATTCAATTTCCTTCAAAATGAGCTTTGGATGGAGACTTGGTGATGAAGCATGTGAATGTTATGGCTGGTCAAAGTTTAGTTGACTTTTACTAAAGAAACCCTAATTTAGAAACTCCTGATTCTTAATGATCTGAAATCTCCTTGATGAATCATGATCAACCCTTGATCAAATGATGAATTTTACTTCATATACTTGATGTTGGCAAAAAATCATGAGGTTTGACTTTGGTTTGACCACAGTTGACCTCAGTTTGACTTTATAACTGCTTTGACTTATCTGATCATCTGACTGAGCAAACTTTTGAGAAAAGTCTTGAAACTTGCCATGGGGGTTCTTACACACATATAAGATGTTATGAAGCTCACTTGAAGTCTTGGAAATTCATTTAGCCTGATTAGAGTCAAAACCCTAGTTTTGGATGCACTGCTTAGGAGGTGCATTGTCTGAGGGAATTGTCAACTCTTCTGACTATTTGTAAAATTTGTGAACCTTGTGAACCATCATAAGATGTCTTGTGAAAATTGTGAACCTTGTGAACCTCATTGGAGGTCTTGTGAACCTTGTGAACCTCATAAAGTGTCTTGTAAGTATTGTGAATCTTGTGAACCTTGTGAACCTCATAAAGTGACTTGTAGACTCTATGAACCTCATGAAAGGTCTTGTGAACTTTGTGAACCTTCTTAGCACACAAAGTCTTGTATTGTGAGGGCAAATTTTGGGGTGCAACAGCATGCAGTACCAAATTGCACAAATCAATTTACATAAACCAGTAACACACATACACATCTAAGTATTATAAAACATTAATTATAGTAATAATATTTGATACTTAGTAACAATCAAATATTGTAAAAAAATTCATCAATTAATCAAAATGAAATTGATTTTTCATATAGACAAATATAATGTATAAATTGAAAGGTAGAAAAAATGATATATTAACAAAAATAATAGTAATAAACAGACTTTTCAAAACACATAAAACAAAATCTGGAAAGAAAAAGAAAATGAAAGAAACTTCATCACCCCTTTAGCGAGTTAGAGCAGATCTGTCTCTCTGTCTCAGCTATTTGTGCAACTGTCTGGTCTGCTTTTGTTCGCGACTGTTTCTCATCCTATTGCGCCTTTGTTTCACCGATTGTGTCACCTGTGAGTCGGTGGCTTCTACAATGGCTCTCTCCGACAGCTTCTCCGTTTGTCGCACACGATCCCGTTGTAGACGGTTGCGGTTTGTTCTAGGTACTCTCTGCTCAGTGCAGCGACTTCTCTTTGTTTTTATCTGCGTCTTCCGAGGTTTTGGTGTTGCAGCGGAGGGATTACGAGATGTGTGTTGGTGAAGGGTCGTGAACCGTGTGGAGTTTTGCTCGTGTTTATTATATGATAGTGAGTTCCAAGAATGGAAATCTTTGTTTTGTGTGAAGTTAACGAAGAAAGCGGTATTATGATGGAGATATGAGAGAATGGAGAAAGCTTAAGAAGGTTGTAAGGTGAGCATGAAGCTTGATTCATGGAGGTGTGTTGTTAATGGTTTGTGTAGAGTTGTGTGATACAAAGTGGTTTGGTTATTCATATGGCTAAAATAAAGTGGTGAAGATGTCGTGTTTTAAAGGTGAGCTTGGAATGTGAAGCATTGCTGGAATTTGTTTTCTGTAGTAGCAGCTTTTTTGTGTGGAAATTTTGGTGTATGGTGTAAACAAGATTAAGATTGGAGGGTGAAAGGAGATATTCTCAAAAGAGAGAGAAAGTGTGATGGTTGTGGTTGTTCTTTGTTGAGGTTGTTCTGGTTTTTATCTCGAATGATTCTCTGGTTGGGTTTGTTATGAGTCTCACTACACCTCTCTTATCGAAAAACCACACCAGAATTGTTTTCATTTTTTTGTCTCCCCCCCCCCCGTACTGTCACTCTCAACCCATATTGCTTGTTGTTTCTTTTCTACTTTTTGATGCAGGTTCTACTTGTGCTCTATTTCTGTGTAATATTTGGACCATAGAGTTGCTGGTATAGTCAAATGGTGCAGGACTTTGTGTGTGGAATTGGTGTTGCTATTCTTAGGTAAATGAAACAGACTGTGTTGTTTGGATAGTTGACTGGAAGAATACAAGATAAACCTTCTATTTTTTTTTGTATTATTAAACTACATAAACTTAATTAAAATTGAATGATAAAAAAAGTTATAATACAAACTAAACCATAGTTAAACTAAAACAAATTCTACCTATAAACTAATAAAAATTAAAAATCCATAATTAAATAAAATGGAAAAGTCTAATTAAAACAAACTAATTAAAATAATCTAAAGTAGAACTAAACTAATTCACTTTAAATATAAAAATGCACTTATTAAATTAATCATTAAAATAATTAAATTTAATTAATCCTAAAAAAAAATAAGTAAAAACAAAAACTAAACATTATATAAAAAATAACCAATAAAATAAAATTAACTAATAATAAAAACTAATCTTAAAAATAAAAGCTTAATACAAAATAAATTATAATCAAATTAAGTCAAATATTTAAACTATAAAAATAAATTATGAAAAGAGACCATATTCGAAATAAATCAATGAAATTACGAACAAAACACACAAACGAGAATGACTTGGGATGATGGGAGACAAATAAAAGATGCATGATTAATGATTAATGGATTAAAAACGCGACAATGATCAGTTATCAATTAATGCGATGCAAATGCGTCAAAAATGAATTGTTTTTAAAAAATAAAATAAAAAAGAAGTTTAGTCAAAATTTAGGGTGTGACAATCCGCAACAGTGAACCTACAACAACAACAATAGCAATCAACAACAAAGACCCTTCCAACAAAGACCATCACAGGCAAACAGGGTGATTGACCATATCCCTATGCCTTATGCTGCCTTATTGCCACAACTCCTGAAGCTTAACTTGGTTGAGTTAAGGACATTGGCACCCCCAGATCCCTCCAATCTCCCGAAGAATTATGATGTCAACGCCAGGTGTGCTTTCCATTCCAATGCACCTGGCCACAATACGGAGAAGTGCAGGGCATTGCAAATGAAAGTTCAAGATCTGGTGGATTCTAAAGCCCTCAACTTCGCACCTCCTCCGAATGTCAACAGAAATCCTATGCCTAATCATGGTGGGCCGAGGATTAATGCCATCGAGGAAGACAAACCATCTACTTTGATCACCAGTGTTACACAAATTCGAACACCTCTGGTCGAAATTAAAGCTCAGCTTCTAGAGTGCCAGGTGTTCCCCGGGTGTGAGCTCGGTTGTGGGTATTGCAACATTGCAGTAAACGGGTGTGATAATTTGAGAAGCGGCATAGATGGTCTTATCAAGGATGGTATCCTTCAGATCTCAACAACGGCGCCTACAAATCCTGCAATTCCTTTGACAACAATTCCTGATTCTTCTACAACAGCAACAACAATCATTCCTACAGATTCATCAATATCATCAGCAATGGCTCCGTCCATCACTTCAACAAACCAGATTTCAACAATCATTTCTTCTACAACATCAACATCCATTTTATCAACAGAATCTTCTACAACGCCAACAAAAATCAATGAAGACGTCTCAACAGTTACAATCTACTACGACCCATCAAATGTTCCTCCAAACAACAACTTTCAACAACAAACAATGGCACCTCCTGCCAGGTCACTAGTCACAATTTACTACGATCCGCACACCATCACAGTACCCTCCTCTGCAGCAGTCAGTCCAGTTACTATCACGGTGCCTGGACCAGTTCCCTATGAAAGTAGTAATGCCATACCTTGGCATTATGGCTCTGATCTCTACTGCAACGGGGAGAAAATCACCTTGGATTCTTCATCCTCTTCTCCACAAATTGATAATGTTGGGGGAGGGGGAGGCTTCACCAGAAGCGGACGCCTTTTTGCCTCACAAACACAGAGACCTAATGTTGAGGCAGAAGTTGCTGCCAAAGCAAAGGGAAAGAGTGTGGTGCCTGAAGAGCCAGCTGTCAAAGAAACTCAGAAGACATCTTTTGAGCAAGATGTAGACGAGTTCATGAGAATCATAAAAAGGAGTGATTACAAGGTGGTGGATCAGCTTCACCAAACTCCCTCAAAAATCTCCATATTATCCCTGTTGATGTGTTCTGAAGCTCACCGGAATGCATTATTGAAAGTCTTGCACACAGCATACGTGCCAGAGGAGATTACCATTAATCAGCTAGAAACTGTGGTGGCAAATGTCAACACCAGTCACGGACTGGGCTTTACCAATGCTGACTTAACAACAGAGGGACGTAACCACAACAAGGCTTTACATATCACCTTGGAATGCAAGGGTGCTGTTCTATCTCATGTACTGATGGACACTGGGTCATCACTCAATGTTCTACCAAAGAAAGCCTTAGTGAAGCTGGAGTATGATGGTTTGGCACTGCGTCCGAGTAATTTGGTGGTGAGAGAATTTGATGGCTCTAAAAGATCATTGCTTGGGGAGATTGATCTGCCTGTGATGATTGGCCCGCAGACCTTCAAAACTACCTTCTATGTGATGGACATTCAGCCGGCCTACAACTGTCTGTTGGGTAGACCCTGGATCCACGCCGCTAGCGCTGTTACGTCTACCCTTCACCAGAAGTTGAAATTCGAGTGGGAAGGCCAGATCATCACCATCTGTGGGGAGGAAGACATCTTTGTTAGCCATCTGGCTACGTATAAGTACATAGAAATGGATGGGGAGATCCATGAAACTATGAGCCAGGGGTTTGAGGCCCTGAACATTAATGAAGCATCTGTTGTACTGGGAACTTCCATAACGTCATATCAGCAAGCCCGGAAGGTTATTGAGGAAGGTACCGCCCAAGGCTGGGGCAAGTCGTTGCCCGTGGAAAAGAAAGAAGACCGATTTGGGTTGGGTTACAGACCAAATCAACAAGATCAACCAGAGGCTGCAAAAGAGCCCAATTTTGTCAGCGGGGGAATGCTCACCCCGGATGCTGTGAACAATTTGGAAGACGAGGAAGAAAGCGACCGCAACCTGGAGAGCTGGATACGTCCATGGATCCTGGGGAGCCAAGTCCTTAACTGGTCTTCCCAAGAAATTATAAGGGTTACTCCTGCAGAGTAATTATTATTTCATGTATTTTAAAGCATGCATCAAAGTCTTGCATCTTTCCCAAGATGTCAAGACTCATTTTATAATCGGGCCATCTTGTAATTTTGTGCAAATGGATTAATCAGTGAATATCGGACATCTTTTGCAAACGAGTCTCTTTTTCGCTCACTATCTTTTCATTTTTTCTTTTTGTACAAAAATAAAATGGCAATGTTTTTTAAAAAATAAATAACTTCATTTTCACTTTTTCTGAACAAGATTAAAATTGATCACTAAAATAAACCAATCTAAAACCTTGCAGAAAGTGCCCTCCAGATTGCACCGACAACAACACTGCTATGACTTTGTATGACTTTGACAATCCAATCAATCAAGCTGATGAAGGGGTTGAAGAAGGTTATGAGCTACCTGAAGAGCTAGCCAGGTTGTTAAGGCAAGAGGAGAAAGTTATCACTCCTCATCAGGAGGAGATTGAAACAGTTAATCTTGGTACGGAAGAAGACGTGAAAGAGGTTAAGATCGGGGCCTGCCTGCAAGATTCAGTGAAAGAACAACTGATTGACATGCTTCGAGAGTATTTGGATGTTTTCGCTTGGTCTTATCAAGATATGCCAGGGTTGGACACCAATATTGTCATGCACAAGCTGCCTCTGAAAGAAGACTGTCCACCAATAAAACAGAAGCTGCGCCGTACTCGCCCAGATATGGCAATGAAGATTAAAGAAGAGGTACAAAAGCAGTGGGACGCTTCCTTGCTGTAACTAGCTATCCGCCGTGGGTTGCTAATATTGTACCTGTGCCTAAGAAAGATGGCTAGGTGAGAATGTGTGTGGATTACCGGGATCTGAACAGAGCCAGCCCGAAAGATGACTTCCCTTTACCTCACATTGATGTATTGGTTGATAATACAACTCAGTTCTCGGTATTCTCCTTCATGGACGGATTTTCAGGATATAATCAGATCAAGATGTCACCTGAAGACATGGAGAAGACAACTTTCATCACACCTTGGGGCACATTCTGTTATAAGGTGATGCCATTCGGATTGAAGAATGCTGGTGCAACTTATCAACGGGCTATGGTAACATTATTCCACGACATGATCCATAAAGAAATTGAATGTTGTGTGGATGATATGATTGCCAAGTCCCTCACAAAAGAGGACCACCTGGTAAATCTGTTGAAGTTATTCAAGCGTCTGAGGAAGTACCAACTGAAGTTGAACCCCAACAAGTGCACATTCGGGGTGCGATCCGGTAAACTGCTGGGATTTATTGTAAGTGAAAAAGGGATTGAAGTTGACCCTAACAAAGTTAAAGCCATTCAAGAAATGTCTGCACCGAAAACTGAGAAAGAAGTTCGAGGGTTCCTAGGTAGATTGAACTACATTTCATGGTTCATATCTCACCTTACAGCAACCTGTGAGCCTCTGTTCAAGCTGTTAAGAAAAGAACAAACGGTCAGGTGGAACGAAGACTGCCAGAGGGCTTTTGACAAAATCAAGGAATACTTGTAAGAGCCTCCAATCCTTATGCCTCCAGTTGAAGGAAGACCTCTAATCATGTACTTGACAATATTAGAAGAGTCAATGGGGTGTGTGTTGGGCCAAAATGACGAGTCTGGTCGAAAAGAGTATGCAATATACTACCTAAGCAAAAAGTTTACCGACTGTGAACAACGTTATTCACTGCTCGAGAAAACTTGCTGTGCTTTAGCGTGGGCTGCTCGCCGACTAAGGCAGTATATGTTGACTCACACTACCTTATTGATCTCAAAGATGGACCCAGTTAAGTACATTTTTGAGAAGCCAGCACTTACCGGACGGGTTGCAAGATGGAAAATGATCCTCACGGAATATGATATTCAGTACACATCTCAAAAGGCCATCAAGGGTAGTGTATTGTCTGATTACCTTGCCGAGCAACCCATCGATGATTACAAAGCCTATGCGATTTGACTTCCCTGATGAAGACATCATGTTCATAAAAGAAAAAGATCATGAAGAGCCTGTTCACACTGAAGGGCCTGACCCAGAAGAAGAATGGACTATGATGTTTGATGGGGCTGTTAATATGAACGATCGTGGTGTTGGTGCATTACTCATTACACCTAAGGGAGTTCACATGCCTTTCTCGGCAAAACTCACTTTTAACTACACTAACAACGAAGCTGAATACGAAGCTTGTATTATGGGTCTTGAGGAAGCCATTGACCTCAGGATCAAGACTCTAACTGTGTTCTGAGATTCAGCTCTGGTAATTAATCAAACCAACGGCAAATGGTACACCCACCAAGATCATTTGATACCTTACCGGGATTATACAAGGAGGTTATTGACTTTCTTCACAACAGTCAAGCTTGAGTATATCCCTCGAGACGAGAATCAGTTTGCGGATGCTCTGGCTACCATTTCATCCATGATCAAAGTTCAAGCTGCCAACTTTGTGCCTCAGATTTCAGTATCCAGACTTGACAGACCAGCATATGTATTCTCAGCAGATTTTGTCAAAGATGATAAGCCTTGGTTCCATGACATCAAATGATTCTTGGAGTATAAAACATACCCAACCGGGGCATCTTCCAATGATAAGAAGACATTAAGAAGGCTAGCTGGTAGTTTCTTTCTGAATACTGACGATTCCCTGTACAAGAGAAACTTTGATATGGTACTCCTCAGATGCGTTGATAGGACATAAGCAGACTTGTTGATGCACGAAGGATCCTTTGGTACCCATGCAGGAGGGCATGCTATGGCTAAAAAGCTGTTAAGATCAGGTTATTACTGGATCACAATGGATGCAGATTGTCGTGCCTATGCCAGAAAATGCCATAAATGCCAGATTTATGCGGATAAAGTGCATGTGCCTCCGAACCCTCTAAATGTGATGTCTTCACCCTGGCCCTTTGCCATGTGGGGCATTGATATGATTGGCAAGATTGAACCGACTGCTTCAAATGGCCACAGATTCATCCTGGTAGCCATTGACTATTTTACCAAGTGGGTTGAAGCAGCTTCATATGCAAATGTTACAAGGCAGGTAGTAGCCCAATTTCTAAAGAGAGACATCATCTGCCGGTATGGAGTCCCCGAGCGAATCATTACTGATAATGGTTCCAACTTGAACAATAAAATGATGGCAGAACTATGTCGGGATTTCAAGATCCAACACCACAATTCTTCTCCTTACAGGCCAAAGATGAATGGCGCTGTTGAGGCAGCTTACAAGAATATCAAGAAGATTGTGCAAAAGATGGTGGTCACCTATAAATATTGGCATGAAATGCTACCATTTGCCTTGCACGGGTACTGTACGTCGATCAGAACATCCACAGGGGCAACACCGTATCAGCTTGTGTATGGTATGGAGGCAGTCCTACCGGTTGAAGTTGAATTACCCTCCCTGCGGGTACTGATGGATGTTAAGTTGAATGAAGCAGAGTGGGTCCGATCCCGATATGAGCAACTGAATCTGATTGAAGAAAATAGATTGGCTGCAATTTGTCATGGGCAGCTGTATCAGAAAAGAATGAAGAAAGCCTTCGATCAGAAAGTCAGGCTCCGAGAGTACCAAGTAGGAGATCTTGTGCTGAAAAGACTCCTCCCTCCTCATACAGACCACAGGGGCAAGTGGACTCCGAACTATGAGGGGCCATTCGTAGTAAAGAAAGTTTTCTCCGGTGGAGCACTGATGCTCAGTACTATGGTTGGTGAAGACTTCCTATCCCCTATAAATTCAAATTCAGTTAAAAAATACTTCGCATAAAATGACCCGCTGGACATAAAAACAGAATATAAGTCCAGGCAAAAATAGGGCATCCCGGCGAGTCAAAAATAGAATAAAAGACTCGGGCAAAAATGAGGGAAAATAAATGAAAAAATGTACACCCGTTGAGTTGAAAAGCCGCATTGGACAACTCAGGCAAAAATGGGTATCCCGATGGATTGAAAACCTGAAAGGGCGATCCACGAAAAATAAGGGAATAAGCGAACAACTGCATTCTGAATTCGTCTGTATCACTTGCGACATGGCAAGCATCGAAGGATTCAAGCATCGGTCAGAATCAACCTCCTTCAAAAAACAGGATGAGAAGAACGTCAAAAGTCATACGAGTCATAACAAAAGGGAAGCTCCTTGAAGCGTCATCAGCATTGCCATCACCTTTTTGTTTCTCATTTCAGGGGATCTGTTTCTTTGACTGTATCTTGCCAATTCAGGGCACATAAATTAATAACATCAGATTTTCAGTCATGTTTCGTCTCGTACATTTTATTTTCGTTTGCAAAATATGTCCGATGTCCTTAAGATATTGATTGCATAAATACAAATGTTTCCTTTCTAAAAACGTGCTTACAGGAAATATACTTACTCCCGGGAGTGTCTAAACTCCTATGATGGAATCCAGTAAGGGGTACCTCGGGGTACTTGTGTATTTCTTTGTCTTTACAGGATTGTAGGAGTTCAAAGCGCAACATGGGGCATGAAAGCTTCTCCCCAGTAGGCTGCCAAATCATTGTTTCCTCAGCACACCTACCAAACAGCTCCAGAGATGCTTTCTCCCCATCAGAGTTGCCAGGCATCACTTCTCCAATTTTTCCTTCAAAAGGTGTTCATATCCCCAGCTGAGTTGTCAAGTATCATCCTCAGCAGGATCCCCACAGAAATCTCTAGAAAGATCTTCCAGTGATCTTTCTTCTTCCCCGACCGAATGCTAGACAGGGAACCATCTCCCCACAGAGTTTCAGCGTCTATCCAGAAGAGCGACGCCCGAAGATCTCACAACAGAGTAAAGAAAGCTGCTACAAACCCCAGTTGGGTCCCTCATTACCGAGATAGGTCTATCAGAGATCTATTCCCCCACGCAGACTCAGATATGTCAGATCTACCAATGATCTCATCCCCAGTTGGGATATCCACTTCAAGCAGATCAGCCAGAGATCTCCACGGCAACGGGATCCGAACCCCGGATCGGTATCTTTGCATAATCATAGCATTCGCATCATATTTTCCCCACAAAGCGTAGCATTCCGTCTGATACGGAGCATTACGGCAAAAATCAAACATATTGCATAATCACAAGCCATGTGTCCAACTGAACATTTGTAGATACTGACAATCCATCAACAATATACAGAATATTCCCCAACTTCCCACCAGAGAGCCAAAGCATTTCCTTCACACTCCCAGATACATATATACACACTCCTTTGGGCACTCGTCTGTGTCATCATTCCCCAGTAAGATTTCCCGAGAAAACAGATGCTTATACTACAGATGCTTCTTGACACTCGTCTGTGTCATATCCCAGCAGAAAGCCAAAGCTTCCCCTTCGCACTCACTACACAGATACATATATATATATATATATATATATATATATATATATATATACTATTCCTTGACATTCGCCCGTGTCACCCTCCCCAGCATAGTTACCTAAACACTTTGTAAATCAAATACTTGTTTATAATATACTTTTTTTGACACTCGTCCGTGTCGTGCTCTCCACAGCAAGTTGAACACTCACTTGTGTCTCACTCTTACTTTCTACTCATGCAGATACTCGTCCGTATCTTATATATACCACTTATATCCCCTTAGATCCGACACTCGTCCGTGTTCTTTGTTAACTAGTTGGTACTCGTCCGTATCATCATCTCTGAACATGCGTCAAGCGTTTGTTTCTACTGATACTCGTTCTTGAATTTAGACACCTGTCTGTGTTTACCCTTCCCCAGGAGAGTCCCCGACAAATCTTGTTGATCTATTTCCTGTCTATCTGACATTCGTCCTATGTCATGATACTTTCTGGCAGTCGTACCCTGCCAGGTCATCGTCCTTCACCTTTTTGATGATCGTCCTTCATCACCCCCAGTGGAGTCTCTATTCATTAGAACCCCTTCCTATCCGACATTCGTCCTATGTCGTGATATTTTTAGCAGCTGTCCCCTGCTAGGTGATCGTCTTTCACCTCTTGATGATCGTCCTTCATCATTCTATCCGATGGTCGTCCCCATCGTTGATCTTGTTATCTGACATTCGTCCTATGTCATGATAAACCCTGAGAGCAGCCGTACCCTGCTAGGTGATCGTCCTTCACCTCTTGATGATCGTCCTTCATCATGCTTATCCGATGGCCGTCCCTATCGTCGACCTTTTCATCCGACATTCGTCCTATGTCATGATACTTTGGACAACCGTACCTTGCCATGTGATCGTCCTTCACCTTAGATGACCATCCCTCATCTTATCCCCAACAGAGCAGCCGTCCCCTGCTAAGTGATCGTCCTTCACCTCTGATGACCGTACCTCATCATTTATTTCATTTATGCCTTGAGCTTGATGGTCGTCCCCATCATTTACCTATAATCCCCAGAGATTCCTATTTCTGAACTTGATGGCCATCCCCATCATAATCTCTTATATCCCCGGCTTGTCGGCCGTCCCCGTCATAGCTTTATTTCCCGCATTTTCCCCAGCATGTCGGTCGTCCCCGTCATTTCTTCATCCCCAGCAGTCGTCCTCTGCTCGATGGTCGTCCTCCGTCGCTCGCACTTTATAATCATACTTTATTTTCCTTTACAATCTATATCCCTTTTCTTCTTCATTCTGTGAGTGCAAATTTTGGACTGTCTTTGGTATTCAACCACAATTTATCTTGTTTGTCTGTTAAGCCCATCGCTTACATCCTGCACAGCTAACTCATGCTTGAATAGGGGCAGCTGTAAACACCCCAAATTTGCCCTCACCCATTCACACCATGGCTTGTGATCTCTTCATGTGCATAAGTTCAATCATAGCATCTCATATTGCATTTTTGCTCCACTGCATTGTTTCTAAGTCATTTGCATCTAGGGTTTGTGATCTGAGCCACCCCTGAGCCATTTGAGCCACTCCAAAGGTCTTCAATCACCTCAAGAGGGTCCATGTATGTTCAATCATCATATTATATCCTCTCAAGGTCAAGGAAGTCAAAGAATCACAAGAACTGAGAAAGGCATGGAAGCAGAGCCAGGCTTGACTGCACAGATGACCTAAAATTAGGGTTTTTGGTTTCAGAGGCCATAACCCCAAATTTTTTGGTCATTCTTGATTCTATTGGTCTCTATATGTTATGAGGATCATTCATATCAATTTTCATGAAGAAATTCAATGGGGAAGGCATCTGATCAAGAGATGACTTCTTGAGCAAGGCAGTGCAAAATCAGGGCATCTGAGGCCCCCCAATGACCCAACCAAAGGGTGTTCTACATCATTTTGAATGTGTATGATTTTTATTTGATCATAGAAGGTGTTATATGTTCACAAAATTGAAGAATTTCAAGCCATTTGCAAAGTTGCCTTTTTGGGAAAGTGACTTATAATGTAAACTTGCTATTTTGGGAAAGTTTTTCAACCTCCTTTTATTGATTCAAAAATGCTTCAAATGAGAAAACTTTGGTCATGAAAGTTGTAGATTGGATCATTCCCGTTTCAAAAAGAACAAGAACTCTTTCTAATTCATTTTGGATCAAAAGTTATGGCTTTGCAAAGTTGGGAAAAATCATGAAATTTTCACTTTTGCACCAAAGAGGGAAAGTTGCAAAACCTCATGCCAAGGCAAAATGTGACTTCAAATGGACTTCTAAGCATCACATAAGCATAACACATGACCTAAAGTTCAGAATGCACCAAAGAATCTCCAAGTTTCATGACTTATGCTTTAAGAAATCCCAAAAGGGCCAAAAGTTCACAAATTTGCAAAAGGACCCAAAGCTTCTCATCCACTTGTGCCAGCTGCCAAAAGTGACTTCCATGGACCTCCTTGAAGCATGCTGATTCAAACCATGCCCTTGTACCATGACTGAACCAGCCCATACCTCCTCTTACACAAAAGTTGACTTTATGCAATTTGAGCCATGCCAATCAAGCTGAGCCACACCAACTACTCTGACCAATCACAGCTTCACATACATGCCTCATGGATCATTTCTCACATAATCTTGGAGCCTGAAACCACAGCATTGCTAGAGTTCACAAAAATCCATCTTTATGCATTTTTCTTCGAATCTCAATACACAAGCCACAAACCTCCAAACAAACTTCACAGAATCACTCACCATGATCCTCTGATCATTTCCCTACCATTACTTTGCCCTGAAACCTCCCACATCAAAAACACGATTTCCCTCCCCCATTGACCTGAGCTTCTGCAAACTTCCTCTAGAGGCCATATAAACTCCAACTAAGCATCACAAACTTCTGGGGAGGATCATTGGAGCTTGTTTGGACCAAAGAAGCAGCCAAAAAGCACCAAAAGCAAAAGCTCCAGTTCAGGTGAGCTCAAGAACATTTTTTCCAGAACTTTGATTTCTTGTTATAAAATGATTCTATGAGTTGCACTGATCATCTTGATGTGTTTGGTTTTGAAAATGGTCAAGAAATAAGCATGTACTGACTGTCTGAAATTTTGCCCGTAAAAATGATTTTGTTTGTTTCTCTTGATTCATGAAAAATAAATGATTTTTTTTGTGGGGTTTATGTTTAATGATATTCATGGATTGATTCTGGAGAGTTTGATGAAGTTTTGATGCGTATTGAGTGAGATATAAAAAATGGTTGGCCGGAGAAGATGATCGGAACACTGTTCCGGTCATCTGAAAGTCATTAGGGCACAAGATTAGGGCTAATGACATAATTAAGGAAGTTTGAATTTTGTCCGTTCGTTTGTGCACTAAGTCAATTCCCGCGTCCCTGAGTTTGAACCACAGCCCTTGGATTGTTTGACTTTCTCATTTTTCTTTTTAAATTCATTTAATTTCATTTGTTTTATATTTAACTTCTACGAATTTTTTAAAATAGCAAAATACTTTAAAAAATTTTGAAATTTTTTGTCAAACATTTCATTAATTTTCTGAACCCAAAAATATATATATTTTTTTTTGCATTAAAAATCATTTAAATGTTTATTTTTAATTAGTTAATGGAAATTAATTAATTAAAAATGCATTTAGGTATTTAAAAATCACAAAAAAATTCACAATGAATTTTAAAACATTTAGAAACATTATCAAACTCTCAAAACAAATTTATTTTTGGTCCTTGATGCATTTTGACAATTTTCATTGGAATTAAATTTGTTTAAAGGCAATATTTTTGTTCAAACTTTAAAAAATTCATTCTTCCTAACCATGAAGAGTTTGATGATGGTTATTCTTGCATTTCATCCTTCATATCATGTAGTTTCTAGGGTAAAATTGGTTTGAATTCATCCTTCATTTTCAATTTAATGATCATTTTTCCTTTTGAGGTACCTTGAAACCCTAGTTAACTTAAAAAAATCATAGCTCCCATTTGGTTAAGATTTAGATCCCCTCCTTTGGGCAGTGAACTTGTGTAGGGTTAGGGTTCCTTTGATCCCATTTTCAATTTTTTGTCATGTCATTTTCTTCTGGTTTTGAATTTGTTGTTACATGTTGTGCATAAACCCTAATTCTTGTCTTCCTTTGCATCCATCTCTCACATGCTTGCATTCAAGAACTTGTCATGACATTTTGAGCATCCACATGACATATAAGACATCTTAGGACATATTAGAATCATGTTTGATCATTTCATCTTTCATTTTCCATGTTATGCATTCATATCATTTCATAAATTTTCATGAACTTCCATGGTTCAAGCATGCTTCATTTGCATCCTCATCCTTGTATTGATCATCCACAACTCTTGATATGTGTTTGCATCATCTCTTGGTGTCATTAACATCATGTTTATGCTTCTGACGTTGGTTTGCATCATGACTTTTCATCTCATTTGCATTGCATTTCATTTCTTTTGCTAACTTTTCAGGTGGTAAGTTATTTTGAGAAGTGAATTTGCCTTCACTTCTCACAATCTCTTCTCATCTCTCTTATGTATCATTGCTGAATTTTATCTTTCTATTAGAGTGAGCTTTCACATCCATGCTCTTGCTCTCTTTCTTCCTTCAAGCAACTTGTCTTCTTAAGTGAAGCAAGTTGCCTTGCTTCTCTCTGTTTCTTTCTCCTTTCATCTGCTTCTTTTCCTGGTGGCTTTTCTCTTGAAGATTTCTTGCAAGCTTCATAAACCCTAGGAACAACCAAGCATGATAACAATTAGGGTTTTATTAGTCCCCCATTTAGTTTTGCCTTTGTGTCATCTTTGAGTCTTCTCTTCTCATCTCATAATCAAGGACTAAACCCTAAAGGTTTTAAGGCTTTGTGATTAAGCTTATGCCTGCATCCTTCTATTAGGATGGAGTGTATAACTTTAATCCTAAGTGTTAAACCCTTAATGTGTTTAAATCCTTTAATAAATCCATCTAATAATTATCAAGACATTAAAACTTGTAACTTGGGCCTTGCATTAGGGTTCTAATTCTTCCTTAACTGGTTAAGAAGGACTAACCCTAGTGTTAATGGACAAGTCCCCCTCAAGTTGTCTTACAAATCATAAAATCCATTTCTTCATCTTATCATTAACTAAAATCCATTTAATAAAGGCTTTTTTGTCATGAGGTTAATTCCTAATCATGGATGTCGCTCCCGATAAATGACACCGGGTCAGATAAGGGTACAGACGCGAAGGGTCGGCGAAGGGAACAATGAGAACACACAGCCGTGAACTCACTGGAGATGAAAAGAGTCGCCAGCTAGGCATTTTTATCCCGGAGGAAAGGCAATGCTGCATAGACCTAGAAAAAGATGGATAAGACGGTTTGCGAACCAGAGAGACTGAGAAAGGGGGTTGGTTACAACCTGGGAAGGTATTAGCACCCAGATTGTCCGTCGTACTCGACGGGATCCACGCTTAAAAGATTTGTGTTTTAGAGGGGTAGTGTCAGTGCATTTTGTGTGTAGAAGAGCTGGAAAAGGATGTACAGGTGTCAGTGTAAAGTGAAGTGAAGTGTATAAATGATGTGTCAGTGTAAGAATGAGAATGAATTGCTCATGATAATGAGGCTAAAAGAATGATGCTGAAAGAGGGGGGAATGTACAGAGACTTTTGTTCGATAACTGTTAAGTTATGCCTACGTATCCTCTCGTGCAATGAGGAAGTCAGAACACCGTAGTTCGACCCAAAGAGACTGAAGGGTGAATTGACTTGTGAACTGCTTACTTGCCTATGCTCAAGTGTATGATCTGTCTGGCACAGATGCAAACTGTCTTGCATTAGACGGAAGAAGCAAGTTCTCGTTTATGAGTGAAGATGATGAGAAAAGAATCCCGAAGGAGACGATTATTGTTTGTTTTTGTGTTTTCAGTCTTTTTATTTCTTTTTGGAGTTTGTCGTAAGATAATGAGCTTAAGCCTAAACCAATGGGTTAGTAAACTCATCACATCTTCCCTCTGATTAGGGGTAATGAGAATTACCTTAAGTGTGAAGTCAGATTCTCACACTTAATCACCTTTGGTATAGGACTAAGATCATTAACCTACTTGTGATTATTTAGATGTTTTTGTGATTTTTGTTTAGTGTTGAGTAATGAGGTTAAGCCACAATCGAGGATTAAACAGACTCATTACACCATCCTAATAGAAGGATAATAGATGAGAATGTTTAAGCTGAGGAAGACTCCTCAACTTAATCCATGATTAGGGATTAAACTCATGACAAAACAAGCCTTTAATTAAGTGGATTTTAGATTAATGGTATGATGATGAAGTGATTTTTATGATTTGTAAGACAACTTGAAGGGGACTTGTCCATTAACACTAGGGTTAGTCCTTCTTAACCACTTAAGGAAGAAATAGAACCCTAATGCAAGGCCCAAGTTACAAGTGTGATGTCTTGATGGTTATTAAGTGGATTGATTAAGAGATTTAAACACATTAAGGGTTTAACACTTAGGATTAAAGTTATACACTCCATCCTAAGAGAAGGATGCAGGCATAAGCTTAATCACAAAGTCTTAAAGCCTTTAGGGTTTAGTCCCTGATTATGAGGTGAGAAGAGAAGACTCAAAGAGAGACACAAAGGTAAAAACTATGAGGGGAGACTAATCAAAATCCTAATTCATTGTCATGCTTTGGTTGTCCCTAAAGTTTGTGTGGTTTGCAGGAACATTCTTCAGAGGAGCCACCAGGGAGCAGATGAACAAGATCAAGAGAAGCAAAGTGACTTGCTTCATTCAAGAAGTCAAGTCACTTGAAGAGAGAAAGTGGGAAGAAGAAGAATGAGCAAGCTCAAGCCCACACACAAATAAAATGCAGCAATGGATGCAAAGGAGATGAAAAGGAAAGTTATGAGAAGTGAAGGCAAATTCACTTCTCAATTTTACTTACCACCTGAAATGTTAGAAAGAAATGCAATGCAATGCAAGATGAGATGAAATGGTATGATGCTAAGCAAAACCAGAAGCATGTTGATGATGATTATGATGTTATGAGGTGCTGCAAACATGAGGCAAGGCATGGAGATGCCCATACAAGATCATGGATGCAAATGATGCAAGCTTAGAAGCATGAATGAACATGAAAAGTTATGAAGCATACAAGGCAAATAACATGGCAAATATGTGATGTAATGATCAAACATGCTTCCTACATGTCTTAAGATGCCAAATGAATCACAAGAATGCACAAAATGCAAAGACAAGTCAAGTTATGCAAGAGAATTGCAAGAGGGATGCAAATGGAAGCCCAAATTAGGGTTTATGAATCAAACATCAAACCAAAACTCAAAACAGAAGCAAACCCTAAGATGAAAAATGGAAAATGCCACCCAAAGAAACCCTAAACCTATAATAAACCACTGCCCAAAGGGGAGCTCTCAACTCTCAACCAAACTCAAGATATGAATTTTCTAAGTTATTAGGGTTTTTTAGGATTCTTAACAAAAGAAATGCCAAACAAATTGAAATTGAGGAAGCAAATCAAGGCCATTTAATCCTAGAAACTACATGCTAAACATAAGACAAAGCAAAAAGAATCAATGTCCAAACCTTCTTAGATAGGCAGAAATGAATTTTTGAATCCATGATCAAAATAATGCATAAAAAATGATTTAATTCAATGAAAAATTCTTAAAATGCATCAAGATCAAAAAAGAAATTTGGTTTAAAGGTTGGACAATGTTTCTAAATGTCTTAGAACATTTCATGATTTTTTTTGTAATTTTTAAATACCTAAAAGTATTTTTAATTAATTAATTCCCATTAATCAATTAAAAATAAACTTTTAAATATTTAAAAATACTTTTTTAATGCTAAAAATGAAAATAAAAATATTTTTGTGTTTTAAAAATTAATAAAACTCAGAGGAAAAAGTTTCATAATTTTTATGTATTTTTTGCTATTTTAAATAAATTGTGCAAGTTAATTGAAATAAAAATGAATAAAAATTAAATGAAAATGAAAGTCAAAGGAAAGGATGGCTGAGATGCAATCTGGTTTCAAAAGGGTGGACTGCGCGCGCGAATGGAGGGTGTAGATTCACTCTGAGCAAATTAATTTAATTACAATTAATTAAAACTAATTTAGTGGATTAGGGCTAATTGGGAAGATCCTGGCCATTCACACGCGCGGGAGGTCAAGGGAGTCAACGGATCCTACGGCCCAAGTTCAAATGGCACTAATTACAGGGATTATGCCCTAAACATTTTCAGGTGGCCGGAGAAGACCTCCGGTCGTCTTCTCCGGTGGGAAGTCCACCTGAAAATCTCCAAACTCTCTCAAAACGTATCAAAAATTAAAACCAAGCACAAAGAAATGAACCCCATGATCTCCTGAATCAAAACCCTAAGTCCAAACAAATTTCTTCTTCCTCAAAACCATGAATCGAACAGAACAAGTTCTAGGGCACGCAGGTTTCAGAGACAAATTAAACTCTCAAATCAAAGCCATTTTCGAAACCAATGACATCAGGATGATCAGTGAATCACATAGAACAAGTTTATAACATGAAAAATGATTTCTGGAAAAAATAATTTCAAGCTACCTGAGATTTGGAGCTTTCAACTTGAGGACTTTCTGGCCACTTCTCCTTGTGCAATCCACTCCACTTGATCCCCAGAAGATGTTTGAATGCTCAAAAGGAGTTTATGTTGGCTGGATAATGAGATTCGAAAGCTCCTGCTCAAGCTTGGTCAGAAATGGCAATGGTGTTCCAGGCACTTTCAGGTCATTGTGAATGGTTGTTTGTGATCCTGAGGATGAATGGAGAAGGTCTGGAGTGTTTGTTTGTATGTTTGTGAGCTATGGTGAGAGTTTCGAATGAAACTGCAAAATGAAGTGGGAAATGGCAGTGGGATGTTCTGGCTGTTTTTGGCTTGTGTTCTTGGTGCTTTGTGGTCTATGGAGCAAGGTGAGTTGAATGGTGAAAATGGTTGAAGTGTTTGCAGGCTGTGTAAGCAGATTCGAAGCAAGTTGCAACTTGGTGTGTTTTTGTGAATGTGATGGTATGAATGTGTTTCAGCCTTGCCTTGTGTTATGTCTTGCTTGCAAATTGTCCACATAACTCTCTCTCATTGGTCAGTTGACAAGACATGCCCTTTATTGATTGGTAAGTTACCTTTTGCAAAAAGTCAAATAATGTGTAAGAGAAGTATGGCTCATGATCTAGGCAAGTACAAGGCATGGGCTGGCGCAGCAAGAGTGAGGGAGAGGCCTAGCAAAGCTCAGCATCCAAGGCTGCAAGTTGTAGGAAGCATGATCATGAGTTTTGCAACTTGTTGTAACTTTGGTTCACATGTGAGAAAGTCTTGTTACACAAACCAAACCATGTGGAAACTTGGTCCAATTCTGATTTTCAAGGCTCATAGAATGTTTGTGTAATGGTTTGAAATGAATTAGAGGTCACAAAATGCATTGGTTCATGATTTTGCAAAATTTCCATTTGAGGCATGCCTTGAAAATCAATGATTTTAGCCAACTTTGTCACACCATAACTTTTGATCCAAGAAGAGTTTGATCATGTTCTTGTACTTTTTGAAAAGGGAAAGATGAGATCTACAACTTTCATGACCAAAGTTTTTCCATTTGAAGCATTTTTGGACCAAGAATCAAGGCTTGAAAAATGACCTAAAATGATGCATTCTTGAAAAGTCAACTATGCCCAAAAAGTCAACATTTGCAAAAACCCCAAATTCTTGATTTTTATGAACTTCAACCTTCTTCCATGATCAAATAAAGATCATATACACTCAAAATGATGAAGATCACCCATTGGTTGGGTCATTGGGGGCCTCAGATGCCCTGATTTTACACTAACTTGTCTGAAAAGTCAACCCTTGATCAGATGACTTCCCCATGGAATTTCTTCATGAAAATTGATATGCATACTCCCTATACCATATAAAGAGCAATGGAAATAAGAATGACCAAAAAATTTGGTGTTATGGCCTCTGAAACCAAAACCCTAATTTTCAGTCAACTGTGCAGTTTAACCTGGCTCTGCATCCACTCAAACCCTGGTTCTTGTGATTCCTCTGCATTTTTGACTTTGTGGAGATGGAATATGATATGAGGACACACATGGACCCCTTTGAGTTGATTGGTGGCCTTTGGAATGGCTCAAGATGCTTTGGGATTGCTCAGATCACAAACCCTAGGTGCAGATGCCTTAGAAACTATGCAATGAATCAAAAATGTGATATGAGATGATGTGATTGTGTTTATGCATATGAGAATGATCACAAGCCATGGTGTGAATGGGTGAGGGCAAATTTGGGGTGTTTACAGCTGCCCCTATTCAAACATGAGTTAGCTGTGCAGGTTGTAAGCGACGGCTTAACAGGCAAACAAGATAACTTGTGGTTGAATATCAAAGACAGTCCAAAATTTGCACTCACAGAATGAAGAAGAAAAGGGATATAGATTGTAAAAGCAAATAAAGTATATTGTAAAGTGTGGGCGACGGAGGACGACCGTCGAGCAGAGGACGACTGCTGGGTAAATAGCAATGGCGGGGACGGCCGACATGCTGGGAAAAGTGTGCAAAGCAATGACGGGGACGACCGACATGCTGGGGATAAAAAGTAAAACTAAGACGGGGACGACCGACTAGCTGGGGAAAATAAGATATCATGATGGGGACGGCCATCAAGATAAAGCTGTAAAATTCTCTGGAAATTGATGAATCATGACGGGGACGACAATCAAGTTCATAAAGCAAAGTAACCGACGATGGGGACGGCCATCGGGCTAAAAAGAAAAGGGACCACGACGGGGACGGCCATCGGGTTAAAGAATAAATGAAAATAAACAGATGATGAGGTACGGTCATCAAAGGTGAAGGACGATCACCTAGCAGGGGACGACTGCTCTGTCGGGTTAAGATGAGGGACGGTCATCTAAGGTGGAGGACGACCACCTGGCAGGGTACGGCTGCCGAAAATATCGTGACATAGGACGAATGCCGGATAAAAGGTCAACGATGGGGACGGCCATCGGACGAGCGTGATGGAGGACGACCATCAAGAGGTGGAGGACGACCACCTAGCAGGGGACGGCTGCTCTCGAGGTTTGTCATGACATAGGACGAATGTCAGATAACCAAAAATCAACAATGGGGACGGCCATTGGATAAAGTGATGAAGGACGATCATCAAGAGGTGGAGGACGACCACCTAGCAGGGGACGGCTGCTAAATATCAACGATGGGGACGGCCATCGGATGAGCATGATGGAGGACGACCATCAAGAGGTGGAGGACGACCACCTAGCAGGGTACGGCTGTTCTCAGGGTTTATCATGACACAGGACGAGTTGTCAGATAAGAAGGAAAATTTGCTTTGTTGGCGATCTACTGGGGAATAGTAAACACGGACGAGTGTTTACATCCAAGAAACAAAAGGTATAAGTGTTTGGTATTGTGTATAGATTAAAGATGCGGACGAGCATCCTTAAGAGTATGATACGGACGAGTATCATGTAGAAACAAACTGACACATGTTCAGAGATGATGATACGGACGAGTATCAACTGGTTAACAAGGAACACGGACGAGTGTTGCATCTGAAGGGACTCTTCTGGGGAATGGTAGACACAGACGAGTATCTATATCCAAAAAGACATAAGTGTTTGGATTAAAGATGCGGACGAGCACCCTTAAGAATATGATACAGACGAGTATCATGTAGAAACAAACACTAGACGCAATGTTCTGAGATGATGGTACGGACAAGTACCAACTGGTTAATAAAGAACAAGGACTACTGTCGGATCTGTGGGGATATAAATGGTGTATACAAGATACGGACGAGTATCTGTATAAGTGTACCAATGAGTAGTAAGTACCTATATAAGTGTTTATTTGCTGGGGAGGGTGACACGGACGAGTGTCAAAAGAGAAAAGTATAATATAACCATGTATATGGGTGATGAAAGTGTAAGCGACTGCGCTGGGGATATGACACGGACGGGTGTCGAGAAAGTGTATATATAAGTATATGTGAGTGCAAAGAGGATGTCTTTGGCTTTCTGCTGGTGATGTGACACGGACGGGTGTCCAAAGGTGTATATACTGGTGTTTGTGATTGGGGAGGCAACTGCTTTTGCTGGGACCCTGGTGGGGGATTTTTCTGTATATATTCTGTATGCCGACAGATTGTCATCATTTACAAGTGTTCAATTCACAACATGACTTATGATTATGCTATGCATTTGATTTTTGTCGTAATGCTCCGTATTAGACGGAATGCTACGCTTTGAGGGGATAATATGATGCGAATGCTATGATTATGCAAAGAGGCACAGATCCAGGATTCGGATCCCGTTGCCGCGAAGATCTCTGGTTGATCTGCTTGAAGTGAACATCCCAGCTGGGGATGAGATCATTGGTAGATCTAATGATGTATCTGCTTGGGGATATAGGTCACTGATTGACATATCCTTAATATGGGACCCAGCTGGGGTTTGTAGAAGCTTTCTCCCTCTCTGTTGTGACTTCTTCGTGCGTTGCTCTTCTAACCAGAGGCTTGAAGCTCTGTGGGGAGATGATTCCCTGATTCTTGCATCTTGCTGAGGAATAGTGGTTGGTACTACAGCTGGGGAATGCTGTTGGTAACTCAGCTGGGGAGAGTAATGAGAGGCAACTCGGCTGGGGAGAAAACATCTTGAGTGTTAAGCCTGTTTGTTGATTTGCCAGCTTGCTGGACTGTAGCTTATATGCCCCAAGTTACGTTCTGGATACCTGCAATCCTGCAAAGATAAGGAAACGCGCAAATGGTCCCGAGGTATCCTTTACTGGATTCCGTCATAGGAGTTAAGCACTTTCGAGAGTAAGTATATTCCCTGTAAGCATGTGCTTTTATTTTTAGAGAAAGGCATCTGTACTTATGCAATTGTATTTTTAGAGATATCAGACAATTCTTTGCAAAACATAAATGTAAAAAACGAAACATGACTGAAAATCTGATTTTATTAATTCATGTGCCCCGAATTGGCGAGATACAGTCAAAGAAACATATCTCCTGAAATGAGGAGATTGTTACAAATTGAGAAATAAAGTGCTGGCGATGCTGACGACGCTTTCAAGGAGCTTCCTCTTCTGCTATGACTCGTATGACAATGACGTTCTTCTCGTCTTGCTTTCTGGAGAGAGTTGATTCTGATTGAAGCTTGATCCTTTGGAGCTTACCAAGTTGTAGGTGATACAGACGAATTCAGAATGCAGTTGTTCGCTTATTCCCTTATTTTGCATGGATCGCCCTTTCGGGTTTTCAATCCATCGGGATACCCATTTTTGCCTGAGTTGTCCGATGCGGCTTTTCAACTCAGCGGGTGTACATTTTTTTTGTTTACTTTCCCTTATTTTTGCCCGAGTCTTTTATTCTGTTTTTGACTCGCCGGGATGCCCTATTTTTGCCTGGACTTACATTCTGTTTTTATGTCCAGCGGGTCATTTTCATGCGAAGTATTTTTTAACTGCATCTGAATTCACAGGGGATGGGAAATCTTCACCATCCATGGTGCTGAGCATCAGTGCTCCACCAGAGAAAACTTTCTTTACAACGAATGGTCCTTCATAATTCGGAGTCCATTTGCCCCTGTGGTCTGTATGTGGAGGGAGGATTCTTTTCAACACAAGATCCCCTACTTGGTACTCTCGGTGCCTGACTTTCTGATCGAAGGCCTTCTTCATTCTCTTCTGATATAGCTGCCCATGACAGATTGCAGCCAATCTTTTCTCTTCGATCAAACTCAGTTGTTCGTATCGGGCCCGAACCCACTCTGCTTCACTCAGTTTAACATCCATCAATACCCGTAGAGAGGGTAATTCAACTTCAACTGGTAGGACTGCTTCCATACCATACACAAGTTGATACGGTGTTGCCCCAGTGGACGTTCTGATTGACGTGCGGTACCCATGCAAGGCAAACGGTAGCATTTCATGCCAGTCTTTGTAGGTGACTACCATCTTCTGCACAATCTTCTTAATATTCTTATTAGCTGCCTCAACAGCGCCATTCATCTTTGGCCTGTAAGGAGAAGAATTGTGATGTTGGATCTTGAAGTCCCGGCACAGCTCTGCCATCATTTTGTTGTTTAAGTTGGAACCATTATCCGTAATGATTCGCTCGGGAACTCCATATCGACAGATGATATCTCTTTTCAGAAATCTGGCTACCACTTGCCTTGTAACATTTGCATATGAGGCTGCTTCGACCCACTTGGTGAAATAGTCGATGGCGACCAGGATGAATCTGTGGCCATTCGAAGCAGTTGGCTCAATCTTGCCAATCATATCAATGCCCCACATGGCAAAGGGCCATGGTGAAGACATGATGTTCAAAGGGTTGGGAGGCACATGCACCTTATCTGCGTAGATCTGGCATTTATGACATTTTCTGGCGTAAGCACAACAGTCTGCATCCATCGTGATCCAGTAATAGCCTGATCTTAACAATTTCTTTGCCATGGCATGCCCTCCTGCATGAGTACCAAAAGATCCTTCATGCACTTCATGCATCAACAAATCTGCTTCCGTCTTGTCAACACATCTGAGGAGTACCATATCAAAGTTCCTTTTGTATAAAGACCCGTCAGTGTTCAGAAAGAAACTCCCAGCAAGCCTTCTCAAAGTCTTCTTATCATTGGAAGATGCCCCAGGTGGGTATGCTTGATCCTCCAAGAAGCACTGAATGTCATGGAACCAAGGCTTATCATCTTTGACAATGTCCGCTGCAAATACGTATGCTGGTCTATCAAGTCTAGACATTGAAATCTGGGGTACAAAGTTGGCGGCTTGAACTTTGATCATGGATGAAATGGTAGCAAGAGCATCTGCAAACTGATTCTCGTCTCGAGGGATATACTCAAGCTTGACTGTTGTGAAGAAAGTCAATAACCTCCTTGTATAATCCCTGTAAGGTATCAGATGATCCTGGTGGGTGTACCATTTTCCGTTGGTTTGATTGACTACCAAAGCTGAATCTCCGAATACGGTCAATGTCTTGATCCTGAGGTCAATGGCTTCCTCAAGACCCATAATGCAAGCTTCGTATTCAGCTTCGTTGTTAGTGCAGTTGAAAGTGATTTTTGCCGAGAAAGGCATGTGAACTCCTTTTGGTGAGATGAGTACTGCACCAACACCACGGCCATTCATGTTAACAGCCCCGTCAAACATCATAGTCCATTCTTCTTCCGGGTTAGGCCCTTCAGTGTGAACAGGCTCTTCGTGATCTTTTGCTTTAATGAACATGATGTCTTCATCAGGGAAGTCAAACCTCATAGGCTGGTAGTCATCAATAGGTTGCTCAGCAAGATATTCAGATAGTACACTGCCTTTGATGGCTTTCTGAGATGTGTACTGGATATTGTATTCTGTGAGAATCATCTGCCATCTTGCAACCCGTCCGGTAAGAGCTGGCTTCTCGAAAATGTACTTAACTGGATCCATTTTTGAGATTAGTAAGGTAGTGTGGGTCAACATATACTGTCTTAGTCGGCGAGCAGCCCACGCTAAAGCACAGCAAGTTTTCTCGAGCAGTGAATAACGTTGTTCACAGTCGGTAAACTTTTTGCTCAGGTAGTATATTGCATACTCTTTTCGACCAGACTCGTCATGCTGGCCCAGCACACACCCCATTGACTCTTCTAATACTGTCAAGTACATAATCAGAGGTCTTCCTTCGACTGGCGGCATGAGGATTGGAGGTTCTTGTAAATATTCCTTGATCTTGTCAAAAGCCTTCTGGCAATCTTCGTTCCACCTGACCGTTTGTTCTTTTCTTAACAGCTTGAACAAGGGTTCACAGGTTGCTGTAAGGTGAGATATGAACCGTGAAATGTAGTTCAATCGACCTAAGAACCCTCGAACTTCTTTCTCGGTCCTCGGTGCAGGCATCTCTTGAATAGCTTTGACTTTATCAGGGTCAACTTCAATCCCTTTCTCGCTTACAACAAATCCCAGCAACTTACCGGATCGCACCCCGAATGTGCATTTGTTGGGGTTCAGCTTTAGTTGATACTTCCTCAGACGCTTGAACAACTTGAGCAGATTTACCAGGTGATCTTCCTCTGTAAGGGACTTGGCAATCATGTCATCCACATAACACTCGATTTCTTTATGGATCATATCGTGGAATAATGTCACCATAGCCCGTTGATATGTGGCACCAGCATTCTTCAGTCCGAATGGCATCACTTTGTAACAGAACGTGCCCCAAGGTGTGATGAAGGTTGTCTTCTCCATGTCTTTAGGTGACATCTTGATCTGATTATATCCTGAAAATCCGTCCATGAAGGAGAATACCGAGAACTGAGCCGTGTTATCCACCAATACATCAATGTGAGGTAATGGGAAATCATCTTTTGGGCTGGCTCTATTCAGATCCCGGTAGTCAACACACATTCTTACTTTTCCGTCCTTCTTAGGCACAGGTACTATGTTAGCAACCCACGGCGGATAGCTAGTCACAGCAAGGAACCCGGCGTCCCATTGCTTTTGTACCTCTTCCTTGATTTTCATAGCCATGTCTGGGCGAGTTCGGCGCAGCTTCTGTTTAACTGGTGGGCATTCTTCCCTCAAAGGCAGCTTGTGCACAACAATGTCGGTATCCAACCCTGGCATGTCTTGATACGACCAAGCAAACACATCAACATACTCTTGAAGCAGATCTATCAGTTGTCTCTTTACCGAGTCTTGTAAGCGGGCCCCGATTCTAACTTCTTTCACGTCTTCATCTGTACCAAGATTAATCACTTCAATCTCCTCCTGGTGAGGAGTAATAACCTTTTCCTCCTGTCTCAACAACCTGGCTAGCTCTTCAGGAAGCTCATATTCTTCATCAACCCCTTCATCAGCTTGATTGGTTGGATTGTCAAAGTCATACGATGTCATAGCCGTGTTGTTGTCGGTGCTGTCAGGAAGGCACTCTCTGCAAGGGTTAAGTTTGTTCATTTTAGTGATTGATTTTAATCTTGCTTTAGAAAAAAAGTGAAATGAAGTTATCATTTTGAAAACACCGCCATTTATTTTTGTACAAAAAGAAAAATGGAAAAACAGTGAGCAGAAAAGAAAAAGACTCGTTTACAAAAAGATGTCTGATATTTCATTAATTTAATCTTGTTTGCACAAAAGTACAGATGGCCCTGATTACAAAATGAGTCTTGTCATCTTGGGCAAGATGCAAGACTTTGATGCATGCTATAAAAATACAGGAAATAATAATTACTCTGCTTGAGTAACTCTTATAATTTCCTGGGAAGACCAGTTCGAGATACTGCTCCCCGGGATCTTTGGACGAATCCAATTCTCCAGATTGCGCTCCTCTTCCAGCTCGTCTTCCAGGCAGTTGATAGCATCGGGGGTAAGCATCCCCCCACTGACAAAACCAGGCTCTGCAGCAGCCTTTGCTTGATGTTGAGTTGGTCTGTAACCCAACCCAAATTTGTCCTTCTTCTCCTCCACAGCTAAGACCTTGCCCCAGCCTAGGGCAGTTCCTTCCTCAACAACCTTCCGGGCTTGTTGGTAAGACGACATGGAGATCCCCGATACAGCAGATGCTTCATTGATATTCAAGGCTTCAAAACCTTGGCTCATTGTTTCATGGATCTCCCCATCCATCTCAATGTACTTATAAGTAGCCAGATGGCTAACGAATATATCCTCCTCCCCACAGATTGTGACAACTTGACCTTCCCACTCAAATTTTAACTTTTGGTGAAGGGTAGACGTTATTGCGCCGGCGGCGTGGATCCAGGGTCTACCCAACAAACAGCTGTAGGCGGGCTGAATGTCCATCACATAAAAGATAGTTTTAAAGGTCTGCGGGCCAATTGTCACGGGCAGCTCAATCTCTCCCAGAACCGATCTCTTCGAACCATCAAAGGCTCGTACCACCAGGTTGCTGGGTCTTAATGCCAATCCATCATATTCTAACTTCACCAGAGCCTTCTTTGGCAAGACATTCAGGGAAGAACCTGTGTCCACCAGCACATGAGAAAGGACAGCTCCTTTGCATTCCATGGTTATGTGCAAGGCTTTGTTGTGACTGCGGCCATCCACTGTCAGGTCAGAATTGGTAAACCCTAGCCCATTGCTAGCAGTAACATTTCCAACCACGGTTTCCAATTGGTTGACAGTAATCTCCTCAGGCACGTAAGCTGCGTGCAAGACTTTAAGTAGTGCATTCCGATGGGCTTCGGAGCACATAAGCAGTGAGAGGATGGAGATTTTGGATGGCGTCTGGTGAAGCTGATCCACAATTTTATAATCGCTCTTTTTGATGATCCGCATAAACTCATCAACTTCCTGATCAAATGGAGTCTTCAAGGCTTCTTTGGCAGCTTGGTCTTCCTGTACCGGACTCTTTCCCTTTGCCTTGGCAGCAGCTTCTGCTTCGGCAGTAGGTCTTTGAATTGGTGGAGCAAAGAGACGTCCGCTTCGGGTGAAGCCTCCGCCTCCCCCCACATTATCTACTTGTGGTGCAGGTGCTGATGTTTCAAGAGTGATTCTTTTCCCTTCACAGTACACGTCAGAGCCATAGTGCCAAGGGATGGCCCTATTGCTTTCATATGGTACTGGTCCAGGCACCGTGACAGTGACTGGACTGATTGCTGCTGCTGAAGGAACCGTAATTGTTTGTGGATCATAAAAGATTGTAACTGGTGCTCTGGTGGGAGCAGCACCTTCTGAATGGTAGGCGGAGTTATTTTCAGGATCGTAGAATATGGTAACAGTGGAGACATCTTCATGATTAATTGCTGGTGTTGTAGGAGGTATTGTTGGAATGACTGATGTTGTTGTTGATGGAGATTCGAAATGAAATGAAGCTGAAGTTGTAGCAGGAGAAACTGTTGAAAACTGATCATTTGGGAGGACAGGTGAAGTACTTGTTGATGTTGTAGAATCGTCGGGAACAATAGTTGCTGCATTTGTAGGAGGTTCTGAAACCGTTGTTGATGAAGTTGTCGGGTTTGTAGGAAATGATGTAGTGATTTGGAGCAGGCCACTCTGAATAAGGCTGTCAATGCCGTTCCTCAGGTCCTCACACCCATTCCATGAAATATTGCAGTAGGGACACCCTAGCTCACACCCCGGAAATATTTGGCTTTCACGGAGTTGAGCTTTTATTTCCACCAATGGTGTTCGGATCTGATCCACACTGGTTATCAAATAAGACGGTCTGTCCTCTTCAATAGCATTAATTCGGGGACCACCATGGTTTGGCATAGGGTTTTTATTGACATTGGGCGGCGGTGCAAAATTCAGAGCCTTGGAGTCTACCAAGTCTTGTACCTTCATATGCAGAGCCCTGCATTTTTCTGTACTGTGACCAGGTGCGTTTGAATGAAAAGCACACCTAGCATTGGAGTCATAGTTCCTTGGTAGACTGTTGGGATCCGGAGGTGCCAACGTTCTTAGCTCAACCAGGTTGAGTTTCAGAAGTTGTGGCAGCAAGGCAGCGTACGGCATTGGGATCGGGTCGATCACTCGGTTAGCTTGGGATGGCCTTTGCTGGAATGGCCTCTGTTGATTGTTATTGTTGGTGTTGTTGTTGTAGTTCCTTGGAGGATACTGATTCTGCTGATACTGAGGTTGTTGTTGGAAGTTTTGTTGAGGAGGTTGATAGACTGGCTGAGGATGAGCTGGAGCAGGGATAGTGACTGCTGCTATTGACCTTTGAACATATTGGGGCCTACCCCTGTTGGTGTGAATGGCATTGGTCTCGCCAGTTCTTCTCGGACCTGCAAAAGGCTTTCTTGTGCTACTGGACGAGCTGGCACCATTATCAGAGATCTTACCCATTTTTAACAGGCTTTCAATTCTCTCCCCAGCTATGACAACATCTGCGAAGCTGGTGGAGGAGAAAGCAGCCAACCTGTCGATATACGTTCCCTGGAGAGTGTTCATAAACATGTCCGCCATTTCTCTCTCAGACATTGGTGGTTGAACGGCAGCAGCCAATTGCCTCCATCTCTGGGCATATTCTCGGAAACTTTCCCTTGACGACTGTGACATTCCCATTAGGAGAGTCCTGTTGGGTGCCATGTCTAAATTGTATTGATACTGTCTGATGAAGGCCTCTGCCAGGTCCTTCCAGCATCTTACAGTTGCCCTTGTCAAATGGGAATACCATTCCCTTGATGCTCCAGTCAAGCTGTCTTCGAAGTAAAACATCCAGAGCTTCTCATCCATTGTATAGGCCTTCAGCCTTCCCAGAAATGATTGCAAATGAGTCCGGGGGCATGAAGTCCCATTATACTTTTCGAAACAAGGAGGCTTGAACTTATGGGGGATCCTGACCCCATCTACCAAACCCATGTCCATGACGTCGAAGCCCAAAGAATTTTGAGACTCCAGTGATCTCAACTTCTCAGCTATTTCATCCAATCGCCTATCATAGGCTTCCTCTCCAGCACCCATTACTGTAAATTGGTCCTCTTGAGGATCTTCTTGAAGTACCCTGGCTGCAGTGGCTGTTCCTTGAATGTTTGCAGGAATATTAATTTCAGGATGGAGATGTGGGCCAAACACAGGGGGGTTAACATGTGGTTGCACCCTTTCATTGTTACTTGTGCCAGCAGTCCCCACATGGGGGTCATCTTGATTCCTCCCTTCTACCAAAGCCCTGAGCCTCTCCTGGCTTTGAGCTAAGTTGTTCATCATTTCCATGAATTGTGTTATCTGGGTTCTCATCTCCAATCTTTCGTTTGCCATCTGGTTTCTGACCTCCGTAAGGTCTTGTTGCATCTGGTCCATCTGGATTCCCGGAAGGTTGTTTCTAGTTGGTTACCTGTGTGGCCTGTTGAGGGGGAATACCCGGCGGCGAGCAATAATTCCTGAATATCACAACAGAGGTTAGTAACAAAAACAAAAACCTACAAAACAAACAAAAGGGTTAGCATGCAATGCAGTTATGCTTATTTGCTCTCAAGGTATCCGGTTTGGCCTTCAGTTTTGACCCTTCCAGACCCTTGGAGATGCTGCTGTTGAAGTTGCTTTTGAAGTGGACTTGGATGGAAACCAACACAAATACATTACAAAGGTGAAATAATACAAATTGTTCTTTTTACAACACAAGCCCTCTAAGGGGTCAAAATACATCACAAAAGCAAAAGTACATGGAATAGGAAAAACAACAAGCAAGTGATCAAACTCCAAGGCCAAACTCATCCTCACGAACTTCCTTAAGAAGTGCCTCGGTCACAGGATCAGCCGGACGCTCCGTGAGATTCCTGATGAGAAGGTTTCTTGTTGCAACAGCTGCAGTCAACTTCTTGTTCTGACTTTGGTCTTTAGACCTCTTCACTCCAGCTTTGATTTTTAGTTCTGACATCTCCCTCTGGGCTGCTGCCAGGGCTTCTTCCATCTGTGCCATCTTGTCCTGAACTCTTTTGTCTTCTAGAGTACGGGCCTCAGTGATCCGGACCCACCTGGCCTGACTCTCCTTCAAGTACAAGTCTCTTCTTGCTCTTTGGAACTGGGCTTCTTTACAAGCATTCTTCATAATTTGCTCACCAGCCTTAGACTTCTTGATATAATCTCCAGACTTCTCAATCTTAGTCAAGTGTTCCACTCTCAACTTCTCCAATCTTTCAATCTCCCTCACACCTTCACTCCTCTCCCGGAGGGTCTTCTGCAAGGCCTGGGTTAACTTCTCATTTCTTTCCTTCAAACTCTCAAACTCCTCCAAACTGATGGTGGCAGGGGGTGGTACTGAAGATGACTCAGGCATGTCTTCTATGGTGAAGGGCAATCCAGAGAATTGGGCCCTGGCATGGGACCACTCATGATATTGGGCTGATGCCACATTATTGCACTTCCCTAGAATGGTGATTCCCTTGGTTTGAACATGATCCCAGGCCCAGGCAGCCTGCCTAACAGTTTCCAGACTAATCTTGTTCTCACAGTAGAGGGTCTCAACCAGGTCCTGTGCCTTAGGAGTATGGACCAGTGCATAGCCCAATTGCCTTCTGAACAGCAGAGGGTTGTAATTGATACTTCCCTTAACTCCTACTAGGGGTACATTGGGAAAGTGCCCACAGCTGGTGATTATATCTCTGCCCTTGGTGCTTTGAGTACACCATCTGATATCTGCTGAAGTTAGGACAGTGAGTCTCTTAGCCCAGTTGCTTTGCTGATGAGGGTTTAGAAATGCATCTGTCCTGGGTAGATGCCTGAGAAGCCAAGCATGGAATAATGGAGCACAACACCTCACCAACTTGCCCCTCTGCTTCTCATTCCTCTGATGTACTGAGTAATAGAGATCTCCTAACAAGGTTGGCACTGGGTTCTTCAGGATGAACAAATGGATGGCATTCTTGCTAATGAATCGAGGCTCATCTGCAAACAACACAATTCCATATACACTTAAAGCCAACAAAGCACAAACAGCTTTCCAATCTCCCAGGGAGGCCTTCAGACTAGCTTGAGAAATTAGGAAGTCCAGATGAAAACCAGGGATCCCAGCTTTAGTGGTCATATGCTGCTCAATCAAAGTAGGTTCCAGGTGCAAAGCTTTTGCTATCTCTCCATTGCTGGGAAAGACCATTTCAGGATTGAAAGGGATTTCCCTCTTGATAGGCAAACCAATCAAAGATGAGTATTCTTCCAAAAGAGGACCCAACTGAAAGTCTTGAAAGGTGAAACATCTCAATGGGGGGTCATAAAACTGAATACAGGTATGGATCAGACTTCTCTGTGATGGGTCCAAATCCATAACCAAGTCAAGTATATCCCCATAATGCTCCCTGAACAAAGGTATGTGATCTGGAGTGATCAGGGTTTGGATCCTCCTGATGTCTGACAAGTCTGGTTGGAAGAAATGATAAGTGATGTTGCTTTTCTTTGGAGCCATGATGCTGAAGACTGAGTAGAGAAAGTGCTGATGAAGATGCTGAGAAGTGGGCCACTGGCTGGCTAGTGCAAGTAACTGAAGTAAATGGCTGATAAGCTGAAGCAAGTGTTGGTGGAGATAGGTCAAAACTGCAGATGGGGTCAAAACCAAAACCAGAATGAAGGTGGATACCCTGAAACACAAATAAGCAAATGTTAATATGATGCAATGAGTATGTATGCAAATGAAATGCAAGGGTTTGTGACTGAGCTGGATCTGATTAACTGCCTTGATATAAGCCCAAGTGTGTTCAAGAAATCCAGATGGAGGTCTATAAATCCAGTAACCAAGGTGGGGGACTCAAATAAAGAGCCACAAGTCCAGGGTTTTAGAATCACAAGAACTGTCCAACATGGAGTATTCTTAACAAAGTCAAAGTAACAGGGTATTCTGAGGTCAAGGTACCTGCAAACCTGTAAACAGCCCAACCCCCTCACAGGTGATGATCTAGAACAAGGATCCTCAGACTTGGATCAGTTATGAGAAGTGTAAACACTTCTAACCCGGAGGTACAGTGTTTACAATAACCATAACAATTCCTCCTCTAATTCACCTCAGTTTCTGAACGTCAATGCTAAAAGGTCATCCAGACTTAGCAGGCTTCCCAGATAGCCCTAGCATTGCAGGAAATCCGCAACACAGAGTTCTCAAGAAGAAACCCATATCTGAACCGTGTTTCATATTCCCGCACCAGACCGAAATGGAATGGGAAAGAATATGATTCACTCTAGCCTAGGTGTCACTCAGGTCCCAGGTATAGGACCTTAACTCTCAACGAATCACCCACCCACCAAAGCAAACAACAGATCCAGCCAGCAACAATGACAGTATGATATAAATGCAATAAAGAAAGCAGTAAAGTAACTGTACATAAAGCAATAAACAAAAATAAATACAAGCACAAACAAGCACATAACACCCCAGTAAACACAAATCAATCAAGCGCTAGGAGGAACCCACAAAAAGAACCAGAAGCCCTGGTTGCAGCATAAGGGTCCCCAGCAGAGTCGCCAAGTTGTCGCTCCCGATAAATGACACCGGGTCAGATAAGGGTACAGACGCGAACGGTCGGCGAAGGGAACAATGAGAACACACAGCCGTGAACTCACTGGAGATGAAAAGAGTCGCCAGCTAGGCATTTTTATCCCGGAGGAAAGGCAATGCTGCATAGACCTAGAAAAAGATGGATAAGACGGTTTGCGAACCAGAGAGACTGAGAAAGGGGGTTGGTTACAACCTGGGAAGGTATTAGCACCCAGATTGTCCGTCGTACTCGACGGGATCCACGCTTAAAAGATTTGTGTTTTAGAGGGGTAGTGTCAGTGCATTTTGTGTGTAGAAGAGCTGGAAAAGGATGTACAGGTGTCAGTGTAAAGTGAAGTGAAGTGTATAAATGATGTGTCAGTGTAAGAATGAGAATGAATTGCTCATGATAATGAGGCTAAAAGAATGATGCTGAAAGAGGGGGGAATGTACAGAGACTTTTGTTCGATAACTGTTAAGTTATGCCTACGTATCCTCTCGTGCAATGAGGAAGTCAGAACACCGTAGTTCGACCCAAAGAGACTGAAGGGTGAATTGACTTGTGAACTGCTTACTTGCCTATGCTCAAGTGTATGATCTGTCTGGCACAGATGCAAACTGTCTTGCATTAGACGGAAGAAGCAAGTTCTCGTTTATGAGTGAAGGTGATGAGAAAAGAATCCCGAAGGAGACGATTATTGTTTATTTTTGTGTTTTCAGTCTTTTTATTTCTTTTTGGAGTTTGTCGTAAGATAATGAGCTTAAGCCTAAACCAATGGGTTAGTAAACTCATCACATCTTCCCTCTGATTAGGGGTAATGAGAATTACCTTAAGTGTGAAGTCAGATTCTCACACTTAATCACCTTTGGTATAGGACTAAGATCATTAACCTACTTGTGATTATTTAGATGTTTTTGTGATTTTTGTTTAGTGTTGAGTAATGAGGTTAAGCCACAATCGAGGATTAAACAGACTCATTACACCATCCTAATAGAAGGATAATAGATGAGAATGTTTAAGCTGAGGAAGACTCCTCAACTTAATCCATGATTAGGGATTAAACTCATGACAAAACAAGCCTTTAATTAAGTGGATTTTAGATTAATGGTATGATGATGAAGTGATTTTTATGATTTGTAAGACAACTTGAAGGGGACTTGTCCATTAACACTAGGGTTAGTCCTTCTTAACCACTTAAGGAAGAAATAGAACCCTAATGCAAGGCCCAAGTTACAAGTGTGATGTCTTGATGGTTATTAAGTGGATTGATTAAGAGATTTAAACACATTAAGGGTTTAACACTTAGGATTAAAGTTATACACTCCATCCTAAGAGAAGGATGCAGGCATAAGCTTAATCACAAAGTCTTAAAGCCTTTAGGGTTTAGTCCCTGATTATGAGGTGAGAAGAGAAGACTCAAAGAGAGACACAAAGGTAAAAACTATGAGGGGAGACTAATCAAAATCCTAATTCATTGTCATGCTTTGGTTGTCCCTAAAGTTTGTGTGGTTTGCAGGAACATTCTTCAGAGGAGCCACCAGGGAGCAGATGAACAAGATCAAGAGAAGCAAAGTGACTTGCTTCATTCAAGAAGTCAAGTCACTTGAAGAGAGAAAGTGGGAAGAAGAAGAATGAGCAAGCTCAAGCCCACACACAAATAAAATGCAGCAATGGATGCAAAGGAGATGAAAAGGAAAGTTATGAGAAGTGAAGGCAAATTCACTTCTCAATTTTACTTACCACCTGAAATGTTAGAAAGAAATGCAATGCAATGCAAGATGAGATGAAATGGTATGATGCTAAGCAAAACCAGAAGCATGTTGATGATGATTATGATGTTATGAGGTGCTGCAAACATGAGGCAAGGCATGGAGATGCCCATACAAGATCATGGATGCAAATGATGCAAGCTTAGAAGCATGAATGAACATGAAAAGTTATGAAGCATACAAGGCAAATAACATGGCAAATATGTGATGTAATGATCAAACATGCTTCCTACATGTCTTAAGATGCCAAATGAATCACAAGAATGCACAAAATGCAAAGACAAGTCAAGTTATGCAAGAGAATTGCAAGAGGGATGCAAATGGAAGCCCAAATTAGGGTTTATGAATCAAACATCAAACCAAAACTCAAAACAGAAGCAAACCCTAAGATGAAAAATGGAAAATGCCACCCAAAGAAACCCTAAACCTATAATAAACCACTGCCCAAAGGGGAGCTCTCAACTCTCAACCAAACTCAAGATATGAATTTTCTAAGTTATTAGGGTTTTTTAGGATTCTTAACAAAAGAAATGCCAAACAAATTGAAATTGAGGAAGCAAATCAAGGCCATTTAATCCTAGAAACTACATGCTAAACATAAGACAAAGCAAAAAGAATCAATGTCCAAACCTTCTTAGATAGGCAGAAATGAATTTTTGAATCCATGATCAAAATAATGCATAAAAAATGATTTAATTCAATGAAAAATTCTTAAAATGCATCAAGATCAAAAAAGAAATTTGGTTTAAAGGTTGGACAATGTTTCTAAATGTCTTAGAACATTTCATGATTTTTTTTGTAATTTTTAAATACCTAAAAGTATTTTTAATTAATTAATTCCCATTAATCAATTAAAAATAAACTTTTAAATATTTAAAAATACTTTTTTAATGCTAAAAATGAAAATAAAAATATTTTTGTGCTTTAAAAATTAATAAAACTCAGAGGAAAAAGTTTCATAATTTTTATGTATTTTTTGCTATTTTAAATAAATTGTGCAAGTTAATTGAAATAAAAATGAATAAAAATTAAATGAAAATGAAAGTCAAAGGAAAGGATGGCTGAGATGCAATCTGGTTTCAAAAGGGTGGACTGCGCGCGCGAATGGAGGGTGTAGATTCACTCTGAGCAAATTAATTTAATTACAATTAATTAAAACTAATTTAGTGGATTAGGGCTAATTGGGAAGATCCTGGCCATTCACACGCGCGGGAGGTCAAGGGAGTCAACGGATCCTACGGCCCAAGTTCAAATGGCACTAATTACAGGGATTATGCCCTAAACATTTTCAGGTGGCCGGAGAAGACCTCCGGTCGTCTTCTCCGGTGGGAAGTCCACCTGAAAATCTCCAAACTCTCTCAAAACGTATCAAAAATTAAAACCAAGCACAAAGAAATGAACCCCATGATCTCCTGAATCAAAACCCTAAGTCCAAACAAATTTCTTCTTCCTCAAAACCATGAATCGAACAGAACAAGTTCTAGGGCACGCAGGTTTCAGAGACAAATTAAACTCTCAAATCAAAGCCATTTTCGAAACCAATGACATCAGGATGATCAGTGAATCACATAGAACAAGTTTATAACATGAAAAATGATTTCTGGAAAAAATAATTTCAAGCTACCTGAGATTTGGAGCTTTCAACTTGAGGACTTTCTGGCCACTTCTCCTTGTGCAATCCACTCCACTTGATCCCCAGAAGATGTTTGAATGCTCAAAAGGAGTTTATGTTGGCTGGATAATGAGATTCGAAAGCTCCTGCTCAAGCTTGGTCAGAAATGGCAATGGTGTTCCAGGCACTTTCAGGTCATTGTGAATGGTTGTTTGTGATCCTGAGGATGAATGGAGAAGGTCTGGAGTGTTTGTTTGTATGTTTGTGAGCTATGGTGAGAGTTTCGAATGAAACTGCAAAATGAAGTGGGAAATGGCAGTGGGATGTTCTGGCTGTTTTTGGCTTGTGTTCTTGGTGCTTTGTGGTCTATGGAGCAAGGTGAGTTGAATGGTGAAAATGGTTGAAGTGTTTGCAGGCTGTGTAAGCAGATTCGAAGCAAGTTGCAACTTGGTGTGTTTTTGTGAATGTGATGGTATGAATGTGTTTCAGCCTTGCCTTGTGTTATGTCTTGCTTGCAAATTGTCCACATAACTCTCTCTCATTGGTCAGTTGACAAGACATGCCCTTTATTGATTGGTAAGTTACCTTTTGCAAAAAGTCAAATAATGTGTAAGAGAAGTATGGCTCATGATCTAGGCAAGTACAAGGCATGGGCTGGCGCAGCAAGAGTGAGGGAGAGGCCTAGCAAAGCTCAGCATCCAAGGCTGCAAGTTGTAGGAAGCATGATCATGAGTTTTGCAACTTGTTGTAACTTTGGTTCACATGTGAGAAAGTCTTGTTACACAAACCAAACCATGTGGAAACTTGGTCCAATTCTGATTTTCAAGGCTCATAGAATGTTTGTGTAATGGTTTGAAATGAATTAGAGGTCACAAAATGCATTGGTTCATGATTTTGCAAAATTTCCATTTGAGGCATGCCTTGAAAATCAATGATTTTAGCCAACTTTGTCACACCATAACTTTTGATCCAAGAAGAGTTTGATCATGTTCTTGTACTTTTTGAAAAGGGAAATATGAGATCTACAACTTTCATGACCAAAGTTTTTCCATTTGAAGCATTTTTGGACCAAGAATCAAGGCTTGAAAAATGACCTAAAATGATGCATTCTTGAAAAGTCAACTATGCCCAAAAAGTCAACATTTGCAAAAACCCTAAATTCTTGATTTTTATGAACTTCAACCTTCTTCCATGATCAAATAAAGATCATATACACTCAAAATGATGAAGATCACCCATTGGTTGGGTCATTGGGGGCCTCAGATGCCCTGATTTTACACTGACTTGTCTGAAAAGTCAACCCTTGATCAGATGACTTCCCCATGGAATTTCTTCATGAAAATTGATATGCATACTCCCTATACCATATAAAGAGCAATGGAAATAAGAATGACCAAAAAATTTGGTGTTATGGCCTCTGAAACCAAAACCCTAATTTTCAGTCAACTGTGCAGTTTAACCTGGCTCTGCATCCACTCAAACCCTGGTTCTTGTGATTCCTCTGCATTTTTGACTTTGTGGAGATGGAATATGATATGAGGACACACATGGACCCCTTTGAGTTGATTGGTGGCCTTTGGAATGGCTTAAGATGCTTTGGGATTGCTCAGATCACAAACCCTAGGTGCAGATGCCTTAGAAACTATGCAGTGAATAAAAAATGTGATATGAGATGATGTGATTGTGTTTATGCATATGAGAATGATCAAAAGCCATGGTGTGAATGGGTGAGGGCAAATTTGGGGTGTTTACAATGGATTAAGTTGAGGAGCCTTCCTCAGCTTAAATGTTCTCATCTATTATCCTTCTATTAGGATGGTGTAATGAGTCCATTAAATCCTTGATTATGGCTTAAACTCATTACTTAACACTAAACAAAAACAACAAAAACATCTAAATAATCACAAGTAGGTTAATGATCTTAATCCTACATCATGGTGATTAAGTGTGAGGTGCTTACTTCATACTTAAGGTATTCTCATTACCCCTAATCAGATGGAGGATGTGATGAGTTTACTAACCCTTGGTTTAGGCTTAAGCTCATTTTCTTATGACAAACTCCAAAAAGCAATAAAAGATTGAAAATATCTAAAACAAACAATAATCGTCTCCTTCGGGATTCTTTTCTCACCTCATTCACTCACAAACGAGAACTTGCCTCTTCCGTCTGATGCAAGACAGTTTGCACCTGAACCAGACAGGTCATACACTTGAGCATGGACAAGTAAGCAGTTCACAAGTCAATTTATCTTTCAGTCTCTTTGGGTCGAACTATGGTGTTCTGACTTCCTCATTGCACGGGAGGATACGTAGGTATAACTTAATAGTTATCGAACAAAAGTCTCTGTATATTCCCCCTCCTTCCAGCATTATTCATTAAGCCTCATAATTTTGAGCATTTCATTCTTGTTCTTACACTGACACTTCTCTTATACACTTCACATTTATTTTACACTGACACTTGCATTCTTTCCAGCTTTGATACACAAATTGCACTGACACTACCCCTTTAAAACACAAATATTTTAATCGTGGATCCCGTCGAGTACGACGGACAATTTGGGTGCTAATACTTTCCCAGGTTGTAACCAACCCCCTTTCTCAGTCTCTCTGGTTCGCAACCGTCTTATCCATCTTTCCTTAGGTTTATGCAGCATTACCTTTCCCTCGGGATAAAAATGCCTAGCTGGCGACTCTATTCATTTCCTTCTCTTTCGCCGACCGTTCGCGTCTGTACCCCATTTGACTTAGCCTCATTTGGTGGGAGCGACAATGAGGTTAATCCCTAATCAGGGATTAAGTTGAGGAGCCTTTCTCAGCTTAAATGTTCTCATCTATTATCCTTCTATTAGGATAGTGTAATGGGCCCATTAAATCCTTGATTATGGCTTAAACTCATTACTTAACACTAAACAAAAAACTCAAAAAACATCTAAATAAATACAAGTAGGTTAATGATCTTAATCCTACATCATGGTGACTAAGTGTGAGGTGTTTACTTCATACTTAAGGTATTCTCATTACCCCTAATCAGAGGGAAGATGTGATGAGTTTACTAACCCTTGGTTTAGGCTTAAGCTCATTAACTTATGACAAACCACAAAAAGCAATAAAAGACTGAAAACATCAAAAACAAACTATAATCGTCTCCTTCAGGATTCTTTTCTCACTTCATTCACTCATAAACGAGAACTCGCTTCTTCCGTCTAATGCAAGACAGTTTGCACCTGAGCCAGACAGGTCATACACTTGAGCATAGACAAGTAAGCAGTTCATAAGTCAATTTATCTTCCAGTCTCTTTGAGTCGAACTACGGTGTTCTGACTTCCTCATTGCACGAGAGGATATGTAGGCATAACTTAACAGTTATCGAACAAAAGTCTTTGTATATTCCCCCCTCTTCCAGCTTTATTCATTTAAGCCTCATAGTCTTGAGCTTTGCACTCTTTCCTTACACTGACACTCCTTTTCTTCACTTCACTTTCCAGAACTGACACCTGTACATCCTTTTCCATCTTTTTGCACAAAATAGCACTGACACTACCCCTTTAAAACACAAATATTTTAAGCGTGGATCCCGTCGAGTACGGCGGAAAATCTGGGTGCTAATACCTTCCCAGGTTGTAACCAACCCCCTTTCTCAGTATCTCTGGTTCGCAACCGTCTTATCCATATCTTTTCCTAGGTTTATGCAGCATTACCTTTCCTTCGGGATAAAAATGCCTAGCTGGCGACTCTTTTCAGTTCACCCTTAATCTCTCTCTTTCACCGACCGTTCGCGTTTGTACCCCTTCTGGCCCTGTGTCATTTGGTGGGAGCGACACTCAACAACGCCATTCATCCTTGGCCTATAAGGAGAAGAGTTATGGTGTTGGATCTTGAAGTCCCGACACAGTTCTTCCATCATTTTGTTGTTCAAATTGGAACCATTATCAGTAATGATTCACTCGGGTACTCCATATCGACAGATGATGTCTCTCTTCAGGAATCTGGCTACCACTTGTCTGGTGGCGTTTGCGTATGAAGCTACTTCAACCCACTTGGTGAAGTAATCAATGGCTACCAGGATGAATCTGTGGGCATTTGAAGCAGTCGGTTTGATCTTTCCGATCATGTCAATGCCCCACATGGAAAAGGGCCAAGGTGAAGTCATTACGTTCAAAGGATTTGGAGGCACATGCACCTTATCTGCATAAATCTGGCATTTGTGGCACTTTCTGGCATAGGCACAACAGTCTGCATCCATTGTGATCCAGTAATAACCTGATCTCAATAATTTCTTAGCCATTGCATGTCCTCCAACATGGGTACCGAAACATCCTTCATGCACCTCGTGCATCAGTAAGTCCGCTTCTTTCTTATCAACACATCTGAGAAGTACCATGTCAAAGTTTCGCTTGTACAAGGAACCATCAACATTCAGGAAGAAACTACTAGCCAGCCTTCTTAATGTCTTCTTATCATTGGATGATGCCCTAGGTGGGTATGTTTGATCCTCTAAGAAGCATTTGATGTCATGGAACCAAGGCTTGTCATCTTTTGCAATGTCCACGGAGAATACGTATGCTGGTCGGTCAAGTCTGGATACCGAAATCCGAGGTACATAATTGGCAGTCTGAATCTTAATCATGGAGGAAATGGTAGCTAAAGCATCTGCGAACTTATTTTCGTCTCGAGGGATGTACTCAAGTTTGACTGTTGTAAAGAAAGTCAACAATCTCCTTGTATAGTCACGGTATGGAGTCAGATGCTCCTGGTGAGTGTACCATTTACCGTTGGTCTGATTGATTACCAAAGCTGAATCTCCGAATACAATTAAAGTCTTGATCCTGAGGACAATGGCTTCCTCAAGACCCATGATACATGCTTCGTATTCATCTTCGTTGTTAGTGCATGCAAAGGTGAGTTTTGCCGAGAAAGGAATATGAACTCCTTTAGGTGTAATGAGCACTGCACCGACTCCACGACCATTCATATTAACAGCACCATCAAACATCATTGTCCATTCTTCTTCTGGGTCAGGCCCTTCAGTGTGAACAGGCTCTTCATGATCTTTTTCTTTCAGGAACATGATGTCTTCATCAGGGAAGTCAAATCTCATTGGTTGGTAATCATCAATGGGTTGCTCATCCAGATAATCAGACAATACACTGCCCTTGATGGCTTTTTGAGATGTTTACTGAATGTCATACTCTGTCATAATCATTTGCCATCTTGCAACCCTTCCGGTAAGTGATGGCTTCTCAAATATGTACTTGACTGGATCCATCTTTGAGATCAACAAAGTAGTGTGGGTCAACATATACTGTCTTAGTCGGCGAGCAGCCCACGCTAAAGTACAACAAGTTTTCTCGAGCAGTGAATAACGCTGTTCACAGTCGGTAAACTGTTTGCTTAGGTAGTATATTGCATACTCTTTTTGACCAGACTCGTCATGCTGGCCCAACACACACCCTATTGATCCTTCTAATACTGTCAGGTACATTATTAGAGGTCTTCCTTCAACTGGAGGCATAAGGATTGAAGTTTCTTATAGGTACTCCTTGATTTTGTCTAAAGCATTCTGACAATCTTCATTCCACCTGACCATTTGTTCCTTTCTTAATAGTTTGAACAGGGGCTCACAGGTTGCAGTAAGGTGAGATATGAACCTTGAAATGTAGTTCAATCTACCTAAGTACCCTCGAACTTCTTTTTCAGTCCTAGGTGCAAGCATCTCCTGAATGGCTTTGACTTTGTCCGGATCAACTTCAATTCCTTTTTCACTTACAATGAATCCCAGCAGCTTACCGGAACGTACCCCGAATGTGCATTTGTTGGGGGTTCAGCTTCAACTGATACTTTCTCAGACGCTTGAACAACTTCAGCAGATTTACCAGATGATCTTCTTCAGTGAGGGACTTGGCAATCATGTCATCCACGTAACATTCAATTTCTTTGTGGATCATGTCGTGGAATAATGTTACCGTAGCCCGTTGATAAGTAGCACCGACATTCTTCAATCCAAATGGCATTACCTTATTATAGTATGTGCCCCAAGGTGTGATGAAGGTAGTCTTCTCCATGTCTTCAGGTGACATCCTGATCTGATTATACCCAAAAAAACCATTCATGGAGGAAAACACTAAGAACTGAGCCATGTTGTCGACCAATACATCAATGTGAGGTAAAGGGAAATCATCCTTCGGGCTAGCTCTGTTCAGATCTCGGTAATCCACACACATCCTTACTTTGCTATCCTTCTTAGGCACTGGTACAATGTTATCAACCCACGGCGGGTAACTAGTTACAGCAAGGAAACCGGCGTCCCACTGTTTTTGTACTTCTTCTTTAATCTTCGTGGCCATATCCGGACGAGTACGGCGTAACTTCTGTTTCACTGGAGGCATTCTTCTTTCAAAGGCAGCTTGTCCATAACAATGTCAGTATCCAGACCTGGCATGTCTTGATAGGACCAAGCAAAGACGTCGATGTATTCTCGAAGAATATCAATAAGTTGTTCCTTCACTGAATCTTGCAGACTGGCCCCGATCTTCACTTCTTTCAAGTTTTCTTCAGTACCAAGATTCACTATTTCAACCTTCTCCTGATGAGGAGTAATCACTTTCTCTTCTTGCCTCAACAACCTGGCTAACTCTTTAGGTAACTCATAGTTTTCTTCAACCCCTTCATCGGCTTGATTAATCGGATTGTCGAAGTCATACAAGGTCATAGCAGTGTTGTTGTTGGTGCAATATGGAGGATAGTCTCTGCAAGGGTTGAGATTGGTTCGTTTTAGTGATCAGTTTTAATCTTGTTTAGAAAAAGTGAAAATGAAGTTATTTATTTTGAAAACATTGCCATTTCATTGTTTTGTACAAAAGTGAAAAATGAAAAGACAGTGAGCGAAAAAGAGACTCGTTTGCAAATGATGTCCGATATTCATTGATTAATCATTTGCACAAAATTTCAATATGGCCCTATTACAAAATGAGTCCTGACACCTTGGGCAAGATGCAGGACTTGATGCATGCTAAAAGACAGGAAATAATAATTACTCTGCAGGAGTAACCCTTATAATTTCCTGGGAAGACCAGTTAAGGACTTGGTTCCTCAGGATCCTTGGACGTATCCAGCTCTCCAGGTTGCGGTCGCTTTCCTCCTCGTCTTCCAGATTATTAACAACATCTGGGGTGAGCATCCCCCACTGACAAATTTGGGCTCCTTGGCAGCCTTTGATTGATCTTGTCGGATTGGTCTATAACCCAATCCGAATCTATCTTCCTTCTTTTCCAATGGCAGCAACTTGCCCCAGCCTTGAGTAGTACCTTCTTCAACAAACTTCTGGGCTTGCTGATAAAAGATGATCGAAGTTCCCATCTTGTCCTCCTGGGATGCAGCCAATACTCCAGTAGCCTCATTAACATTTAAGGCCTCAAACCCTTGGCTCATTGTCTCATGGATTTCACCATCCATCTCAATATATTTGTATGTAGCTAGATGGCTAACAAATATGTCTTCCTCACCACAAATGGTGATAATTTGTCCTTCCCATTCGTACTTCAGTTTCTAGTGAAGGGTCGACGTTACTGCACCTGCAGCGTGAATCCATGGTCGACCTAGCAAACAGCTATATGCCGGCTGTATGTCCATCACATAGAAAATGGTCTTAAAGACCTATGGACCGATTACCATTGGCAACTCCACCTCTCCCAAAACAGATCTTTTGGATCCCATCATACTCTAGCTTGACAAGGGCTTTCTTGGGTAGGACTTTGAGTGAGGACCCGGTGTCCGCAAGCACATGAGTCAAGTCAGCACCTTTGCACTCCAAGGTTATATGCAAAGCTTTGTTGTGGAGATGTCCTTCTGTTGTCAAATCAGCATCGGTGAACCCTAGCCCATGGCTAGTGTTGACATTCGATACCACTATTTCCAGCTGATTCACAGTGATCTCTTCTGGCACGTAGGCAGCGTGCAGAACTTTGAGAAGTGCATCCCTATGGGCTTCGGAACATAGCAGCAGAGATAGGATTGAGATCTTTGAAGGAGTCTGGTGGAGCTGGTCCACAACTTTATAGTCACTTCTTTTAATGATTCTCATAAACTCATCCACATCTTGATCGAAGGATGACTTATGAGTTTCTTTGGGTGCAAATTCTTCCGGTATAACACTCTTGCCTTTGGCTTTGGCAACAGCCTCTACCTCAGTGTTGTTTCTAAGGATTTGTGAATCGAAGAGACGTCCGCTTCGGGTGAAGCCTCCGCCTCCCCCAACATTGTCCACTTGGGGAGTGAGAACTGGAGAATCAAGAAGGACTTTCTCTCCATTGCAGTATAGATTAGCACCATAATGCCATGATATAGCACTGTCTTTGTCATATGGGATTGGCCCGGGCACTGTGATGGTGATTGGGCTTACTGTTGTAGTTGTTGGGACTACAGTGGTCTCTGGATCATAAAAGATTGTTACAGGACCTCTGGTGGGTATAGGTAAAGGTGAATTGAAGCTTTGTTGAGACTGTTGTTGAGGTTGAAAGTTGTTAGAACTCTGGACCGTTGTCGGGTCATAATAGATTTACTATGCCAAACAAGACCTTAGACAGTGCTTTTTTTAGCCTTAGACAGCGCTTTAAAGCGCTGTCTAAACCTCCGCTGCTAAAGGTTTAGACAGCGCTTTTTTAAATCTTAAAAGCGCTGTCTAAGAGATGTCTAAGGTACCCTTAGACAGCGCTTTTAGGAATACCTTGGACAGCGCTTTTGAAAAAGCGCTTTCTAAGCCCAAATACCTTAGACAACGCTTTTGGTGAAAGCGTTGTCTAATCCCCTCCTATTTTAATTTTTTTAGGTATACCTTAGACAGCGCTTTTCAAAAGCGCTGTCTAAGCCCCCCCCCCCCTTAGACAGCGCTTTTGCCAAAAGTGATGTCTAAGGTATACGGAAGTTTTTGCAGCTTTTGTTTTAAACCACATTTTTTCCAGGTTTATAAACCAGAATTTCTATCTGTTTTCAACCAAATTTTGGCAGACAAATATCACATTTTATATATGCCATTTCAAACCATTTTGGCCTTTTTTCTACCAATTTTTGGCTAACAAATATATATATACCAATTCAAACCAATTTTTCCTTAAATGTATCAAAATATATACAAATTTATGTACACATTTACAAGTCATTACATATACTACAAATGTACAATATAATTACACAAATTTATGTACAAATTTACAAGTCATGTACAATATACTACAAATTTACAAGTCATTACTTAAAACATTGAGCTCTATGATGAATTGACACCATTCCTCTTTGATATCGTCCACTTGATCCTTTGTATAAAATGCACACTTGAATTCATCAAAGTACTACATAAAAATATAACATAGTTTGATTTAATTTAAACTATTTAATTATATGAGATATGTGTAAATATAAAAATAACTCATAAGTTAGAAATACATACATCGGTGAGAATCTCTAATCGGCCCAAAACAAGAGTATCTCGCATAAACCTCAACATGAAATACCTGCAATCTATTTGATTACGTTGTTGAGGACACTACATATGAAAAAAAATATGGATAAATCCTAAGTTTTATCAAGTGTCATCACTAATATAATAAAAAATGTGATAATTAAAAATATACCGCCACTTGAATCCATGTAATGGAGTTGGCGCCCCTCTTTGAGGTTTGGATATCTCGTTGGGCCCGAAAAGCTTGTAGCATGCTAATAAAATAAAAATGAAGCAATTAGAACAATTCACATAAACTAAGAAAATTTTTGAACATTCTCACTTACGTGTCAATTATGACCTTCATATCCGGGTATGTTGTCCAATCATTTCCTAACGAGTCAAGATAATATACGATTTCTCGGATAGGATTGGTTGTGAGCAACAACCAATGTCCACTGTAATGATTAAGCAAATGTTAGATGTTAACTTGGAAAAAAATTATAATAGATGAATTTAGAATGAAATTCTAACCCGGTATTAAACGGTATAAAAAACAACTTCTCCGCATCTTTATTGTCCATGAGGATCCGAAGAACATACTCCATCACGGTATCCGGTCTACTTAAGATTAAACTTAAGTTGACGGTCGCGGGTGCTAAGAATCCGAATGACACGTCCAAACCATTGGGGCGCATCAATTTGTCATACAAAAACCTAATATAGAAACATCATTAACATTAGACACCTCTTTTGAAACCTAAAGTAAATAAGTTGTTCAATTAATAAAACAAAGTAGACCGGATTTACCTAATATATGTATTGACAACGGTGACGCCGATTTCTTCACGACCAAAAACTTGCATGAAGTCTTCATTACCAATCATTTGGTCGTAATCAAAGCCGAAAATCCCTACCTCCATATGTATATTCCAAACACCTCCGGTCGGTATAGCGGTCATCTCTAAAAATGTCCTGAGGCACGACCTATACTTGGTGGTAGGTTTTTTCCTGGCTACGGTCTTCTTAGCACCAGTACTTTTTACCCGTGCGGAGGCGTTGCTAACCTCCTTTTTTTGTTGTGCGGAGGCGTTGCTAACCTCATTTTCTTGAAGCTACATGTCATATAAATAGTTAGATCAAATTAAGAATGTAACAACTTCCATGAATATATGTCATATAATTGTATATTACCTTTTTTCTTGAAACCACGGACTCGGTATGCCGCGGAATAGCATTATCTTTTGATTTGGATTTTGTGGGAGTCTATTTAACATAACCAAGGAAAATATGTACGTAAAATGCGTGTAAAAAGTTTGAATATACACATTAAAGTTAACATAGGTTTTAGGCATACCTCATATCCTATGCATATGAGGTTTGTCGGCCATGCAACAAACGAACCTACTGCTTCGTCCACCGTTGTTGCATCCGAATCATCGTTAGGATATGGTAATGATGCATTCGGCTCAACTGCAATATCAACCGATACATTCAAACATCTAGCAGGGAGCTCTCTAGTGTGGAGTAATACTCCGCTAACGTTATGCACTTTTCCCTTGCCAACCATCTGATAGTATGGTGACGACAAATATAGCTGACAATGGGAAATGCCCTAAAACCAATAATAACAAGAAATTGTTAATGTGTATATATGTCAAATACATAATTTAAGCAAATAGTTCAATTTAAGACAATTATATGTAATTACCTCTGGAATGTTCGGCTGAAAGGTACAGTTGATACTGTCTTTGTCCGAACCATCTTTGAAACATGCTGAGGCGCTAGCCTCTCTTTCTCTCCTCAATGCATCAAGCTCAGCTTGCATGGCTTCCAATCTTGCATGAAGATCCCGATTACTAGGAGCCTTTCCTTTTTTAACACTCAGGGAGGTCGGAGTGACTCCAAATCCCTTAACCCTCACCCGACCAGAATACTCAGGGACATCTAATGCCCGACTAAGTATGCTCCTAGTATCATCGGGAGATAAAGACTGAGATAGCACCTCCTGAAAAATCAGATGAATACCGTATACTTGTCAAATATTTGTGTATAAAAATGTTATTAAATTAATGAAAAAAATGTTATACTTACACATTTCTGGTATACGTGTAAAACTTCTTCTTGAGGAACTCCAGATTTTCCCACACGGGCTTCCTTCCACAAAACATGTGCAGGAAGAGATGTTTCTGAACTTTTCTCCTTCTGCAGCTACACATTAAGTCATACAATTTGATCAGATAAAACTAATATATGATGAACAAATTTGTTATCGCAATTTATAAATACTTACCATGGATTGTTCTCAGCGTCCATATCCAACACGTCCTTTTCGGTACGGATATGCGGGACTTGATGCTCCTTCCCGATTTGTGGCACTTATTCTTTTAAAAACCGGGTCTTGTCGTTTGGATTTGAAAGCTTCCCATTCTTCAGCTGATATCAAACTTTCATATTTTTTAGGAAGCTCCGCATCCACATAATTACCATCCGCATCCCTAAGGAACTTGGATGATAAAAATGTTCGAAACCCTCTTAAAAGCTTTCCGGCCAATTTCATACAAAAACCTCTTCTTTCTTCTTCGATGTTAAAACATCGCTAAGAAAAACATACAAATTGATAGTTAGTACCGATAATTGAAAAAACATAATTGATACCGTATAATTAAGGGCCAAATGATTGTACCTTTATCTCACTCCAAATTTTTTCTTTGGAGTCATTCAGCTCTTTGTTTCTCCCATCATCACAGGTAATGTGAATTTCATTCCTTACTAGTGCACCGATAAAACTAGTTAAGGTATGCCCATTAGGTTCTACAAGCTGTCCCTGGTGGCTCCAATAGACATCTAGTATGATGCCTCGAGATCTTCCTTGGACCACCCTTCTCATTACTGTGATGCCTCTTCGAATTTCTTCTTCCGCGGATACTTTTTTACTAACTTCCTCATGTTGGTCATCAGCCATGTCTAACCTGTAATAAACCAAGGAAACCATCAAATATCAAATATAACTTATAATCATAGCAATTGAAAACAAAAATATAACGAAATCATGCATTATCAGATATAACTTATAATCAAAGCAATTGAAAACAAAAAAAATAAAGAAATCATGCATTATCAGATATAACTTATAATCAAAGCAGTTGAAAACAAAAATATAACGAAATCATGCATTATCAGATATAACTTATAATCAAAGCAATTGAAAACAAAAATATAACGAAATCATGCATTATCAGATATAACTTATAATCAAAGCAATTAAAAACAAAAAAATAAAGAAACCATGCATAATTTACCTCAGTCACTAACATCTCTTTCTTTTCTTTGTTGGAATATTAATCACTTGTTTCTTAGCAATGCGTACGGATGAATTGATCCAAATTCCCTCATTATGATCGTTTCTTATATATGAATCATCCGGTATAAGATCATCAACTTCATCATTTCTATTCAACTCATTCCGTCTAATGCATGACTCATTCTCAACATCAATATCACATTGATCGACACCGCTATCATCAGTCACTTTGTTAGAGAAAAGCACTATAGACCATTTTGTACTCTTCGGGTCATTCACATAGAACACTTGTTTAGCTTGAGATGCTAGAATAAAAGGTTCATCTTTGTACCCCACCCTAGTAAGATCAACTTGCAAAAATCCAGACTTATCCATTCGTATGCCACTACTATTCACCCACTTACAACCAAAGATGGGAACTTGAAACTTCTCGTAATCAAACACCCAAATGTGCTCAATAACTCCAAAATATGACAAATTTGCATATTTGGGATTTAAGTCCTTCATACTTGATATATGCATTGCTTCAGCTAGCACGGTGACACCACTATTTTGCATAGTACTCTTATCATCTTGTTCTTTGGTATAAAATGTGTATCCGTTAATTGAGTATGCGCTATGGAAAACACATGCAAACTTGGACCATATGCCAAACATCTCAACCTTTCTGTTACTGAAGAAGGATCTGAAGAGCGCTTCGAATAAATATGATCCTTCAACCATTGTATGAAACTTTGATTGTGCTCTATAACTATCCAATTTTCATTTCTGTTCGGATTTAACCTTCGGAGTACATCCTTGTGCATTTCAACATATGGCTCAATTGATCCCGTTCATCCCTTGATATTGTCACAATTTTATTCCCAATTAATTTTTTACCTTCCATTTTTTCGAAAATCTGAGCTCTGGGGAGTCCAATTGATTGAACGTTAGACAAATATTCAGTACAAAACTCAACAACATCTTCAACAATGTATTGTTCAACAATACAACCCTCTAGTCGACTTCGGGATTTCACGTACCCTTTTAATATTTTCATATACCGTTTAGCAGGGTACATCCATCTCATATAAGCTGGTCCACAAAATTGTGTCTCTTTCATAAGATGAACAACTAAATGAACCATTATGTCAAAAAAAGACGGAGGAAAATACATTTCAAGCTCACACAAGGTAATTACAATCTCTTTTTGTAGTGTTGGTGAGATCTCGGGATCGATCACCTTACTACAGATTGACCTAAAGAAAAAACACAATTTAGTTATGGCACTTCTTACTTTTTCTGGCAAAATAGAACATATACCTATCGGTAGAAAATGTTCCATTATAACATGGAAATCATGTGTCTTCAAATTCTTCAACTTGAGGTCTTTCATAGAAACAAGTCTTCTGATATCTGATGAGTATCCTTCTGGAACCTTAACTTCACTCAGAGACTTACACAAATTTTTTTTCTCCTTTCTAGATAAAGTAAAAGCAGCAGGTGGTAGATATGTTCGTCTTCCTTTCTTCACAGGTGCTAATTCAGTTCTCATTCCCATTTTTAACATGTCCTCCCTTGCTTTAAGGTCATCCTTAGACTTGCCTTTTATATTAAGGAATGTACCGATAACACTTTCAAATACGTTTTTTTCAATATGCATAACATCGAGAAAATGTCTCACGTACAAAGACTTCCAATATGGCAATTCAAAAAATATCGACCTTTTATTCCACCCACCTTTCACAATCTTATGTGCAAAAGGCTTGCCAAACGCAGTACGCACATCTTTCACCTTTTCAAAAACATGTTCACCTGACAATGCGGGTGGAGCTCTACGATGTTCGGTGTCTCCATTGAATGCTTTTCTCCACCCACGGTAGTGATGTTTAGAATGTAAGAATCTACGATGACCGAGAAACACATTCTTCTGGCAAAGTTCTAATCGAATCGTATCAGTTCCGTCTTCACAAACAGGACACGCACGTTGACCTTTAATCCTATACCTAGATAGATTCCCGTATGCTAGAAAATCATTAATTGTGCCAAACAACATCGCCCTCAAATTGAAACTTTATTTCCTATATCCATCATAAACCTCCACACCGTTCTCCCACAAAATCTTTAAATCTTCGATCAAAGGTGTCAAGTATACGTCTATGTCATTCCCTGGTTGTTTAGGCCCAAATATTAACATAGATAACATCATGTACTTACGCTTCATACATAGCCACGGAGGTAGGTTATAAATCATAAGAATCATAGACCATGTGGTATGTGAGATACTTTGAAGACCATGTGGGTTCATTCCATCAGTAGATAATTCCAATCGAAGGTTTCTTGCTTCTGATCCAAACTCAGGATAATAATTATCAATCTTCGACCACTGTGGTGAATCAGCCGGATGCCGATACTTTCCATCAATAATTCTTTCATCTGCATGCCAAGTAAGATGTCTTGCATCGGTTTCACTACGAAACATGCGCCTAAATCTTGGAATTATCGGAAAATACCATAAGACTTTTGCGGGAGATAATCTTTTCTTATATCGAGACAAACCGCATTTAGGGCACTCAGTTAACGTTGCATATTCGTTACGAAACAAAATGCAATCGTTAGGACAAACATGTATCTTATCATAGCTCATGCCAATAGAGCACAACATTATTTTTGCCTCATTGGTTCGATTAGGAAGAACATTATCATCCGGTAGCATTTCTCTCATAAGGGCCAACAACTCTGTGAAACTTTTATCCGACCATCCATTGCCCGCCTTTAAGTTGTACAACTTTAATACCGCAGACAGTCTTGAGAATTTAGTGCAACCTTTGTACAACGGTTTCTCTGCATCGCTTACCATCCTCTCAAACATTTCAGGACAATCATGAAGATCTTCTTCCAGTGCTTCTACAATCTCTTCAACTCGATCACAATCGTATGTTTCCGTGTCTTTGTCGTATGAAGCATAGGTCGTATTACTTTTTCCACTCGATTCAACATTCTCGTTAATTTTCTCACCATGAAATATCCAACACTGATAACTTCGATCAATTCCATGCCTCAGCAAATGCGATTTCAATCCATGTGCATCAACCTTACCAATATAACAACAACGCAAGCAAGGACAATGCATTCGTCTGGGGTTTTCAGCGTGTTGAACAGCATACTTAACGAATTCCGCAACCCCACTCTCGTACTCTTTGGTCATTTGATCGGCACAGATCCATGTTTTATCCATGGTTTTCCTACTTATTAAGGTAAACAATCAATCCAGACGAAAATACATAACTAAGGTAGTATCTTTGAATATTCTAACAATTTTAAAGTTCAATTCATTTTAAACTTCAATAACGTATACATAACCAATATTAATATAAACTTCAATAACGTATCCGATACACCGATATACCAACTTTAATTACCTCATCACTTTCATTTTTTTCTATTACAAGAATCAAACTTTTTCTATTACAATATACCTATAACTATACCTATAACACGTTAATTTTTCTATAACTATCTTTAATTTTCTATTAGAATAAACCTATAACTATACCTATAACTATACCTATAAACATTTTCTATTACAAACATTTTTGTATTACAACATTTTTCAAGGAATAACATTTTTCTATTACAACATTATTACTTATCAAACATAACAACTTTAATTACCTCATCACTTTCATTTTTTCTATTACAAGAATCAAACTTTTTCTTCCATTACTTTTCTCTTATAAACATTATTCTATTATCAACATTTTTCTATTATCAACATTATTACTTATCAAACATAACAACAACAATGTACCTTATGAACTCAGTTTTTACAAACTCAGTTTTCTAATCAAACATAACAACAACAATGTACCTTATTGTTTTCCTTACAAACATCAACATTTTCCTATTGTCAACTTTTAAACTCAGTTTTTATGAATCAAAACAATTTAAACAAGAATAATACACTAAACTCAGAATAAAAATGAAGAAATCAAGAACATACCGCAAGAAATGAAGAACAGTAGAAACGAAAAACGAAGTCAACACCCAAATGTCGAGACAGGTACGATTCTTCAAACACGTTCAATGATTGAAACCGAAAAATGGAAGTGTATTCAAGTTCGCTGTAATGGGTTTCGCTGTTAGGGTTTCGTTCGCAGAAGGGAAAACAAAAGGACAGAGAACGAAAATAGAAGTCTGAAATTTTATTTTAATTAGACCTTAGACAGCGCTTTTGTGGAAAGCGCTTTCTAAGGTATGCCTTAGACAGCGCTTTCCGAAAGAGCTTTCTAACCCCCCCCCCCCCCTTAGACAGCGCTTTTGGTTTTAATTTTTTTTTAAATTTAAAGACTTTAAACAACGCTTTATCAAAAGTGCTGACTAAGGTCTATATTTAAAAGCACTTTCTAAAAGCGTTGTCTAAGGGGGGGTCTTAGACAGCGCTTTTAGAAAGCGCTGTCTAAGACCCCCCCCCCTTAGACAGCGCTTTCATTATTTTTTTGGAACATTTTCCGTGTTTTATTTTAATTTTAACCTTAGACATCACTTTCTTTTAAAAGCGTTGTCTAAGATGCGCTGTTAAAAGTCATTTTTGGCGTAGTGATTGTGACAGTGGAAACATTATTATTGGTTGTTGAAGTTGTAGTAGCCGGTGTAAATGAATTGTTGTATGTTGAAGTGACAGATGGAATGATTGCTGAAGTTGTAGTTGAATCAGTTGGAACAATGGTTGTTGCAGTTGTAGGAGAAACACTTGGACAGATGGTTATTGCATTTTTAGAAGATTCACTTGTTGTTGACAAAAGGGTTGTTGGTGTTGTAGAAGCTGTGGTTGTAATTTGAAAAATGCCTTCCTTAATCAAGTCATTGATGCCTTTCCTTAAGCCGGCACACCCATTCTCGGAAAGTTTGCATGATTCACAACAGGCCTCACAACCTGGAAACACTTGGCATTTTTAAAGTTGGGCTTTAACCTCTGCCAGAGGTGTTTGAATGCATGCAATGTCTTCTATTAAACTCGTGGGTGAACCATCCTCTATAGCATTAATCCATGGCCCACTGTGGCTTGGCATAGGATTCTTCATTACATTGGGAGGAGGTGCAAAGTTCAGGGCTTTTTAATCTACCAGATCCTGAACCTTCATATGCAGGGCTCTGCATTTTTTCGTAGAGTGACCAGGTGCATTGGAATGAAAAACACACCTAGTATTGACATCATAGTTTCTAGGAAGGTTTTGAGGATTAGGTGGAGCCAATTTCTTCAACTCAACAAGATTGAGCTTTAGGAGTTGTGGCAGCAGTGTAGCATACAACATAGGAATGGGGTCAATTACTCGGTTGACCTGAGATGGTCGTTGTTGAAACGGGCATTGTTATTGATTGTTGTTGTTGTTGTTTTATGATCTTTGTTGCGGAAACTGTTGTTGTTGCGGAAAGTGTTGTAGTTGTTGAGTATACTGAGGAGGTGGAGTAGGGATAGTAACAACAGCAACTGTCCTGGGAAAATATTGGGGTCTCCCTCTTCCCATGTGCACAGAGTTGGTTTCACCAGATCTACGGGGCCCAGCAAATGGTTTTCTTGTACTGCTTGAACTGGCACCGTTATCGGAGATCTTTCCCATCTTCAATAGGCTCTATATTCTTTCCCCAGCTATCACCACATCTGCAAAGCTGGTAGAAGAGAAAGCAGCCAATCTGTCAATGTATGTTCCTTGAAGAGTATTCATGAACATATCTGCCATTTCCCTTTCAGACATGGGAGGTTGAACTACAGCAGCAAGTTCCCTCCACCTTTGGGCATATTCCCTTAAGCTTTCACGGGAAGATTGAGACATTCCTATTAGAAGGGTCCTGTTTGGGGCCATGTCCAAGTTGTATTGATACTGATGGATAAAAGCTTCATCCAAGTCTTTCCAGTTTCTTACCTTGGCTCTAGTCAGGTGGGAATACCATTCTCGGGATGCCCCTATTAGATTATCCTCGAAGTAAAACATCCACAGCTTTTCGTCCATGGTGTATGCTTTTAACCTTCCCAAGAATGATTGAAGGTGGGTGCGTGGGCATGATGTGCCATTATACCTTTCAAAACACGGGGGTTTGAACTTGTGAGGAATTCTCACCCCTTCCACTAGTCCCATGTCCATTACATCAAATCCTAGGGAATTCTGGGATTCAAGAGACCTCAGCTTCTCTGCAATCTCATCCAGCCTATTGTCGTAAACTTCATCCCCAGCCCCAACAACTGTAAACTTCTCTTCTTGAGGATCCTCTTGCAAGATCCTACCTCCAACAGTGTTACCCTGAGTATTCCTTATGACATTAACTTTTGGGTTTAGATGAGGCCCAAACTCTGGTGGATCAATGCGAGGCTGCCCGTGATCGTTGTTACTGATACCTCCTGTACCTGGATGGTGTTCTTCAGGAGTTTGTATTTCCACCAACTCCCTTAGCCTTTCTTGGCTCTGAGCTAAGCCAGTCATTACAGTCATGAATTGGGTCATCTGATTCCTCATCTCAACCCTCTCATTTGCCATTTGGGTCCTTACTTCATTCAAGTCTTGTTTTACTTGATCCATCTGAATTCCCGGAAGGTTGTTTCTCGTCGGGTACCGGTGTATTCTGTTGATAGGGAACACTCTTCTGCGAGCAATGTTTCCTGAAACCACAACAAAGTGAGAAACAACAATAAATTAAAACCTACAAAACAAAGAAAATGTTAGTATACAATGCAGTATGCTTATTTGTCTTCCAAGGGTATCCGGTTTGGTTCTTTAGTTTTGACCTTTCCAGACCTCGAGTAAATGCTGATGATGTTGATTGATAAAGCCCACCATAAATAACACAAACTGATATATTACAAAGGATAAAAATACATAGTTTGATTACAATACATGCCCATGGTGGGTCAAAATACAACAACAAAAGAAAAGTACAACAAAAGGAAAAGTACAAGCAAAAGAATCAAACATCCAATCCAAAGTCATCCTCTCTGACTTCCTTCAGGAGGGCCTCAGTCATTGGCCCCACTGGGTGCTCTGTAATAGTCCTGATGAGGAGGTTCCTGGTAGCAATGGCACTGCTCAACTTCTTATGCTTATCCTGATCCTTTGATCTCTTCAACGCCGCCCGGAGTTTCAACTCAGATATCTCCTTCTAAGCTGCCAACAAAGCCTCCCGATGCTTCTTCTCACTAGCCTCCAACTGTTCTATCTTAGCCTGAGTCCTCTGATCTTCCTGTGCACGAGCTTCAGTGATCCTGATCCACCTAGCCTATCTCTCCTCAAGATAATGCTCTGCCCTAGCCTTCTGAGTCTTTGCTTCCTAGCAAGCATTCTTCAGTACTAACTCCCCTGCCATAGCCTTCCTGATGTAGTCATCCGTCTTCTCAATCTTGGTCAAATGCTCAATCCTGAGCCTTTCCAATCTCTCATTATCCAGACGGCTGTCATTTCTCTCCCAAAGAGTCTTCTTTAGGGCTTCAGCTAGTTGAGTATTCCTTTCCTTCAGCTTTTCAAATTCTTCCAGGCTGACAGTTGTTGTAGGTTGTATTGTAGAAGGTCCAGGTACATCTTCTAAAGTAAATGGCATCCGGGTGATCTGAGCTCTGGTACGGGACCAATCGGAATATTGTGCTGAAGCAATGTTGTTGCACTTGCCAAGGATGGTTGTCCCTTTGGTCTGGATGTTGTCCCAAGCCCAAGCAGCTTGTCTGACAACAACAGAGTTGGGTTTAATTTCACAATAAAGCGTTTCAGCCAAATCTTGTCCTCTGGGAGGATGAACCAAAGCATATCCTAATTGTCTTTTAAACAGTAAATGGTTGTAGTTGATACAACCTTTTACTCTTATCAAAGGCACATTAGGATACTGCCCACAGCTAGTAATGATGTCATTGCCTTCGGTGCTCTGAGTGCACCATATGATGTCATCTGATGTCAAGGCAATGAATCTCTTAGCCCAATTCTTCTGTTGATGGGGGTTCAGGAAAGCATCTGATTTTGGCAAGTGTCTTAGTAGCCAGGAGTAATAGAGAGGAGCACAACATATGACCAGTCTTCCTCTTTGCTTTTCATTCCTCTGGTGTACTGAGTAGTAGAAGTCTCCTAGCAAGGTAGGGACTGGATTCCTCAATAAGAATAGGTGAATGGCATTCTTGCTCACAAACTTTGGCTCATCTGCAAACAAGATAACCCCATATATACTGAGGGCTAGAAGTGCACCGACAACCTTCCATTCTCCTATTGCAGCATGCAGGGTAGCCTGGGAGATCAAGAAGTCTAGGTGGAGGCCTGGAACTCCAGCCTTGGTTGTCATGTTCTGCTCAATGAGGGCAGGCTCCAAATGCAATGCCCTGTCTATGTCTTCATTCTTAGGAGTAACCATCTCAGGGTTGAAAGGAATCCCTCTCCTGATGGGAACTCCTAACAACAAGGAAAACTCTTCTAGCAAAGGTCCCATCTGGAAATCAGGGAAAGTGAAGCATCTGAGTGAAGGATCATAGAACTGCAAGCAAGTATGGATCATGCTCCTCTGAGATGCATCAAGATCCATGAACATGTCCAATATGACCCCATAATGCTCTATGAATAGTGGGATATGGTCAAGGGTAATGAGGGACTGGATCTGCCTGATGCCAGTCAGGGTAGGCTCAAAGAAGTGGTATGTGATGTTGCTCTTTCTTGAAGTGTCCATGGGTGTTGGTGAAGTAGCTAAGAACAACTGCTGATGAAGATCACTGAATGAGATGCTGGAGATGGATCTCTGATGAAGATAGCTGGAGGAGAATCACTGACAAACTGGAGAAGAATCACTGACAACTGATGAAGGTGCTGGAGAAGACAAACTGAGGGAGTCTGAGCAGCAGAAGGGGTCAAAACCAAACCAAAGATGATAAGATGGATACCCTGTAAAACAAATAAGAAAATGTTAAATGATGCAGAAATGATGTATGCAAATGATATGCAAAGGGTTTGTGATCAAGTGCTGGATTTGTTTATCTGCCTTGGTAAAAGTCCATGTATGTTCATAAGTCCGGATGGAGGCTTAGAAATCCAGTAACCAGGTGGGGGACTCAAATAAAGAGTCACAAGTCCAGGGTAATCACAAGAACTGTCCAAAGTGATGCATTCTTAAAACAAAACTAGTAATAGGGTATGATGTGGTTAAGAGTTCCTGCAAACCTGTAAACATCCCAACCCCCTCACATGTAATGTTCTAGAACAAGGATCCTCAGACTTGGATCAATTATGAGAAGTGTAAACACTTCTAACCCGGAGGTACAGTGTTTACAATAACCATAAAGGGTCCTCCTCTAATTCACCTCAGACGCTGAAGGTCATATAAAGGTCATCCATACTTAGCAGGCTTCCCAGATAGCCCTAGTACTACAGGAAATCTGTAGCACAAAGTTCTCAAGAAGAAACCCATGTCTAAACCGTGTTTCATATTCCCGCATCAGACCGAAATGGAATGGGAAAGAATATGAAGCCACTCTAGCCTATGTATCACTCAGGTCCCAGGTATAGGACCTTAATAACTCAATGAAACCCCACCCACCAAAACTGACAAGAGATCCAGCACAATGATAATGACAGTATGAAAATGCATAAGACTGTAAAGGGAAGTAGTAAATAAAGTTGTACAGAAAGCAATAAATAAAGAAAATAAATATGCACAAGTAGCACATAACACCCCCGTAAACACAAATCAAACAAGCGCTAGGAGGAACCCACAAAAAGAACCAGAAGCCCTGGTTTCAATATAAGGGTCCCCAGCAGAGTCGCAAAGCTATCGCTCCCACTAAGAGACACAGGATCAGATAGGGTACAGACGCGAACGGTCGGTGAAAGGAGAAACGAAAATGAAGTGAATAGAGTCGCCAGCTAGGCATTTTTATCCCGAAGGAAAGGTAATGTAGCATAAACCTGGAAAAGATATGGATAAGACGGTCGCGAACCAGAGAAACTGAGAAAGGGGGTTGGTTACAACCTGGGAAGGTATTAGCACCCAGATTGTCCGTCGTACTCGACGGGATCCACGCTTAAAAGATTGTGTTTAAAGGGGTAGTGTCTGTGCTATCTATGTGCAAAATCTAGAAGAGAAGGTACAAGTGTCAGTGCAAGAAAGTGAAGTGAAAATGCTCAGGGATGAGGCTTAAGAGAATGCTGAAAGAGGGAGAAGACACAGAGACTTTTGTTCGATAACAGTTAAGTTATGCCTACGTATCATCTCGTGCAATGAGGAAGTCAGAAAACCGTAGTTCGACTCAAAGAGACTGAAAGATAAATTGACTGTGAACAGCTTACTTGCCTATGCTCAAGTGTATGACTTGTTTGGCCCAAGTGCTAACTGTCTTGCATTAGACAGAAGAAGCGAGTTCTCGTTTGTGAGTGAAGATGATGAGAAAAGAATCCCGGAGGAGACGATTATTGTTTGTTTTTGTGTTTTCAATATTTTATTGCTTTTTGTGTTTTTCATAAATTAATGATCTTAAGCCTAAACCAAGGGTTAGTAAACTCATCATATCCTCCCTTTGATTAGGGATAATGAGAATACCTTAAGTATGAGATAAGCATCTCAAACTTAATTACCATAATGATGTAGGATTAAGATCATTAACCTACTTGTGATTATTTAGATGTTTTTGAGTTTTTTTGTTTAGTGTTAAGTAATGAGTTTAAGCCATAATCAAGGATTTAATGGACCCATTACACCATCCTAATAGAAGGATAATAGATGAGCACACTTAAGCTGAGGAAGATACCTCAACTTAATCCATGATTAGGGATTAACCTCATGACAAAACAAGCCTTTTATCAAGGTGGATTTTAGTTAAAGGTGAGATTAAGAAGTGAATTTTATGGTTTGTAAGACAACTTGAGGGGACTTGTCCATTAACACTAGGGTTAGTCCTTCTTAACCAATTAAGGAAGAACTAGAACCCTAATGCAAGGCCCAAGTTTCAAGTTAATGTCTTAATGATTATTAAGATGGATTGATTAAGAGGTTTAAACAAATTAAGGGTTTAACACTTAGGATTAAAGTTATACACTCCATCCCAAGAGAAGGATGCAGGCATAACCCTAATCACAAAGTCTTAAAACCTTAAAGGTTTAGTCTCTAATGATGAGGTGAGAAGAGAGACACAAAGAAGACACAATGGTAAAAGCTAAAGGGGGACTAATCAAAACCCTAATTATTGTCATGCTTGGATGTTCCTATGGTTTGTAAGGCTTGAGAAAGATCTTCAAAGAAGCCACCAATGGAAGAAGCAGATGAAAGGAGGAGAAACAGAAGAAACAAGTTACTTATTTCACTGAAGAAGATAAGTAACTTGGAGAATGAAAGTGATAGATGAACATGAATGAGCAAGCTCACTCTAAAGCAAATGAAAATGCAGCAAGAATGCATAAGAAAAAGATGAAGAGAAATGAGAAGTGAAGGCAAATTCACTTCTCAAATTACTTACCACCTGAAAATGTTAGCCTAAAAGAAAGAAATGAAATGAAAATGAAATGTATGCAAAGATGCAAACCAAAACCAGAAGCATATTCATGATGCAAATGATTCTATGAGATGATGCAAAGACATTTCAAGTGTTATGAATGTTCATACAAGAGATGAGAATGCAAATGAAGCATGTAGGAAGCATGAAAGCACATGAAAGTTCATAGAATGAAATGAATGCACATCATGGAAAATGAATGAAGAAATGATCAAGCATGATTATAATGTGTCCTATGATGTCTAATATGACATGTGAATGCATGAAATGTCATGGCAAGTTCATGTATGGATGCATATGCAAGATGTATCCAAATGAACATGAGATGCAAAAGTCAAAAACAGAAGCAAATCATAAGATAAAAAATTGCAAATGAACTCAAAGGAACCCTAACCCCATATGATATCACACCCCAAAGGAGGAGGTCTAACTCTTAACCTAAAGAAAGTTGTGATTTTTCTAAGTTATCTAGGGTTTTAAGGTACCTTAAGAGGGAAAATGCAAGATAAATTTGTGACAAAAATATGCTAGATACCACATGCTATATGAAGATCAATGCAAAAAGAACCAATGTCAAACCCTTCATGGTTAGGCAGAAAAGAATTCTTGAAGTTAGGGTTCAAAAAAGGGATTTTTATGAACCCTAAATTCAAGAAAATTGTTAAAGAGTGTTCAAAACCAAAAATAAATTTGTATGAATGGTTTGACAATGTTTCTAAATGTCCTAAGATGCAATGTGATGTTTTTTTTGGAATTTTTAGAAACCTAATTGGTATTTTAATTAATTAATTTCCATTAATTAATTAAAATAAACATTTAAATATTTTTAAAATGGTTTTTTAATGCAAAAAATAAAAATGTTTTTGGGTGAAGAAAAATATTTGAATTAAAAATGCAGAAGGAAAATATTTTTGAAAATTTCTAAGTATTTTAAATAAATTTGACAAAACAAATGATAAAAAATAAAATAAAAATGAATTTAATGGAAAGTAATCTAATCTGAAGGTCAGGATTTTAAAAAGGAAGATTGCGCGCGCATTTCAAGGGCTTGGATCAATCCTGGCTAATTAATCATATTTTATTTTAATTAATCTGAAATTAACTTAATAAATCAATCTAGTCCATCCATTCTCCTAAATTAATCAAAATCCAAGGGTACACAACGCATTTGGAGATTAAACCCTAATTAGGGCCAATCACCTTCAGGTGACCGGAGGGGAGCTCCAGTCATCTTCTCCGGCGAAACAAAAACCCCAAGTCTCTCTACAGGCCACCCCACCCCAAATTAATTGCCCATAAATTATCCACTACCCAAACTAAACTCAAATCAACCTTCAAACATGATTTATAACACACAAACATGGAGAATCGAAGAAGAACAAAAATCTGGACAAAATTTCAGAAGCTCGTAACATGCTCATTTCTTGACTATTTTCAATTCTAAAAGCATCAGTTTGATCCCCATAACATATATTTTCATTTTGTAACAAGAAATCTAAGCTCTGAAAGATTTTGTTCTTGAGGTTACCTGAGCTGATGAACTGCAAATGTGAGCTTTCAGGGCCTCTCCTTTGTGCAAAAAGCTTCCTTTGATCCTCCTGAGGCTAGTGGAATGCTTGAAAAGCTTTGAGAGTGGCCGGTTTGTGTTGTGTGGTTCTGGTTTAGCAGAAATGGAGGTTTGTGTGTGTAGTGATTCAGGCTATTCCAAGGGTTGGGTTTTGTTCTATGGATGAAAAGTGGTTTGTTGGTGAAAGAATTTTTGGATTTTGTTAAGTTTTGAGGGTCTTTCGAAGAGAACAAGTCTTGTGCATATTTTTGTGAATCTGATGTTGTGTATGTTTCAGGTTCCAATCCTTCCTCTTATCTCTCCCATATTGTTTGAATATAATATGGAGTAGGTTCTGAATGGCTGCAAAACACTATTCCAAGAGTATGGGAGTTTTTGCCAAAAAGTCAAATATGTGTCCTTGAGAGTATGGGCCATGGCAGAGGAGATCTAAAGCATGTATTGGCTTCAGCTGAGTTTGTGGATGGCCCTTGGATCAAAAGATTGTAGCTGGAAGGCTTGGATGAAGAGATGTCATGCTTTATGCAATTTTCCAACTTTGGTGTTTCTTGTGAATCAAGCCATGAAAATCTTAGGTCCAATGCCCAATTCTGATCTTTGAAAGTTGCATTATGTTGGTATGATGCTTAGAAGTGTATTAGAAGTCACAAAAAGGCTTAGCAAGTGGTTTTGCAAAAAATCCTCTTTGGTGTATTCTTGAAAATTATGGGATTTTTGCCAACTTTGGATGATCATAAATTGAGTTCCATAATGAATTAGAACTTGTTCTTGTACTTTTTGAAAAGGGAATGATCCAATCTACAACTTTCATGGCCAACAAATTTTCATTTGAAGCATTTTTGGTTGAGAAAGAGGAGGTTGAAAAACTTTCCCAAAATGGAAAGTTTACATTGCAAGTCATTTCCATTTTTGGCAAATTTTGGTTTAGCTCAATTTTCTTTAATTTTGTGAACTTCCAAGCACTTCAATGATCAAATAAAGATCATATAACTTCAATTTGATGAAAAATCCACTTTGGTTCCCATGTTGGGGGCCTCAGATGCCCTGATTTTGCTCTGACTTGCTCAAGAAGTTACCCAGTGAACAGATGACTTCCACAATGAATTTATTCATCAAACTTGGTACACATAATCCTTATAATATATTGAGACCCTTAGAAACAAGAATGACCAAAACATTTGGATTTATGGCCTCTGAAACCAAAACCCTAATTTCAGGTCATCTGTGCAGTGAAACCCTAGCTCTGCTTCCATGCTTTCCCAGTTCTTGTGATTTCTTGACTTCCTTGATCTTTGAGGGATATAATATGATGATTGAATATACATGGACCCTCTTGGAGTGATTGAAGACCTTTGGAGTGGCTCAGAAGGATCCTTGGATTGCTCAGATCACAAACCCTAGATGCAGATGAACTTGAACTATGCAGATGAAACAAAAATGCAATATGAAATGATATGCTTAAACTAATGCAAAGATGAAAGATCACAAGCCATGCTGTGAACTTAGTGAGGGCAAATTTGGGGTGTTTAAAATTGATATGCTTCGAGAATACATTGACTTCTTTGCTTGGTCCTATCAAGATATGCCAGGTCTAGATACGAATATTGTTATGCACAAGCTGCCTTTGAAAGAAGATTGCCCCCCAGTGAAGAAAAAGCTACGTCGTACTCGTCCAGATATGGCCATGAAGATTAAAGAAGAAGTACAAAAACAGTGGGACGCCAGTTTCCTTGCTGTAACTAATTACCCGCCGTGGGTCGCTAATATTGTACCAGTGCCTAAGAAGGACGACAAAGTACGTATGTATGTGGATTACCGGGATCTGAACAGAGCTAGCCTGAAGGATGATTTCACATTACCTCACATTGATGTATTGGTTGACAACACAGCTCAGTTCTCGGTGTTTTCTTTCATGGATGTATTTTCTGGGTATAATTAAATCAGAATGTCACCCGAAGACATGGAGAAAACAACCTTCATCACACCATGGGGACATTTTGTTACAAGGTAATTCCTTTTGGACTGAAGAATGCCGGTGCAACTTATCAACGGGATATGGTAACATTATTCCATGATATGATCCACAAAGAAATTGAATACTACGTGGATGACATGATTGCCAAGTCCCTCACTAAAGAAGACCATCTGGTAAATCTGCTGAAGTTGTTCAAGCGTCTGAGAAAGTATCAGCTAAAGTTAAACCCCAACAAATGCACATTCGGGGTACGTTCCGGTAAGTTGCTGGGATTTATCGTAAGTGAAAAGGAAATTGAAGTTGATCCTGACAAAGTCAAAGCCATTCAGGAGATGCCTGCACCTAGGACTGAAAATGAAGTTTGGGGGTTCTTGGGTAGATTGAACTACATCTCAAGGTTAATATCTCACCTCACTGCAACTTGTGAGCCCCTTTTCAAATTGTTAAGAAAGGAACAAACGGTCAGGTGGAACGAAGATTGTTAGAAGGCTTTTGACAAGATCAAGGAGTACCTGCAAGAACCTCCGATTCTTATGCCTCCAGTTGAAGGAATACCTCTAATAATGTACCTGACAGTATTAGAAGGATCAATGGGGTGTGTGATGGGCCAACATGACGATTCTGTTCGAAAAGAGTATGCAATATACTACCTAAGCAAAAAGTTTACCGACTGTGAACAACATTATTCACTGCTCGAGAAAACTTGTTGTGCTTTAGCGTGGGCTGCTCGCCGACTAAGACAGTATATGCTGACTCACACTACTTTATTGATCTCAAATATGGACCCCGTCAAGTACATATTTGAGAACCCAACACTTACCGGAAGGGTTGCAAGATGGAAAATGATTCTGACAGAGTATGACATTCAGTACACATCTCAAAAGACCATCAAAGGCAGTGTACTCTCTGACTATCTAGCTGAGCAACCTATTGATGATTACCATCCCATGAGATTTTACTTCCCCGATGAAGACATCATGTACCAAAAAGCAAAAGATCATGAAGAGCATGTTCACACTGAAGGGCCTGACCCAAAAGAAGAATGGACAATGATGTTTGATGGGGCTGTCAATATGAATGGACGTGGAGTTGGTGCAGTGCTCATTACACCTAAAAGAGTTCATATGCCTTTCTCGGCAAAACTCACTTTTGCCTGCACTAACAACGAAGCAGAATACGAAGTGTGTATCATGGGTCTTGAGGAAGCCATTTACCTCAGGATCAAGACCTTGAATGTATTCGGAGATTCAGCTTTGGTAATCAATCAAACCAACGGAAAATGGTACACTCACCAAGAGCATCTGATTCCATACTGTGACTATACGAGGAGATTATTGACTTTCTTCACAACAGTCAAAATTGAGTACTTCCCTCGAGATGAAAATCAGTTCGCAGATGCTCTAGCTACCATTTCCTCCATGATCAAGGTTCAAACTGCCAATTATGTACTTTGGATTTCGGTATCCAGACTAGACCGACCAACATACGTTTTCTTTGTGGACATTGCTAAAGATGACAAGCCTTGGTTCCATGACATCAAATGCTTCTTGGATGATCAAACATACCCACCCGGGGCATCATCCAATGATAAGAAGACATTAAGAAGGTTAGCCGGTAGTTTCTTCCTTAATGCTGATGGTTCGTTATACAAGCGAAACTTTGACATGGTGTTACTCAAATGTGTTGATAAGAAAGAAGCAGACTTGCTGATGCACGAGGTGCATGAAGGATCTTTCGGTACCCATGTTGGGGGGCATGCAATGGCTAAGAAATTATTACGATTAGGTTACTACTGGATCATAATGGATGCAGACTGTTGTGCCTATGCCAGAAAATACCACAAGTGCCAGATCTACGCGGATAAAGTGCATGTGCCTCCAAATCCTTTGAACGTGATGTCTTCACCTTGGCCCTTTGCCATGTGGGGCATTGACATGATTGGAAAGATCGAACCAACTGCTTCAAATGGCCACAGATTCATCCTAGTGGGCATTGATTACTTCACCAAGTGGGTTGAAGCAGCTTCATATGCAAACGTCACCAGACAAGTGGTAGCCATATTTCTGAAAAGAGACATCATCTGTCGATATGGAGTTCCCGAGCGAATCATTACTGACAATGGCTCCAATTTGAACAACAAAATGATGGCAGAACTGTGCCGGGACTTCAAAATCGAACATTATAACTCTTCTCCTTACAGGAAAAAGATGAATGGCGCTGTTGAGGCAGCTAACAAAAACATCAAGAAGATTGTGCAGAAGATGGTGGTTACTTACAAAGACTGGCATGAAATGCTACCATTTGCCTTGCATGGGTACCTAACCTCGATCAGAACATCCACTGGGGCAACACCTTATCAACTTGTGTATGGTATGGAAGTTGTCCTACCTGTTGAAGTTGAGCTACCCTCCTTACGGGTAATGTTGGATGTGAAACTGGACAAAGCAGAATGGGTCAGGTCTCGGTACAATCAACTGAATCTGATCGAAGAGAAAAGATTAGCTGCAATTTGTCATGGGCAGCTATATCAGAAAAGGATGAAGAAAACCTTCGATCAGAAAGTCAGGCTTTGGGAATACCAAGTAGGAGATCTTGTGCTGAAAAGACTTATTCCTCCTCATACAGACCACAGGGGAAAGTGGACTCCTAATTACGATGGTCCATTCATAGTAAAAAAGGTTTTCTCTGGTGGAGCACTGATGCTCACTACTATGGATGGTGAAGATTTCTTGTCCCCTGTGAATTCAGATGCAGTTAAAAAATACTTCGCATAAAAAGACACGCTGGACATAAAAACAGAATGTAAGTCCAGGAAAAAATAGGGCATCCCGGCGAGTCAAAAACATAATAAAAAACTCAGGCAAAAATAAGGGGAAAATAAAACAAATGTACACCCGCTGAGTTAAAAAGCCGCATTGGACAACTCAGGCAAAAATGGGTATCCCGGTAGATTGAAAACCCGAAAGGGAGATCCACGCAAAATCAGGGGATAAGTGAACAACTGCATTCTGAATTCGTCTGTATCATTCACAACATGGCAAGCTTCGAAAGGATAAAGCATCAGTCAGAATCAACCTTCTTCAGAAAGCAAGATGAGAAGAACGTCAAGGTCATACAGGTCATAGCAAAGAAAGCTCACCGGAACGTTGTCAACATTGCCAAAACTTTTACGTTTCTCAATTTATAGCAATCTCCTCATTCCGGGGGATTTGTTTCTTTGACTGTATTTGCCAATTCAGGGCACCCATATTAATAAAATCAGAATTTGCAGTCACACCTTCTTTTCGTACATTTTTATTTCATTTGCAAAATGTCCAATATTCATGATACAATACTTATATAAAACAAATGAGCCATCTTTAATAAATTCGTGCAGGAAATATATTTACTTTTGGGAATATCTCATTCCTATGACGGAATCCGGTAAGGGATACCTCGGGATACTTGTGCGTTTCTCTTGTCTTAACAGATTGCAGGTATTCAACACGCAGCAAGGGGCATGCCAAGCATACTTCCCCAGCATACCTCCTCCCCAAGAAGTATCTGGAATGCTTTTCCCCAGTAGAGTTGTCAAAGCCTCCTCATCCCCAGCACAGGTCTACCCAACAGGAGCATCCCCAGCCAATCTCCCCGCAGAGTTTTACCCCTCTCCCCAGAAGAGCAATGCATGAAACTCTTATCCAACAAAGTGACGAAATTTTCCTTCTCCCCAGCTGAGTTCTCCTTACGAGATAGATCTATCAATGATCTAGTTTCCCAAGTGTCGCTCCCCGGATTTCCATCTTGGTACAAACGCGAAAGTGGCGCGGAAAAGAAAAGAGTCGCCAGCCAGGCATTTTTATCTCGAAGGAACGGGAATGGTAATGTTGCACAAACCAGAAGAAAGAAGAGGAAGGACACGGGTCCTGCGAACCAAAGAGACTAAGTTCGGGAGTCGGTTACGACCTGGGAAGGTATTAGCACCCAGATCGTCTGCCGTACTCGACGGGATCCACGCTTGCAAAGAAATCTGCTTCAAAGGGTGAAGAAATGAAAGTTGCTGCAAAAGAAAAGGATCTGGAACTGGATACAAAGAAGATAAGAGGAAACTGAACAAGAAATGAAAAGGAAAAAATGTAGGGAAAATAAAGATTGTGCTTGAACGGGCCCTACCCCTCTGCCTACGTACCTCATCGGGAAAATGAGGATCAGAGTCGCCGTAGTTCCCCTAACTAGGGGTAGAAAAGAAATTGCTTGTGAATTAAGGCTTGAACTGCCTATGCCAATGCTCAGGTGTTGCAGACTCGGACGACGAGTGTGTAACTGTCTTGCAAAATGACAAGTAGGAGCAAGTTCGCGTACGGAGCGAATGAGACGAGAAAAGAATTCCCGAAGGAGAGACGCTTATTGTTTGTTTGTGTTTTTTATGAAGCTTTTATGAGTGTGTTACAAGAAAGTGAACTCAAGCTCTTTTCCATGGAATGCGCACTTGTCACTGCATTCCAAGATGGAATAATAGAACAAGCACACTCAAGTAAGGAGAAGATCCCCAAAACTTGAATCCAGATATTAGGGCCTAAGCTCACTAACTCATTAACTTATTGAGTGTTTTTGGTATTTACAATGAAGGAGTCTTTTTTTATGATTTTCTTGGTGAAGATGATATCTTGATCAGACTTGTGCATCACAAGATAAGCTTGTACTATCCCAAGAGGGGAAGACTACAAGTATCTCAAGGGATAAGGCTATTGCTCAAGGTATCACTTCAAATTTTATTAAGTGTCTTTTTATGGTTTTGAGATGAGAAGAGAAAAGAAACCAAAAGGATCACAAAGGTAAAAGTCTAATGGGGGACTAATGAAACCTAATTGTTGTCATGCAATGGTAATCCTAGGTTAGTGAGGTTTACTATCCTAAAGAAGAAAGAAAGAATAAGAGAAGAAGAGGAAAGAAGAATAGGAGAAGAGGGAAGTAAGGCCTAAGCGCAACAATCAAAAGGTTAGCACAAGTAAGAATAAGAAGAGAAGAGATGAGATTTGGAGATGTGGGAATCACATCCACACCTCTCACTTACCATAGCCCCTGAAATGGTTAGTAACACAAGCATAAAGGCAAAATAAAATAATCACAATGCCATACCAACATCATACAAACAGAAGTAAAGTCATACAAACAAATGCTCAATGCAAATGCAAGTCACAAGAATGAGAAAAGAAGCACACAAGTCAATATGAGGCAACATGAATCACATGGCAAAGCAAAACAAACTTAATGAGATGCAAAGCAAAATAAACAAAACACAAACTCAAAGCACAAGAACAAAAACAAAATCAAGTTAAATAAGTGCTTAAGAAGCAATAGAGATGAAGAGAAGATAAGTACAAGGCTAAACAAACACATTATGGGAAGAAAGAAGCAAAGAAGGTGAGATGAATATACATAAGAATGAAAGAACTTCAAAGGTAAACCAAATACAATATTTTCCAAAAACAAACCCTAAACCAAGATAAGAAAGGTATCAATACCCTAAAGAGACCGCAAATGAGATGAAGAAGTTGGCACAAGTGCCCTTTTAAGCTAAGGAGAGGACTTATGATCAAAAAGAAGCAAAATGGGACAAGTTAAGAAGAAAAATTCAAATCAAATCAACAATGCACCCAAAAATTCCACAACCTTGGACAAAAGATCTTCAATCATGATATAACAATATGCCTAAAGGATAGGAAGAAATTCAGAAGCTATGCAAGTCAAATGAGGGGTTAAACAACAACTAGGGTTAGGAAACTTCCCCCACAAGTCAAAGACCAAAACCAAATGAACAAGATCCTAAAAACCAGAGAAAAAATCACACATGAAGTACACCCTATTGAGAGTCCAGAGCAAAAAGAACCACTCAAAAATTCAAAATGAGGATCAATGTGGAAAATGGACAAGACAGCTTGCTCAAAAAAGAAGTAAAAATGAATTAATTAAATGGGGGAATTTATTTACACGTGTCAGCATAAAATAAATGACAAATAAAAATATGAAAAAATAAAGAAAACTCAAATTGACATCCATGAATTATTTCAGAATGTTTTGACACTTAGAAGTATTTTTAAAAATTAGAAACCAAAATTGAAACAAAGTGAAATAAAAATAAAGAAATAAAAGGAAGTATGAAGCTGGGGGTGTGAAGCGTAAAGGAAATCAGTTTAAATGAACTAGGCCAATGCGCATGGGGGGTGCGGATAGTGGTCTAAGCCCACTGGGTCTACGCAGGACACACTTACAAGGGTGGAAATTCAGAGGAAAATATGAAAAAACACAAGCCTTAGGATCAGATGGACGCATCCTGGAATTCAATTCATTAAATGACGTGGTCAAATGATAGGCTTAGAGTGAAAGAGTACAATAATTAACATGTGGTGCGCAACATAAAGCATTATCATAATGAAAATTAGAAGAGGCCAAGCACGTGAGAGGGAGGAGGTCATTAAATGAGGTGGCACAATCTCATGCGATGAGATGGAAAGATCTGAGGGTGAGGAAGTCTTCTTCAACCTTTGGAAACCCTAACACACATGTCCAGAATCCGGTGACCGGAGCTAGGGCTCCGGCACCGGAAAACTCACAACATGAACAACACTCAATAATAATTAGTGAGACTGAGCTATCAAGGATGAAGGATCTGCGGTTTGTTTGTGAAGAGAGCAAGTGTGTTAAGAGATTCGAATGAAAATGCAATTTGAGCAAAAACTTGAGAGCTGAGAAATGAGTGAGATCTGAACCCTTATAAAACCCTAATTTGCTTTTGTATGAGGTCATGAGGAAATGCTGAAAGAATGAGGTCTCTTGCACGTGGGAGGAGAGAGTGTGAGATATTTTGAAAAATTTGCAAGTTTGTTGTGATCTCATGAAAACCTCATGCATTTCCTTGCTTCTTTCCCATGTGCATTCCACATCTCACCCTTGATTTAAACCAAAAAGATTCTGACCATTGGATGAAAGTATCACACACTTCTCATGTTCATGCAAAAATTACACTTATGGAATAAAATTCTCATCATGCACGAATTTGGTGTATTTCTTGGAGAAAAATGACTTATTTGCATTGAATTGTAATATTGGAACCTCATTTGGTATGTACCAACACCCAAAATTAAGTTTCATGACTTTTTGCTTTGGTGCACAAATGAAAATTCAAGTTTTGCCCTAGTTTTATGGAATTTTCGAGGGATCTATCTCCTTAACCATGAAGGCTATGAAAAAGTACTTGTACTTTTTGAAAATGGGAGGCTTTAATCTCCAACTTTCATGTTTGACTTTGGTCCATTTGAAGAATTTTTCACCAAGTTATGCTCACTTGAAATTTAGGGCAAAAACTTGCTAAAAATTGCATTTTCCATAACCAACTTCACACCAATTTTGCAAAACACCTCAAAACCTCATGATTCTTGATCTTTGAACTTGCCAAACCTCTTTTAACATTATAAGAACATCCCTTGGCTAGAAAAATGGGATTGGACCCCTTGAAATCTCACAGTTGACTTTTCTAAGGCACAGTTGACCAATTTCTTCATCTGCAAGCAACTGAAGAAAAACTTGACTTCCACAAGGAATTTTCTCACCAAATTTCATCCCTAGGATCCTTTTAACATGTGAAAGACTTTTCCCAAATGAAATGGCCAAAGTTTTGAGGTTTTCATGCTTGAAACTCAAACCCTAATTTGGGATCATTGTGTAGGAGCTTTGCCCTAGCCTGGATTCCCTAATGATCCTCCAACCTTCTGAGCTTTTGTAAATGAACTTGTGCTTGAAAATGCAATGTAGACTCCTCATAGGACTTGTGCAAATCCATTGGGCCCCTTGTCAGGGCTTGTGATGCTTCAAGAACCTCCACAGATGATCATATGCCTCATGCTAGGTCATGAGAAATGTTATGCCTCATCTTTTCATGCTAGGATGCTAAGAATATGATATGTTCATGATGAATATGATGTGATATGATGCTTAAAAAGAAGAGGGCAAATTTGGGGTGTTACAGCTGCCCCTATTCAAACAACTGTTAATATGAAAAGGACGGTAGCACGGGCTATCGACCGTTCAAGATAAACTGTGGTTGAATACCAAGAAGACCTGAAATTTGAACTCTGACGAAGAATGCAGAGACTGGGAAATAAACCCAACCAAATGACGCTTTGGTGGTTGAAGTGGAGAGAGAGCAGACGAGCTCCCTCTAAGTTGAAACTGTTATCTGGAATCAGAATACTGGCAGACGAGTCTTCTTCGAACAATCCTGTTACGTCAGGAACTAGACATACGAGCCCTCATACACTTATGACTTGAGACAGATGAATCTCCTTCGGATATAGCTGTTACGCCAGGGCCGATGATGCACTAAAGTCTGTGGGATAAACATGCATAATCAGGGTAGATGAACCCTCTTCATATATTATCCGTGGATATATGGTATAAGACAGATGAGTCTTCTTCGAGCAAACCTGTTACGCCAGGTGCAACATTAATAAGTGGTGCTTGAGACACACGAGCCTCCTTCGGATATACCTGTTACGCCAGGACCGATAACCATTTTGACATTTATTCCCACAGTCAGGATTTCAAACCTCTTCAATACAGACGAGTATTGGATGATTGTCAAGATAACACAGACGAGTGTCAAAAGTCCATGATACAAACGAGTATCAGGCGATTATCTAAGAAACACAGACAAGCGCTTCAAGCAATGATACAGACGAGTATCAGCCACTGGTATAGACGAATACCAGAAATTCAAACACAGACGAGCACTTGGAGTAGTAATACAAACGAGTACCAGGATAATCAGCCAATCCACACATACAGATATAAGCCAACACAGACGAGTGTTAGGGATGATACAAACGAGTATCCAAACAATGCAGACAAGCTTCAAACAGATAAAGCACAGACGAGTTTCGGGGAATGCAGACGAGCAATATATATTAGATATCAAACACAGACGAGTGTTGGGAAGTGCAAACGAGCAACAACAAATATCACACCCAGACGAGTGTTGGGAATTGCAGGATGAGCAATAGAAAAGTAATCAAACACATACGAGTGTTAGAAATTGCAGACGAGCAACAACATGGTAATCATGGGCCACTTCTAGGGAAAGTAAATGAGAAATACCAAAGGGATAACACAAACGAGTATTGAGAGACGCAGACGAGCGGCAAAAAAGTATGAACACAGACGAGTGCTGGAGAAAGTTTCCCTGATGACTGGGAAGATACTTCCTCAAATATCCTTGTTATTGAAAAGAGTTCTGACAGATGAACTCTGTGGGGAATGGGCCTCCCACTGCTTGCTGGGTATACTCCACTAGGGAAGATAAATTGCTTGGGCTACCTGCCAAGGCTTAGCTGGGGAAAATTCTGCTTAGGAGAATGTGACGCCATCCTGCAAAACCTGCAACAACAGAAAACACAAGTGTTCCCCGGGGACTTGCATGGTATGATCTATTCATCCATCGTCACCCGACACTCAAAGAGGGTTTCAAATGCTTCCCTGCAATGTCATTTTCTTTCAAAACATCACCATGTTTTAAATGCAATGCTATTTTTGCCAAAAATTCAGGACATTTTGCAAACAAAAATAAACACAACACAACTTTCTGAATGAATATTCTTTTTATTGAAAGGCCTCTGAATAGGCAAAGATTTACATCAGGAAGCAACCACCTGGAAAGAGGTAGCCACCATAAAATTGAGAAAATAAACTATCCTACTGGCAATGGGCACGACATCCCAATGAGTTCCCTTTCTGCTATGACCAGCATGTCTTCAAAACTCTCCATTCTTGCCTTTGCTTTCTGAGAAGATGAGGGGACTGATTCCTATCCTTCTGATATTGTCAAATTGTACGAAACGATGATTTGGTTCAGATTACTCGGATCGTAGTTGCTCGTTTATTCCCTTGTTTTGCGTGGATCGCCCTTTCGGGTTTTCGATCCACCGGGATACCCTTTTTTGCCTGAGCTGTCCGATGTGGCTTTTCAACTCAGTGGGTGTACATTTTATTTATTTATTTTCCCTAACTTTTTCCTGAACTTTTTATTCTGTTTTTAGCTCGCCGGGATGCCCCTTTTCTTTCCTAGACTTTAATTATGTTTTTGTGTCCAGCGGGTCTCTTTATGCGAATTATTTTTTAACTGCGTCTGAGTTAACAGGGGACTGGAAATCTTCTCCATCCATAGTGGTGAGCATCAGTGATTCTCCTGAGAAAACTTTCTTCACTATGAATGGTCCTTCGTAGTTTGGGGTCCACTTGTCCCTGTGATCTAAACCTGGAGGAACAATCCTTTTGAGCACAAGCTCTCCTACCTGATACTCCCGAGTACGTACTCGTTGGTTGAATGCTCGCTTCATTCTCCTATGATAAAGCTGACCATGACATAGCCGCTAATCTCTTTTCCTCAATTAAACATAGCTGATTGTAACGAGCACGCACCCATTCAACCTCATCAAGCTTCACATCCATCATCACACGTAATGAAGGAATCTCCACTTCAACAGGAAAGACTGCCTCCATACCATACACCAATGAGAAGGGAGTTTCCCCTGTTGACGTCCTGACTGACGTTCGGTATCCATGCAGCACAAATGGTAACATCTCATGCCAATCTTTGTAAGTGACGACCATCTTTTGCACAATCTTCTTGATATTCTTATTTGTTGCCTCTACCGCACAATTCATCTTTAGTCTATAAGGAGAAGAATTGTGATGCTGAATCTTGAAGTCCCGACACAACTTTGCCATCATCTTATTGTTGAGATTAGAACCATTGTCATTAATGATTCTTTCGGGCACTCCGTATCTGCAAATGATGTCTCTTTTCAAAAATTTGGCTACCACTTGACGAGTGACATTAGTTTAAGATGTTGCTTCAACCCACTTAGTGAAGTAATCAATCGCAACCAAGATGAAGCGATGACCATTTGAAGTAGTAGGCTCTATTTTCCCGATCATGTCAATGCCCCACATGGAAAAGGGCCAAGTAGATGACATAACGTTGAGCGGGCTTGGAGGAACATGCACCTTGTCTGCATAGATCTGGCACTTGTGGCACTTACGAGCGAATGAACAATAGTCTGCCTCCATTGTCATCCAGTAATACCCCGATCTCAGCAATTTCTTAGCCATAGCATGCCCTCCTACATGGGTACCGAAAGATCCCTCGTGGACTTCCTGCATTAACAGGCTTGCTTCGTGTCTATCCACGCATCTGAGAAAGACCATGTCAAAGTTTCTCTTGTACAAAATCCCGTTTGTATTCAAGAAGAAGCTAGCAGCAAGTCGCCTTAAGGTCTTCTTGTCATTGGAAGATGCCCCAGCTGGGTAATCTTGCTTTTCCAGGAATAGCTTGATATCAAAATACCAAGGTTTCTCATCAGACACGGAGTCTACAGAGAAAGCATAAGCTGGTGCGTCAAGCCTGGAAATGTCAATTCTGGGCACATAATTCCAACACAAGACTTTGATAGACGAAGAAAGAGTGGCCAATGCGTCGGCAAATTGATTTTCATCACGTGGTATGTACTGAAGTTTAACTGTTGTGAAGAACGTCAACAGTTTTCTGGCGTAATCCCTGTAAGGAATTAGATGCTCTTGATGCGTATACCACTTGTCGGTAACCTGATTAATAACAAGGGCTGAATCTCCGAATATATCGAGGGTTTTAATCTGAAGATTAATAGCCTCCTCTATTCCCATTATGCATGCCTCGTATTCCGCTTCATTGTTGGTGCAACCAAATGTAATTCTGGCAGCGAAGGGGAGGTGAACACCTTTGGAAGTAATAAGAACGGCACCAACTCCACGTCCATTGATATTGACTACCCCATCAAACATCAACTTCCATTTGGATTCAGGGTCTGGCCCCTCCTCCGGAAGTGGTTCCTCGCAATCGTTTGCTTTGAGGTACATGATGTCCTCATCAGGGAAATCAAACTTCATTGGCTGATAATCATCTTCAAGAGGTTGCTGTGCAAGGTAATCTGACAATATACTTCCCTTGATGGCTTTCTGAGAAGTATAATAGATGTCATATTCTGTTAAAATCCTTTGCCACCTAGCAACCCTTCCGATTAACGCTGGTTTCTCAAAGATGTACTTGACAGGATCCATTTTGGAAATTAGCAGTGTGGTATGAGTCAACATGTACTGTCTCAGTCGGCGAGCAGCCCATACCAAAGTGCATCAAGTTTTCTCGAGCAGTGAGTAACGGGATTCACAGTCGGTAAACTTTTTGCTAAGGTAATAAATAGCGTACTCTTTTCGACCAGACTCGTCATGTTGGCCTAGAACACACCCCATTGACCCCTCTAGCACAGTCAAGTACATGATTAAAGGTCTTCCTTCAACTGGAGGCATAAGAATTAGAGGCGTCTGCAAATATTCTTTTATCTTGTCAAAAGCTCTTTGGCAGTCCTCATTCCACCTGACCGTTTGCTTTTTTCTTAGCAATTTGAATATTGGTTCGCACGTGGCAATTAGATGAGATATGAACCGTGAAATGTAGTTCAACCTCCCTAAAAACCCGCGCACTTCTTTTTCTGTTTTCGGTGCAAGCATATCTTGAATTGCTTTTACTTTTGCAGGATCTACCTCAATTCCTTTCTGACTAACAATGAAACCCAGCAGTTTCCCGGAACGAACTCCGAAAGTGCACTTGTTTGGGTTCAACCTCAGCTTGTATTTAATCAGTCTATCAAACAGCTTCTTGAGATTGACCAGATGCTCTTCTTCGTCTCGAGACTTAGCAATCATATCGTCCACATAACACTCAATCTCCTTGTGTATCATGTCGTGGAACAACGTGACCATAGCCCGTTGATAAGTTGCCCCGACGTTCTTCAAACCAAAGGGCATGACCTTATAGTAGAATGTACCCCACGGGGTAATGAACGTTGTTTTCTCCATGTCTTCCGGCGCCATCTTAATCTGATTATATCCGGAGAAGCCATCCATGAAGGAAAATACCGAGAATTGAGCAGTATTGTCTACCAGCACATCAATGTGAGGTAATGGAAAGTTATCTTTTGGGCTCTCTCTATTTAGATCCCGGTAATCAACGCACATCCGGACCTTGTCGTCCTTCTTTGGGACAGGTACAATGTTAGCTACCCAAGGTGGGTAACTAGTTACGGCAAGGAATCCGGCATCCCATTTCTTATGAACCTCCTCCTTGATCTTCATCGCCATGTCAAGACGAGTTCTTCTTAACTTCTGTTTCACAGGAGGACATTCTTCTCTCAATGGTAGCTTATGCACAACGATGTCGGTATTCAACCCTGGCATATCTTGATACGACCAGGAAAAGATATCCACATACTCACGCAGCATACCAATCAGCTCTTTCTTTATTTCAGCCTGCAGACTGGCCCCAATCTTGATTTCTTTCTTCACATCTTCAGTGCCGATGTTGATGATCTCAATTTCTTCCTGATGAGGCTGAATAACTTGTTCCTCTTGTTTCAACAATCTGACCAATTCTTCAGGGAGTTCACAGTCTTCCTCAACCCCTTCATCAGCTTGGTAGATAGGATTGTCAAAGTCATGTGTGGTCATAGCAGGAACGTTATCAATAGAATCCGGATGATCAACACTGCACAGATGATGTGCTTATTTAAGAATCTGTTTATTTTCAAAAAGAGACGCAAACATAAAAACAAAAAGGAAAAACACATTGCCATTTTTTATATTTTTTGTGAAAAATTTAAAACCAAAAGAAAGGGAACACAATTTGTCTGAAAATGTCCTTTATTTCATGGTAAAATAAGTGCATAATAAACATCGTGGCCCATACAATGGATCCTAGCATCTTGGGCAGAATGCTGGATTTGACAATGCAGCATGATAATAAAAGGAAACAAACAAATTACTCTGAGTTCCAGGTAACTTGGACGATGTCTTCAGCAGACCAGTTCTTCAGCTCCTCTCCGGGTGCACACGGATGAATCCAGTTGTCCCAGTCACCCTCACTGTCTCCCTCTTTATTAGTTGCACAGATTTGGTTGCGGTCGAGCATCCTGGCGCTTGTAAAAATAATGGCTTTACCACTTGGAGACCAATCAGACCCACTAGGCTGATAATCCAAGCCAAACTTGTCATCTTTCTTCTCCAATTCCAGCAATTTGCCCCAGCCTTGGGCACTTCCTGACTGAACCACCTCCTTTGCCTGCTTGTAGGAGTGAATGGAGGTACCTTCTTTCTCACCGCTTCTCTCTACAGGAGTCAAGATTCTAACATTAACTGCTTCGAAGGCCTGACACAGAGTCTCATGGATTTCTCCGTCCATCTCTACATATTTGAAAGTTGATAAGTGGCTCACAAAGATTTCTTCCTCTCCGCACACAGTGATTACTTGGCCATCAACCACATATTTGAGCTTTTGATGCAGAGTAGAAGTTACAGCTCCGACAACGTGAATCCATGGGCGTCTTAACAAGCAGCTGTACGTGGGCTGAATGTCCATGACGTAGAAGGTGCTTTTGAATACTTGAGAACCTATTTTCACGGGTAACTCAACTTCTCCAAACACTGACCTTCTGGACCCATCAAAAGCTTTGACTATCAAATCACCGGGTCTTAGGACAATACCATCAACATTGAACTTCATTAATGCTTTCTTCGGAAGTACATTAAGAGAAGAGCATGTGACAACAAGGACATGCGACAAAATAACACCCTTGCACTCCATAGTAATATGTAGCGCTTTGTTATGGTTACGGCCCTCTGACGTAAGGTCTCTATCTGTAAAGCCAATCCCATGGCTTGCATTCACACTGTCCACTACAGCTTCCAGTTGATTAACAGTTATTTCTTGAGGAACATAGGCCATCTGCAACACTTTCAATAAGGTCTCTCTATGTGCAGGAGAACACATCAGCAAAGATAGAATGGATATCTTGGAAGGTGTCTGGTTCAACTGTTCGACCACCTTATAATCACTCTTTTTAATTATGCGCATAAATTCCTCGACCTCCTTCTCAAAGGTACCCTGTCCAGCAGCAGGAGTTGTTGCTTCTTCAGTCGTTGTTTGCTTTCCTTTAGCCTTTGCCGAAGCCTCAGCCTCAAGATCTCCTCTCAGAACTGGGGGAGCAAATAGACGACCACTTCTCGTAAAACCTCCAACCCCTCCGACGTTCACTACAGTCGGGTCCATAGTAACAGTCTTACTCTCGACTTTCTGTCCTTCCACATACACATCTGAGCCATAATGCCATGGAATGGCCCTATCATCTGTATAAGGAACAGGCCCAGGCACAATAATAGTCACAGGACTAACTTCAGGAGCATAAATGGTCACAGGTTCTCTTCTGGAAGGCATCTCAGCTGGACCATAGAAAATGGTTATAGTGGACACATCATCAACTTCATTATCAACTTTGTCAAACTGCAACGATCCCTCATCAATCAGATTCTGCAACCCCATCTTCAGGTCTTCACAACCGTTCATTGAATTCAAACATTTCTCACAATCAGAACTACATCCCGGAAACACTTGTCCTTTCAACAGCCTCTCCTTTACTACCAACATCGGAGTCTTCACTTCTTCTATGCTCAGAATTAGACTTAACATCTCACCACCCTCAACGGAATTTATTCTAGCCCCTCCATGATTCAGAATAGGATTTGAAGTAACATCCGGTGGTGGCGCGAAGGTAATCGCCTTGGAGTCAATCAGATCTTGAACTTTGTGTTGTAGCACCCTGCATTTCTCAGTTGAGTGCCCGGGTGCCCCTGAATGGAAAGCGCATCTAGCATTGACATCGTACCCTACTGGAAGCTCTCCAAGTGGTGGTGGTGCCAAAGTTCTCAATTGTATCAAATTCAGGTCCAGCAATATTGGTAGCAATGCAGCGTATGTCATGGGAATTGCTTCAAGCACCCTATTAGCCGGGCGAGTCTGCCTTGGCTGATAAGGTCTTTGTTGATAGTTGTTACGTTGTGGCTGTTGTTGTTGTTGATGTTGTTGAGGTTGTACCTGCTGCACCGAATTGGCAGGGATTGTGACAGCTGCCACTTGCTCATATGATCTTCTATATCCTCGGCCCCGTCCTCGGCCAAACACCGCATTGGTTTCCCCTTCCCTTCTTCTAGGGGGCCCGTTGAAACCTTTTCTTACTTCACTAGAACTGCTCGCACTTGTATCCTGAATCTTTCCAATCTTTAACAGAGTCTCGACTCTCTCTCCAGCAATTACTATATCATTGAACTTGGTAGCCGAACAAGACGCTAATCTTTCGATAAACACTCCTTGCAATGTCCCCATGAACATATCAGCCATCTCATTCTCCAGCAATGGTGGTTGCACTCTGGCAGCGAGCTGACGCCACCTTTGAGCATATTCTTTAAACCCATCCTTAGCAGTTTGAGACATGTGTTGCAATTGAGTGCGATTTGGAGCCATGTCCAAATTATACTGGTATTGCCTCATGAAAGCCTCTGCCAGGTCCTTCCAGCTCTTAATGTTGGCTCTACTTAGCTTCATATACCATTCCAAGGAGGCCTCAACCAGGCTGTCCTGGAAATAGTACATCCATAGCTTTTCATCATCAGTGTGGGCAGCAATCCTGCCTACAAAGGACTGAAGATGAGTCTTTGGACACGCTGTGCCATTGTATTTCTCAAAAGTTGGGACCTTGAACTTGTAAGAGATTCTAACCCCTAGAACCAAGCCCAAGTCAGTAATGTCGAACCCCAAAGAGTTTTGAGATTGAATAGCCCTGATCTGTTCTGCCATCTCCTCAAACTTCCTGTTCATTTCAGCCCCCTGGCCTTCAGTTTCATCAAGCAGAGTGAACTGCTCGTCTTGACCATCCATTTGTACATTGTTCAGTCCATCATTGATTATGGTAACCCCTGGTTGTGTTACAGGGATTTCAACTTGACGGGCGCCCGCACCGTTACGATTACCTCCATCAGCAGCACCGTTGTTCCTGGTTTGACTATTCTCAACCAACTCATGCAGACGTTCCTGATTCTGACCCATTCCTGCCATAAGGGTCATAAAATTGTCCATCCTCAACCTCAAGTCAGCTAAATCAGCATGCATTTGATCCATGACTCTTTCTCTGTTGACTCTTGTGGGATATCTGTGTATGACTGGCTGTTCTCGAACTTTCCTGGGAGCTATAGAGCCTGAAACAACAAGAATGTTAGAAACTGAAGCACTACCTGCAAAACAAACAAATACGTCATATGCATGCAATGTAACTGCTCATGTTTCCAAGTTTTAAGCATTTGCATGCCCCAGTTCTGGTATTTACTCCAGACAGCCACTTTGAGTATTAACTTTCAAACTTTCTCTTTGAAGAGTGTTCAGATATTAGCAGTATCAGACAAACAAGCCTTGCATATTCAGAAATGATAATTCGCACGTTAACACTGTATATCATGGACAAACCACTGCCGGCCAAAAGTTAGAGCACAAACAAAAATATTCCCCGAAGGGTTACAAGTCATTACATGAATAAAAGACAAAAGAAATAAAGCAAGACTCCTACAACAAGTCTGTAGGTAGTCTGAAAAATAAACTAAGCTAAACTAGAGACCCAGGTTCTTCGGCAACCACCTCTGCTCTGATCTTCTTCACACCCGCTCTCAGCTTGAGCTCTTCAATCTCCTTCTGTGCCTCCTCCAAGGCTAACTGGCTTTGTGCTAACTGCTGAGTCTTTACCCTCCGTATGTTGTGGACTTGCTCCACCTCTTCATTCTTGAAGGCCATTTGCACCTCGAAAAACTCTTATTTTTCTCTGAACTTCTTTTGCTCCTCCTCCCTTTGGCCTTGCAACCAAACAATGGATTGGCGAGCTTCCTTGAGAGTCTTCAAAGTCTTTTTGTGTTCCGCTTCTCTTTTTGCTTCCATCATACCTAACCTTTGAATGTGAGCTTCCCTTCCAGCAAAGTCTTTCTCCTTAGCTTCCAAAGAGGCTTGTATCTTCTGCAGCTTTCCCTCTGCTTCATTATTGGCCCGGTTGGCAAGATGATACAGGCTAACCATTTCAGCATTCTCCACTTGAACTTCATACAGCTGAGCATCCAATTTCTTGTACTCTTCAAGGGAGATAGTACTCTGGCTTGGCACTTCTTTGGGATAAAGTGGAGCTTCTACTGAGAAAGGCATGAGAACCTCTTCTACATGTTTTTGCAACCATGTAGCAAAAAGAGGATACGTCTTGGGATCTACTCTGCCAAAGTCTTTCTTACCCTTCCTTATCCTGTGGGCCCAAGCTTGAGATACTTGTAAAACTAACTCTTTGTTTCCTTCCACAGGAACATACAAAGACTCAGCAAACTCTTCCATCTGTGGTGGATCTCTCAAAGGGTAACCAAATTGCTTCCTGGCTAATGTTGGATGATAACTAATCACACCCTTCCTTCCTAGCAAAGGCACTGCAGCAAATCTTCCACAACTGACCAGCAATTCTTTTCCTAACAGATCTCTATTATATCCCCAGGCTATATCCTCAGCAGTTAACCCCATCAGCCTTCTAGACCATCTCCACTCATCCCTCATTTCCTTGAAAGCTCCTGATTTTGGCAATTGTCTGGCAAACCACTCAGCAAACAATGAAGCACAACAGCCCATTGGTCCACCTCTACCTTTCTCATTCCGGTAATGAACGTTGTAGTAGAAATCTCCCAAGAGAGTTGGCACAGGATTTCCTTTAACAAAGATAGAGATCACTTCTAAGCTTACAAATTCCTTCTCTCCCGGGAACAAGTTAGACCCATACACCATCAAAGCCAGCAAAGCACGAAAGTCACCCTATTTACCTTCTTTAGCATATATCTCAGCCTCTGGTATGAGCACACTCCAAGGGAGTCCTTTGCCTTCATTATCCTTCAGAGCCTTCTTGACTGTAGCAGCTGGAAAACGACAAACTTTGGCTATGTCTTCTTCCTTAAGCACCACCTCAGACCCATAGAAAGGCAAGGTATCTCTAACTGGAACATTCAGAATGCTGGAAATCTCCTCCAAGGTAGGAGCCAAGACGTAATCTGGAAACACAAAGCAACGAAACAGGGGATCATAAAACTGAAGCAAGGTATGCAAACTGTCCTTCTGGTATGTAGTGGGCTTGTCCACATATTTCAATATCTGGCCATATCTTTTTCTGAAATTTCCCAAGACTTGGTCATTCATCAGACCTGCTAATTTCTGAACACTTCTGACCTCAGGTTGGAGAAAAGTATAGTGAACATTCTTTTTCCTTGGAATTTTTCTGACTTCTGCCATCTGGAGATAAGATTTACCAGAACTGGGAGCTGATTATGAATAATGACCTAAAAAATGGAAACATAAATAGTTAATGCAAGAATGATGCAAATGAAAATGCAATGCAGGCATATGATCAATCTGGGACTATCTGGATACTGGACACTGAACATAAGGACCCTCTGATTAACTGCAAACCAAAATCCTCTGAGTCACTACCCTCTGATAGAAATAGTCACAACTCTCTGATAGAAATCTCAGAACCATAGTACCAATAAAACCAGAACACCAGAACCATAGGACAAAAATCATAACAAGGACCACTAATAATGAGGGTATGTAGAGGCCAAGGGTTCCTGCAAACCTGTAAACCCCTCCCAATATCACTGGTATGCTCCAGGTCAGACATCACGGACTCTCAAAGCCGAATAACAATAATAATTTCACCATTTCCGATAAATGGCTCATGACCAAATCAGGGAATCGGTTTGGCATTATATACTACGCAAGGAGGCCTCAGCTGAGTCCGGGAAAACAAGGTCATCCTATGTAAGTCCCAAGTGGGCCCTCGGATGCAAATGGGCTTGCCACAAAATGTGGTTTGCCACTGTCATCACTAAAGAAGGTTGTTTCCACAAGGTTCTCAATGATCGGTCCCCAGCTGCACATAACTGTCAAGGTTATGAAATGAGAGAGGAAGATCCCTAAATTAAGACATTCCCAAGACGGTCGCAAATCTGGGCGTGGAACTCACTACTACCCCCCATGACAAGATCTCATGAGGCCAAAGTGGAACCACTCTAAGTCCTAAGGTGCACTCGAGCCGTGGTAATGAGCTCATCTCTCAGAAACAGTACCACCCAAACCCACCAAACAGAAGATCCAGTCCAGACAGTCCAGTATACAATATGATGCAGAAAATAAATACTGAAAACTGTAAATAAAGCTTTAAATAAAACTGTAAATATACGACAGTAAAATACAACACACAACAACAAACAATCAAAACCCAAAGAAACAGAAACAAACAAGCGCTAGGAGAGACTCACAGGGGAACCAGAGATTATGGGTTCGGTCCCCAACAGAGTCGCCAGCTGTCGCTCCCCGGATTTCCATCCTGGTACAAACGCAAAAGTGGCACGGAAAAGAAAAGAGTCGCCAGCCAGGCATTTTTATTCCGAAGGAACGGGAATGGTAATAATGCACAAACCAGAAGAAAGAAGAGGAAGGACACGGGTCCTGCGAACCAAAGAGACTGAGTTCGGAGTCGGTTACGACCTGGGAAGGTATTAGCACCCAGATCGTCTGCCGTACCCGACAAGATCCACGCTTGCAAAGAAATCTGCTTCAAAGGGTGAAGAAATGAAAGTTGCTGCAAAAGAAAAGGAACTGGAACTGGATACAAAGAAGATAAGAGGAAACTGAACAAGAAATGAAAAGGAAAAAATGTAGGGAAAATAAAGATTGTGCTCGAACGGGCCCTACCCCGCTGCCTACGTACCTCATCAGGAAAATGAGGATCAGAGTCGCCGTAGTTCCCCTAACTAGGGGTAGAAAATAAATTTCTTGTGAATTAAGGCTTGAACTGCCTATGCCAATGCTCAGGTGTTGCAGACTCGGACGACGAGTGAGTAACCGTCTTGCAAAATGACAAGTAGAAGCAAGTTCGCGTACGGAGCGAATGATACGAGAAAAGAATTCCCGAAGGAGAGACGCTTATTGTTTGTTTGTGTTTTTTATGAAGATTTTATGAGTGTGTTACAAGAAAGTGAACTCAGGCTCTTTTCCATGGAATGTGCACTTGTCACTATATTCCAAGATGGAATAATAGAACAAGCACACTCAAGTAAGGAGAAGATCCCCAAAACTTGAATCCAGAGATTAGGGCCTAAGCTCACTAACTCATTAACTTATTGAGTGTGTTTGGTATTTACAATGAAGAAGTGTTTTTTTATGATTTTCTTGGTGAAGATGATATCTTGATCAGACTTGTGCATCACAAGATAAGCTTGTACTATCCCAAGATGGGAAGACTACAAGTATCTCAAGGGATAAGGCTATTGCTCAAGGTATCACTTCAAACTTTATTAAGTGTCTTTTTATGGTTTTGAGATGGGAAGAGAAAAGAAACCAAAAGGATCACAAAGGTAAAAGTCTAATGGGGGACTAATGAAACCTAATTGTTGTCATGCAATGGAAATCCTAGGTTAGTGAGGTTTACTATCCTAAAGAAGAAAGAAAGAAGAAGAGAAGAAGAGGAAAGAAGAATAGGATAAGAGGGAAGTAAGGCCTAAGCCCAATAATCAAAAGGTTATCACAAGTAAGAATAAGAAGAGAATAGATGAGATTTGGAGATGTGGGAATCACATCCACACCTCTCACTTACCATAGCCCCTGGAATGGTTAGTAACACTAGCATAAAGGAAAAATAAAATAATCACAATGCCATACCAACATCATACAAACAGAAGTGAAGTCATACAGACAAATGCTCAATGCAAATGCAAGTCACAAGAATGAGAAAAGAAGCACACAAGTCAATATGAGGCAACATGAATCACATGGCAAAGCAAAACAAACTTAATGAGATTCAAAGCAAAATAAACAAAACACAAACTCAAAGCACAAGACATGAACCAAAATCAAGCTAAAGAAGTTCTTAAGAAGCAAGAGAGATGAAGAGAAGAGAAGTACAAGGCTAAACAAACACATTATGGGAAGAAAGAAGCAAAAAAGGTGAGATGAATATACATAAGAATGAAAGAACTTCAAAGGTAAACCAAATACAATATTTTCAAAACACAAACCCTAAACCAAGATCAGAAAGGTATCAATACCCTAAAGAGACCCCAAATGAGATGAAGAAGTTGGCACAAGTGCCCTTTTAAGCTAAGGAGAGGACTTATGATCAAAAAGAAGCAAAATGGGACAAGTTAAGAACAAAAATTCAAATCAAATCAACAATGAACCCAAAAATTCCACAACCTTGGACAAAAGATCTTCAATCATGATATAACAATATGCCAAAAGGATAGGAAGATATTTAGAAGCTATGCAAGTCAAATGAGGGGTTAAACAACAACTAGGGTTAGGAAACTTCCCCCACAAGTCAAAGACCAAAACCAAATGAACAAGTTCCTAAAAATCAGAGCAAAAATCACACATGAAGTACACCCTATTGAGAGTCCAGAGCAAAAAGAACCACTCAAAAATTCAAAATGAGGATCAATGTGGAAAATGGACAAGACAACTTGCTCAAAAAAGAAGTGAAAATGAATTAATTAAATGGGGGAATTTATTTACACATGTCAGCATAAAATAAATGACAAATAAAAATATGAAAAAATAAAGAAAACTCAAATTGACATCCATGAATTATTTCAGAATGTTTTGACACTTAGAAGTATTTTTAAAAATTAGAAACCAAAATTAAAACAAAGTGAAATAAAAATAAAGAAAGAAAAGGAAGTATGAAGCTGGGGGTGTGGAGAGTAAAGGAAATCAGTTGAAATGAACTGGGCCAATGCACATGGGGGGTGCGGATAGTGGTCTAAACCCACTGGGTCTACGCAGGACACACTTACAAGGGTGGAAATTCAGAGGAAAATATGAAAAAACACAAGCCTTAGGATCAGATGGACGCATCCTGGAATTCAATTCATTAAATGACGTGGCCAAATGATAGGCTCAGAGTGAAAGAGTACAATAATTAACATGTGGTGCGCAACATAAAGCATTATCATAATGAAAATTAGAAGAGGCCAAGCACGTGAGAGGGAGGAGATCATTAAATGAGGTGGCACAATCTCATGCGTTGAGATGGAAAGATCTGAGGGTGAGGAAGTCTTCTTCAACCTTTGGAAACCCTAACACACACGTCCAGAATCCGGTGACCGGAGCTAGGGCTCCGGCACCGGAAAACTCACAACATGAACAACACTCAATAATAATGCACAAAAAACTCCAGATCAAGCAATCAAACCATCCTGAGTTCAAATATGATGATGAAATTCACAATAAACCAATGACCAGCCTGGATCGAAGGCAAACAGTTTGAACCATGAAACTTCAAAATCACATATCAAGCTCAATAATGCACCAAATTTGAATCTAAAACCAGCAGAATGATCAGCATAACAATTAGATCATAACACACACTTCTATTTTCATTTCTAGATCTAAGAATTTTGGACTCACCTGAAGCTTGCAGATCTTGAAATAGCTTGTGATAAGCCAAGAAAATGCTGCCAATCCACTCCAAATGCACTCTAGTTGCAAAATAAATGCAACTAGAGTCTTGAGAATTGTTGGATCTGAGAGTTTGAAGCCAACTGCCCTAAAATGGCAAGGTGATGAATCTTGAGAATTAGCTTGAACAATGGATGGATTTGTGATCCTGAGCTCTCAAGGATGAAGGATCTGCAGTTTGTTTGTGAAGAGAGCAAGTGTGTGAAGAGATTCGAATGAAAATGCAATTTGAGCAAAAACATGAGAGCTGAGAAATGAGTGAGATCTGAACCCTTCTAAAACCCTAATTTGCTTTTGTATGAGGTCATGAGGAAATGCTGAAAGAATGAGGTCTCTTGCACGTGGGAGGAGAGAGTGTGAGATATTTTGCAAAATTTGCAAGTTTGTTGTGATCTCATGAAAACCTCATGCATTTCCTTGCTTATTTCCCATGTGCATTCCACATCTCACCCTTGATTTAAACTAAAAAGATTCTGACCATTGGATGAAAGTATCACACACTTCTCATGTTCATGCAAAAATTACACTTATGGAATAAAATTCTCATCATGCACGAATTTGGTGTATTTCTTGGAGAAAAATGACTTATTTGCATTGAATTGTAATATTGGAACCTCATTTGGTATGTACCAACACCCAAAATTAAGTTTCATGACTTTTTGCTTTGGTGCACAAATGAAAATTCAAGTTTTGCCCTAGTTTTATGGAATTTTCGAGGGCTCTATCTCCTTAACCATGAAGGCTATGAAAAATTACTTGTACTTTTTGAAAATGGGAGGCTTTAATCTCCAACTTTCATGTTTGACTTTGGTCCATTTGAAGAATTTTTCACCAAGTTATGCTCACTTGAAATTTAGGGCAAAAACTTGCTAAAAATGGCATTTTCCATAACCAACTTCACACCAATTTTGCAAAACACCTCAAAACCTAATGATTCTTGATATTTGAACTTGCCAAACCTCTTTTAACATTATAAGAACATTCCTTGTCTAGAAAAATGTGATTGGACCCCTTTAAATCTCACAGTTGACTTTTCTAAGGCCCAGTTGACCAGTTTCTTCATCTACAAGCAACTGAAGAAAAACTTGACTTCCACAAGGAATTTTCTCACAAAATTTCATCCCTAGGATCCTCTTAACATGTGAAAGATTTTGCCAAAATGAAATGGCCAAAGTTTTGAGGTTTTTATGCTTGAAACTCAAACCCTAATTTGGGATCATTATGTAGGAGCTTTGCCCTAGCCTGGATTCCCTGATGATCCTCCAACCTTCTGAGCTTTTGTAAATGAACTTGAGCTTGAAAATGTAATGTAGACTCCTCATAGGACTTGTGAAAATCCATTGGGCCCCTTGCCATGGCTTGTGATGCTTCAAGAACCTCCACAGATGATCATATGCCTCATGCTAGGTCATGAGAAATGTTATGCCTCATCTTTCCATGCTAGGATGCTAAGAATATGATATGTTCATGATGAATATGATGTGATATAATGCTTAAAAAGAAGAGGGAAAATTTGGGGTGTTACACCAAGCAGAGCTATATCTCCTAACATATCTACCAATGATCTCTCCCTAGTTGGGATGACTCTCCAAGCAGATCAGCCAGAGATCCTCAGCGGGATCCGAATCATGGATCGGTTTCTTTTTTTGCATAATCATAGCATTTGCATCATATTCACCAAATAAGCGTATAATTCCGTCTAATACGGAGCATTACGGCAAAAATTAAACATTTGCATGATAACAAGCCAGGTTCGAGTCAGTCACCTGCAAATACTAATCAATATTTCACCAGCAATGTATATAAAAAACACACACTCCCCGCAGGTCGCCTGAATACCTTTTGCACTCCCAAATACAAATACCTATACATACTCTTTTGACACTCGTCCGTGTCACTTTTCCCCAGCACGGTTGCCAAATCACTTATTGCCAACCAAACACTTGTTTATAACACACTCCTCTCGACACCCGTCTGTGTCATCCTATCCCCACAAGTCGCCAGAACACCTTTTACACTCTCACATACAAATATTTGTTCATAACTTACAGTACATATTTGACACCCGTATGTGTCATACATTCCCCACCAAGTTGAACACTCGTCCGTGTCTTGCTCATACTTCACCAACAGATCAACACTCACTCATACTTATACAGAAAGTCTCTGATACTCGTCTGTATCCTGTTCATATATCACTCCTCAACAGATTCGAAACTCGTCCGTGTTCTTGGTTAACTAGTTGGTACTCGTCTGTATCATCATCTCTGAACACGCGTCAGCGTTTGTTTCTACCGATACTCATCCGAATCATGGTCCTAAGGATGCTCGTTCGCATCTTTAATCTATACACAGCGTCAAACACTTATACCTTTTATTCTTGAGCATAAGCACTCGTCCGTGTTTACCATTCCCCAGTAAGTCACCAACGAAACAACTTTCTTCTATCCGACATTCTTCCTATGTCGTGATACTTTCGGCAGCCGTCCCCTGCGTGCCAGGTGATCGTCCTTCACCTTTGGATGACCGTCCCTCATCCTTTCCCCAGTTGAGTCTCCATTATTGGAACCCTTTTCTATCTGGCATTCGTCCTATGTCGTGATATTTAGCAGTCGTCCCCTGCTAGGTGATCGTCCTTCACCTTTTGATGACTGTCCCTCATCATTTATCCGATGGTCGTCCCCATCGTTGATCTTGTTATCTGACATTCGTCCTATGTTGTGATAAACCCCGAGAGCAGCTGTACCCTGCTAGGTAATAGTCCTTCACCTCTTGATGATCGTCCTTCATCATGCTTATCTGATGGCCACCCCCATCGTCGACCTTTTATATCCGACATTCATCCTATGTCGTGATAAAGAGTAGTCGTCCCCTGCTAGTTGATCGTCCTTCACCTTTGATGACCGTCCCTCATCAATATTTCATTTATTCTTTAACCCGATGGCCGTCGCATCGTTGTTTACTTTACTTTTCAAGCCTGATGGCCAACCCATCATTGTCTTTGTTTTAATCCCCAGAAGACCTTGTTTCTTTACTTGATGGTCGTCCCCATCATGATCTCTTTATTTCCCCAGCTTGTCGGCCGTCTCCGTCATTGCTTTACTTATCGCTTTATCCCCAGCAGTTGTCCTCTGCTCGATGGTCGTCCTCCATCGCCTTCATTGGATAATCATACTATACTATCTTTTACAATTTATATCCCTTTTCTTCTTCTATCCAGCAAGTGCAAATTTTGTACTGTCTTTGGTATTCAACCACAAATTATCTTGTTTGTCTATTAAGCCAGGCGCATACATCCTACACAGATAACTCATGCTTGAATAGGGGCACCTGTATACACTCCAAATTTTCCCTCACTCATATCACACCATGGCTTGTGATCTTTCATGTTTGCATTAACATAGGCATATTATCCCATATTGCATTTTTGCTTCACTGCATAAGTTCAAGTTCATCTGCATCTAAGGGTTTGTGATCTGAGCAATCCAAGATTTCATCTGAGCCACCCCAAAGGTCTCAAAGCTTTCCAAGAGGGTCCATGTGTGTTCTATCATCATATTGTGTCAAAGTTCAAAGAAGTCAAGAAATCACAAGAACTGGAAAAGCATGGAAGCAGAGCTAGGGTTTTCACTACACGGATGACCAAAATTAGGGTTTTGGTTTCAGAGGCCTTAACTCCAAATTTTTGGGCCATTCTTGTTTCTAATGTTCTTAAGATGTTACAAGGATCATGTGTACCAAGTTTGATAAAGAAATTCATTATGGAAGTCATTTGTTCATTAGGTAACTTCTTGAGCAAGTTAAGTCAAAATCAGGGCATTTGAGGCTCCCAACAATGGAACCAAAGGGGTATTTTCATCAAATTGAAGTTTTATAATCTTTATTTGATCTTAGAAGAGGTTGAAAGTTCAAAATATTGAATAATTTTGGGTCATTTGAAAAGTTGCCAAAAATGGAAATGACTTGTAATGGAAACTTTCCATTTTGGGAAAGTTTTTCAACCTCCTCTTTCTTGATCAAAAATGCTTCAAATGAAAAATGCTTGGTCATGAAAGTTGTAGATTAGGTCTTTCCCTTTTCAAAAAGTACAAGAACATGTCTTGATTCATTATGGAACTCAAGTTGTGATCCTTCAAAGTTGGCAAAAATCCTATAATTTTTAAGAATGCACCAAAGAGGGAGTTTTGCAAAACCACTTGCCAAGGCTTCAAATGACTTTTAATGTGCCCAAATGTGACATAACATGATCAAGAAAATTCAAAGCATCAGAATTGGCCCAAGAATTGGAAGGTTTCATGCCTTGAATCACAAGAAATGTCAAAGAGGGAAAATTGCATAAGACATGATATCTCTTAGTCCAAGCCATCCAGATGCAATCTTATGATCCAAAGGCCTTCCACAAAGCCAGCTGAGGCCAGACATGCCTTGGAACCACTCCTGTCATGACTCATGCCCATAGTACACATAACCTTGACTTTTTGCAAATGAAGTCATACCAATCAGCATAGGCCACAACCACTCTTCTGACCTATCAAGACATGAAATGTGGACATTATGCAAGCCATAACACACAACACAAAGGCCTGAAACTGAACACAACTCAAGAATCAAAAAATCCTCTCAAAACTTCCCTTCTTCGAATTTCATCATACAACCACTCAAACTCAAAACTCTCTTCACCATTCACTTCACCACCACCTAAGGATCATTTCCCACCCTTCATTTCAGCCAAACAGCCACTCAAATCAAAATACGATTTTTCACTTCTCAAAACTGAACTTCAGAAAGAGGCCAAATAAACTCATTCCAAGCATCAAAGCATTCTCAGGAAGCTCATTGGGGTTGGTTTGCACCAAAGAAAGGCCTAGAAAGCTCAAGAACTGAAAGCTCAATCTCAGGTAACCTCAAGAACGTTTTTCCAGAATCTTGTTTTCTTGTTAAAATATTGTTCTATATGTTGCACTGGTCATGGGAATGTGTTTGGTTTTGAAAATGAGCAAGAAATAAGCATGTATTGACTCTCTGAAATGTTTCCCGTGAAACTTGATTGCTTTGATTCTTATTGTTGTTGTGAAATAAATGAATTTTGTTGCTGGATTCTTGTTTGTTGTTGTCCATTGATCATTTATGGAGAGTTTGATGTGTTTTAGTGGCGTTTTGAGTGAGATGGCTTGAAGGTGTGGCCGGAGAAGATGACCGGAGCTTAGCTCCGGTCACCTGAGTTTAATTAGGGCTAATCTCCCCTGTTTGAATGTGAGTCGTAGGATTAAGATTAGGGTTAGTGAGTGTATGGCCAGGATTAGGTCATTAAACCCTAAATATAATTAATTAATTTAAATCAGATTAATTAGATAGGAATGATCTGGACCCCCCTGAATTTGAATTTGGACCATTGGATTGACATACTTTTCCTTTTATTCATTTTAATTAATTTTTTATCCATTTCTTTTCATATAATTATTTAAAATAGCAAAAATCATTATAAAAATATGAAAATTTTTATCATGACTTTTATTAATTTTCAGAAACCAAAAATATTTTTATTTTTAATTTTTGAATTAAAAAGTATTTTTAAATCATTTAAATGTCTTATTTAATAAATTAATTCATTTTAATTAATTAAAAATACATTTAAATATTTAAAAATCACCAAAAAAATCAGAGAACATTCTTAGACATTTAGAAGCATTTAAAAACTCACCATACAAATTTATTTTTGGTTTTGATCACACTTTGAGATTTTTCAATGAATTAGGGTTCTTAAAAATGTTCATTTTCTAACCCTGAATTCAAACATTCATAACTTTTAAACCAAGTTGAGTTTGTGAATGGTTCTTTTTGCATTGTTCTATGCATGGCCTCTAGTTTCTAAAAACATTTTTGTTTCATTTTTATCTTGCATTTTCAAATTATTTGGCATTTTACATTGAAGATCACCCAAAAAACTCTAAGAACATAGGAAATTCATAACTTCTTCTAGGTTTAGCTTCTGACCTCCCCATTTGGATGGTAGCCTAGTATAGGTTTAGGGTTCCTTTGAGTGCATTTTCAATTTTTTATAATGTCATTTGCTTCTGTCTTTGTCATTTGCATCTCATCCTTCCATGTAACCCTAATTTTGCATCTTTACTTGCATCTTACATTTCATTGCATGAACATATAAACTTGCCATGCCATTCTAAGCATTTGTATGCCATCTTAGACATCTTAAGACATTTCTTGAACATTTCTTGATCATTTATCCATACTTTTCTATGCTTTGCATCCATTTCATTTCATAAACATCCATGTGTTTACATGCTTCCTACATGCTTCATTTGCATTCATTCTCTTGTATGATCACACATATGCATCTTGTATGCCTTTGCATCATATCATAGCATCATTTGCATCATGTACATGCTTCTGGTCTTGGTATTTTCACTTACATTTGCTTCATTTCATTTCATTCCTTTCATATTGCATCTTGTACTAACTTTTCAGGGTTAATGGTAAGTTGTTTGGGAGGTGGATTTGCCTTCACCTCCCACCTCTTCTCATCTCTTCATATTGAATTCTTACTTCATTTTTGTTTGTCTTTGAGTGGGCTTGCCTCACTTGTGTTTCTCTTCCTTTCTTTCTCTTCTCATCACATCTATTTCCTATCTTGCTTCTCCTTGGTGGCTTCCTTGAAGACTTCTTCTCTTAATCCTCACAAACCGTAGGACTTCCAAGCATGATAACTTTCTAGGACATTTTAGTTTTCCATATACTTTTTCCTTTGAGTCTTCTTTGTGTCTCTTTTCTCATCTCATCATTAGAGACTAAACCTTTAAGGTTTTTAGGACTTTGGAATTAGGGTTATGCATGTATCCTTATCTTAGGATGGAGTGTATAACTTTAATCCTAAGTGTTAAACCCTTAATTTGTTTAAACCTCTTAATCAATCCACTTAATAATCACTAAGACTTCATCTTGTAACTTGGGCCTTACATTAGGGTTCTAATTCTCCCTCTATGGTTAAGAAGGACTAACCCTAGTGTTTAATGGACAAGTCCCCCTCAAGTTGTCTTACAAATCATAAAACTCACTTCTTAATCTCATCTTTAATTAGAATCCACTTAATAAAGGATTTGTTATATAATGAATTTAATCCCTAACCATGGATTAAGTTGAGGTATCTTCCTCAGCTTAAGTGTCTTCATCTATTATCCTTCTATTAGGATGGTGTAATGAGTCCACTGATCTGTGATTAGAGATTAAACTCATTACTTAACACTAAACAAAAACCCAAAAACATCTAAATAATCACAAGTAGGTTAATGATCTTAATCCTACATCATCATGGCAATTAAGTTGAGATGTTTATCTCATTATCCCTAATAAGGGAGGATATAATGAGTTTACAAGCCTTTGATTTAGGCTTAAGCTCATTAACTTATGCAAAAACACCAAAAACAATAAAAGATTGAAAACACCAAAAACAAACAATAATCGTCTCCTTCGGGATTCTTTTCTCATCACACTCACTCATAAACGGGAACTTGCTTCTTCCGTCTAATGCAAGACAGTTAGCACTTGAGCCAGATGAGGCATACACTTGAACATACACAAGCAGGCAGTTCACAGTCAATTCATCTTTTAGTCTCTTTGAGTCGAACTACGGTGTTCTGACTTCCTCATTGGACAAAAGGATACGTAGGCATAACTTAACAGTTATCGAACAAAAGTCTCTTTGTCTTCCCCCCTCATCCAAAATTCTTTAAAAGCCTCAGTTCCCGAGCATTCACCTTGTTGCACTGACACTTGTATATTTCTTTTCCAGCTTTTGCACTCAGATGGCACATACACTTACCCCCTTTAAACACAATATTTTAAGCGTGGATCCCGTCGAGTACGACGGACAATCTGGGTGCTAATACCTTCCCAGGTTGTAACCAACCCCCTTTCTCAGTTTCTCTGGTTCGCAACCGTCTTATCCATATCTTTCTAGGTTTATGCAACATTACCTTTCCTTCGGGATAAAAATTCCTAGCTGGCGACTCTTTTCACTTCACCTTCATTTTCTCTTTTCGCTGACCGTTCGCGTTTGTACCTTGTTCTGACCTTGTGTATTTTTGGGAGAGCGACAGTGTTCCATCTTTCTTACTTTCTTTCTTTAAGTTACTTATCTTATTCAATGAAGTAAGTAACTTATTCTTCTGTTTCTTTCTCATTTCATCTGCTTCTTCCATTGGTAGTTTCCTTGAAGATCTTTCTCAAGCCTCACAAACCATAGGAACATCCAAGCATGATAATAATTAGGGTTGTGATTAGTCCCCCCTTAGCTTTTTACCTTTGAGTCTCCTTGAGTCTCTCTTCTCATCTCAATAATCAGAGACTAAACTCTTAAAGTTTTAGGACTTTGGAATTAGGGTTATGCCTGCATCCTACTCTTAGGATGGAGTGTATAACTTTAATCCTAAGTGTTAAACCTTTAATTTTTTTAAACCTCTTAATAAAATCATCTTAATAATCACTAAGACTTTATCTTGTAACTTGGGCCTTACATTAGGGTTCTAATTCTTCCTTATGGTTAAGAAGGACTAACCCTAGTGTTTAATGGACAAGTCCCCCCTCAAGTTGTCTTACAAACCATAAAATACATTTCTTAATCTCATCCTTTAATTAAAATCCACTTAATAAAGGCTTGTTATATAATGAATTTAATCCCTAACCATGGATTAAGTTGAGATATCTTCCTCACCTTAAGTGTTCTCATCTATTATCCTTCTATTAGGATGGTGTAATGAGTTCACTAATCTGTGATTAGAGATTAAACTCATTACTTAACACTAAACAAAAACCCAAAAACATCTAATTAATCACAAGTATGTTAATGATCTTAATCCTACATCATCATGGCAATTAAGTTGAGATGCTCATCTCATACTTAAGCAGGCTCATTATCCCTTATCGGGGAGGATATAATGAGTTCACAAACCCTTGATTAAGGCTTAAACTCATTAACTTATGCAAAACATCAGAAACAATAACAAAACTGAAAACATAAAAAAAAACAATAACCATCTCCTTCGGGATTCTTTTCTCATCACACTCATTCACAAGCGAGAACTTGCTTCTTCCGTCTAATGCAAGACAGTTAGCACCGAGCCAGACGAGTCAGAAACTTAAGCATAGACAAGTAAGCAATTCATAGTCAAATTATTTTTCAGTCTCTTTGAGTCGAACTACGACGTTCTGATTTCCTCATTGCACAAGAGGATATGTAGGCATAACTTAACAGTTATCGAACAAAAGTCTCTTTGTCTTCCCCCCTCATCCAGCATTCTTTAAAAGCCTCAGTTCCCGAGCATTCACCTTGTTGCACTGACACTTGTATATTTCTTTTCCAGCTTTTGCACTCAGATGGCACATACACTTACCCCCTTTAAACACAATCTTTTATGCGTGGATCCCGTCGAGTACGACGGACAATCTGGGTGCTAATACCTTTCCAGGTTGTAACCAACCCCCTTTCTCTGTTTCTCTGGTTCGCAACCGTCTTATCCATAACTTTCTAGGTTTATGCAGCATTACCTTTCCTTCGGGATAAAAATTCCTAGCTGGCGACTCATTTCACTTCACCTTCATTTTCTATTTTCGCCGACCGTTCGCGTTTGTACCTTGTTCTGACCTGGTGTCTTTTCGGGGTAGCGACAGTGTTCCATCTTTCTTACTTTCTTTCTTTAAGTTACTTATCTTCTTCAATGAAGTAAGTAACTTATTCTTCTATTTCTTCCTCCTTTCATCTGCTTCTTCCATTGGTGGCTTCCTTGAAGATCTTTCTCAAGCCTCACAAACCATAGGAACATCCAAGCATGATAATAATTAGGGTTGTGATTAGTCCCCCCTTAGCTTTTTACCTTTGAGTCTCCTTGAGTCTCTCTTCTCATCTCAATAATAAGAGACTAAACTCTTAAAGTTTTAGGACTTTGGAATTAGGGTTATGCCTGCATCCTACTCTTAGGATGGAGTGTATAAATTTAATCCTAAGTGTTAAACCTTTAATTTTTTTAAACCTCTTAATCAAATCATCTTAATAATCACTAAGACTTTATCTTGTATCTTGGGCCTTACATTTGGGTTCTAATTCTTCCTTATGGTTAAGAAGGACTAACCATAGTGTTTAATGGACAAGTCCCCCCTCAAGTTGTCTTACAAACCATAAAATCCATTTCTTAATATCATCCTTTAATTAAAATCCACTTAATAAAGGCTTGTTATATAATGAATTTAATCCCTAACCATGGATTAAGTTGAGATATCTTCCTCAACTTAAGTGTTCTCATCTATTATCCTTCTATTAGGATGGTGTAATGAGTTCACTAATCTGTGATTAGAGATTAAACTCATTACTTAACACTAAACAAAAACCCAAAAACATCTAATTAATCACAAGTATGTTAATGATCTTAATCCTACATCATCATGGCAATTAAGTTGAGATGCTCATCTCATACTTAAGCAGGCTCATTATCCCTTATCGGGGAGGATATAATGAGTTCACAAACCCTTGATTAAGGCTTAAACTCATTAACTTATGCAAAACATCAGAAACAATAACAAAACTGAAAACATAAAAAAAAACAATAACCATCTCCTTCGGGATTCTTTTCTCATCACACTCATTCACAAGCGAGAACTTGCTTCTTCCGTCTAATGCAAGACAGTTAGCACCGAGCCAGACGAGTCAGAAACTTAAGCATAGACAAGTAAGCAATTCATAGTCAAATTATTTTTCAGTCTCTTTGAGTCGAACTACGACGTTCTTATTTCCTCATTGCACAAGAGGATATGTAGGCATAACTTAACAGTTATCGAACAAAAGTCTCTTTGTCTTCCCCCCTCATCCAGCATTCTTTAAAAGCCTCAGTTCCCGAGCATTCACCTTGTTGCACTGACACTTGTATATTTCTTTTCCAGCTTTTGCACTCAGATGGCACATACACTTACCCCCTTTAAACACAATCTTTTATGCGTGGATCCCGTCGAGTACGACGGACAATCTGGGTGCTAATACCTTTCCAGGTTGTAACCAACCCCCTTTCTCTGTTTCTCTGGTTCGCAACCGTCTTATCCATATCTTTCTAGGTTTATGCAGCATTACCTTTCCTTCGGGATAAAAATGCCTAGCTGGCGACTCATTTCACTTCACCTTCATTTTCTATTTTCGCCGACCGTTCGCGTTTGTACCTTGTTCTGACCTGGTGTCTTTTCGGGGTAGCGACAGTGTTCCATCTTTCTTACTTTCTTTCTTTAAGTTACTTATCTTCTTCAATGAAGTATAAACTTATTCTTCTATTTCTTCCTCCTTTCATCTTCTTCTTCCATTTGTGGCTTCCTTGAAGATCTTTCTCAAGCCTCACAAACCATAGGAACATCCAAGCATGATAATAATTAGGGTTGTGATTAGTCCCCCCTTAGCTTTTTACCTTTGAGTCTCCTTGAGTCTCTCTTCTCATATCAATAATAAGAGACTAAACTCTTAAAGTTTTAGGACTTTGGAATTAGGGTTATGCCTGCATCCTACTCTTACGATGGAGTGTATAAATTTAATCCTAAGTGTTAAACCTTTAATTTTTTTAAACCTCTTAATCAAATCATCTTAATAATCACTAAGACTTTATCTTGTATCTTGGGCCTTACATTTGGGTTCTAATTCTTCCTTATGGTTAAGAAGGACTAACCCTAGTGTTTAATGGACAAGTCCCCCCTCAAGTTGTCTTACAAACCATAAAATACATTTCTTAATCTCATCCTTTAATTAAAATCCACTTAATAAAGGCTTGTTATATAATGAATTTAATCCCTAACCATGGATTAAGTTGAGATATCTTCCTCAACTTAAGTGTTCTCATCTATTATCCTTCTATTAGGATGGTGTAATGAGTTCACTAATCTGTGATTAGAGATTAAACTCATTACTTAACACTAAACAAAAACCCAAAAACATCTAATTAATCACAAGTATGTTAATGATCTTAATCCTACATCATCATGGCAATTAAGTTGAGATGCTCATCTCATACTTAAGCAGGCTCATTATCCCTTATCGGGGAGGATATAATGAGTTCACAAACCCTTGATTAAGGCTTAAACTCATTAACTTATGCAAAACATCAGAAACAATAACAAAACTGAAAACATAAAAAAAAACAATAACCATCTCCTTCGGGATTCTTTTCTCATCACACTCATTCACAAGCGAGAACTTGCTTCTTCCGTCTAATGCAAGACAGTTAGCACCGAGCCAGACGAGTCAGAAACTTAAGCATAGACAAGTAAGCAATTCATAGTCAAATTATTTTTCAGTCTCTTTGAGTCGAACTACGACGTTCTGATTTCCTCATTGCACAAGAGGATATGTAGGCATAACTTAACAGTTATCGAACAAAAGTCTCTTTGTCTTCCCCCCTCATCCAGCATTCTTTAAAAGCCTCAGTTCCCGAGCATTCACCTTGTTGCACTGACACTTGTATATTTCTTTTCCAGCTTTTGCACTCAGATGGCACATACACTTACCCCCTTTAAACACAATCTTTTATGCGTGGATCCCGTCGAGTACGACGGACAATCTGGGTGCTAATACCTTTCCAGGTTGTAACCAACCCCCTTTCTCTGTTTCTCTGGTTCGCAACCGTCTTATCCATATCTTTCTAGGTTTATGCAGCATTACCTTTCCTTCGGGATAAAAATGCCTAGCTGGCGACTCATTTCACTTCACCTTCATTTTCTATTTTCGCCGACCGTTCGCGTTTGTACCTTGTTCTGACCTGGTGTCTTTTCGGGGTAGCGACAGTGTTCCATCTTTCTTACTTTCTTTCTTTAAGTTACTTATCTTCTTCAATGAAGTATAAACTTATTCTTCTATTTCTTCCTCCTTTCATCTTCTTCTTCCATTTGTGGCTTCCTTGAAGATCTTTCTCAAGCCTCACAAACCATAGGAACATCCAAGCATGATAATAATTAGGGTTGTGATTAGTCCCCCCTTAGCTTTTTACCTTTGAGTCTCCTTGAGTCTCTCTTCTCATATCAATAATAAGAGACTAAACTCTTAAAGTTTTAGGACTTTGGAATTAGGGTTATGCCTGCATCCTACTCTTACGATGGAGTGTATAAATTTAATCCTAAGTGTTAAACCTTTAATTTTTTTAAACCTCTTAATCAAATCATCTTAATAATCACTAAGACTTTATCTTGTATCTTGGGCCTTACATTTGGGTTCTAATTCTTCCTTATGGTTAAGAAGGACTAACCCTAGTGTTTAATGGACAAGTCCCCCCTCAAGTTGTCTTACAAACCATAAAATACATTTCTTAATCTCATCCTTTAATTAAAATCCACTTAATAAAGGCTTGTTATATAATGAATTTAATCCCTAACCATGGATTAAGTTGAGATATCTTCCTCAACTTAAGTGTTCTCATCTATTATCCTTCTATTAGGATGGTGTAATGAGTTCACTAATCTGTGATTAGAGATTAAACTCATTACTTAACACTAAACAAAAACCCAAAAACATCTAATTAATCACAAGTATGTTAATGATCTTAATCCTACATCATCATGGCAATTAAGTTGAGATGCTCATCTCATACTTAAGCAGGCTCATTATCCCTTATCGGGGAGGATATAATGAGTTCACAAACCCTTGATTAAGGCTTAAACTCATTAACTTATGCAAAACATCAGAAACAATAACAAAACTGAAAACATAAAAAAAAACAATAACCATCTCCTTCGGGATTCTTTTCTCATCACACTCATTCACAAGCGAGAACTTGCTTCTTCCGTCTAATGCAAGACAGTTAGCACCGAGCCAGACGAGTCAGAAACTTAAGCATAGACAAGTAAGCAATTCATAGTCAAATTATTTTTCAGTCTCTTTGAGTCGAACTACGACGTTCTGATTTCCTCATTGCACAAGAGGATATGTAGGCATAACTTAACAGTTATCGAACAAAAGTCTCTTTGTCTTCCCCCCTCATCCAGCATTCTTTAAAAGCCTCAGTTCCCGAGCATTCACCTTGTTGCACTGACACTTGTATATTTCTTTTCCAGCTTTTGCACTCAGATGGCACATACACTTACCCCCTTTAAACACAATCTTTTATGCGTGGATCCCGTCGAGTACGACGGACAATCTGGGTGCTAATACCTTTCCAGGTTGTAACCAACCCCCTTTCTCTGTTTCTCTGGTTCGCAACCGTCTTATCCATATCTTTCTAGGTTTATGCAGCATTACCTTTCCTTCGGGATAAAAATGCCTAGCTGGCGACTCATTTCACTTCACCTTCATTTTCTATTTTCGCCGACCGTTCGCGTTTGTACCTTGTTCTGACCTGGTGTCTTTTCGGGGTAGCGACAGTGTTCCATCTTTCTTACTTTCTTTCTTTAAGTTACTTATCTTCTTCAATGAAGTATAAACTTATTCTTCTATTTCTTCCTCCTTTCATCTTCTTCTTCCATTGGTGGCTTCCTTGAAGATCTTTCTCAAGCCTCACAAACCATAGGAACATCCAAGCATGATAATAATTAGGGTTGTGATTAGTCCCCCCTTAGCTTTTTACCTTTGAGTCTCCTTGAGTCTCTCTTCTCATATCAATAATAAGAGACTAAACTCTTAAAGTTTTAGGACTTTGGAATTAGGGTTATGCCTGCATCCTACTCTTACGATGGAGTGTATAAATTTAATCCTAAGTGTTAAACCTTTAATTTTTTTAAACCTCTTAATCAAATCATCTTAATAATCACTAAGACTTTATCTTGTATCTTGGGCCTTACATTTGGGTTCTAATTCTTCCTTATGGTTAAGAAGGACTAACCCTAGTGTTTAATGGACAAGTCCCCCCTCAAGTTGTCTTACAAACCATAAAATCCATTTCTTAATATCATCCTTTAATTAAAATCCACTTAATAAAGGCTTGTTATATAATGTATTTAATCCCTAACCATGGATTAAGTTGAGGTATCTTCCTCAGCTTAAGTGTTCTCATCTATTATCCTTCTATTAGGATGGTGTAATGAGTTCACTAATCTGTGATTAGAGATTAAAATCATTACTTAACACTAAACAAAAACCCAAAAACATCTAATTAATCACAAGTATGTTAATGATCTTAATCCTACATCATCATGGCAATTAAGTTGATATGCTCATCTCATACTTAAGCAGGCTCATTATCCCTTATCGGGGAGGATATAATGAGTTCACAAACCCTTGATTAAGGCTTAAACTCATTAACTTATGCAAAACATCAGAAACAATAACAAAACTGAAAACATAAAAAAAAACAATAACCATCTCCTTCGGGATTTTTTCTCATCACACTCATTCACAAGCGAGAACTTGCTTCTTCCGTCTAATGCAAGACAGTTAGCACCGAGCCAGACGAGTCAGAAACTTAAGCATAGACAAGTAAGCAATTCATAGTCAAATTATTTTTCAGTCTCTTTGAGTCGAACTACGACGTTCTGATTTCCTCATTGCACAAGAGGATATGTAGGCATAACTTAACAGTTATCGAACAAAAGTCTCTTTGTCTTCCCCCCTCATCCAGCATTCTTTAAAAGCCTCAGTTCCCGAGCATTCACCTTGTTGCACTGACACTTGTATATTTCTTTTCCAGCTTTTGCACTCAGATGGCACATACACTTACCCCCTTTAAACACAATCTTTTATGCGTGGATCCCGTCGAGTACGACGGACAATCTGGGTGCTAATACCTTTCCAGGTAGTAACCAACCCCCTTTCTCTGTTTCTCTGGTTCGCAACCGTCTTATCCATATCTTTCTAGGTTTATGCAGCATTACCTTTCCTTCGGGATAAAAATGCCTAGCTGGCGACTCATTTCACTTCACCTTCATTTTCTATTTTCGCCGACCGTTCGCGTTTGTACCTTGTTCTGACCTGGTGTCTTTTCGGGGTAGCGACATTGTTCCATCTTTCTTACTTTCTTTCTTTAAGTTACTTATCTTCTTCAATGAAGTATAAACTTATTCTTCTATTTCTTCCTCCTTTCATCTTCTTCTTCCATTGGTGGCTTCCTTGAAGATCTTTCTCAAGCCTCACAAACCATAGGAACATCCAAGCATGATAATAATTAGGGTTGTGATTAGTCCCCCCTTAGCTTTTTACCTTTGAGTCTCCTTGAGTCTCTCTTCTCATATCAATAATAAGAGACTAAACTCTTAAAGTTTTAGGACTTTGGAATTAGGGTTATGCCTGCATCCTACTCTTACGATGGAGTGTATAAATTTAATCCTAAGTGTTAAACCTTTAATTTTTTTAAACCTCTTAATCAAATCATCTTAATAATCACTAAGACTTTATCTTGTATCTTGGGCCTTACATTTGGGTTCTAATTCTTCCTTATGGTTAAGAAGGACTAACCCTAGTGTTTAATGGACAAGTCCCCCCTCAAGTTGTCTTACAAACCATAAAATCCATTTCTTAATATCATCCTTTAATTAAAATCCACTTAATAAAGGCTTGTTATATAATGTATTTAATCCCTAACCATGGATTAATTTGAGGTATCTTCCTCATCTTAAGTGTTCTCATCTATTATCCTTCTATTAGGATGGTGTAATGAGTTCACTAATCTGTGATTAGAGATTAAAATCATTACTTAACACTAAACAAAAACCCAAAAACATCTAATTAATCACAAGTATGTTAATGATCTTAATCATACATCATCATGGCAATTAAGTTGAGATGCTCATCTCATACTTAAGCAGGCTCATTATCCCTTATCGGGGAGGATATAATGAGTTCACAAACCCTTGATTAAGGCTTAAACTCATTAACTTATGCAAAACATCAGAAACAATAACAAAACTGAAAACATAAAAAAAAACAATAACCATCTCCTTCGGGATTCTTTTCTCATCACACTCATTCACAAGCGAGAACTTGCTTCTTCCGTCTAATGCAAGACAGTTAGCACCGAGCCAGACGAGTCAGAAACTTAAGCATAGACAAGTAAGCAATTCATAGTCAAATTATTTTTCAGTCTCTTTGAGTCGAACTACGACGTTCTGATTTCCTCATTGCACAAGAGGATATGTAGGCATAACTTAACAGTTATCGAACAAAAGTCTCTTTGTCTTCCCCCCTCATCCAGCATTCTTTAAAAGCCTCAGTTCCCGAGCATTCACCTTGTTGCACTGACACTTGTATATTTCTTTTCCAGCTTTTGCACTCAGATGGCACATACACTTACCCCCTTTAAACACAATCTTTTATGCGTGGATCCCGTCGAGTACGACGGACAATCTGGGTGCTAATACCTTTCCAGGTTGTAACCAACCCCCTTTCTCTGTTTCTCTGGTTCGCAACCGTCTTATCCATATCTTTCTAGGTTTATGCAGCATTACCTTTCCTTCGGGATAAAAATGCCTAGCTGGCGACTCATTTCACTTCACCTTCATTTTCTATTTTCGCCGACCGTTCGCGTTTGTACCTTGTTCTGACCTGGTGTCTTTTCGGGGTAGCGACAGTGTTCCATCTTTCTTACTTTCTTTCTTTAAGTTACTTATCTTCTTCAATGAAGTATAAACTTATTCTTCTATTTCTTCCTCCTTTCATCTTCTTCTTCCATTTGTGGCTTCCTTGAAGATCTTTCTCAAGCCTCACAAACCATAGGAACATCCAAGCATGATAATAATTAGGGTTGTGATTAGTCCCCGCTTAGCTTTTTACCTTTGAGTCTCCTTGAGTCTCTCTTCTCATATCAATAATAAGAGACTAAACTCTTAAAGTTTTAGGACTTTGGAATTAGGGTTATGCCTGCATCCTACTCTTACGATGGAGTGTATAAATTTAATCCTAAGTGTTAAACCTTTAATTTTTTTAAACCTCTTAATCAAATCATCTTAATAATCACTAAGACTTTATCTTGTATCTTGGGCCTTACATTTGGGTTCTAATTATTCCTTATGGTTAAGAAGGACTAACCCTAGTGTTTAATGGACAAGTCCCCCCTCAAGTTGTCTTACAAACCATAAAATACATTTCTTAATCTCATCCTTTAATTAAAATCCACTTAATAAAGGCTTGTTATATAATGAATTTAATCCCTAACCATGGATTAAGTTGAGATATCTTCCTCAACTTAAGTGTTCTCATCTATTATCCTTCTATTAGGATGGTGTAATGAGTTCACTAATCTGTGATTAGAGATTAAACTCATTACTTAACACTAAACAAAAACCCAAAAACATCTAATTAATCACAAGTATGTTAATGATCTTAATCCTACATCATCATGGCAATTAAGTTGAGATGCTCATCTCATACTTAAGCAGGCTCATTATCCCTTATCGGGGAGGATATAATGAGTTCACAAACCCTTGATTAAGGCTTAAACTCATTAACTTATGCAAAACATCAGAAACAATAACAAAACTGAAAACATTAAAAAAAACAATAACCATCTCCTTCGGGATTCTTTTCTCATCACACTCATTCACAAGAGAGAACTTGCTTCTTCCGTCTAATGCAAGACAGTTAGCACCGAGCCAGACGAGTCAGAAACTTAAGCATAGACAAGTAAGCAATTCATAGTCAAATTATTTTTCAGTCTCTTTGAGTCGAACTACGACGTTCTGATTTCCTCATTGCACAAGAGGATATGTAGGCATAACTTAACAGTTATCGAACAAAAGTCTCTTTGTCTTCCCCCCTCATCCAGCATTCTTTAAAAGCCTCAGTTCCCGAGCATTCACCTTGTTGCACTGACACTTGTATATTTCTTTTCCAGCTTTTGCACTCAGATGGCACATACACTTACCCCCTTTAAACACAATCTTTTATGCGTGGATCCCGTCGAGTATGACGGACAATCTGGGTGCTAATACCTTTCCAGGTTGTAACCAACCCCCTTTCTCTGTTTCTCTGGTTCGCAACTGTCTTATCCATATCTTTCTAGGTTTATGCAGCATTACCTTTCCTTCGGGATAAAAATGCCTAGCTGGCGACTCATTTCACTTCACCTTCATTTTCTATTTTCGCCGACCGTTCGCGTTTGTACCTTGTTCTGACCTGGTGTCTTTTCGGGGTAGCGACAGTGTTCCATCTTTCTTACTTTCTTTCTTTAAGTTACTTATCTTCTTCAATGAAGTATAAACTTATTCTTCTATTTCTTCCTCCTTTCATCTTCTTCTTCCATTTGTGGCTTCCTTGAAGATCTTTCTCAAGCCTCACAAACCATAGGAACATCCAAGCATGATAATAATTAGGGTTGTGATTAGTCCCCCCTTAGCTTTTTACCTTTGAGTCTCCTTGAGTCTCTCTTCTCATATCAATAATAAGAGACTAAACTCTTAAAGTTTTAGGACTTTGGAATTAGGGTTATGCCTGCATCCTACTCTTACGATGGAGTGTATAAATTTAATCCTAAGTGTTAAACCTTTAATTTTTTTAAACCTCTTAATCAAATCATCTTAATAATCACTAAGACTTTATCTTGTATCTTGGGCCTTACATTTGGGTTCTAATTATTCCTTATGGTTAAGAAGGACTAACCCTAGTGTTTAATGGACAAGTCCCCCCTCAAGTTGTCTTACAAACCATAAAATACATTTCTTAATCTCATCCTTTAATTAAAATCCACTTAATAAAGGCTTGTTATATAATGAATTTAATCCCTAACCATGGATTAAGTTGAGATATCTTCCTCAACTTAAGTGTTCTCATCTATTATCCTTCTATTAGGATGGTGTAATGAGTTCACTAATCTGTGATTAGAGATTAAACTCATTACTTAACACTAAACAAAAACCCAAAAACATCTAATTAATCACAAGTATGTTAATGATCTTAATCCTACATCATCATGGCAATTAAGTTGAGATGCTCATCTCATACTTAAGCAGGCTCATTATCCCTTATCGGGGAGGATATAATGAGTTCACAAACCCTTGATTAAGGCTTAAACTCATTAACTTATGCAAAACATCAGAAACAATAACAAAACTGAAAACATAAAAAAAAACAATAACCATCTCCTTCGGGATTCTTTTCTCATCACACTCATTCACAAGCGAGAACTTGCTTCTTCCGTCTAATGCAAGACAGTTAGCACCGAGCCAGACGAGTCAGAAACTTAAGCATAGACAAGTAAGCAATTCATAGTCAAATTATTTTTCAGTCTCTTTGAGTCGAACTACGACGTTCTGATTTCCTCATTGCACAAGAGGATATGTAGGCATAACTTAACAGTTATCGAACAAAAGTCTCTTTGTCTTCCCCCCTCATCCAGCATTCTTTAAAAGCCTCAGTTCCCGAGCATTCACCTTGTTGCACTGACACTTGTATATTTCTTTTCCAGCTTTTGCACTCAGATGGCACATACACTTACCCCCTTTAAACACAATCTTTTATGCGTGGATCCCGTCGAGTACGACGGACAATCTGGGTGCTAATACCTTTCCAGGTTGTAACCAACCCCCTTTCTCTGTTTCTCTGGTTCGCAACCGTCTTATCCATATCTTTCTAGGTTTATGCAGCATTACCTTTCCTTCGGGATAAAAATGCCTAGCTGGCGACTCATTTCACTTCACCTTCATTTTCTATTTTCGCCGACCGTTCGCGTTTGTACCTTGTTCTGACCTGGTGTCTTTTCGGGGTAGCGACAGTGTTCCATCTTTCTTACTTTCTTTCTTTAAGTTACTTATCTTCTTCAATGAAGTATAAACTTATTCTTCTATTTCTTCCTCCTTTCATCTTCTTCTTCCATTGGTGGCTTCCTTGAAGATCTTTCTCAAGCCTCACAAACCATAGGAACATCCAAGCATGATAATAATTAGGGTTGTGATTAGTCCCCCCTTAGCTTTTTACCTTTGAGTCTCCTTGAGTCTCTCTTCTCATATCAATAATAAGAGACTAAACTCTTAAAGTTTTAGGACTTTGGAATTAGGGTTATGCCTGCATCCTACTCTTACGATGGAGTGTATAAATTTAATCCTAAGTGTTAAACCTTTAATTTTTTTAAACCTCTTAATCAAATCATCTTAATAATCACTAAGACTTTATCTTGTATCTTGGGCCTTACATTTGGGTTCTAATTCTTCCTTATGGTTAAGAAGGACTAACCCTAGTGTTTAATGGACAAGTCCCCCCTCAAGTTGTCTTACAAACCATAAAATCCATTTCTTAATATCATCCTTTAATTAAAATCCACTTAATAAAGGCTTGTTATATAATGAATTTAATCCCTAACCATGGATTAAGTTGAGATATCTTCCTCAACTTAAGTGTTCTCATCTATTATCCTTCTATTAGGATGGTGTAATGAGTTCACTAATCTGTGATTAGAGATTAAACTCATTACTTAACACTAAACAAAAACCCAAAAACATCTAATTAATCACAAGTATGTTAATGATCTTAATCCTACATCATCATGGCAATTAAGTTGAGATGCTCATCTCATACTTAAGCAGGCTCATTATCCCTTATCGGGGAGGATATAATGAGTTCACAAACCCTTGATTAAGGCTTAAACTCATTAACTTATGCAAAACATCAGAAACAATAACAAAACTGAAAACATAAAAAAAACAATAACCATCTCCTTCGGGATTCTTTTCTCATCACACTCATTCACAAGCGAGAACTTGCTTCTTCCGTCTAATGCAAGACAGTTAGCACCGAGCCAGACGAGTCAGAAACTTGAGCATAGACAAGTAAGCAATTCATAGTCAAATTATTTTTCAGTCTCTTTGAGTCGAACTACGGCGTTCTGACTTCCTCATTGCACGAGAGGATATGTAGGCATAACTTAACAGTTATCGAACAAAAGTCTCTTTGTCTTCCCCCCTTATCCAGCATTCTTTAAAAGCCTCAGTTCCCGAGCATTCACCTTGTTGCACTAACACTTGTATATTTCTTTTCCAGCTTTTGCACTCAGATGGCACATACACTTACCCCCTTTAAACACAATCTTTTATGCGTGGATCCCGTCGAGTACGACGGACAATCTGGTTGCTAATACCTTTCCAGGTTGTAACCAACCCCCTTTCTCTGTTTCTCTGGTTCGCAACCGTCTTATCCATATCTTTCTAGGTTTATGCAGCATTACCTTTCCTACGGGATAAAAATGCCTAGCTGGCGACTCATTTCACTTCACCTTCATTTTCTATTTTCGCCGACCGTTCGCGTTTGTACCTTGTTCTGACCGTGTGTCTTTTCGGGGGAGCGACAGTGTTCCATCTTTCTTACTTTCTTTCTTTAAGTTACTTATCTTCTTCAATGAAGTAAGTAACTTATTCTTCTATTTCTTCCTTCTTTCATCTTCTTCTTCCATTGGTGGCTTCCTTGAAGATCTTTCTCAAGCCTCACAAACCATAGGAACATCCAAGCATGATAATAATTAGGGTTGTGATTAGTCCCCCCTTAGCTTTTTACCTTTGAGTCTCCTTGAGTCTCTCTTCTCATCTCAATAATAAGAGAATAAACTCTTAAAGTTTTAGGACTTTGGAATTAGGGTTATGCCTGCATCCTACTCTTAGGATGGAGTGTATAAATTTAATCCTAAGTGTTAAACCTTTAATTTTTTTAAACCTCTTAATCAAATCATCTTAATAATCACTAAGACTTTATCTTGTATCTTGGGCCTTACATTTGGGTTCTAATTCTTCCTTATGGTTAAGAAGGACTAACCCTAGTGTTTAATGGACAAGTCCCCCCTCAAGTTGTCTTACAAACCATAAAATCCATTTCTTAATATCATTCTTTAATTAAAATCCACTTAATAAAGGCTTGTTATATAATGAATTTAATCCCTAACCATGGATTAAGTTGAGATATCTTCCTCAACTTAAGTGTTCTCATCTATTATCCTTCTATTAGGATGGTGTAATGAGTTCACTAATCTGTGATTAGAGATTAAACTCATTACTTAACACTAAACAAAAACCCAAAAACATCTAATTAATCACAAGTATGTTAATGATCTTAATCCTACATCATCATGGCAATTAAGTTGAGATGCTCATCTCATACTTAAGCAGGCTCATTATCCCTTATCGGTGAGGATATAATGAGTTCACAAACCCTTGATTAAGGCTTAAACTCATTAACTTATGCAAAACATCAGAAACAATAACAAAACTGAAAACATAAAAAAAACAATAACCATCTCCTTCGGGATTCTTTTCTCATCACACTCATTCACAAGCGAGAACTTGCTTCTTCCGTCTAATGCAAGACAGTTAGCACCGAGCCAGACGAGTCAGAAACTTAAGCATAGACAAGTAAGCAATTCATAGTCAAATTATTTTTCAGTCTCTTTGAGTCAAACTATGACGTTCTGATTTCCTCATTGCACGAGAGGATATGTAGGCATAACTTAACAGTTATCGAACAAAAGTCTCTTTTCTTCCCCCCTTATCCAGCATTCTTTAAAAGCCTCAGTTCCCGAGCATTCACCTTGTTGCACTGACACTTGTATATTTCTTTTCCAGCTTTTGCACTCAGATGGCACATACACTTACCCCCTTTAAACACAATCTTTTATGCGTGGATCCCGTCGAGTACGACGGACAATCTGGTTGCTAATACCTTTCCAGGTTGTAACCAACCCCCTTTCTCTGTTTCTCTGGTTCGCAACCGTCTTATCCATATCTTTCTAGGTTTATGCAGCATTACCTTTCCTACGGGATAAAAATGCCTAGCTGGAGACTCATTTCACTTCACCTTCATTTTCTCTTTTCGCCGACCGTTCGCGTTTGTACCTTGTTCTGACCTGGTGTCTTTTCGGGGGAGCGACAGTGTTCCATCTTTCTTACTTTCTTTCTTTAAGTTACTTATCTTCTTCAATGAAGTAAGTAACTTATTCTTCTATTTCTTCCCCCTTTCATCTGCTTCTTCCATTGGTGGCTTCCTTGAAGATCTTTCTCAAGCCTCACAAACCATAGGAACATCCAAGCATGATAATAATTAGGGTTGTGATTAGTCCCCCCTTAGCTTTTTACCTTTGAGTCTCCTTGAGTCTCTCTTCTCATCTCAATAATAAGAGACTAAACTCTTAAAGTTTTAGGACTTTGGAATTAGGGTTATGCCTGCATCCTACTCTTAGGATGGAGTGTATAAATTTAATCCTAAGTGTTAAACCTTTAATTTTTTTAAACCTCTTAATCAAATCATCTTAATAATCACTAAGACTTTATCTTGTATCTTGGGCCTTACATTTGGGTTCTAATTCTTCCTTATGGTTAAGAAGGACTAACCCTAGTGTTTAATGGACAAGTCCCCCCTCAAGTTGTCTTACAAACCATAAAATCCATTTCTTAATATCATCCTTTAATTAAAATCCACTTAATAAAGGCTTGTTATATAATGAATTTAATCCCTAACCATGGATTAAGTTGAGATATCTTCCTCAACTTAAGTGTTCTCATCTATTATCCTTCTATTAGGATGGTGTAATGAGTTCACTAATCTGTGATTAGAGATTAAACTCATTACTTAACACTAAACAAAAACCCAAAAACATCTAATTAATCACAAGTATGTTAATGATCTTAATCCTACATCATCATGGCAATTAAGTTGAGATGCTCATCTCATACTTAAGCAGGCTCATTATCCCTTATCGGTGAGGATATAATGAGTTCACAAACCCTTGATTAAGGCTTAAACTCATTAACTTATGCAAAACATCAGAAACAATAACAAAACTGAAAACATAAAAAAAAACAATAACCATCTCCTTCGGGATTCTTTTCTCATCACACTCATTCACAAGCGAGAACTTGCTTCTTCCGTCTAATGCAAGACAGTTAGCACCGAGCCAGACGAGTCAGAAACTTAAGCATAGACAAGTAAGCAATTCATAGTCAAATTATTTTTCAGTCTCTTTGAGTCAAACTATGACGTTCTGATTTCCTCATTGCACGAGAGGATATGTAGGCATAACTTAACAGTTATCGAACAAAAGTCTCTTTTCTTCCCCCCTTATCCAGCATTCTTTAAAAGCCTCAGTTCCCGAGCATTCACCTTGTTGCACTGACACTTGTATATTTCTTTTCCAGCTTTTGCACTCAGATGGCACATACACTTACCCCCTTTAAACACAATCTTTTATGCGTGGATCCCGTCGAGTACGACGGACAATCTGGTTGCTAATACCTTTCCAGGTTGTAACCAACCCCCTTTCTCTGTTTCTCTGGTTCGCAACCGTCTTATCCATATCTTTCTAGGTTTATGCAGCATTACCTTTCCTACGGGATAAAAATGCCTAGCTGGAGACTCATTTCACTTCACCTTCATTTTCTCTTTTCGCCGACCGTTCGCGTTTGTACCTTGTTCTGACCTGGTGTCTTTTCGGGGGAGCGACAGTGTTCCATCTTTCTTACTTTCTTTCTTTAAGTTACTTATCTTCTTCAATGAAGTAAGTAACTTATTCTTCTATTTCTTCCCCCTTTCATCTGCTTCTTCCATTGGTGGCTTCCTTGAAGATCTTTCTCAAGCCTCACAAACCATAGGAACATCCAAGCATGATAATAATTAGGGTTGTGATTAGTCCCCCCTTAGCTTTTTACCTTTGAGTCTCCTTGAGTCTCTCTTCTCATCTCAATAATAAGAGACTAAACTCTTAAAGTTTTAGGACTTTGGAATTAGGGTTATGCCTGCATCCTACTCTTAGGATGGAGTGTATAAATTTAATCCTAAGTGTTAAACCTTTAATTTTTTTTAAACCTCTTAATCAAATCATCTTAATAATCACTAAGACTTTATCTTGTAACTTGGGCCTTACATTAGGGTTCTAATTCTTCCTTATGGTTAAGAAGGACTAACCCTAGTGTTTAATGGACAAGTCCCCCCTCATGTTGTCTTACAAACCATAAAATCCATTTCTTAATATCATCCTTTCATTAAAATCCACTTAATAAAGGCTTGTTATATAATGAATTTAATACCTAACCATGGATTAAGTTGAGGTATCTTCCTCAGCTTAAGTGTTCTCATCTATTATCCTTCTATTAGGATGGTGTAATGAGTTCACTAATCTGTGATTAGAGATTAAACTCATTACTTAACACTAAACAAAAACCCAAAAACATCTAATTAATCACAAGTATGTTAATGATCTTAATCCTACATCATCATGGAAATTAAGTTGAGATGCTCATCTCATACTTAAGCAGACTCATTATCCCTTATCAGGGAGGATATAATGAGTTCACAAACCCTTGATTAAGGCTTAAACTCATTAACTTATGCAAAACATCAGAAACAATAATAAAACTGAAAACATAAAAAACAAACAATAACCGTCTCCTTCGAGATTCTTTTCTCATCACACTCATTCACAAGCGAGAACTTGCTTCTTCCGTCTAATGCAAGACAGTTAGCACTCGAGCCAGACGAGTCATACACTTGAGCATAGACAAGTAAGCAATTCATAGTCAATTTATTTTTCAGTCTCTTTGAGTCGAACTACGGCGTTATGACTTCCTCATTTCCCGAGAGGATATGTAGGCATAACTTAACAGTTATCGAACAAAAGTCTCTTTGTCATCCCCCTCTTTCAGCATTCTTTAAAAGCCTCAGTTCCTGAGCATTCACCCTTTTGCACAGACACCTGTATATTCTTTTCCAGCTCTTGCACACAGATAGTACACACACTACCCCTTTAAACACAATCTTGTAAGCGTGGATCTCGTCGAGTACGACGGACAATCTGGGTGCTAATACCTTCCCAGGTTGTAACCAACCTCCTTTCTCTGTTTCTCTGGTTCGCAACCGTCTTATCCATACCTTTCTAGGTTTATGCAGCATTACCTTTCCTTCAGGTTAAAAATGCCTAGCTGGCGACTCTATTCAGTTCATTTCATTTTCTCTTTTCACCGACCGTTCGCGTCTGTACCCTATTTGACCCGGTGTCTTTTCGGGGAAGCGACAGCTTGGCGACTCTGCTGGGGAATCTTATCTTGCAACCAGGGCTTCTGGTTCTTTTTGTGGGTTTCTCCTACCGCTTGTTTGATTTGTGTTTATAGGTTGTTATGTGCTACTTGTGCTTTTTGTTTATTGCTTTATTTATTGCTTTCTGTATAGCTTTATTTATTGCTTTCATTTACTATTTATATGCATTTCATACTGTTATCATATCATTTGTGCTGGATCTCTTGTCTGTTTTGGTGGGATGGATTATTGAGTGAGTAAGGTTCCATACCGGGGATCTGAGTGACACATAGGATAGAGTGGCTTCATATTCTTCCCCATTCCATTTCGGTCTGGTGCGGGAATATCAAACACGGTTCAGACTTGGGTTTCTTCTTGAGAACTTTGTGCTACAAATTTCTTGTAGTACTAGGGCTATCTGGGAAGCCTTCTAAGTCTGGATGACCTTTTTATGACCTTCAGCATCTAAGGTGAGTTAGAGGAGGATTTTTTATGGTTATTGTAAACACTGTACCTCCGGGTTAGAAGTGTTTACGCTTCTCATAACTGATCCAAGTCTGAGGATCCTTGTTCTAGAACAACACATGTGAGTGGGTTGGGATGTTTACAGGTTTGCAGGAACCCTTGGCCTCATCTACCCTGTTACCGGTTTTGTTTTAAGGTTGTAACATTTAGGACTGTTCTTGTGAAACCCTTGACTTGTGACTCTTTATTTGAGTTCTCCATGTTGTTGGGTGTCCCCATCAGGAGAGGGATTCCTTTCAACCCTGAGATGACTGCTCCCAATAATGAAGATGTACCTAAGGCTTTGCACTTGGAGTCCACCCTCATTGACCAGAGCATGACCACTAAGGCTGGAATCCCAGGCCTTCATTTGGATTTCTTGGTTACTCAGGCCACCCTTCATGCTGCAGCAGGGAAGTGGGACACTGTTTGTGCTCTCCTAGCCCTCAGCATATATGGAATCATCTTGTTTGCAGACAAGCCTAAGTTTGTGAGCAAGAGTGATATCCACCTTTTCCTGTTGAAGAATCCAGTCCCTACCTTGCTTGGGGACTTTTACTACTCAGTGCATCAAAGGAATGAGAAGCAGAGGGGAAGATTAGTCAGATGTTGTGAACCTCTCTTCTACTGTTGGTTATTGAGGAACTTGCCGATGTCAGACACTTTCTTGAATCCTCATCAGCCAAGGAACTGGGCTAAGAGAATGATTTCCCTTACATCAGATGGTGCACTCAGAGCACCAAGGGCAAAGATATCATTACCAGCTGTGGGCAGTATCCCAATGTACCCCTGATTGGAGTGATGGGTTGCATCAACTACAACCCTTTTCTTTTCAAGAGGCAATTAGGGTATGCCTTGGTACATCCCCCAAGAGGGAAAGATTTAACATAAACCCTCTATTGTGACATCCAGCACAACCTTGCCATTGTCAGACAGGCAGCCTGGGCCTGGGACAATATTCAGACTAAGGGGACAGCTATTCTTGGCAAGTGCAACAATCTCATCTCAGTATCTTGACTGTTCTCGTGTCAGGGGACAAATCACCCGTATGCCATTCACCTTAGAGGATGTACTTGGACCATCGGCAGTGGAGCCTGCAGCTACTGTCAGTTTAGAGGATTTTGAGAAATTGAAGGAAAGGAATACTCAGCTCTCTGAAGCTTTGAAGAATACCCCCTGGGAGAATGAAAGTCGTCTGGATAATGAAAGGTTAGAGAAGCTCCGGATTGAGCACTTGACCAAGATTGACAAGACAGATGACTACATCAGAAAGGCTAGAGCAGGAGAGTTAGTGTTGAAGAATGCTTGCAAGGAAGCTAAGACTCAGAAGGCTAGAGTTGAGCATTACTTAGAGGAAAGTCAGGCTAGGTGGATCAGGATCACTGAGGTTCATGCACAAGAGGATCAGAGATCCCAGGCTTGGATAGAGCAGTTGGAGGCTAGTGAGAAGAAGAATCAGGAGGCCTTGTTAGCTGCACAGAAGGAGATCTCTGAGTTGAAACTACGGGCGGGGTTAAAGAGGTCAAAGGATCAGGATAAGCACAAGAAGTGGACCAATGCCATTGCCACCAGGAACCTTCTTATCAGGACCATCACAGAGCACCCAGTTGGTCCAGTAACTGAGGCTCTCTTGAAGGAAGTCAGAGAGGATGACTTTGGACTGGATGTTTGATTTCTTGTATTTGTACTTTATTTTGTTTGTACTTTTGTCTTTGTTGTTGTATTTTGACCCACCATGGGGGCTTTGTTGTAATAAAACTTTGAATCTTCACATTTTGTAATATATGGTTTGTATTATCCTGTGGGCTTATTTTCTCTTCAACATCATCAATCCTCGAGGTCTGGAAAGGTCAAAACTAAAGAAACAAACCGGATACCCTTGGAAGACAAATAGGCATCCTGCATTGCATACTAACATCATTTCTTTGTTTTGTAGGTTTTTGTTTTTGTTGTTTCACACTTTGTCGTGATTTCAGGAAACATTGCTCGTAGAAGAGTGTTCCCCGTCAATAGAGTGCACCGGTATCCGACAAGAAACAACCTTCCAGGATTACAAATGGATCAGGTTCAACAGGATTTAACTGATGTGAGAACCCAAATGGCCAATGAAAGGACTGAGATGAGGGCCCAAATGAATCAATTTATGGCAGTGATGACTGGTTTGGCTCAGAGCCAGGAGAGACTGGGAGAGTTGGTCGAGCGGCAAACTCCCGAGGAAAACCACCCAGGTACAGGAGGTACCAGCAACAACGATCACGTACAGCCTCGTACTGATCCCCCAGAGTTTGGACCTCATCTGAACCCAGAAATCAATGCTATAAGAAACACCCAGGGTAACACTGGAGGGAGGGCCTTGTAGGAGGACCCTCAGGAAGAGCAATTTACTGTGGTCGGGGCTGGAGACGAAGTCTACGATCGTCGGTTGGATGAAATAGCAGAAAAGCTAAGGTCTTTGGAGTCTCAAAACTCTATGGGTTTTGATGTCATGGATATGGGACTAGTGGAGGGGGTTAGAATTCCTCACAAATTCAAACCTCCATGTTTTGAAAGATACAATGGCACATCCTGCCCACGTACCCATCTTCAGTCTTTCCTGGGGAGATTGAAATCCTACAACATGGATGAGAAACTGTGGATGTTTTACTTTGAGGATAGCTTGACAGGGGCATCCCAGGAGTGGTACTCTCACTTGACCAGGGCCATAGTTAGGAATTGGAAAGACTTGGCCGAAGCCTTCATTCATCAATATCAATATAATCTGGACATGGCTCCAAACAGAACCCTTCTGATGGGAATATCACAGTCTTCCCGAGAAAGATTTAAAGAGTACGCTCAAAGATGGAGGTAATTAGCTGCTGTCGTTCAACCCCCAATGTCAGAAAGGGAAATGGCAGATATGTTCATGAACACCCTCCAGGGGACTTTTATTGACAAGTTGGTTGCATTTTCTTCCACCAGCTTTGCAGACGTGGTTATAGCCGGGGAAAGAATTGAGAGCTTATTAAAAATGGGAAAGATTTCTGACAACGGTGCCAGCTCAAGCAATGCAAGGAAGCCATTTGCAGGGCCCCGCAGATCCGGTGAAACAAATTATGTACATATGGGAAGAGGAAGACCCCAATATCTGCCAAGATTAGTTGTCGTCATCACTATTCCTACTCCACCTCCTCAATATACTCAACAATCACAACACTTTCCTCAACATCCACAGTTTCCTCAACAAAGATCCTACAACAACAATAACAATAACCAACAACAACGCCCTTTTCAGCAGCGACCATCTCAGATCAACAAGGTGATTAACCCTATACCAATGTCATATGCCACATTGCTGCCACAACTCCTAAAGCTTAATCTTGTCGAGTTAAGGACATTGGCTTCACCGGATCCTCAGAACCTTCCGAGAAATTACGACATCAACGCCAGGTGTGCTTTTCATTCTAATGCACCTGGTCACTCCACAGATAAGTGTAGGGCTCTGCACATGAAGGTCCAGGATCTGGTAGATTCAAAGGCCCGAAATTTTGCACCACCCCCTAATGTCACGAAGAATCCTATGCCCAGCCATGGTGGGCCAAGGATAAATGCAATAGAGGAGGGCTCACCCATGAGTTTAATTGAAGATACTGCAAGTATTCAGACACCTCTGGCAGAGGGTAAAGCTCAGCTTTTAAAATGCCAGGTGTTTCCAGGTTGTGAGGCCCGTTGTGAATCTTGCAAGGTTTCCGTGAACGCGTGTGCAAGCTTGAGGAATGGCATCAATGGCCTGATCAAAGAAGGTATCCTGCAAATAACAACAATGGCTTCTACAACACCAGCAACTCCTTTTTCAACAACAACAAGTATTTCTCCTACAACTGCAAAGACAATTGTTCCTACAGACTCGTCTACAAAATCAGCAACCACCTCTTCCATCACTTCAAAAAACACCAGTTCAATTACATCCTCTTCTACAACTACAGCAACCACTAACAACGACGTCTCCACAGTCACCATCTATTATGACCCTGCAACGGTCCCTGTTTCCAACAATTATCAACAAAAATCTCAACAACAATTTCAGTAACAACCAAGCTTCAATCAATCACCACCAACATCCACCAGAAGTCCTGTCACCATCTTTTATGATCCACAAACAATAATGGTTCCCACCTCTGTTTCATTTAGTCCAGTCACCATCACAGTGGCAGGGCCTATTCCATATGACAAAGACAATGTTGTACCATGGCACTATGGTTCAGACCTTTATTGCAACGGAGAAAGAGTCCTTCTTGATTCTTCGGTTCTTGCACCACAAGTGGATAATGTCGGGGGAGGCGGAGGCTTCACCCGAAGCAGACGCCTCTTCGCATCACAAGCTCCAAGAACCAGTACTGAGGCAGAGGCTGCTGCCAAAGCCAGAGGGAAAAGTGTAGCACCTGAAGAACCTGTACCAAAAGAGACTCATAAATCATCCTTTGATCAGGATGTGGATGAATTTATGAGGATAATCAAAAGAAGTGACTACAAGGTTATGGATCAGCTCCCTGTTGTTGTGTTCCGAAGCTCATCGGGATGCACTACTAAAAGTCTTGCACGCTGCCTACGTGCCAGAGGAGATCACAATGAATCATCTCGAGACAGTGGTGTCTAATGTTAATATAAGCCATGGGCTAGGTTTCACCAATGCTAACATGACAACGGAAGGACGTCATCACAACAAAGCTTTACACATCACTTTGGAGTGTAAAGGGGTTGTGCTCTCTCATGTTCTTGTCGACACTGGGTCTTCACTCAATGTCTTGCCAAAGAAGGCTCTTGTCAAGCTCGAATATGATGGAATAGCTCTCCGACCAAGCAATCTGGTGGTCAGGGCTTTTGATGGTCCCAAGAGATATGTTCTTGGAGAGGTGGAGCTTCCTGTGATAATCGGTCCGCAAGTCTTTCAGACTACTTTCTATGTGATGGACATTCAGCCAGCCTACAACTGTTTGTTGGGTCGACCATGGATTCACGCCGGTGGCGCATTTACATCGACCCTTAGCCAGAAATTGAAATATGAGTGAGAAGGACAATTTATCACCATCTGTGGTGAAGAGGATATCTTTGTTAGCTATCTGGCTACATACAAATACATTGAGATGGATGGTGAAATCCATGAAACCATGAGCCAAGGGTTCAAAGCACTGAACGTCAATGAGGCGACGACTGAAGTATTTGCTGCATCCCAGGAGGATAGGATGGTGTAACACGGTGGGAGAACTGACTTTCTATAAATGTTGCGGATAGCAAGAGTCGCCACCGACTTTTATTTTATCCATAAGGAAAGGACCTAAAAGAACAGGAAAAACCTATTTTAAAAGCACTACACCAAAAATGTTTTTTAACAGCGCATCTTAGATAGCGCTTTTAAAAGAAAGCGCTGTCTAAGGTTAAAATTAAAATTAAACACGGAAAATGTTCTAAAAAAATAATGAAAGCGCTGTCTAAGGAGGGGTCTTAGACAGCGCTTTCTAAAAGCGCTGTCTAAGACCCCCCCTTAGACAGCGCTTTTAGAAAGCGCTTTTAAATATAGACCTTAGTCAGCGCTTTTGAGAAAGCGCTGTTTAAAGTCTTTCAATTAAAAAAAATTTAAAACCAAAAGCGCTGTCTAAGGGGGGGGTTTAGAAAGCGCTTTTGGAAAGCGCTGTCTAAGGCATATCTTAGAAAGCGCTTTCCACAAAAGCGCTGTCTAAGGTCTAATTAAAATTAAATTTCAGACTTCTATTTTCGTTCTCTGTTCTTTTTGTTTTCCCTCCCGCGAACAAACCACTCCAGCGAACCCTAACAGCGAACTTGAATCCATTGTCATCCTTCGGTTTCAGTCATTGAAAGTGTTTGAAGAATCGTTCGTTTCTACTGTTCTTCATTGCGGTATGTTCTTCATTTCTTCATTTTTTCATTTCTGATTTCAGTTTGGTTTCAGTTCGTCATTTCTTCATTTTTCCTTTCATTTGGTTTCAGGCATTGCAAGTGTTTGAAGAATCGTTCATTTCTGAAAGTGTTTTAAGAATCGTTTATTGTGGTATGTTCTTTATTTTTCCTTTTATGGTGACGATTCATAGGAAAAATTTCAACGTACTTTTGTTTGGTTCAATGCTTGCTCTTTTTGTTTGTAAAATACACTGTTGATGCTCAATTGCCAACCCTAACTGAATGAGAAATAAAAATTCTTGTTCTTGTCTTTATGTAAGTGCAAGCATCTTTCTTTATCATCTAATATGCAAATATGAATACCTAACAATATCACATTAATTATGAGTACTATTTTTGTTGCATTATTCTACATGTACATCAAGTATTTTGTCCAAATATTTGAATATAAAGTTTAGGCGAGTAATGGGGTCCATTTATAGACTTTTAGATTGAACACATAAGATTTTGGACATGAAACATGGTTTTCCCACATAAAAAGGTAGGTAGGTAGTATTAAATTTCATACATTGTTTTGTTACAGTGTTTGTGTCTACTTGACTTTAAACTCTAAATATCATTTTGGATTTAGATGTTCAATATTGTTCAAACTTCATGTTTCCTTAGTGATTATACTTGAAGATTGAATAGGTAGTTTTTTTTCTTTTTAACTGTGAAAGTGTTGTTCATCTCACTTTCATTCTAAAGGAACAAGATTTCTCCAATAAAATGATTGAACGAACTCTAATATAGTTATAGGTATAGTTATAGGTATATTGTAATAGAAAAAGTTTGATTCTTGTAATATAAAAAATGGAAGTGATGAGGTAATTAAAGTTGGTATATTGGCGTATCAGATACGTTATTGAAGTTTATATTAACATTGGTTATGTAAACGTTATTGAAGTTTAAAATGAATTGAACTTTAAAATTGTTAGGATATTCAAAGATACTACCTTAGTTATGTATTTTCGTCTGGATTGATTGTTTACTTTAATAAGTAGGAAAACCATGGATAAAACATGGATCTGTGCCGATCGAATAACCAAAGTGTACGAGAGTGGGGTTGCGGAATTTGTTAAGTATGCTGTTCAACACGCTGAAAACCCCAGACGAATGCATTGTCCTTGCTTGCGTTGTTGTTATATTGGTAAGGTTGACGCACATGGATTGAAATCGCATTTGCTGAGGCATGGAATTGATCAAATTTATCAGTGTTGGATATTTCATGGTGAGAAAATTAACGAGAATGTTGAATCGAGTGGAAAAAGTAATACGACCTATGCTTCATACGACAAAGACACGGAAACATACGATTGTGATCGAGTTGAAGAGATTGTAGAAGCACTGGAAGAAGATCTTCATGATTGTCCTGAAATGTTTGAGAGGATGGTAAGAGATGCATAGAAACCGTTGTACAAAGGTTGCACTAAATTCTCAAGACTTCCTGCGGTATTAAAGTTGTACAACTTAAAGGCGGGCAATGGATGGTCGGATAAAAGTTTCACAGAGTTGTTGGCCCTTATGAGAGAAATGCTACCGGATGATAATGTTCTTCCTAATCGAACCTATGAGGCAAAAAAAATGTTGTGCTCTATTGGCATGAGCTATGATAAGATAGATGCTTGTCCTAACGATTGCATTTTGTTTCGTAACGAATATGCAACGTTAACTGAGTGCCCTAAATGCGGTTTGTCTCGATATAAGAAAAGATTATCTCCCGCAAAAGTCTTATAGTATTTTCTGATAATTCCGAGATTTAGGCGCATGTTTCGTAGTGAAACCGATGCAAGACATCTTACTTGGCATGCAGATGAAAGAATTATTGATGGAAAGTATCGGCATCCGGCTGATTCACCACAGTGGTCGAAGATTGATAATGATTATCCTGAGTTTGGATCAGAAGCAAGAAACCTTCGATTGGCATTATCTACTGATAGAATGAACCCACATGGTCTTCAAAGTATCTCACATACCACATGGCCTGTGATTCTTATGATTTATAACCTACCTCTGTGGCTATGTATGAAGCGTAAGTACATGATGTTATCTATGTTAATCTCTGGGCCTAAACAACCAGGGAATGACATAGACGTATACTTGACACCTCTTATCGAAGATTTAAAGATTTTGTGGGAGAACGGTGTGGAGGTTTATGATGGATATAGGAAAGAAAGTTTCAATTTGAGGGCGATGTTGTTTGGCACAATTAATGATTTTCCAGCATACGGGAATCTATCTGGGTATAGCATTAAAGGTCAACGTGCGTGTCCTGTTTGTGAAGACGGAACCGATACAATTCGATTGGAACTTTTCCAGAAGAATGTGTTTCTCGGTCATCGTAGATTCTTACATTCTAAACATCACTACCGTGGGTGGAGAAAAGCATTCAATGGAGACACCGAACATCGTAAAGCTCCACCCGCATTGTCAGGTGAACAAGTTTTTGAAAAGGTGAAAGATGTGCGTACTGAGTTTGGCAAGCCTTTTGCACATAAGATTGTGAAAGGTGGGTGGAAGAAAAGGTCGATATTTTTTGAATTGCCATATTGGAAGTCTTTGTACGTGAGACATTTTCTCGATGTTATGCATATTGAAAAAAACGTATTTGAAAGTGTTATCGGTACATTACTCAATATAAAAGGCAAGTCTAAGGATGGCCTTAAAGCAAGGGAGGACATGTTAAAAATGGGAATGAGAACTGAATTAGCACCCGTGAAGAAAGGAAGACGAACATATCTACCACCTGCTGCTTTTACTTTATCTAGAAAGGAGAAAAAAAATTTGTGTAAGTCTCTGAGTGAAGTTAAGGTTCCAGAAGGATACTCATCTGATATCAGAAGACTTGTTTATATGAAAGACCTCAAGTTGAAGAATTTGAAGACACATGATTGCCATGTTATAATGGAACATTTTCTACCGATAGGTATACGTTCTATTTTGCCAGAAAAAGTAAGAAGTGTCATAACTAAATTGTGTTTTTTCTTTAGGTCAATTTGTAGTAAGGTGATCGATCCCGAGATCTTACCAACACTACAAAAAGAGATTGTAATTACCTTGTGTGAGCTTGAAATGTATTTTCCTCCGTCTTTTTTTGACATAATGGTTCATTTAGTTGTTCATCTTGTGAAAGAGACACAGTTGTGTGGACCAGCTTATATGAGATGGATGTACCCTGCTGAACGGTATATGAAAATATTAAAAGGGTACGTGAAATCCCGAAGTCGACCAGAGGGTTGTATTGTTGAACGATACATTGTTGAAGAAGCTGTTGAGTTTTGTACTGAATATTTGTCTAACGTTCAATCGATTGGACTCCCCAGAGCTCAGATTTTCGACAAAATGGAAGGTAAAAAATTAATTGGGAATAAAATTGTGACAATATCAAAGGATGAACGGGATCAAGTTCATTTGTATGTTCTGCACAATAATAATGAGGTTGAGCCATATGTTGAAATGCACAAGGATGTACTCCGAAGGTTAAATCCGAACAGAAATGAAAATTGGATAGTTATAGAGCATAATCAAAGTTTTATACAATGGTTGAAGGATCATATTTTTTTGAAGCTCTCTTCAGATCCTTCTTCGGTAACAGAAAGGTTGAGATGTTTGGCATATGGTCCAAGTTTGCATGTGTTTTCTCATAGCGCATATTCAATTAATGGATACACATTTTATACCAAAGAACAAGATGATAAGAGTACTATGCAAAATAGTGGTGTCACCGTGCTAGCTGAAGAAATGCATATATCAAGTATGAAGGACTTAAACCCCAAATATGCAAATTTGTCATATTTTGGAGTTATTGAGCACATTTGGGTGTTTGATTACGAGAAGTTTCAGATTCCCATATTTGGTTGCAAGTGGGTGAATAGTAGTGGCATACGAATGGATAAGTCTGGATTTTTGCAAGTTGATCTTACTAGGGTGGGGTACAAAGATGAACCTTTTATTCTAGCATCTCAAGCTAAACAAGTGCTCTATGTGAATGACCCGAAGAGTACAAAATGGTCTATAGTGCTTTTCTCTAACAAAGTGACTGATGATAGCGGTGTCGATCAATGTGATATTGATGTTGAGAATGAGTCATGCATTAGACGGAATGAGTTGAATAGAAATGATGAAGTTGAGGATCTTATATCGGATGAGTCATATATAAGAAACGATCATAATGAGGGAATTTGGATCAATTCATCCGTACGCATTGCTAAGAAACAAGTGATTAATATTCCAACAAAGAAAAGAAAGAGATGTTAGTGACTTAGGTAAATTATGCATGGTTTCTTTATTTTTTTTCCAATAGCTTTGATTATAAGTTATATTTGATAATGCATGATTTCATTATATTTTTGTTTTCAATTACTTTGATTATAAGTTATATCTGATAATGCATGATTTCTTTATTTTTTGTTTTCAATTGCTTTGATTATAAGTTATATCTGATAATGCATGATTTTGTTATATTTTTGTTTTCAATTGCTTTGATTATAAGTTATATCTGATAATGCATGATTTCTTTATTTTTTTGTTTTCAATTGCTTTGATTATAAGTTATATTTGATATTTGATGGTTTCCTTGGTTTATTACAGGTTAGACATGGCTGATGACCAACATGAGGAAGTTAGTAAAAAAGTATCCGCGGAAGAAGAAATTTGAAGAGGCATCACAGTAATGAGAAGGGTGGTCCAAGGAAGATCTCGAGGCATCATACTAGATGTCTATTGGAGCAACCAGGGACAGCTTATAGAACCTAATGGGCATACCTTAACTAGTTTTATCGGTGCACTAGTAAGGAATGAAATTCCCATTACATGTGATGATTGGAGAAACAAAGAGCTGAATGAGTCCAAAGAAAAAATTTGGAGTGAGATAAAGGTACAATCATTTGGCCCTTAATTATACGGTATCAATTATGTTTTTTCAATTACCGATACTAACTATCAATCTGTATGTTTTTCTTAGCGATGTTTTAACATCGAAGAAGAAAGAAGAGGTTTTTGTATGAAATTGGCCGGAAAGCTTCTAAGAGGGTTTCAAACATTTTTATCATCCAAGTTTCTTAGGGATGCGGATGGTAATTATGTGGATGCGGAGCTTCCTAAAAAATATGAAAGTTTGATATCGGCTGAAGAATGGGAAGCTTTCAAATCCAAAAGACAAGACCCGGTTTTTCAAAGAATAAGTGCTACAAATCGGGAAAGAGCATCAAGTCCCGCATATCCGTACCGAAAAGGACGTGTCGGATATGGACGCTTAGAACAATCCATGGTAAGTATTTATAAATTGCGATAACAAATTTTTTCATCATATATTAGTTTTATCTGATCAAATTGTATGACTTAATGTGTAGCTGCAGAAGGAGGAAAGTTCAGAAACATCTCTTCCTGCACATGTTTTGTGGAAAGAAGTCCGTGTGGGCAAATCTGGAGTTCCTCAAGAAGAAGTTTTACACGTATACCAGAAATGTGTAAGTATAACATTTTTTCATTAATTGAATAACATTTTTATACACAAATATTTGACAAGTATATAGTATTCATCTGATTTTTTAGGAGGAGCTATCTCAGTTTTTATCTCCCGATGATACTAGGAGCATACTTAGTCGGGCATTAGATGTCCCTGAGTATTCTGGTCGGGTGAGGGGTAAGGGATTTGGAGTCACTCCGACCTCCCCGAGTATTAAAAAAGGAAAGGCTCTTAGTAATCGGGAGCTTCATGCAAGATTGGAAGCCATGCAAGCTGAGCTTGATGCATTGAGGAGAGAAAGAGAGGCTAGCGCCTCAACAGTATACAAAGATGCTTCGAACAAAGACAATATCAACTGTACCTTTCAGCCGAACATTCCAGAGGTAATTACATATAATTGTCTTAAATTGAACTATTTGCTTAAATTATGTATTTGACATATATACACATTAACGATTTCTTGTTATTATTGGTTTTAGGGCATTTCCCATTGTCAGCTGTATTTGTCGTCACCATACTATCGGATGGTTGGCAAGGGAAAAGTGCATAACGTTAACGGAGTATTACTCCACGCTAGAGAGCTCCCTGCTGGATGTTTGAAGGTATCAGTTGATATTGCAGTTGAGCCGAATGCAGCATTACCATATCCTAGCGATGATTCGGATGCAACAACCGTGCACGAAGCAGTAGGTTCGTTTGTTGCATGGCCGACAAACCTCATATGCGTAGGATATGAGGTATGCTTAAAACTTATGTTAACTTTAATGTGTATATTCAAAGTTTAAAATTTATGCTTAAAATTTTACGTACATATTTTCCTTGGTTATGTTAAATAGACTCCCACAAAATCCAAATCAAAAGATAATGCGATTCCACGGCATACCGAGTCCACGGTTTCAAGAAAAGAGGTAATATACAATTATATGACATATATTCATGGAAGTTGTTACATTCTTAATTTGATCTAACTATTTATATGACATGTAGCTTTAAGAAAATGAGGTTAGCAATGCATCCGCACAACAAAAAAAGGAGGTTAGCAACGCCTCCGCACGGGTAAAAAGTGCTGGTGCTAAGAAGACCGTAGCTAGGAAAAAACCTACCACCAAGTATAGGTCGTGCCTCAGGACATTTCTAGAGATGACTGATATACCGACCGGAGGTTTTCGGACTATACATATGGAGGTAGGGATTTTCGGCTTTGATTACAACCAAATGATTGGTAATGAGGACTTCATGCAAGTTTTTGGTCGTGAAGAAATCGGCGTCACCGTTGTCAATACATATGTTAGGTAAATCCGGTTTACTTTGTTTTATTAATTAAACAACTTATGTTAATGATGTTTACTTTATGTTAATCCGGTTTACTTTATGTTTCACAAGAGGTGTGTAATGTTAATGATGTTTTTATATTAGGTTTTTGTATGACAAATTGATGCGCCCTAATAGTTTGGACGTGTCATTCGGATTCTTAGCACCCGCGACCGTCAACTTAGGTTTAATCTTAAGTAGACCGGATACCGTGACGGAGTATGTTCTTCGGATCCTCATGGACAATAAAGATGCGGAGAAGTTGTTTTTTATACCGTTTAATACCGGGTTAGAATTTCATTCTAAATTCATCTATTATAATTATTTTCCAAGTTACCATCTAACATTTTCCTAATCATTACAGTGGACATTGGTTGTTGCTCGCAATCAATCCTATCCGAGAAATTGTGTATTATCTTGACTCGTTAGGAAATGATTGGACAACATACCCGGATATGAAGGTCCTAATTGACACGTAAGTGAGAATGTTCAAAAATTTTCTTAGTTTATGTGAATTGTTCTAATTGCTTCATTTTTATTTTATTAGCATCCTACAAGCTTTTCGGGCCCAACGAGATATCCAAACCTCAAGGAGGGGCGCCAACTCCATTACATGGATTAAAGTGGCGGTATATTTTTAATTACCACATTTTTTATTATATTAATGATGACACTTGATAAAACTTAGGATTTATAATCCATATTTTTTTTTCATATGTAGTGTCCTCAACAACGTAATCAAATAGATTGCGGGTATTTCATGTTGAGGTTTATGCGAGATACTCTTGTTTTGGGCCTATTAGAGATTCCCACCGATGTATGTATTTCTAACTTATGAGTTATTTTTATATTTACACATATCTCATATAATTAAATAGTTGAAATTAATTCAAACTATGTTATATTATTATGTAGTACTTTGATGAATTCAAGTGTGCATTTTATACAAAGGATCAAGTGGACGAAATCAAAGAGGAGTGGTGTCAATTCATGATAGAGCTCAATGTTTGTTCATAAATTTGTGTAATTATATTGTACATTTGTAGTATATGTAATGACTTGTAAATGTGTACATAAATTTGTATATATTTTGATACATTTAAGGAAAAATTGGTTTGAATTGGTATATATATATATTTGTTAGCCAAAAATTGGTAGAAAAAAGGCCAAAATGGTTTGAAATGGCATATATAAAATGTGATAATTGTCTGCCAAAATCTGGTTGAAAACAGGTAGAAATTCTGGTTTATAAACCTGGAAAAAATGTGGTTTAAAACAAAAGCTGCAAAAATTTTCGTATACCTTAGACAGCGCTTTTGTAAAAAGCGCTGTCTAAGGGGGGGCTTAGAAAGCGCTTTTGGCAAAAGCGCTGTCTAAGAGGGGCTTAGACAGCACTTTTAAAAAGCGTTGTCTAAGGTATACCTAAAAAAATTAAAATGGAGGGGCTTAGACAGCGCTTTGGCCAAAAGCGCTGTCTAAGGTATACCTAAAAAATTTAAAATAAGAGGGGCTTATAAAGCGCTTTTGGCCAAAGCGCTGTCTAAGGTGGGGACTTAGACAGCGCTTTTAAGATTTTAAAAAGCGCTGTCTAAACCTTTAGCAGCGGAGGTTTAGACAGCGCTTTAAAGCGCTGTCTAAGGCTAAAAAAAGCGCTGTCTAAGGTCTTGTTTGTTGTAGTGAAGACTTGAGTTCAGGGGGTAGGTTATATAAAGGGAAGGTGTTAGCACCCTTTATATCCGTGGTTATCCATGGGCTCTTAGTTACTTAGCTCACTTAAATTGTTTTTGGAAAGTGTAGTGTGTGATTAGAAATTTTCTAAGTACTTTGTAATGATCCTCGTATGGATGTATACAAAGCCTTGTTTGAAAATGTTTGAAAATAGTGAGGTGTGAAAAGTATTTTTTAAAGATGTGAGCAAGCAACTAAGAGGTACCTACCCTAGACTAAGTCTTTCATGTTCTCGTATGTTCTTTCAATGGTAAAACTATCCCTATTATTAAGGAATAGGTAGTCATTACCTTGGATGTTTAAGGGACAAGCGTAGGGTCATCGTATGGTCATAGAAGGCAACTTAAGGGGTGTCTTTAGCAATTCGTAGGGACTATCACCATTTTTTCGAAGGGACAAGATCATTATTCCGTAGGCAACCTCGAAGTGACTTGATCTTTTAATCTGAAGGGACTATGATGATTTTATTCTATAGGGACTTTGATTTTTAAGACACCCCTATTTTCGAGGGACTTGACCATTTAAAGAAGGCAACCAAGAGGAATCCTAGGAAGTGCAAGATGGCGATCAAAGATCGACTTACGTGTGTGAGTGTTTATTTTCAAATATTTATCTTTTTTAAATTAGTTATCTAAATTAAATTAATTACAATTATGTTTGCACTCCCTATTTACTAACCACGCAATTTATATTAAAAAATAAGAAAATAAAGACGGAAAATAAATCTACAAATTATTACATGACTTTAGCAAATACATAATAATCGGATAAAAAATGAATTATAGAGCAATAATAATGGAAATAAAATAATAAATAAACAATAGTAATAAGGCAATAATAATAATAATAATAATAATAATAATAATAATAATAATAATAATAAAGTCATAATGAAAAGAAATTAAGATTAGAATTTGAAAAGAAATTATTTTAGGTTTAGACAAATTAGATTTTTTTGGAAGTTATTTAAGAAAATATAAGTTTAAATAATTTAGTAATAATAAAAGAATAAAGTGTTATATTTAAAAAACAATATTATTAATCTACAAATTATAAAATAAAAAGGGTTATTGTATAAAAAAAAGTATTAAGTTAGTTATTTACAAAATAAATAAAGAATAAGAAACTAGTAAATTATTAAGTTAATATGTCATTTATAAGTTAATTATATACAAGATTTTTAGAATTATTATTATTTAATTAGAATAAAAATGGTCAATTAGATTTTATTTACTACTATATAAATATAATAGAATGATAAAAATTAAGAAGTTAAAAGAAGGATTAGAAAACTTTTAATTAGAAAAACTTAATTATTTGGTTATTTATTTACAAAATATAATTATGATAAAAATTATATACAAAATACTATTATTATTATAAGAAAAAGTTTATTGATTAATTAGTCTTTTTTTTAATTAATGATCTAAGTCCATATTGATTTTCATTCGGTTCTTGGCACGCCCTAAATTACTAACCACGCAGGAATAATAAAAATAAATAAATGCAGAAATTTAAAGGCAGAAAATAAAAATTCCTACACTATTACATGGCTGGGGCAGTTACATAATTATATGGCGAATCATTAAACTACACTATTACAAGAGAGGAACAATTACACAGTAAAAATATAATATACATGAATAGCATAAAAATGAGAGACAAAGGTTCATAAACTAGGTTGAAGGTTTACAAAAGTTTAAGGTTTTAGGTTTATAAAAAAATTAGGGTTTTTGTTTATGAAAATTTTTAGGGTTTATCTAAAAAAAATTAGGTTTTGAAAAATATTAAGGTTTAAAAAAAAGGTTTAGAGAATTAAAAATATTAGGGTTAAAATTAGCAATTTAATTTAAAACCTACATTAAGTGTTATGAGAGAAATAAAATGATTTTTTAAAGGAAAAAGAAAGAAGTTATTATTTTTTTTGTAAAATATTTATTTATTTTATTTAAAAAAAATATATTAACAATTTATGAGAAAACTATATTTTATTTATTTTATTTGTTAGAAAAAAAAATTAATTGAATTAAAATGATAAATAATATATAAAATAATAGAAAATGTGTAAAAGGAAAAGAAATAGCCAAAATACCTGGGGTGGGATTTGAACCCAAAATCTAGGCTTTTCCCATGTTGGTCCAGCCTTCTTGCCACCAGGCCACTTGCGCTGTTGTGATATATGATGGAGTCAATACATTAAATATTAAACCTAAAAATGAACAGAAAAGTTAACAAAATAAAGGACCTGGGAATCGAACACAGGTCTTAGACATCACACGCGCGTATCGTTACCACTAGATCACCTGCACAGGTTTGAAATACTTATAAAACGAAAATAATAAAAAAACAAAACAAGATTTGAATTCTTAAAATTAGCGCCAAATCTTCATCTTCTTCCTCAGCTTTCCTGCGAAATCCCTTATGAAATCACCTGCGATTTTTCTTGCGACCAAAACCTGCAAATATCATACCACCTAGAATACTTGCAATTTCATCAAATTAATAGTGCCAATATGTTCATTGCAATTCATACAATATAAATGTGTCCTTTAAAAGCATTTATATGGCCTATATTGCAGAACCCCAAACTCGAAAGTAAAACCCTAACAATGGCATTTCACACATCAGGCCATGAAGCTTCAATTAAACCACCCAGAAAGTATCCTTAGATCGTAATAAACACAAAATAATCAACAAAATTATATTATAATGGTTAGATGTGTGAGATCGGAAAAAAAAATTAAAACACACGTAAAACGAATTCAGTCATGGCATATGAAGATGTTTTGAATGATGCAATTGATGGTAATAACATCAAGAAGATCCGGGGATCATGTTTAGATCATTAGAATACCTTGATACGACCTGCAAATGACAAGACGAAAATCAAATTTTTTTGTAAAATTTTGAAGATGGTAGCGATGCTTTTTGGTTCTGGAAAAACCTCTCCCTGTTTGTGTTATGACCAAGGCTTTATAGAGAATTCTTCTAGGTCAAAACTTTGGGCTTTTTATCATGGATTTACATTGCTTGATCATGAAGAAATCCCACTTCTATTTTTGTCAAAAAATCAAATATATCATTGCCATAACAAGTTTGCACGAAATTGGATGGTTTTGAATCAACTTAAATGTTATTTAAAAGCTTCTAGAAGAAGAATCCAATCTAAATATTGAGTTTTCATATTTTATTTTTATTTAAATTGAATTTTAATAAATAAAATCAAAATAAATATAAAATAAATTATAAAAATCTGAATAAATGAGAATTGGGTCGTGCATGATGTCATGGTAAAGATTGGATCACAAAATTGCAAGCCCATGTGGAAAGAATTGGTTTTAAGACCCCATTTGCTCAATATACCTCTAAAAAATTTCCCAACTTTGCAAAGACACAAATCCCCCAATTTTAAGGCTATGAAGGTGTTCTTGGACATTTTGGAAAGCTTAGAGAGTCCTCTAACCAACATATTTGGTCTCATGTCCATATCATTTACCATTTTCATATTATGCCCTTTGGAAGATGTTGACTTTTTGTTGACTTTTAAAATGACCTATAATGTTTTAGCTCATACCTTCCAAATGAAGCATTTTTGGGCTTGGCTTGTGAGACACAAAGTTGTAGAGAATTCAATTTCCTTAAAAATGACTTTTGTATGGGAAATTTTTGATGAAGCATGTGAAATTTATGGCTGGTCAAAGTTCAGTTGACTTTTCCTATGAAAACCCTAATTTAGAAACTCCTGATTCTTGATGATCTGAAACTTCCTTGATGAATCATGATCAACCCTTGATCAAATGATGAATTTTACTTCATGAACTTGATGTTGGAAAAAAAGTCTTGAAGTTTGACTTTGGTTTGACCACAATTGACCTTAGTTTGACTTTTTAACTGCTTTGACTTATTTTTACATATCTGATCATCTGACTGGGCAAGCTCTTTGGGAAAGCTTTGAAACTTGACATGGGGATTATTGAATACATGTGGGATGTTATGAAGCTCACTTGAGGCCTTGAAAATCATTTTAACCTGAGGAAACACAAAACCCTAGTTTTGGACACTTGGCTTAGGAGGAGGCATTGTCTGAGGAAACTTCCATACTTCTTGACCAATTGAGAGTCTTGATGACCTTATGATCTTTTAGAAATCTTGAGAGAGATTGTCTTTATTGTGGGAGGGCAAATTTTGGGGTACAACATATGGGTACTTCAATTATCTCCTATCAGCAAGCCCAAAAGGTTGTTGAAGATGGAAATGCCCAAGGCGTGGGAAAGCTACTACCGGTGGAGAAAAAGGAGGACATATTCGGTTTGGGTAACAAACCATTCCGATAAGATCAAGTAGAGGCTACTAAAGAGCCCAAGTTCGTCAGTGGGGGATACTCACCCCAGATGCTGTCAATAACGTGGAAGACGAGGCGGAAAGCGACCTCAACCTGGAGAGCTGGATTCGTCCAAGGATCCCGGGTCAACAAGTCCTTAATTGGTCTTCCCAGGAAATTATAAGGGTTAATCCTGCAGAGTAATTATTATTTCCTGCTTTTTTTTAGCATGCATCAAGTCTGCATCTTGCCCAAGGTGTCAGGACTCATTTTGTAATAGGGCCATATTTGTAATTTTGTGCAAATGGAATATCAATGAATATCAGACATCTTTTGCAAACAATTCTCTCTTTCGCTTACTGTCTTTTCATTTTTCACTTTTGTACAAAACAATAAAATGGAAATGTTTTCAAAATAATGACTTCATTTTACACTTTTTAAACAAGATTAAAATTGATCACTAAAACGATCAAATCTCAACCCTTGCAGATATTATCCTCCAGATTGCACCGACGACAGCACCACTATGACCTTGTATGAATTCGACAATCCAATTAATCAAGCTGATGAAGGGGTTGAAGAAGACTACGAGTTGCCTGAAGAGTTAGCCAGGTTGTTGAGGCATGAAGAGAAAGTGATTACTCCTCATCAGGAGGAGATTGAAACTGTTAATCTTGGTACCGAGGAGGATTTGAAAGAAGTAAAGATTGGGGCCAGTCTGTAAGCTTCAGTAAAAGAAGAGCTTATTGACATGCTTCGAGAATACGTCGACGTCTTTGCTTGGTCCTATCAAGACATGCCAGGTCTAGATACAAATATTGTTTTGCACAAGCTTCCATTGAAAGAAGATTTCCCTCCAGTGAAGCAAAAGCTACACCATACTCGCCCAGATATGGCCATGAAGATTAAAGAAGAAGTACAAAAACAGTGGGATGCCGGTTTCCTTGCTGTAACTAGTTACCCGCCGTGGGTTGCTAACATTGTGCCAGTGCCTAAGAAGGATGGAAAAGTACGTATGTGTGTGGATTACCGGGATCTGAACAGAGCTAGCCCGAAAGATGACTTCCCATTACCTCACATTGATGTATTGGTCAACAACACAGCTCAGTTCTCGGTGTTTTCTTTCATGGATGGATTTTCTGGCTATAATCAGATCAAGATGTCACCCGAAGACATGGAGAAAACAACCTTCATCACACCTTGGGGCACATTTTGTTACAAGGTAATGTCTTTTGGACTGAAGAACATCGGTGCAACTTATCAACGGGCTATGGTAACGTTATTCCAAGATATGATCCACAAGGAAATTGAATGTTACGTGGATGATATGATTGCCAAGTCCCTTACTGAAGAAGACCATCTGGTAAATCTGCTGAAGTTGTTCAAGCGTCTGAGAAAGTATCAATTGAAGTTAAACTCCAACAAATGCACATTCGGGGTTCATTCCGGTAAGTTGCTGGGATTTATCGTAAGTGAAAAGGGAATTGAAGTTGATCCTGACAAAGTCAAAGCCATTCTGGAGATGCCTGCACCAAGGATTGAAAAAGAAGTTCGAGGGTTCTCAGGTAGATTGAACTATATATCAAGGTTCATATCTCACCTCACTGCAACTTGTGAGCCCCTGCTCAAGTTGTTAAGAAAGGAACAAACAGTCAGGTGGAACGACGATTGTCAGAAGGCTTTTGACAAGATCAAGGAGTACCTACAAGAGCCTCCAATTCTCATGCCTACAATTGAAGGAAGACCTCTGATAATGTACCTGACAATATTAGAAGGATCAATGGGGTATGTGTTGGGCCAGCATGACGAGTCTGGTCGAAAAGAGTATGCAATATACTACCTAAGCAAAACGTTTACCGACTGTGAACAATGTTATTCACTGCTCGAGAAAATTTGTTGTGCTTTAGCGTGGGCTGCTCGCCGACTAAGACAATATATGTTGACTCAAACTACTTTGTTGATCTCAAAAATGGACCCCGTCAAGTACATATTTGAGAAGCAAGCACTTACCGGAAGGCTTGCAAGGTGGCAGATGATTCTGACAGAGTATGACATTCAGTACACATCTCAAAAGTGCATCAAAGGCAGTGTACTGTCTAACTATCTAGCTGAGCAACCCATTGATGATTACCAGCCCATAAGGTTTGACTTCCCTGATGAAGACATCATGTACTTAAAAGCAAAAGATTGTGAAGAGTCAGTTCACACTGAAGGTCCTGATCCAGAAGAAGAGTGGACAATGTTGTTTGACGGGGCTGTCAATATGAATGGTCGTGGGGTTGGTGCAGTGCTCATTACACCTAAATGAGTTCATATGCCTTTCTCGACAAAACTTACCTTTGCCTGCACTAACAATGAAGCAGAATACGAAGCATGTATCATGGGTCTAGAGGAAGCCATAGACCTCAGGATCAAGACATTGAATGTATTCGGAGATTCAGCTCTGGTAATCAACCAAACCAACGGCAAATGGTACACTCACCAAGAGCATCTAATTATATACTATGATTATATGAGGGGTTTGATGGTTTTCTTCACAACGGTCAAACTTGAGTACATCCCTCGAGATGAAAATCAGTTCGCAGATGCTTTAGCTACCATTGCCTCCATGATCAAAGTTCAAACTGCAAATTATGTGCCTCGTATTTCGGTATCCAGATTGGACCGACCGGCATACGTATTCTCCGTGGACACTACTAAAGATGACAAGCCTTGGTTCCATGACATCAAATGCTTATTAGAGGATCAAACATACCCATCTGGGGCATCATCCAATGATAAGAAGACACTGAGAAGGATGGCCGGAAGTTTCTTCCTTAATGCAAATGGTTCATTATACAAGTGAAACTTTGACATGGTTCTACTCAGATGTGTTGACAAGAAAGAAGCTGACTTGCTGATGCACGAGGTGCATGAAGGATCTTTCGATACCCATGCTGGAGGACATACAATGGCTAAGAAGTTATTAAGATCAGGTTACTACTGGATCACAATGGACGCAGACTGTTGTGCTTATGCCAGGAAATGCCACAAGTGCCAGATCTACGCAGACAAAGTGCATGTGCCTCTGAATCCTTTGAACTTGATGTCTTCACCTTGGCCCTTTGCCATGTGGGGCATTGACATGATTGGAAAGATCAAACTGATTGCTTCAAATGGCCACAGATTCATCCTGGTAGCCATTGATTACTTCACCAAGTGGGTTGAAGCAGCTTCATATGCAAACATCACCAGACAAGTGGTAGCCAGATTCCTGAAAAAAGACATCATCTGTCGATATGGAGTTCCCGAGCGAATCATTACTAATAATGGTTCCAATCTGAACAACAAAATGATGGCAGAACTGTGTCGGGACTTCAAAATCCAACATCACAACTCTTCTCCTTACAGGCCAAAGATGAATGGCGTTGTTGAGGCAGCTAACAAAAACATCAAGAAGATTGTGCAGAAGAGTGTGGTTACTTATAAAGACTGGCATGAAATGCTACCATTTTCCTTGCATGGGTATCGAACCTCAATCAGAACGTTGACTGGGGCAACACCTTATCAGCTTGTGTATGGTATGGAAGTTGTCCTACCTGTTGAAGTTGAGCTACCCTCCTTACGGGTAATGATGGATGTTAAGCTGGACGAAGCATAGTGGGTCCGGTCTCGATACAATCAACTGAATTTGATCGAAGAGAAAAGATTAGTGGCAATTTGTCATGGGTAGTTATACCAGAAAAGGATGAAGAAAGCCTTCCATCAGAAAGTCAGGCTTCGGGAATACCAAGTAGGGGATCTTGTGCTGAAAAGACTTTTTCCTCCTCATACAGACCACAGGGGAAAATGGACTCCAAATTACGATGGTCCATTCATAGTAAAGAAGGTTTTCTCTGGTGGAGCACTGATGCTCACTACTATGGATGGTGAAGATTTCTTATCCCCTGTGAATTCAGATGTAGTTAAAAAATACTTCGCATAAAATGACCCGCTGGACATAAAAACAGAATATAAGTCCAAGCAAAAACAGGGCATCCCGGCGAGTCAAAAACAGAATAAAAGACTCGGGCAAAAATAAGGGAAAATTGAAAAAAAATGTACACCCGCTGAGTTGAAAAGCCGCATTGGACAGCTCAGGCAAAAATGGGTATCCCGGTGGATTGAAAACCCGAAAGGGCGATCCACGCAAAATCAGGGAATAAGCGAACAACTGCATTCTAAATTCATCTGTATCACTCATAACATGGCAAGCTTCGAAAGGATAAAGCATCAATCAGAATCAACCTTCTTCAGAAAGCAAGATGAGAAGAACGACAAGGTCATACAGGTCATAGCAAAGGAAGCTCACTGGAACATCGTCGTCAACATTGCCAACACTTTTATTTTCTCAATTTATAGCAACCCCCTCATTTCAGGGGATTTGTTTCTTTGACTATATTTGCCAATTCAGGGCACCCAGATTAATAAAATCAGAATTTTCAGTCACACCTCGTTTTGTACATTTTCGTTTCGTTTGCAAAATATCAAGTATTCATGATACAACACTTGCATAAAACAAATGGGCCATTTTTAATAAATATTTGCAGGAAATGTATTACTTTTAGGAAAATCTAACTCCTATGAAAGAATCCGGTAAGGGATACCTCGGGATACTTGTATGTTTCTTTTGTCTAAACAGGTTGCAGGTATTCAATACCCAACATAGGGCATGTCAGGCATTGAATTCCCAGCATGCTACTTCCCAGGAGTTATCACCTCCCCGAGCAGTACCTGACAACCATTTCACAGCATGAAGGAAAAGGAACTTCCTATTCCCCACCAGAGTGCTAGATCTCCCATCCTCAGTAAAATTAAGGGGAACTGTCTCCCCACAGGGTTTCTTTTCTCTCTCCAGGAGAACAATGCATACATACTTTCCCAGCGGAGTTGCTGAAACTTCCTTCTCCCCAGCTGAGTTCTCCTCACTGATAGATCTACCAACAATCTATCTCCCTAAGCAGAGTTCTCCTTGCAGTTAGATCTACCAATGATCTCTTCCATAGCCGGGACATTCTTCTAAGCAGATCAGCCAGAGATCTTTATCCCAGCGGGATCCGAATCCCGGATCGGTTTCTCTTTTGCATAATCATAACATTTGCTTCATATTCACCAAATAAGCGTAGCATTCCATCTAATACGGAGCATTACGGCAAAAATCAAACATTTGCATGGTCACAAGCCAGGTTCGAGCCCGTCACCTGCAATTACTATCAGTATTTCATCAGCAGTATACAGAAAACACATCCCCTGCAGATATAAGCCAAAGCGTCCCCTTTGCACTCTTAGATACAGATACCTATGCACGCTCTTTTTGACACTCGTTCGTGTCATCCTTCCCCAGCAAGGTCTCCAGAACACTTTCTACAAACAGATACTTGTTTATAACACACTCTTTTCGACACCCGTCCGTGTCATCCTATCCCCATAGAAAGCCAAAGCATATCCCTTACATTCTCAAAACAAATGCCTGTTTATATAGTATATATTTGACACTCGTCCGTGTCCTACATTCCCCAGCAGATCAAACACTCATCCGTGTCTTGCTCATACTTCACCAACAAACTGATTCTCACTTATATTTATGCAGAAGTCTTTGATACTCGTCTGTATCTTGTTTATATCACTCCTCAACAGATCCGACACTCGTTTGTGTTCTTTGTTAACTAGTTGGTACTCGTCTGTATCATCATCTCTGAACACGCTTCCGCGTTTGTTTCTACTGATACTCGTCTGTATCGTGGTCCTAAGGATGCTCGTCCACATCTTTAATCTATACACGTCGTCAAACACTTATACCTTTTATTCTTAAGCGTAAGCACTCGTCCGTGTTTACTAATCCTCAGCAAGTCACCAACAAAACAACTTCCTTCTATCCGACATTCGTCTTATGTCGTGATACTTTCGGCAGTCGTCCCCGACCAGGTGATCCTCCTTCACCTTTGGATGACTGTCCCTCATCCCCTTCCCCAACGGAGTCCCCATTGGTGGAACCTTTTTCTATCCGACATTCATCCTATGTCGTGATAAAGAGCAGACGTCCCCTGCTAGGTGATCGTCCTTCACCTCTTTGATGATCGTCCCTCATCATCTCATCCGACATTCGTCTTATGTCGTGATAAACTCCGAGAGCATTCGTACCCTGCTAGGTGATCGTCCTTCACCTCTTGATGATCGTCCTTCATCATTTTATCCGATGGCCGTCCCCATTGTTGACCCGTTTCAATCCGACATTCGTCCTATGTTGTGATAAAGAGCAGTCGTCCCATGCTAGGTGATCGTCCTTCACCTTTGATGACCGTCCCTCATCATTTATTTCATTTATTCTTTAAACCGATGGTCGTCCCCATCGTTGTTTACTTTACTTTGCAAACCTGATGGCCGTCCCCATCATTACCTTTACTTTAATCCCCAGAGAATCTTATCTCCTTACCTAATGGCCGTCCCTGTCATGGTCTCTTTATTTCCCAAGCTTGTCGGTCGTCCCCGTCATTGCTTTACTTACCAATTTATCCCCAGAAGTCATCCTCTGCTCGATGGTCGTCCTCCATCGCCTTCATTTGATAATCATGCTATACTACCCTTTTACAATTTATATCCCTTTTCTTCTTCTATCCAGCGAGTGCAAATTTTGGACTGTCTTTGATATTCAACCACAAGTTATCTTGTTTGTCTGATAAGCCAGACGCTTACATCCTGCACAGCTAACTCATGCTTGAATAGGGGCAGGTGTAAACACCCCAAATTTTCCCTCACTCTTTATCACACCATGTCTTTTGATCTTTCATTTTTGTCTTAACATAAGCATTACACCTCATATTGCATATTTATTCCATCTGCATAGTATAAGTTCATCTGCATCTAGGGTTTGTGATCTGAGCAATCCAAGAATCCATCTGAGCCATCCCAAAGGCCTCAAAGCTTTCCAAGGGGGTCCATGTGTGTTCTATCATCATATTATACTCCTTAAAGTTCATGAAAGTCAAGAGATCACAAGAACTGGCAAAGGCATGGAAGCAAAGCTAAGGTTTTCACTACACATATGACCAAAATTAGGGTTTTGGTTTCAGAGGCCTTAACTCCAAATTTTAGGGCCATTCTTGTTTCTAATGTTCTTAATATGTCATAAGGATCATGTGTACCAAGTTTGATGAAGAAACTCATTGTGGAAGTCATATGTTCACTGGGTAACTTCTTGAGCAAGTTAAGTCAAAATCAGGGCATCTGAGGCCCCCAACAATGGAACTAAAGGGGTATTTTCATCAAATTAAGGTTATATGATCTTTATTTGATATTAGAAGAGGTTGGATTTTCACAATATTGAAGAATTGTGAGCCAATTGCAAACTTGCCATTTTTGGAAATGACTTGAAATGCAAACTTTCCATTTTGGGAAAGTTTTTCAACCTCCTCTTTCATAACCAAATATGCTTCAAATGAAAAATTCTTGGTCATGAAAGTTGTAGATTGGGTCTTTCCCTTTTCAAAAAGTACAAGAACATGTCTTGGTTTATAATAGAACACAAGTTATGGCCTTTCAAAGTTGGCAAAAATCCTATAATTTCAAGTTTCATGTCAAAGAGGGATTTTGCATTTTGGCATGTTCAAGCATTCCAATGACTTCTAATGTGCACAAACACTTCACAATATGTCAAACAAACCTCAAAAGATCAGAATTGTGCATTGAACCTAGGGTTTCCATGACTTATGATCAAAGAAACTTCAAAGAGGGAATTTTGCAAAACATGTGATAACTCTTCATCCAAGCCATCCAGCACATCAAAACCAATCCCATGGCCATCCTTGAACCCAGCTGAGGCCAGACACCCCATGAAATCTCCTCTGACCCGTGCACATACCTCAAGTACACAAATCTTGACTTTTTTGAAAAACACCCCATACCAATCAGCCTGTGCCACAACAACTATCTGAGCAATCCCATTGGCTTAATCAAACATTATGCAAGCCATTTCATAACACACAATAGCCTGAATCATCCCAACACTCAGATTTCATAAAATCCCTCAAAAACGTCCTCTCTTCGAAATTCATCACACAACCACTGAAACTTCAATTTGTTTTCACCAATCATCTCCACATGACCTAAGGATCATTTCCCACCCATCACCATAGCCTAAAACACAGCCAAACCAAAACACGATTTCTGGTGCAGTAAGGTTGAATCATCAAAACCAGCCATTACAAGCTTGCTCTAAGCTCCTCATCATCATCAGGGAGTTCATTGGGGTGGTTTTGAACCAAGAGAGAGGTCAGAAAGCTCAAGAACACAAAGCTTCAACTCAGGTAGCTATGATGAACAAATTTTCCAGAACTCTTATCTTAAGTTCTTAAATGCTTCTACATGTTTAGGTGATCATCCTGATATGTTTATTTTCGAAAATGGTTGAGAAATGAGCATGTATTGAACTTCTGAAAGTTTTGAATGTTTTCACGATTTGCTTCGAATCATGGTTTGTGTGAATGATAAATGTTGTTTGATGATGGATTCTTATTAAGGGAGGGAAGTAGATCATTTCTAGAGAGTTAGAGGGTTTGATTTAGCCTAGGGAAGAAGCTGGGTTGTTTGCCGTGCCGGAGAAGATGACCGGAGCTAGCTCTGGTCACCTGAAAATGATTGGAAACCTAATTAGGGTTTAGTTGCCCAGTTTGAATTATGACCCTTGGATGTGGTTTAGCGCGCGAATGTGTGGCTCAGATTGCTTCATTAAAATTTAAATCTGATTAATTAGATTAATTAGGATTAATTAATTAAATCAACCCAGATTAGATCATGGCCCTTTATTAACGCGCGCAGTCAACCCCTTCCCCTGAATTTGAATCTCAGCCCTTGGATACACATACCTTCCATTTTAAATCATTTTTATTTCATTTAAATTCACTTTTCTTGCATAATTTATTTAAAATAGCAAAAAGCATCACAAAAATATTTTCTTTTGCATTCTGACTTTAAATATTTTTCTCATTCCAAAAATGATTTTTCTTTTATTTTTTGCATTAAAAAAGCATTTTTAAAATATTTAAATGTTATTTTTAATTAATTGAAGTCTTTTAATTAATTAAAAATACATTTAGGATTCTAAAAATCACCAAAAAAATTATGAATCATCCCAATTCATTTAGAAACATTTTCAAACCCTTCACACAAATTGCTTTTTAGCTTTGATCATAGTTTACCAATTTTCTTTGAATAAAGGGTCATTAAAATCATATTTTTGAACCCTAACTTTGAAAAATCATTTCTGCATAACCAAGAAGAGTTTGAAGTTGATTCTTTTTGCATTGTTTTGAATATTTCATTTAGTTTATAGGTCTTTTTCCTCATGAATTTATCTTGAATTTTCAATTTGATTTGCATTTTTCCCTTTGAACCACCCAAAAACCCTAGAAAACTTAGGAAAATCATAACTTTTGATTGGTTAGGTTTCTGACCTTCTCCATTGGGGTGTGACCTAATATGGGGTTAGGGTTAGTTTGAGCTTAAGTACAAATTTTAATCATTTAATTTGCTTCTGTTTTATCCTTTTGCATTTCATATGCCCATGTAACCCTAATTTCTCATGTTCACTTGCATTCACCTTGCATACGCATCATTACATGAACTTGTCATGACATTTCATGCATTCATATGTAACTTTAGACATCTTAGGACATGTTAGAACAATGCTTGATCTTTTGTTCATTCATTTTCCATGTTTTACATTCATTTCATTTCATAAACATTCATGTGTTTTCAAACTTCAAAGCATGCTTCCTTTGCATCTCATCTTTGTATGATCACACATATGCATTTTGTATGCCTTTACATCATTTCACATGACATTTACATTGCATAAACACTTCTGACTTTGGACATTTCATCTCATTTCATTTCTTTATGCTTGATACTTTATGCATTCATACTAACTTTTCAGGTTTGGTAAGTTATTTTGGGAGGTGGATTTGCCTTCACCTCTCACTTCTTATCTCTTTCATTTGCATTCTTACTTGTCTTTTAAGTGAACTTGTTCACTTGTGTTCCCTCTTTATTACTTTCTTTCGTTAAGTTACTTATCTTCTTCAATGAAGTAAGTAACTTATTCTTTTGTTTCTTCCTCCTTTCATCTGCTTCTTCCATTGGTAGCTTCCTTGAAGATCTTTCTCAAGCCTCACAAACCATAGGAACATCCAAGCATGATAATAATTAGGGTTGTGATTAATCCCCCTTAGCTTTTTACCTTTGAGTCTCCTTGAGTCTCTCTTCTCATCTCAATAATCAGAGATTAAACTCTTAAAGTTTTAGGACTTTGGAATTAGGGTTATGCCTGTATCCTTCTCTTAGGATGGACTGTATAAATTTAATCCTAAGTGTTAAACCTTTAATTTGTTTAAACCTCTTAATCAAATCATCTTAATAATCACTAAGACTTTATCTTGTAACTTGGGCCTTACATTAGGGTTCTAATTCTTCCTTATGGTTAAGAAGGACTAACCCTAGTGTTTAATGGACAAGTCCCCCCTCAAGTTGTCTTACAAACCATAAAATACATTTCTTAATCTCATCCTTTAATTAATATCCACTTAATAAAGGCTTGTTATATAATGAATTTAATCCCTAACCATGGATTAAGTTGAGGTATCTTCCTCAGCTTAAGTGTTATCATCTATTATCCTTCTATTAGGATGGTGTAATGAGTTCATTAATCTGTGATTAGAGATTAAACTCATTACTTAACACTAACCAAAAACCCAAAAACATCTAATTAATCAAAAGTATGTTAATGATCTTAATCCTACATCATCATGGCAATTAAGTTGAGATGTTCATCTCATACTTAAGCAGGCTCATTATCCCTAATCAGGGAGGATATAATGAGTTCACAAAACCTTGATTTAGGCTTAAGCTCATTAACTTATGCAAAACATCAGAAACAATAACAAAACAGAAAACATAAAAAACAAACAATAACCGTCTCCTTCGGGATTCTTTTCTCATCACACTCATTCACAAGCGAGAACTTGCTTCTTCTGTCTAATGCAAGACAGTTAGCACTCGAGGCAGACGAGTCATACACTTGAGCATAGACAAGTAAGCAGTTCATAGTCAATTTATTTTTCAGTCTCTTTGAGTCGAACTACGACGTTCTGACTTCCTCATTGCACGAGAGGATACGTAGGCATAACTTAACAGTTATCGAACAAAAGTCTCTTTGTCATCCCCCTCTTTCAGCATTCTTTAAAAGCCTCAGTTCCTGAGCATTCACCATTTTGCATAGACACCTGTATATTCTTTTCCAGCTCTTGCACACAGATAGTACACACACTACTCTTTTAAACACAATCTTTTTAGCGTGGATCCCGTCGAGTACGACGGACAATCTGGGTGCTAATACCTTCCCAGGTTGTAACAAACCCCCTTTCTCAGTTTCTCTGGTTCACAACCGTCTTATCCATACCTTTCTAGGTTTATGCAGCATTACCTTTCCTTCGGGACAAAAATGCCTAGCTGGCGACTCTATTCAGTTCATTTCATTTTCTCTTTTCGCCGACCGTTCGCGTCTGTACCCTATTTGACCCGGTGTCTTTTCGGGGGAGCGACAGATGCCAACAAGCATCTTCAGAGATTCCTTACTACCACAACATCTTTGAAGATAGAAGGTCATTCAGAGGAGGAAAAGAGAATTGTGATGTTTCCATTTACACTTACGGATGATGCAGAAGAGTGGTTCTACTCACTCCCAGGTGCAAGTATTTCAACATGGAAAGAGATGGAAACAACTTTCCTCAACGAGTATTTCCCTACTTCAGTGTTCATCTGAAAAAGATACGATATTGTCAATTTCAAACAAAAAGAGGGGGATTCACTCGGTGATGCGTACAAGAGGTTCAAGAGGTGTCCGACTGCTTGTCTTACTCATAACATGGATGTTACTGAGTAGATGCAATACTTCGTGAATGGTTTACGACTCAAGACAAAACAACTTATAGACAATGCTGCTGGTGGCTCAAGAAATTTCTCAACGGCCACTGGTATCAAAAGAATCATAGAAGAAATTACCGCTAATGAGCATCTAAAGTTGTATGATCGCACCGTGAGCCAATCGGATGGCAAGATTGATTTGAAGTTGACAGAGCAGGTTGTTAAAATGGAGGATCAAATTGCTGCAGAGTGTAGCGGTAAAATCGTGAGTGTAAGTTATTGATTAACTTAACTCGATGAACACAGAGTCGCCACCGCGCTTTTCTTTATTTCCGAAAGGAAAAAGGTAAAAGAACGAATAAAAACCTAGGATTCTAAAAGCAAAAGCTAAAAGAAATAAACAGAGATTGGGTAAGGGGATTGGTTATGAACCGGGAAGGTTTTAGGCACCCGACTCATCCGTGGTACTCCACGGGAGCCCTTTGAAATATTTATTGCTTTTTGTCTGAAATTGGTTTGTTTAAAATGATGGAAGAGATGAGGAGAAGAATATTTTTTAATGATTTTGTGTTTGATAAGGTTTTAACGCCTTATGCCTACGTACCCACAAAGTGCAATGCGAGATCAAAACCTCGTAGTTCGTGGTACAAAATTTGAAAAGAACAAGTGAGTTGAATTGATTTTAAGATGTAGAGATAAGTCGTCATCCTTTAGCGAATAATTCCGCTAGAAAAGATGAATCATATCTAAACATGTAAAAAAAAGGTGCACAAAGGCACAAAAACAATTGAATGAGTTTTGAGTTTTTTTTAAAAGTATATAAGAAAATGGTTTTGATATATTTACATGGATTAACATTTGCTTAAGGAAATAAAATGAAAAGTTTAAAATCGCTTGACCGAAGTCAAGGTTTATTTATGAAAGTATTTGAAGTTTAAAAAAACAAGAAGGTTTTGAAATAGGAAGAAGTTTTGAAAATTAAAGAATGGGGAGGAGATGAAGAGACTAGTCCTAATGCTTGAATTAAAAGCTAAGGAAAGAATTTACCAAACCAAAATATGCACAATTCTTCAAAGTTCGGATTTCCATCTTCAAAGGCTAATGAAATAATCTTGAGGCCGAGGTTTCTAATCCATTCCAACATGAGCAAAGGGAAGATCTTAAGGTCTAAGTCTATTCTCCAAAAGCAAAGGGATAGTAACCATAGTCCGCAATTAGAAGTCACAAGTCTTTTAAGAGTTTAATCCTTTATTAAGTGTTTTGATATCCAAATGGACAAAATAAAAAAAACAAGCACAATATGAATATAAACAAATGATATATGATATAATATGACAAAATATAATAAGGAGATAAGGGAGCAAGAGATTAAAATAAAAGGACAAGGTGCAAGAGATTAAATTTAAACAATTATATTCACATTATTATAATATTTACAATATAAGGTGGTATGATGAACTTAATCAAGCACAACCACAAAAAGAAAAATAAGATCGAGGCAACCGGATCCAAGTGGATCTTAATTCGAATCGGGACAACTTTAGGTCTATGTTAAGCAATCGCCGAGTAATTTACGAAGTAATTACCCTACAAATGAGGCCGGCCACCACTAATTAAAGTGGAAAATATTCGTGTTAATACATGTTAGAGAAACAATATAATGGATCGTTCTCCGAAAACATGCCACACTAAAAGAAAGAGGAAGGTCTAATCTTAATCGGGATTTTCGTTGAATTTCATCGAAAAGCAACCTATCACGATCTCAAAGTATGGAGAATGATCCAAATGATCATTCACCCATGGATTTGAAATAATGAAGATTAAACTTAATCGGAAATCAACAATCCCGAATCGGAGATTGTCATCGACCAAATAAAAATAAAAAGATGAAGAATAATGGATCAAAAAAATAGATCCATAAAAGAATTAGACTATTTTTTTAAATTCCTCTTAAAAAAACTTTTTCTAAACATCTCACTAAAAATTCTTTTTTAAAAGATAAAGTCTAAAATGATTTTTTTTAAACTGTTTCTAAATATTTCTTAAAATCTTTCTAAAAAATTATTTAAAAACTCTTTCTAAAAATATAGTTTTGTAAGAAATCTTTCAAATATAAAGAAAACTAATATAAAGTCAATTAAAGAAAATGGAAATAAATTAAATAAATAAAAAAAGAAAGAAGAAAGGTGAGGGAAGAGATGAAAACCCGCGGGTTGTGGATTAAAACATGGATCTAGAAAGATCCAAACCCAAACCACTTCACATATTCAGTTTTTAAAAAAAACAAACAAACAATATTATACAAAAAAAGAAAAAAAAAGAAAACAAAGACACAGTCTTCTTCCTCCTTGAGACGCGAAAACAGGGCAATAACAAAACCACAAGCGGCGGCAAGAACAAATCAAGATCTTCACCTTCAAAGATAAAAAATGAACAAAGAACTTCCTCCTTCTCCTCAATCGCGATTTTTCTCCTTCTTCTTCTTAAACTTGCGCGGATTTCTCTCTGTTCTTCTCGATCTCACGACTCTTCTCTCCTCAATTCGGTTTCAAGGATTAATTCAAGGAATTGAAGTTGAAGATTGAAGGTGATTTGAGAAGTTAATTGAGGATTTTGAAGAAATGATTTAGGGATTTGAATTGGGGAAAGATTTTGGGATTTGAATTGAACAGAGGTTTTAGAGGCTTTTGAAGCTTTGAAAATTGAAGAGAAATGGGGTCTTATTTATAGATGGGAGAGAAGAGTTTTTGATTGCCGTTTGATGAAGATTTGCACTGCGTTTTGGCTGGTGATTTTCGCGTGTTCTTGCTGCCTTTTGAAATGAGTTTTCAATTTGCGTTCCGCGTGCGTATTCGAGTATTGAGCTGCGTTTTGATTTGTTTTGCTGGCGTTTCAGGTGTGTTTACCGCGTGCGTGCTGGCTTGTTGAAGCTGATGTGACAACTTCGGCTTGTTGTGAGGAGTCTTGCGGGATGCGTGAAGCTGTTGTGTTTGAGTTTTGCTTGTTGTGGGCCAGCTTTGGCTGAGGGTAGAATGCGTGATAACCACGTGTGGCTGAGGTTTTGCAGCTGGAATTGGTGGCTTGTGCAGGATGGAGTGTGGGGGCCTGCGGATTTTTGTTGAGCTGACTTGTTGTTTTGTTTGCACGCGTGATGGCTGTGTGAAGTTTGGGCCTGCGGTTTACACGCGTGATGGCTGTGTGAAGTTTGGGGCTGGTACGGATGCGGGAAAGTGCTGGCTGGAAATTGAAGCTTAGCAGCTGAGGCATGTGGGTTAGCAAAAGGCTTACGGATTGAAGTAGGGCCTTGGATATTGTTTGGCTTGGCAAGTGTTGGCTAGCGGTACGGATTGCTGTTTTGCTTGCCGAAATTTGGCTTGGATTATGAACAGGCTTAGGCTGTAGGAAGCTAAGCGTGAGGTGTGGATTGAAATGAGGTTGCATTGGCTTGTTAGCGTGTGTAGGAGGCTAGTACGGATTTTGGGAAATGCTGTTGTGTTCACGTGCGGATGAAATGATGTGGGGGCAAGCTGTGAAAGTAAGGTGTGGCAAGCTGGAAAAAAATGTGAGGCTAGGCTTTGTTGAGTTTTGCTTTGTTTTTTTTTTCATATGTATAATTTTGTAGAAAACAAATAAAAAAAACAATTGATTTAAATCAATGTTTTTATTACTTATTTCTAAAACTTATTACAAAATGGGTTATCTAATATATGGTCTTAAAGAAGAAAAAAAATGGGCTTATTATATTAATTGGGAATGATTAAAAAAAGAAGATAATAAAAAAAAGGGATTAAAAGATATATATAAAAAAAATGGAAAATGAAAAGAATAATCGGGAATTGGATTAAGAAGTGATTGGAAAAGGTTATTTGCAAAAGGGAATCGAAAAAAATTAGAATTTGGAATTTTTGTGGATAATAAAAAAAATGGATAATCGGGAAAAAATGGAAAAAATGGTTTAATCAAGAAATGAATAATGGATGGAATTTGATTCTCAAGCCCACAACAAATCTCGATTTTCTTCGCACAGGCCCCTGATAATGAATACAACCAACACAAATCCAATGAACCACTTGCCAATACCACAGTCTCTGATATTGTCTGAAAACTTCCCTGATGAACTGAATTCATACTGAGGAAAATAAATCCTCGGATGAATCACTGGTGAACTGATGAACAAACTAAACTTCGCACAAAACATTGTCACACAACCCAACTTGTACTTTGAAAACACATTGCCTGATGAATGAATTACTGGCACACACAACTGGCAGTCGAAACAATTTATCTGATAGTTTGACCAATATTAGGTCAAACATCCATTTGAATCGAATTGTGACTGAATCAAACACATCTGAATGAAATCATTGCCCAGTCTTTGAACACCTACAACACAGAGAAGAAGAAGAACACTGCAACATATTTTTTTGTATTTTGGTTAGTAATCAGTAAATATAAACAAATATAAAGCAGTAAAAATAATGGTGATCCCCTGCGAAGCATAGACCCTACATATGAGGAGAAACTCGAAACCTGTGCGATCTTGTTTGTATGCAAAATGCAGATGATATGAGAAGCAATCTTAGGGCAAAAATTAGGGTGTTACAGCGGCCCCTATTTAAGTTTCTTCAATCCGGAGATATGAAGATTGACATCTTCGTCTCTACAAGATGGGAGAGACTTAAATACAGAATACCCAATTTTTGTCCTAAGAGAACAAATGATATGATATGAATATGATATGCAAACCCAAGATCTCTGTGGGGAAGATATGACCACCAGAGAACAGCAAAAACTTGGGGACATAGAAGAAAATCCCGCTGGGGAAACAACAGACAACGAACGAGTTACCAGGAAAATAAATCACTGGATAACAGACTCCACTTGGGAAAAGATATGATATAATCAAGGAACAGAACTCAACCAGGGAAAAATAAACACCCTGCCAAAAATATCAATCAAACACAGTATTTGAATCCAACAATGGAGAAATACTGTGTTAGATAAGAATCATCAACTATCTGATTTACTGGGTAGGAAATACAAAAGACTCGACTATCGATTTACTGGATAGGAGCAAAGTTCGGAGGGATATCCTCAACTACCTTTTTACTGGGTAAGAAAAATTCTCAACTACCTGATTTACTGGGTAGAAAAATAACATACTCGACTATCAATTTACTGGATAGGAGTATGATCAACTACCTGATTTACTGGGTAGGAACTCATTCAAAGGGGAACAATTTCTATTACCTTTTTTACTGGGTAAGAAGAAGAAATATCGGCTACCGGATTTACTGGGTAGTAACTCAATCAAATTACCTTTTTACTTAGTAAGATGAAAATGTCTGATTCTGTTACCTTTTTACTAGGTAAGAGGAAAATAACTTGACTACCGGATTTACTGGGTAGAACAATTCTCGACTACCTGATTTACTGGGTAGGAGCTTCAGCAAATGAAAACAAACTCTATTACCTTTTTACTGGGTAAGAGGAATAAATCTCGACTACCGGATTTACTGGGTAGGAGTACAAGTAAAAGAACTTGATCAATTTGGTAATATTACCTACTATCGATTACTGATAGCTTAAATCCAAAGTAATATACTCAAGCTGAAGAAAATGTTGCCCACTATCAAACAATGATAGCTTAATTCCAAAGCAATATATCCACAAAAGGGGACCAAAGTTCAATCCAAGAACAAATTGGAGAGACACGGTCAAACAAGACTTATCCCGAGGAGGAAATATCTCAACTGGGGAAAATTCCATCCAGATAATAAACTGGGGAGGAAATTGAATCAACATCATCCACGAGAAACAAACTCAGTGGGGAATCAGAAAGGATTAACTCTTTCTGCTTAATGGTCGACACTCTAAACTTGAGAGGAATACGACACACACACTCTGTGGGAAAAATTCACACCAAAGAGCAAATAACAATGATAAACGCAAGAATGCAAGCAAACGATGCTATGCTTATGCGTATGAATATGCTTATGAATATGCTGACAAAACAGACATAAAGATAAGAAACAGGTGACATAAACACCACAACAACCGGATACTCGGCTAATCCCAAGGCAACAATGCAGGGAAACATGCTGGAGATTCAACCTGAACTCTGCAGGGGAATATCACAAGCCATCAAAGGAATAAAATCCTACTACAAGGCTCAAATCATGATAAAACAACATCTGCTAGGAATATCATCCTGCTGAGGAAAGGTAATAATCTGCTGAGGATGGAAGTATTCTTGATAAAAATCAAACTTCACGAGGAATAACTGTCATACAACTCCTGCTCCACCGGGGATAGAGTGCAAGACCTGCTAAAAAATCACATAGGAACCTGCTGGAAATCAACACATGCAGTCCTACTGGGGATCCGTATGGGGATATCAGAAGTTAACATCATAGCCACAACACAGTTGCGAGGGATTTTAAATCTACACCCAACATAGGGTAAAAGAAAACCTCTAAACTGACCGCTATATCAATACTTCTATATTCAAGGATGCAAACAATTCAAACTGAGGAACAAGAGCTCAGCTGGGGATTCCCAATACTTCTCAATTTAAAGATAACTTGCTGAGGAAGAAATCAACACTCAGCTAGGGATTCTGAACATCCCTTCCAACAACTCTTCCGGGGAATACATACAATCTCTGTTCAACTTCATGGTTGGGGAACAAAACATCATTAACATCAATCAGTCAAGACTATCCAGGAACTTCACATGGACACAACCGAATCAAACCCTACTTTGGGAGAGACAAGTTACACACATCCAGATTTTACCATTCTTGGAATCACTATCGATATCCTTTCTTTGTTCATATATCAAAAGAAAAAAATGTTTTTAAAATCTTCAAAGATTAGATTTATTAAATTCGTTTCAAAAATCATCATCAACAATAAATTGAAATTTTGTAAACAGAAACAATATAAAGAATTGCAAACAATTGGATAAAAGCTCAAATTTATTGATAGAATGGTAGTCAGCAAATGGCATGACTCCATGGATCATTACAAGTTTGAAAAATGGTAAATACATGGAAAAGGGCTACATTGAGATACAATGATCACTATTCTCCCTATCAACTTTGAACTCCACTGTGTCCGAAACTTCGGTCAAGGATGAGTGAATAAGAATCTTTGATGAATAATTCTTCTGAGGGATAGAATCTGAAATCCTCGGTTACTACAAGTGATTCAGTCTGTCGACGCAGTTACTTGCCATGATCCCTAACTTTTGCCTAGATTGCCCTTTCGGGTTTTCAATCTACCGGGATAATTATTTCTGTTTATGTCTCTAATTTTTGCCTGGACCGCCCTTTCGGGTTTTCAATCCACCGAGACGCTCATTTTGGCCTAAGCCGCCCTTTCGGGTTTTCAACTTAGCGAGCTGTTCTTTTATTTTTTTAGGCGAAGTATTTCTTGACTGCATCCGCATTCACAGGGCGAATGATCTCCTCACCATCCATAGTTGCAAGAATTAATGAACCGCCAGAGAAGGCTTTCTTAACAACATATGGTCCATCATAGTTCGGAGTCCACTTGCCCCGAGAATCTTTAAGGAAAGACTGAATCTTTTTGAGCACGAGGTCGCCTTCTCTGAATACACGAGGTTTGACCTTCTTATCAAAAGCTTTCTTCATTCTTTGCTGGTACAACCGACCATGACACAAAGCTGTTATTCTCTTTTCTTCAATTAAATTCAACTGATCAAATCTACTCTGACACCATTCAGCCTCAGTCAACTTGGCTTCCATCAGAACTCTCATTGATGGGATCTCAACTTCGACGGGGAGCACTGCTTCTGTACCATAAACGAGTGAGAAAGGGGTTGCCCCTGTTGAAGTACGGACAGATGTACGATACCCATGCAAAGTAAAAGGGAGCATCTCATGCCAGTCTTTGTACGTCACAACCATCTTCTGAATAATCTTCTTAATGTTCTTATTTGCAGCTTCAACAACCCCATTCATCTTCGGTCTATAAGGAGAGGAATTATGGTGTTGAATCTTGAAATCTTCACAAAGCTCTTTCATGATCTTATTATTTAAGTTCGAACCATTATCAGTAATGATTCTATTCGGAACACCATATCTGCAGATAAGATTATTCTTGATAAACCGAACCACAATTTGCTTGGTCACATTAACATACGATGCCGCTTCCACCCACTTGGTGAAGTAATAAATTGCCACGAGAATAAAACGATGCCCATTCGAAGCCTTGGGTTCAATCATGCCAATCATATCAATTCCCCACATGGAGAAAGGCCATGGGGAAGAAATCACATTGAGATAAGCTGGTGGCACATGAATTTTATCAGCATACACCTGACACTTATGGAACTTTTTCACATACTTGCAACAATCAGATTCCATTGTCATCTAATAGTAACCTGCTCTCAACATCTTTTTAGCCATTGCATGCCCGTTGGCATGAGTGCCAAACGATCCTTCATGAATTTCTTTCATCAACATGTCTGCTTTGTGTCTATCCATGCATCTGAGCAAGCACTACAACAAACAAGACCTTAGACAGCGCTTTTTTTAGCCTTAGACAGCGCTTTAAAGCGCTGTCTAAACCTCCGCTGCTAAAGGTTAAGACAGTGCTTTTTAAAATGTGAAAAGCGCTGTCTAATCCCCCACCCTTAGACAGCGCTTTGGCCAAAAGCGCTTTAAAAGACCCTCTTAATTTAAATTTTTTAGGTACACCTTAGACAGCGCTTTTGGCAAAAGCGCTGTCTAAGCCCCTCCTATTGTAATTTTTTTAGGTATACCTTAGACAGCGCTTTTCAAAAAGCGCTGTCTAAGCCCCCCCCCCCTTAGACAGCGCTTTTGCCTAAAGCGCTTTCTAATCTCCCCCATAGACAGCGCTTTTGGAAAAAGCGTTGTCTAAGGTATACGAAATTTTTTGTAGGATTTGTTTGTAACCACATTTTTTCCAGGTTTATAAACCAGAATTGGTACCTGTTTTCAACCAGATTTTTGCAGTCAATTATCACATTTTATATATCCATTTTGGCCTTTTTTTACCAAAATTTGGCTAACCAATTCAAACCAATTCAAACCAAATTTGCCATAAATGTATCAAAATATATACAAATTTATGTTTACATTTATAAGTCATTACATATACTACTACAAATGTACACATTAATTACACACTTTGAGCTCTATCATGTATTGACACCACTCCTCTTTGATTTCGTCCACTTGATCCTTTGTATAAGATGCACACTTGAATTCATCAAAGTACTACATAATAATATAACATATTTTGAATTAATTCCAACTATTTAATTATATAAGATATGTGTAAATATAAAAATAACTCATAAGTTAGAAATACATACATCGGTGGGAATCTCTAATCGGCCCAACATGAGAGTATCTCGCATAAACCTCAACATGAAATACCCGCAATCTATTTGATTACGTTTTATAAATCCTAAGTTTTATCAAGTGTAGTCATCACTAATATAATAAAAAACGCGGTAATTAAAAATATACCGCCACTTTAATCCATGAAATGGAGTTGGCGCCCCTCCTTGAGGTCTGGATAACTCGTTGGGCACGAAAAGCTTGTAGGACGCTAATAAAATAAAAATGAAGCAATTAGAACAATTCACATAAACTAAGAAAAATTTTGAACATTCTCACTTACGTGTCAATTAGGTCCTTCATATCCGGGTATGTTGTCCAATCATTTCCTAACGAGTCAAGATAATACACGATTTCTCGGATAGGATTGATTGCGAGCAACAACCAATGTCCACTGTAATGATTAGGCAAATGTTAGATGGTAACTTGGAAAATAATTATAATAGATGAATTTAGAATGAAATGCTAACCCGGTATTAAACGGTACAAAAAACAACTTCTCCGCATTTTTATTCTCCACGAGGATCCGAAGAACGTACTCCGTCACGGTATCTGGTCTACTTATCATTAAACCTAAGTTGACGGTCGCGGGTGCTAAGAATCCGAATGACACGTCCAAACCATTGGGGCGCATCAATTTGTCATACAAAAACCTAATATAAAAACATCATTAACATAAAGTAAACATCATTAAAATAAGTTGTTTAATTAATAAAACAAAGTAGTCCGAATTTACCTAACATATGTATTGACAACGGTGACGCCGATTTCTTCACGACCAAAAACTTGCATGAAGTCCTCATTACCAATCATTTGTTCGTAATCAAAGCCGAAAATCCCTACCTCCATAGGTATAATACGAGCACCTCCGGTCGGTATATCGGTCATCTCTAGAAATGTCCTGAGGCACGACCTATACTTGGTGGTAGGTTTTTTCCTAGCTACAGACTTCTTAGCACCAGAACTTTGTACCCGTGCGGAGGCGTTGCTAACCTCCTTTTTTTGTTGTGCGGAGGCATTGCTAGCCTCATTTTCTTGAACCTACATGTCATATAAATAGTTAGATCAAATTAAGAATGTAACAACTTCCATGAATATATGTCATATAATTGTATATTACCTCTTTTCTTGAAACCGTGGACTCGGTATGTCGTGGAATCGCAGTTTCTTTTGATTTGGATTGTGTGGGAGTCTATTTAACATAGGAAAATATGAAAGTACAATTTTAAGCATAAATTTTAAACTTTGAATATACCAAGGAAAGTTAACATAAGTTTTAATCATACCTCATATCCTACGCATATGAGGTTTGTCGGCCATGCAACAAACGAACCTACTGCTTCGTGCACCGTTGTTGCATCCGAATCATCGCTAGGATATGGTAATGCTGCATTCGGCTCAACTGCAATATCAACTGATACCTTCAAACATCCAGCAGGGAGCTCTCTAGTGTGGAGTAATACTCCGCTAACGTTATGCACTTTTCCCTTGCCAACCATCCGATTGTATGGTGACGACAAATACAGCTGACAATGGGAAATGCCCTAAAACCAATAATAACAAGAAATCGTTAATGTGTATATATGTCAAATACATAATTTAAGAAAATAGTTCAATTTAAGACAATTATATGTAATTACCTCTGGAATGTTCGGCTGAAAGGTACAGTTGATACTGTCTTTGTCCGAAGCATCTCTGTATACTGTTGAGGTGCTAGCCTCTCTTTCTCTCCTCAATGCATCAAGCTCAGCTTGCATGGCTTCCATTCTTGCATGAAGCTCCCGATTACTAGGAGCCTTTGCTTTTTTAATACTAAGGGAGGTCGGAGTGACTCCAAATCCCTTACCCCTCACCCGACCAGAATACTCAGGGACATCTAATGCCCGACCAAGTATGCTCCTAGTATCATCGGGAGATAAAGACTGAGATAGCTCCTCCTGAAAAATCAGATTAATATTGTACACTTGTCAAATATTTGTGTATAAAAATGTTATTCAATTAATGAAAAAATGTTATACTTACACATTTCTGGTATACTTGTAAAACTTCTTCTTGAGGAACTCCAGATTTGCCCACACGGGCTTCCTTCCACAAAACATGTGCAGGAAGAGATGATTCTGAACTTTCCTCCTTCTGCAGCTACACATTAAGTCATACAATTTGATCAGATAAAACTAATATATGATGAACAAATTTGTTATCGCAATTTATAAATACTTACCATGGATTGTTCTAACCGTCCATATCCGACACGTCCTTTTCGGTACGGATATGCGGGACTTGATGCTCTTTCCCGATTTGTAGCACTTATTCTTTGAAAAACCGGGTCTTGTCTTTTGGATTTGAACGCTTCCCATTCTTCAGCCGATATCAAACTTTCATATTTTTTGGGAAGCTCCGCATCCACAAAATTACCATCCGCATCCTTAAGGAACTTGGATGATAAAAATGTCCGAAACCCTCTTAGAAGCTTTCCGGCCAATTTCATACAAAAGCCTCTTCTTTCTTCTTCGATGTTAAAACATCGCTAAGAAAAACATACAGATTGATAGTTAGTATCGGTAATTGAAAAAACATAATTGATTCCGTATAATTAAGGGCCAAATGATTGTACCTTTATCTCACTCCAAATTTTATCTTTGGACTCTTTCAGCTCTTTGTTTCTCCAATCATCACATGTAATGGGAATTTCATTCCTTACTAGTGCACCGATAAAACTAGTTAAGGTATGCCCATTAGGTTCTATAAGCTGTCCCTGAGTGCTCCAATAGACATCTAGTATGATGCCTCGAGATCTTCCTTGGACCACCCTTCTCATTACTGTGATGCCTCTTCGAATTTCTTCTTCCGCGGATACTTTTTTAGGAACTTCCTCAGGTTGGTCATCAGCCATGTCTAACCTGTAATAAACCAAGGAAACCATCAAATATCAAATATAACTTATAATCAAAGCAAATGAAAACAAAAAAATAAAGAAATCATGCATTATCATATATAACTTATAATCAAAGCAATTGAAAACAAAAATAATAAAGAAATCATGCATTATCACATATAACTTATAATCAAAACAATCGAAAAAATAAAATAAAGAAACCATGGATAATTTACCTAAGTCACTAACATCTCTTTCTTTTCTTTGTTGGAATATTAATCACTTGTTTCTTAGCAATGCGTACGGATGAATTGATCCAAATTCCCTCATTATGATCGTTTCTTATATATGACTCATCCGGTATAAGATCCTCAACTTCATCATTTCTATTCAACTCATTCCGTCTAATGCATGACTCATTCTCAACATCAATATCACATTGATCGACACCGCTATCATCAGTCACTTTGTTAGAGAAAAGCACTATAGACCATTTTGTACTCTTTGGGTCATTCACATAGAACACTTGTTTAGCCTGAGATGCTAGAATACAAGGTTCATCTTTGTACCCCACCCTAGTAAGATCAACTTGCAAAAATCCAGACTTATCCATTCGTATGCCACTACTATTCACCCACTTGCAACCAAAGATGGGAATCTGAAACTTCTCGTAATCAAACACCCAAATGTGCTCAATAACTCCAAAATATGACAAATTTGCATATTTGGGGTTTAAGTCCTTCATACTTGATATATGCATTGCTTCAGCTAACACGGTGACACCACTATTTTGCATAGTACTCTTATCATCTTGTTCTTTGGTATAAAATGTGTATCCATTAATTGAATATGCGCTATGAGAAAACACATGCAAACTTGGACCATATGCCAAACATCTCAACCTTTCTGTTACCGAAGAAGGATCTGAAGAGCGCTTCAAATAAATATGATCCTTCAACCATTGTATGAAACTTTGATTGTGCTCTATAACTATCCAATTTTCATTTCTGTTCGGATTTAACCTTCGGAGTACATCCTTGTGCATTTCAACATATAGCTCAACCTCATTATTATTGTGCAGAACATACAAATGAACTTGATCCCGTTCATCCCTTGATATTGTCACAATTTTATTCCCAATTAATTTTTTACCTTCCATTTTGTCGAAAATCTGAGCTCTGGGGAGTCCAATCGATTGAACGTTAGACAAATATTCAGTACAAAACTCAACAGCTTCTTCAACAATGTATCGTTCAACAATACAACCCTCTGGTCGACTTCGGGATTTCACGTACCCTTTTAATATTTTCATATACCGTTCAGCAGGGTACATCCATCTCATATAAGCTGGTCCACACAACTGTGTCTCTTTCACAAGATGAACAACTAAATGAACCATTATGTCAAAAAAAGACGGAGGAAAATACATTTCAAGCTCACACAAGGTAATTACAATCTCTTTTTGTAGTGTTGGTAACATCTCGGGATCGATCACCTTACCACAAATTGACCTAAAGAAAAAACACAATTTAGTTATGGAACTTATTACTTTTTCTGGCAAAATAGAACGTATACCGATCGGTAGAAAATGTTCCATTATAACATGACAATCATGTGTCTTCAAATTCTTCAACTTGAGGTCTTTCATAGAAACAAGTCTTCTGATATCAGATGAGTATCCTTCTGGAACCTTAACTTCACTCAGAGACTTACACAAAATTTTTTTCTCCTTTCTAGATAAAGTAAAAGCAGCAGGTGGTAGATATGTTCGTCTTCCTTTCTTCACGGGTGCTAATTCAGTTCTCATTCCCATTTTTAACATGTCCTCCCTTGCTTTAAGGCCATCCTTAGACTTGCCTTTTATATTGAGTAATGTACCGATAACACTTTCAAATACGTTTTTTTCAATATGCATATCATCGAGAAAATGTCTCACGTACAAAGACTTCCAATATGGCAATTCAAAAAATATTGACCTTTTCTTCCACCAACCTTTCACAATCTTATGTGCAAAAGGCTTGCCAAACTCAGTACGCACATCTTTCACCTTTTCAAAAACTTGTTCACCTGACAATGCGGGTGGAGCTCTACGATGTTCGGTGTCTCCATTGAATGCTTTTCTCCACCCACGGTAATGATGTTTAGAATGTAAGAATCTACGATGACCGAGAAACACATTCTTCTGGCAAAGTTCCAATCGGATCGTATCGGTTCCGTCTTCACAAACAGGACACGCACGTTGACCTTTAATGCTATACCCAGATAGATTCCCGTATGCTGGAAAATCATTAATTGTGCCAAACAACATCGCCCTCAAATTGAAACTTTCTTTCCTATATCCATCATAAACCTCTACACCGTTCTCCCACAAAATCTTTAAATCTTCGATCAGAGGTGTCAAGTATACGTCTATGTCATTACCTGGTTGTTTAGGCCCAGAGATTAACATAGATAACATCATGTACTTACGCTTCATACATAGCCACGGAGGTAGGTTATAAATCATAAGAATCACAGGCCATGTGGTATGTGAAATACTTTGAAGACCATGTGGGTTCATTCCATCAGTAGATAATGCCAATCGAAGGTTTCTTGCTTCTGATCCAAACTCAGGATAATCATTATCAATCTTCGACCACTGTGGTGAATCAGCCGGATGCCGATACTTTCCATCGGTGATTCTTTCATCTGCATGCCAAGTAAGATGTCTTGCATCGGTTTCACTACGAAACATGCGCCTAAATCTCGGAATTATCGGAAAATACCATAAGACTTTTGCGGGAGATAATCTTTTCTTATATCGAGACAAACCGCATTTGGGGCACTCAGTTAACGTTGCATATTCGTTACGAAACAAAATGCAATCGTTAGGACAAGCATGTATCTTATCATAGCTCATGCCAATAGAGCACAACATTTTTTTTGCCTCATAGGTTCGATTAGGAAGAACATTATCATCCGGTAGCATTTCTCTCATAAGGGCCAACAACTCTGTGAAACTTTTATCCAACCATCCATTGCCCGCCTTTAAGTTGTACAACTTTAATACCGCAGAAAGTCTTGAGAATTTAGTGCAACCTTTGTACAACGGTTTCTCTGCATCGCTTACCATCCTCTCAAACATTTCAGGACAATCATGAATATCTTCTTCCAGTGCTTCTACAATCTCTTCAACTCGATCACAATCATATGTTTCCGTGTCTTTGTCGTATGAAGCATAGGTCGTATTACTTTTTCCACTCGATTCAACATTCCCGTTAATTTTCTCACCATGAAATATCCAACACTGATAACTTTGATCAATTCCATGCCTCAGCAAATGCGATTTCAATCCATGTGCGTCAACCTTACCAATATAACAACAACGCAAGCAAGGACAATGCATTCGTCTGGGGTTTTCAGCGTGTTGAACAACATACTTAACGAATTCCGCAACCCCACTCTCGTACTCTTTGGTCATTCGATCGGCACAGATCCATGTTTTATCCATGGTTTTCCTACTTAAAAAACGTATACATAACCAATGTTAATATAAACTTCAACAACGTATCCGATACGCCAATATACCAACTTTAATTACCTCATCCCTTTCATTAATTTAAAATAACTTAATATTTTAATATTTTAAAAAACATTAATAAAAATAATTTAATATTTTAAAATAAAGGATGTCTAGTGTTATTTTTCCAAAATCATTTGAAAAAACAAACTAAAATAAACGGTTTATAGAAAAACTGAAACAAATGGATTTATAAAAAGATCAAATCATTTTTATTTTTATTTTCTTAAATAGCTATTTCTCTTTTCTTTTAGTTTAGATCTTTTAAGGCATTTCTATATTATTTAGAGCCAAACATACTCGTTGATAACTATATATTTTATATATTACGACAGTTCTTTGAATTAATAACAAGTACTAATAAATGACTCTCAAAAATGAAAATATTTCTATAATATAAAAAAATTAGATGTTAAGAAAAACTCATGTTTGTCCTATACTCTAAATCTGCTACATCCTTATTTTAGGGACAAATTTGGTCCAATTTTTTTTTTCTTCTTTCAACCAAACTAGTAATTTCAATCGATTTAGTTAGTGAATCTTCTTGAAACTCCAACTGTTTTGGGTAAAGTTGATGCCAATGAGGAGAAGAACAAGGATCTATCATCTAAATATTAAGTTGATGGATTCCCAACAATTCATATTTTGAGATATGTATTAATACATAATGTAATAATACTTTTAAATTAGATGATAAACAGGCATATTTCTTTTTAAAGACAAACAACTATGATAAGTGGTAACACTGTTATCAATATTTTTAATAACCCGGGAGAAACACATGCACAGATAAACAACCAGAACCACAACCAGAAATCAAAACTGAAACATTCTTCAATTCCTAACCAACCAGAAATCAAAACTGAAACATTCTTCAATTCCTAAAAGCATGCTAAAACAGGGTAATGAACAATTCCTAATAAAAACAAAACTGAAACACATACCGTAATGAGATTCTTCAACAACTTTCAGAAATGACCGATTAAACTCTTGCAATGCCTGAAACGAATGACTGAAATCCGAAAACAGAAATGACTACATGACTGAAATGAAGAACTGAAACGAAGAACATGAATGAATGAATGAAAACGTGAATGAATGAATGAAAACGTGAAATACATACCGCGATGAAGACAGGAGAACGATTCAAACAAGTTTCAGTGACTTCAATGACGACAAAGTTCTTCTGGAAACGTTCGATGTTAGGGTTCGCTCTGGAAACGATCGCAGGAGGGAAAACGAAAAGCACAGAGAATGAAAATAGAAGTATGAAATTTAATTTTAATTAGACCTTAGACAGCGCTTTTGGGAAAAGCGCTTTCTAAGGTATGCCTTAGACAGCGCTTTCCAAAAGCGCTTTCTAAACCCCCCCCTTAGACAGCGCTTTTGGTTTTATTTTTTTTTTAATTTAAAAACTTTAAACAGCGCTTTATCAAAAGCGCTGACTAAGGTATATATATAAAAGCGCTTTCAATAAGCGCTGTCTAAGGGGGGGTCTTAGACAGCGCTTTTTGAAAGCGCTGTCTAAGACCCCCCCTAAGACAGCGCTTTCATTATTTTTTTGGACCATTTTCCGTGTTTAATTTTAATTTTAACCTTAGACAGCGCTTTCTCTTAAAAGCGCTGTCTAAGATGCGCTGTTAAAAAGCATTTTTGGCGTAGTGAAGACCATGTCAAAATTTCTCTTATAAAGCACATTTCCATTCAGGAAGAAATTGCCTGCCAATCTCCTCAAAGTCCTCCTATCTTTATCAGATGCCCCAAACGGGTATTCCTGACTCTGGAGAAAACATTTAATATCGTGATACCAGGGCTTGTCATCATGGACCTCTTCAACTGCAAACACAGGAGCTGGTCTTTCAAGTCGCATCACACTGATCATGGGAACATCATTCCGCTGGTGCACTTTTATCATAGAAGTTATGGTTGCTAAAGCATCTGCCATCTGATTCTCATCACGAGGAATATAATGAAACTCAACTTTGGTGAATAAAGTTGATATCTTCCTGGCATAATCTCTATAGGGAATCAAGTGAGGTTGATGAGTTACCCACGTACCCTGGATCTGATTAATTACCAAGGCAGAATCTCCATACACATCAAGATGCTTAATCCTCAGATCAATAGCTTCCTCAAGACCCATAATGCAGGCTTCATACTCAGCTTCATTATTGGCACAAGGAAAAGTTAACCTTGCGGCAAAAGGAATATGTGAACCATGGGGAGTAATGATCATTGCCCCAATTCCTCTTCCACGTGCATTCACGGCACCATCAAAAACTAAACCCTATCGAGATCCAGGCTCCGACCCTTCCTCAATCAAAGGTTCATCACAATCTTTCGCTTTCAAAAACATCACATTTTCATCGGGAAAATCAAACTTGATAGGTTGGTAATAATCAATCGGTTGATGTGCCAAATAGTCAGCCAAGATACTACTTTTTATAGCTTTTTGAGTTCGGTACTCGATATCATATTCTGACAATAACATTTGCCAACGAGCAATCCTCCCAGTCAAAGCAGGCTTTTCAAAGATATACTTGATTGGATCCATTTTAGAGATCAACCAAGTTGTATGATTCAGCATATACTGGCGAAGACGCTTTGCAGCCCAAGCTAAGGCACAACAAGTTTTTTCAAGCATGGAGTACCGAGACTCACAATCAGTGAATTTCTTACTCAAGTAGTAAATTGCATATTCTTTTCTTCCAGATTCATCTTGCTGACCAAGCACACAACCCATGGAATCTTCCAACACAGTCAAGTACATGATCATCGGTCTACCTTCCACCGGAGGAGACAAAATAGGAGGTTCAAGCAGATATTCTTTGATACTTTCAAACGCTTTTTGACAATCATCTGTCCAAACACAACCTTTATCTTTCCGAAGCAACTTGAAAATCGGAGCACATGTGGCAGTCATGTGAGAAATAAACCTCGAAATATAATTCAATCGGCCCAAGAATCCTCTTACTTGCTTTTCGGTTCTTGGAGCAGGCATTTCTTGAATAGCTTTCACTTTATCAGGATCAACTTCGATTCCTCTTTGGCTGAAAATGAAACCTAGCAGCTTTCCAGAACGTACACCAAATGTGCACTTGTTCGAATTCAGACGAAGCTTATACTTCCTTAATCTCTGAAACAACTTCAGCAAATGTTCAACATGATCCTCTTCAGTCTTCGACTTGGCGATCATATCATCAACATATACTTTGATTTCTTTGTGCATCATATCATGGAAAAGTGTAGTCATAGCTCTTTGGTACGTTGCACCAGCATTCTTCAATCCAAAGGGCATCACTCTGTAGCAGAATGTTCCCCATGGTGTAATAAATGTGGTTTTTTCCATATCCTCGGGTGCCATCTTTATTTGATTATAACCGGAAAATCCGTCCATAAAAGAGAACACATCAAACTTAGCCGTATTATCTACCAACATATCAATGTGTGGCAATGGAAAATCATCTTTCGGACTAGCTTTGTTCAGATCTCTATAATCTACGCACATTCGGACTTTTCCGTCTTTCTTCGGAACAGGAACGATATTGGCCACCCATTCAGGATAAGTTGATGTCACAAGAAAACATGCATCAATATGCTTTAGAACCTCCTCTTTGATTTTTACTGCCATGTCTGGATGAGTTCTTCTGAGCTTCTGCTTCACAGGTGGACATTCGGGCTTCAACGGCAATCTATGCTCCACAATATTAGTATCAAGACCGGGAATGTCTTGATAAGACCAAGCAAATACATCAACATATTCTCTGAGAAGCTCTATAATCCTCTTCTTAACATCAGGATCAAGCAATGCTCCAACTTTGACTTCTTTCTTTTCATCTTCAGAACCCAAGTTGACCATCTCTATAGACTCTCCATGAGGCTGAATAATCTTCTCCTCGTGCTCAAGCAACCGAGAAATTTCATCTGGAATCTCTTCATCATCCTCTTCCTCAGCTTCAAACACAGGGAATTCAAAGTGGGGAGAGGGCATAGGATCATTATTTTCAATGGGTTTATCAATCAATCTGCACAATGATTTTATTTTTATTTTAGAGTATGAACAAAAGTGCAAATATATGCAGGTAAACAATTATTATATTTTGGGTTTTTTATGTTACCATTTTTCAGAATAAAGCAAAAATGAAAAACATATATGGAAATAACAAAATGACATTTTATTGATGATGATAAAATTTGAAACAAAGCCCGACAAACATCACTTTCACCTTGGGCAGAGTGAAAGGATTTTTGAAAGAAATAAAAAACAAATTACTTTGAAGAATGAACGATAAAAGGAATATCAACTGCAATCCAGTTCTGGCAAATCTTTCCATGCGTAACGAAGTCTGGCATTTCTTCGTCTTCATCATCATCAATGATGGCAGCAACGGAATGATCGTTGATAAATCCAGCACTTCGGAAGCCTTCTTGAATAGTCTTTGGGTCTTTGATAACTGCACCAGGTGCAAAGCCGATACCAAAACCTTCCTTGTTGTCGACAGCATCAATAATTCTTCCCCAACCATCAGACTGACCAGCTTCAAGCACTCGCAGAGCATCCTTAAAAGAAGACATGGGCATGGCATTCTTCTTAGCAACATTATTCACAACAGAAAGAGTTTGAAACGAAGTTCCCATTTCTTCCTCGGCATCAATATAAGAGAAAGAAGACAAATTACTCACAAGCATCGCCCTTTCACCTTCAATGGTTACCAACTTACCTTCTCTCACAAACTTCAACTTCTGATGAAGAGTGGATGTTACAGCTCTTGCCTCGTGGATCCATGGTCTTCCGAGGAGACAACTATATGCGGGACATATATCCATTACTTGGAAAGTAATCTTGAATATAAACGGTCCAATAAGAATAGGAAGATCCACCTCTCCAATCACTGTCTTCTTCGACCCATCAAACTCTTTCACTATAATCCCATTGTGCCTCATGGGAGCACTTTGAAACGCAAGCTTTGACAAAGTCGATTTTGGCATAACATTCAAAGACGACCCGGTATCAACTAGCACCTTGGATATAGCATCTTCCTGACAATTCACCGAGATATGCAAAGCCAAGTTATGATTTCTCCCTTCTTCAGGCAGATCGTCATCACAGAAGCTCAAATTGTTGCATGACGTGATATTCGCTACAATACTATCAAATTGATCAACAGTCACATCATGGTCAACATAAGCTTGATCCAGAATTTTCTGCAATGACTGCCTATGAGCCTCAGAACTCATCAAAAGAGACAACACTGATATCTTCGAGGGAGTTTGCAATAACTGCTCAGAAATATTATACTCACTCTTCTTTATCAGCTTTAGTACCTCATCATCACTATTACCAGCTTGGCTCGATTGGACGACATCATCCATAATCTGCTTGCTTGCACTTGTATCTTCAACTCTCTTCGGAGGATCTGAAGCATACACTCTACCACTTCGGGTAACTTTCGTTACATCAGCAATGCTAACCACAGACTTTGGAGTAGGAAGCGGAACTTCCCTACCATTTTCTATCATCGTAGCATTATATCGGTACGGAACAGCTTTATCAGACTCATATGGCATTGGACCAGGTACGTTGATAACCAATGGAGTAACAGCAGTTTTGCGACTATCAAAAGAAATAACCACCCTCTCAGGAGCAACCCTATCTGGAAGATTGAACTGAGGCATAATGACATTCACTTTATTCACATATTCATCTCTCTTTGCTGTTACTTCGATCAATTTATCGTCCATCATCTTCTGAATATCTCTTTTAACAATCACGCAACCACGAGGATTCACCGAGCAAATACAACATCCAGCATAGTCGTGATCAATATCGTGATATTCACTCAAGAAAGCATGCATCTCTACCAAAGATCTTCGGATATGACGAACTTCATAGATCTTGAACAAACCAGGACAACCAGCAACCATATTCACAGACGCATTACCATGCTTCGGCAACGGATTCTTCTGCACATTAGGATTAACATCATTAAAATACAGAACATTGTTCCTCATCAATTTATGTACTTCAAACTTCAATGGATAACAGTTCTCAACATCATGCCCCAGGGAACCTTGATGGAAAGCACAGCGAGCCTCTGGCTTATACCACCATGGAATAGTCTCTGGAACTGGAGGTGGAGGACGAGTTTGCACAAGATTCTTTGCAATCAAAGATGGAAGCAAGTCCGCATACGGCACAGGAATAGGATCAAAACTTGGTTTAACCCGAGCTTGTTGATTACCACCTTGTTGCACAGAAGGTTGCTGATAACGGGGTTGGTACTTTGGAACCGCTGGCAAAGTTGGAGCCACATTAATCATTGGTGTTACAGAAGCCACATGCTGCGAATGGTGCTGTGAATGGTGATTCCCACGACTGTGAGGCCTTCTATAACTTTCACGGGATACTGCATTAGTCTCATTTTCTTTCTTTTTCCCGAAGTTGAACCTTCTAGAGCTTGAACCATTGCCATTCTCTTGACTCAACCGTCCCTCACGGACACCTTCTTCTAAACGCATCCCCATGCTCACCATCTCAGTGAAATCGGAAGGAGCGCTTGCTATCATTCTCTCATAATAAAAAGAACCTAACGTCTTCAAGAAGACCTTCGTCATTTCTTTTTCTTCCAGCGGAGGAACAATCTGGGCTGCCAGCTCTCTCCATCTCTGCGCATATTCTTTAAAAGTCTCTTTGTCCTTCTGGGGCATAGCTCGAAGTTGATCTCTATTAGGCGCCATATCAACATTGTACTTGTACTGCCTCACAAAAGCTTCTCCCAAATCATTGAAGGTCTTGATTTGGCTATTATCCAGACTCATATACCAACTCATGGGTGCACCGGTCAAACTGTCCTGGAAATAGTGAATCAACAGCTTATCATTATCAGTCTGAGCAGACATCTTCCTTGCATACATCGTCAAATGACTCAACGGACAAGTGTTGCCTTTGTACTTCTCAAACTCGGGCAACTTGAATTTGTAAGGAACTTTAACATTAGGGACCAGACAAAGGTCATAAGCATCTTTTCCGAACAAATCCTTATGCTTCAAAGCTCTCATCTCCCTCTGGATCTCAACAAAGCGTCCCTGGAAGTCATCAAGTCTTTCGGCAACTCCAGCACCTTCACTGGGCTCAGCATGGTAAATCGTTTCATCATGATGCGGAATATTGTGCACAACAGGCGGTACAGTAGTCACAATTGGAGGAAGAGTAGTCCAAACTGGCGGTGGGAGATTATTAAATGCGGCAATCTCAGGACGATGAGGAGGACGATACCCAGCAGGAAAAAAGTCAACGGGCATGCCCCAAGGCGTGCTAGCAGGTATACGGTAGCGAGGAGAGATAACAGTCTCAACAGGAATGGATGTGGTAACAACCTCAGAGATGACAGTATTCTGAACAGGAGGACTAGGAGGTGGCTGATTCTGAGCAACCACCAAATTTTCCATCATAGCAGTCACTCTTTCCAAGCTTTCCCTCAGATAAGTAACCTCTTCGCGCAGCTCGCGATTCTCTTGTTGCAAAGTATCCATCACTCTTTTCCGATTAGCCCGAGTATCAAAGCGATGAGTCAGCTTGACAGGAACACTGGATGAAGACCAAGAAACAACAATAAGATCCCTGGAGAACACTCAAAAAGCAAGACAAATGCGAGTATGATGCATGCTATGCGTATGCAAATGCAAAGATTTCAAAGGATTATAAGTTAACTTGCAATATTCATAAAGAAACATTTTTGAAATACTTAAAAACTCATTCTCATTAATATCAAAGTGAGGATTACAAATGAAGTACAAACATCCATAATCCTAATACATAAGAGGAAAAGTAAACTAGGCCTAAGGAATCATATCCGAAGAAGTCCCGAATCCTGGCTGATACTTCATACGAATCCTCTTGATCTCATTCTTGTACCGCTCTTCCATATCTTCCTTATCCTTCACTAACTTGTCGACAATGGCCTTCCAAGCACCGGAAGTAGGAGGAATAGTAGCTGGAGTACTAGAGGAAAATAATTCCTCTCTCGGCCTCTTCGTGACACGCCGCTCAAGTAGCTCAATAAGATCATCCTTCTCCTTAAGTTGCTCCTGCATAGTAGTCCTCTCAAGTAGCCATTCTTCTTTCTCTTTCTTCATCTTCTCTAACTCTTCTTGAAGAACCAACTTCTCATCAACAGGAGGTAGAAAAGAAGACAAAGGCAATATGGGAAACATAGGCTCCTCAGGCGGATAAGGCATCTTGAGCTTGGAAGCTCTAGATCGAACCCACTGAATATAACAATCAAAAGGAGGAAGGTGTTGTCTACCCAATTGACCATTCTCTTTCCGGTGAACAGCATACCAAGAATGAGCAATCCTTTTCTTCATCTCTATATGATCAGCACCATTAAGAAAGAAGAAACGGGATAAGGCAAGATTATTTGGAACATCCTTCAAACAATAACCGAACTGTCGTTTAGCCAGAATGGGGTTGTAGCTAATTCCCCCACGTGTACCAAGAAGAGGTACATTAGGAAATTCTCCACAACTATCAATAAGAACTCCCGTGTCATAATGAGAACTATACCATGTCATGTCCTTATGAGAAAGCGACATCAACCTTTGAGACCATCTTCGATTCTCTCTATTGTCCTTGAAAACATCCGACTTTGGTAGGTGCGAAATAAACCACCTATAAAGAAGAGGCGCACAACATACAATCTCTCTGTCACCTTTGGAGGTACTATAGTGAAAAGCATGATACATATCTCCAAGCAAAGTAGGAACCGGGTTCTTCTTCAAGAAGATCTGAATAGCATTCTCATCCACAATACCATCCAAGTTCGGAAACAAGACAATCCCGTAAATAAGCAAAGCAAGAATAGCCTCAAATGCATCCTTATGACCCAAAGTAAGTGAAGTAGAAGCCTTTCCCATCAAGAACTTATCATTAATACCACGAACACTCCCCTTTGGAAGAAATTTCCCATTAAGATCGGATTCCTTAAGAAAAAGTGCTTTGGCGATGACCTTGATAGTAAGCTCCTTCTCTAAACCAGTGAAAAGAAACTCCTTGTCCAGAATAGGCAAACCTAACCAATGAGAATACTCCTCCAAAGTCGGCACAAGCTAATAATCCGGAAAAGTGAAACAATGGTGCAACGGGTCATAAAAATGAACCAAAGTAGGGAGAATCCCCTCAGGTACATCAATATCCAACATATACAAAAGCTTCCCATGACATCTTCGGAACTCTTGGGTATCAACAACCAAAGCTCCTAGCTTTCTCAACTCTACAACATTAGGATTCTTGAAAGTGTACTTCTTTGTGTTCCTCCTTTCAAAAATCATAGCCATGGACATCTGAAATTTTGCAAAAGTTCCTTATAAGTCCTTTGAAATCTTACGAACAATGCTCATGAATGTTATGATGGCATGTATGCAACAAACACAAACAAGATCACACAAGAAACACGGGCTTAGGTTCCGAGTCACGAGCATGAAGTCAAGGTAACAGAACACCAACCCAAACAGGTAAGTACTAAGGTTTTGTCTTCATTGTACCTGCAAGAAACCAAAAGGGTGCTAACAGAGGTGCCCGGAGTTAACAGCCATCTTTAGAATATCATCGGTACGTTGGATTACTCCCCAACCGATAACATTCTTAAAACAGACCTCGTCCGAGTGTAGTATCGCGTGACAACCGCCTTAGATTTACATCCAAACAGCTTCCGCACTACGTTCCTAAATTGGCTAGGATGGGTTAAGGGTTCTAAGGTCCTCAGTATGATCAGCTCAAGGTCGGAAAATAATGCCACGTACGATTACTCGTCATGACATTGATAGTCCAAGAGAGCCTAACCGAGTGGAGATTATCAAATTGATATTGCTTTGGACTACTCCATCACATATCGCTTCGAATATCGCCGTCCTATCATAAGTTTCAACTCAGATCCGGGTTAGAATCTATCTCACACAGAGGATCACCAAAACCGAAACAGAACAACCAAATAACAAACAAATCAAACCAAAGCAATAAATAAATCAAAGTAGGCTAAATCCGCTTAGAGATTACTCCCCAGCAGAGTCGCCACTTTTCTGTAGCGGTAAAATCGTGATTGTAAGTTATTGATTAACTTAACTCGATGAACACAGAGTCGCCACCGCGCTTTTCTTTATTTCCGAAAGGAAAAAGGTAAAAGAACGAATAAAAACCTAGGATTCTAAAAGCAAAAGATAAAAGAAATAAACAGAGATTGGGTAAGGGGATTGGTTATGAACCGGGAAGGTTTTAGGCACCCGACTCATCCGTGGTACTCCACGGGAGCCCTTTGAAATATTTATTGCTTTTTGTCTGAAATTGGTTTGTTTAAAATGATGGAAGAGATGAGGAGAAGAATATTTTTTAATGATTTTGTGTTTGATAAGGTTTTAACGCCTTATGCCTACGTACCCACAAAGTGCAATGCGAGATCAAAACCTCGTAGTTCGTGGTACAAAATTTGAAAAGAACAAGTGAGTTGAATTGATTTTAAGATGTAGAGATAAGTCGTCATCCTTTAGCGAATAATTCCGCTAGAAAAGATGAATCATATCTAAACATGTAAAAAAAAGGTGCACAAAGGCACAAAAACAATTGAATGAGTTTTGAGTTTTTTTTAAAAGTATATAAGAAAATGGTTTTGATATATTTACATGGATTAACATTTGCTTAAGGAAATAAAATGAAAAGTTTAAAATCGCTTGACCGAAGTCAAGGTTTATTTATGAAAGTATTTGAAGTTTAAAAAAACAAGAAGGTTTTGAAATAGGAAGATGTTTTGAAAATTAAAGAATGGGGAGGAGATGAAGAGACTAGTCCTAATGCTTGAATTAAAAGCTAAGGAAAGAATTTACCAAACCAAAATATGCACAATTCTTCAAAGTTCGGATTTCCATCTTCAAAGGCTAATGAAATAATCTTGAGGCCGAGGTTTCTAATCCATTCCAACTTGAGCAAAGGGAAGATCTTAAGGTCTAAGTCTATTCTCCAAAAGCAAAGGGATAGTAACCATAGTCCGCAATTAGAAGTCACAAGTCTTTTAAGAGTTTAATCCTTTATTAAGTGTTTTGATATCCAAATGGACAAAATAAAAAAAAACAAGCACAATATGAATATAAACAAATGATATATGATATAATATGACAAAATATAATAAGGAGATAAGGGAGCAAGAGATTAAAATAAAAGGATAAGGTGCAAGAGATTAAATTTAAACAATTATATTCACATTATTATAATATTTACAATATAAGGTGGTATGATGAACTTAATCAAGCACAACCACAAAAAGAAAAATAAGATCGAGGCAACCGGATCCAAGTGGATCTTAATTCGAATCGGGACAACTTTAGGTCTATGTTAAGCAATCGCCGAGTAATTTACGAAGTAATTACCCTACAAATGAGGCCGGCCACCACTAATTAAAGTGGAAAATATTCGTGTTAATACATGTTAGAGAAACGATATAATGGATCATTCTCCGAAAACATGCCACACTAAAAGAAAGAGGAAGGTCTAATCTTAATCAGGATTTTCGTTGAATTTCATCGAAAAGCAACCTATCACGATCTCAAAGTATGGAGACTGATCCAAATGATCATTCACCCATAGATTTGAAATAATGAAGATTAAACTTAATCGGAAATCAACAATACCGAATCGGAGATTGTCATCGACCAAATAAAAATAAAAAGATGAAGAATAATGGATCAAAAAAATAGATCCATAAAAGAACTAGACTATTTTTTTAAATTCCTCTTAAAAAAACTTTTTCTAAACATCTCACTAAAAATTCTTTTCTAAAAGATAAAGTCTAAAATGATTTTTTTTAAACTGTTTCTAAATATTTCTTAAAATCTTTCTAAAACATTATTTAAAAACTCTTTCTAAAAATATAGTTTTATAAGAAATCTTTCAAATATAAAGAAAACTAATATAAAGTCAATTAAAGAAAATGGAAATAAATTAAATAAATAAAAAAGAAGAAGAAGAAAGGTGAGGGAAGAGATGAAAACCCCGCGGGTTGTGGATTAAAACATGGATCTAGAAAGATCCAAACCCAAACCACTTCACATATTCAGTTTTTAAAAAAAATAAACAAACAATATTATACAAAAAAAAGAAAAGAAAACGAAGACACAGTCTTCTTCCTCCTTGAGACGCGAAAACAGGGCAATAACAAAACCACAAGCGGCGGCAAGAACAAATCAAGATCTTCACCTTCAAAGATCAAAAAAGAACAAAGAACTTCCTCCTTCTCCTCAATCGCGATTTTTCTCCTTCTTCTTCTTAAACTTGCGCGGATTTCTCTCTGTTCTTCTCGATCTCACGACTCTTCTCTCCTCAATTCGGTTACAAGGATTAATTCAAGGAATTGAAGTTGAAGATTGAAGGTGATTTGAGAAGTTGATTGAGGATTTTGAAGAAATGATTTAGGGATTTGAATTGGGGAAAGATTTTGGGATTTGAATTGAACAGAGGTTTTAGAGGCTTTTGAAGCTTTGAAAATTGAAGAGAAATGGGGTCTTATTTATAGATGGGAGAGAAGAGTTTTTCATTGTCGTTTGATGAAGATTTGCACTGCGTTTTGGCTGGTGATTTTCGCGTGTTCTTGCTGCCTTTTGAAATGAGTTTTCAATTTGCGTTCCGTGTGCGTATTCGAGTATTGAGCTGCGTTTTGATTTGTTTTGCTGGCGTTTCAGGTGTGTTTACCGCGTGCGTGCTGGCTTGTTGAAGCTGATGTGAGAGCTTCGGCTTGTTGTGAGGAGTCTTGCGAGATGCGTGAAGCTGTTGTGTTTGAGTTTTGCTTATTGTGGGCCAGCTTTGGCTGAGGGTAGAATGCGTGATAACCACGTGTGGCTGAGGTTTTGCAGCTGGAATTGGTGGCTTGTGCAGGATTGAGTGTGGGGGCCTGCGGATTGTTGTTGAGCTGACTTGTTGTTTTGTTTGCGGCGTGATATTAGCTTGAGAGCTAGCTGCGGTTTACGCGCGTGATGGCGGTGTGAAGTTTGGGGCTGGTACGGATGCGGGAAAGTGCTGGCTGGAAATTGAAGCTTAGCAGCTGAGCATGTGGGTTAGCAAAAGGCTTACGGATTGAAGTAAGGCCTTGGATATTGTTTGGCTTGGCAAGTGTTGGCTAGCGGTACGGATTGCTGTTTTGCTTGCCGAAATATGGCTTGGATTATGAATAGGCTTAGGCTGTAGGAAGCTAAGCGTGAGGTGTGGATTGAAATGAGGTTGCATTGGCTTGTTAGCGTGTGCAGAAGGCTAGTACGGATTTTGGGAAATGCTGTTGTGTTCACGTGCGGATGAAATGATGTGGGGGCAAGCTGTGAAAGTAAGGTGTGGCAAGCTGGAAAAAAATGTGAGGCTAGGCTTTGTTGAGTTTTGCTTTGGTTTTTTTTTCATATGTATAATTTTGTAGAAAACAAATAAAAAAAACAATTGATTTAAATCAATGTTTTTATTACTTATTTCTAAAACTTATTACAAAATGGGTTATCTAATATATGGTCTTAAAGAAGAAAAAAATGGGCTTATTATATTAATTGGGAATGATTAAAAAAAGAAGATAATAAAAAAAAGGGATTAAAAGATATATATAAATAAAATGGAAAATGAAAAGAATAATCGGGAATTGGATTAAGAAGTGATTGGAAAAGGTTATTTGCAAAATGGAATCGAAAAAAATTAGAATTTGGAATTTTTATGGATAATAAAAAAAATGGATAATCGGGAAAAAATGGAAAAAATAGTTTAATCAAGAAATGAATAATGGATGGAATTTGATTCTCAAGCCCACAACAAATCTCGATTTTCTTCGCACAGGCCCCTGATAATGAATACAACCAACACAGGCCCAATGAACCACTTGCCAATACCATAGTCTCTGATATTGTCTGAAAACTTCCCTGATGAACTGAATTCATACTGAGGAAAATAAATCCTCGGATGAATCACTGGTGAATTGATGAACAAACCAAACTTCGCACAAAACATTGTCACACAACCCAACTTGTACTTTGAAAACGCATTGCCTGATGAATGAATTACTGGCACACACAACTGGCAGTCGAAACAATTTATCTGATAGTTTGACCAATATTAGGTCAAACATCCATTTGAATCGAATTGTGACTGAATCAAACACATCTGAATGAAATCATTGCCCAGTCTTTGAACACCTACAACACAGAGAAGAAGAAGAACACTGCAACATATTTTTTTGTATTTTGGTTAGTAATCAGTAAATATAAACAAATATAAAGCAGTAAAAATAATGGTGATCCCCTGCGAAGCATAGACCCTACATCTGAGGAGAAAATCGAAACCTGTGCGATCTTGTTTGTATGCAAAATGCAGATGATATGAGAAGCAATCTTAGGGAAAAAATTAGGGTGTTACACAGAGGTAGAGAAAAGGTTGAAGAAAATGAATATTGGAACTCAGACAATGGCACAGGTGGAACCAGTTCAAGCGGTACTTTGTAAAATATGTGGTGGACCGCACTTTTCTAAGCATTGTTTGGCAACTCAAGAAATGGTTGAGCAGATTAATATGTTGAGGCAGAATAATCCTTATGCCAACACATATAATCCGAGTTGGAAAAATCACCCGAATTTCTCATGGAAAGATCAGCAAGGAAATATTCAGAAACAGATTCAAGGCCAACAACCATATCAATCTCATATCCAACAGTACCAACAAAAACAACAATACCAACCACATGGTCCAAGAAAGGCGGATTGGGAAATTTCCATTGAAAAGATGGTTGTGCAAAGTTCCCCATTTCAAGAAGAAACAAGAAGCAACTTAAGGAATACCGGAGTCTCAATCAAGAATCTGGAAGTGCAAATGAGTCAAATTTCCCAACATCTTGCAATTCCTTAAACACTAAAAGCCCTCCCAAGCACAACTGTAACTAATCCCAAGGACATCCATAAAGTTAATGCAGTCACTACAAGAATAGGGAAATCAAGTGAAGAGGTTAAGGATAATTATGAGAGTGATGATCAAATGCTTGAAGTGGAGTTGGAAATAAAAGAGAATGATGTTGTTGAAGAAGAAGTGGTAACACCAGCACCGGTAACTAAAGAAAAAGTGGTGGAACCGAAACCGGTGATCAAACTTCCTTACCCTTCAAGGAATAAAAAGAAAGGACAACAGGAGAAGAATTTTGAGAAGTTCCTTGAGTTGTTCAAAAAGCTAGAGCTGAATATTCTATTATTAGAGGCACTTGAGAAAATGCCCACCTATGCTAAATTCATGAAGGATATCATCACTAAGAAGTGAACCATTAAAGCGGAACCTATTATTCTAACCGAAATTTGTAGTGCTATTTTGCAGGGTTTGAAGATTCCGACGAAGAAGAAAGACAACAGAGCTGTCACCATTCCATGCACTATTGGTGACAGATAATTCAAGAGAACTTTAATCAATTTGGGAGCAAGTATTAATCTAATGCCTTTATCCATCTACAAAAAAATGGGTATTGGTGCAGTTCAAAACACTCAGATGACTCTTCAATTTGCGAATCATTCGGTTAAGCGGCTGTACGGAGTAGTCCATGATGTTCTTGTGAAAGTGGATAAATTTTTGTTTCCGATAGATTTTGTGATCCTTGAAATGTCGGAAGATGAAGAAATTCCCTTAATTTTGGGCCGACCATTCTTGGAAACTGGGAGAGTCATGATAGATATGGAGGGGGTACACTTAATTTGAAGGTTTATGATGAGGAGTTAAAAATCGATGTTAGGAATACCATGAAGCATAAAGATGATGTTTGCACGAGTAGCAACATACAAGTGCTTGAACAAGTGGTAGGAAGTGAACATTTGGAGAGTGTGTCCCAATTGCCTCTAGAGAGAGGTAAGAGCATGTCAATTTTTGAGAACGATTAGGAAGTTGATGGTAGTAATAGGAAAGTGGTAGAAATGTTGGAAATTCAACCTGTCCTAAAAGGATCCCTAACACATCGGTGGGAAGATCTAAGGCAACCTATAGTGGTTGACGGTAATGAAGACAAGCCAAAATGTTCAGAGTTGAAACAACTTCCTAAGAATCTCAAATATGTTTTCCTTGACAATGACGTAAAATGTCCCGCTATTATTAGCTCGAGTTTAAAAAGTTTGCAAGAGGAAAAGTTGATTGAAGTTCTGAAAAAGTTTAAAAATGCTATTGGTTGGAAAATTGAAGATCTCAAGGGTATAAGTCCTACGGTTTGCATGCACAAAATTCTCATGTAAGAAGATCATAAACCGGTTGTGCAGCCCCAAAGGAGACTGAACCCTGCTATGAAAGAGGTGGTGAGAAAGGAAGTGGTGAAGCTGTTAGATGCAGGGCTTATCTATCCCATATACGACAGTTCATGGGTGAGTCTTGTTCATGTGGTTCCCAAGAAAGGAGGTACAACGGTGATAGCTAATGAAAATAATGAGTTGATTCCTACCAGAACGGTCACCGGTTGGCGGGTGTGTATTGATTAGAGGAGGCTAAACTTAGCTACAAGAAAATATCACTTTTTGTTGCCATTCATTGACCAGATGTTAGAAAGATTGGCGAGACATGACTACTATTATTTTCTGGATGGATACTCCAGGTACAACCAAATTGTGTAACGCTCCGATTTTATAAATTATTTTATTTAATAATTATTGAGAGTATAGTGGTGTATTTGGAATAATAAGTAGAGAAAGTATTTTATTTAAATAATATTAATAGGATGAGGTGGAATTATTATTATGATATTATTATTTAATAAATAAAATAAAATAGTAAGTTAGAGGTTTGAGGGGCAAGATTGTAATTTGGTTATGTTATGAAAAAGAGAGAACACGGTATATTTTCTAATTATCGTGCTTTTTGACGAAGAACAGAGGGCTCTGGGGAAAAGGGAAAAGAGAAGGGAGATCAAGGATCCTAGAGCTCCAAGGTCAAGGGTTTGTGAAGAATTGCTCAATTTCGAGGTAATGGGGGAGAAAGGGTTTTATATTGGTGATCATAGAAGGGTAATTGGGAGTTCCTTACTCTCTTAGGGATTGTATGTTATTCTTGATTGTGATGAAATTGTGATATGAGTATGGATAATATGATGATTGATTGTGTGTGTTTGGGTATATGTGTGTGTGTGTGTTATGAAGATTGAGTTATGAATGTTATTGAGAATAGAGTAATTGGAGAAGATGAAGAAAACCTAGAATTTTACTAATTTGATTTGTAAATGTTAGACTAGGTGATTGATTAATATTAGAGGCATAAAATAGTATTAAGCACGACAATTGGACTGTTTTGGGTGCTAAGAGTGAAATAAAATGAACTGAATTCGGACTAGTGTGAGATTCGTAGAAGGTTGGAGTTTAGCGCGGAGAGCAATTTGAAAAATCATAGAGCTCGCTCAGCGAGCGAGGGAAAGTGGGAAAACCGAGAGCTATTCGCTAAGCGAGCAGAGGCCTTGCTCAACGAGACCTGGAGTGTGAGAAATTATATTTTTTTATTTTTTATTATTTTATTCTAAAAATTACTGGATCACTTGTCTAATTCTTTAATAGTGTCTAGGACTGTATGTGGTGTAGCTAGGACAATGTTCGTTCTTTTAGTTAGAAGATAGTACTTATGAATACTTAAAAAGAATCTAATGAGATTGTGTTAATTATGTGTAATGACTCTTGTTTGGATGATATGAATTATATTGATTGTATGATTGGTGAATGTGATGATCAGGATGATCGTGTCATGAATGGTTTTGTTCATGTTTATGCATGTGTAATCGAGTCTTGCATATGCATACATGTTGGTTGAATAATCATGTCTCGGATGGAGCGTAAGTGGTTATTCGGATTCATTGTGAATCAATGGGTGGGGGATGATCGTGTCTCAATAGGAGCGTAAGCGATGCATCCGGGTTTGAATCGATGAACCATTGTTGAAGTCGGTACCGTATTTGCATTGTGTTGTGGAGTCAAATTGCATATATTTGAATGAATGGTTTGTGTTGCATGTTATGACTTATGTGTGATTACTCCTTCAAAATGTTAATTGCACCGTTATGATATAGAATTGTTTCTCATCCCTTTGTTTTTGTTGTTGTGTTTATGCTTCTTTAGAAGTACAGATAACCCAGGTACATGAGAGTGCTATGGTGTTGCTTGCTCGAGTCATAGGGCGCTCTGATACGTAACACGAGAATGGGTTTTTTTTTTTACTTTCTTTTTATTTTATTTTCCAACTTTGTTAGTTACGTATCTGTTTAATAACTAAAGGAATTGTTTTATATTTTTGAGATGGTTATGCTGTTGAGCAAGAAAAAATAAACTATTTTAATTCCGCTGTTTAACGAAAACTATATTGAATTTGTTTCATTTTGAAGTGAAGCATCTCACTTTTGTATGAAAAATCTGATTTTTATTACGAATTATGTTATTTTTGAAAATGGGAAACGTTGGTGTTACATTTGGTATTAGAGCAGGTCGGTCCAACCGACCAAATGTAGTGTCGAGTCAGTCCTTAGAATAGGAGTTGTTGTGTGTCCTAACCTAAGATGTTTGTCGTATCAGAATGGCAGGAAGGAATGATGTTGCTCTTGCTGCGGCTATGAAAGCCATGGCGCAGACGGTCGAGAACATTGTTCAGGTGGTTTAGGTTGGAGGTGATGCCCAGTCTCGGGCATTGGTTCAATTCTGGAGTAACAAGCCTCCTAAGTATGAAGGTGGAATCCTGGATCTAGAGGCTGCACAAAAGTGGTTGAAATTTGTGGAGAAGATCTTCAGGACTATGGGGTGCACTGATGATCAGAAAGTGAGGTTTGGCACTCACATGCTAGAAGATGAAGCTGAAGTCTGGTGGGACAATAGTCACCAAAGGTTAGAAGCTGCGGGTACTGCAATCACTTGGGATGTGTTTTGCATATAATTCTTGGAGAAGTATTTTCCGGAAGACGTCTGCAGTGCTAGAGAGGTAGAGTTCCTGGAACTCAAGCAGGGTAACATGACGGTAGCTGAGTATGCTGCCAAATTTGAAGAGTTAGTACAATAATGTGCGCACTATAATACTGAGGAAGCTATGACCTTAAAGGGCCTAAAGTATGAGAATGGGTTGCGTCCTGAAATCAAGCAGGGCATTGTTTGCCAGAAGATCAGGTATTATCTAGAGTTGGTGAGTAGAAGCAGGATTTATGATAATGATAATATAGCTCGGATCGTGCACTACAAGGTTGTGAATGACAAAAGAGGGAAGCAGAGATTAAGTGGTACTCCTTACAGTGCTCCAGCTGATAAAGGAAAGAAGAAATCTAGTAATGAGAAAAAGCCAAGTGTGGGAGGAGGTACTCCGAAACACTCAAATGCTACAAATGCCATGGTACGGGTCATCGTGCCAATGATTGTCCTAATGAGGTGAAGAAGTGCTTCAAGTGTGTGAAGCCAGGTCACGTAATGGCGGATTGTAGGGCAAATGTGCCTACTTGTTATAATTGTAGAGAGCAGGGCAATATCAACACCCATTGTCTGAAACTGAAGAAACAACAGTCGGGTGGAAAAGTGTTTGTGTTAGTGGGAGCTCAGCCTACTAGTGAGGACCGGTTGGTCAAAGGTACTTGCTTTATCAATAATATTCCTTTATTTGTTATTATTGATACGGGTACAACACACACGATTATTTATTTGGAATATGTGAAGAAGCTAGGATTAGAACCTTCTTAGTTGAATCGAGGAATGGTTATTGATACTCCATCCATAGGTTCTATGACTACCACCTTGGTGTGTCGTAACTTCCCTCTAACTATTTTTGGTAGAGAATTTGGACTGGATCTTATATGTATTCCACTCAGTAATCTTGATGTGATTTTGGGAATGAACTGGTTGGAGTTCAACCGAGTTTATATTGATTGTTTTAGGAAGAGATTATTGTTCCTGACTCTGGAGAAGGAGGCTTTGGCCAATTCAATTTCTACGAAGGAATTGAGGACCTTATTAGAGAATGAAGCGGATATGTTTGTGGTGTTTGCTTCCTTATCTGTGGAGGAAACGACCACTATTGAAGAGTTTCTAGTGGTGAATGAATTTCTGGAAGTGTTTCCTAGTGATATTGCATAGTTGCTGTCGCTCCCACCAAATGACACCTAGTCAGATAGGGTACAGACGTGAACGGTCGGCGAAGGAAAAGAATGAAAAGAGTCACCGGCTAGGCATTTTTATCCCGAAGGAAAGGTAATGCTGCATAAACCTAAGAAAAGATGGATAAGACAGTCGCGAACCAGAGAAACTGAGAAAGGGGGTTGGTTACAACCTGGGAAGGTATTAGCACCCAGAGTGTCCTCCGTACTTGACGGGATCCACGCTTAAAAGATTTGTGTTTAAAGGGGTATTGTCAGTGCAATCTGTGTATCAAAGCTGGAAAGAAAGCAAGTGTCAGTGCTGGAAGAAAGTGAAGTGAAATATGTGAGGTGTCAGTGTAAGAACAGGAGTGCAAAGCTCAAGACTATTAGGCTCAAAGAATAATGCTGGGAGAGGGGGAAATACAGAGACTTTTGTTCGATAACAGTTAAGTTATGCCTACGTATCCTCTCGTGCAATGAGGAAGTCAGAACACCGTAGTTCGACTCAAAGAGACTGAAGGATAAATTGACTGATGAACTGCTTACTTATCTATGCTCAAGTGTATGACCTATCTGGCTCAGGTGCAAACTGTCTTGCATTAGACGGAAGAAGCGAGTTCTCATTTGTGAATGAAGATGATGAGAAAAGAACCCCGAAGGAGACGATTATTGTTTGTTTTTTGTGTTTTCAATCTTTTATTGCTTTTTGTGTTTGTCATAAGAAAATGCGTTTAAGCTTAAACCAAGGGTTAGTAAACACATCACATCCTCCCTCTGATTAGGGGTAATGAGAATACCCTAAGTGTGAAGTAAACACCTCACTCTTAATCACCATGATGTAGGATTAAGGTCATTAACCTACTTGTGATTATTTAGATGTTTTTGGAGTTTTTGTTTAGTGTTAAGTAATGAGTTTAAGCCATAATCAGGGATTTAATGGACCCATTACACCATCCTAATAGAAGGATGATAGATGAGAACATTTAAGCTGAGAAAGGCTCCTCAACTTAATCCATGATTAGGAATTAACCTCATGACAAAACAAAACCTTTATTAAAGTGGATTTTAGTTAATGGTAAGATTAAGAAGTGGATTTTAGGGTTTGTAAGACAACTTGAGGGGGACTTGTCCATTAACACTAGGGTTAGTCCTTCTTAACCAATTAAGGAAGAATTAGAACCCTAATGCAAGGTCCAAGTTACAAGCTTGATGTCTTAATGATTATTAGGTGGATTGATTTAAAGGATTTAAACACATTAAGGGTTTAACACTTAGGATTAAAGTTATACACTCCATCCTAATAGAAGGATACAGGCATAACCCTAATCACAAAGCCTTAAAGCCTTAAGGGTTTAATCATTGATTAAGAGATGAAAAGAGAAGACACAAAGATGACACAAAGGAAAAACTAATGGGGGACTAATCAAACCCTAATTGTGATCATGCTTGGGTGTTCCTAGGGTTTATGAGGCTTGCAAAAGATCTTCAAGAGAGCCACCAAGGAAGGAGCAGGATGGAAGGAAAAGAAGCAGCAAGAAACAAGACAACTTACTTCACTTAAGAAGGTAAGTTACTTGAAGAAAGAAACTGAGGAAGGAACATGAATGAGCAAGCTCACTCTAATACACAAGTAAAAGTGCAGCAATTATGCATAAAAAGAGATGAGAAGAGATTATGAGAAGTGAAGGCAAATTCACTTCTCAAACACTTACCACCTGAAAAGTTAGTAACAAGGAATGAAGTGAAATGAAAATGTGATTAAATGCAAGGATGCCAACCAAAATTAGAAGCATATCATGAGACAAATGATGCTATGGGATGGTATGAGAGCATGTCATGTGATGTGGATGATTATACAAGAAATGAGGATGCAAATGAAACATGTAAGAACCATGAAAGTACATGAATGCATATGACATGAAATGAAAGCAAAAGTATGGAAAATGGATGATGCAATGATCAAACATGATTCCAATATGTCTTAGGGGGCCTTATGTGTCATGTGGATGCACAAAGTGTCAAGGTGAGTTCATGTATGTGTCGCTCCCACCAAAATGACACCTGGTCAGAAGGGGTACAGACGCGAACGGTCGGAGAAAGAGGAAGAGAACACACAAGGGTGAACTCAGAAGACAAGAGTCGCCAGCTAGGCATTTTTATCCCGAAGGAAAGGTAATGCTGCATAGACCTGAGAAAGATATGGATAAGACGGTTGCGAACTAGAGAGACTGAGAAAGGGGGTTGGTTACAATCTGGGAAGGTATTAGCACCCAAATTGTCCGCCGTACTCGATGGGATCCACGCTTAAAAGGTTTGTGTTTTAAAGGGGTAGTGTCAGTGCAATTTGTGTATCAAAGCTGGAAAAGAGTGCGAGTGTCAGTGTAAAAGAAATATGAAGTGCATAAGAGAAGTGTCAGTGTAAGAACAGGAGTGAAATGCTCAAGACTATGAGGCTTAAAGAATAATGTTGGAAGAAGGGGGAATATACAGAGACTTTTGTTCGATAACCGTTAAGTTATGCCTACGTATCCTCTCGTGCAATGAGGAAGTCAGAACACCGTAGTTCGACTCAAAGAGACTGAAAGATAAATTGACTTGTGAACTGCTTACTTGTCTATGCTCAAGTGTATGACCTGTCTGGCTCAGGTGCAAACTGTCTTGCATTAGACGGAAGAAGCAAGTTCTCGTTTGTGAGTGAATGAGTTGAGAAAAGAATCCCGGAGGAAACGATTATTGTTTGTTTTTGGTGTTTTCAATCTTTTATTGCTTTTTGAAGTTTGTTGTAAGAAAATGAGCTTAAGCCTAAACCAAGGGTTAGTAAACTCATCACATCTTCCCTCTGATTAGGGGTAATGAGAATACCTTAAATATGAAGTAAGCACCTCACACTTAATCACCATGAGTAGAATTAAGATCATTAACCTACTTGCATTTATTTAGATGTTTTTGTTTAGGATTAAGTAATGAGTTTAAGCCATAATCAAATATTTAATGGACTCATTACACCATCCTAATAGAAGGATAATAGATGAGAACATTTAAGCCGAGGAAAGCTCCTCAACTTAATCCATGATTAGGGATTAACCTCATGACAAAACAAAGCCTTTATTAAATGGATTTTAATTAATGATAAGATGAAGAAGTGATTTTTATGGTTTGTAAGACAACTTTAGGGGGACTTGTCCATTAACACTAGGGTTAGTCCTTCTTAACCAATTAAGGAAGAATTAGGACCCTAATGCAAGGCCCAAGTTACAAGCTTGATGTATTAATGATTTATTAGATGGATTGATTAAAGGATTTAAACACATTAAGGGTTTAACACTTAGGATTAAAGTTATGCACTCCATCCTAATAGAAGGATGCAGGCATAAGCTTAATCACAAAGCCTTAAAACCTTTAGGGTTTAGTCCTTGACTATGAGATGAGAAAGGAAGACTCAAAGATGACACAAAGGAAAAACTAAATGGGGGGACTAATCAAACCCTAATTACTGTCATACTTGGATGTTCCTAGGGTTTATTAGGCTTAAGAGAGAAAGGATCTTCAAAAAGCCACCAAGGAGAGGAACAGATGAAAGGAGGAAAGCAGCAGAGAGAAGCAAGACAACTTGCTTCACTTAAGAAGACAAGTTGCTTGAAGGAAGAAAGTAAGAGAGGACATGAATGAGCAAGCTCACTCTAATGCACACACAAAATGCAGCAAAGAAGGCATGAAAGAAATGAAAAGAGATTGTGAGAAGTGAAGGCAAATTCACTTCTCAAAACAACTTACCACCTGAAAAGTTAACAAAGAAATGAAATGCAATGCAAATGAGATGAAATGTCATGATGCAAACCAAAGTCAGAAGCATAAACATGATGTTAATGATGCTAAGAGATGATGCAAACACAAGACAAGACATGAGAATGATCATTACAAGCATGAAGATGCAAATGGATCATGCTTTGAACCATGGAAGTTCATGAAAAATTATGGAATGGAATGGACATATAACATGGCAAATGAAAGATGCAATGATCAAACATGATTCTAATATGTCCTAAGATGTATTATGAATCATGTTGATGCACAAAATGTCATGGCTAGTTCTTAAATGCAAGCAAATGAGAGATGGATGCAAAAGAAGGCACAAATTAGGGTTTACATACAACATGCAATGCAAAAAATCAAAACCAGAAGCAAATGACATGACAAAAAATTGAAAATGGGATCAAAGGAACCCTAACCCTACACAAGTTCACTGCCCAAAGGAGGGGACCTAACTCTTAACCTAATGGGAGTTATGATTTTTCTAAGTCAACTAGGGTTTCAAGGTACCTCTCAATGAAAAATGCTAAACAAATTGAAAATGAAATATGAATTCAAACCAATTTTACCCTATAAACTACATGCTATGAAGGATGCAATGCAATAAGAACCATCATAAAACTCTCAATGGTTAGGCAGAATAGATTTTTCAAAGTTTGAACAAAAAAAAATTGCATTTAAATGAATTTAATTCCAATGAAAAAGATCAAAATATTTCAAGAACCAAAAAGAAATTTGTTTTGAGGGTTTGATAATGTTTCTAAATGTTTTAAAATGCAATGTGAATTTTTTTGTTATTTTTAAATACCTAAATGCATTTTTAATTAATTAATTTTCATTAACTAATTAAAAATAAACATTTAAATGATTTAAAAATAATTTTTAATGCAAAAAATAAAAATAAAAATATTTTTGGATTTTGAAAATTAATGAAATGTTTGACAAAAATTTTCAGAATTTTTAAATGTGTTTTACTATTTTAAATAATTCGTGGAAATTAAATATGAAACAAATGAAATTAAATGAATTTTAAAAGAAAAATGAGAAAGTATGCAAATCCAAGGGTTGTGGTTCAAACTCAGGGACGCGGGAATTGACTTAGCGCGCAAACGAACGGCCAGAATTCAAACTTGCCTAATTATGTCATTAGCCCTAATCTTGAGCCCTAATCACTTTCAGATGATCGGAACAGTGTTCCGGTCATCTTCTCCGGCCAACCAAATTCTATCTCACTCAATACGCATCAAAACCTCACCAAACTCTCCAGAATCAATCTATGAACATCATTAAACATAAACCCCACAACAAAAATCATTTATTTTTCATGAATCAAGAGAAACAAACAAACTCATTTTTACGGGCAAACTTTCAGACAGTCAATACATGCTTGTTTCTTGACCATTCTCAAAACCAAACACATCCAGATGATCAGTGCAACTCATAGAATCATTTTATAACAAGAAATTTAAGTTTTGGAAAAAATGTTCTTGAGCTCACCTGAACTGGAGCTTTCGAAACAGGGACTTTCTGGCTGCTTCTTTGGTCCAAACAAGCTCTAATGATCCTCCCCAGAAGTTTGTGATGCTTAGCTGGAGTTTATATGGTCTCTAGAGGAAGTTTGCAGAAGCTCAGGTCAATGGAGGAGGGAAATCGTGTTTTTGATGTGGGAGGTTTCAGGCCAAAACAATGGTTGGGAAATGATCAGAGGATCATGGTGAGTGGTTTTGTGAAGTTTGTTTTGATGTTTGAAGCCTGTGTATTGAGTTTCGAAACAAAATGCATAAGAGGTGAGTTTTAGGAACTATGGCTTATGAGAGGCTTCAGCTTCCAAGATTATGTGAAATGTAATCCATGAGGCATGTATGTGAAGCTGTGATTGGTCAGAGAGTTGTTGCTGGCCTAGCTTGATTGGTATGGGCCATTTTGCATAACGTCAACTTTTGTGTAAGAAGAGGTATGGGCTGGTTCAGTCAAGGTACAAGGGCATGGCTTGGCTCAGCATGCTTCAAGGAGAACCATGGAAATGAATTTTAGGCAATGCAGCAAGTGGATTAGGGTTTATGTGAGGTTTTGCACTTTTGACAAAGTTTGGCCCTTTTGTGATTACTTGAAGCATAAGTCATGAAAACTTGGAGATTCTTTGGTGCATTCTGATTTTTAGGTCATGGTTCATGTTTGTGTAATGCATAGAAGTCCATTTGAAGTCACATTTTTCCTTGGCATGAGGTTTTGCAACTTTGCCTCTTTGGTGTAAAACATGAAATTATGTGATTTTGCCCAACTTTGACAAGCCATAACTTTTGATCCAAAATGAATTAGAATGAGTTCTTGTACTTTTTGAAAATGGGAGGATCCATTCTACAACTTTCATGACTAAAGTTTTCTCATTTGAAGCATTTTTGAATCAAAAAGAGAAGGTTGAAAAACTTTCCCAAAATGGCAAGTTTTCATTACAAGTCACTTTCCCAAAAAGGCAACTTTGCAAATGGCTTGAAATTATTCAATTTTGTGAACTTCTAACATCTTATATGATCACATAAATATCATACACATTCAAAGTGATGGAGAATGCCCTTTGGTTGGGTCATTGGGGGCCTCAGATGCCCTGATTTTGCACTGACTTGCTCAAGAAGTCATCCCTTGATCAGATGCCTTCCCCATGGAATTTATTCATGAAAATTGATATGCATGATCCTTATGACATATAGAGACCAATAGAAACAAGAATGGCCAAAATATTTGGAGTTATGGCCTCTGAAACCAAAACCCTAATTTTAGGTCATCTGTGCAGTTAAACCTGGCTCTGCTTCTATGCCTTGCTCAATTCTTGTGATTTTTGACTTCCTTGACTTTGTGAGGGTATAATATGATGCTTGAACATACATGGACCCCTTTGAAGTGATTGAAGACCTTTGGAGTGGCTCAAATGGCTCAGGGATAACTCAGATCACAAACCCTAGATGCAGATGACTTAGAAACAATGCAGTGAAATAAAAATGCAATATGGGATGCTATGATTGAACTTATGCACATGAAAAGATCACAAGCCATGGTGAAATGGGTGAGGGAAAATTTGGGGTGTTTACAGTATGCAAACATATGAAGGATGAATGCAAATGAAGATGCAAATTAGGGTTAATGAACAAGATACAAAGCAAAATTCAAAATCAGAAACAAATGACAAGATGAAAAATTGAAAATGGGATCAAAGGTATCCTAAACCTATACAAGTTCACTTCCCAAAAGAGGAGACTTAACTCTTAACCCTAAAGAAGTTATGATTTTCTCAATTTTGTTAGGGTTTTAAGATACCTCACAATGAAAAATGCAAGACAAATTGAAAATGGAAAATTAATTCAAACCAATTTTATTCTAGAAACTACATGACATGAGGAATATAATGCAAAAAGAACCAACATCAAACTCTTCATGGTTAGGCAGAAAGGATTTTTCTAAGTTAGGGTAAAAATATTGACTATTTAGAACCCTAAATCAAAAGAATAATGTCAAAATAGGTCAAGAACAAAAAAGAAATTTGTGTGAAGGATTTGATAATGTTTCTAAATGTTTTAAAAAGCTCTCTGAATTTTTTTGGAATTTTTAATTACCTAAATGTATTTTTAATTAATTAATTCTCATTAACTAATTAAAAATAATCATTTAAATGATTTAAAAATAATTTTTAATGCAAAAAATAAAAATAAAAATATTTTTGGTTTCTAAAAATAAATAAAAGCTTGGATAAAAAATTTCAGAATTTTTTAATATCATTTGCTATTTTTAAAAATTCGTTCAAATAAATAGAAAACAAATGAAATAAATATTAAATAAAATGAGAAAATAAGAAAGTCAGCCAATCCAAAGGCCCAGGTTTAAACTCAAAATGGAGGGAATTGACTTTGCGCGCTATCCAAGGGCCAAAATTCAAACTACGCTAATTACCCAATTAAGCTCTAATCTGAACCCTAATCACTTTCAGGTGACCGGAACAGTGTTCCGGTCATCTTCTCCGGCTATCCACTCTTGCTATCTCACTCAATATGCAACCCCAAACCCCCAAACTCTCCAGAAATGATCCTCACATCAGCCCCAACAAGAATCACACAACAAAATTCATTTATTCATCATCAAGAACAAGAATCGAAGCAAAACGGAAAACATCTCAGAAATTTCAGAAGCTTATGAAATGCTTATTTCTCAATCATTTTCAAAAGTAAAGACATCATGATCATCATGAGAGCACATAAAATCAATTAAGAACTTAAAATGAAGGTTCTGGAAAAAAAAGTTCTTGAGCTCACCTGAACTGAAGCTTTCGAAATGGCACTGGCTGGCTGCTTCTTTGCTTCAAATCAGCTCCAATGATCCTCCTGAAGAGTTTGTGATGCTTGGTTGGAGTTTATATGGTCTCTAAGTGAAGTTGGCAAAAGTTCAGTTCAAGCAATGTCAAAATCGTGTTTTTGATTCAGGGTGTTTTAGGGGAAAATGAAGGGTGGGAAATGATCAACAATGAATATGGAGTTGAATGATGGAATTTGTTTTGAGGTTTGATGGCTGAGCTATCAGTTTCGAAGGCTTTTGCATAAGAGGGAGTTTTTGTGATTGCTAAGTTCTTGGAGGTTTCAGCTTGTTTTATGTTATGGAATGGCTTGCTTTTGGTACACATATCATGCTGGGATAGGTCAGAGGGTGGGTGATGGCCTATGTTGATTGGTATGGGAAAGTTGCAAAAATGTCAACATGACTTGTACTTGAGGTATGGGAAAGAACACAGCTGGCCCTTGGGCATGTCCATGCGCAACTGACTTCATGGAGGTCCACAAATCCATTCTTGAGGCAATTCAGCAAGAGAGAAGAAAGTTATGGGGTGTTTTGCAATTATGTGATGTTTTGGCCCCTTTAAGAAATCCTGATGTTCAAGGCATGGAACTTGAGATTTCTTTGTGCAATTCTGAATTATAGGTCATGTATAATGTTTGTTCAATTCTTAGAAGTCAATTAGAAGTCACATTTGGCTTTGGCAAGTGTTTTTGCAAACTTCCCTCTTTGGTGCATAAGTGAAATTTTGTGATTTTTCCAACTTTGCAAGGCCATAACTTGAGTTCTATGATGAATTAGATCAAGTTCTTGTACTTTTTGAAAAGGGAATGATCTAATCTACAACTTTCATGACCAAGAATTTTTCATTTGAAGCATTTTTGAATCAAAAAGAGGAGGTTGAAAAACTTTCCCAAAATGGCAAGTTTCCATTACAAGTCACTTTCCCAAAATGGAAACTTTGCAAATGGCTTGAAATTCTTCAATTTTGTGAACTTATAACTTCTTCTAAGATCAACTAAAGATCATATACACCCAAAATGATGGAGAAGACCCTTTGGTTGGATGATTGGGGGGCCTTAGATGCCCTGATTTTGCACTTACTTGCTCAAGAAGTCACCTAATGATCAGATGCCTTCCTCATTGAATTTCTTCATGAAAATTGGTATGTATGATCCTTACAACATATAGAGAGAAATAGAAACAATAATGACCAAAAGATTTGGAGTTATGGCCTCTGAAACCAAAACCCTAATTTTTAGGTCATCTGTAGTTAAACCTGGCTCTGCTTCCATGCCTTTCTCAGTTCTTGTGATTCTCTGACTTCCTTGATCTTGGGAGGATATAATATGATGCTTGAATATACATGGAACCTCTTGAGATGATTGAATATTCTTGGAGTGGCTCAGATGGCTCATGGACTGCCCAGATCACAAACCCTAGATGCAGATGACTTTGAAACAATGCAGTGAAGCAAAAATGAAATGTGAGATGCTATGATTGAACTTATGTAAATGAAAAGAATCACAATCCATGGTGAATTGAGTGAGGGCAAATTTGGGGTGTTTACAGCTGCCCCTATTCAAACATGAGTTAGCTATGCAGGATGTAAGCAGCGGCTTAACAGGCAAACAAGATAACTTGTGGTTGAATACCAAAGACAGTCCAAAATTTGCACTCACTGAATGAAGAGGAAAAGGGATATAGATTGTAAAAGGAAGTAAAGTATGATTATAAAGTGCGGGTGACGGAGGACGACCGTCGAGCAGAGGACGACTGCTAGGGATAAAGCAATGACGGGGACGATCGACATGCTGGAGAAATAAAGAGATTATGATGGGGACGACCATCAAATACAGTAACAGGGTTCTCTGGGGTTTTAAGGACAAAGGTAATGATGGGATGACCATCAGGTTAATGAAATAAATGATGAGGTACGATCATCAAGGGTGAAGGACGATCACCTAGCAGGGGACGGCTGCTCTGTTGGGGATAAGATGAGGGACGGTCATCTAAGGTGAAGGACGATCACCTGGCAGGATACGGTTGCCAAAAGTATCACGACATAGGACGAATTCCGGATAGAAAAGGTCGACGATGGGGACGGCCATCGGATAAGCATGATGAAGGACGATCATCAAGAGGTGAAGGACGATCACCTAGCAGGGTACGGCTGCTCTCGGGGTTTACCATGACATAGGACAAATGTCAGATAACAGAATCAACGATGGTTACGACCATCGGGTAAAAATGATGAAGGACGATCATCAAAAGGTGAAGGACGATCACCTAGCAGGGGATGGCTGCTAAAATATCACGACATAGGACGAATGCCAGATAGGGAAGGGTTCCAATAATGGAGACTCCGCTGGGGATGATGAAGGACAATCATCAAAAGGTGAAGGACGATCACCTGGCAAGGTTCGGTTGCCGAAAGTATCACGACATATGACGAATGCCGGATAGAAAGAAATGATTGGGATTTGCTGGGAACTCTTCTGGGGAATGGTAGATACAGACGAGTGTCTATATTCAATGAAAGAAGGGTATAAGTGTTTTGACTCTGTGTATAGATTAAAGATGCGGACGAGCATTTTTAGGACCATGACACGGACGAGTATCGGTGGAAACAAAAGTTGACGCATGTTCAGAGATGATGATACGAACGAGTACCAACTGGTTAACAAAAAAATACGGACAAGTGTCGACTCTGAGGGGAAATAAGCGGTGTAAACAAGATACGGACGAGTATCTGTATGAGTAAGAAAGTATGAGTGAGACACAGACGAGTGCTCAACTTGCTGGGGAGAGTATGATACAGACGAGTGTCATAAGAGGAAGTGTATAAGTTATGAATTTATTAACATAACAGGTGTTTGACAACCTGTGGGGATAGGATGATACGGACGAGTGTCAGGAAAGTATAATAAGCAAAGGTTTAGGCAACTGCGTTGGGGATAGGCGACACGGACGGGTGTTAGGAGAGTGTATTAATATGTTTTTGTGAGTGCAAAGGGGACGCTTTGGCTTTCCGCTGGGGTTGTGACACAGACGAGTGTCGAGGATTATCTGTAATGTATAAGTATCTGTTTGTGGAAAGTGTTCCGGCGACTTTCTGGGGAAAGATGACACGGACGTGTGTCAAAAGGGGCATGCATCTGTATCTGGGAAATGCAAAGAAAATGCTTTGATATTCTGCCGGGGAATTTGAGTGGTATCCTGTATGTTGTTGATGGGATGTCAATATTCACAGGTGAATGATTCAAAACATGGCTTGTGATTATGCAATATGTTTGATTTTTTCCGTAATGCTCCGTATTAAATGGAATGCTACGCTTTGGGGGGAAATATGATGTAGATGCTATGATTATGAAAAGACACCGGTCCGAGATTCAGATCCCGCTGCTGTAAAGATCTCTGGTTGATCTGGTTTTGAAAGAACATCCCAGCTGGGGATGAGATCATTGGTAGAATTGATATATGATTCTTCTCGGGGAAGTAAGTCACTGTCAGACCTATCTTATTGGTGAGGAGCCCAGCTGGGGTCTTGTGGAAGTTTCTGTCACTTTGTTGTGAGATCTTCAGACATTGTTCTTCTGGATAGAGGTTGAGACTCTACGGGGAGATTATTCCCTGTCTGACACTTGGCTGGGGAGGAATGATCATTGATCGATCTTCCTAGAGATGTCTATGAGGATCCTTCTGAGGATGAGGAGACCTGACAATTCAGCTGGGGAGTAAGCATCCCTGGTGCTATTTGGAAGATGTGCTGAGTAAGTAATGATTGGGGAGAAGCCTTCATGCCCCGCGTTGTGCTTTGCATACATGCAATCCTGTTATAACAAAGAAAACATACAGGTACCTCAAGGTGTCTCTTACCGGATTCCATCATAGGAATTTAGACACTCCCGGGAGCAAATACATTTCCTGCTAGCATGTAATTTAGAAAAGACGCATCTGTATTTATGCGATCATTATATTAAAGACATCGGACATTTTTGCAAATAAAGATAAAATATACGCGACAACATGTGACTGAAAATCTGATTTTATTAAATTTGCGTGCCCTGAATTGGCAAATACAGTCAAAGAAACAAGTCCCCTGAAATGAGGAGATTGTTACAAATTGAGAAACAAAAAGGTGCTGGCAATGTTGATGACGCTTCAGTGTGCTTCCCTTTTGCTATGACTCGTATGACACTGACGTTCTTCTTATCTTGCTTTTAAAGAAGGTTGATTCTGACCGATGCTTGAATCTTTCGAAGCTAGCCATGTTGCAAGTGATACAGACGAATTCAGAATGCAGTTGTTCGTTTATTCCCTTATTTTGCGTGGATCGGCCTTTCGGGTTTTCAATCCACCGAGATACCCATTTTTGCCTGAGCTGTCCAATGCGGCTTTTCAACTCAGCGGGTGTACATTTTTTATTTATTTTCCCTTATTTTTGCCCGAGTATTTTATTCTGTTTTTGACTCGCCGGGATGCCCTATTTTTGCCTGGACTTACATTCTGTTTTTATGTCCAGCGGGTCATTTTATGCGAAGTATTTTTTAACTGCATCTGAATTCACGGGGGACTGGAAGTCTTCACCATCCATAGTACTGAGCATCAGTGCTCCGCCAGAGAAAACTTTCTTGACTATGAACGAACCATCGTAATTCGGAGTCCACTTGCCCCTGTGGTCTGTATGAGGAGGAAGGAGTCTTTTCAGCACAAGATCTCCTACTTGGTACTCTTGAAGCCTGACTTTCTGATCGAAGGCTTTCTTCATTCTTTTCTGATACAGCTGCCCATGACAAATTGTAGCCAATCTCTTCTCTTCAATCAGGCACAGTTGTTCGTATCGGGATCGGACCCATTCTGCTTCGTTCAGCTTAACATCCATCAATACCCGTAAGGAAGGTAATTCAACTTCGACAGGTAAAACTGCCTCCATACCGTACACAAGCTAGTACGGTGTTGCCCCAGTGGATGTTCTGATTGACGTTCGGTACCCATGCAAGGCAAATGGTAGCATTTCATGCTAGTCTTTGTATGTGACCACCATCTTATGCACAATCTTCTTGATATTCTTGTTAGCTGCCTCAACAGTGTCATTCATCTTTGGCCTGTAAGGAGAAGAATTGTGGTGTTGGATTTTAAAGTCCCGGCATAGCTCTGCCATCATTTTGTTGTTCAAATTGGAACCATTATCAGTAATGATTCGCTCGGGCACTCCATACTGACAGATGATGTCTCTTTTCAAGAATCGGGCTACCACTTGCCTGGTAACGTTTGCATACGAGGCTGCTTCAACCCATTTGGTAAAATAGTCAATAGCTACCAGGATGAATCGCTGGCCATTTGAAGCAATCAGTTCAATCTTGCCAATCATATCAATGCCCCACATGGCAAAGGGACAGGGTGAAGACATCACATTCAGAGGATTCGGAGGCACATGCACTTTATCCGCATAAATCTGGCATTTATGACATTTCCTTGCATAAGCACAACAGTCTACGTCCATTGTGATCCAGTAATAGCCTGATCTTAACAACTTTTTAGCCATAGCATGCCCTCCACCATGGGTACCAAAAGATCCTTCGTGCACCTCGTGTATCAACAAGTCTGCTTCTGCCCTATCAACACATCTGAGAAGTACCATATCAAAGTTCCTCTTGTACAGGGATCCGTCAGCATTCAGGAAGAAACTACCAGCTAGCCTTGTTAATGTCTTCTTATCATTGGATGATGCCCCAGGTGGGTATATTTGATCCTCCAAGAAGCATTTTATGTCATGGAACCAAGGCTTATCATCTTTAGCAAGGTCTGCAGAGAATACGTATGCTGGTCTATCAAGTCTGGATACTGAAATCCGAGGAACGAAGATGGCAGCTTGAACTTTGATCATGGATGAAATGGTAGCCAGAGCGTCTGCAAACTGATTTTTATCTCGAGGGATATACTCAAGCTTGACTGTAGTGAATAATGTAAGTAACCTCCTCGTATAATCCCGGTAAGGTATCAGATGCTCTTGGTGAGTATACCATTTGCCGTTGGTTTGATTGATTACCAAAGCTGAATCTCAAAATACCGTTAAGGTCTTGATCCTGAGGTCAATGGCTTCCTCAAGATCTATAATGCAAGCTTCGTATTCAGCTTCGTTGTTAGTGAAGTTAAAGGTGAGTTTTTCCTAGAAAGGCATGTGAACTCCCTTAGGTGTAATGAGTATTGCACCAACGCCACGACCATTCATATTAACAGCCCCGTCAAACATCATAGTCCATTCTTCTTCTGGGTCAGGCCCTTTAGTGTGAATAGGCTCTTCATGATCTTTTGCTTTTATGAACATGATGTCTTCATCAGGGAAGTCAAATCTCATAGGCTGGTAATCATCAATGGGTTGCTCAGCAAGATAATCAGACAATACACTGCCTTTGATGGCTTTCTGAGATGTGTACTGAATGTCGTATTCTGTGAGGATCATTTTCCATCTCTCAACCCGTCCGGTAAGCGCAGGCTTCTCAAATATGTACTTAATTGGGTCCATCTTCGAGATCAATAAGGTAGTGTGGGTCAATATATACTGCCTTAGTCGGCGAGCAGCCCACGCTAAAGCACAGCAGGTTTTCTCGAGTAGTGAATAACGTTGTTCCCAGTCGGTAAACTTTTTGCTTAGGTAGTATATTGCATACTCTTTTCGACCAGACTCGTAATGCTGGCACAACACACACCCCATTGACTCTTCTAATACTGTCAAGTACATTATTAGAGATCTTCCTTCAACTGGAGGCATAAGGTTAGGAGGCTCTTGTAAGTATTCCTTGATTTTGTCAAAAGCCCTTTGGCAGTCTTCATTCCAACTGACTGTTTGTTCTTTTCTTAACAACTTGAACAAAGGCTCACAGGTTGCTGTAAGGTGAGATATGAACCTTGAAATGTAGTTCAACCTACCTAGGAACCCTCGAACTTCTTTCTCAGTCTTCGGTGCAGGCATATCTTGAATGGCTTTAACTTTATCAGGGTCAACTTCAATCCCTTTCTCACTTACAATAAATCCCAGCAGCTTACCGGATCGCACCCCGAATGTGCATTTGTTCGGGTTTAACTTCAATTGGTACTTCCTCAGACGTTTGAACAGCTTCAACAGATTCACCAGGTGGTCTTCTTCTGTGAGGGACTTGGCAATCATGTCATCCACATAACATTCAATTTCTTTATGGATCATGTCGTGGAATAATGTTACCATAGCCCGTTGATAAGTGGCACCAGCATTCTTCAGTCCGAACGGCATTACCTTATAACAGAATGTGCCCCAGGGTGTAATGAAAGTTGTCTTCTCCATGTCTTCCGGTGACATCTTGATCTAATTATATCCTGAAAATCCATCCATGAAGGAGAACACCGAGAACTGAGCCGTATTGTCGACCAATACATCAATGTGAGGTAAAGGGAAGTCATCTTTCGGGTTGGCTCTGTTCAGATCCCGATAATCCACACACATCCTCACCTTGCCATCCTTCTTAGGCACAGGTACAATGTTAGCAACCCATGGCGGGTAACTAGTCACAGCAAGGAAACCGGCGTCCCACTGTTTTTGTACCTCTTCTTTTATCTTCATGGCCATATCCGGGTGAGTACGGCGTAGCTTCTGTTTTACTGGCGGACAGTCTTCTTTCAAAGGCAGCTTGTGCATAACAATGTCGGTGTCCAACCCTGGCATATCCTGATAAGACCAAGAGAAGACATCCACATACTCCCGAAGCATGTCAATAAGTTGTTCTTTCACCGAATCTGGAAGACGGGCCCCGATCTTAACTTCTTTCAAGTCTTCTTCTGTACCAAGATTAACCGTCTCAACTTCCTCCTGATGAGGAGTGATAACCTTCTCCTCTTGTCTTAACAACCTGGCTAGCTCTTCAGGTAGCTCATAATCTTCTTTAACCCTTTCATCAGCTTGATTAATCGGATTGTCAAAGTCATACGAAGTCATAGCAGTGTTGTTGTCGGTGCAGTCTGGAGGGCACTCTCTGCAAGGGTTTAGATTTGTTCATTTTAGTGATCAATTTTATCTTGCTTAGAAAAAGTGAAAATGAAGTTTATTATTTTGAAAAACATTGCCATTTTATTTTTGTACAAAAAATGAAAAATGAAAAACAGTGAGCGGAAAAGAAAAGACTCATTTGCAAAAGATGTCCTGATATTCATTAATTGATCTTTGCACAAAATACAAGATGGCCCGATTACAAAATGAGCCCTGGCATCTTGGGCAAGATGCAGGACTTGATGCATGCTTTAAAGACAGGAAATAATAATTACTCTGCAGTAGTAACTCTTATAATTTCCTGGGAAGACCAGTTTGAGACATGGTTCCCCGGGATCCTTGGACGTATCCAGCTTTCTAGGTTGCGCTCGTCTTCTGACTCATCTTCCAAACTGTTCACAGCATCTGGGGTGAGCATCCCCTGCTGACAAACTTGGGCTCCTTTGTAGCCTCTGGTTGATCTTGTCGAGTTGGTCTGTAACCCAACCCGAATCGGTCTTCTTTCTTCTCAACTGGAAGCAGCTTGCCCCAGCCTTGAGCAGTACCCTCCTCAACAACCTTCCGGGCTTGTTGATATGAGGTGATGGAAGTCCCAGATACAGCCGATGCTTCATTGATATTTAGGGCCTCAAACCCCTGACTCATGGTCTCATGGATCTCCCCATCCATTTCAATGTATTTGAAAGTAGTCAGCTGGCTAACAAAGATATCCTCCTCCCCACAAATAGTAATGACTTGGCCTTCCCACTCGAATTTTAACTTCTGGTGAAGGGTTGACGTCACGGCGCCAGCGGCGTGGATCCATGGTCTACCCAATAGACAGCTGTAGGCAGGCTGTATATCCATCACAAAGGTCGTTTTGAAAACCTGTGGGCCAATCATTATAGGCAACTCTATCTCTCCCAGAATCGATCTCTTAGAACCGTCAAAGGCTCTTACTACCAATTTGCTTGGGCGTAGTGCCAATCCGTCATACTCCAGCTTCACAAGGGCTTTCTTGGGTAGGACATTGAGGGATGACCCTGTGTCCACCAATACGTGAGAAAGAACTGCACCCTTACACTCAAAGGTAATGTGCAAAGCCTTGTTGTGATTGTGACCCTCCGTTGTCAGATCAACGTTGGTGAATCATAGTCCATGACTAGCATTGACATTTCCGACCACAACCTCTAACTGATTGACAGTAATCTCCTCCGGCACATAAGCTGCGTGCAAGACTTTTAATAGTGCGTTCCGATGAGCCTCGGAGAACATTAGCAATGATAGTATGGAGATTTTGGAAGGAGTTTGATGAAGCTGGTCCACCACCTTGTAATCACTCTTCTTGATGATCCTCATGAATTCATCAACCTCTTGGTCAAAGGGAGTCTTCAAAGCTTCTTTAGCCAACGGTTCTTCTTGCGCCATGCTTTTCCCTTTTGCCTTAGCAGCAGCTTCTGCTTTAGCAATGGGTCTTGGTATTTGCGAAACAAAGAGACGTCCGCTTCTAGTGAAGCCTCCGCCACCCCCACATTGTCTATCTGAGGTGAAGAAGTTGATGATTCTAAAGTGATCTTCTGCCCCTCGCAGTACAAATCTGAGCCATAATGCCAAGGGATGGCATTATTGCTTTCGTAATGAACTGGCCCAGGTACTGTGATAGTAACTGGACTGATAGCAGCTGCAGAGGGGGCCACAATGGTGTGTGGATCATAATATATGGTAACTAGAGCTCTGACAGGAGTAGCATTTTGTTGTGAGTTGTTGGAAGGAACATTTGCGGGATCATAGTATATCGTAACCGTTGAGACGCTTTCATTAACTGTTGCTGATGTTGTAGAAGGTGTTGAAGTTGTAGCAGAAACTGATGGAATAATGGGTGTTGTCGTTGTAGAAGGAATGGTGACTGAACTTGTATCTGTTGAAGTGATTGATTGAGCAGTTGTTGGAGTTGTAGTAGAATCTGTTGGAACAATGGTTGCTGACGTTGTAGGAGTATCTGTGATTGTTGATGAAGGAATTGCTGGAGTTGTAGTGGCTGTTGTCGTAATCTGAAGGATGCCATCCTTAATAAGACCATCTATGCCGTTTCTCAGTCTCTCACATCCATTAACAGCAATGTTGCAAAATCCACAGCCGAGCTCACATCCGGGGTACACTTGGCATTCTAACAGCTGGGCTTTGATTCCAACCAAGGGTGTTCGGATTTGTGCAACACTGTTGATTAAAGTGGATGGTTTTCCCTCCTCAATAGCATTAATCCTAGGCCCATTGTGACTAGGCATTGGATTTCTTGTGACGTTCGGAGGAGGTACAAAATTGAGAGCTTTTGAGTCCACCAAATCCTGGACTTTCATCTGTAGGGCCCTGCATTTTTCAGTATTATGCCCCGGCGTGTTTGAGTGGAAAGCACACCTGGCATTTGCATCATATTTCTTTGGCATATTAAGAGGATCTGGAGATGCCAATGTCCTTAACTCAACTAGGTTGAGCTTTAGGAGTTGTGGCAAGAGTGCAGCATACGACATTGGGATAGGGTCAATCACCCTGTTTGCTTGTGATGGCCTTTTTTGGAAAGGACGCTGCTGTTGATTACCGTTGTTGTTGTTATACAACCTTTTTTGCGGATAATGAACTTATTATTGATATTGTGGCTGTTGTTGTTGAGGATATGACGGTTGCTGTGGAATTGAAGCTGGAATGGTAACAACTTCTACAGACCGGTGAGCATATTGAGGCCTGTCCCTTCTTGTATGAATGGAATTAGTTTCACCTGCCCTTCGGGGTCCTGCAAATGGTTTTCTTGGATTGTTGGAGGAACTTGCACCATTGTCGGAGATTTTTCCCATCTTTAAGAGACTTTCAATCCTCTCACCAGCTATGACCACATCAGCAAAACTTGTAGAGGAGAAAGCAGCCAGCCTATAAATATAAGTCCCTTGCAATGTATTCATAAACATGTCAGCCATTTCCCTTTCTAACATGGGTGGTTGAACAGCAGCAGCAAGCTGTCTCCATCTTTGAGCATACTCCCGGAAGCTCTCTCTAGAAGATTGAGACATTCCCATTAGGAGGGTCCTATTGGGAGCCATGTCCAGGTTGTATTGATACTGACGGATGAAAGCCTCGGCCAAATCCTTCCAACATCTTATGGTGGCTCTAGACAAATGCGAATACCATTCTCTCGAAGCCCCAGTCAGACTGTCCTCAAAGTAGAATATCCACAACTTTTCATCCATAGTATAAGCTTTGAGCCTTCCCAAGAAAGACTGCAGGTGAGTGCGAGGACAGGAGGTACCATTGTACTTTTCAAAGCATGGGGGCTTGAATTTGTGAGGAATTCTCACCCCATCTACTAGGACCATGTCCATCACATCGAAGCCCAAAGAATTCTGAGATTCCAAAGATCTTAACTTTTCAGCAATCTCGTCCAATCTTCTGTCATATACCTCATCCCCAGCTCCTATAACAGTAAATTGTTCTCCTTGAGGGTCCTCCTGCAAGATTTGGCCCCCAGCAGTGTTACCTTGAACATTCCTCGGGATATTAACCTCAGGATCCAGATGAGGTCCATATACTGGTGGGTCAATACGAGGCTGGCCCCGTTCATTGTTGCTAGTTCCTCCTGTTCCAAGATGAGGCTCTTCAGGAGTTTGTCTTTCCACCAGCTCCCTTAACCTTTCTTGACTCTGGGCTAAGCCAGTCATCACTGCCATGAACTGAGACATCTGATTTCTCATCTCCACTATCTCATTGGCCATCTGGTTTCTGACCTCAGACAGGTCCTGCTGTACTTGTTCCATTTGAATGTCGGGAAGGTTGTTACGAGTTGGGTACCGGTGCGCGCGGTTGAAAGGGAACACTCGGCAAAGAGCAATGTTTCTTGAGATCACAACAAAGTTAGAAACAATAATAGTAATAAAACCTACAAAACAAAAAACAAAGTTAGTATGCAATGCAGTATGCTTATTTGTTTTCCAAGGTATCCGGTTTGGTTCTTGGTTTTAAGCTTTCCAGACCTCGAGGAAGATGCTTGATGTTGTTGAGAGAAAGCCCAAATGAAAAACAAACTAAAATATATTACAAATGGTGAACAATACATTGTTTGTTTTACAGTACATGCCCCTGAAGGGTCAAAACATAACAAAATAAAAGTACATCAAATGGAAACAAACAACAAGCAAAGGATTAGACATCCAGCCCAAACTCATCCTCTCTGACCTCCTTCAGGAGGGCCTCAGTCACTGGACCAGCTTGGTGCTCTGTAATGGTCCTAATAAGGAGGTTCCTGGTGGCAATAGCAGTAGTCAACTTCTTATGCCTGTCTTGGTCCTTTGACCTCTTCAATCCTGCTCTGAGCTTCAACTCTGAAATCTCCTTCTGGGCTGCCAACAGAGCTTCCTGCTGCTTCTTCTTATTGGCCTTTAGCTGTTCAATCTTGGCTTGAGTCTTCTGGTCTTCTTGTGTACGGGCTTCGGTGATCCTGACCCACCTAGCTTGACTCTCTTGCAAATAGTGCTCAGCCCTAGCTTTCTGAATCTTAGCCTCCTTGCAGGCATTCTTCAATATCTGTTCTCCATCCCTCGCTTTCCTTATGTATTCCTCTGTCTTCTCAATTTTGGTCAGATGTTCAACCTTGAGCTTCTCCAATCTCTCAATGTCCAGACGACCATCACTCCTCTCCCAAAGAGTTTTCTTCAAAGCCTCAGATAACTTCTCATTCCTTTCCTTCAGCTTCTCAAATTCCTCCAGGCTAACTGTTGCTGCAGGCTGTACTGTGGATGGTCCAGGTGTGTCTTCCAAGGTGAAAGGCATTCTAGTAATCTGAGCTCTAGTACGGGACCAGTCATAGTACTGAGCTGAAGCAACATTGTTACGTCTTCCAAGAATAGCAACCCCTTTTGTCTGGATGTTGTCCCAAGCCCAGGATGCTTGTCTGACAACAGTTGAATTAGGTTGCACTTCACAATATAGGGTCTCAGCTAAATCCTGTCCTCTGGGAAGGTGAACTAAGGCATAACCCAGTTGTCTCTTAAACAGTAAAGGATTGTAGTTGATGCAACCCTTTACTCCTATCAGAGGCACATTTGGGTATTGTCCACAGCTGGTGATAATGTCTCTGCCTTTGGTGCTCTGGGTGCACCATCTGATATCATCTGAAGTCAAAGCAATGAGCCTCTTGGCCCAATTCTTTTGCTGGTGAGGGTTCAAGAAGGCATCTGATTTAGGTAGGTGTCTGAGCAGCCAGGTGTAAAACAAAGGAGCACAACATCTTACCAACTTCCCCCTTTGTTTCTCATTCCTCTGATGGATGGAATAATAGAAATCTCCTAGTAATGTAGGTACTGGGTTCTTCAGGAGAAACAAATGGATGGCATTCCTACTGACAAATTTGGGTTCATCTGCAAACAATATAGCCCCATATATGCTGAGGGCTAACAGTGCACAGACTTCCCTCCACTCTCCCAATGAAGCCTTCAGGATGGCCTGAGAAATCAAGAAGTCCAAATGTAAACCAGGAATCCCAACTTTTGTTGTCATACTTTGCTCAATCAGGGCAGGCTCCAAGTACAGTGAGAATTCTTCAATCAACCTCTGACAGGTACTCCAATCAACAGAGAGAATTGTTCCAGTAGAGGCCCTAACTGGAAGTCTGGAAAGGTGAAACATCTCAAAGGAGGGTCATAGAACTGTAAGCATGAGTGGATCATGCTTCTCTGAGAGGGGTCAAGATCCATACCATATCCAGGATACCTCCATAGTGTTCTCTAAACAATGGGATGTGGTCAGGTGTGATGAGTGACTGGACTTGCCTGATACCAGTCAACACAGGCTCAAAAAAGTGGTAGGATATGTTGCTCTTCCTGGGAGTAGTCATGAGTGCTGATGAAGAAGCTGAAGATGAGTGCTGATGAAGATCACAGACTAAGACTGGAGATAAGTCTCTGATAGACTGATGCTGGTGAGGGTGGAGATAACTGAAGCAGATAACTGATGGAGACAACTGAAGCAGATGTCTATGCAGATGAAGGGGTCAAAACCAAAACCAAGATACAATGAAATGGATACCCTGAAAAACAAATAAACAAATGTTAAATGATGCAATATGATATATGCAAATGATATGCAAGGGTTTGTGATCAAGCTGGATCTGATTATCTGTCTTGATATAAGGCCCATGTATGTTCAAAAGTCCAGATGAAGGCTTAAGAATCTAGTAACCAGGGTGGGGGACTCAAATAAAGAGTCACATGTCCGGGGTTAATCACAAGAACTGTCCAAAGTGGGGTGCTCTTAAACAAAATAGTAACAGGGTATGATGAGGCTAAGGGTTCCTGCAAACCTGTAAACAACCCAACCCTCTCACAGGTAATGTTCTAGAACAAGGATCCTCAGACTTGGATCAGTTATGAGAAGTGTAAACACTTCTAAACCGAAGGTACAGTGTTTGCAATAACCATAAAAGAACCTCCTCTAATTCACCTCAGCTTCCCAGATAGCCCTAGCACTACAGGAAATCTGTAGCACAGAGTTCTCAAGAAGAAACCCACATCTGAACCGTGTTTCATATTCCCGCACCAGACCGAAATGGAATGGGAAAGAACATGAACCACTCTAGCCTAGGTGTCACTCAGGTCCCAGGTATAGGACCTTAATCTCTCAATGGAACCCCCACCCATCAAGACAACAAACCAAATCCAGCAATGACAGTATGAAATATGCAAAACTGTAAAGAAAGCAATAAACAAAACTATACATAAAGCAATAAATAAAATAAATACATAAACACATATAGCACATAACACCCCAGTAAACATAAATCAAACAAGCGCTAGGAGGAACCCACAAAAAGAACCAGAAGCCCTGGTTGCAATATAAGGGTCCCCAGCAAAGTCGCCAAGCTGTCGCTCCCACCAAATGACACCTGGTCAGATAGGGTACAGACGCGAACGGTCGGCGAAGGAAAAGAATGAAAAGAGTCGCCAGCTAGGCATTTTTATCCCGAAGGAAAGGTAATGCTGCATAAACCTAAGAAAAAATGGATAAGATGGTCGCGAACCAGAGAAACTGAGAAAGGGGGTTGGTTACAACCTGGGAAGGTATTAGCACCCAGATTGTCCGCCGTACTCGACTGGATCCACGCTTAAAAGATTTGTGTTTAAAGGGGTAGTGTCAGTGCAATCTGTGTATCAAAGCTGGAAAGAAAGCAAGTGTCAGTGCTGGAAGAAAGTGAAGTGAAATATGTGAGGTGTCAGTGTAAGAACAGGAGTGCAAAGCGCAAGACTATGAGGCTCAAAGAATAATGCTGGAAGAGGGGGGAATACATAGACTTTTGTTCGATAACAGTTAAGTTATGCCTACGTATCCTCTCGTGCAATGAGGAAGTCAGAACACCGTAGTTCGACTCAAAGAGACCGAAGGATAAATTGACTGATGAACTGCTTACTTGTATATGCTCAAGTGTATGACCTGTCTGGCTCAGGTGCAAACTGTCTTGCATTAGACGGAAGAAGCGAGTTCTCATTTGTGAATGAAGATGATGAGAAAACAATCCCGAAGGAGACAATTATTGTTTGTTTTTTGTGTTTTCAATCTTTTATTGCTTTTTGTGTTTGTCATAAGAAAATGAGCTTAAGCCTAAACCAAGGGTTAGTAAAATCATCACATCCTCCCTCTGATTAGGGGTAATGAGAATACCCTAAGTGTGAAGTAAACACCTCACCCTTAATCACCATGATGTAGGATTATGGTCATTAACCTACTTGTGATTATTTAGATGTTTTTGGAGTTTTTGTTTAGTGTTAAGTAATGAGTTTAAGCCATAATCAGGGATTTAATGGACCCATTACACCATCCTAATAGAAGGATGATAGATGAGAACATTTAAGCTAAGAAAGGCTCCTCAACTTAATCCATGATTAGGGATTAACCTCATGACAAAACAAAACCTTTATTAAAGTGGATTTTAGTTAATGGTTAGATTAAGAAGTGGATTTTAGGTTTTGTAAGACAACTTGAGGGGGACTTGTCCATTAACACTAGGGTTAGTCCTTCTTAACCAATTAAGGAAGAATTAGAACCCTAATGCAAGGCCCAAGTTACAAGCTTCATGTCTCAGTGATTATTAGGTGGATTGATTTAAAGGATTTAAACACATTAAGGGTTTAACACTTAGGATTAAAGTTATACACTCCATCCTAATAGAAGGATACAGGCATAACCCTAATCACAAAGCCTTAAAGCCTTAAGGGTTTAGTCCTTGATTAAGAGATGAAAAGAGAAGACACAAAGATGACACAAAGGAAAAACTAATGGGGGACTAATAAAACCCTAATTGTGATCATGCTTGGGTGTTCCTAGGGTTTATGAGGCTTGCAAAAGATCTTCAAGAGAGCCACCAAGGAAGGAGCAGGATGGAAGGAAAAGAAGCAGCAAGAAACAAGACAACTTACTTCACTTAAGAAGGTAAGTTACTTGAAGAAAGAAGGTGAGGAAGGAACATGAATGAGCAAGCTCACTCTAATACACAAGTAAAAGTGCAACAATGATGCATAAAAAGAGATGAGAAGAGATTATGAGAAATGAAGGTAAATTCACTTCTCAAACACTTACCACCTGAAAAGTTAGTAACAAGGAATGAAGTGAAATGAAAATGAGATGAAATGCAAGGATGTCAACCAAAATCAGAAGCATATCATGAGGCAAATGATGCTATGGGATGGTATGAAAGCATGTCATGTGATGTGGATGATTATACAAGCAAGGAGGATGCAAATGAAACATGTAAGAACTATGAAAGTACGTGAATGCATATGACATGAAATGAAAGCAAAAGTATGGCAAATGGATGATGCAATGATCAAACATGATTCCAATATGTCTTAGGGTTCCTTATGTGTCATGTGGATGCACAAAGTGTCAAGGTGAGTTCATGTATGCAAACATATGAAGGATGAATGCAAATGAAGATGCAAATTAGGGTTAATGAACAAGATACAAACAAAATTCTAAATCAGAAACAAATGACAAGATAAAAAATTGAAAATGAGATCAAAGGTACCCTAAATCTATACAAGTTCACTGCCCAAAAGAGGAGACTTAACTCTTAACCCTAAAGAAGTTATGATTTTCTCAAGTTTGCTTGGGTTTTAAGATACCTCACAATGAAAAATGCAAGACAAATTGAAAATGGAAAATGAATTCAAACCAATTTTATCCTAGAAACTACATGACATGAGGAATGCAATGCAAAAAGAACCAACATCAAACTCTTCATGGTTAGGCAGAAAGGATTTTTCTAAGTTAGGGTAAAAATATTGACTTTTTAGAACCCTAAATCAAAAGAATAATGTCAAAATAGGTCAAGAATCAAAAAGAAATTTGTGTGAAGGGTTTGATAATGTTTCTAAATGTTTTAGAAAGCTCTCTGAAGTTTTTTGGAATTTTTAAATACCTAAATGTATTTTTAATTAATTAATTCTCATTAACTAATTAAAAATAATCATTTAAATGATTTAAAAATAATTTTTAATGCAAAAAATAAAAATAAAAATATTTTTGGTTTCTGAAAATAAATAAAAGCTTGGATAAAAATTTTCAGAATTTTTTAATTTCATTTGCTATTTTTAAAAATTCGTTCAAATAAATAGAAAACAAATGAAATAAATATTAAATAAAATGAGAAAATAAGAAAGTCAGCCAATCCAAAGGCCCAGGTTTAAACTCAAAATGGAGGGAATTGACTTCGCGCGCTATCCAAGGGCCAGAATTCAAACTACGCTAATTACACAATTAAGCCCTAATCTGAACCCTAATCACTTTCAGGTGACCGGAACAGTGTTCCGGTCATCTTCTCTGGCTATCCACTCTTGCTATCTCACTCAATACGCAACCCCAAACCCTCAAACTCTCCAGAAATGATCCTCACATCAGCCCCAACAAGAATCACACAATAAAATTCATTTATTCATCATCAAGAACAAGAATCGAAGCAAAACGGAAAACATCTCAGAAATTTCAGAAGCTTATGAAATGCTTATTTCTCAATCATTTTCAAAAGTAAAGACAGCATGATCATCAGGAGAGCACATAGAATCAATTAAGAACTTAAAATGAAGGTTCTGGAAAAAAAGTTCTTGAGCTCACCTGAACTGAAGCTTTCGAAAATGGCACTGGCTGACTGCTTCTTTGCTTCAAATCAGCTCCAATGATCCTCCTGAAGAGTTTGTGATGCTTGGTTGGATTTTATATGGTCTCTAAGTGAAGTTGGCAGAAGTTCAGTTCAAGCAATGTCAAAATCGTGTTTTTGATTCAGGGTGTTTTAGGGGAAAATGAAGGGTGGGAAATGATCAACATTGAATATGGAGTTGAATGATGGAATTTGTTTTGAGGTTTGATGGCTGAGCTATCAGTTTCGAAGGCTTTTGCATAAGAGGGAGTTTTTGTTATTGCTAAGTTCTTGGAGGTTTCAGCCTGTGTTATGTTATGGAATGGCTTGCTTTTGTTGATTGGTATGTGAGGGTGGGTGATAGCCTATGTTGATTGGTATGGGCAAGTTGCAAAAATGTCAACATGACTTGTACTTGAGGTATGGGCAAGAACACAACTGGCCCTTGGGCATTTCCATGCGCAACTGACTTCATGGAGGTCCACAAATCCATTCTTGAGGCAATTCAGCAAGAGAGAAGAAAGTTATGGGGTGTTTTGCAATTATGTGATGTTTTGGCCCCTTTAAGAAATCTTGATGTTCAAGGCATGAAACTTGAGATTTCTTTGTGCAATTCTGAATTATAGGTCATGTATGATGTTTGTACAATTCTTAGAAGTCAATTAGAAGTCACATTTTGCTTTGGCAAGTGTTTTTGCAAACTTCCCTCTTTGGTGCATAAGTGAAATTTTGTGATTTTTTCCAACTTTGCAAGGCCATAACGTGAGTTCTATGATGAATTAGATCAAGTTCTTATACTTTTTGAAAAGGGAATGATCCAATCTACAACTTTCATGACCAAGAATTTTTCATTTGAAGCATTTTTGAATCAAAAAGAGGAGGTTGAAAAACTTTCCCAAAATGGCAAGTTTCCAGTACAAGTCACTTTCCCAAAATGGCAACTTTGCAAATGGCTTGAAATTCTTCAATTTTATGAACTTATAACTTCATCTAAGATCAAATAAAGATCATATACACCAAAAATGATGGAGAAGACCCTTTGGTTGGATGATTGGGGGGCCTCAGATGCCCTGATTTTGCACTGACTTGCTCAAGAAGTCACCTAATGATCAGATGCCTTCCTCATTGAATTTCTTCATGAAAATTGGTATGTATTATCCTTACAACATATAGAGAGCAATAGAAACAAGAATGACCAAAAAATTTGGAGTTATGGCCTCTGAAACCAAAACCCTAATTTTTAGGTCATCTGTAGTTAAACCTGGCTCTGCTTCCATCCCTTTCTCAGTTCTTGTGATTCTCTGACTTCCTTGATCTTGGGAGGATATAATATGATGCTTGAATATACATGGACCCTCTTGAGATGATTGAAGATTCTTGGAGTGGCTCAGATGGCTCATGGACTATATGGCGCTGTACAGGATGTCTGCGACCGAGTTAGATGAGTTGAAATCTCAGATTGGTGATTTTCTTGATAAGAAATTTATTAGACCCACTGTGTCGCCGTGGGGAGCGCCAGTGTTATTGGTTAAGAAGAAGGATGGTAGTATGCGTCTATGTATTGATTATCGACAGCAGAATAAGGTGACCATTAAAAATAAATATCCACTTTCGAGGATCGAAGATTTAATGGATCAAAGTATTGCAGCCTGTGTTTTTAGCAAAATTGATTTGAGGTCGGGATATCACCAAATTAGGGTGAGGGAAGAAGATATTCAGAAGACGACATTTAAAACTCGATATGGTCATTATGAATATGCAGTGATACCTTTTGAAGTGTCTAACGCACCAGGCGTTTTTATGGAGTATATGAACCGTATATTTCACTCTTACTTGGATCAGTTTATTGTAGTGTTCATTAATGATATATTGATATATTCAAAGTCTGAAGAAGTTCATGCGAGGTTTTTGAGAATCGCATTGCAGGTGTTGAAAGGAAACAAATTGTTCGCCAAGTTCTCCAAATGTGAATTATGGCTGAAGATGGTGAGCATTTTGGGGCAAGTGATATCTGGTGAAGATATAGAAGTAGATCCTTCAAAGGTCAGTGTTGTGCTTGAGTGGGAACCTCCGAAGATGGTAACGGAGATTAGAAGTTTTCTTGGTCTAGCTGGTTATTACCGAAGATTTATCGAAGGATTTTCTAATTTGGCGTTGCCATTGACTCAATTAACCTGGAAGAGTCAAGCCTTTATTTAGGATGCAGCTTGTGAGAAAAGTTTTGAGGATTTGAAGAAGAAAGTAACTTCGGCACCGGTATTAATTTTACCAAATCCGAGTGAAGCTTTTGTGGTTTACTGTGATGCATCTAAAATGGGTTTTGGTGGTGTGTTAATGGAAGTTGGTAAAGTAGCGGCGTATGATTCACGACAATTGAGGGTACATGAGAGGAATTATCCTACGCATGATCTAGAATTGGCTGCGGTGGTGTTTGTAAAGAAAATTTGGAGGCATTACCTTTACGGTTCACGGTTTGAGGTATTTAGTGACCATAAAAGCCTGAAGTACTTGTTTGATCAAAAAGAACTTAATATGAGGCATAGGAGGTGGTTAGAATTTCTGAAAGATTATGACTTTGATTTGAGTTACCACCCAGGAAAAGCGAATGTAGTAGCTGATGCATTGAGCAAGAAAACAATTCACATGTCAACGATGATGTTGAAAGAGATAGAATTGATTGAGCAATTTAGAGATTTGAATATGGTTTGTGAAGTGACACCTGAAAGCATCAAGTTGGGTATGTTGCGAATAAATAATGAATTTCTTGATGTAATTAAGGAAAGCCAAAGGTAAGATGTGAAATTGGAGGACTTAATGCCTACTGAAGATAATGATCAAGGTGGTGATTTTATTTTGTATGATAATGGTATTTTGAGATTCTGAGGGAGAATTTGTGTACCTGACAGTGTTGAGGTAAAGAAAGTGATTTTGGAAGAAATTCATCGAAGTAGCTTGAGTATTCACCCAGGGGCTACGAAGATGTACCATGATTTAAAGAAGCTATTTTGGTGGCACGGTATGAAGGGAGACATTGCGCAGTTTGTTTATGCTTGTTTGGTATGTCAGAAATCTAAAGTGGAACATCGGAAGCCTTCGGGGCTGCTGCAACCATTAGAAATTCTGGAGTGGAAATGGGATAGTATTACTATGGATTTCATGACGGCTTTACCAAATACGGCAAGAGGGTTTTATGCCATTTGGGTAGTTGTATACCGGTTGACTAAGTCTGCACATTTTATTCCGATCAACATCGATTTTCCGTTAACTAAGTTGGCGGAGATTTATATTCGAGTTATTGTAAAATTGCATGGTGTACCGTCTAGTATAGTGTCGAATAGAGATCCGCGATTCACTTCTGAATTTTGGAAGAGTTTGCAAGAGGTTTTGGGTTCTAAGTTAAAGTTGAGTTCAACCTACCACCCATGGACAGATGGACAATCCGAGAGGACCATTCAATCATTGGAAGACTTGTTGAGAACTTGTGTGTTAGAGAAAGGTGAAGCATGGGATACTCATTTGTCACTAATTGAGTTTACTTATAATAACAGTTACCATTCGAGTATTGGAATGGCACCTTTCGAGGCTTTATATGGTAGAAGCTGTAGAACACCTATGTGTTGGTATGAGACGGGTGAGAATGTTATGCTTTGACCTGAGATTATACAGCAAACTATAGAGACCATTCAGATGATCAAAGAGAATATGAAGGCGTCTCAGAGTCGATAGAAAATTTACCATAACAATAGAAGGAAGGACTTAGAGTTCAGTGAGGGTGACCATGTTTTCTTGAGGGTCAATCTGATGACTGGTGTTGGACGTGCTCTAAAATCTAAGAAGTTGGATCCTAAGTTTATTGGACCGTATCAAATTATGCAGAGAATAGGTAAAGTTTCTTACAAGGTGGCGTTACCGCCGAAACTTTCGAATTTGCACAAAGTGTTTCATGTGTCACAGCTCAGGAAGTATGTATTTGATCCGTCACATGTTATCCAGAGAGATGAAGTTCAAATTTGTGACAACCTTACGGTGGAAACCTTACCTTTGAGGATTGAAGATCGTAAGATGAAACACCTACGAGGCAATGAGATACCTCTTGTGAGAGTAGCCTGAGGAGGAGCTGCTGGTGGAAGTGTTACCTGGGAACTGGAAAACAAGATGCGGGAATCATACCTTGAGTTATTTCATCCAGGTACATTTTCGAGGACGGAAATAAAATAAGTGGGGGAAAGTTGTAACGCCCTGATTTTATAAATTATTTTATTTAATAATTATTGAGAGTATTGTGGTGTATTTGGAAAAATAAGTAGAGAAAGTATTTTATTTAAGTAATAATAATATGATGAGGTGGCATTATTATTATGATATTATTATTTAATGAATAAAATAAAATAGTAAGTTGGAGGTTTGAGGGGCAAAGTTGTAATTTGGTTATGTTATGAAAAAGAGAGAAAATGATATATTTTCTAATTATCGTGCTTTTTGACGAAGAAGAGAGGGCTCTGGGGAAAGGGAAAAGAGAAGGGAGAACAAGGATCGTAGAGCTCCAAGGTCAAGGGTTTGTGAAGAATTTCTCAATTTCGAGGTAAGGGGGAGAAAGGGTTTTATATTGGTGATCTAGCATAGGAGGGTAATTGGGAGTTCCTTACTCTCTTAGGGATTGTATGTTATTCTTGATTGTGATGAAATTGTGATATGAGTATGGATAATATGATGATTGATTGTGTGTGTTTGGGATTTTGATGTTGAATTGCATATATATATATATATATATATATATGTGTGTGTGTGTGTGTGTGTGTGTGTGTGTGTTATGAAGATTGAGTTATGAATGTTATTGAGAATGTAGTAATTGGAGAAGATGAAGAAAACCTAGAATTTTACTAATTTGATATGTAAATGTTAGACTAGGTGATTGATTAATGTTAGAGGCATAAAATAGTATTAAGCACGACAATTGGACTGTTTTGGGTGCTAAGAGTGAAATAAAATGAACTGAATTCGGACTAGTGTGAGATCCATAGTAGGTTGGAGTTTATCTTAGAGAGCGGTTTGACAAATCGCAGAGCTCGCTCATCGAGCGAGGGAAAGTGGGAAAACCGAGAGTTGTTAGGTAAGCGAGCAGAGGCCTCACTCAGCGAGACCCGGAGCGTGAGAAATTATATTTTTATTATTATTTTATTATTTTATTCTGAAAATTAATGAAACACTTAAAAATTGTCTAATTCTTTAATGGTGTCTAGGACTGTATGTGGTGTACCTGGGACAATGTTTGTTATTTTAGTTTGAAGATAGTACTTATGAATACTTAAAAAGAATCTAATGAGATTGTGTTAATTATGTGTAATGACTCTTGTTTGGATGATATGAATTACATTGACTGTATGATTGGTGAATGTGAATATCAGAAGGATCGTGTCATGAATGGTTTTGTTCATGTTTATGTATGTTGATGTATGTGTAATCGAGTCTTGCATACGCATACATGTTGGTGGAATAATCATGTCTCGGATGGAGCATAAGTGGTTATTCAGATTCATTTTGAATCAATGGGTGGGGGGTGATCGTGTCTCAGTAGGAGCGTAAGCGATGCATCCGGGTTCAAATTGATGAACCATTGTTGAAGTCGGTACCGCATTTGCATTGTGTTGTGGAGTCACATTGCATATATTTGAATTAATGGTTTGTGTTGAATGTTATGACTTATGTGTGATTACTCCTTCAAAATGTTAATTGCACCGTTATGATATAGAATTGTTTCTCATCCCTTTGTTTTTGTTGTTGTGTCTGTGATTCTTTGGAAGTACAGATAACCCAGGTACATGAGAGTGCTCTGGTGTTGCTTGCTCGAGTCATAGGGAATTCTGATACATAACATGGGAATGGGGATTTTTGTTACTTTGTTTATATTTTATTTTCCGACTTTGTTAGTTACGTATCTGTTTAATAATTAAAGGAATTGTTTTATATTTTTGAGATGGTTATGATGTTGAGGAAAAACGAAATGAACTATTTTAATTCCACTGTTTAATGAAAACTATATTGAATTTTTTCATTTTGAAGTGTAGCATCTCACTTTTGTATGAAAACTCTGATTTTTATTACGAATTATGTTATTTTGAAAATGGGAAAAGTGGGTGTTACAAATTGCGGTTACACCGGAGGATCAAGAGAAGACAACATTTACATGCCCGTATGGTGTCTTTGCCTATAGGAGGATGCCATTCAGGTTTTGTAATGCCCCAACGACATTTCAAATATGTATGACTTCCATTTTTGCTGATATGCTCGTGAAGCATATGGAAGTCTTCAAGGATGACTTATCTGTTTTTGGTTCTTCGTTTGATAACTGTTTAACTAACCTTTCACTTGTTTTGTAGCGATATCAGGAAAGAAATTTGTTCTTAAACTGGGAAAAGTGCTATTTTATGGTACGAGAGGGCATTGTTTTAGGCCACAAGATCTCCCACAAGGGGATCGAAGTCGACGAGGAGAAAGTGGAGGTAATTTCTAAGCTACCACCTCCCGTGAACGAAAAAGGTATAAGAAGCTTCTTGGGACATGCGGGTTTCTACCGCAGGTTCATAAGAGATTTCTCCAAGATAGCCAAGCCTTTAACTACTCTATTAGTTAAAGATAAGGCTTTTATGTTTGATAAGATTGCGCCGATGCTTTTGAGACACTGAAAAATAAACTAGTGTCGACACCCATTGTGATTGCGCCCAATTGGTCTCTACCCTTTGAGATCATGTGCGATGCGAGCGACATTGAGGTAGGGGTTGTTCTTGGATAGTGAAGAGAAAAAATGCTTCATGTTATTTATTATGCCAGTCACGTTTTGAACCCTGCATAGATGAACTATGCAACTACCGAAAAGGAGTTGTTGGCTATGGTATACGCCTTTGATAAATTCATGCAGTATCTATTGGGTTCAAAAGTGATTGTTTATAATGACCATGCTGCCATGAAATATCTTTTTGCTAAGAAGGATTCTAAGCCCAGACTCCTGAGGTGGATTCTACTTTTCCAGGAGTTCGATGTCGAGATCCGTGACAGGAAAGGATGTGAGAACACCATTATTGATCACCTTTCTCGGATGTCACCAATTAAGGAGACCGAAGATAGGTATCCAATAAAGGATGAGTTTGCTGATGAACACATCCTAGTTGTTATTGGAGTGCCTTGGTTTGTAGATTATGCAAACTACCTTGTTGGCGGTATAATACCGGAGGATTTTGATTCTAACCGTAAGAAAATGATTTTTCATGATTGCAGGTTTTATCTATGGGATGACCCATACCCGTACAAGAGAGGAGTAGATGGTTTGATATTACGATGTATGCTTGAGGAAGAATAAAAGGATGTGTTGAGAGCATGTCACGATTCTGAATATGGGGGCCATTTCAGTGGGGATCGTACTGCATCCAAAGTCCTGCAGTCAGGATTGTACTGGTCGTCATTGTTCAAGGACGCCCATGAGATGGTGAAAGAATGTGATAAGTGTCAAAGAACGGGGAACATATCGAAGAGAAATCAGATGCCCCAGAACTTCATGTTGGAGGTCGAGCTGTTTGATGTGTGGGGAATTGATTTCATGGGTCCGTTTCCACCGTCATTTGGGAAGAATTACATCTTAGTTGATGTGGATTATGTCTCGAAATGGGTTGAAGAGGTAGCTTTACTAACCAACGATGCTAAGGTAGTCATCAATTTCTTGAGGGAAAATATATTTGCAAGGTTTGGAGTACCGAGAGCGCTGATAAGTGATGAAAGGACTCACTTCCTGAATCACCTCATGGAGAGGCTTCTTCAGAAGTACAATGTGAGCATCGGGTAGCCACTCCTTACCATCCTCAAACGAGTGGTCAAGTAGAGGTATCAAATAGATAGCTCAAACGGATCTTAGAGAAGATGGTGAAATCGTCTCAGAAGGACTGGGCAACAAAGGTAGATGATGCATTATGGGCCTATCGAACGACGTTCAAAACACCCATCAGGATGTCACCATACCAGTTGGTCTATGGAAAAGAGTGTCATATGCCTTTAGAGTTGGAACACAAGGCATTATGGGCAACGAAATTCTTAAATATGGATTTGTCCCTAGCAGAAAATTCAAGAATCCTTCAGTTGCATGAACTAAAAGGGTTTCGGAATAGTGCGTACGAAAATGCCAAAATATACAAGGAACAAACTAAGAAGTGGCATGATAGGAGGATCCAGAGAAAAGAGTTTTGGAAGGACAACTGGTCCTTCTGTACAATTCCTGCTTGAAGCTATTCTCGGGAAAATTGCGGTCCAAATGGTCGGGACCATTTGTGGTTCAAAATTAATGGGCAGAGATTAAAGCCATATTTCCAAGGTCAATCAGCTAAACATGTTTATGTAATTCGTCTTACTCAATAGGACAAAAGGTCGTCGAGCCATGCGACGTTAAACACAGTGCTGCGTGTGAGGCATCCCATGATGTTTTTGCTAACTTTGGTTTGTTCATTTTGTTAGGTATGTTGTTTGTGTTTCTCACAGATCGAGTTAAAATTCAAGCAAGAGTGTTGTGTTTGAGCAATATCAAAGCCCTGACACGGCCACCCATGTCGCATGACACGGCCACCCGTGTCACCTGACACGGTCCGTGTCATGGGAAGCTGGCTATGAGGGTTAAGATGGATTTTAACCAACAGTCAGAGGTACGACACGGGTTCCCGTGTCATGGGACATGACCCGTATCGTGGGTGCTAAAGCCTTTTGAGGTTTTTTGTTCTTTGGAGCTAGAATCAGGGGCCTGACACGGGTGTCCATGTCACATGACACGGCCCGTGTCATGGAGAGCGTGTTCTGACCTTTGAATTTTGAATTTTTTTTCAAATTTCAAGCACTTTTATAAGATGGGGCCCACACATTTAATTACCTTAACAACTCTTAAACCCTTATTTACCATATATTATTCTATTCTTTCCAATAACCCATTCATCTCTCCATCTCTCCAAACCCTTAAGCTGTATTGCCTCTCTTCCCAAAAGCTTCATTTTCTTCATCATCCATTCACCAAAACGCTTCACCCTCTTCATAAAAAGTGCTCCTCTCACCATTCTGGTCACTTCTATGGTGACAGTTTCGTCTAACCCCAATTTCGTTTTTTTCTTCTCTTTGTTGTTGGTTGCAGGTACATCATGCCTCCAAGGAGAGACAGAGTAAAAGATGCGGCAGAGGTGTCCCGTCCTTGAAAAGGAGCTCATCGAATGGCTAACGCTCATGATATTCTGTTCGAGGATGATGCCCACCAAAGAAAGTACTCAATGTTTTTAAAGCGTATGATAAGCCCCACCTGGTACATTTGCAATGAAACATTGGATAGCTTAGGATTAAAAATTGAAGTTCATAGAAAGTTTCATGTCCTGGGTATGTTGGAATTTATGCAATTTGGAGCGCCGACATATGAGGGTTTAACATTTGAGTTTTTAAGTACTCTAGAATTTCAGCTGAAACACAGGTCGACGGGGTATGATGATGAGTATTTTGGTAAGTTGAAAATCCGTATGTTTAACATTGACCATTCACTGTCAGTTGCTGAGTTGGGAGCGGTTCTAAAAGTTCCTAGTTTCGGACCCGGAGTTCCCCCAACAAATTTTAGTGCAGGAGACTTTTGGAAAGCTATCACGAGAAGAAACGACTATGTCGCAAAGGCGGAAAAAGCGTCTGGGATTCACAACCCATGATTTAGGTACGCCCAAAAGGGTTTGGCTTACACCCTTTTCGGAAGAGGAGAAAGTACTGGGGTGGCCACACAGAAGGAGCTATTCTTCCTCTATGGCATGGCACACAAAGAGCTCATTAATGTAGCTCCCTTCGCAGCTGATCACCTGAAGCGCGTTGCAAATTCCTCTTCTAGTGAAATTTCTGTAGGAGGAATGATAACACATATTGCCAATCACCTCGGGTACGGTCCACTATTAATGGGGGGACCTTCAATCTCAGGTAAAACCAAGATCGACTTAGCAACCCTTACAACCCAAGGTATGATTACTATTTATAATTACTATCATTCTTTGGTAAGTAGAAATCGACATTTGTTAGCTTTACCTGCTTCAGATTTTATTAGCGTTAAAAAAGAGGCTAATTGGTTGTATGATAGTCCTATGCAGGACAACAAAAAGCAGTTTGATGATTTTGCAGGTACGGATGGTGAAGAAGGGTATCAAGCTGAAGAGGTTCCTATACCGCATACTGGTGACTCACCGAATCAGGAGACCGATTCATGGAGCATGACTAAAAAAGAATGGGATTGGATGCAGAGTGAAATGTGCTACCTCCGGAGTGAGCAGAAAAAGCAAGGAGACAAGCAAACCTGATAGAGGAATGAGCAGATCCACCAAGGGAAACTCATAGGAAAAATGCATGAATGGATACGACAGATGAGGCTGCAAGACTAGCCTCCTCCTCAGTGATCATTGTGAGTCCCCTTCTACACTAGTTCTTCAACAGTGAGGACACTATTTAGTTCAGGTGTGGGGGTATTTATTTAGGTGTTTTGTTTTGTTTGTTTTATTTTTCTTTCATTTATGTTAATTCTATTTTGTGTCCGTAGTGTTTGTGGTTAATTATTTGAAGTTACAATCGAAGTCATTTGTGAAAACACCCCCGAGCTGAACTGAGAAAATTAATGATGGTAGTATGGAGCGTTTGTTTTATTTTTGCGAGTGAAGTGAGGTGAAAGTATATAGAGTCGAGTGAAAATAAACTGGTTGAAGAAAGTAGATTAATCTTGACGTTGACGTATAACACAAACACACTGAGTCTTTTGAGTAAGGAACGAGTATGACATGTAGATTTTTGCCATGGTACTTGGATCTGAGAAGTACTCCCTAAGTAGTTTATACTGACAGTCGAGCTTAATCTATACTAATTGTTTGTGCAAGGTTGATGGGAAAAAAATTGAGAAAAGGCACCGAAAAAAAAAATACAACCATACAATTGATCCTTCTAAGTTGGGTAACCCTCGCCCGGTTATTCAGCCTAACGGCGGTTGAACCTAAAAGCCGTCCGTAAGGGACAAGGAAATAATGGTGCCCAAAAAAAATATGTTGATAAATCTTGTGCATGCAATGAAAAATCATAAAAGCCTTAAAGTGATTATGCGAATGAAAAGGGTGGAAAATCGAAAGATAAGACCTAATCCCAAAGCATAGTCGGAGAGGTTACCGAAAAGAAGATTGAGGTCCGTGGTGTTACCGCGGTTCAGTGTTTGTGCGATACTTTTATTAAAAGAGAAGTACCAGGAAGTACCTGTCCGATGACTTGGAATGAAAACTCACGTACAAGTATCATCATTTCATCTCGAAGTTTTAAGCTAGTGGATTAATGAGTTTATGCAAGTTTTTTGCTTGAGATCAAGCAAAAGTTCAAGTTCGGGAGAGTTTGATCAGCGGTCTTTAGTAGTATATTTCAAACAGTTTATATCGTTCGTTTCGTATGTTTGTGTTTGTTTTGAGTCTTTTGATTATATTTTCATCTTGGTTTTCATATTTTGTCAAGAAAATCATGTTTCGATATTTTTATCATTTTTATCGTTGGTGCGTGTGATTTGGTTGTTTTGTCAGTGTGTTTTCAGGCTCGCGATAAGCTGGTATTCAGACGCCATTGCGAAGACTTCCGAGTGCAGAAAAATGTTGAAAAAAGAGATACCAGAAACCTGACATGGGTGCCCGTGTCACATGACACGGCCCGTGTCAGGAGGTTCATAATAAGTGTCGCTCCCAGGATTTTCATCCTATTACAAACGCGAAAGTGGCGTGGAAAAGGTAGAGTCGCCAGCTAGGCATTTTTATCCCGAATGAATGGGAAAGATAATGTTGCACAAACCCGAGGAAGAAAAGGAAAGGACAAGGTCCTGTGAACCACAGATCTGGGTCCGGAAGTCGGTTACGACCTGGGAAGGTATTAGCACCCTAGACTGTCTTTCGTTCCCAATGGGATCCACGCTTGTTTGTCTGTTTCAAAGGGTGAGAAAAAAGATGTTGTTGAACAAAAGAACTGCTAACTGGAATTGGAAATGAGGAAGGGAACTGAAAAAGAAAATAAAAAAGAAATAGGGAAATGTAGGGAAAATAAAGAATGTGCTCGAACGGGCCCTACCCCACTGCCTACGTACCTCGTCGGGAGAATGAGGATCAGAGTCGACGTAGTTCGCCTAAATAAGGCGGGAACTATTTGTTTGTGTTTTTAATGCGCTGGAACTGCTTATGCCTATGCTCAGGTGTTGCAGGCTCGCCTTGAACGAGAGCGTTACCGTCTTGCAAATGAGACAAGTCATCGCAAGTTTGCGTTGATTGTGAGTGAGATGAGAAAAGAATTTCCGAAGGAAAAGACGATTCTTCTTTGTTGTTTTGTCTTTTAGAGAAGTGTTTTCTGTTTATTGTTTGTGAACCTTCTCATACTAAGACTTGTTCATCGTGGTAGATGACTTACACCTTGCCCCGAGACAGGACATGCATAAGTAACCCACGGCAAAGTCTCGTGTCGTACGAGAAGACTAACCTTTATTAGGTGTTTTTTTACTTTTCTTCATGAGATTAGTGAGAAAGACTCAAATCCAGAAAGGAAAAAACTAAGGGGGACGAAGACCAACCCTAAGTTATTTATTGCATGCAAAAGGAGATCCTATGGTTAATGAGGTTTTCTAATCCTAATGATAAAGGAAAATAAGAAAAGAGAATTAGAATGCAACTTAATTCCTAAGAAAGCTAAGTTGATTCTAACAACGGGGAAAGCCTAACAAACACAAGTATGAAATGTAAGGCAAGTGCAAATTAAATGCATAAAGAAGTAAAAAGAGTAAGTTGTAGAGACCTTACCTCAACCTCTCTACAAAACAAAGGTTAGCTTTATAATGAATAAAATGAAATAGATGATTTAATGACAAACAAGTCCTAGCATAAGGAATGACCTAAACTATACTCAAACTTAAGCCTAAGGATGCCTAAAAGCTAAGCAAAGCTTAAAGTCAGCACCTACTCCAGTGCCCTAGCCCACAATCAGCTACCACATGCCACTAACAACACAAATAGCCTATTATAGCTACCAAACAGCATGGAAATAGGTGTAAAAAGTTTCAAACAAGGCAATTCAACATACATTTTACAACATCTATTTTAAAACATAGCAGTGAAAACATGTGTCGCTCCCTGGATTTCCATCCTGGTACAAACGCGAAAGTAGCGCGGAAAGAGGTAGAGTCGCCAGCCAGACATTTTTATCCTGAAGGAACGGGAATGGTAATGCTACACAAACCAGAAGAAAAGAAAAGGAAGGACAAAGGTTCTGCGAACCAAAGAATCTGGGTTCGGGAGTTGGTTACGACCTGGGAAGGTATTAGCACCCCAGGAAGTTCGCCGTACTCGACGGGATCCACGCTTGCAAAGAAACTGTTTCAAAGGGGGAAAGAAATGAAAGTTGCTGCAAAGAAAAGGAACTGAACTGGATAAAAGAAAAGAAAGGGGGGAAATGTAGGGAAAATAAAAGAGTGTGCTCGAACTGGCCCTACCCGCTGCCTACGTACCTCATTTGGACATCAGGATCAGAGTCGCCGTAGTTCCCCTAACTAGGGGTGGAAAGAATTGCTTGTGTCTTAAGGCTTGAACTACCCATGTCAATGCTCAGGTGTTGCAGGCTCGAATGAAGAGTGTGTTACCGTCTTGCAAAATGACAAGTTGGAGCATGTTCGCGTTCAGAGTGAAAGTGATGAGAAGAGAAGTCCCGAAGGAGACACTTATTGTTTGTTTATGTTTTTTAGAAGTCTTTTAGGATTGTGGCACAAGAGAGTGAACTCAAGCTCTTTTCCATGGAATGTGTACTTGCTACTACATTCCAAGATGGAATAATAGAACAGGCACACCGAGTAAGGAGAATTTATCCAAGACTCGTTTCCAAGGGCTAGGGCCTAAGCGCACTAACAGGTTGAACTTATTAAATGTTTTAGTGATTAAGAATGAAGAAGTATTTTTATGGCTTTCTTGATGAAAATGACCTCATTATCAGACATGTGCATCATGCTAGACAAATGTATTATTCCAAGATGGAATGAATACATATGCCCCATGGAATAAGGCTATACACAAGAGGTCACTTACTTCTTTATTAAGGTTTTTTTAGGGTTTTTGTATGAAGATGAGAAGAGAAAAGAACCAAAGGAACAAAAGGTAAAAGCCTAATGGGAAAGACTAAACCTAAAGTTATCATGCAAAGGAGGTCCTAAGGTTAGTGTGGTTTTAAGTCTATCCTAATGAAGAAGAAGGAAAGAAAAGGAAAGAAGATGAGAAGAAAGGAAGAGAACAACTTACTCCTCTAAAGGAGATAAATTGCTTCTAAAGGGGGAAGATGAAGAGTTGAATCACAAGATGGCATAAGGCACATCAACAATCCAAAATAAAAAGCAAAGTAAAAAAGAAGAGATGAAGAGTTGAAATGTGGATAAAATCCACAATTCACTTACCATTGCACCTACAAATGTTAGAAAAATTTCCAGCACATATTCAGCACATCAATCAAATGCTAACATATCAACACAATTCATGGAATTAACATGTTCAAAGTTTCCAGAAAACAAGGTCATCAAACATGCCGAACTTTAAAAATACATGAATTCACGTGTCGAGAAAATGAAAGCATACATCAACCAACAAGAAAACTACCCTAAACAAACATATAAAATGATCACACAATGATCCACAGAGACTATGGCAAGTATGAGAGGCAAACAAACTCAAAACAGCTCAAAAATGCCATTCTGCTTCAGTGTTAACCGGTTAACCAAAAGCGTTAACCGGTTAACCAACCTAAACCTGTAGCAAATAAGTCAGAAAACAGACGCGTTAACTGGTTAACCTATAGCGTTAACCGTTAACACTGTGCAAACAACAGGAAAAACCTGCAGAAAAGAGGCAGTCCAAACCAGCTTATTTCAATAATCCACAAACAGTCCAGCAATCAATTATGCACGGAATAACAAGATGAATTCACATTAATCAACCACAATTGTGTTCATAAACATTAACATGTAGATCCAATCACAAAGCAACCAACAATACAAGCAAAACAAGCAATTAGCACAAGCACATGGTGGATCTACAACACAAGCATGCAAATAAGCTAAAAACAAAGATGGATCTGAACTTAACCAACCTACAAAGCTGAGATCTGCTTTGGTAAGTGTTTTTCAAGCTGGAAATGATGAATCTCACGGAAAACTTCGAAGATCCGGTGCTATTCTTCACACACAATGCAAAATAAATGCAAGCTAAGGATCTTGATGCAAGAACTTAGTTCCAAAAGCACTTCTAACCACCAAATCAGATTTGAACCAGTAGTAAAACTAGAAAATGGATGCAAAGAAGCTATGGATGAAGGTCTAGGTCCAAGATCAACAAATTTCAAAGCAAAATTTGATGATCTTCAAAGAAGAGGAACTTTGAGTGATTTGGAAATTGGGAGAGAAAGTGAGAGAATGGTGAGACAGTAGTGAAAATTCAGAAATGAAAAGTGTGAATTATGAGAGAGTTTTTTTTCTTGGTTTGGAGGGAAATGGGATAAATAGTCTCGAGGTTTGGGGCCCAAAAATTTGGTTTGGAGTCCAAAACAATGGTTTGGAGTTAGCTTAGAAAGGTGATTAGGGTCTAGCTTTGGAATTAGGCTTGGTAAACTCTCTAGATCCTTCTCCATAATTCCCAATTAATTCAAAAGAAATAAAATCAGAAAAATGAAAAATGGAGCCAAAAACACATATGCTGAACTTGTTGGAAAATTCAAATTTTTGCAGCCGTTAACCGGTTAACCAAAAGTGTTAACCGGTTAACGCAGGAAAATTTTGAATTTTCCCTCCTTTTGGTGGGAAACTCCAAGAATACATCTGTGCCAACAATTTTAATTTGATCTTGATTCTCAATCCTCCCAGGGCCTTAACCATGATATGGATCTTGTACAAAAGGTCATGTGAGCTTTCTGCTAGGTCACTTGGCTCTTGACTTTGACTTGCAAAAATCGTGAGTTCCTGGATGATTGATCATATGCCTTATGCTAGAACCTGTGAATGTTATGCTTCATTTTTCTATGCAAAAATGCTAAGGATACGACATGCTTATGATGCTTATGATATGATGATGCTAAAAAGAAAAGAGCAAATTTGGGGTGTTATAGCTGCCCCTATTTAAGCAACTGTTAATCTGAAAAGGACGAGAGCATCGGTTGTCGGCCGTTCGAGATGAACTGTGGTTGAATACCAAAAAGACCTGAAATTTGCAGTTCTAGTGGAAAATTCAGAAATGGGAAATAAACCCAACCAAATAATGCTATGGATGACTGAAGTGCAAATAAAGCAGACGAGCTCCTTCTAATTTGAATTGTTACGCCGAATAAGGAAAACTTAGACAGACAAGTCTTCTTCAAGAAAACCTGTTACGCTAGGAACTGGACATACGAGCCCTCTTCAAATAAACCTGTTACGCCAAGAATTGGACATACGAGCCTTATTCAAGTAAACATGTTACGCCAGGAACTGGACATACGAGCTCTCTTCATACATTTTACTAAAATATATGACTTGAGACAGACGAACCTCCTTCGGATAACCCGTTACGCCAGGACCGGTGATGCACTTAAGTTTGTGGGATAGACATGCATAATCAAGATAGACGAACCCTCTTCATATATCCTCCGTAGATATATGGTCTAAGAAAAACGAGTCTTCTTCGAGCAAACCTGTTACGCCAGGTGCGACATTAGGATTGGACAAACCCTCTTCACGAATCTTGCATAGATAAGTGCTGCTTGAGACAGACGAACCTCCTTCGGATAACCTGTTACTCCAGGACTAGTAACCATTTTAACGTTTAATCCCACCGTCAGGATTTAGAACCTCTTAAATACAGACGAGTATTGGATGATCATCAAGGAAACACAAACGAGTGCCCTAAGTCAAAGATACGGACGAGTATTTGACGATGATCAAAGAAACACAGACGAGTGCTTCAGGCAATGATACAGACGAATATCAGCCACTGATACGGACGAGCATCAGACATCCAACACAAACGAGCATTTGGAGTAGCAATACAGACGAGTACCAGAGATCCAACATAGACGAGCATTTGGAGTAGCGATACAGACGAGTACCAGAGATCCAACACAAACGAGCATTTGGAGTAGCAGTACGGTCGAGTACTAGAGTGATTATCAAATCAGTACATACGAATATAGGCTAACAAAGACGAGTGCGAGGGATGATACAGACAAGTATCCAAACAATGAAAACAAGCTTCAAATAGATAACAAAACACATACGAGTGCTGGAGAATGCATACGAGCACCAAACAACTAACAATACACACACAGGCGAGTACTAGAGAATGCATACGAGCATCAAACAACTATTAAACACGAACGAGTGCTGGGGAGTGCATACGAGCATCAAACAACTATCAAACACAGACGGGCGCTAGGGAGTGCATACGAGCATCAAACAACTATCAAACAAAGACGAGCGCTGGGGAGTGCATACAAGCATCAAACAACTATCAAACACAGACGAGCGCTGAGGAGTGCATACGAGCATCAAACAACTATCAAACACAGACGAGCACTGGGGAATGCATACAAGCATCCAACAAATGCCTGATTGGCAATAAGAATCACAACTCTGCAGGGGAGAACCAGGTCAGGAGGCTTTGATGATGCTTAACTCTTTCTAGGGGGATGAATAACTGTTTGTATCATCACATTGACCTAAAAATAAATTGGAGACTTCTATGGGGAATATTTCAATGATGGGAGTAAATCTCAAACATGACTCTGTGGGGAACAACCATCTTCAGACTTGGCTGGGGAAGATGCTTGGTTAAATAACCCTTGCGGGGAAATGAATAATGACATTTTGAACTCTGTGTTGAAATCAGGCGTTCACCTGCATGCTAGAAATACTTCACTTGTGGAAAGATAATCCGCTTGGAGATGAAAGCTCTTCAAATAGCCTTGGAGTTCTGCGGGGAATTTCATCTTCTCCAACTTAGCTGGGGAACAATCTGTGCCTGGGGAGTGTAAACACCCCAAATTTTACCTCACCCATTCACACCATGGCTTGTGATATCTTCATATGCATAAGTTCAATCATGACATCCCATATTGCATTTTTGCTTCACTGCATTGATTCTAAGTCATCTGCATCTAGGGTTTGTGATCTGAGCCATCCCTGAGCTACTTGAGCCACTTCAAAGGTCTTCAATCATTTCAAGGGGGTCCATGTGTGTTCAAGCATCATATTATATCCCCACAAAGTCAAGAAAGTCAAAGAATCACAAGAACTGAGAATGGCATGGAAGCAGAGCCAGGTTTAACTGCACAGATGACCTAGAATTAGGGTTTTGGTTTCAAAGGCCATAACTCCAAATTTTTTGGTCATTCTTGTTTCTATTGGTCTCTATATGGTATAAGGATCATGCATATCAATTTTCATGAAGAAATTCCATGGGGAAGGCATCTAATCAAAAGTTGACTTCTTGAGCAAGTCAGTGCAAAATCAGGGCATCTGAGGCCCCCAATGACCCAACCAAAGGGTATTCTTCATCATTTTGAATGTGTATGATCTTTATTTGATCATAAAAGATGTTAGAAGTTCACAAAATTGAAGAATTTCAAGCCATTTGCAAAGTTGCCTTTTTGGGAAAATGACTTGTAATGTAAACTTGCCATTTTGGGAAACTTTTTCAACCCTTTCTTTTTGATTCAAAAATGCTTCAAATGGGAAAACTTTGGTCATGAAAGTTGTAGAATGGATCATTCCCTTTTCAAAAAGTACAAGAACGCATTCTAATTCATTTTGGATCAAAAGTTATGGCTTGTCAAAGTTGGGAAAAATCACATAATTTCAAGTTATGTACCAAAGAGGCAAAGTTGCAAAATCCCTTGCCAAGGTAAAATGAGACCTCAAAGTGACTTCTAATCCTTGCACAAACATAAACCATTGCCTAAAATTCAGAATGCACCAAGAGTTTTCCCATTTTCATGACTTGTGGATCAAGAAATCACAAAGGGGGCCAAAAGTCACAAAGTTGCAAAACCTATGACAAAGCCTAATCCACTTGCTGCCTTGCCTCTAGTCCATTTCCATGGTTCTCCCTAAACTCAGCTGAGCCTAACCATGCCCCTATCACAGCCTTACATTTTCCCATACCTCAAGTACACCTAACATTGACTTTTTGCATAAAGACCCATACCAATCAAGCTAGGCCAGACCAACTCCTCTGACCTATCCAAGAGTGATAAGTGGACCAAATGCAACACAACACAACAGACACACAAGCCTGAAACACTCTCCAAGCCATAGCTCCAAGCTTTTCCCTCTTATGCATTTTCATTCGAAACACATCACACAGGCATCAAACATAAAAACAAACTCCATAGAACATCTCAGCATGTCTCACTGATCATCCCTGACCCTTCACCTTGCCCTGAAACTCCCTGAAATCAAAACACGATTTCCTCCCCTCTCTGAACAGAACTTGATCAATCTCACAAATCAGCCATTCTAAACTCCAACCAAGCTTCATAACTTCCTCAAGAGGATCATTGGGACCATTTTGAAGCAAAGAGGCAAGCAGAAAGCTCCTGGACTGAAAGCTCAATCTCAGGTAACATGATGAACAAATTTTCCAGAACCTTGATTTCTTGTTAGAATGCTGTTCTATATGTTGCCCTGATCATGGGGATCTATTTATTTTTGAAAATGAGCCAGAAACAAGCATGTATTGACTATCTGAAAGTTTGCCCGTGAAAATGTTTTGCTTTGATTCTCCTTGCTCATGCTTGATAAATGATGTTTGATGATGGATTTGAGTTTAGTTTTGATAGGAGATGGTTTCTGGGCAATTAATTTGGGTTGGGGTGGCCTGTAGTGGAAGCTAGGTATTTGGTTTCGCCGGAGAAGACGACCGGAGCACTGTTCCGGTCGTCTGAATGTGTTTAGCCCTAATTACGTCATTAATGAGAGTTTAAACGTGGATCGTAGATGCGTTTGACTTAGGTTGACTCCCGCGTGAACGAATGGCCTGGATCTCTCATTAAAACCCTAACCTCACTCAATTAATTTAATTAATCCAGTTTAATTTAATTGGCTCAGTTTGAATTCCAGCCACAGGATCTGGCGCGCAGTCAATCCCCCTTTCCCCAGAATCAATCCTGGCCCTTCCCTTTGCATACTTCCATTTATTTTATTTTTTATTTCATTTAATTTGATTTATCTTTCACATTTTATTTAAAATAGTAAAACACCTTTAAAAATTATGAAATTTTTTGTCAAAGATTTCATTAATTTTTAAAACCCAAAAATATTTTTATTTTTTTTTTTTGCACTGAAAATTATTTTTAAATCATTTAAATGTTTATTTTTAATTAGTTAATGAAAATTAATTAATTAAAAATACATTTAGGAATTTAAAAATCACAAAAAAATTCATATTCCATTTAGAAACATTTAGAAACATTGTCCAACTCTCAAACCAAATTTCTTTTTTGTTCTTGATGCCTTTTGATCATTTGCATTGGATTTAATTTCATTTTTAGGCAATATTTTGTTTCAAACTTCAAAAATTCTTTTTTGCCTAACCATTGAAAGTTGGATGATGATTCTTTTTGCATTGCACTCTTCATAGCATGTAGTTTATAGGATAAATTTAGTTTGAATTGATCTTGCATTTTCAATTTGTTTAGCATTTTTCTTGGTGAAGTACCCCAAAACCCTAGCAATCTTAGGAAATTCATAACTTTCAATAGGTTAAGAGTTGAATCCTCTCCTTTGGGCAGTGAGTTTGTATAGGTTGAGGGTATCTTTGATTGTATTTTCATATTTTTATCATGTCATTTGCTTCTGGTTTTGGATTTTTGTTTTGCATGATGCATGTAACCCTAATTTGTGCCTTCCTTTGCATCCATTTTTCATTTGCTTGCATCCAATGACTTGCCATGACATTTTGTGCATTCACATGATTCATAATACATCTTAGGACATATTAGAATCATGTTTTATCATTGCATCTTTCATTTTCCATGTTGTATGTCCATTGCATTTCATAAACATTTCATGAACTTTCATGGTTCAAAACATGCCTCATTTGCATCCTCATGCTTGTATGATCATTCTCATCTCTTGTCATGTGTTTGCATCATCTCTTGACATCATTTACATCATGTTTATGCCTTTGACTTTGGTTTGCATCATGGAATTTCATCTCCTTTGCATTGCACTTCATTTCTTTTGCTAACTTTTCAGGTGGTAAGTTGTTTGAGAAGTGAATTTGCCTTCACTTCTCACAAACTTCTTTTCATCTCTTTCATACTTTCTTTGCTGCATTTTGTATGTGTATTAGAGTGAGCTTGCTCATTCATGTTCATCCCTTACTTTCTTTCTTCAAGCAACTTGTCTTCTTAAGTGAAGCAAGTTGTTTTGCTTCTCTTTGCCCATTGCTCCTTTCATCTGCTTCTTGGTGGTTTCTCTGAAGATCTTTCTTCCTTAGGCCTCATTGACCCTAGGATCCCCAAGCATGATAACAATTAGGGTTTATTTAGTCCCCCATTTAACCTTTTTACCTTTGTGTCATCATTGAGTCTTCTCTTCTCATCTCATAATCAGGGACTAAACCCTAAAGGCTTTAAGGCTTTGTGATTAAGCTTATGTCTGCATCCTTCTATTAGGATGGAGTGTATAAATTTAATCCTAAGTGTTAAACCCTTAATGTGTTTAAATCCTTTAATCAATTCACCTAATAATCATCAAGACATCAAGCTTGTAACTTGGGCCTTGCATTAGGGTTCTAATTCTTCCTTAATTGGTTAAGAAGGACTAACCCTAGTGTTAATGGACAAGTCCCCATCAAGTTGTCTTACAAACCATAAAAATCACTTATCCATCTTATCATTAATTAAAATTCATCAAATAAAGGCTTTGTTTTGTCATGAGGTTAATCCCTAATCATGGATTAAGTTGAGGAGTCTTTCTCAGCTTAAATGTTCTCATCTATTATCCTTCTATTAGGATGGTGTAATGAGTCTATTAAATCCTTGATTATGGCTTAAACTCATTACTTAACACTAAACAAAAACAACAAAAACATTTAAATAATCACAAGTAGGTTAGTGATCTTAATCCTACATCAGGGTGATTAAGTGTGAGATGCTGACTTCACACTTAAGGTATTCTCATTACCCCTAATCAGAGGAAAGATGTGATGAGTTTACTAACCCATTGGTTTAGGCTTAAGCTCATTAACTTATGACAAACTTCAAAAGCAATAAAAGATTGAAAACACAAAAACAAACAATAATCGTCTCCTTTGGGATTCTTTTCTCACCTCATTCACTCACAAGCGAGAACTTTCTTCTTCCGTCTAATGCAAGACAGTTTGCACCTGAGCCAGACAGGTCATACACTTGAGCATAGACAAGCAAGCAGTTCACAAGTCAATTTACCCCTTTCAGTCTCTTTGGGTTGAACTACGGTGTTCTGACTTCCTCATTGCACGAGAGGATACGTAGGCATAACTTAACAGTTATCGAACAAAAGTCTCTGTTTATTCCCCCTCTTTCCAGCATTATTCTTTAAGCCTCATAGTCTTGAGCATTTCACTCCTGTTCTTACACTGACACTCCACATATACACCTCACATTTATTTTACACTGACACTTGCATTCTTTCCAACTTTGATACACAGATTGCACTGACACTACCCCTTTAAAACACAAATCTTTTAAGCGTGGATCCCGTCGAGTACGGCGGACAATCTGGGTGCTAATACCTTCCCAGGTTGTAACCAACCCCCTTTCTCAGTCTCTCTGGTTCTCAACCGTCTTATCCATATCTTTCTAGGTCTATGCAGCATTACCTTTCCTCTGGGATAAAAATGCCTAGCTGGCGACTCTTGTCTTCTGAGTTCACCCCTGTGTGTTCTCTTTCTCTTTCGCCGACCGTTCGCGTCTGTACCCCTCTTGACCAGGTGTCATTTGGTGGGAGCGACAGGGAGATATGACACCATCCTGCAAAACCTGCAACAACAGTATATACACATGTGCCCCGGGGATTTGCATGGTATGATTTGTTCATCCATTATCATCCGACACTCAAAGATAGTTTTAAATGTTTCCCTGCAATGTTCGTTTTGCCAAAAATTCAGGACATTTTTGCAAACAAAGTAAACAAAACACAACACAACTTTTGACTGAATATTCATTCATTGAAGGGCCTCTGAATAGGCAAAGTTTTACATCATGAAGAAACTACCTTGAAAGAGGTAGCTACCATAAAATTGAGAAAAGAATTTATCCTAATGGCAATGTACAAGGCATTCCAATGAGTTTCCTTCCTGCTATGACCAACATGTCTTCAAGACTTTCCATTCTTGCCTTCACTTGCTGAAGAAGATAAGGGGATTGATTCCTACCCTTCTGATATTTCCAGACTGTATGAAACGATGACTCGGTTCAGATTACCCAGATCGTAGTTGTTTGCTTATTCCCTTGTTATGCGTGGATCGCCCTTTCGGGTTTTCAATCCACCGGGATACCCTTTTTTCCCTGAGCTGTTCGATGTGGCTTTTCAACTCAGCGGGTGTACATTTTTTTATATATTTATTTTCCCTAACTTTTTCCCGAGCTTTTTATTCTGTTTTTGGCTCGCCGAGATGCCTTTTTCTTGCCTGGACTTTACTTCTGTTTTTGTGTCCAGCGGGTCTTTTATGCGAATTATTTTTTAACTGCGTCCGAGTTAACAGGGGATTGGAAGTCTTTTCCATCCATAGTGTTGAGCATCAGTGCCTCACCTGAGAAAACTTTCTTTACTACGAATGGGCCTTTGTAATTCGGGGTCCACTTGCCCCTATGATCTGAACCTGGAGGAATGATCCTTTTGAGTACAAGCTCGCCTACTTGATAGTCTCGAGTACATACTCGTTGGTCAAATGCTTGCTTCATTCTCCTTTGATAAAGCTGACCATGATAGATGGTTTCTAATATCTTTTCCTCAATTAGACACAACTGATTATATCGAGCATGTACCCACTCAACCTCATCAAGCTTTACATCCATCATTAACCGCAAAGAAGGAATTTCTACCTCAACAGGTAAGACTGCCTCCATGCGATATACCAGGGAGAATGGAGTTGCCCCAATTGACGTCCTGACTGACGTTCGGTACCCATGCAGTGCAAATGGTAACATTTCATGCCAATCTTTGTAAGTGACAACCATTTTCTGCACAATCTTCTTAATATTCTTGTTAGTTGCCTCTACCGCGCCATTCATCTTTGGCCGGTAAGGAGAAGAATTGTGATGTTGAATATTGATGTCCCGGCACAGCTCTGCCATCATCTTGTTGTTCAAATTGGAACCATTATCAGTAATGATTCGCTCGGGCACTCCGTATCTGCAAATGATATCTCTTTTCAGAAATCTGGCTACCACCTGGCGAGTGACATTGGCATAAGATGTTGCTTCAACCCATTTGGTAAAATAATTAATCGCAACCAAGATGAAACGATTACCATTTGAAGCAGTAGGCTCTATCTTCCCGATCATGTCAATGCCCTACATAGAAAAGGGCCAAGGAGATGACATGACATTGAGCGGGCTTGGAGGAACATGCACCTTGTCTGTATATATCTGGCATTTGTGGCACTTACGGGCGTACTAGCAACAATCAGCATCCATTGTTAACCAATAGTACCCTGATCTCAATAACTTCTTAGCCATTAAATGCCCTCCTGCATGAGTATCGAAGGATCCCTTGTGGACTTCCTGCATCAACAGGTCTGCTTCGTGTCTATCCACGCATCTGAGCAAGACCATATCAAAGTTCCTCTTATACAGAACTCTGTCTGTATTCAAGAAGAAGCCAGCAACAAGTCGTCTCAAAGTCTTCTTGTCATTGGATGGTGCCCCATTTGGGTATTCTTGTTTTTCCAGGAAAATCTTGATATCAAAGTACCAAGGTTTCTCATCAAACGATGCATCTACAGAGAAAGGATAAGATGGTGCGTCAAGCCTGGAAATGTCAATTCTAGGCACATAGTTCCAACACAAGACATTAATGGATGAAGAAAGAGTAGCCAATGCGTCGGCAAATTGATTCTCATTTCGTGGAATATATTGAAGCTTAACCGTTGTGAAGAACGTCAACAGTCTTCTAGCATAATCCCTGTAAGGAATTAAGTGTTCCTGATGTGTATACCACTTGCAAGTAATCTGGTTGATAACGAGGGTTGAATCTATGAATATATCGAGGGTCTTAATCCGAAGATTAATAGCCTCCTCTATTCCCATTATGCACGCCTCGTATTCCGCTTCATTGTTGGTGTAGCCAAAAGTAATTCTGGCAGCGAAGGGAAAGTGAACACCTTCGGGAGTAATAAGAACAACACAAACTCCATGTTTGTTGATATTGACTTCCCCATCAAACATCAACTTCCATTTGGATTCAGGGTCAGGCCCCTCCTCCGAAAGTGGTTCCTCGCAGTCTCTTGCCTTGAGGTACATGATGTCCTCATCAGGGAAATCAAACTTCATTGGCTGGTAATCGTCTTCAAGTGGTTGTTGTGCAAGATAATCTGACAATACACTTCCTTTGATGGCTTTATGGGAAGTATATTGTTTGTCATACTCTGTTAATATCATTTTCCACCTTGCAACCCTTCCGGTTAATCTTGGATTCTCGAAAATATACTTGACAGGGTCCATTCTTGAGATTAACAATATGGTGTGGGTCAACATGTACTGTCTCAGTCGGCGAGCAGCCCATCCCAAAGCGCAGCAAGTTTTCTCGAGCAGTGAATAACGGGATTCACAGTCGGTAAACTTTTTGCTAAGGTAATAAATAGCATTCTCTTTTCAACCAGAATCGTCATGTTGGCCTAGCACACACCCCATCGACCCTTCTAACACAGTCAAGTACATGATAAGTGGTCGTCCTGGAACTAGAGGCATTAGGATCGGAGACTCCTACAAATATTATTTTATCTTTTCAAAGGCTCTTTGACAATCGTCATTCCACCTGACCGTTTGTTCTTTTCTTAACAATTTGAAGATTGGCTCGCATGTGGCAGTTAGTTGAGATATAAACCGAGAAATGTAGTTCAATCTCCCTAAAAACCCACACACTTCTTTTTCTGTTTTTCGTGCAGGCATGTCTCGTATTGCTTTTACTTTTGCAGGATCTACCTCAATCCCCCTTTGGCTAACAATGAAACCCAGCAACTTACCAGAATGCACTCCAAAAGTGCACTTGTTTGGATTCAACCTCAATCTATACTTTATCAACCTTTCAAACAGCTTTTTGAGATTGACCAGATGTTCTTCTTTGTCCCGGGACTTGGCAATCATATCGTCCACATAGCACTCGATTTCCTTGTGTATCATATCGTGGAACAAATTTACCATAGCCCGTTGATACGTTTCCCCGACATTCTTCAACCCAAAGGGCATAACCTTATAACAGAATGTACCCTACGGGGTAATGAACGTCGTTTTCTCCATATCTTCCGGTGCCATCTTAATCTGATTGTACCCGGAGAAACCATCCATGAAAGAAAATACCGAGAACTGAGCGGTGTTATCTACCAGCACATCAATGTGAGGTAATGGAAAGTCATCCTTTAGACTTGCTCTGTTTAGATCCCGATAATCAATGCACATTCAGACCTTGCCATCCTTCTTTGGTACAAGCACAATGTTAGCTACCCAAGGTGAGTAACTAGTTACAACAAGGAATCCAGCATCCCACTACTTTTGAACTTCCTCCTTGATCTTCATTGCCATGTCAGGGCGAGTTCTTATCAGCTTTTGTTTTACCGGAGGACAGTCTTCCTTTAATAGCAGCTTGTGTACAACAATGTCAGTATCCAACCCCGGCATATCTTGATACGACCAGGCGATGATATCCACATATTCACATAGCATACCAATAAATTACTTCTTTACCTCGGCCTGCAGTCTGGCCCCAATCTTTATCTCTTTCTTTACATCCTCAGACCTGATGTTGATGATCTCTATTTCTTTCTGATGAGGCTGAATGACCCTTTCCTCTTGTTTCAACAACCTAGCCAACTCTTTTGGGAGATAGGACTGTCGAAGTCATGCATGGTCATAGCAGGAACGTTATCACAGGAATCCGAATGATCAACACTACACAAATGATGTGCCTATTTCAGAATCTGTTCTTTTCAAAAGAGACGCAAACACACAAAACACTGAAAAAAGAACACATTGCCATTTTATTTGTTTTTTTGTGAAAAATTTAAAATGATAGAAAGAGAACACAATTTGCTTGAAAAATGTCTTTTATTTATGGTGAAAACAAATGCATTAAAAGCATGGTGGCCCTACAAATGGATCCATGCACCTTGGGCAGAGTGTAGGATTTGACATGCAGTATGATAAAATGGAAACAAGAAAATTACTTTGAATGCCAAGTAACTTGAATAAAATCTTCAGCAGACCAGTTCTGGAGCTCCTCCCCAGGTTCACATGGGTGAATCCAGCTATCCAAGTCGCATTCACTATCCCCATCTTCATATTTTGCACAAATGTTGTTGTAGTCGAGCATGCCAGAACTAGTGAACATTATGGACTTACTGCCCTGAGACCAGCTAGACCATACAGGTTGATATCCAAGACCAAACTTGTCATCCTTCTTTTCCACTTCTAACAGCTTGCCCCAGCCCTGAGCGTTTCCGAATTGGACTACTTCCTTAGCTTGCTTGTAGGAGTAGATATGAGTCCCTTCCTTCTCACTGCTTTGAGCTACAGCAACTGGAGACAAAGTACTAACATTGACTGTCTCAAAAGCTTGACAAAGTGTCTCATGGGTCTCCACGTCCATTTCCACGTATTTGAAGGTCGACAGATGGCTTACGAAAATATCATTTTCACTACATACAGTAACAACTTGGCCATCTACCACATACTTTAACTTTTGATGCAACATGGATGTTACTGCGCCAGCAGCATGAATCCAAGGACGTCCCATCAGACAACTATAAGCGGGTTGGATATCCATAACATAGAATGTACTCTTGAATACCTGAGACCCAATCTTTACCGGTAGCTCCACCTCTCCAAACATAGACCTTTGTGACCCATCAAAGGCTTTTTCAATCAAATCACTGGGTCGTAAAACAATGCCATCAACATTCAGCTTCATGAGGGCCTTCTTAGGGAGCACATTGAGAGAAGAGCCTGAGTCTACCAGGACATGTGATAGAGCAACGCCCTTATACTCCATGGTAATATGTAATGCCTTATTGTGATTATGTCCCTCAGAAGTGAGATCTCTATCTGTGAACCCTAACCCATGGCTGGAGTTCACATTGGCTACCATAGCCTCCAACTGGTTAACAGTTATCTCTTGTGGTACATATGCCATTTGCAAAACTTTCAACAAAGCCTCTCGGTGAGCTTGGGAACACATTAACAATGACATAATGGATATCTTGGATGGGGTTAAATTCAGCTGTTCAACCACCTTATTGTCACTTTTCTTAAATATTCTCATGAATTCCTCAACTTCCTTTTCAAAAGTGCCCTGACTAGCGGCAGGAGTTGTCACCTCTTCAGCTGCTATCTGCTTACCATTAGCCTTTGCAGCAGCTTCACCTTCAGGATCACTTCTAAGAGCTTGAGGAGCTAAGAGACGCCACTCCGAGTAAACCCACCAACTCCTCCGACATTCACAACAGTTAGGTCAATTGTCACTGTCTTACTTTCCACCTTTTGTCCTTCTACATACACGTCTGAGCCATAGTGCCAAGGAATGGCCTTGTCATCAACATAGGGAACTGGCCCCGGAACAGTAATGGTTACTGGACTCACCTCTGGAACATATATATAATAATAATAAATATAAAGTTATAAAATAAATATAGACAATTTGATTTTTTAGAAAATAAAGTTTGAATTTTTTAAAATATAGGTTTTTATATAATAAAATAATACAAACATTTTATTTTAGAAATTATTATTTTTAGAAATTAATTAATTAAATATGAAATAAACAAAAACAAAATAATGAAAAAAATTGAGAAAAAGAACATACCTGGGGCTTGGATTCGAACCCAGGCCCTAGGCTCTCACACGCTGGACCAACAACATCACCACCAGGCCAAGCACGCCTTGGTGTTTACAATGTGAGCAGCAACCCTTTAGTTATCACCTTTCAAAAATCAAATAAAATGCAGCAAAACAAAATGGCCTGGGGGGAATCGAACCCAGGACCATTATATTCACAAGCAAACACACAAACCAGCTGAGCCACACGGGGCGCGTTCAGCATATAATCCACAAACAAACATTATATTTTAAAAACAGTTTTTGAATTTGATTTTGGCGCCATCCAGACTTTATCTTCTTCAGGATACCTGCGAAAATTCATACGAATTCAGCTGCAATTTTTCTTGCGAATTCTTTCATGTTCATGACCTGCGAAACTCAAACATCAATCAAATGGTACAATTTCATCAAATTGATTATACCAATGAATTCTTTAGGATTCATATAGTCTATCCATGTTCTTTAAATCCATTTATATTTGGTTTTTTAGGAACCCCTAATTTGGTACCTGAAACCCTAACAATGGCAGTTCATGTTCTAGGCTATGCTTCTTCAAGAAAATGTCCAGAAATCATCTATAGGTCATGACTAACACCAATCAAACAACAAAATTAGTTTATGTTAGCTAAATAAATGGAATCGAAAATTTCAAATTCAAGAGCAAAAGAGGTTCGGTTTATGCATTCAGGGATGACTTTGATGATGTAAGGCATTGAGATCGTATCAATGATGTTCAAGGATCATGTCTATGTCCTTAGATTACCTTAGTTCAACCTGCAAATAAGAATCCGAAAATTGAAATTTCAATGAAATTTTTTAATGTCAAAAGTGTTCTTGGAGGCTGCCAAAATTCGTCCCCTTGCTTGTGATCACTTGTATGTATATATTGGAAGCAAATTAGGTCAGAAAGTTGTAGGTTTATGGGCCTTGTAAAGATTACTTGATCATGAAGATTCAACTTGCTATTTTGGTCAAAAAATCACACAAATCCTTTCCTCTTTGGTTTAGCATGAATTTAAATCTCCCAATCAACTTTAAATCATGTTTATGAGTTTCTAGAATGAAAATCATATCAAATATTGATCCTTTCATATTTTATTTTGATTTAAAATGATTTTTAATGTATAAAATCAAAATAAATAAAATAAAATTAATAAAAATCTGAATAAATGATATTTGGTTCGTGCATGATGTCATGGTAGTGATTGGGTCATAAAAATGCAAGCCCATGTGGATAGAATTGGTTCTAAGACCCCATTTGCTCAATAAACCCCTCAAATATTTCCCAACTTTGCAAAGACACAAATCCATCAATTTTAAGGATATGAAGGTGTTCTTGGACATTTTGGAAATCTTAAAGAGTCCTCTAACAAACCTCTTTGGTCTCATGTCAATATCATTTACCATTTTCAAGTTATACCCTTTGGAAGATATTGACTTTTTGTTGACTTTTAAAATGACCTATAATGTCTTAGCTCATACCTTCCAAATGAAGCATTTTTAGGCTTGGCTTGTGAAACACAAAGTTGTAGAGAATTCAATTTCCTTCAAAATGAGATTTGGATGGGAAATTTTTTGATGAAGCATGTGAAAGTTATGGCTGGTCAAAGTTCAGTTGACTTTTCTTGTGAAAACCCTAATTTAGAAACTCCTTATTCTTGATGATCTGAAATCTCCTTAATGAATCATGATCAACCATTGATCAAATGATGAATTTCACTTCATATACTTGATGTTGGAAAAAAATCATGAAGTTTAACTTTGGTTTGACCACAGTTGACCTCAGTTTGACTTTTTAACTACTTTGACTGTTTTTAGCCTATCTGATCATTTGTCTGAGCAAACTTTTTGGGAAAGCCTTGAAACTTAACATAGGGATTCTTGAAGACATATAGGATGCTATGAAGCTCACTTGAAGCCTTGGAAATCCATTTAGCCTGATGAAACTCAAAACCCTAGTTTAGGATGCATTGCTTAGGAGGATGCTTTGTTTGAGGGAATTGTCAAACTTTCTGACTAATTGTGAACCTTGTGAACCTCTTGGGACACCTTGTGAACCTTGTGAACCTTGTGAACCTCTTGGGACACCTTGGTACACAATTACTTGGCTAGGGGAGGGAAACGTTTGGGGTGCAACAGCTGCCCCTGTTCAATTTTCTAAAACATGAGGAGTTAGATTGGCTTGTGTGCCATTCGTGACTTGGAAGGTTGAAGGGGATTGAACACAAAAGCCCAAAAATTTGCACTCGCCGGTGTGTAAAGTAACACTGCTGATTGGTTGTATATGCTGGAATTGGCTTAAAGATGCCACTCAGAGGAACTGGAGATGGGCTTATAGATGCCATCCATAATATCAGAAGGTGATAGTATCTTTATGTTGTCACTGGATATCAATACTAGGTCTTCGTATAGGCCGTCTCTGAATTATTCCTGTAACATGGTTTGAGTTGAATGTCAGCACTAGATCTTCGTATAGATAGTCTCTGCATTATCTCTGGGGAGAAAGAATGTCCTTCATTAGGTGTCAGTACTTAGATCTTCGTGTAGATCGGCTCTGAACTATCTTTAGGAACATACTTTAATTTAAGCATCAAAATCAAATCTTCGCGGCGATCTCTTCTGCATTACTTTTTGTAATATCCTGGGCTAAGTACAAAATCTTCGTATAGATTGTATTATCTAAATACAAACTGTTAAATAGACCATTAGAAATAAATCTTCGTAGCGATTATCTCTTTTGGAAATATCCCGGATTAGATAATAGATCTTCGTATAGACCATTTATATACCATCGCAAGGATAGAAAGAATATCAGGATTAAATCTTCGTGACAATTACTCCTGGACTTCTTCTAAAAGACTCTCTTGGATTAAGTGCTAGATCTTCGTATAGATCATTTTCACTCTATCCCAAAGATAGTTGACTATTGGAAATAAAACTTCGCAACGATTATTTCCACTGGAAATATCCTGGATTAAGCACTAGATTTTCGTATAGATCATTTATGTACCCTTCCAAGGACAACTTGAGCATTGATTATCAGAAATGAATCTTCGTAGCGATTATCCCTGAATTAAGTATCAGTACTAGATCTTCGTATAGATCGTCTCTGAACTGTTTCAAATTGTTGATAGTGTCTATCTGCCTGCAACTATCCTGGAAAGAACAAGGTTAGTTTATGCAACGTGTATGTATGTATGGCATGAGGTATTTAAGTAAATGTCTTATGCATTATGGATGTGTATTCTGTGATATGATGTAAATGATGTATGTATGAATCATGTAGCCTGAAGTATCTGGGTATCTTTGTATAATAACTGCTGGCTAGGGAAAATAAATCCCGGTTCGCTGCTGAGGGATATGAGGACTTAGTTCCTGTCTTGTTTGATAGTATGGTATTTATAACCTCCTGTTTTCGTTCTTCGTACTTCTTATTAAAGGAATAAGTTCCTAAGTATCGTGGTTGAGGATAAAAGAGATGGACATAAATCTGAGGGGAAATGTTACTTGGAGTATCTGAAAAGATTACTCTGTGGGGATGAACCGGCGAAGCTTCGTTGAATTCCTATCTCCGTTCGTCCTTAGTAAATACTATACTGCATTTTATGCATTTCTGGTAAACATCAATCATATTCAAAAGCATACATACATTCAAACATAACTAATGGACGTTTTCGTTTAGGTAAACAGGGTAAAAGTAAATCTGGATTCAAAGACGGGATTTTATTTAATTTAGAAAGTGGCCTATACACAGGCAAGTTTGTACAAGGGGGCAGAAATCCTAGTAAGAGGAATTCGTCGTAAAAGTTTTACAAAACAAAGAAATAGCTATGTGAGAAATAATCCTATTGAGTTTCAATTCTACTATTGCCATTATCTTCAAGTATCTCATCCTTTGTTGTCGAGACGGAAATGATTGGATTGATCTTTATCTGTTTGAACTTGAGTCAAGTAACACAACTGGTGGGGTTACATGAGTGATCCAACGAGACATAATCATACGCTTTGATCCCTAACTTTTGCCTGGATTGCCTTTTCAGGTTTTCAATCCACCAGGATACCCTTTTTTTGCCTAAGCCGCCCTTTCAGGTTTTCGACTTGCCGAGTGTATAAATATTTTTTATATATATCCCTAATTTTTGTCTGAACCCTTTTGGTTCGCCGGGATGCCCTTATTTTTGCCTAGGCCAGTCAACCTAGCGGGTCTCTTTTTATGCGTAGTAATTTTTAACTATGTCTGCGTTTACGGGCTGTGGAAAATCTTCACCATCCATAGTAGTAAGCATCATGGCACCTCCTGAGAATACCCTCTTGACTACAAATGGTCCTTCATATGTAGGAGTCCACTTGCCCCTAGGATCATCCTATGGTAATATGATACGCTTGATTACCAAGTCACCAGTCTGATATACCTTTTGCTTAACCTTCTTATTAAAAGCTTTGATCATCCGTTTATGGTACATCTGACCATGACAAACAGCTGCCAGCCTCTTCTCTTCAATCAAATTTATCTGGTCAAGCCGAGCCTGAATCCACTTATCTTCATCCAAGCCTACATCCTTCATGATTCTTAAGGAGGGGATCTGAACTTCAATGGGTAGAACTACTTCCATACCATAGACTAAGGAGAATGGGGTTGCCCCTATTGAAGTACGTATGGTAGTACGATAACCATGAAGATCAAATGGTAACATCTCATGCCAATCCTTGTACGTAACAATCATCTTCTGTAGAATCTTCTTAATGTTCTTATTAGCAGCTTCTACTGCCCCATTCATCTTTGGACGATACGGAGAAGAGTTATGATGCTTAATCTTGAACAGCGTGCAAAGATCAGTAATCATGGTGTTATTCAGATTAAAGCCATTATCCGTGATAATCCTTTCAGGGATGCCATACCTACATATGAGATTATTCTTAATGAATCGAGCCACAACATTCTTGGTAACAAATGCAAATGAGGCTGCTTCCACCCACTTTGTAAAGTAATCAATGGCAACCAGGATGAAACGATGCCCATTAGAAGCATTAGGCTTGATCTCACCAATCATATCAATGCCCCACATGGCAAAAGGCCAAGGAGCAGTCAACACATTCAATGGAGCTGGAGGTATATGCACCTTATCAGGATAAATCTGATATTTGTGAAATGTTTTAGAATGTTGATAGCAGTCAGCTTCCATGGTAGACCAATAGTAACCTGCTCTCAATATCTTCTTTGCTATGGTATGACCACTAGAATGAGTGCCAAAAATCCCATCATGCATGTCTTCCATAATCTCTGTTGCTTCCTTCTTATCCACACAACGAAGCAAAGTTGAATCATGATTGCGCTTGTACAAAATTCCATTACTCAAAAAGAACTTAGCAGAAAACCTCCTCATAAACTTCTTATCTTTGACAGATGCCCCTTCAGGAAACTCCTGAGCTTCAAGGTATCTTTTCACTTCATAGAACCAAGGCTTTTCCTCTCCTCCTTCAGTGTCAATTTCATTGCAGTATACAGGCTTCTCAAATCTATCAATAGTGATCTTGGGAGCTTCATCATCCCATCTAATCTCAAACATAGATGCCATGGTGGCTAGTGCATCTGCCAATTGATTCTCTCCTCGTGGAATATGTCCAAAGGTAATCTCTTCAAAATAAAGGATCAAAGACAACACATGCTCTCTATAAGGAATGAGATTTTCATGCTTGGTATCCCAATCTCCTTTAATCTGACTAACTACCAGGGTTGAGTCTCTATATACATCCAGGAATTGAATCTTCATCTCAATGGCAACTTTGATACCCATGATACATGCCTCATACTCAGCCATGTTATTAGTACAATAAAAACAAATTCTTGCAGTAATTGGGGTATGACAACCTTCAGGGGAAATGATCACAACACCAACACCATTACCAAGCGCATTAGAAGCTCCATCAAAAACCATAGTCCATCGGGATCCTTGTTCAGGTCCGTCATATTGTCCAGGTTCTTTGGTAATAATCATAATGTCTTCATCAGGGAACTCAAAACTCATTGACTGATAATCATCCACTGCTTGATGAGCCAAATTATCAGCTACCACACTACCCTTAATGGCCTTCTGAGTAGTGTACTGTATATCATATTCTGTTAAAATCATTTTCCATCTTGCTATTCGTCCCGAGAGAGCAGGTTTCTCGAATATGTACTTGATTGGATCCATCTTTGAGATCAACAAAGTGGTATGAGTCAACATATATTGTCTTAGTCGGCGAGCAGCCCATGCCAAAGCGCAGCAAGTTTTCTCGAGCAGTGAGTATCTTGTTTCATAGTCGGTAAACTTTTTGCTAAGGTAGTATATTGCCTGCTCTTTTTGACCAGACTCGTCATGTTTCCCCAACACACACCCCATTGAGTTGTCTAATACTATTAAGTACATGATCAAGGGTCTTCCATAAACTGGTGGCATCAAGATTGGAGGTTTTAAGAGATATCTCTTGATTTCATCAAAGGTTGTCTGGCACTCGTCATTCCATTCCATTACCTAATATTTCTTCAACAACTTGAAGACTGGCTCACAGGTAGCAGTTAGCTGGGATATAAACCTTGAAATGTAATTCAGTCGTCCCAAGAAACCTCTAACCTCCTTTTCAGTACGGGGAGCTGGCATCTCTTGTATAGCTTTCACTTTTGCAGGATCCACTTCAATACCTTTTCCACTGACAATGAAACCCAAGAGTTTACCAGACCTAACTCCAAAAATACACTTGTTTGGATTCAATCTTAGCTTGTATTTCTTCAACCTTTCAAACAGCTTATGCAGATGATCAAGGTGTTGTTCTTCATTCTGGGACCTGGCTATCATATCATCCACATACACCTCTATCTCATGATGAATCATATCGTGAAACAAAGCCACCATAGCACGTTGATATGTTGCCCCGGCGTTCTTCAAACCAAATGGCATCACCTTATAACAAAAAGTGTCCCACTGTGTAACAAATGTAGTCTTCTCCATATCTTCAGGGGCCATCTTGATCTGATTGTAACCAGAGAAACCATCCATGAAAGAGAATACCTTATGTTGAGCAGTGTTGTCTACCAGAACATCAATATGAGGAAGTGGAAAGTCATCTTTAGGGATGGCCTTATTCAGATCTCTGTAATCCACACACATGCGTACCTTACCATCCTTCTTAGGTACTGGTACCACATTTGCAACCCATTGAGGATAAGAAGTCATAGCTAAGAACCCTGCATCAAATTGCTTCATTACTTCTGCTTTAATCTTTTCTGACATTTCAGGACGCATGCGACGAACCTTCTGCTTCTTTGGACGACAATCTTCTTTTACCGGTAGACGGTGAACCACAATGTATGTATCCAACCCTGGCATATCTTCATAAGACTAAGCAAAGATCTCCACATAATCACATAGCATCTGGATCAATCTGTTCTTAACACCATCCTCTAATTCAGCCCCTATCTTGACCTCTTTCCTGCTTTCTTCTGTTCCCAGATTCACAACTTCGATTGGCTCTTCATGTGGCTGTATAGCTTTTTCTTCTTGTTGTAATAACCTAGCAAGCTCTACAGGTACTTCATAATCTTCCTCCTTTCCATCTTCAGCTTGATAGATCGGATTCTCGAAATTATAATTGGCAATAGTAGAACTGTTATCAACAGGATCCAGAGTGGATGAGGATCTGCATTTTAGTGATGTGGGTGTGTGTAAGAACACATAGCTGATAAAACAAAAATAAAAAATAAAAGAAAGACAAGGAGCACAATATTTACGAAAACGAAACGTCCATTGATTTTTTATTGAATGAAATATGCAAATGAAATGACATCCCGAAACAAGCATACCATTGTGCCCCGGGTAAGACACAAGGATTGAGAGTTTAATTGTTCGAAATTACAAACTTAAAATAAAAACACAGTAATAGTATTTATTCCTGACTAAAGGAGATAGGAATAACGTCTTTAGGCTTCCAATTGTTGAGCCCATCACTCAGGGTAGGAAAGATCCAATCATCCGGGTTGTAGTCTTCATGACAGTCACCCACATCATTGATTTGATCTCTTATGACCCCTTGATTGGTGATACGAATAGCACAAGCACGACGAACAGCCTTCTGAGATTCTGCAGTGAAACCCAAACCAAACTTGTCAGACTTATAAGGGATGTTGGGAAGCTGACCCCAAATAGCAGAACCACCTTTTGCAACCACAACCTTAGCATCTTTGAGGGAGGCCATTGCAGGAGGTATGTTAGTAACCATAGGAACTCTTTCATAAGTAGGAACAGACTGAGGAACAGGATCAGAGCAAGGAACAACTTCAAATGTTTGACACGGAGTTTCAACCATTTCACCCTCCATTTCTACATACTAGAAAGTATTCACGTGGCTAACCATGTACTCTTCTTTACCATAGACAATGGCAGTTTTGTTCTTTACCGGGTATTTCAACTTCTGATGCAAAGTGGAAGTCACAGCACCTTCCCCATGGATCCAGGGGCGCCCAAGCAAACAAGAATACGCAGGAAGAATATCCATCACATAGAAAGTAGAGTTGAAAACTTGAGAGCCTACTTTGATTCGGAGGTCTACTTCTCCATGTACCACTCTTCTTGAGCCATCAAAGGCCCTCACCACTACATCACTTGGTCTTAACACAACATCTTCAGGAATGAGCTTGTCCAGAACCTCTTTAGGGAGCACATTTAATGAAGAACCATTGTCCACTAGTACATGAGACAAGGTAGTGCCTTTACATTCAATGGAAATATGCAGAGCTCTGTTATGGTTTCTCTTGGCAGGAGTCAAATCAGCATCAGAAAAACTCAAACCATTATCACAAGTTAGATGTGCAACACAATTCTCAAATTGATCCACAGAAATCTCATTTGGCACATGAGCAGTCTTCAGGAACTTGATTAAGGCTTTAGCATGAGCCTCAAAACACAACAACAAAGATAACATGGAGATTTTGGAGGGAGTATGCCCCAACTGGTCAACAATATCATAATCACTCTTGCGAATGATCTTCAGTACTTCTTCCATCTGTTTAGAAAGACTTTCAGCAGCTGGTGCCTCAGATTGCACAGGTTCAATTACAGGACCTTTGCCCCGAGCATCAATATTTGGATCAGAAGTGGAGGTAGTAGTTAGAGTAACTGCACTTTTGGAGGTAGCCTGGGGAGAGAAGATTCTTCCACTTCTTGTGATCTTACTAGATCCAGCAATATTATCAACATCAAGATTAGTATCAGAAACAGGTGCATTAGTCAAAGGTTCTTGTTTGACACAATGGATGTAAACATCAGAACCATAATTCCAGGGTATAGCTTTATCAGAAGTATAAGGAACAGGGCCAGGAGTAGTGATGATCATGGGAGCCACTCTAACTTCAGCAACAGTCTTCACAGGGCCTTTAGCAGTAATCCTGACAGGACCCTTAGAGGTGATCCTGACAGGACCTTTGGAGGTAATCTTCACTGGTATTTTATCAACCATAGCTACATCTTCAAGCTTCGTGCTTCGAGTCAAATGTTCACACATACTTTCAACAGAAGGAGTCTTCTCAAACAATATGGTGTAATTGTCCATGAGGCGTTGAATACCATCCTCAACTTCCAGCAACTATCAAGTATATAGACACAGTAAAAACAGTCTTCATTGCAACCTGGAAAGAACCCAGCCTGCACCAAATTCTTCTTGATAATGGATAGAGGAGTAGTCACATCTGCTACTGAGGAAACATAGGAAATCTCCTCAACAACATTAACAGTTTTCTCATGATTGGGCATAGGAGCAGTGATCAGATTTGGGGTCCCAAGAGGGTCAAATTCAATCTCCATAGCTTCGATCATGTCTTGAATCTTGTTTTTCAACACCTAGCAGTTGTTGGTGTCATGTCCCAGACTATTAGAATGATAAGCACATCTTGCATTAGGATTGTATCGAGGAGAAGATGTATTAGGATTCTGAGGAGGATCCCTCAAAGTAATGAGATCCCCTTTCAACATGTGTTCCAAGGCTTGGGCCAGTGACATGTTGATCTTGGTGAACTGTCTTCTAGGCTTCTGTTGATCGTTTTGTTGTGGCTCTAGTGCTGCAGGAGTAGGATTGGAAATATGAACTGCTCCCACAAATTGGTGACTCCTGTTACGACTATGTTGACCATACATAGCATTATACTCCTTCTTTCCACTAGGGGGCTTCTTAGCAGTGTTCGATAAAGAGGCACCCACATGTATCTTACCACTTCTTATACCACTTTCCAAACGTTCTCAAGTCATTATCATCTCAGTGAAACCAGATGATGAACTTCCAATGAGGTGACTATAGAAAGGACCATTCAGCGTACTCATAAACATATCCACCAGCTCTTTGTCAGTCAGAGGAGGTTGACCTCTGCCAGCCAGGTCTCTCCATTTCTGGGCATACTCTTTGAAACTCTCCTTAGCACCCATAGACATACTTTGGAGCTGCATGCAAGTAGGTGCTAAATCAGCATTATACTGGTATTGCCTATAGAAGGCCTTAGCAAGATCATTCCAATCACGAATATTGACACTTTCTAGTTGATAGTACCATTCCAATTGAGCTCCAGACAACCTCTCTTGGAAGAAATGAATCCATAATTACTTATCAGCAGTATGTGGTTGAATCCTCCGGACATAGGATCTTAGATGCAGCTTAGGACATGAGACACCATCATACACCACAAAAATAGGAACCTTGAAACCAATAGGTATAACCACTCCAAAAACTAAACTCAGATCTTCAAAATCAAGCCCAGAAGATTTTTGCAATTCCATGGCATTCATTCTGTCTACCAGCATCTTGTACTTCTCCTCACTAGCAGGATCATGATAATAATTTGCCTCAGAATCAGAATCTCCCACAGTATCATGGAGACTACCTCCCTCTTTCTCAGAATTCTCAGACCCAGAATCCTCAATCTATTCCTTTGTCTTGATAGGACCTCTGAATCTTCTTCCCAGATTGATAAGGCCTCCTAATTTTCTAGTCTTCTTCTTCTTCTTAGCCAGCAGTGTCTTCAGCTCATCTTGCCCTTTAGACAAGTTCAAAATCAACTCTTGGAATTGTGCATTTTGAGCCTGGAGATCTTTGACAGTCTGTTCAAGAGCCATCTCTGCTGAAATAAACAGCTAGAAGATAAGATACATGTTCATAAGAAACCTATGATGCAATGACATGGTATGTAAATGCATATGCAATATTTTCAAGGATCGCAGGATTTAAATTTGTTTAAACAATCAGAAAGTAAACTTTTATTAGTAATCAATAAACTTGTTTTCCTCTTAGGCTTACAACAAAAATGAAATGAATACAAAGATGGGATTTTAAGTCTCCCATGGACATTTCTTCTTTGTGTTGAGGTATGAGTTGAGATTCCGCTCCTCGTGAAGTTGTTTTGTCAGCTCCAGGATTATTTCTTGACTAGCTTTGAAATGAGTCTCAAAAGTGTCCCTTTGCTCCTTCAACTGGATCCAGGACCTTTGTAACTCTTACATGTCAGTGGGCATGTCCGGATGAAGAATGATATAAGAAGTATCTCCTTCAGCAACAGGCTCCGTGGTAATTGGCAGGATGGTAGGATATGGCATCATAAGAGTTTGAGCACGTGCTCGTACCCATCTGAGATAAGGTTCCATAGGAATAATGTACTTTGATTCCAGAGTATTGTTGTCAACTTCGTTCACTTTTCCCCAAGGTTGTATGAACCTTTGACTGTAACCTTGCAGATCGTTGTCGTAGTCGAACACAATACCCTGAATAAGCATGTCATGAGGACCATCATTCCGAGCATAACCAAACTGGCGTAGGGCTAAAGAAGGGTTGTAAGTAATGCCCTCTCTTATGCCAAGGAGTGGCACATTAGGGAACTCCCCACAATGGTCAATGATAGTAACATTCTCCATAGATCTAGAACACCAATGAATGTCTGAATGAGAAAGTGACATGATCCTTTTAGACCACCTTAACCCTTGTTCATTCTTCATCACTGATCGAGGAAGGTGAGAAATAAACCACCTAGACAATGGAGGTATACAACATATCAGAGTTCCTCGTGCCTTCGTAGTACGAGTGTGAAGAGAATGTAAGATGTCTCCATGTAATGTAGTTACTAGATTGCGAGTCAGAAATATGTTGATAGCATGTACGTCTATGAACTGGTCTGGATTGGGGAACAAAACTAAGCCATAGATTAATAAGGCTAAGATCTCCTCAAAAGAATCATAGCTCATAGCCTCCAAGAATACCTGAGCTTTCTCCATCAATACCATAGAAAGAATACCCTTAACTTCACTTCTTGTTTCTAGGACAGTGTCTGATTTCTTCAAATGTAAGGCTGCAGCAATAACCTTAGGTTTAGGATCTTTTTCTAAGCCTGTGGAGGGTCTCTGATTAAGGATAGGTATACCCAATAGTTTGGAGAACTCCTCCATTGTGGGAACCAGCTGATAATCGGGGAATGTGAAACAGTGATGTTTAGAGTCAAAGAACTGAAATAGGACACTCATCATGTCTTCATTGAACCCTGAAGTGACTAGATCCAGTAGGTGACCATGCTTTTTGATGAATTGGGAGTTTTCAGAAACTTGAGAGACCAATTCTTTAAGCTTAGGAGGTTTCCTACAAATCTGATCCGGATAGTATTCCTACAAGCAGAAGCCATGACCTGCAATAAAGAACAAAGATAAATCCTTTGGTCCTTGAAATGGTTAGTGAAAATGCTATGCTTATGATGCATGATGATGCTATGATGTTATGCTCAATCACAAACATGTGGCACACACAAACAAGTCACAAAATAGCCCTAGGGTTGAGGGCTTGCATGAGGTTTAAAGGTAAGTATCCTCCCCTGAAGTTTAGATGGTTCATCCTGTCCTATAAAGTAACCAGGTTCTAAGGGATCTCAATATCATTGATCCTTCCCAAGGAGTAGTCACATCTGCTACTGAGGAAACATAGGAAATCTCCTCAACAACATTAACAGTTTTCTCATGATTGGGCATAGGAGCAGTGATCAGATTTGGGGTCCCAAGAGGGTCAAATTCAATCTCCACAGCTTTGATCATGTCTTGAATCTTGTTTTTCAACACCTAGCAGTTGTTGGTGTCATGTCCCAGACTATTAGAATGATAAGCACATCTTGCATTAGGATTGTATCGAGGAGAAGATGTATTAGGATTCTGAGGAGGATCCCTCAAAGTAATGAGATCCCCTTTCAACATGTGTTCCAAGGCTTGGGCCAGTGACATGTTGATCTTGGTGAACTGTCTTCTAGGCTTCTGTTGATCGTTTTGTTGTGGCTCTAGTGCTGCAGGAGTAGGATTGGAAATATGAACTGCTCCCACAAATTGGTGACTCCTGTTACGACTATGTTGACCATACATAGCATTATACTCCTTCTTTCCACTAGGGGGCTTCTTAGCAGTGTTCGATAAAGAGGCACCCACATGTATCTTACCACTTCTTATACCACTTTCCAAACGTTCTCAAGTCATTATCATCTCAGTGAAACCAGATGATGAACTTCCAATGAGGTGACTATAGAAAGGACCATTCAGCGTACTCATAAACATATCCACCAGCTCTTTGTCAGTCAGAGGAGGTTGACCTCTGCCAGCCAGGTCTCTCCATTTCTGGGCATACTCTTTGAAACTCTCCTTAGCACCCATAGACATACTTTGGAGCTGCATGCGAGTAGGTGCTAAATCAGCATTATACTGGTATTGCCTATAGAAGGCCTTAGCAAGATCATTCCAATCACGAATATTGACACTTTCTAGTTGATAGTACCATTCCAATTGAGCTCCAGACAAGCTCTCTTGGAAGAAATGAATCCATAATTACTTATCAGCAGTATGTGGTTAAATCCTCCGGACATAGGATCTTAGATGCAGCTTAGGACATGAGACACCATCATACACCACAAAAATAGGAACCTTGAAACCAATAGGTATAACCTCTCCAAAAACTAAACTCAGATCTTCAAAATCAAGCCCAGAAGATTTTTGCAATTCCATGGCATTCATTCTGTCTACCAGCATCTTGTACTTCTCCTCACTAGCAAGATCATGATAATAATTTGCCTCAGAATCAGAATCTCCCACAGTATCATGGAGACTACCTCCCTCTTTCTCAGAATTCTCAGACCCAGAATCCTCAATCTATTCCTTTGTCTTGATAGGACCTCTGAATCTTCTTCCCAGATTGATAAGGCCTCCTAATTTTCTAGTCTTCTTCTTCTTCTTAGCCAGCAGTGTCTTCAGCTCATCTTGCCCTTTAGACAAGTTCAAAATCAACTCTTGGAATTGTGCATTTTGAGCCTGGAGATCTTTGACAGTCTGTTCAAGAGCCATCTCTGCTGAAATAAACAGCTAGAAGATAAGATACATGTTCATAAGAAACCTATGATGCAATGACATGGTATGTAAATGCATATGCAATATTTTCAAGGATCGCAGGATTTAAATTTGTTTAAACAATCAGAAAGTAAACTTTTATTAGTAATCAATAAACTTGTTTTCCTCTTAGGCTTACAACAAAAATGAAATGAATACAAAGATGGGATTTTAAGTCTCCCATGGACATTTCTTCTTTGTGTTGAGGTATGAGTTGAGATTCCGCTCCTCGTGAAGTTGTTTTGTCAGCTCCAGGATTATTTCTTGACTAGCTTTGAAATGAGTCTCAAAAGTGTCCCTTTGCTCCTTCAACTGGATCCAGGACCTTTGTAACTCTTACATGTCAGTGGGCATGTCCGGATGAAGAATGATATAAGAAGTATCTCCTTCAGCAACAGGCTCCGTGGTAATTGGCAGGATGGCAGGATATGGCATCATAAGAGTTTGAGCACGTGCTCGTACCCATCTGAGATAAGGTTCCATAGGAATAGTGTACTTTGATTCCAGAGTATTGCTGTCAACTTCGTTCACTTTTCCCCAAGGTTGTATGAACCTTTGACTGTAACCTTGCAGATCGTTGTCGTAGTCGAACATAATACCCTGAATAAGCATGTCATGAGGACCATCATTCCGAGCATAACCAAATTGGCGTAGGGCTAAAGAAGGGTTGTAAGTAATGCCCCCTCTTATGCCAAGGAGTGGCACATTAGGGAACTCCCCACAATGGTCAATGATAGTAACATTCTCCATAGATCTAGAACACCAATGAATGTCTGAATGAGAAAGTGACATGATCCTTTTAGACCACCTTAACCCTTGTTCATTCTTCATCACTGATCGAGGAAGGTGAGAAATAAACCACCTAGACAATGGAGGTATACAACATATCAGAGTTCCTCGTGCCTTCGTAGTACGAGTGTGAAGAGAATGTAAGATGTCTCCATGTAATGTAGTTACTAGATTGCGAGTCAGAAATATGTTGATAGCATGTACGTCTATGAACTGGTCTGGATTGGGGAACAAAACTAAGCCATAGATTAATAAGGCTAAGATCTCCTCAAAAGAATCATAGCTCATAGCCTCCAAGAATACCTGAGCTTTCTCCATCAATACCATAGAAAGAATACCCTTAACTTCACTTCTTGTTTCTAGGACAGTGTCTGATTTCTTCAAATGTAAGGCTGCAGCAATAACCTTAGGTTTAGGATCTTTTTCTAAGCCTGTGGAGGGTCTCTGATTAAGGATAGGTATACCCAATAGTTTGGAGAACTCCTCCATTGTGGGAACCAGCTGATAATCGGGGAATGTGAAACAGTGATGTTTAGAGTCAAAGAACTGAAATAGGACACTCATCATGTCTTCATTGAACCCTGAAGTGACTAGATCCAGTAGGTGACCATGCTTTTTGATGAATTGGGAGTTTTCAGAAACTTGAGAGACCAATTCTTTAAGCTTAGGAGGTTTCCTACAAATCTGATCCGGATAGTATTCCTACAAGCAGAAGCCATGACCTGCAATAAAGAACAAAGATAAATCCTTTGGTCCTTGAAATGGTTAGTGAAAATGCTATGCTTATGATGCATGATGATGCTATGATGTTATGCTCAATCACAAACATGTGGCACACACAAACAAGTCACAAAATAGCCCTAGGGTTGAGGGCTTGCATGAGGTTTAAAGGTAAGTATCCTCCCCTGAAGTTTAGATGGTTCATCCTGTCCTATAAAGTAACCAGGTTCTAAGGGATCTCAATATCATTGATCCTTCCCAAGGAGTAGTCACATCTGCTACTGAGGAAACATAGGAAATCTCCTCAACAACATTAACAGTTTTCTCATGATTGGGCATAGGAGCAGTGATCAGATTTGGGGTCCCAAGAGGGTCAAATTCAATCTCCACAGCTTCGATCATGTCTTGAATCTTGTTTTTCAACACCTAGCAGTTGTTGGTGTCATGTCCCAGACTATTAGAATGATAAGCACATCTTGCATTAGGATTGTATCGAGGAGAAGATGTATTAGGATTCTGAGGAGGATCCCTCAAAGTAATGAGATCCCCTTTCAACATGTGTTGCAAGGCTTGGGCCAGTGACATGTTGATCTTGGTGAACTGTCTTCTAGGCTTCTGTTGATCGTTTTGTTGTGGCTCTAGTGCTGCAGGAGTAGGATTGGAAATATGAACTGCTCCCACAAATTGGTGACTCCTGTTACGACTATGTTGACCATACATAGCATTATACTCCTTCTTTCCACTAGGGGGCTTCTTATCAGTGTTCGATAAAGAGGCACCCACATGTATCTTACCACTTCTTATACCACTTTCCAAATGTTCTCCAGTCATTATCATCTCAGTGAAACCAGATGATGAACTTCCAATGAGGTGACTATAGAAAGGACCATTCAGCGTACTCATAAACATATCCACCAGCTCTTTGTCAGTCAGAGGAGGTTGACCTCTGCCAGCCAGGTCTCTCCATTTCTGGGCATACTCTTTGAAACTCTCCTTAGCACCCATAGACATACTTTGGAGCTGCATGCGAGTAGGTGCTAAATCAGCATTATACTGGTATTGCCTATAGAAGGCCTTAGCAAGATCATTCCAATCACGAATATTGACACTTTCTAGTTGATAGTACCATTCCAATTGAGCTCCAGACAAGCTCTCTTGGAAGAAATGAATCCATAATTACTTATCAGCAGTATGTGGTTAAATCCTCCGGACATAGGATCTTAGATGCAGCTTAGGACATGAGACACCATCATACACCACAAAAATAGGAACCTTGAAACCAATAGGTATAACCTCTCCAAAAACTAAACTCAGATCTTCAAAATCAAGCCCAGAAGATTTTTGCAATTCCATGGCATTCATTCTGTCTACCAGCATCTTGTACTTCTCCTCACTAGCAGGATCATGATAATAATTTGCCTCAGAATCAGAATCTCCCACAGTATCATGGAGACTACCTCCCTCTTTCTCAGAATTCTCAGACCCAGAATCCTCAATCTATTCCTTTGTCTTGATAGGACCTCTGAATCTTCTTCCCAGATTGATAAGGCCTCCTAATTTTCTAGTCTTCTTCTTCTTCTTAGCCAGCAGTGTCTTCAGCTCATCTTGCCCTTTAGACAAGTTCAAAATCAACTCTTGGAATTGTGCATTTTGAGCCTGGAGATCTTTGACAGTCTGTTCAAGAGCCATCTCTGCTGAAATAAACAGCTAGAAGATAAGATACATGTTCATAAGAAACCTATGATGCAATGACATGGTATGTAAATGCATATGCAATATTTTCAAGGATCGCAGGATTTAAATTTGTTTAAACAATCAGAAAGTAAACTTTTATTAGTAATCAATAAACTTGTTTTCCTCTTAGGCTTACAACAAAAATGAAATGAATACAAAGATGGGATTTTAAGTCTCCCATGGACATTTCTTCTTTGTGTTGAGGTATGAGTTGAGATTCCGCTCCTCGTGAAGTTGTTTTGTCAGCTCCAGGATTATTTCTTGACTAGCTTTGAAATGAGTCTCAAAAGTGTCCCTTTGCTCCTTCAACTGGATCCAGGACCTTTGTAACTCTTACATGTCAGTGGGCATGTCCGGATGAAGAATGATATAAGAAGTATCTCCTTCAGCAACAGGCTCCGTGGTAATTGGCAGGATGGCAGGATATGGCATCATAAGAGTTTGAGCACGTGCTCGTACCCATCTGAGATAAGGTTCCATAGGAATAGTGTACTTTGATTCCAGAGTATTGCTGTCAACTTCGTTCACTTTTCCCCAAGGTTGTATGAACCTTTGACTGTAACCTTGCAGATCGTTGTCGTAGTCGAACATAATACCCTGAATAAGCATGTCATGAGGACCATCATTCCGAGCATAACCAAATTGGCGTAGGGCTAAAGAAGGGTTGTAAGTAATGCCCCCTCTTATGCCAAGGAGTGGCACATTAGGGAACTCCCCACAATGGTCAATGATAGTAACATTCTCCATAGATCTAGAACACCAATGAATGTCTGAATGAGAAAGTGACATGATCCTTTTAGACCACCTTAACCCTTGTTCATTCTTCATCACTGATCGAGGAAGGTGAGAAATAAACCACCTAGACAATGGAGGTATACAACATATCAGAGTTCCTCGTGCCTTCGTAGTACGAGTGTGAAGAGATTGTAAGATGTCTCCATGTAATGTAGTTACTAGATTGCGAGTCAGAAATATGTTGATAGCATGTACGTCTATGAACTGGTCTGGATTGGGGAACAAAACTAAGCCATAGATTAATAAGGCTAATATCTCCTCAAAAGAATCATAGCTCATAGCCTCCAAGAATACCTGAGCTTTCTCCATCAATACCTTAGAAAGAATACCCTTAACTTCGCTTCTTGTTTCTAGGACAGTGTCTGATTTCTTCAAATGTAAGGCTGCAGCAATAACCTCAGGTTTAGGATCTTTTTCTAAGCCTGTGGAGGGTCTCTGATTAAGGATAGGTATACCCAATAGTTTGGAGAACTCCTCCATTGTGGGAACCAGCTGATAATCGGGGAATGTGAAACCGTGATGTTTAGAGTCAAAGAACTGAAATAGGACACTCATCATGTCTTCATTGAACCCTGAAGTGACTAGATCCAGTAGGTGACCATGCTTTTTGATGAATTGGGAGTTTTCAGAAACTTGAGAGACCAATTCTTTAAGCTTAGGAGGTTTCCTACAAATATGATCCGGATAGTATTCCTACGAGCAGAAGCCATGACCTGCAACAAAGAACAAAGATAAATCCTTTGGTCCTTGAAATGGTTAGTGAAAATGCTATGCTTATGATGCATGATGATGCTATGATGTTATGCTCAATCACAAACATGTGGCACACACAAACAAGTCACAAAATAGCCCTAGGGTTGAGGGCTTGCATGAGGTTTAAAGGTAAGTATCCTCCCCTGAAGTTTAGATGGTTCATCCTGTCCTATAAAGTAACCAGGTTCTAAGGGATCTCAATATCATTGATCCTTCCCAAGGGTGGTTGTTCAGTAGGAAATTACTTGCCAACCAAAACCCTCCAAGTTTAGGATCTCAATGAGTGTAGCATCGAGTATCAACCAACTTCAGTCTTCACCAAAGCCGGTTATCTCACTACTTTTCTAAAGGCCAAGATGGGATGACTAAGGTTCTAAAAGTTAGTTAGTGTATTGACAACATATGGCAGCCCCATATTATCCTTAACTTACTTAAGGAACATAAGCACCAACCAAGAAGTCACACTAACTATGGCCACCATATCAACCATATCGGTATACGCCGTACAGTTTCCTTGGTCTATTTCCATTTACCTAAGGTACACTAGATCCGAGTTAGGATCTTTCACACATAAGAGCCCCAACAAGTAAAGTAAAGCAAACAAAGCAAACCAATTTAAAGTGATCTAATTCCTAAGGGTACCACTCTTTTATTAAATCCCCAGCAGTGTCGCCAGTTCTGTAACACGGTAGGAGAACTGACTTTCTACATATGTTGCGGATAGCAAGAGTCGCCACCGACTTTTATTTTATCCAAAAGGAAAGGACATAAAAGAACAGGAAATACCTTAAAAAGATTTTGGGTTCGGGGGGTAGGTTATATAAAGGGAAGGTGTTAGCACCCTTTATATCCATGGTTATCCATGGGCTCTTAGTTACTTAGCTCACTTTGAATTGTTTTGAGAAAAGTGTAGTGTGTGATTAGAAACTTTCTAAGTACTTTGTAATGATCCTCGTATGGATGTATTCAAAGACTTTTTTTTTGAAAATTTGTTTGAAAAGTGAGGTGTAAAAAGTATTTTGAAATGTGTGAGCAAGTAATTAAGAGGAACCTACCCTATATTAAGTCTTTATTGTTCTTATATTCTTTCAATGGTAAGACTATCCCTATTATTAAGGAATAGGTAGTGATTACCTTGGATGTGATAAGGGACATGTGTAGGGACATCTGAATATAGGCAACTGCAAGGTGTCTTTAGCAATTCATAGGGACTTATCATCTTTTATTCGAAGGGACAATATCATTTATCATAGGCAACCTCGAAGGGACTTGATCTTATAGAATGAAGGGACTTGATGATATTTGTGAATGGACTTTGCTTAAGACACCTTACTTGACCTTTTGAAATAGGCAACATGAGAGGTAACCCTAGAAAGTGCAAGATGGCGATCAAAGATCGACTTACGTGTGTGCGTGTTCATATTCAAATATTTATCTTTTTAAGTTAATTATTCTAAGTCAATTTTAATTACAAGTATGTTATTCACACCCTAGAATTACTAACCACACAGTAGATACATTCATAATAAAAATAAAGCAAAAAATAAAAATCTAAACTATTACAAAGCTTCGGGACAAATATAATATAATCGAGAAATATGATAATATAAATAATAAATATAATAAATAGGAAATAAATTAAATGTTAGTAGTAAAAAATAAGAATGAAGGTTTGAGAAAATAAAAGTACAAGAAATAAGAAATTGACAAAATAAATTAATATTAGAAAAGATTTTTTAAATTTAATTAAGAAAATAGGATTTTGATAATAAAATAAGTACTAAATTATTCACATATTTAACAAATGATTAATGATTCATTACAATTTTTAAAGAAAATTAGGTTTAATTTTAAAATTAAGAAAAATTAGGGTTAGGGTTATGAGAATTAGGGTTTTTTTATTATTAATTTAACCATAATCAATTTATTTACAAAATATATACAATAATAATAAATATAAAGTTATAAAATAAATATAGACAATTTGATTTTTTAGAAAATAAAGTTTGAATTTTTTAAAATATAGGTTTTTATATAAGAAAATAATATAAACATTTTATTTTAGAAATTATTATTTTTAGAAATTAATTAATTTAATATGAAATAAACAAAAACAAAATAATGAAAAAAAATTGAGAAAAAGAACATACCTGGGGCTGGGATTCGAACCCAGGCCCTAGGCTCTCACACGTTGGACCAACAACATCACCACCAGGCCAAGCACGCCTTGGTGTTTACAATGTGAGCAGCAACCCTTTTGTTATCACCTGTCAAAAATCAAATAAAATGCAACAAAACAAAATGGTCTGGGGGGAATTGAACCCAGGACCATTATATTCACAAGCAAACACACAAACCAGCTGAGCCACATGGGGCGCGTTCAGCATATAATCCACAAACAAACATTATATTTTAAAAACAGTTTTTGAATTTGATTTTGGCGCCATCCAGACTTCATCTTCTTCAGGATACCTGCGAAAATTCATACGAATTCAACTGCAATTTTTCTTGCGAATTCTTTCATGTTCATGACCTGCGAAACTCAAACATCAATCAAATGGTACAATTTCATCAAATTGATTATACCAATGAATTCCTTAGGATTCATACAGTCTATCCATGTTCTTTGAATCCATTTATATTTGGTTTTTTAGGAACCCCTAATTTGGTACCTGAAACCCTAACAATGGCAGTTCATGTTCTAGGCTATGCTTCTTCAAGAAAATGTCCAGAAATCATCTATAGGTCATGACTAACACCAATTAAACAACAAAATTAGTTTATGTTAGCTAAATAAATGGAATTGAAAATTTCAAATTCAAGAGCAAAAGAGGTTCGGTTTATGCATTCAGGGATGACTTTGATGATGTAAGGCATTGAGATCGTATCAATGATGTTCAAGGATCATGTCTATGTCCTTAGATTACCTTAGTTCAACCTGCAAATAAGAATCCAAAAATTGAAATTTCAAAGAAATTTTTTAATGTCAAAAGTGTTCTTGGAGGCTGCCAAAATTCGTCCCCTTGCTTGTGATCACTTGTAAGTATATATTGGAAGCAAATTAGGTCAGAAAGTTGTAGGTTTAAGGGCCTTGTAAAGATTACTTGATCATGAAGATTCAACTTGCTATTTTGGTCAAAAAATCACACTAATCCTTTCCTCTTTGGTTTAGCACGAATTTAAATCTCCCAATCAACTTTAAATCATGTTTATGAGATTCTAGAATGAAAATCATATCAAATATTGAGCCTTTCATATTTTATTTTGATTTAAAATGATTTTTAATGTATAAAATCAAAATAAATAAAATAAAATAAATAAAAATCTGAATAAATGATATTTTGTTCGTGCATGATGTCATGGTAGTGATTGAGTCATAAAAATGCAAGCCCATGTGGAAAGAATTGGTTCTAAGACCCCATTTGCTCAATAAACCCCTCAAAAATTTCCCAACTTTGCAAAGACACAAATCCCTCAATTTTAAGGATATGAAGGTGTTCTTGGAAATTTTGGAAAGCTTAAAGAGTCCTCTAACAAACCTCTTTGGTCTCATGTACATATCGTTTACCATTTTCAAGTTATGCCCTTTGGAAGATGTTGACTTTTTGTTGACTTTTAAAATGACCTATAATGTCTTAGCTCATACCTTCCAAATGAAGCATTTTTGGGCTTGGCTTGTGAGACACAAAGTTGTAGAGAATTCAATTTCCTTCAAAATGAGCTTTGGATGGGAAATTATTTGATGAAGCATGTGAAAGTTATGGCTGGTCAAAGTTCAGTTGACTTTTCCTTTGAAAACCCTAATTTAGAAACTCCTGATTCTTGATGATCTGAAATCTCCTTAATGGATCATGATCAACTATTGATAAAATGATGAATTTCACTTCATATAATTGATGTTGGAAAAAAATCATGAAGTTTAACTTTGGTTTGACCACAGTTGACCTCAGTTTGACTTTTTAACTGCTTTGACTGTTTTTAGCCTATCTGATCATTTGTCTGAGCAAACTTTTTGGGAAAGCCTTGAAACTTAACATAGCGATTCTTGAAGACATATAGGATTCTATGAAGCTCACTTGAAGCCTTGGAAATACATTTATCCTGATGAAACTCAAAACCCTAGTTTAGGATGCATTGCTTAGGAGGATGCTTTGTCTGAGGGAATTGTCAAACATTCTGACTAATTTTGAACCTTGTGAACCTCTTGGGACACCTTGTGAACCTTGCGACACCTTGTGAACCTTGTGAACCTCTTGGGACACCTTGGTACACAATGCCTTGGCTAGGGAAGGGCAAATTTTTGGGTGCAACATACCTCTCAAACCAAGCCACACCAACTTGTTCTAAGCATTGCAACATCATCAGGGGGTTCATTGGAGGTGGATTGAACCAAGAAAAAGGCCAGAAAGCTCAGGGAGTGAAAGCTTCATCTCAGGTAACCATGAAGAACATTTTTTCCAGAACTCCCATTTTAAGTTCTTAAATGATTTTATATGTCTCTCTGATCATGGTGATATGTTTAGTTTTCAAAATGGTTAAGAATTAAGCATGTATTGAACTTCTGAAAGTTTTGAATATTTTTCCGTTTTGCTTCGATTCATGATTTTGGTGGAACATAAATGTTATTTGATGCTGGATTCATGTTTAGGGATGTTAGAGGATCATTTCTGGAGCTTTAGAGGGTTTGGGTTAGCCTAGGGAAGAAGTTAGGTTGAGAGGGTGACCGGAGAAGATGACCGGAGCTAGCTCCGGTCACCTGAAAATGCTTAGGGTTTGATTAGGGTTTAATCAGGTCAGTTTGAATATGAGCCATTGGATCTTGCTTAGCGCATTTTTGAGTGGTCCAGATCATTTCAGTTAGCCCTAATTATTATTTAATTAAGGTAATCAGGTAATTAGCCCAGATGCAATCCTGGCCCTTTATTCACGCGCCAGTCAACTCCCTCCCTTTTTATTTAAATCCCGGCCTTTGGATGCATTTACTTTCCATTTATTTTATTTTTATTTCATTTGTGTTCATTTCTTTTGCACATTTTATTAAAATTATAATCTTTTGCATTTCTGATCCAAATATTTTTCTTAACCCAAAAATGATTTTTATTTTATTTTTTGCATTAAAAAAGTATTTTTAAAATATTTAAATTTTATTTGTAATTAATTAATGGATTTTAATTAATTAAATATACATTTATGTTTCTAAAAATCACCAAAAAATTCATGAACCATTACAATACATTTAGAAACATTCTCAAACTCATCATACAAATTTCTTTTTAGGTTTGATCATAATTTCACAATTTTCTTTGAATTAGGGTTCTTAAAAATCACATTTTTTAACCCAAACTTGAAAAATTCATTTCTGCCTAACCATTATGAGTTTGAACTTGATTATTTTTGCATTGTTTTAAATATTTCATGTAGTGTATAGGTTATTTTTCTCATGAAGTTATCTTGCATTTTCAATTTGATTTGCATTTTCCCTTAAGAATCACCCAAAAACCCCAGCAAACTTAGAAAATTCATAACTTTCAATAGGATTAGCTTCTGACCTTCTCCTTTGGGGTTTGATCTTGTATGGGATTAGGGTTTCATTGAGCTTGATTTCAATTTTTTATCATGTTGGTTGCTTCTGTTTTGGTCATTTGCATCTCATACCTTCATAAAACCCTAATTTCTCATGTTCATTTGCATTCACCTTTGCATATCATCATCATGTGAACTTGCCATGACATTTCAAACATTCATATGACATCTTAGACATCTTAGGACATGTTAGAAAATTGCTTGATCATTTCTTCATTCATTTTCCATGTCTTAAATTCATTACATTTCATAAGCATCCATGTGTTTTCATGTTTCTAAGCATGCTTCCTTTGCATCTTATCTTTGTATGATCATTCATATGCATCTTGTATGACATTGCATCATCTCATATGCCATTTGCATTGCATAATCACTTCTGACTTTGGTCTTTGCATCTCATTCCAATTCATTTCCTTTTGCTTTATGTCTTATGCATGCATACTAACACTTTCAGGAACATTGGGTAAGTTATTTGGGAGGTGGATTTGCCTTCACTTCCCATATCTTCTCATCATTCATATGCATATTTACATGTCTTTGAAGTGAATCAAATTCACTTATGTTCCATCCTTCTCACTTTCTTTCTTTCAAGTTACTTATCTTCTTCAGGAAGTAAGTAATGTGTTCTTCTTTCTCCTTCTCTTTTCATCTGCTTCTTCCAATGGTGGACTTGAAGATCTTTTCTCTTAAGCCTAACAAACCATAGGATACCCAAGCATGGTAACTTTTAGGGTTATATAATTCGCCTTTAGTCTTTTACCTTTGAGTCTCCTTGATTCTCTCTTCTCATCTCAATAATCAGAGACTAAACTCTAAAAGTTTTAGGACTTTGGAATTAGGGTTATGCTTGCATCCTTCTCTTAGGATGGAGTGTATAACTTTAATCCTAAGTGTTAAACCTTTAATTTGTTTACAACTATTAATCAAAACACACTAATAATCACTAAGACTTTATCTTTTAACTTGGGCCTTACATTAGGGTTCTATCTCTTCCTTATGGTTAAGAGGGACTAACCCTAGTGTTTAATGGACAAGTCCCCCTCAAGTTGTCTTACAAACCATAAAATCCTCTTCTTAATCTCATCCTTTAATTAAAATCCATTTAATAAAGGTTTGTTATGTAATTAATTTAATCCCTAACCATGGATTAAGTTGAGGTATCTTCCTCAGCTTAAGTGTTCTCATCTATCATCCTTCTATTAGGATGGTGTAATGAGTTCACTAATCTGTGATTAGAGATTAAACTTATTACTTAAAACTAAACAAAAACCCAAAAACATCTAAATAATCACAAGTAGGTTAATGATCTTAATCCTACATCATCATGGTAATTAAGTTGAGATTCTTATCTCATACTTAAGCAGACTCATTATCCCTAATCAGGGAGGATATAATGAGTTTGCAAGCCCTTGATTTAGGCTTAAGCTCATAATCCTATGCAAAATACCAAAAACAATAACAAAATTGAAAACACAAAAACAAACAATAATTGTCTCCTCCGGGATTCTTTTCACATCACACTCATTCATAAACGAGAACTTGCTTCTTCCGTCTAATGCAAGATAGTTAGCACTCGATCCAGGCGAGTCATACACTTGAGCATAGGCAAGCAAGCAGTTCATAGTCAATTTATTCTTCTGTCTTTTTGAGTCGAACTATGGTGTTCTGACTTCCTCATTGCACGCGAGGATACGTAGGCATAACTTAACAGTTATCGAACAAAAGTCTCTGTGTCATCCCCCTCTTTCAGTATTCTTTAAAAGCCTCAGTTCCTGAGCAATTCACCTAGTTACACTGACACCTATACATTCATTCTTTAGCTTTTGCACACAGACAGCATATACACTACCCCTTTAAACACAATCTTGTAAGCATGGATCACGTCGAGTACGACGGACAATCTGGGTGATAATACCTTCCCAGGTTGTAACCAACCCCCTTTCTCAGTTTCTCTGGTTCGCAACCATCTTATCCATCTCTTTCTAGGTTTATGAAGCATTACCTTTCCTTCGGGTAAAAATGCCTAGCTGGCGACTCTATTCAATTCATTTCTCTTTCTCCTTTTCGCCGACCGTTCGCGTCTGCACCGAGATGCAAATCTTCGGGAGCGACACACGCTTGCAAAGAAACTGTTTCAAAGGGGAAAAGAAATTAAAGCTGCTGCAAAGAAAAGGAACTGAATTGGATAAAAGAAAAGAAAGGGGGAAAATGTAGGGAAAATAAAAGAGTGTGCTCGAACGGGCCCTACCCCGTTGCCTACGTACCTCATCTGGACATGAGGATCAAAGTCGTCGTAGTTCCCCTAACTAGGGGTGGAATGAATTGCTTATGTCTTAAGGCTTGAACTGCCTATGTCAATGCTCAGGTGTTACAGGATCGAATGACGAGTGCGTTACCGTCTTGCAAAATGACAAGTAGGAGCAAGTTCGCGTTCAGAGTGAAGGTGATGAGAAGAGAAGTCTCGAAGGAGACGCTTATTGTTTATTTGTGTTTTATAACAGTCTTTTACGAGTGTGGAACAAGAGAGTGAACTCAAGCTCTTTTCCATGGAATGTGTACTTGCTACTACATTCCAAGATGGAGTAATAGAACAGGCACACCGAGTAAGGAGAATTTATCCAAGACTCTTTTCCAAGGGCTAGGGCCTAAGCTCACTAACTTGTTGAACTTATTAGATGTTTTAGTGATAAAGAATGAAGAAGTATATTTTATGGCTTTCTTGATGAAAATGACCTCATGATCAGACTTGTGCATCATGCTAGACAAATGTATTATTCCAAGATGGAATGAATACATATGCCCCATGGAATAAGGCTATACACAAGAGGTCACTTACTTCTTTATTAAGGTTTTTTTTAGGGTTTTTATATGAAGATGAGAAGAGAAAAGAACCAAATGAGCAAAAGGTAAAATCCTAATGGGAAAGACTAAACCTAAAGTTATCATGCAAAGGAGGTCCTAAGGTTAGTGCGATTTGAAGTCTATCCTAATGAAGAAGAAGGAAAGAAAAGGAAAGAAGAGGAGAAGAAAGGAAGAGAACAACTTACTCCTCTAAAGGAGATAAGTTGCTTCTAAAGGGGGAAGATGAAGAGTTGAATCACAAGATGGCGTAAGACACATCAACAATCCAAAATAAAAAGCAAAGTAAAAAGAAGAGATGAAGATTTGAAATGTGGATAACATCCACACTTCACTTACCATTGCACCTACAAATGTTAGCAAAATTTCTAGCACATATTCAGCATATTAATCAAATGCTAACATATCAACACAATTCATGGAATTAACATGTTCAAAGTTTCTAGAAAACAAGGTCATCAAACTTGCCGAACTTTAAAAATACATGAATTCACGTGTCGAGAAAATGAAAGCATACATTAACCAGCAAGCAAACTACCTTAAACAAACATATAAAATGATCACACAATGATCCATGGAGACTATGGCAAGTATGAGAGGCAAACAAACTCAAAACAGCTCAAAAATGCCATTTTGCTTCAGTGTTAACCGGTTAACCAAAAGCGTTAATCGGTTAACCAAACTAAACCTGTAGCAAATAAGTCAGAAAATAGACGCGTTAACCGGTTAACCTATAGCGTTAACCGGTTAACACTGTGCGAACAGCAGCAAAAACCTGCAGAAAAGAGGCAGTCCAAACCAGCTTATTTAAATAATCCACCAACAGTCCAACAATCAATTATGCACGAAATAACAAGATGAATTCACATTAATCAACCACAATTGTGTTCATAAACATTAACATGTAGATCCAATCACAAATCAACCAACAATACAAGCAAAACAAGCAATTAGCACATGCACATGGTGGATCTAAAACACAAGCATGCAAATAAGCTAAAAACAGAGATGGATCTGAACTTAACCAACCTACAAAGCTGAGATCTGCTTTGGTAAGTGTTGTTCAAGATGGAAATGATGAATCTCACGGAAAACTTCAAAGATCTGGTGCTATTCTTCACACACAATGCAAAATAAATGCAAGCAAAGGATCTTGATGAAAGAACTTAGTTCCAAAAGCACTTCTAACCACCAAATCAGATCTGAACCAGTAGTAAAACCAGAAAATGGATACAAAGAAGCTATGGATGAAGGTCTAGTTCCAAGATCAACAAATTTCAATGCAAAATTTGATGATCTTCAAACAAGAGGAACTTTGAGTGATATGGAAATTGGGAGAGAAAGTGAGAGAGTGGTGAGAGAGTAGTGAAAATTCAGAAATGAAAAGTGTGAATTATGAGAGAGTTTTTTTTCTTGGTTTGGAGGGAAATGGGATAAATAGTATCTAGGTTTGGGGCCCAAAAATTTGGTTTGGAGTTAGCTTAGAAAGGTGATTAGGGTCTAGCTTTGGAATTAGGCTTGGTAAACTCTCTAGATCCTTCTGCATAATTCCCAATTAATTCAAAAGAAATAAAATCAGAAAAATGAAAAATGGAGCCAAATACACACATGCTGAACTTGCTGGAAAATTCAAATTTTCGCACCCGTTAACCGGTTAACCAAAAGCGTTAACCGGTTAACGCAGGAAAAATTTGAATTTTCCCTCCTTTTGGTGGGAAACTCCAAGAATACATCTGCGCCAACCATTCTAATCTGATCTTGATTCTCAATCCTCCCAGGGCCTTGACCATGATACGGAGCTTGTACAAAAGGTCCTGTGAGCTTTCTTCCAGGTCACTTGGATGTAGCAAGTTAGTGATCATATGAGCATGTAAAGGAGAAAACACTTCAACATATTCAAGCATTTTCCATAATCATAAAAGTGAATTTTCAACAAGTTGGAATTTATTGTGAATAAATAAAGAAGAAAACATGTACTAGCATGCATCTTGACCTGAAGCGAATCAACAATTAAATGCAACAAGTGAACAAGAAATCAAGATCAAGTGCAAACATAAGAATTTGAAAATTTTAAACAATATGCAACATTTTGATTACGCGCATAAGCATCTGAAACATGTACTGATCACAAAGGTGAAGCAAAATAGAACTTAAAACAATTATTAGCATGCTAACAAAGAAGTTCAAACATGGTAACAACCTTCACAATTCATTTTGAGCGTCAATTCACAATTAAGCACAAAAATCGGAAATGAACGAAACATGCATCAAAAGTTGTCGAAACTATGGGCACCTGCTCCTAAACAACTCCTAAAGACTCCCTAAAATCATATACTAAGGATCCATGATGATTGGAGGGGGAATGAATATAAAAAATGCAAGAAAAAACAAGAATTTTCATTATGGTTCAGTGGTAACCGGTTACTACCTGCGAGGTAACCGATTACCAGTTCAAAAACTGGAGTTTTTCAGCAAAATTAACACTAGTAACTAGTAACTACCCATGCGGTGACCCGTTACCAGTGTAAAAAATTCAGTTTTCTGCAAAATTTTACACAGGTAACCCGTTACTACCTATGCGGTAACCCGTTACTCTGGGACCAAAATAAAAAATTCTTCATTTTCTTGGAAAATTCAGCATCAACTTATTCAAATAAGTTCAAACTCAATGCTTATCAATTAAGTACGAAAATTACACCTAAATGCAACTATTTAACACCACTTAAAGCCAAAAATATATCAAGATTCTAAAACCTAAACATCCAAACAATTAAAACATCAAACATTAAGAAAATGCGAAGAACGCACGTGTCGAGATGAAGAGAAATAAGTTAAAACGAGAAGTGATTATGAGATTCACCAACCTACAAAGCAGAGGCTTGCTTTGGAAATTTTTGCAATTTCGAAACGATGCGCGATAGGAGAGAAAACCGGAGATTTGATGCTTCTATCCATGAATGCGCAAAATAAATGTGATTGATGAAAAATCTTTGAAAATAACTTCCATAAGGTGAAATAAACCCCAAAATCATTGCAACTTCTTTGATAATCCGTGAAATTGATGAAAATGGTGGTGACTTAGCTTCCGATTCTTCAAGTTTCAATGCAAAACTTGAAGAATCTTGATGATGATGAAGCTTTGGTGTGAGTTTGGGAAATGGAGAGAAATGAGAGAATTGAGAGAAATTGTGAAAAAATGGTGAAAATGAAGTGTTAATGTGGGGTTTGGAATGAAAATGATTTATATATTTATTAGTGTAACACGGTGGGAGACCTGACTTTCTATAAATGTTGCGGATAGCAAGAGTCGCCATCGACTTTTATTTTATCCAAGTGGAAAGGACATAAAAGAACAGGAAAGACCTATTTTAAAAGACTTGAGTTCGGGGAGTAGGTTATATAAAGGGAATATGTTAGCACCCTTTATATCCATGGTTCACACAGTCCAACTATGTCAACAAAAGTCATTTAATAACTTATATCATAAAGCCCTAATTTAGGAGATTAAAACCTAACAATGGTATTTCACGAATTAAGTTGTCCTCTTATAGTGGAGTGAGATTAGGTTAAAAGATTGGTGGACTCTATGGGCTTTTGGATGACTTTATGGTAAAGGAAGAATCAACCAAAAATATGCAAAAAATCAAATATACTCTTGCTATTTTGATCTAGCACGGAATTGGACAGTATCAAATCACTTTTAATGTTGTTTATTAGTTTCTAGAACAAAGATCTAATTTTTTATTTGAATTTTTATATTTTATTTTCATTAAAATTGCATTTTATTAAATAAAATCCAAAATAATAAAATATAAAATCTAAAAATCTAAAAAAAAGATCATTGGGTCGTGTTTTATGTTATCTTTGAGATTGGGTTGGAATTTGGTGAGCCCATTTGAAATTTTTTGGATTTGAGACCCTTTTTGCTCAATTCACCCCTTGAAAATTTCCCAACTTTGACAAGGAACAACTCCCTAAATTTTAAGGCTATGAGAGTGATATTGAACTTTTTTGAAAGCTTAGAGAGTCCTCTACCAAACCTCTTTGATATCATGTCCATATCTTTGACCATTTTCGAATTATGCTCTTTGGAAAAAGTTGACTTTTTGTTGACTTTTGAAATGACCTATAATGTCTTAGCTCTTACCCTCCAAATGAAGCATTTTTAGGCTTGGCTTGTGAGACACAAAGTTGTAGAGAATTAAATTTCCTTCAAAATGAGCTTTAGATGGGAAATTTTTTATGAAGCATGTGAAAGTTATGGCTGGTCAAAGTTCAGTTGACTTTTACTATGAAATCCTAATTTAGAAATTCCTGATTCTTGATGATCTGAAATATCCTTGATGAATCATGATAAACCCTTGATAAAATTATGAATTTTACTTCATAACCTTGATGTTGGCAAAAAATCTTGAAGATTGACTTTAATTTGACCACAGTTGACCTCAGTTTGAATTTTTAACCATTTTGACTGATTTTTGCATATCTGATCATCTAACTGGTCAAACTTATTGGGAAAGCTCTGAAACCTGACATAGGGATTATTGAAGTCATTTTAGAATGTTATAAAGCTCACTTGAGGCCTTGTAAGTCCATTTAGCTTAGATAAACTCAAAACCCTAGTTGTGGATCCATTGCTTAGGAGAAGGCTTTGTCTGATGGAACTCTCAAACTTTCCGACCAATTGTGAACTTTGTGAACCTTGAGAGAACTCTAGGGACACATTGCTTTGATTGTGGGAGGGAAAATTTGGGGGTACAACAGTTTCCCCTGTTCAATTTTCTGAAACCTGAGGAGTTAGATTGGCATGCACGTCATTCGTGACTAGAAGGTTGAAGAGGATTGAACACCAAAGCCCAAAAATTTGCACTCGCCGGTGAATAGAATGATATTCTTGGTTGGATGTATTGCTTTAATGGGCTTAAAGATTCCATTCGGAGAAAATATTGTATTGCTTGAATGGGCTTAAAGATGTCATTCGGAGAAAGGTTATTCAAATATATTTCTTGGAGAATAAGGTAGTCCAAAGTATGAAGATATAGCTTTTGGGAAGATAAACAACAACCCAAAGTAATGATATAGCTTTTGGGAAGATAAACAACGGCCCAAGGCAATAATATAGCTTTTGGGAAGATAAACAACGGCCCAAGGTAATGATGTAGCTTTCGGGAGGATAAACAATGTCCCAAGGTAATGATATAACTTTTGGGAGGATAAACAAAGTCCCAAGGTAATGATATAGCTTTTGGGAAGATAAACAACGGCCCAAGGTAATGATGTAGCTTTCGGGAGGATAAAAAACGTCCCAAGGTAATGATATAGCTTTTGGGAGGATAAACAACGTCCCAAGGTAATGATATAGCTTTTGGGGAGATAAACAACGTCCCAAGGTAATGATATAGCTTTTGGGAGGATAAACAACGTCCCAAGGTAATGATATAGCTTTTGGGAAGATAAACAATGGTCCATGGTAATGATGTAGCTTTTGGGAGGATAAACAACGTCCCATGGTATAAGTTACTGATGACGTTTGTCTGCTGGAGAATTAACCTGAAAAATAAGGTTAGTTCTATGCAAATATCATGATGTATATAACACTTTATAAGATAATATCTCATGATAATGTTGTATGCGTATGATATGGTATGATATGATGTGATGTGATGAATTATGTAGTTTGAAGCGTATAAGTAGCTTCGTAGAACAACTGCTGGCTGGGGAAAATAAATCTCGATTCGTTGCGGAGGAATATAAAGACTTCGTTCCCGTCTTGTTTAAGAATATCGTAGTTAGAACCTCTCGTTTTTGTTCATCATACTTTTTATTGAAGGATTAAATTCCTGAATATCCTGACTGAGGATAAAAGAGATGTACATAGATCCGGTAGACTTATTCGGTCGAGTATCAATTCTTCGGAGGATATGAAACTGCTTGAAGATTTCGTAGAGTTGGAAGCACCAGACATTACTTGAAGTATTCCGTAAGAATATCCGTAAAGATTACTTTTTGGGGATGAACCGGCGAAGATTCGTTGAATTCCTACCTCCGTTCGTTCTTAGTAAATGTTATTATTGTATTTTATGCATTTATGGTAAACATCAATCATATTCAAAAGCATATACACATTCAAACATAATCAACAGATGTTTTTTGCTTTAGTAAAAGGGGAAAAGTAAACCTGAATAAAGAGGGAAAAGTAAACCTAAAAAATGGAATTTTATTTATTTAGAAAGTGGCCTATAAACAGGCGAGTTTTAAAAGAAATTTTTAAAAGAACACAAAAACAAGGAAAGATAGTGTAACACCCCAAATTTGCCCTCTTAATTTTAAGCATCATATCACATCATATTCATTATACTCATATCATTTCCTTAGCATCATATCATGGAAAGATGAAGCATAACATCCCTCATGTCCTAGCATCAAGCATATGGTCATCTGTGGAGTTCCTTGAAGCATTTCAAGCCATGACAAGGGTCCCAATGAGTTTGTACAAGTCTTATGGTAATTCTAAACTCCATTTAAAAGATCAAGTCCATTGGCAAAAGCTCAGAAGATTGCATGATCATCAGAGATCTCAGGACAAGGCAAAGCTCCTATACAAGGCACCCAAATTAGGGTTTGATATTAAAGCACCAAGATCTCACAAATTTGGCAATTTCTTGTGGGCCAAGTCTTCTATATGTTAAGAGGATCCTATGTGTCAAATTTCATGAGAAAATTCCATGTGGAAGTCAGTCAATGCCTCAGTTGCTTGCAGATGAAGCAGAAAGTCAACAGAGCCCATAAAAAGTCAACTGTGCAATTTCAAGGGGTCTAACCCAAATTTTTTGGCCAAGAGAGGTCCTTACAATGTTATAAGAGGTTTGTAATTCCTAAAGTTCAAGAATCATGGAGATTTGAGGGGTTTTGCAAAAATGGTACAAAATTGGTTTTAAGGAATTTCCAAATTTGGCAACTTTTGCCCTAATTTTCAAGTGGCCTTAACATGATAAAAAACTCTTCAAATGGACCAAAGTCAAACATGAAAGTTGAAGAATAAGGGCTCCCATTTTCAAAAAGTACAAGTATATTTTCACTGGACTTCTAGAACTCTCCCTATGGCCTTCGAAAATTTTGCATTCCTAGGGCAAAATCTCACTTTCCAAAAATGCACCAAGTGCAAGAAGGCTCCAATCTTATTTTTGTGACTTGGTACAGGCCCAATCTTGTTTCAAACTTAAAATTCATTGCATAAGGACCAATTTTCTCCAAAGAAATGGTCATTTTCGTGCACTTTGAAAAACTTCCTCCAAAACATGCAAATTTGCAAAAATCATGAAACAAGTGTGACACTTGAATCTAAGGGCCAGGAATGAATGGATTTGAATCAAGGGTGGAAAATGAAACTCACACATGCTGAGAGTCCCAAGAGAGCATGAGCATGGCATGCTTATTCCACCAAATGCACATGATGCATATTCACACTTTTCTCATTTCTAATTCGTGCACTTTCTTTCAGACTTTCAGCATTGCTTTTTGACATCATAACAAAGAGAATTAGGGTTGCATCAGATCTGAAATCTCTCTCATTCTCTCACTCTCAACTTTCATGCAACCTTGCATTTTGCCTCATATCTCTTTATTCACTCACTTTCTCTATAAACTCCTTCCATATTCTTGATTAGTGAATCATATAGATCAAGAATCATCCATTCATTTGAGCTTAAAGCATAGAATTAGAAGCTTGCCATTTCAAAGCCATTTGTTGAGAAATCTCAGATCCAGTCTATTTCAAGGCCTTAGATGCATTTATTTTGCATCTAAGGAGTAAGAGGAGTAATTTGCACGGATTGGTTGGTTTTCTAGCTCAATATTTCAAGATCTCCATCTCAGGTATGACTTGAAATCTCATGTTCTGAAAATGAATTTAGATTGTTGCTTTGTGTTCCTTGATCTTCCCTGATGATTCTGCACTTTGTATAATTGATTTTGGTGCATTATATCATGAGTTATGTGCATTTCAAGTTTGATGATCAATGTTGTTTTGCTTTGATCCGTCCAATCCATTGAGATTTAGCTGTTTTTGATGCCATATTTGAGTTCAGTGATGTTGAATTAGTTAATCTGGACTATTTGTTTGCATTATTTGATGACTTTTTGGTACTGGTTTGGTCTCCGGTGCCGGAGCCCTAGCTCCGATCACCGGAATTTGTTTTAAAGTTCAGTTAGGGTTTTATTGAAGAAGATGAACCACAGCCGTCCATTTTCCCCATCCAACGCATCCTAGCGCGCCACATAGCCCTAATTTTCGTTCAGCTTCATGAATAATTTTGTTTCTTTTTTTTAATTCATGTGTGATGCGGTCTACCATAGTTGTTGTGAGCCAACCAACCAGAACGCGCTGTAGTGCCATGTCAATTAATGAGAGTTCGTCCAGCAGCCCTTCGATTCATCTAGCGCTCTAGTATTTTTCCAGCTTTTCTTTTTTATTCATCTTAATTTCCACGGTAACAACATGGTCAGCGCATGCTAATGGGCTCAAGCAATGGCTTTTTGCACCTCACCATGAACAGGCCCATCCAAGTTACAACTAAAACCTTTACTACAAACACCTACCTTCAATTGCCTTTAATTTCTTTTTCTTCACTTTATTTTCTTTAATTCAGTTTCCATTTTAATTCATTTAAAATACTTCCATTCACCTAAAAAAATACCCAAAAAATCATGAACCTTATTTTGGGTCTCTATTATTTTTTCGTATTTTTTATTTTATTTTTTTCCATTATCCACGTGTCTGAGTTAATTCACCATCTCACCTAGCTTCTTTTAAATCCTTTCTTGACCAGTCTTGCTTTGTTCATTTTCCATAGGTTTCAATATTTGGAGTTTTGATCCCATTCTTTTTGCTTTGTATTCCTAAGACATTTTAATTTTCATGTGATTTTTCTCTGGATTTTTAGAAGCTTATTTCTTGAGTCTTGGTCTTGTAACTTGTGATGTAAGTTTTCTTTCCTAACTTGTGTTCTTTCCTCCATTTAACCTAGTTTGCTTCTGAATCTTTGCAAATCCTTTTGGCTAGTTGATATAACATGTTTGAGGATCATTTGGTTTCAATTGTGGAATTTTTAGGTCGCTGGTTGATTTATTGTGGATTTTATCTTGAACCTTGTCCCATTTTGCTTCCTTTGAACCTTTTGGTCTCTTTGAAGCCTAGAAAGGCACTTGTGCCCATTTATTCTTCTCATTTGGGGTTCCTTTGGGGTATGGGTACCTTCCTGGTCCTAGGATAGGGTTTGTGTCTTCTGAATTTTGGTGTTTGCTTCTTCTTTAAGTCATTTGCTTCTTTAAGTGCTCTTACTTCATCTTATGGTTTCTTTCACTCCCATTTTGGTATTGTTTGGTATTGTGTGTCCTTTCTTTTCATCTTGTTTGCTTCTTAAGCCATTATTCATCTTGTTTTGGTTCTGGTTGTGAGCTTTGTGTTCATGTATTGTGCATTTTGGTTTGCATATTTCATAAGTGTGCATTTGTTTTCATATGTGTTCATGTTGCATCATTTTGAGTTGTAAGCTTCATGTCTCATTTCTTTGAGTTGCATTTGCATTGTGCATATGTTCATATAATTTCACCTCTGATTGTGTGATGTTAGCATGCTATTTCGCTCATTTTGTTTCACTTATGTGCATACTAACCTTGCAGGGGCTATGGTAAGTGTGAGATGTGGGAATTGAGTTCCACATCTCCAATTCTCATCTTTCCCTCTTATGTTTATCTTGTACTAACTCTTTGTTGTTGGGCTTAGGCCTTTCTCATCTATTCTTCTATCTTCTTCTTCTCTTCTTTCCTTCTTCATTAGGATAGAAACCTCACTAACCCTTAGGACATCCATGCATGTTAACACTTAGGATTATTTTAGTCCCCCTTTAGAATTTTTCCTTTGTGATCCTTTTGGTTCTTCTTCTCTTCTCATCTCATAACTCTAAAAAACACTTTAATAAGTTTGAAGTGATGCATTGATCCATAGCCTTATCCCATGAGGTATGCTTGTAGTCTTCCCATCTTGGGATAGTACAAGTTTACCTTGTGATGCACAAGTCTAATCAAGGTATCATCTTCATAAAAGAAAAGCATAAAAAACACTTCTTCATTGTAAATACCAAAAAACACTTAATAAGTAAACAAGTTAGTGAGCCTAGGCCCTAATCTTTGGGTTCAAGTTTTGGGGATATTCTCCTTACTTGAGTGTGCTTGTTCTATTATTCCATCTTGGAATGCAGTGACAAGTGCACACGCCATGGAAAAGAGCTTGAGTTCACTTCCTTGTGACACACTCATAAAAGCTTCTAAAAAACACAAACAAACAATAAGCGTCTTTCCTTCGGGAATTATTTTCTCATCTCCTTCGCTTCGTACGCGAACTTGCTCCTACTTGTCACTTTGCAAGACGGTTACGCACTCGTCGTCCGAGTCTGCAACACCTGAGCAATGGCATAGGCAGTTCAAGCCTTAATTCACAAGCAATTTCCTTTTAGTACCCCTAGTTAGGGGAACTACGGTGTCTCTGATCCTCATTATCCTGATGAGGTACGTAGGCAGCGAGGTAGGGCCCGTTCGAGCACAATCTTTATTTTCCCTACATTTTTTCCCTTTGTTCTCTTATTCATTTTTTTTCCAGTTCCAGTTTTCTTTTCATTTTCATTTCTTTGCTGCAGTTTTCATACCCTCACCCTTTGAAACAGTTATCTTTGCAAGCGTGGATCCCGTCGGGTACGGCGGACGGTCTGGATGCTAATACCTTCCCAGGTCGTAACCGACTCCCGAACTCAGTCTCTTTGGTTCGCAGGACCTTTGTCCTTCCTCTTCTTTCTTCTGGTTTGTGCAGCATTACCATTCCCTTTCTTCGGGATAAAAATGCCTGGCTGGCGACTCTATTCTTTTCCGCGCCACTTTCGCGTTTGTACCAGGATGGAAATCCGGGGAGCAACAGCTGGCGACTCTGCTGGGGACTGCACACCAGAGATCTCTGGTTCCCCTGTGAGTCTCTCCTAGCGCTTGTGTGTTGCTGTTTCAATGGGTGATGTTTGTTTGCTGTGGCTTGTTGTATTTTATTGTTGTTTATTTACAGCTTTATTTACAGCTTTATTTACAGTTTTCAGTCTTTATTTTCTGCATCATGTATATATACTGGACTGTCTGGACTGGTTTTCTGTTTGGTGGGATGGGTGTTACTTGTTTTTGAGAGATGAGCCAAGTACCCGGCTCGAGTGCACCATAGGACTTAGAGTGGTTCTACTTTGGCCTCATGAGATCTTGTCATGGGGGTAGTAGTGAGTTCCACACCCAGGTTGCGATTGTCTTGGAAATGTCTTGATTTTGGGATCTTCCTCTCTCATTACATAACCCTGACAGTTATGTGCAGCTGGGGACCGATCATTGAGAACCTTGTGGAAACATCCCTCTTTAGTGATGACAGTGGCAGCCCACATTTTGTGGCAAACCCATTTGCATCCGAGGGCCCACTTGGGGATCACATAGGATGACCTTGTGTCCTGGACTCAGCTGAGGCCTCCCTGCGTAGTATATAATGCCAAACCGATTCCCTGATTTGGTTATGAGCCATGTCTCGGAGATGGTGACAGTATTATTGCTATTCGGCTTTGAGAGTCCGTGATGTCTGACCCGGAGCCTTTTACCAGTGAGATTGGGGGGTGTTTACAGGTGTGCAGGAACCCATGGCCTCAACATACACTCATCTATTCAGTGGTTCTTGTTATTATCTGTGGTCCTATGATTATGATCTTTGGTTCTATGGTCCTATGGTTCTGGAGTTCTGGTTTTCTGGAGTTCTGGTTTTCTTGTTCTGGATTTCTTGGTACTGTGGTCCTGAGATCTTCTATTAGAGGGTTGTGATTATCAGAGAGTGCGACTCAGTGGACTTTTGGTTGCCAGTTATTCAGAGGGGCCCTTGTCAGTGTCCAGTTCAGATGGTCCCAGTTGATCATATGCTTGCATTGCATTGCATTTGCATCATTCTTTGCATTAACTGTTTATGTTTCCCATTTTTCAGGTCATTGTTCTTACTCTCCTCCCAGTTCTGGTAGTCTTATCTCCATGGCAGAAATCAGAAGAGTTGGGAAAAAGAATGTGCATTATACCTTTCTTCAGCCTAAAGTTAGAAGTGTTCATAGGTTAGCAGGTCTAATGAATGATCAAGTCTTGGGCAATTTCAAGAAAAGATATGGCCAGATACTGAAGTTTGTGGACAAGCCCACTGCAGACCAGAAAGACAATTTGCATACTCTGTTGCAATTTTATGATCCTCTGCTGCGTTGCTTTGTTTTTCCAGGTTACATCTTAGCTCCGACATTGGAAGAGATCTTCAGCATGCTGAATGTTCCGGTCAGAGAGACATTGCCGTTCTATGGGTCAGAGGTCGTGCTTAAAGATGAAGACATAGCCAAGGTTTGTAGGTTGCCAGCTGCTTCAGTCAGGAAGGCTCTGCAAGACAGTGAAGGAAAAGGTCTACCCTGGAGTGTGCTTATCCCAGAGGCTGAGAGATATGCTACAGAGGCTAAGTGGAATGACTTTGGTGCTTTTCTTGCATTGATGGTATATGGGTCCAGCCTGTTCCCTGGAGAGAAGGAGTTTGTCAGCTTAGAGGTGATCTCAATCTTTGCAAAAGGCAATCCAATGCCTACTCTATTGGGTGACTTCTACTATAGTGTCCATTACAGAAATGAGAAGGGTAGGGGTGGTCCAGTAGTCTGTAGTGCTCCTTTGTCTGCTGAGTGGTTTGCTAGACAGTTGCCTAAGTCAGGTGCCTTCAAGGAGATGAGGGATGAATGGAGGTGGTCCAGAAGACTAATGGGGTTGACTGCAGAAGATATTTCCTGGGGATACTGACAGGGATCTGCTAGGTAAAGAGTTGCTGGTCAGTTGCGGAAGGTTTGTTGGTGTACCTTTTCTAGGCAAGAAAGGTGTCATCAGTTACTATCCAACATTAGCCAGAAAACAGTTTGGCTATCCTTTGAAAGATCCTCCTCAGATAGAAGAGTTGGCTGAATCTTTGTTCTTTCCTGCTGAAGGGAACAAAGAGTTAGTTCAACAAGCAGTTCAAGCCTGGGCTCACAGGATAAGAAAGGGTAAGAAAGACTTCGGCCGAGTTGATCCCAAGACATATCCACCATATGCTGCATGGTTGCAAGGACATATAGAATCAGTTCTCATGCCTTTTTCAGTTGAGGCTCCACTTTATCCCAGGGAAGTGCCAAGTCAGAGCAGTACTGTTTCTCTTGAAGAGTACAAGAAGCTAGAAGCTCAGCTGCATGAGGTCAGAGTTGAGAATACTGAGATGGTAAGCCTGTACCACCAAGCCAACAGGGCCAAGAATGAAGCTGAAGACAAGCTGCAAAAGCTCCAAGCCTCTCTAGAAGCCAAAGAGAAGGACTTTGCTGGTAGAGAAGCCCATTTCCACAGGTTGGGTATGATGGAAGCCCAAAGAGAAGCTGAGAGCAAGAAGACTCTAAAGACTCTCAAAGATGCTCGTCAATCCATTGTTTGGATGCAAGGCCAAAGGGAGGAAGAGCAGAAGAAGTTTAGAGAGAAAGAAGAGTTCTTTGAAGTTCAGATGGCCTTCAAGAAGGAGGAAATGGATCAAGTCCACACCATCCGGAGAGAAAAGACCCAACAGCTAGCACAAAGTCAGTTAGCTCTGGAGGAAGCGAGGAGAGAGGTCGAAGAGCTCAAGCTGAGAGCAGGGGTTAAGAAGAGCAGAGCAGAGGTGGCAGAGCCTGGGTCTTTATCTTAGTTTATTTTTCCAGACTACCTACAGACTTGTTGTAGGAGTCTCGCTTTTATTTTCTTTTGTCTTTATTTTATGTAGTGGCTTGTAACCCTTCGGGGATTGTTTCTGGTTGTATTCTGACTTTTAGCCGGTAGTGGTTTGTTCATATCCAGTATTAATGTGCAAGTTATCATTTTGAATGTGCAAGACTCGTTTGTCTGATACTGCTAATGTCTGAACACTCATCAAAGAGAAAGCTTGAAAGTTAAAAAACTGAAAGTGATTGCCTGAGAGTAGATGCCAGAACCGGGGCATTGCAAATGCTTTAAACTTAGGAACATGAACAGTTACATTGCATTGCATATAACCTGTTTGTTTGTTTTGCAGGTAGTGTCTCAGTTACTAACGTGTTTTGTGTTTCAGGCACTATAGCTCCCCGTAAAGTTCGGGAACAACCAGTTGCACATAGATATCCAACCAATATCAACAGAGAGCGAGTCATGGACCAGATGCAAGCAGACTTGGCAGATCTGAGACTGAGAATGGATAACTTTATGACAGTGATGGCCGGCATGGGTCAGAACCAAGAGCGTCTGCGGGAGATGATTGAGAATAATCAACCCAGGAACATCACTATTGCTGCTGCTACTACTGATAATCGTACCGGTGCGGGCGCACGTCAGGTTGAAATCCCTATTTCTCAACCAGGGGTGACAATAATCAATGACGGGCTGAATAATATTCAGATGGATAATCAAGACGAGCAATTGACTTTGCTTGACGAAGCTGAAGGTCAAGGAGCGGAGATGAACAAGAGGTTTGAGGAAATGGCTGAGAAAATCAAAGTTATTCAGTCCCAGAGCTCTTTGGGATTTGACATAACATATTTGGGCTTGGTTCCTGGGGTCAGGATCCCATACAAGTTCAAAGTTCCAACCTTTGAGAAGTATAATGGCACTGCATGCCCGAAGACCCATATTCAAGACAACTTGGTTGGATCTTCGCTGGAATGGTACATGAAGCTCAACAAAGTTAATATCAAGAGTTGGAAAGATCTAGCTGAAGCCTTTGTGAGACAATATCAATATAATATAGACATGGCTCCGAACCGCACGCAGTTACAGCACATGGCTCAGACTGCTAAAGAAGGTTTCAAAGAATACGCTTAGAGGAGGCGCCAGCTCGCTGCCAGAGTTCAACCACCGCTGCTAGAGAACGAAATGGCTGACATGTTTATGGGTACTTTGCAGGGTGTGTTTCTTGAAAGACTGGCGTCCAGTTCTTCCACCAAATTCAATGATATTGTTATTGCTAGAGAGAGAGTTGAGACATTACTGAAGATGGGGAAGATCCAAGATCCAAGTGCTAGCAACTCAAATGGAGCGAGGAAAGCTTTCAGTGGACCTCCTAGGAGAAGAGAGGGCGAGACAAATGTTGTATTTGGCCGAGGTCGGGGCCGTGGTTATAGAAGACCCTATGAGCATGTGGCAGCAGTCACAATTCCTTCAGCTCCAGTGCAACAGATGCAACCTCCTCCACAACAACATCAGCAACAACAACAACCTCGTAACAACTATCAACAGAGACCATATCAGCCAAGGCAAACTCGCCCGGCTAATAGGGTGATTGAGGCCATCCCTATGACCTATGCTGCTTTACTTCCAAGACTGCTGGATTTGAACCTGATTCAACTGAGAACTTTGGCACCACCCCCTCCTGGAGAGCTTCCAATGGGTTATGATGTCAACGCACGATGCGCTTTCCACTCTGGAGCACCCGGGCACTCGACTGAGAAGTGCAGAGCTTTGCATCACAAGGTTCAAGAGCTTGTAGACTCTAAGGCAATCAACTTTGCACCGCCGCCGAATGTTAACTCGAACCCTATGCCGAATCATGGAGGGGCAAGAGTTAATGTTGTTGAGGATGGTGACAAGTTGAGTCTTGTGCTGAGTATCGATGAAGTGAAGACTCCTTTGAGGGTAGTGAAAGAGAGACTGCTGAATGGTCAAGTGTTTCCTGGTTGCTGTTTTGATTGTGAAGACTGTGTGAATGCTGAGAATGGTTGTGAGAAGCTGAAGATGGGTTTGCAGGGTTTGATTGAGGATGGATCCTTGCAGTTCAGCCAAGTTGGTAATGATGTAGTTGATGATGTGTCAACAATTACTATTTTCTATGATGAAGCTGACATGCCTGTCAGGAGAGAGCCTGTTACAATCTATGCTCCTGAGATTAGTCCCGTGACCATCACCGTACCTGGGCCTGTTCCATATACAGACAATAAAGCCATTCCTTGGCATTATGGCTCAGACGTATATGTAGCTGGACAAAAGATTGAGAGCAAGGTTGTTGCTACTGACCCGACTGTGGAGAATGTCGAAGGAGTTGGGGGTTTCACCAGAAGCGGTCAGTTATTCGCTCCTCCTGTGCTGAGAGGGGATCCTGAGGCGGAGGCTTCGCCCAAAGCCAAAGGAAAGCATGTTGTGAATGATGAGTCAACTACTCCTGTTGCTGGGCAGGGTACATTTGAAAAAGAGGTCGAGGAATTCATGCAGATCATTAAAAAGAGTGACTATAAGGTGGTTGATCAACTGAACCAGACACCTTCGAAGATATCCATCTTATCACTGCTGATGTGTTCTCCCGCACACCGAGAGGCCTTACTGAAAGTTCTGCAAATGGCCTATGTTCCTCAGGAAATCACTGTCAACCAACTTGAAGCTGTTGTAGGAAGTGTCAATGCAAGCCATGACTTAGGCTTTACAGACAGAGACCTCACGTCGGAGGGAAGAAACCACAACAAAGCCCTACATATCACTATGGAGTGCAAGGGCGCTGTGCTGTCGCATGTTCTTGTAGACACAGGCTTTTCCCTGAATGTGCTTCCGAAGAAGGCACTGATGAAGCTTAATGTTGATGGGATTGTCCTGAGACCAAGTGATCTGATTGTTAAGGCTTTTGATGGTTCAAGAAGATCATTTTTTGGAGAGGTTGAGCTACCCGTCAAGATAGGCTCTCAAGTCTTCAAAAGTGTTTTCTATGTTATGGACATCCAGTCTGCATATAGCTGTTTGTTGGGAAGGCCATGGATACATGCTGCTGGAGCTGTCACTTCAACCCTGCATCAGAAGCTCAAGTATGTGGTTGGCGGCCAAGTCATCATAGTTTGTGGAGAGGAGGACATACTCGTAAGCCACTTGTCGACGTTCAAGTATGTAGAGATGGATGGAGAAATCCATGAGACTTTATGCCAAGCTTTCGAAGCAGTCAACCCCAGCATATTGACTCCTGTGGAGAAGAGCAGTGAGAAAGAGGGTACATCCATCCACTCCTATAGAGAAGCAAAAGAGGTTGTTCAATCAGGCAGTGCCCAAGGCTGGGGCAAGCTGTTGGAGCTAGAAAAGAAAGATGATAAGTTTGGCTTAGGGTATCAGCCTGGTGGATCTACTCCAAGTGGTAAGGCTATCACGTTTACAAGAGTCAGGTTGCTCGACCGCAATCAGATCTGCACAGCAAGCCAAGATGGGGACGGTAACGGTAACTGGGACAATTGGATCCACCCGTGTGCGCCCGGCGAGGAGCTAACAAACTGGTCTACTGAAGACATTGTTCAAGTCACCTGGCTCTCAGAGTAATTATTTTGTTTCCTTTTATTAGCATACTGCATTGTCAAATCCAGCATTCTGTCCAAGATGCTTGGATCCATTGTATTGGGCCACCATGTTTTGTATTGCATCTTTATTTTGCTATGAAATAAAAGGACATTTTAAGACAAACTGTGTTCTCTTTCTTTGTTTTTAAACTTTTTCACAAAAATATAAAAATGGCAATGTGTTTTCCTTTTTGTTTTGTGTTAGCGTCTTTTTTTTCAAAATAAGCAGATTCTGAATAAGCACATCATCTGTGCAGTGTTGATCATCCGGATTCCACTGATAACGTTCCTGCTATGACTATGCATGACTTTGATAATCCAGTCTACCAAGCTGATGAATGGGTTGAGGAAGATTGTGACCTCCCTGAAGAATTGGTCAGATTGTTGAAACAAGAGGAACGGGTTATTCAGCCTCATCAAGAAGAAATTGAGATCATCAACATTAGCAGTGAAGATGCAAAGAAAGAAATCAAGATTGGGGTCAATCTGCAGGCCCACGTCAAGAAAGAGCTGATCAGTATGCTGAAAGAGTATGTGGATATCTTTGCTTGGTTATATCAAGATATGCCAGGGTTGGATACCAACATCGTTATGCATAGGCTACCTCTGAGAGAGGACTGTCCTCCTGTAAAGCAGAAATTAAGAAGAACTCGTCCTGACATGGCGATGAAGATCAAAGAGGAGGTTTAGAAGCAATGGGATGCTGGTTTCCTTGTTGTGACTAGTTACCCACCTTGGGTAGCTAACATTGTACATGTACCGAAGAAGGACGGCAAGGTCTGGATGTGCGTTGACTACCGGGATTTGAACAGAGTGAGCCAAAAAGATGATTTTCCGTTGCCACACATTGATGTGTTGGTAGACAATACTGCTCAATTCTCGGTATTTTCCTTCATGGATGGCTTCTCCGGATATAACCAGATTAAGATGGCGTCGGAAGACATGAGAAGACAACGTTCATTACCCCGTGGGGTACAATCTGCTATAAGGTCATGCCCTTTGGATTGAAGAACACCGGGGAAACTTATCAACGGGCGATGGTCACATTGTTCCATGACATGATACACAAGGAGATTGAATGTTATGTGGACGATATGATTGCTAAGTCCCGAGACGAAGAAGAGCATCTGGTCAACCTGAAGAAGCTGTTTGATAGACTGATCAAGTACAAGCTGAGGTTGAATCCAAACAAGTGCACTTTCGGAGTGCGTTCCTGGAAATTGCTGGGTTTCATTGTTAGTCAAAGAGGAATTGAGGTAGATTCTGCTAAAGTAAAAGCTATTCAAGATATGCCTGCACCGAAGACAGAAAAAGAAGTACGCGGGTTTTTAGGGAGGTTGAACTACATTTCTCGGTTCATATCTCATCTAACGGCCACGTGCGAGCCAATATTCAAATTTCTAAGAAAAGAGCAAACGGTCAGGTGGAACGATGACTGCCAAAGAGCTTTCGACAAAATAAAAGAATATTTGTAGGAGCCTCCAATTCTAATGCCTCCAGTGGAAGGAAGACCTTTAATCATGTACTTGACCGTGCTAGAAGGGTCAATAGGGTGTGTGCTAGGCCAACATGACGAGTCTGGTCGAAAAGAGTACGCTATTTATTACCTTAGCAAAACGTTTACCGACTGTGAATCCCGATATTCACTGCTCGAGAAAACTTGTTGCACTTTGGTATGGGATGCTCGCCGACTGAGGCAGTATATGTTGACTCATACCACATTGCTCATTTCCAAAATGGATCCTGTCAAGTACATCTTTGAGAAACCAGCGTTAACCGGAAGGGTTGCTAGGTGGCAGATGATTTTAACTGAATACGACATCCAGTATACTTCTCAGAAAGCCATCAAGGGAAGTGTATTGTCGGATTACCTTGCACAACAACCTCTTGAAGATAATTATCTGCCAATGAAGTTTGATTTCCCTGATGAGGACATCATGTACCTCAAAGCAAATGATTATGAGGAACCACTTCCGGAGGAGGGGCCAGACCCTGAATCCAAATGGAAGTTGATGTTTGATGGGGCCGTCAATATCAATGGTCGTGGAGTTGGTGCCGTACTCATTACTCCTGAAGGTGTTCACTTACCCTTCGCTGCCAGAATTACTTTTGGCTGCACCAACAATGAAGCGGAGTACGAGGCATGCATAATGGGAATAGAGGAGGCAATTAATCTTCGGATTAAGAACCTCGATATATTCGGAGATTCAGCCCTCGTCAGTAACCAGGTTACCGGCAAGTGGTATACGCATCAAGAGCATCTAATTCCGTACAGGAATTATGCTAGAAAATTGTTGACGTTCTTCACGATAGTTAAACTTCAATACATACCACGTGATGAAAATCAGTTTGCCGACGCTTTGGCCACTCTCTCTTCGTCAATTAAAGTCTTGTGTTGGAATTATGTGCCCAGAATTGACATATCCAGGCTTGACGCTCCAGCTCATGCCTTCTCTGTAGACGCCGTGTCTGATGAGAAACCTTGGTATTTTGATATCAAGTTATTCCTGGAAAAGCAAGAATACCCACCTGGGGCATCTTCCAACGACAAGAAGACCTTGAGGCGACTTGCTGCTAGCTTCTTCTTGAACACAGACGGGGTTTTGTACAAGAGAAACTACGACATGGTCTTGCTCAGATGCGTGGATAGACACGAAGCAAGCCTGTTAATGCAGGAAGTCCACGAAGGATCTTTCGGTACCCATGCAGGAGGGCATGCTATGGCTAAGAAATTGCAGAGATCGGGGTATTACTGGATGACAATGGATGCAGAATGTTGTTCATTCGCTCGTAAATGCCACAAGTGCCAAATATATGCAGACAAAGTGCATGTTCCTCCAAGCCCGCTCAACGTCATGTCATCTCCTTGGCCCTTTTCTATGTGGGGCATTGACATGATCGGGAAGATCGAGCCGACTGCTTCAAATGGTCATCGCTTCATCCTGGTCGCGATTGATTACTTTACCAAATGGGTAGAAGCAGCATCGTATGCCAACGTCACTTGTCAAGTGGTGACAAGATTTCTGAAAAGAGATATCATATGCAGATACGGAGTTCCCGAAAGGATCATTACTGACAATGGTTCTAATCTCAACAACAAGATGATGGCAGACTTGTGTCGGGACTTCAAGATACAGCAACAGAATTCTTCTCCTTACCGACCAAAGATGAATGGTGCGGTAGAGGCAGCTAACGAGAATATCAAGAAGATTGTGCAGAAAATGGTTGTCACCTACAAAGATTGGCATGAGATGTTACCATTTGCGTTGCATGGGTACCGAACGTCAGTCAGGACGTCAACAGGGGCAACTCCCTTCTCTCTGGTGTATGGCATGGAAGCAGTCCTGCCTGTTGAAGTAGAGATTCCTTCATTGCGAGTGATGATGGACGTAAAGCTGGATGAGGCTGAATGGGTACGGGCTCGTTATAATCAGCTATGTCTAATTGAGGAAAAGAGATTAGCGGCTATCTGTCATGGTCAACTTTATTAGAGGAGAATGAAGCGAGCATTCGACCAACAAGTACGTACTCGAGAGTATCAAGTGGGAGAGCTTGTGTTGAAGAGGATCGTTCCTCCAGGTTCAGATCACAGGGGCAAGTGGACCCCAAACTACGAAGGAGCATTCATAGTGAGGAAAGTATTCTCAGGAGGAGCACTGATGCTCACCACTATGGATGGAGATGACTTCCAGTCCCCTGTTAACTCGGACGCAGTTAAAAAATACTTCGCATAAAGAGACCCGCTGGACACAAAAACAGAATTATAGTCTAGGAAAAAAAGGGGCATCCCAGCGAGCAAAAAACAGAATAAAAAGCTCGAGCAAAAGATAGGGGAATAAATAAAAAAATTGTACACCCGCTGAGTTGAAAAGCCGCATTTGACAGCTCAGGCAAAAAAGGGTATCCCGGTGGATTGAAAACTCGAAAGGGCTATCCACGCAAAACAAGGGAATAAGCGAACAACTGTGATCCGAGTTATCTGAACCACATCATCGTTTCGTACAACCTGACAATATCAGAAGGATAGGAAAAAGTCCACTCATCCTCTCAGAAAACCAAAGCAGAATGGAGAGTCTCGAAGACATGCTGGTCATAGCAGGAATGAAACTCCTTGGAATGTCGTTTACATTGCCATTAGGATAGTTTCTTTTTCTCAATTTTATAGTGACTACCTCTTTCTAGGTGGTTGCTTCCTGATGTAAATCTTTGCCTATTCAGAGGCCATTCAATAAAAAGAATATTCAGTCAAAAAGCTGTGTGTGTTTATTTTTGTTTGCAAAATGTCCTGAATTTTCGGCAAAAATAGCATTGCATCTAAACATGGTGATAATTTTGAAAAGAAAACTGACGTGCAGGGAAACTATAACCCTCTTTGAGTGTCGGGTGACGATGGATGAACAGATCATACCATGAAAATCCCCGGGGCACACTTGTGTTTTCTGTTGTTGCAGGTTGCAGGATGGCGTCACGTTCTCCCAAGCAATTTACTCTTCCCCAGTAGAGTATCTCCCCAAGCAGAGATTTCTTCTCCCCGCAAGTATCTGAAAGCCTGGCATCTCCAGCAAAGATTTTATCCAGCTAAGCCTTGGCAGCAGCCCAAGCAGTTTTTCTTCCTCAGTGAAGTAGCAGTTCATTCTTCCCCAGTGGAGTATGCCCAGTAGGTATCTGAAAGCCTGACATTACCAAAGAGTTGGAATTATCAGTATTCTATCCTCAGCAGGAGTCATTCCCAGCAGGTGGGACTGAAAGCCTGATATCCCCTCAGAGTCTTGAATCAGCAAATGCTCTCCCCAGCTAGATGTTTGTTCAAGCAGCTTCCCCAGCTGAGTCTGAAGATGATCATGTCCCCACAGAGTCATATTTGATTTTCACCTCCGTCAGTGAAATATTTCCCAGCCAAAGTTGCCATACTTTTGGGTATTTTAATGATATAGCCAGGTATTCGTCACCTCAGTCAGTCAGGTATCCAGACCTCTTGACTTGTCTTCCCCGGCAGAGTCGTATCTCTTGATGCCAATCAGGCATTTGTTTGTTGCTCGTCTACAATCCTCAACACTCGTCTGTGTTATCCCTAAGCAGAGTTTTCCCCAGTAGGGATGTATTACTGCTTTATTGCTGCTCGTCCGCATCTTATAACACTCGTCTGTGTTGGCCCTTTGGTATTGCTCGTTTGCTTTCCCCAGCAGTGGTTTATGATTACCTTGATATTGCTCGTCTGCAATTTCCCAACACTCGTCTGTGTTTGAATGTAATCTTTGTTATTGCTCGTCTGCAATTTCCAACAATCATCTGTAGTATCTGTTGTTTGCTCGTCTGCAATTTCTAGCACTCATCTGTGCTTTGAGATGTAACATCTTTGCTGTTGATTTCAAACACTCGTCTGTGTTCTGATATGATATTTGTTGTTGCTCGTCTGCAACTCCTCAACACTCGTCTGTGTTGTGGGTAGCTCTTTGTTGTTGCTCGTCTGTAATTCTTAACATTCGTCTGTGTTGTGATATTTCACCTGTTATTGCTCGTCTGCATTTCTCAGCGCTCGTCTGTGTTGTGATATCTCATATAATGTTGCTCGTCTGCAACTTTCCAGCACTCGTCTGTGTTTGGTATGCCTGATATTTGTGGATACTCGTCCGTATCATCCCCAGCACTCGTCTGTGTTGTTTACCTGTTTGAAGCTCGCCTGCTTTGCTTGGATACTTGTCTATATCATCCCCATCACTCGTCTGTGCTTGCTTATATCTGTATTGTGAGGATTTGCTGTTTATCCTGGTATTTCTGTTGCTGCTTCAAATGCTCGTCTGTGTTTGAATTTCTGGTATTCGTCTATATCAGTGGCTGATACTCATCTGTATCATTGCTTGAAGCGCTCGTCTGTGTTTCTCTTATACTCGTCTGTATCATTGACTTGTGGCACTCATCTGTGTTATCTTGATGATCATCCAATACTCGTCTGTATTGAAGAGGTTTAAAATCCTGACAATGGGAATTAATGTCAAAATGATTACCGGTCCTGGCGTAACAGGTAAATCCGAAGGAGGCTCGTCTGTCTCAGGCACCAATTATGGTTGTTGCACCTGGCGTCACAGGTTTTCTCAAAGAAGACTCGTATGTCTTATACCATATATCAGCAGATAATATATGAAGAAGGTTCGTCTACCTTGATTTCATGTCTATCCCACAAACTTTAGTGCATTACCGGTCCTGGCGTAACTGGTAAATCCGAAGGAGACTCGTCTGTATCATGTTATATGTAGTGTTTTGAGGACTCATCTGTCCAGCTCCTGGCGTCACAGGATTGTTTGAAGACTCGTCTGTCAACGTATTCTTATTCCAGATATCAATTTCAACCTGGAAGAAGCTTGTCTGCTTCTTTCTCCCCTGCAGTCCCTAGAGCGTCATCTGGTTGGGTTTATTTCCCAGTGTTGCATTCTTCGTCAGAGTGCAAATTTCTGGTCTTCTTGGTATTCAACCACAGTTTATCTTGAATGGTCGATAGCCCGTACTATCGTCCTTTTCAGATGAACTGATGATTGAATAAGGGCAGCTGTAACACCCCAAATTTTCCGTCTTCATTTTAAGAATCATATCACATCATATTCATCATACTCATATCATTTCCTTAGCATCATATCATGGAAAGATGAAGCATAACATCCCTCATGTCCTAGCATCAAGCATATGGTCATCTGTGGAGTTCCTTGAAGCATTTCAAGCCATGACAAGGGTCCCAATGAGTTTGTACAAGTCTTATGGTGAGTCTAAACTCCATTTACAAGATCAAGCCCATTGGCAAAAGCTCAGAAGATTGCATGATCATCAGAGATCTCAGGACAATGCAAAGCTCCTATACAAGGCACCCAAATTAGGGTTTGATATTCAAGCACCAAGATCTCACAAATTTGGCCATTTCTTGTGGGTCAAGTCTTCTATATATTAAGAGGATCCTATGTGTCAAATTTCATGAGAAAATTCCATGTGGAAGTCAGTCAATGCCTCAGTTGCTTGCAGATGAAGCAGAAAGTCAACAGAGCCCATAAAAAGTCAATTGTGCAATTTCAAGGGGTCTAACCCAATATTTTTGGCCAAGAGAGGTCCTTAAAATGTTATAAGAGGTTTGGAATGCCTAAAGTTCAAGAATCATGGAGATTTGAGGGGTTTTGCAAAAATGGTACAAAGTTGGTTTTAAGGAATTTCCAAATTTGGCAACTTTTGCCCTAATTTTCAAGTGGCCTTAACATGATCAAAAATTCTTCAAATGGACCAAAGTCAAACATGAAAGTTGAATAATAAGGGCTCCCATTTTCAAAAAGTACAAGTACATTTTCACTGGACTACTAGAACTCTCCCTATGGCCTTCGAAAATTTTGCATTCCTAGGGCAAAATCTCACTTTCCAAAAATGCACCAAGTGCAAGAAGGCTCCAATCTTATTTTTGTGACTTGGTGCAGGCCCAATCTTGTTTCAAACTTAAAATGCATTGCATAAGGACCAATTTTCTCCAAATAAATGGTCATTTTCGTGCACTTTGAAAAAATCCCTCCAAAACATGCAAATTTGCAAAAATCATGAAACAAGTGTGACACTTGAATCTAAGGGCCAGGAATGAATGGATTTGAATCAAGGGTGGAAAATGAAACTCACACATGCTGAGAGGCCCAAGAGAGCATGAGCATGGCATGCTTATTCCACCAAATTCACATGATGCATATTCACACTTTTCTCATTTCTAATTCGTGCACTTTCTTTCACACTTTCAGCATTGCTTTTTGACATCATAACAAAGAGAATTAGGGTTGCATCAGATCTGAAATCTCTCTCATTCTCTCATTCTCAACTTTCATGCAACCTTTCATTTTGCCTCATATCCCTTTATTCACTCACTTTCTCCACAAACTCCTTCCATATTCTTGATCAGTGAATCATATAGATCAAGAATCATCCATTCATTTGAGCTTAAAGCATAGAATTAGAAGCTTGCCATTTCAAAGCCACTTGTTGAGAAATCTCAGATCCAGTCTATTTCAAGGCCTTAGATGCATTTAATTTTCATCTAAGGAGTAAGAGGAGTGATTTGCACGGATTGGTATGTTTTCTAGCTCAATATTTCAAGATCTCCATCTCAGGTATGACTTGAAATCTCATGTTCTGAAAATGAATTTAGATTGTTGCTTTGTGTTCCTTGATCTTCCCTGATGATTCTGCACTTTTTAGAATTGATTTTGGTGCATTATATCATGAGTTATGTGCATTTCAAGTTTGATGATCAATGTTGTTTTGCTTCGATCCGTCCAATCCATTGAGATTTAGCTATTTTTGATGCCATATTTGAGTTCAGTGATGTTGAATTAGTTAATCTGGACAATTTGCTTGCATTATTTGATGAATTTTTGGTACTGGTTTGGTCTCCGGTGCCGGAGCCCTAGCTCCGGTCACCGGAATTTGTTTTAAAGTTCAGTTAGGGTTTTATTGAAGAAGATGAACCACAACCATCCATTTTCCCCATCCAACGCATCCTAGCGCGCCACATAGCCCTAATTTCATTCAGCTTCCTGAATAATTCTGTTTCTTTTTTTTAATTCATGTGTGATGCGGTCTACCATAGTTGTTGTGAGCCAACCAACCAGAACGCGCTGTAGCGCCATGTCAATTAATGAGAGTCCGTCTAGCAGCCCTTCGATTCATCTAGCGCTCCAGTATTTTTCCAGCTTTTCTTTTTTATTCAGCTTAATTTCCACAGTAACAACATGGTCAGCGCATGCTAATGGGCTCAGGCAATGGCTTTTCGCACCTCACCATGAACAGGCCCATCCAAGTTACAACTAAAACCTTTACTACAAACACCTCCCTTCAATTTCCTTTAATTTCTTATTCTTCACTTTATTTTCTTTAATTCAGTTTCCATTTTAATTCATTTAAAATACTTCCATTCACCTAAAAAATCCCCAAAAATCATTAAACTTATTTTTCCATTATCCACGTGTCTGAATTAATTCATCATCTCACCTAGCTTCTTTTAAATCCTTTCTTGACCAGTTTTTCTTTGTTATAGGTTTCAATATTTGAATTTTTGATCCTATTCTCTTTGCTTTGTATTCCTAAGACATTTTACTTTTCATGTGATTTTTCTCTGTATTGTTAGAAGCTTATTTCTTGAGTCTTGGTCTTGTAACTTGTGATGTAAGTTTGTTATCCTAACTTGTGTTCTTGCCTCCATTTAACCTAGTTTGCTTCTGAATATTTGCAAATCCTTTTAGCTAGTTGATATAACATGTTTAAGGATCATTTGGTTTCAATTGTGGAATTTTTAGGTGGATGGTTGATTTATTGTGGATTTTATCTTGAACCTTGTCCCGTTTTGCTTCCTTTGAACCTTTTGGTCTCTTTGAAGCCTAGAAAGGCACTTGTGCCCATTTCTTCTTCTCATTTGGGGTTCCTTTGGGGTATGGGTACCTTCCTGGTCCTAGGATAGGGTTTGTGTCTTCTAAATTTTGGTGTTTGCTTCTTCTTTAAGTCATTTGCTTCTTTAAGTGCTCTTACTTCATCTTATGGTTTCTTTCACTCCCATTTTGGTATTTTTTGGTAATGTGTGCCCTTTCTTTTCATCTTGTTTGCTTCTTAAGCCATTCTTCATCTTGTTTTGGTTCTGGTTGTGAGCTTTGTGTTCATGTATTGTGCATTTTTCTTTGCATATTTCATAAGTGTGCATTTGTTTTCATATGTGTTCATGTTGCATCATTTTGAGTTGTAAGCTTCATGTCTCATTTCTTTGAGTTGCATTTGCATTGTGCATATGTTCATATCATTTCACCTCTGATTATGTGATGTTAGCATGCTATTTTGCTCATTTTGTTTCACTTATGTGCATACTAACCTTGCAGGGGCTATGGAAAGTGTGAGATGTGGGAATTGAGTTCCACATCTCCAATTCTCATCTTTCTCTCTTATGTTTATCTTGTACTAACTCTTTGTTGTTGGGCTTAAGCCTTTCTCATCTCTTCTTCTATCTTCTTCTTCTCTTCTTTCCTTCTTCATTAGGATAGAAACCTCACTAACCCTTAGGACATCCATGCATGTTAACACTTAGGATTATTTTAGTCCCCCTTTAGAATTTTTCCTTTGAGATCCTTTTGGTTCTTCTTCTCTTCTCATATCATAACTCTAAAAAACACTTTAATAAGTTTTAAGTGATGCTTTGATCCATAGCCTTATCCCATGAGGTATGCTTGTAGTCTTCCCATCTTGGGATAGTACAAGTTTACCTTGTGATGCACAAGTCTGATCAAGGTATCTTCTTCATAAAAGAAAAGCATAAAAAACACTTCTTCATTGTAAATACCAAAAAACACTTAATAAGTAAACAAGTTAGTGAGCCTAGGCCCTAATCTTTGGGTTTAAGTTTTGGGGATATTCTCCTTACTTTAGTGCGCTTGTTCTATTATTCCATCTTGGAATGTAGTGACAAGTGCACACGCCATGGAAAAGAGCTTGAGTTCACTTCCTTGTGACAAACTCATAAAAGCTTCTAAAAAACACAAACAAACAATAAGCATATTTCCTTCGGGAATTCTTTTCTCATCTCCTTCGCTATGTACACGAACTTGCTCCTACTTGTCACTTTGCAAGATGGTTACGCACTCGTCGTCCGAGTCTGCAACACCTGAGCAATGGCATAGGCAGTTCAAGCCTTAATTCACAAGCAATTTCCTTTTAGTACCCCTAGTTAGGGGAACTACGGCGTCTCTGATCCTCATTATCCTGATGAGGTACGTAGGCAGCGGGGTAGGGCCCGTTCGAGCACAATTTTTATTTTCCCTACATTTTTTCCCTTTGTTCTCTTATTCATTTTTTTTCCAGTTCCAGTTTTCTTTTCATTTTCATTTCTTTGTTGCAGTTTTCATACCCTCACCCTTTGAAACATTTATCTTTGCAAGCGTGGATCCCGTCGGGTACGGCGGACAGTCTGGATGCTAATACCTTCCCAGGTCGTAACCGACTCCCGAACTCAGTCTCTTTGGTTCGCAGGACTTTTGTCCTTCCTCTTCTTTCTTCTGGTTTGTGCAGTATTACCATTCCCTTTATTCGGGATAAAAATGCCTGGCTGGTTACTCTATTCTTTTCCGCGCCAGTTTCGCGTTTGTACTAGGATGGAAATCCGGGGAGCGACAGATAGCTATGTGTAAATAATCCTATTGAGTTTCAACTCTGCTATTGCCATTATCTTCAAGTATCTCATCTTCAGCTATCGGAAAAGAAATGATTGGATTGATCTGTATCTATTGAATTTGACGTATATAACACAACTAGTAGAGGTTACATGGGCGATCCAATGAGACATAGTCATACACTTTAATCCCTAACTTTTGCCTGGATTGCCTTTTCAGGTTTTCAATCCACCGGGATAACCTTTTTTGCCCAAGCCGCCTTTTCAGGTTTTCGACTTGCCGGGTGTACATTATATATATATATATATCCCTAATTTTTTCCCGAACCCTTTTGGTTCGTCGGGATGTCCTTATTTTTTCCTAGGCCAGTCAACCTAGCGGGTCTCTTTTTATGGGTAGTATTTTTTAATTATGTCTACGTTCACAGGCTATGGGAAATCTTCACCATCCATAGTGGTAAGCATCATGGCACCTCTAGAAAATACTCTTTTAACAATAAATGGCCCTTCATAGGTGGGGGTCCATTTTCCTCTGGGATAACCCTGTGGTAATATGATACGCTTAATCACCAAATCACCAGCCTGATATACTTGCTGCTTAACTTTCATATTGAAGGCTTTGATCATACGTTTCTGATACATTTGACCATGACAAACAGTTGCCAACCTTTTCTCATCAATCAAGTTTATCTGGTCAAGTCGAGTCTGAATCCATTCATCTTCATCTAAGCTTGCATCCTTCATAATTCTCAAAGAAGGAATTTGAACTTCAATGGGTAAAACTATTTTCATACCATAGACAAGGGAAAATGGGGTTGCCCCTGTTGAAGTACGTATTGTGGTACGATAACCATGAAGAGAAAATGGTAACATCTCATGCCAATCCTTATATGTAACTGTCATCTTCTGCAAGATCTTCTTAATATTCTTATTGGCGGCTTCTAATGCGCCATTCATCTTCGGACGATATGGAGAGGAATTATGATGCTTAATCTTGAACTGAGTGCAGAGGTCAGTAATCATAGTATTTTTCAAATTGGTACCATTGTTTGTGATAATCCTTTCAGGGATGCCATACCTACATATAAGATTATACTTGATGAATCGAGCCACAACATTCTTGGTAACAGAAGCAAATGAAGTTTCCTCTACCCACTTTGTAAAGTAATCAATAGCAACAAGGATGAAACGATGCCCATTAGAAGCTGTAGGTTTGATCTCACCAATCATATCAATGCCCCACATGGAAAAGGCAAAGGAACAGTCATAACATTAAACGGAACTGGAGGCAGATGAACTTTATTAGCATAAATCTGGCATTTATGACAAGTTTTGGAATGCTGATAACAATCAGCTTCCATGGTAGACCAATAGTAACCTGCTCTCAGAATCTTCTTAGCCATAGTATGCCCACTAGAATGAGTACCAAAGATCTCATCTTGCATATCTTCCATAATCTCTACTTCTTCTTTCTTATCCACACAATAAAGCAAAGTTGAATCATGATTGCACTTGTACAAAATTCCATTACTAAGGAAAAACATAGCAGAAAATCTCCTCAGAAACTTCTTATCATTGACAGATGCCCCTTCAGGGAACTCTTGAGCTTCAAGATACCTTTCCAGTTCATAGAACCAAGGATTTTCTTCTACTCCTTCAGTACCCACCTCATTGCAGTATGCAGGTTTCTCAAATTGATCAATAGTAATTATGGGAGCCTCATCATCCCAACTGATTTCAAACATAGATGCCATGGTGGCTAATGCGTCTGCCAACTGATTCTCTTCTCGTGGAATATGTCTAAGGTGATCTCTTCAAAGTACGGGATCAAAGACAACACATGCTCTCTGTAAGGGATGAGATTAGGATGTTAGGTGTCCCAATCTCCTTTAACTTGACTAACTACCAGGGCTGAATCTCCATACACTTTTAAGAACTGAATCTTCATCTCAATAGCAGCCTTGATACCATTATGCATGCTTCATACTTAGCCATATTATTGGTAAATTAAAGCAAAGTCTTACATTAATTGGTGTATAACAACCCTTAGGAGAGATAATCACAACATTAACACCATTACCAAACACATTAGAAGCTCCATCAAAAACCATAGTCCATCGGGATCCTTGTCCAGGTCCTTCATATTGTCTAGGTTCCTTAGTAACAATCATAATATCCTCGTCTGGAAACTCAAAAATCATAGACTAATAATCATCCACTTCTTGATGAGCCAAATGATCATCTACTACACTTCCTTTGATTGCTTTCTGAGTAGTATATTATATGTCATATTATGTCAAGATCATTTTCCATCTTGCTATTCATCTAGAGAGAGCAGGTTTCTCAAATATGTATTTGATTAGATCCATATTTGAAATCAATAAAGTGGTATGAGTCAACATATAATGTCTTAGTCGGCGATCAACCCATGCCAAAGCGCAAAAAGTTTTCTCGAGCAGTGAGTATCTTGTTTCACAATCGATAAACTTTTTCCTAAAGTAGTATATTACCTGCTCTTTTCGACCAGACTCATCATGTTGCCCCAACACACACCCCATTGAGTTATCCAATACTGTCAGGTACATAATCAAGGGTCTTCCTTCAACTGGTGGCATCAATATAGGAGGTTCATGTAGGTACTTTTTGATCTCATCAAAAGCTACCTGGCATTCGTCATTACATTCCATTACTTTATCTTTCTTCAAAAACTTGAAGATTGGTTCACAAGTAGCTGTCAACTGGAAAATAAATCTTGCAATGTAATTCAGTCATCCCAGGAAACCTCTAACTTCCTTCTCAGTACGAGGAGCAACCATCTCTTGTATAGCTTTTACCTTTCCAGGATCAACTTCAATACCTTTACCACTGACAATAAAACCCAAAAGTTTACCAGATCTAACTCCAAATGTACACTTGTTTGGATTTAATCTCAACTTGTATTTCTTCAACCTCTTAAACAACTTGTGTAGATGATCAAGATGTTCTTCTTCAGTCTGAGATCTGGCTATCATATCATCCACATATACCTCTATCTCATGGTGAATCATATCATGGAACAAAGCCACCATAGCATGCTGATATGTTGCCCCAGCATTCTTCAAACCAAATGGCATCACCTTATAATAGAAAATGCCCCATTATGTAACAAATGTAGTCTTCTCCATATCTTCGGGTGACATCTTAATAAGATTGTAAGCAGAGAAACCATCCATAAAAGAAAATACCTTATGTTGAGCAGTGTTTTCTACCAGAACATCAATATGTGGAAGTGGAAAGTCATCTTTGGGGCTGGCTTTGTTCAAATCCCTGTAATCTACACACATGCATACTTTACCATCTTTTTTAGGCATCGGTACCACATTTGCAACCCACTGAGGATAAGAAGTAACAGTTAGAAACCTTGCATTGAATTGTTTCATCACCTCTGCCTTAATCTTTTCTGACATTTCAGAATACATACGACGAACTTTCTATTTTATTGGGCGACAATCTTCTTTCACTGGTAGACGGTGAACCACAATATTTGTATCCAGCCCTGGCATATCTTCATAAGACCAAGAAAAAATTTCCACATAATCATGTAACATCTGGATCAACCTGTTCTTAACACCATCTTCTAATTCAGCCCCTATTTTGACCTCTTTCCTAGCCAGCTCTACAGGTACTTCACAATCTTCCTCCTTTCCATCCTCGGCTTTATAGATTGGATTCTCGAAGTCATAATTGGCAATAGCATAACTCTTATCAACAGGATCCAGAGTGGATGAGGGTCTGCATTTTAGTGACATGGGTGTGTGTAAGAACACATAGCTTTTTGATAAAAGGAAAAAGTAAAAGAAAGACAAAGAGTAAAATATTTATGAAAGTGAGAAACATCAATTGATTTTATTGAATGAAAATATGCAAATGAAATGACAACCCTAACAAGCACACCATTGTGCCCCGGGAAAGGCACAAGGCTTAAAAGTATTTAATTGTTCAAAATTACAAAATTAAATTTAGAAAAACAAAATAGCATTTACTCCTGACTAAAGGAGATAGGAATAACGTCTTCAGCCTTCCAGTTGTTGAGTCCATCACCAATGGTAGGGAAGATCCAATCATCCAGGTTGTAATCTTCATCATAATATCCCACACTATTGACTTGGTCCTTTATGATTCCTTTATTAGTGATACAAATAGCACAAGCACGACGAACATACTTCTGAGACTCTACAGTAAAACCCAAACCAAACTTGTAAAACTTGTAAGGAATATCAGGAAGCTGACCCCAAATAGTACAACCACCTTCTTCAACCATAACTTTAGCATCCTTGAGAGAGGCCATTGTAGGAGGTACTCTGGTAATCACAGGAACTCTTTTAGCAGCAGGGATGGATTTAGTAGCAGGAACAGCTTGAGGAACTACTTCAAATGTCTGGCAAGCAGTCTCAACAAATTCACCCTCCATATCAACATATTTAAAAGTATTCACATGACTGACCATGTATTCTTCTTCACCATAAACAGTGACAATCTTTCCTTTCACTGGATACTTCAATTTCTGATGTAAAGTGGAAGTTACAGCACCTGCCCCATGGATCCAGGGGTGCCCAAGAAAACAAGAGTACGCAGGACGAATATCCATCACATAGAAAGTGGAATCAAAGACTTGAGAGCCTACTTTGATTGGGAGATCCACCTTTCCATGCACCATTCTTCTTGAACAATCAAAGGCCCTCACCACCACATTGCTTGGCCTTAGCACAACATCTTCAAGATTGAGTTTGTCTAGAACCTCCTTGGGTAAAACATTCAGTGAAGAACCATTATCCACCAACACATGAGACAAAGTAGTCCCCCTACACTCAATGGATATGTGCATAGCTCTATTATGATTTCTTTTAGCAGGAGTCAGATCAGCATCAGAAAAACTCAAACCATTGTCACTAGTCAGATGAGCAACACAATTCTCAAACTGATCCACAGAGATTTCATGTGGTACATGAGTAGTCTTCAAGAACATGATTAAAGCCTTGGCATGGGCTTAAAAACATAATAGCAAAGATAACATAGATATTTTAGAGGGAGTATGCCCCAACTGGTCAACAATATAATAATCGCTCTTGTGGATGATCTTAAGTACTTCTTCCATCTGCTTAGAGAGATCTTCACTAGCTAGTGCCTCAGCTTGAACAGGTTCATTCACTTGGCCCAGAGTTAGAGATATGAACTGGAGTAGCAGCAGTCTTTGAGGTGTCTTCTGGAGAGAAAATTCTTCCACTCCTAGTAACCTTACTGGACCCAGCAATATTGTCAACATCAAGATTAACATCAGTAACAGGTGTATCAGTTAAAGTCTCTTGCTTGATACCGTGGATATAAACATCAGAACCATAATTCCAGGGTATAGCCTTATCATAAGTATATGGGATAGGACCAGGAGTGGTAATAATCATTGGAGCCACCTTTGGCTCAGCAGTAATCTTCACAGGACCCTTAGAAGTGATCCTCACTGGACCTTTGGAAGTAATCTTCACAGGAGTCTTATCAACCATAACCACATCTTCAATCTTCGAATCTTGAGCCATACATTCATATAAACTCTCTATGGAGGGGATCTTATCAAATATTATAATATAGTTGTCTATCAGGCGTTGAATACATGCCCTTAGTTTCCAACAACTATCAGGTTTGTAGGCACAGTAAAAACAATCTTCATTACAACCCGGAAATAAACTAGCTTGCACAAGTTTCTTCTTGACAATAGATAGAGGAGTAGTTATTTCAGCCACAGTATGAACATAAGAAACCTCATCAACAACATTAACAGTCTTCTCATATTTAGGCATAGGAGCAGTAATCACATTAGGAGTTTCAAGAGGGTCAAACTCAATTTTCTCCATTCTCAATCATATCCTGAATCTTGTTCTTCAATGCCCAGCAAGTGTTAGTATCATGGTCAGGACTATTAGAATTATATGCACACCTTGCATTGGGATTGTAGCGGGAAGAGGAAGTGTTGGGATTCTGAAGTTTAGATGGTTCATCCTATCCTACAAAAGTAACCGAGTTCTAAGGGATCTCAATATCACCGATCCTTCCAAAGGATGGTTGTTCAGTAGGCAACTTACTTGCCAACCAAAACCCTCCAAGTTTAGGATCTCAATGAGTGTAGCATCGAGTATCAACCAACTTCATTGTTCAACAAAGCCGGCTATCTCACTACTTTCTAAAGGCCAAGATGGGATAAATAGGGTTCTAAAGGTCAGTTAGTGTATTGACAACATATGGCAACCCCATATTATCCTTAACTTACTTGAGGAACATAAGCACCAACCAAGAAGTCACACTAACTATGGCCACCAAATCAACCATATCGGTATATGCCGTACAGTTTCCTTAGGCTATTGCCATTTACCTAGGGTACACTAGATCCGGGTTAGGATATTTCACATAAAAAGCCCAACAAGTAATATAAAGCAAACAAAGAAAACAATAAGTGATCCTAATTCCTAAGGGTACCCCTCTTTAAGTACTCCCCAACAGAGTCTCCAGTTCTGTAACACGGTGGGAGAACTGACTTTCTATAAATGTTGCGGATAGCAAGAGTCGCCACCGACTTTTATTTTATCCAAGTGGAAAGGACATAAAAGAACAGGAAAGTCCTATTTTAAAAGACTTGAGTACGGGGGGTAGGTTATATAAAGGGAAGGTTTTAGCACCCTTTATATCCATGGTTCACACAATCCAAATATGTCAACAAAAGTCATTTTAATAACTTATATCATAAAACCCTAATTTAGGAGCTTAAAACGTAACAACGATGTTTCATGAATTAAGCCATGAATCTTTGATTTAGTTATCCATAAAGCATCAACACCTTAATCCAAACATGAATCAATGAATAAAATTAGTTAATAACGCATGGAAGTATGAAATCGAAAAAATTATAAAGTAAGAACAAGTAAGGTTTGGATTGAGCATATGAGCATGGTTTGGATGATGTAAATGATGCAGATACGTTCAATGAACACCGAGGAAGGTATTGCAACCTTTGTCTTGCCTTGAGATAGCCTCTAGGTTGAAATCCGATTTTAACTTTTGAAGCACTTTTGGAATTTGAATGAGGTGTTCTTGGCCTGCAAAAATCGTGCCCTTGTGTTTGTATTAAGTTGTCCTCTTATAGTGGAGTGTGATTAGGTCTAAAGATTGGTGGACTCTATGGGCTTTTGGATGACTTGATGGTGAAGGAAGAATCAACCAAAAATATGCAAAAAAATCAAATATACTCTTGTTATTTTGATCTAGCACGAAATTGGATAGTATCAAATCACTTTTAATGTTGTTTATGAGTTTCTAGAACAAAGATCTAATTTTTTTTGACTTTTTATATTTTATTTTCATTAAAATTGTATTTTATTAAATAAAATACAAAATAATAAATTTAAAATTTAAAATTCTAAAAAAATGATCATCGGGTCGTGTTTGATGTTATCTTTGAGATTGGGTTGGAATTTGGTGAGCCCATTTGTAAAATTTTGGATTTGAGACCCTTTTTGCTAAATGCACCCCTTGAAAATTTTCCAACTTTGACAAGGCACAACTTCCTCAATTTTAAGGCTATGAGAGTGATCTTGGACTTTTTAGAAATCTTAGAGAGTCCTCTAACAAACCTCTTTGGTATCATGTCCATATCTCTTACCATTTTAAAATTATGCTCTTTGGAAAAAGTTGACTTTTTGTTGACTTTTGATATGACCTATAATGTGTTAGCTCATTCCCTCCAAATGAAGCATTTTTAGGATTGGCTTGTGAGACACAAAGTTGTAGAGAATTCAATTTCCTTCAAAATGAGCTTTGGATGGGAAATTTTGATGAAGCATGTGAAAGTTATGGCTGGTCAAAGTTTAGTTGACTTTTACTATGAAATCCTAATTTAGAAACTCCTGATTCTTGATGATCTGAAATCTCCTTGATGAATCATGATCAAACCTTGATCAAATGATGAATTTTACTTCATAACCTTGTTGTTGGCAAAAAATCTTGAAGTTTGACTTTAATTTGACCATAGTTGACCTTAGTTTGACTTTTTAACCATTTTGGCTGATTTTTGCTTATCTGATCATCTGAATGGTCAAACTTATTGGGAAACCTCTGAAACTTGACATAGGGATTCTTGAAGTTATGAGGGTGTTATGAAGCTCACTTGAGTCCTTGGAAGTCCATTTAGCTTAGATAAACTCAAAACCCTTGTTGTGGATCCATTGCTTAGGAGAAGGCTTTGTCTGAGGGAACTCTCAAACTTTCTGACCAATTGTGAACTTTGTGAACCTTGAGAGAACTCTAGGGACACATTGCTTTGATTGTGGATGGGAAACTTTTGGGTACAACAATTAGGTTTGGAGCGATGCTTGGGTTAGGAGCTAGGCTTGAGGCATTAGGCTTGGGATTTAGGTTACGAGTTAGTTAGAGCCTCTACAATATTCCTTGGAATATTCCATAGGAAGATCGTGGAAAGTTCTAGAAAGTGGTGGAATGCAAGGCAATGTGAAGTGGGGAAATGAAGTGTAAAGTGGAAAAGTGGAAAAGTGGTGGAAAATCCTTCCAAGCCAAAAAATTGTCTTCTTTTTCCAAATTTACACGTGGTAACCAGTTACCTGACCAAAAATTTGAATTTTTACTTTTTGGTGGCAACTTTTGGATATCTTGCCTCGGTCGTTCGTTTTGAGATTATTTTTCTTCTAAGACCCGATAAGTGCCAAATAACCATTGATCACATGCCCTCACCTTGACCGATGATGCATGTATTGTATTTATTTTTTTCTTTTTATTATGCAACATATGGAATGATATGCTCAATGACATGGAAATGAAGCATAAACCACTTAAGGTTGGCAATAAATTAAGAGGGCAAATTTTAGGGTATTACAGCTGCCCCTATTCAATCATCTGTAGACCTGAATGGATGATAGCAATGGCTTTCAGACCTTCGAGGTATGGAGTGATTGAATACCCGAATAAACTGGAAAATTTGAACTCTATGGGAGATGTATTGGGGAAAATTATATTCGTGGATGACGAGATGCACCGTGAGTGGGTCAGGAAAAAGATCATCATAACTTGGTTGACGACTCAAAGACGTGAAACTGAACGTGGAAGATTCAACAAGTATTTATCCCGCCTGGGAGATAAAGACCTAAAAAAGAGACTATCATAACGTGGATGATAACTCAAACAAACGAGACCGATCGTGGCCGAATCGATAAGAATTTATCCCACGTGGGAGATAAAACCCTGAAAAGAGACTATCATAACGTGGATGTTAACTCAAACAAACGAGACCGATCGTTGCGGCATCGACAATAATTTATCCCGCGTGGGAAATAAAACCCTGAAAAGAGACTATCATAACGTGGATGATAACTCAAACAAACGAGACCGATCGTGGCGAAATCGATAAGAATTTATCCCATGTGGGAGATAAAACCCTGAAAAGAGACTATCATAATGTAGATGATAAATCAAACAAACGAGACTGGTCGTGGCAGAATCGAGAAGAATTTATCCCACGCGGTTAAAAAAACCCTGAAAAGAGACTATCATAATGTGGATGATAACTCAAACAAACAAGACCGATCGTGGCGGAATCGACAAGAATTCATCCCGCGTGGGAGATAAAGCCCTGAAAAGAGACTATCGTAACATGGATGATAACTCAACTGAGGATAACAAGCATTGAATTGTAGAAAAAATAGTAAGCAAGAATGAATATGACACTCTCTATGGGGAAATTTCAATCTGATTGAAGAAACAATGTTTCGGGCTTCCGTGCGAGGTACCCAAAAATAGTTTATGCTTCATATGCATATGTTTGAATTTTTCTAGGACGTAATGCTCCATAACGATGGAAATGCTACGCTCTTAGAGGATGCAAATGTAATGATAATTACTAAATGCAAATGCAAAGGGATCTCCTGATGAGGAGACAACAGGTATCCTCGACGGCTTCGCTGGAGGAGAACTAATTTCTGCATTGATTGTGGTGAGTCCCTGTGAGGAAGAGAAAATTTGTGAGGAATAAGCAACTCCGTGGGGAGATAGTGTTAATGATCCAACGGTTCTGCACTGCTGCTATTGCCGAAAATAAATTGGGCTTCGAGATTGGAGAGCCAAGACCCTGTTGAGGATGAACTTGATTTGGAAGGTACGCTACTTGCTGATCTCCACTGGGGAAATGATATCCTTCTAACTCGGTTGGGAGAAGGACACGTTAATACTCTACTGAGGAAGAGACCCTTAGGTGTGATATCTTCTGCTTGGGGGAAGAGATCTGCTGGGGATTCCTCAAATACACCTCTTCTACTCAGGGATGAGATGCCAATGAGGGTTGGACTTTGTTCGGCGAACCTGCTGGGAAAAAGGTAGTTGTTGCTGGGTAGAGAAGAGAATTCGAGCTCTTCTATATCCTACCTCTGTTGGGGAATGATGAATTCTCCCGTGCTGTTGGAGATAAGATAACTCTTATTGGGGAATATCCTTTTTGTAGAAGGAGGACTCTCAACTTAGGGAGAATGTTGCCTTCTTCACAATTCTAACTCTACTGGGAATAATGGAGAATACCGTTGAGTGACATTTCCTGATGATGTTGAGAGTCTTGAGTCATCCCTGGCTGGGGATAAGGCTTCTCATGTTGGGAAGGCCTTTTGTTTCCAATCCTGCTAGGGAGGAGAAGACTCAGTTGAGGATATTTCCTACTAGAAATAAGGGTTTGATCAACTCTTGCTGAGAGTGAGAGGTAGGAGTGGAAGGCGTCCTCTGTTGGGGATGAGATACTAATACTCCCCTGCTTGGGAGGTATTCTTCTCTTCGATGTTGCTCTGTTGGAGAGGCAATAATCTGATGAGACTCGCTAAGTAGTCATACTTCATAATCCTATGAGGAAAAGGCTTCTTGAAGCTCTATGCTGGCGATGGCTTTGTTGGAAGCGCCTGTACCTGCATGCTAATGAACACAACTGATAGTACCTGCGAAATAGAGAGTTAGTTTGGCCTGCATGCCCTAGGTTCATGGTTTGAACCCATCCTAGTCGCTCAACACATCAAATGCATGTCAAATGTTTTTACCCTCATGCACGTGTTATAGGGCATTCATGTATTCACAAAGTAATATTTATCATAATTTGTTGGACGTTTTTGCAATCAAACAATGGTAGATGAAAACAAAAACTTGTGGAAACAAATTTGACTTAAATTACGCTTTTATTGATTGAAGAATGACCACGAATAGGCATTACACGAGAAGCAATCCCTAGAAAGAGGAAATTTCATAAAAGGAGATTAGACTATCCTAATGGAAATACGAAAACAAAGTATCAGCAAGCTCCGACCCTGCATTGACTTCAACCCTTGGGTCGCCTTTGATTGCAAATGATGTATCACAGATCTCGCAGATCGTAGTGCTTCATTTTAGTCCCTCTTTTGTGTGGACCTCCCTTTCGGGTTTTTGTTACACCGGGATACCCTTTCTTGCCTGAGTTCTACAGTGTGGCTTTTCAACTCAGCGGGTGTACATCTTTTCCGATATTTCCCTAATTTTTGCTCGAGCCTTTTATTCTGCTTTTTGCCTCGCCGGGGTGCCCTTTTTTGCCTGGATCTTTATTCTGTTTTTTGTCCAGCCGGTCTTTTACATGAAGTATTTTCTCACTGTGTTTGCATTGATAGGGGATTGGAAGTCTTCGCCATCCATGTTCATTAGCATCAAGGCTCCGCCCGTGAAGACCTTTTTTACCACGAATGGACCTTCATAGTTGGGTGTCCACTTTCCCATGTGATCATTGTTAGGAGGAAGAATCCTTTTCAGCACTAGGTCGCCTGGTATGTACCGTTGAGGCCGTACTTTCCTGTCGAAAGCCTGTTTCATTCGCCGCTGATACAACTGTCCATGGAATATAGCTGCAGGGCATTTCTCTTCGATGAGGCTCAGTTGGTTGTATCTGGCTTGAATCCACTCAGCTTCGTCAAGCTTGACGTCCATCATAATTCTCAGCGAGGGAATCTTGACTTCTACTGGTAGGACTGCCTCCATACCGTATACAAGTGAGAATGGGGTTGCCCCAGTCGAAGTACGCACCGACGTCCGATACCCATGCAGTTTAAACGGTAGCATCTCATGTCAATATTTGTATGTCACCACCATCTTCTGCACTATCTTTTTGATGTTCTTGTTGGCCGCCTCGACAACGCCATTCATCTTCGGGCGATATGGCGATGAGTTATGATGCTCGATTTTGGAATCCCGGCACAAGTCTGCCATCATCTTATTGTTAAGGTTGGAACCATTTTCATTAATGATTCTCTCAGGAATTCCATACCGGAAGATGATGCCCCTTCCGGGTATTCTTGAGACTTCAAAAATTGTTTGATATCATAATACCAAGGTTTGCTATCATCAGCGCGGTCAATTGTGAATGCATATGTCGACTTTTCGAGATGGGAGACATCGATTTGAGGCATGTAATTCTCTTGATGCACCTTGATTGTGGAGGATAAGGTTGTCAGAGCATCAGCAAATTGATTCTCATATCGAGGTATGTAATGCAGCTTGACTTTGGTGAAGAAAGTCATCAACCTCCTGGTATAGTCCCTGTATGGAGTCAAATGAGGTTGATGAACCAGCCATTTTCCGTTGACTTAGTTTATGACCAGAGTGGAATTTCCAAAGATATCGAGGTTCTTGATTTTCAAGTTGATTGCCTCCACGATTCCCATTATGCAGGCTTCGTATTCAGCCTCGTTGTTAGTGAATTTGAATGTCAGCCGAGCAGTGATAGGCATATGGATCCCTTCTGGCGAGATAATAACAGCACCAACTCCTTTGTCGTTCATGTTCACGGCCCCGTCAAACATCAGACTCCATTTGGATTCGGGGTCTGGCCCCTCCTCCAGGAGTGGTTCTTCGCAGTCTTTCGACTTGAGTAACATGATGTCCTCATCCGGAAACTCAAACTTCATCGGTTGGTAATCATCAATCGGCTGTTGTGCATTACAATGTTGGTATTCAACTCGGGCATGTCCTGGTAGGACCAGGAGAAGACTTCGATGTATTCTCGGAGCATAGAGATCAAACGGCTCTTGACAGTCTCTTCTAATGCGGCCTCGATCTTGACCTCCTTTCGATCTTCCTCCGTACCCAGGTTTACCACCTCAATGGCTTCCTCGTGCGGCTAAATAATCTTTTCCTCTTGTTTAAGTAATCTGCCTAGCTCTTCGGGAAATTCACAATCTTCTCACCTTCCTTGTCGGCAAGGTAAATCGGATTTTCGAAGTCAAACTGAACCATAGCAAGGTCATCACTGATGAGACCCGATGAGGAGCATCTGCATGAATGATGATTCAAGCTAGATTTTAGAAAGGATGTGAGACACGGAAAACATTTCCATTTATTTTTATTTTTTTGAAAACAACAAAATGAAAATGAAAATGAAAGACATGGAACAACATGATTGAATGCAAAAACATCCACTTTATTGATGATTATGATATTGTATTATAAATAATGAGCCCTTACAATGAGTTGTTATGCCCCGGGAAAGACATACAGCTTAAATACAGGAGAGTAACAACATAAACCCATTACTCTTCAGGCTGAGTGACGGAGATGAATGCTTCGGCCGACCAGTTGTTGAGTTGCGTCCCTGGAACACAAGGCCTTATCCACTTCTCCAATTTTCAGTCACTATCGATTGTTTTTTCCTGAGCAGTACAGACATTGCTGGGGTCAAACCATCCCACAATGTTGAAGGTAATTGGGCCTTTCCGACCTCTAGCACATTTCCCTGGTGTTGACTGACCAGGCTGGTAGCCAACTCCGGACATGTCTTTCTTCTCTGGAACTTCGATCATTTTGCCCCAGCCTTCCCTAGCGCCTGATTATACCACCTCTAAGGCTTGCTTATAGGAGGTTATGGAAGTTCCTCTCTTTAGGTCTTCTGATACAGCAGCTGACGATGATGCATTTTCATATTTGATGGGCTCAAACGCTTGGCAGGGAGTCTCGACGATTTCTCCATCCATTTCCACGTATTTTAACGAGGCTAGGTGGTTGATGATAATGTCTTCTTCTCCGCATACGGTCACAATCTGCCCTTCCTAGACGAATTTGAGCTTTTGATACAAGGTAGAGGATACTGCCCCTGCTGAATGTATCCACGGCCTCCCCAACAAGCAGCTATAGACCGGCTGGATATCCATCACGTAAAAAGTAGCGTTGAAGACTTGTGGTCCCACCTTGATCGGTAGTTCCACCTCTCCGAACACTGACCTCCTTGAGCCATCAAATGCTCGTACGACCAAGTCACTTGGCCTAAGCACGACCCCATCATAATTCAACTTCATGAGGGCTTTCTTGGGAAGTACATTCAATGACGACATGTATCAACCAACACATGAGAGAGCACAGCCCCCTTGCATTCCATGGAAATATGCAAGGAACGATTGTGATTGCATCCCTTGGATGTTAAGTCCATATCCATGAATCCCATGCCATGGCTAGAGTTTACACTCGACACTACTATCTCCAATTGATTTACGGATATATCTTATGGCACATACGTGTTATTCAGAATCTTAAATAGGGTTTTCCTATGTGAATCCGAACACATCAATAAGGATAAGATCGAGATCTTAGAGGGAGTCTGTTGTAAGTGATCGACGATCTTGTAGTCACTTTTCTTGATAATCCTCAGGAACTCTTCCGCATCCTTATCAAAAGTGATGTCAGGATCCGTCACCGGCGCGGGTGCATCATTGGTCATGGGCTACTTGCCCTTGGCTTTAGCCTGAGCCTCAGCATTGTCCTTCAGCAATATCACACTGCTTCTCAGTGTTTCAGGAGCGAACAATCTGCCACTTTCGGTGAACCCTCTGACCCCTACATTCTCGACTTGGTGCGGAGATGAACTGGATGTAGTCAAGTTTTGTTTCTGACCATTGTAATAGACCTCTCCCCCATAATCCCAAGGGATCGCTTTATCACTCTAGTATGGGATAGGTCCCAAAGTAGTAATGGTTATTGGAGCCACCCTTGCCGGCGCGGGAACTTGTGCCGAATTGTAAAAAATTGTCACAGTTGACACCTCGTCTTCTCTTGTGATCTTAGCGAACTATATGCTTCCTTCATCCATCATCTTCTGTATACCCGACCTCAATCGAGCACAACCACAGATGGAGTTAGCACAATTTGGGAAATTCTTATCAAAACCTGGAAAGATGCTCTTCTCAGCCAAGCAAGTGTTTACAACCAACAATGAAGTTTTCAGGTCCTTGACATCAGATACCAGGTTCAGACATTCACCGCTATCGACAACCCTAATAGTCCTTCCATGATCAGGTATGGGATTTTGTATCACATTTGGAGTTGGAGAGAAGTTAATCGCTTTGGACTCTATCAGGTCTTGGACGACATGTTTTAGAGCCTGGCAGTTCTCGGTGCTATGACTAGGAGCCCCGGAGTGGAACTCACAACATGCATTAGCATCGTAGCCTACTGGGAGCTGACCCGACTTCGGAGGCTGCATGGTTCTCAACTGGACCATCTGGAGTTGAAGCAGATTCTGCAGTAGCTGGGAATACGACATTGGAGGCGCCTCAAAATGCCTATCATTATCTCTAGGAGAATAGTAAGGACGGGGAGCCCTTTGTTGTTGATAACCCTGTTGGCGTTGTTGTTGAACCTGTTGATGGTTAGTAGGAGCAATAATGGTAATGGAAGTTGCACAAGCGTTTCGATTCCCTCTCTTCTTCTGAGCATAAACTGTCCCAGCTTCTCCTTCCCTTCTTTTAACGAAAGGTTTCTTAACTCCTGAGGTTGACGCTCCGCTGCCCTGAATTTTTCCTTGTTTCATCCAGCTTTCTATTCTTTCACCTGTCAGAATAATATCAGAAAATCTGCTAGAGGAACAACCAACCAATCTCTCCATGAAATGTCCCAGGAGGGTATCCATGAAGAGATCGACCATTTCCCTTTCCAGCAAGGGCGGTTGGACTCTAGCAGCAACCTCGCGCCATCTTTGTGCATAGTCTTTGAAACTCTCTAAATTCTTTTGAGACAGGCTCTGAAGCTGAGTTTGGCTGGGAGCCATGTCAATGTTATACTGATACTGCTTGAGAAAGGCTTCCCCAAGCTCCTTCCAATTACGGACAAAGTTCTTATCCAGCTTCATATACCACACCAGTGAGCCCCCAGATAGGCTATCTTGGAAGTAATACATCCAAAGCTTCTCTTCCTTGGTATGTTCAGCAATTTTGCAGTAGAAGGCCTGCAAGTGAGTCTTCGGGCAAGAGCTGCCGTTATACTTGTCGAAAACAGGAAGTCTGAACTTTGGAGGGATTATCACTCCTGAAACCAGCCCCATGTCAACAACGTCAATGCCAATGGTGTCTCTGCATTCCAGAGCCCTTACCTTCTCGGTCAGCATTTGGAAGTCTTAATTATTGGCCCCAGTACCAAATCCCATATCTTCATTGAGCTGAGTGAACTGATCCTCCTATCAGTCTGTTATGCGAACAGGAATTGGACCACCGCCTTTAGGAGTAGGAGGTCTATTCTCCGTAGGTGGAATGACAATGTTGTTGATCGGATTGCCTTGGGCGTCCAAGGGGACCACTGGAGGATCAGTTTGCAGGGGATTAAGCATTTGCATAGCACTACTCATCTCTTGCTGACCCTGAACTATACCCTGCATCACTACCATGAACTCCTCCATCTGAGTACGAAGCTTGTTCAGCTCGGTTTGTACTGTATTCATGACTTACCTCTGATTTCGGCGAGTAGCGTACCGGTGCATATGAATATCGTGCCTGAGAGGATGAGTCTTGGTGGCTCTCGCAATCCTTCCTGAATAAATAGATAAGTTAAGGACCCTGAAAAACCTGCAAAAGAAAAAATGCAAATGATATGCATGCAATGATGTGTTCATTTCATTCTCAAGGGTTTTTTATGTTCCCGTTCCGGTATTTGAGAATTCGATAGCTCTTTCAGATAATGGGGGGAAGAATACCCCGCATGTTGTGCAGATGAGATGGCAGATGTGGCAAACTGGTGCTTAATACCCCATGTTAGTGCAAGTGATAACAACCAGAGATTCGAACAAAATCAAGTATACCATAAACTGGAATCTGAATAACAAGAGTCCCCGAATGGTGCCAATTCATACATTAAAGAGTAGCAAAGCAAAGGAATCCCACAACAAGCCTGTGGGTAATCTAGATACAAGAGTAGGAAACTAAACCCTAGGAAGCTCCATGCCTTGCAACCTCCAGCTAAGGCACTTGACTGCTTGAAACAGCTGGGCAATGTCCGGATGACTCGGCTCTCAGATGAGCTTCTGGATGAGAATGTCCCTCAGGTTAAAATAAGCATGCATCTCGTTGATCTATTGTAGAAACACATCCTCATTTTCCTTACTAGGACTCGGTTCAGTCTTGATCTTCTTAACATCAGCCCGAAGCTTCAGCTCGTCTAACTCCTTATGGATGTTGGCCATCTGCTGAAAGTGGTTTCTTCGTTGCTGGTGGGCTTTCTGGAGCTTCTCCCCTTGCTCAGCCATAGAATCTTGAAGGCGTTTGATCTTTAGCTTGTACGCGTTCTCCGCCTCTTTCTGCTCTCTCAGATGGTTTTCCCACTTCTCTTTCCAAAGGGTCACTTTCTCGTTGGCTTCATCTAAGGCTTTCTTATCCTTCTGACGCTGACCTTCCCTGTGGATCTCAATTAACCCTCTCTTCATAAAGTAGAGCTTTCGTTCTTTGAAGTCTTGTTTCTTGAGTCTGACCAACTCTTCAGCTTGATAAGCTCTCTCTTCAAGCTTTTAGTTCCGAATCTTCAGCTTTAGACTGGAATTATTAGCCTTCTGATTTTCAGCCCTGAGTTGTTTGACCAACTTTTCTAACTTTTGGTACTCTTCCAAAGGTACAGTTGCAGGAGGTGGAGTTGGTGCAGAAAAAGGGATTAGAGATTCCTGGGCTTTCTCCCTTATCCAAGCTTCAAACTCGGGAAACATCTGGTTGTTGCTTCTACCCAAGAAAACTATTCCTTTTCTTCTGATCAATTTACAGGAGCCCGCGACCTTCCTAACCAACGGGAGATTTTCCTTTGCCGAGAAATAGGAAGTCTGGTGTAACTCTGATTCATCGGGGACCTCTTTGAGAGCGTATCCCAACTGTCTTCTTAAGAGAATTGGGTTGTAATTGATACCCCCTGATACTCCTAATAAAGGCACATTGAGATAGTTTCCGCAGCTAGTGATGAAGTTCTTCCCTTTCAGCCTCAAAGTGAAACATCTAATGTCTCTGGAAGATAACGTACTCAGTTTTTGGGCCCAAACAACATTGGGATCAGTGAAGATTTCAGTGGTAGGTAGGTGCCTCATAAACCACCTGTAAAAGAGAGGGGCACAACACTTAACCAAGCCACCTCGTCTTTTCTCATTCTTGTAATGCACTGAATAATAGAGATCACCCAAGAGAGTGGGTACCCAATTCTTCAGCACAAACAGATGAATGGCGTTGATATCCACGAACTTGTCCATATCAGCAAACAACATGATCTCGTATATGGACAATGCTAGGATGGCGCAAACTGAATCCCACTGATTTGTCATAGAAAGCTCTCTAGCTCTTCTAACCAGAAACTTTAGAGAGAAACCAAGCACTCCAGATTTGGCAGCAATCAGATTGTCAACCACTTCAGATAAGCTCAAATAAAGAGCTTTGGCGATGTCAGAATGAGTTGGTCTGGTCATTTTTGAGTTTAAAGGAATATGATCTTGTATTGTCACTCCTAGAATCTCAGCATACTCTTCAAGTAAAGGGCCTAACTGGAAGTCATGAAAGGTGAAACACCTAAGATGTGGGTCATAGTACTGCAGTAAGGTATGAATGGTGCTTCTTTGAGAACTGTCCAGATTGAACACCAAATCCAGAATATCACCATATTTCCCCTTAAAGTATCCCAGCTGACCCGGGGTAATAAGAGACACCATCTGGTTGATCATATCCACTTTGGTGTCGAAGAATTTGTAGTGCACAGTTCTTTTTCTAATGTTTTCAATTATGAAGTAGTAATAACCGGGAATCGGGAGTAATATGAACCCTGAGAATGAAAAAGAACACAATGATTAATGATGTCATGATGCTTATGCAATGCAAGACATGTGACTGGTGACGTGTCTGTGATGTGTCAAGCATATAATCACGTGTATGTGCAAGGTCACAATCATAGTAACAACTCTTCTGAATAAGAATCCCAGATCTCGGAACCAAGGAACCAAAGAACCAGATCATGATACTGAAGAACACTGGAAAAGTGGGTATGTTGGCAGTTTTAGGGTTCCTACAAACCTGTAAACCCCTCCCAACTCACAGGTGTGCTACTCGGGTCAACATCACGGACTCTCAAAGCCGAGCATCAATAATACGTTCACCATCTCCGAGAAATGGCTCAAGACCAAATCAGGGAATCGGTTTGGCATTATGTACTACTCAGGGAGGTCTCAGCTGAGTCCAAGGAAAAAAGCATCCCTCATAAGTCCCCAGCTTCGAGCACTGAATCGAGAAACAATAATACATTCAGCTCTTGGGATACATTATTATCGTCATACGAAGAATTTTGCTTTAACTAGATTCCTATGAGAGAACCAGGCCATCCTATGTTAGTTCCTATTGGACCCTCGGATGTGAGTGGGTTTGCCAACAAATGTGGTATGCCACTGTCATCACTGGAGAGGGGTGTTTCCACAAAGGTCCTCAATGATCGGTCCCCAGCTGCACATAACTATCTAGGTCGTATCCTGAAGTGAGGAAAAAGCCCCACACAGGATAGTTCTGAGATGGTTGCAACCTGGGTGTGGAACACATCGCCACTCATCATGTAACCATGCGAGTACAACGTGTCCACGCTAATCCTATGGTGCACTCAAGCCGGGTGTTTGGCTTATCTCATAGTAACTCCCATCCCACAGAAAAAATGGAACCCAGCTATGTGAGCAACTCTTTAGTTTTATATGATAATAAATTTTATGCGTTTGTGCTTTTATCATATGCTTTATCATATGCTTTGTATGCATTGCTAGCCTTTATACACATGTCTTATTTTAAACAAATAATGTCTTTGAATTACTAAATTTCGTAAAATGAATCGATTCATTCTCAGCATGCATCGATTCATGCTGTAGAAATGATTCTGGAAATTCTGCTATGAATCGATACATTCGCAACATGCATCGATTCATGCTGTAAGAATGTTTCTAGAATTTCATCTATGAATCGATACATATGCAACATACATCGATTCATTGTATTTTCATTTCTCTATTTTTCTTCATTTGTTCAGTATGTATCGATTCATGATATTATGCATTGATACATAACAGCATAAATACCATCATGTATCGATTCATTCGTGTATTGTATCGATTCATCTTTCTGTTTCACTTATAACAGAATCTGTCAAGTATATGTTGGGTTGGCTGTTAGTGTAGGAAAGGAAAGGAATTGCACACGAAATTGAAAGTGAAGTACATTGAAGAACACATCAAGAAAAGGATTTTCAGGGTGTACAATTCAAGGTTGAGCAGGATTGAAACCTAAGAATCAAATTCATCTTCATCATCTTCTCAAACACCTTGATTCAAGAACATCAACAATGAATTAGTGATGTTCTGTGAATTAGAGGTTTATGAGATAACGTTTAGTGGTACGATCGATGATCCAGCTGAGTTGAAGAGTGAAAGGAGGTTTCAAGTAAAAACCAGTTGGGTTTTCCTTCAAGAACGGGCGTGTTCTTGAGGGTTTGTTAGTCACGTTTACAAAACAGATTCAGCCGCAATGTAAGGTTTGGAAATTGGGAGATTTCGCAAATAGATCGTGGAACCGGTGAATTGTTTGTATTACTTGCAGGGAATCTTGATTTGGCTCAGATCAAGTGAAGGTTGATACAATAGGAAGATCTAGTTGTATAAATTTCTGGTGTTTGTATAAGCAACCTTGTAAACGACGATTTTAGCAATATTGATATAAAAGTTCTCAATTTCGGTTTGAAATTGAGAGGGAGACCTACCCACACACGAGGACGAACGTGGGGAACTTCCTTACCAAATCTCTGCGTATTGTATTCCTTCTCCATCTCTATTTACGTTTTTAATTGTTTTTTATTCATTGGAAATAACTTTTATGATAGGTGCATTCAACACTTTTACAGCTTGTGTGTTTAAACCTTTTTCATCTCAATTGTAAATCCAGCATGTTATCACATGTCCGGTCTTCTAGTGGCTGGTCCAGAATAGACGCATGTATATTAGGGACCGTAATTTCCACTAATCTTTAAAAACTCTGAAAAATATTTAAAATCCTTGTAAACAAGGAGGTGATCCATTCACCCCCCCCCCCCCTCCTCTAGAATCCTAGCCACAACGTCTAACAAGTGGTATCAGAGCACTGGTTCGCCGGTGCTTTGTGGCTGCTTGTAACGATATGGATTCTGAACCAAAGGGGGCGTATAACAGAGATCCTATTTTCAATGGTGAAAATTATGGCTACTGGAAAGACTGCATGAGAGTTCATATAAATTCTGTGGATAGGCGCGTATGGACTACCATTCAAAATGGTCCTTTTCAAATCACCATGATGAATGAGGCAGGTGACATAGTACCTAAACCAAAAGATGATTGGGATGAGAAAGATGAGAAAAAGTGGTCAAGTGATTGGAGAGCTCGAAATATGCTAATTTCAGCACTTAGTGCAGATGAGTATTATCGAGTATCCCATTGCTCGACAGCTAAAGAAATGTGGGACGCTTTAGAAATTGCACATGAAGGTACAACTGAAGTAAAATAGTCCCGCATTAACATACTTAATCAAGAGTTCGAACTCTTTCGCATGAAACAAGGAGAATCTATTCCCGACATGCAAAAGAGATTTGTTCATCTCATTAATCGTTTGAATGCACTTGGAAAACCTGTTTCCAATGAAATTGCTACTAATAAAATTCTGAGATGTCTTAGCGGGGAATGGCAACCTAAAGTAACAGCTATCAAGGAAGCCAACGATCTAACGACACTCTCAATGACTACTTTGTTTGGAAAGCTAGAGGAACATCAGCAAGAACTAGAAAGTCTAAAAAAGTTTGAGAACAAAAGTAAAAAGGGAAAGGAGATGAATAAAGACAAAGAGGGTGAGAAGAGGCCTATATCTCTTGTGGCTTCTAACTCAAAGTCCTCACAAAAAGAGCTAAGCAACAATGAGTCAAGTAGTGACGAAGACTCCGGTGACGAAGAAATGGGACTTTTTGTTAGGAGATATAATAGATTCATTCGAAAGAATGGAATCAAGCATTCTGACAAAAATCTCATAAAGTTTAGAAGACAATCTATAGATTCAAAACAGTAAGAGATTAAGAAGAATAGAGAAAGAGGGTCTTGCTTTAATTGTGGCAATTTCGGACATTATAAGACGGATTGTCCTTTAAAGAAAAAGGATAAAGGAAAAGTTCCACCAAAAAGGTATAATAAGCAAATAAGAGCTTACATTGCTTGGGAAAGTGATAGTGATTCATCAAGTACACAATGCTCAAGTGATAGCGATGAAACCGCAAATTTGTGTCTTATGGCTCACACCAAAAATCAGTCCCACCACAAGAAAAAAAGTGATGAACAAAAGGTAAAACAAGCTTACTATAACAATTTCTCTTCTATGTCCTTTTATGAATTGAAAATAGCTTTTGAAAAACTGCATAATGAAGCTATAGAAGCATTTAAAAGATTATCTTCCGATAAACAAATTTTCTCATACTTTGAAGGTAAAGTACAACATGCTGAAAAAGATTTAGAGTACTTGAAAGCTAGCATTGCAGAAAATTCAAAAGCTATTGATATTGATGGTTGTAGTAAAATAAGGCATTGTGCAGCTTGTCACATTTGGCAACAAGAGGTTTTTTCTCTTAAAGTTAAATTGGAAAAAGCTTTGCAACCTAAGATTACTTATGCCATTGATACTAGGTTGTTTAAAAAGTCATTAAATCCTCCATATGCAAAATATTCTTTTATTCCAAAGGATTTAAGGACCAAACATAAGCAACAACATTATGGTAGTGTTTGTCATTATTGTTGTCATGCTGGCCATACCATTGAAAAATGCAAATTTAGAAGATTTCTAGTGCCTAAAGGTATTTAACAATGGAAGCCTAAAGACAACCATGTTACCACTTACCCACTTGGACCCAATAAAAATTGGGTACCTACCTCTCTCTTTTGATATTGTAGGATGAGTGTCTTGCATCCGTGGAAAGAAGATGGTTTCTGGACAGCGGGTGTTCAAGGCACATGACGGGTGACATATCACTTTTTATTGACTTCAAACCAAAGAAGAAGGCGTATGTTACTTATGGAGACAATAACAAAGGAGCTATACTTGGTAAAGGTAGTGTAGGTAATCCCTCTACCACTACTATTTCCGATGTCCATCTTGTTGAGGGACTTAAACACAATTTGTTGAGTATAAGTCAATTATGCGATAAAGGTTATAAAGTTTCTTTCACAAAAACTTGTTGCAAAATTGAACATACCGAACATAATGTTGTGTTTAAAGGTGTAAGAGTAAACAACATATATATGCTTGATCTTTTGAGTGTATCTTTAACAAGCACTAAATGTCTAGTTGCCCTAAATGATGATTCATGGTTGTGGCATAGACGCTTAGCGCATGTTAATTTCGATTTGCTTAATAAGGTTGTATCTAAGGATCTAGTAGTAGGTCTTCCAAAATTAAAATTTTCAAAAGACCACCTATGTGATGCTTGCCAAATGGGGAAAAAAACAAGGGTCTCCTTTAAATCTAAAAACATAATTTCAACTTCAAGACCCCTTGAGCTTCTCCATATGGACCTCTTTGGACCATCTAGGACAAAGAGCTTAGGTGGAAACTATTATGGTTTCGTAATAGTAGATGACTACTCTATATTCACTTGGACTATATTCCTTCATAGCAAAGATGAAACTTTTTCTGCTTTTAAAAGTTTTGCAAAGCTGTCCCAAAACAAAATGAATTCTAAAATAGTTACAATCTGAAGCGATCATGGAGGTGAATTTCAAAACCATCTCTTTGATAAGTATTTTGACAAGTATGGCATTGAGCACAACTTTTCAGCTCCTCGAACTCCACAACAAAACGGTGTTATGGAGCACAAAAATCGAGTTTTAGAGGAATTGGCAAGAACAATGCTCAATGAGGGTGGATTACCAAAATATTTTTGGGCTGATGCAATTAGTACAGCTTGTTATGTTCTGAACAGGATTTTAATTCGTCCTATTTTGAATAAAATCCCTTATGAAATTTTAAAAGGTAGAAATCCAAACTTGTCTCATCTTCATGTGTTCGGTTGTAAGTGTTTTGTTTTAAATAACGGTAAGGAAAATCTTGGGAAGTTTGATGCCAAAGCTGATGAAGGTATTTTTCTTGGATACTCTCAATCAAGCAAAGCATATAGAGTGTATAATAGGCGTTTACTTTCTGTTGAAGAATTTGTCCATGTTTCTTTTGATGAGTCTTACCCAAAAATTGTCGGAAAAGGTATCTTTTTTGATGATGCAGGTGTATCTACAAAAGACATACTCAAAGAAGCTGTTTCGGAAATTGATCAATCTGAAACTGCTGAAAATGAGAAGGAGGAAGATACTAGTCATGAAAAAGATAAAGAGGAAGGAACATCTAAGGTGAAGGAACTTCCACTAGCTTGGAAATCCTCTAAAGACCACCCTATAGACAATATATTGGAAGATATTTCAAAGGGAGTGTTGACTCGTTCTAAGATAAGTAACTTTTATTCTCACTTCGCTTTTGTATCACAAGTGGAACCTAAAAATGCTAAAGAGGCCTTGATTGATGAATTTTGGCTAATGGCCATGCAAGAAGAGCTTAATCAATTTAAAAGAAATGACGTTTGGGAACTTGTCCCTCGTCCGCGAGATCATCATATCATAGGTACTAAATGGGTGTTTAGGAATAAACTTGATGAAAATAGAGTGTTAACTAGGAACAAGGCACACTTGGTAGCACAAGGGTATAACCAAGAGGAGGGCATAGATTATGAGGAGACTTATGCTCCAATGGCTCGCCTTGAAGCTATACGTCTTTTGCTTGCTTATGCATGTTCTATGAATTTCAAGCTTTACCAAATGGACGTAAAGAGTGTGTTTTTAAATGGTGTCATAAATGAAGAAGTATATGTTTCACAACCTCCTGGTTTTGAAAATTCTGAATATCTAGATCATGTTTACAAATTAAAGCGTGCTTTATATGGTCTTAAGAAAGCACCTCGTGTGTGGTACGAAAGACTTAGTAAATTTCTAATTGATCATGGATATTCTAGAGGTAAATTGGATAATACACTCTTCATTAGACATAAAGGAAAGCACATTCTTTTAGTTCAAGTTTATGTAGACGATATAATTTTTGGTTCAACTAACATACACTTGGTCGAAGAGTTCTCTAATGTTATGCAGGGTGAGTTTGAGATGAGTCTCATGGGGGAGTTGAACTACTTTTTAGGCCTCCAAATAAAGCAACTCGATGAAGGTACAACAGTATGTCAAACAAAATACTGCAGAGAGCTGCTCAAGAGTTTTGGAATGAATAATTCAAAATCAATTAACACTCCCATGCCTACCAACGGAAATTTGGACAAAGATGAACATGGTAAGTGTGTTGATGTCAAAAGGTATAGAGGTATGATTGGGTCTCTCTTGTATCTTACTTCTTCTAGACCGGACATTATGTTTAGTGTTTGTATGTGTGCACGATATCAATCAAACCCTAAGGAATCTCACTTAAAATCAGTCAAGCGTATATTTAGGTATCTTCATGGAACACCTAAATACGGGCTTTGGTATTCCAAAGGGAGCGATTGCAGCTTAGTAGGTTACTCTGATTCTGATTTTGCTGGCTGCAAATCAGATAGGAAAAGCACTAGTGGCACATGTCTTCTATTTTCAAATTCTTTAATAAGTTGGCATAGCAAAAAGCAAGTATCCGTAGCGTTGTCTACTGCAGAGGCTGAGTATGTTGCAGCCGGTAGCTGTTGCGCTCAAATTTTGTGGCTAAGACAACAACTATAAGATTTTGATATTGAACTTAAACGTATTCTAATAAAGTGCGACAACACTAGTGCCATTAATCTCACTAAGAATCCTGTTTTACACTCACGCACCAAACATATAGAGATTAGACATCACTTTCTTCACGATCATGTTGAAAAAGGAGATGTTGTTTTTGAGCATGTTGATACTAAAAATCAACTTGCTGATATTTTCACTAAACCTTTGGCAACTGAACCATTCTTCAACATTCGTCGTGAATTAGGGATTCTTGATCTCTCCGCATTGGTGTCTTAAGTATGTTTGATTTAGTTTATAATTATTTCATCGTGTTTACTAAGATCTGAATGTAGACTTCACTCTTACCTCATGAGATTACTACGACGGAGGTAATATTGTTCCTCTCTACACTTTGTTGATATTGTGTGATCAATGTATGTTTGAGCAATTATTTCTCGCTTACATGTACTTCTTTACATATGAATGTTTGAGCGTTGATATTTTGTTTGTAAAGTATTCTTAAGCATCAGTACAATGTTATGATTCATTCTGCATTCTGCATAAAGTTTGTTTTGCATATCCATTTTTGTGTCAATTCATGCTAAATTCCTTTTATCACTGTAAACATTATTACAGTATGTATCGATCCACACCATCTTGTGTCGATTCATGTTCACTTTCTTTTATTTTTGTCAAAATTGTTACAGTATGTATCGATACATTCGTGGCTTGTATCGATACATAGTCACTTGAAAATTCAAAATTTCACAACATGTATCGATCACATCCATCTTGAATCGATTCATGTTCATTTTCTTTTAAATCTGTCAAAATTGTTACAGTATGTATCGATACATTCGTGGCTTGTATCGATACATAACAACCTGAATTTCAAAAAAATTCGTCACATGAATCGATTCATAAGGTCATGAATCGACGCATATTGTTTTAAAATCAGTTTCTTTCTTATGTATCGACACATCTGCAATAGTTATGACATGTACATCAATTATAAAACTCTATTTTATCTCTTTCTTCATTCCATTTGCATCATTTCCAGTTTCCTAACCCTAACACCACAAAACCCCTTTTCTCTCAAAACCCTAACTTCATCATTATGCCTCCAAGAGTCATGCTCCCTAGAGCAAAAGGAAAAGGTAAAGGGAAAGAACCTGTTAAGGCTTCACATCAAGCCCCTCCTGTTCCAGAAATTCCTCCCTCCGGGTCATCCATTCTCCATCCTGCCATTGCTGAAGAGTTTGAGGTTTCCTTCCAGAACAGGTTAGTGATGAAACCCCATGTCTTCAATACTCAAGAGGTGCGCACTCTTTGTTTAGAAGAAGTTGCTGATTTGATTGATACACAAAAACTTGGGTCCTTTTTAACTGTTAATGATGACTATCATGAGGATTTTATTCGTGCTTTTTATGCGGGTGTGAAATCTGGTAAAGGTTACATGTTTAAGTGCTCCATTGGAACAAGAACTTACCGTTTTGAAGTTGATGACTGGCCCAGAGTCTTCAAACTGCCATCCTTGTTGCCTGAGTTGCAGATATGGCATGATCATAATTTTGAACCTCAGTTCAAACTAAAGGAATATTGTGCATCTATTTCAAAATTGGAAAGGCCACTCGGTGATGATGAGCATTTGACTTCTGGGATGATTAAGAGTACTCCCAGAATTATGCATTGGATTATCTCGCATATCTTACGGCCGAGGTCCGGTGGGCATTCTAGATTGGATAAGCCAGACATCCATCTCTTGTAAATTCTGCAGAAGAAGATTCCTCTGAATTGGCCAAATTACTTTGTCTAGCATATCTTTCTTACAAGAAATAGTTCAAAGAACATTACTCTTGCCTATGCCACACAGATTATGAGGATCCTTAAGTTCTAGAAGGTGGTTTTCCCTCCTGTTCCTCTTGTATCTTCATCTAGTGTGCAACAATTCAATAGTGCTACTCTTTCTCATATGGGATATAGGTGGGATACCGAGCGTCGATGTTATTACTTCTTTTACCACAGCTCTAGAACCCGAATTTACAACTTTGATGATCCTTCTGAACATATTTTTGTTGCTGAAGAACAAAGAGATGAGGATATGGAGGATGTAAATGCAGAAAATCCTCCTGAGGAAAATGTCAACACTGCTTGGGGTGAGTGGCTGCCACAAAGGTGGTCTCCTACTAATTATGAACCGGTTCCTCCATCTGTTCCACCGACATCATCTACTACTGCTCCTGCATATCTCACTCAAATGTTTGAGCAAATGGAAATTGCCAACAATGCCCGCCATGAAGAAACTCGTGCGTGGCATGTACAACAAACGGAATGGCACAAAGAGCACCAAGAATGGCATGATGAACACACTAGGATGTATCATAATCAACACTCATGGCATACCGACTTGGTTAAGTGGCATCAAGTTTTCTACAATGAGATGTCTGGTTTCATGGATGATTGTCGTTCGCATCCGGGTATTATGGAAAGATTTAGAAGCACCGAGGTTCAGAATCGGTTCAGGCATTACACCTTCATGGGGCAGAATCCTGACGAGATGCCTCCTCCACCTCCTCCTCCAAGTTTCCGAGATCCCGATAGAGATGATGCGGAGTCTTGTGGTGGCTACTTTCCTCACTGAGGCTGCATTTCATTTTGCATAACATCATTGTTTTTGCTTAAGTTTCTTTGCATTTTATGTTTAAACATTTTATGCGTTTGGTTTGTTTCTGTATTTCTCAACTCTAATAGACAATTTCAATGCCTATGCTTGTTTGCTGCTTTCGATTAATTTGTTTACCCTTTATGTTTCATTCTTTGTGAGTGAATTTTGCTTCTATATCTTGGTATTGCTGAATTTTGCTTCACCTATGCACTCTTTCTTGATGTTGACAAAGGGGGAGAAAGGCTTGAGTGTGAAAAATGACAGGCATGCACAAACTCAGGGGGAGTGGTTCTCACACTTCTACGAAATTTCGTTATCATCAAAAAGGGGGAGTTTGTGTGCAACTCTTTAGTTTTGTATGATAATAAATTTTATGCGTTTGTGCTTTTATCATAGGCTTTATCATATGCTTTGTATGCATTGCTAGCCTTTATACACATGTCTTATTTTAAACAAATAATGTCTTTGAATTTCTGAATTTCGTAAAATGAATCGATTCATTCTCAGCATGCATCAATTCATGCTGTAGAAATGATTTTGGAAATTCTGCTATGAATCGATACATTCGCAACATGCATCGATTCATGCTGTAAGAATGTTTCTGGAATTTCGTCTATGAATCGATACATATGCAACATGCATCGATTCATTGTATTTTCATTTCTCTATTTTTCTTCATTTGTTCAGTATGTATCGATTCATGATATTATGCATTGATACATAACAGCATAAATACCATCATGTATCGATTCATTCGTGTATTGTATCGATTCATATTTCTGTTTCACTTATAACAGAATCTGTCAAGTATATGTTGGGTTGGCTGTTAGTGTAGGAAAGGAAAGGAATTGCACACGAAATTGAAAGTGAAGTACATTGAAGAACACATCAAGAAAAGGATTTTCAGGGTGTACAATTCAAGGTTGAGCAGGATTGAAACCTCAGAATCAAATTCATCTTCATCATCTTCTCAAACACCTTAATTCAAGAACATCAACAATGAATTAGTGTTGTTATGTGAATTAGAGGTTTATGAGATAACGTTCAGTGGTACGATCGATGATCCAGCTGAGTTGAAGAGTGAAAGGAGGTTTCAAGGAAAAACCAGCTGGGTTTTCCTTCAAGAACGGGCGTGTTCTTGAGGGTTTGTTAGTCACGTTTACAAAACAAATTCAGCCGCAGCGTAAGGTTAGGAAATTGGGAGATTTCGCAAATAGATCGTGGAACCGGTGAATTGTTTGTATTACTTGCAGGGAATCTTGATTTGGCTCAGATCAAGTGAAGGTTGATACAATAGGAAGATCTAGGTGTATAGATTTCTGGTGTTTGTATAAGCAACCTTGTAAACAACGATTTCAGCAATGTTGATATAAAAGTTCTCAATTTCGGTTTGAAATTGAGAGGGAGACGTACCCACACGCAAGGACGAACGTGGGGAACTTCCTTACCAAATCTTTGCGTATTGTATTCCTTCTCCATCTCTATTTACGTTTTTAATTGTTTTTGATTCATTGGAAATAGCTTTTTTGATAGGTGCATTCAACACTTTTACAGCTTGTAGGTTTAAACCTTTTTCATCTCAATTGTAAATCCAGCATGTTATCACATGTCCGGTCTTCTAGTGGCTGGTCCAGAATAGACGCAAGTATATTAGGGACCGTAATTTCCGCTAATCTTTAAAAACTCTGAAAAATCTTTAAAATCTTTGTAAACAAGGCGATGATCCATTCACCCCCCTCTCTAGATCACTAGCCACGGCGTCTAACAAGCTATGTCCAGACAGTCCAGTATATATGATGCATGCAAAAATGATTACTGAAAGCAGTAAATAAATGTTGTAAAGTAAAAACTATAAATGAAAACAGTAAATAAACACACAACAACACACACAAAAACACCCAATGAAACAAAAACAAACAGGCGCTAGGATTGATTCTCAATGGGGAAACCAGAGATTCTGGGTTCGATCCACAGCAGAGTCGCCAGTTGTCGCTCCCGGGATTTTCATCCTAGTACAAACGCGAAAGTGGCGCGGAAAAGATAGAATCGCCAGTCAGGCGTTTTTATCCCGAATGAATGGGAAAGGTAATGTTGCACAAACCTAAGGAAGAAAAGGAAAGGACAAGGTACTGCGAACCAAAGATCTGGGTCCGGAAGTCGGTTACGACCTGGGAAGGTATTAGCACCCCAGACCGTCCATCGTACCCGACCAGATCCATGCTTGTTTGTCTATTTCAAAGGGTGAGAAATAAGATGTTGCTGAACAAAAGAACTGCTAATTGGAATTGGAAATGAGGAAGGGAACTGAAAAAGAAAATAAAAAAGAAAGAGGGAAATATAGGGAAAATAAAGAATGTGCTCGAATGGGTCCTACCCCGCTACCTACGTACCTCGTCGGGAGAATGAGGATCAGAGTCGACGTAGTTCTCCTAACTAAGGCGGGAACTATTTGTTTGTGTTTTTTATGTGTTGGAACTGCTTATGCCTATACTCAGGTGTTGCAGGCTCGCCTTGAACGAGTGTGTTACCGTCTTGCAAAAGAGATAATTCGTCGCATGTTCGCGTTGAGAGTGAGTGAGATGAGAAAAGAATTCCTGAAGAAAAAGACGATTCTTCTTTGTTGTTTTGCCTTTTAGAGAAGTGTTTTCTGTTTATTGTTTGTGAACCTTCTCATACTAATACTTGTTCATCGTGGTAGATGACTTACACCTCACCCCGATACAGTACGTGCATAAGTAAACCATGGCAAAGTCTCGTGTCGTACAAGAAGACCAACCTTTATTAGGTGTTTTTTTATTACTTTTCTTCATGAGATGAGTGAGAGAGACTCAAATCGAGAAAGGATAAAACTAAGGGGGACTAAGACCAACCCTAAGTTATTTATTGCATGCAAAAGGAGATCGTATGGTTAATGAGGTTTTTAAATCCTAATGAGAAAGGAAAAGAAGAAAAGAGAATTAGAATGCAACTTACTTCCTAAGGAAGCTAAGTTGATTCTAACAACGGGGAAAGCCGAACAAACACAAGTATGAAATGTAAGGCAAGTGCAAATTAAATGCATAAAGAAGTAAAAAGAGTAAGTTGTAGAGACCTTACCTCAACCTCCCTACAAAACAAATGTTAGATTTACAATGAATAAAAATAAATAAATGATTTAATGCCAAACAAGTCCTAGCATAAGGACCGACCTAAACTATACTCAATCTTATGCCTAAGGATACCTAAAAGCAAAGTGAAGCTTAAAGTCAGCACCTACTGCAGCGCCCTAGCCCATAATCAGCTACCAAAGGCCACTAACAACACAAACAGCGTATTACAACTACCAAACAACATGAAAATAGGTGTAAAAAATGTCAAACAAGGCAATTCAGCATACATTTTATAGCATCTGTTTAAAACACAACAGTGAAAACATAACATCATTTAATCATTTTCTTTTACATGGTAAATGCCTACACTACAAAGCATGGATATACACACAACAATCATCAATGGATGTAGCAAGTTAGTGATCATATGAACATGTAAAGGAGCAAACACTTCAACATATTCAAGCATTTTCCATAATCATAAAAGTGCATTTTCAACAAGTTGGCATTTACTGTGAACAAATAAAGAAGCAAACATGTACTAGCATGCATCTTGACCTGAAGTGAATCAACAATTAAATGCAACAAGTGAACAAGAAATCAAGATCAAGTGCAAACATAAGAATTTGGAAATTTTGAACAATATACAACATTTTGATTACGCGCACAAGCATCCAAAACATGTATTGGTCATAAAGGTGAAGCAAAACAGAACTTGAAACAATTATTAGCATGCTAACAAATAAGTTCAAACATGGTAACAACCTTCACAATTAATTTTGAGCATCAATTCACAATTAAGCACAAAAATCGGAAATGAACAAAACGCGCGTCAAAAGTTGTCGGAACTATGGGCACCTACTCCTAAAAACTCCCTAAAATCATATACTAAAGATCCATGATGATTGGAGGGGGAATGAATATCAAAAATGCAAGAAAAAACAAGAATTTTTCATTCTAGTTCAGTGGTAACCGGTTACTACCTATGAGGTAACCGGTTACCAGTTCAAAAACTGGAGTTTTCAGCAAAATTAGCACTAGTAACCGGTTACTACCCAGGCAGTAACATGTTACTAGTGTAAAAAATTCAGTTTTCTGCAAAATTTTACACAGGTAACCCGTTACTACCTATGCGGTAACCGGTTACTCTGGGACCAAAATAAAAAATTCTACATTTTCTTGGAAAATTCAGCATCAACTTATTCAAATAAGTTCTAACTCAATGTCTATCAATTAAGTACAAAAATTACACCTAAATGCAACTATTTAACACCACTTAAAGCCACAAATATATCAAGATTCTAAAACCTAAAGATCCAAACAATTAAAGCATTAAAAATTATGAAAACGCGAAGAACGCGTGCGTCGAGATGAAGAGAAATAAGTTAAAACGAGAAATGATTATGAGATTCACCAACCTACAAAGTAGAGACTTGCTTTGGTAATTATTTCAATGTCGAGATGATGTGCGATATGAGAGAAAATCGGAGATTCGCAGCTTCAATCCCTGAATGCACAAAATAAATGTGGTTGATGAAAAATCTTTGAAAAGCACTTCCGTGAGAGCATTAACTAGGCCACGATACAACCCTCAAAAGTCCTAACTGAAACAGGGTTAATTTGAGAGCGTACTACCACGAGATGGCGTTCCTGACTCATATGAGTTGCGCTAAAAGACCTTGTTGGTATTGCATGTGCATGTGTTCTCTCAATCAAAAATAATGTTGTATCTCAACCAGTGATCTGTTCACAAAGGTTTGCGACACCTTTTTCAAAACTTCAAGATTAACATGTGTGTTGCATTAGAATTTCCATTCTCAGAATAAACATTTTTCTGCTTGCATACATCTATTTGGCATCATAAAAAGCTCACATGCGGAAATTTAGTCTAGAATCTTAAGCTTGCCAATATGAGAAGTCTAAAGCTCCTGAAAGACAATCACGTCGAGGTGCACTTTTCCGAGAAAGCTCTGTTGAGTAACGAATTTCCCAACCAGTCTTGGTGAGAGCCAACCAATCTGGGGCGGTTATGTCAAGCAATATCCTCAAGAGTCAGCCAAACTTGGGCAATTACCTCGAGGTTCAGATCTCTCCTAGGGCAATTTCTTCAAAGACTCATACTGGGGCAAGCCACCCCCAATCGCACGAGAATTATTCTTTCCCGAAGACAAATAATCATAAGTTCAGAATACCAGGGCAATTATACTCCTGAAGAGTTTAAAGACACCAAGTCTTTTGTAAAATCCTTTCAAGGTAAAGCCCGAATCAAAGCAAATGATCCCTAGCACGAGACTACTGGAAATCTTTCCTCCTCAACAAGACGTATTTCAGTTTCATTATCCCCAACAGGCGCATGGAAGTTATCCCCAACAAAGTCGACAAACCCTTCTTCAACAGTTTTCCTTGATCTTATTTCCCAGCAGATCTCAAACCAAGTCCTTCTCTTCCCCAGCAGAGCAATAAGGATTATCCCTAGCAAGAGTCGTCTTCCCGTAATGAAGCACTTCTTACAAGAATCCAGAAATTCCCGACAGTTAGCTGAACGGTTCCCTTCCCCATAGAGGTTTGGAAAATTTAGGTAGACGAGAGAGTTCTCCTCAGTAGAGCCTTGACAGGTCTTCCCCCAGCTAAGTCAAAAAATTTTCGATTCCCCAGCGAAATCCGCGGGGTGAGATTCGATTTCCATGCAGTTGAGGCATCCCCTAGCAGGGCCTCTAAATATAAAGTCCAATTTATTTTTGGTAAAGGTGATAAGTCGAGACAAACTAGTCACACTCTTCTCCAACAGAAATATTGACAATCATCGGTATTCCCCACAGAGTCAGCAAAGATTTGTTATATCCGTGTCAGGAATTCCCTTTGTACCTATCCCCCAGTGTCATGGGGAATCATGTCATACAATTCAGCATGTGTGCTCAATCCAAGGTTTATATCCAAAGTCCACCCGCGGCGTGGCAATTTATCTAAAGTCCACCCGCAGCGTGGCAATTTATCTAAAGTCCAGCCGCAGACTGGCCAAAGTCCATCCTATGGGTGGAAAATTCTCAAAGTCCAACCGCAGATTGGCCAAAGTCCATCCTCCGGGTGGCGAATTCTTGAAGTCTCCCGTAGTGAGCAGAAGTCTCCTGTAGTGAGCCAAAGTCTCCCGTAGCGAGCAGCAGCCCCCGTAGTGTGGCAAAACATTTGAGTCTCCCGTAGTGAGCGAAAGTCTCCTGTAGTGAGCCAAAGTCTCCCGTAGCTGAGCAATGTGCCCCCGTAGTGTGAAATTTTTTTCCAGAAGTCTCCCGTAGCTGAGCAACGTGCCCCCATAGTGTGGCAACTTTTCTGAAAGTCTCTCGTAGCTGAGCAATGTGCCCCCGTAGTGTGGCAAATTTTCTGAAAGTCTCCCGTAGCTGAGCAATGTGCCCCCGTAGTGTGGCGCATTTTCAAAGTCTCCCGTAGCTGAGCAATGTGTCCCCGTAGTGTTGCAAGATTTCCAAAGCCCCGCAGTGTGGCAGAGTATCCCCGTAGAGTGAGCAATAGTCCATCCTAAGGGCGGCAAGGTATCGAAAGTTTCCCGCAGTAAGTAGAGTGCCCTCGTGGTGTGGCCGAAATAAACGTCTCTCGTAGCTGAGCAGTATAGCCCCGTAGAGTGGCAAAGTATTGAAATCCCCGTAGTGTGGCAAAGCATTCAGAAGACCACCCGTTGTGTGGCATGTCATTAATATCCCAGCAAAAGTCCACCCGTAGCGTGGAAAATCAACAATCTCCCAGCGTTATTCCAAACATTCACCAATTCACTACTCTTCACATCCGATTTCACCACAAGAAGAGTTCAGATGGTTGGGTTTATTTCCCTCTCTTCTTCCATCGAGTGCAAATTTTCTGGTTGTTTTTAGTATTCAATCCCTACATACTTCAAACGTCTGAAAGCATCTGCAATCATCCATTCAAGTCTACAGTGATTGAATAGGGGCAGCTGTAACACCCCAAAATTTGCCCTATTATTTATTATCAACCTCGAACGGTATACGCTTCATTCTTGCATTATTCCGCATATCATTGCATCGCATTTGAAAAATAAATAAATCATTCATCATCCTTCGCATGAGGTGTGGGGTCGATCGAGGCTTGCCAAACATTGGAGTTCAAGAGAAAAATAATATCCCAAAAATAATCCACACCACTTTCAAGCTCACCTTTCTCTCCCTTTTCCTTCCACTTTCTTTCCACATTTCCTTTCATTCTTTCCCTCTTATTTTTCCACTTCAATTCCACTCCATTTCCCTTGGATGTTTCTACCATGTTCTACCATCTTCTAGAGTGTTCCAAGAAATATTCCAAGGAATATACCCTTTTCCAACCCTAACCCTAACTAACTACCAAACCATAATTTTGGATCCCAAACCTAATTTTTGGGCCCCAAACCTAATTCCATTCCAAAACCTAGCTCCAAGCCTAGCCTCTATATATTCATTAATCACTTCAATGCAAAGGGTTCCCACCATTTTCCAAATTTTTCACTCTTTCACAATCACTTTTTCTCTCTCAATTTTCCTCCATTTTCCCTTTTTCACCAAAGCTTTTTGAATAAGCTCTTCAAGTTTCACATTGAAACTTGAAGATCTTGAAGCTTAAGCCTCCAACCTCCATTGATTGTGGATTGTAGAAGAAGAAGCTAGTGATTTTTGTGAGGATTTCGGCTTATCGGAAGTGCACGAAGGTTCAAGCATCAAGAACGCATTTATTTTGTGAATCCACGGTTTTCATGGTTTTCTCCTCGATCAAGCTTCGATTCTTGCAACATTCACCGAAGCACTTCTCCGCTTCGTAGGTTGGTGATCTAAATCACTTCTTCTTTAAGTTATTCTCTTCATCTCGCCATTTCGGCATTATTTAATTGTTTTTCGTTTTGATTGCGATCGATTATGTATTGCTTGCAATTTGTGATTATTATTGGATTAGGATTTAAGGGGTTGATAGTTATAGGTTCTATCATGTGTAAATAAACCCCAATTAAGTAGAAATTAGTGTTAGCATGTTCCTAGGAATGTTAGGGATCATTAGAAGTGAGTTTGTGGCCAAAAGCACTTATTTCAAAAGTTTTTTTCACTTTCTGTTCAGTGTTAACCGGTTAACGCATTTGGTTAACCGGTTAACGCGTGCGTTTTAGCCACAAATTGCTGTTGTTTTAGGTCCGTTAACCGGTTAACGCATTTGGTTAACCGGTTAACGCTGTTGATTTTTGTATTTTTAGTTTATTTGATTGCTCATTCTTGTTTCCTAGTGCTTCTATGTTCATACATGTTTAGGTATTGATTTTAGGGAATTTTTGAGTCTATTTCCAGTAGCCAATTCCCCTATTTCGAGTCATTTCGACGCGTTTCCGTTCATGTTATGTATTATGCATTTTTGTGTTCTTTTGTGTATAGCTTGAGATCTTGCATTTTGTTTCCATGTTTATACATCATTTGACATGTGAATAATCATGTCGCATTCTGTTTTTACATGTTTGCATTGCATTAAATCATTTTGCATTTCATTGTATCAATGCATGTTACATTTCACATAATCATGTATGTATGTGCATTTGGTTGCATTTGTTTGCATGCTTGATCATATCATTTACATCAATTCACTTCTGAATTTTGCATTGAGTTTGGCATTCTTGTTGAGCTATCATATTGCATGTTCATAATCAATAATCCTCATGTTCATATACCATATTCATGTGCTACATTTTTGCATTACTTGTTGCATAATCAACCATGTGATGCATTCTTGCATAATCTCCCAAAAATATTCATTGATCTTTCATTTGTGTATGTTGATTTAGGTTCAAATGCATGTTCATGTGGAAATTAGCGCATGTTTTATTGAGTTTGTGCATTAAAAAATGAAAATAATCAAATCTGAATTTTGCATTTCATAGCTGTTTTTGCATATAGGTGCTGTAAAATTTATGCTGTTTGTTTGGTTGCATGCTATATTTGACCTTTTACACCTACCCTTTCATGTTGTTTGATAGTTGCAGTATGTTGATTTGTGTTATGCATTGTTTTCATAGTTGTTTGTGTATTAGGGGTTGTAGTAGGTGCTGAATTTTTGTTTTAGCATTTTTTAGGCACCCTTAAACTTAAGATTGAGTCTAGTATAGGTCCAAGTTGCCTTAGGATTTAATTTTTGGGTGTTTGCCTTATTATTTTTAATAAAATGCAACACTAATCTTTGTTTTGTAGAGGGGAAGATTGAGGTAAGTTTCCTTCACCTTATCCTTTATTTTTTATGCATTTTTTTTATGCATTTAATTCATTTTTCCTTCCATATTTGTGTTTGGTAAGATTTCCCCCTTTGTTAGGACCAACTTATCTTCCTTAGGAAGTAAGTTGCATCCTTTTTATTTTTCTTTTCCTTTTCTTCCTTAGGATTAGAAAAACCTCATAAACCATAGGACCATCATTTTGATAAATAACTTAGGGTTGGTCTTAGTCCCCATTAGTTTTTTGTTCTTTTCCGACTTGAGTCATTCTTTCTCATCTCATAAAGAAAAACAATAAAACACTTAATAAAAACCGAATGTTCTTGTACGACACGAGACTTTGTTGCGGAGTTCTTATACACGTCCTATTTCGGGGAGAGGCGTAAGTCCCTACCACGATGGATAAGTCTTAGTATGAGAATGTTCACAAACAAACTCCAAAACACTTCTCATAAAAGACAATCAACAAAGACATCGCGTCTTCTCTTCTCATCTCCTAATCTTTGCGGACGAATGCGACTTGCCTCGACAGTTCAAACAGCGATACGGTAGACATCCCCGAGTCAGAGCCGGTAACACCTGAGCTAGAGCTATGGCAACGTCATCCTAAAAAACACAAAATAGTTCCCGCCTTAGTTAGGCGAACTACGTCGACTCTGATCCTCATTATCCCGATGAGGTACGTAGGTAGCGGGGTAGGGCCCATTCGAGCACATTCTTTATTTTCCCTACATTTCCTCCTTCTGTTCCTTTCTTTTTTCAGTTCCCTTTCTCATTCCCATTCCAGTTCCATGCCAGTAGCAGTTCTTTTATTCAGCAGCATTCTTATTTTCTCACCCTTTGAAACAAAGCAAGCAAGCGTGGATCCCGTCGGGTACGGCGGACGGTATGGGGTGCTAATACCTTCCCAGGTCGTAACCGACTCCCAAACCCAGATCTTTGGTTCACAGGACCTCGTGTAACACGGTGGGAGAACTGACTTTTCTATAAATATTGCGGATAGCAAGAGTCGCCACCGACTTTTATTTTATCCAAAAAGGAAAGGACATAAAAGAACAGGAAATACCTTTAAAAGATTTTGAGTTCGGGGGGTAGGTTATATAAAGGGAAGGTGTTAGCACCCTTTATATCCATGGTTATCCATGGGCTCTTAGTTACTTAGCTCACTTAAATTGTTTTTGGAGAGTGTAATGTGTGATTAAAAATTTTCTAAGTACTTTATAATGATCCTCGTATGAATTTATATAAAGACTTTATTTTGAAAATTTGTTTGAAATGTGAAGTGTAAAAGAGTATTATTGAAAAAAAGTGAGCAAGTACTTAAGAGGAACCTACCCTATGCTAAGTCTTTATTGTTCTTATATGTTCTTTCAATGGTACGATTATCCTTATTATTAAGGAATAGGTAGTCATTACCTTGGATGTTATAAGGGACCTGTGAAGGGACATCTGTATTTAGGCAATTGTAAGGTGTCTTTAGCAATTCATAGGGACTTATCATCTTTTATTCGAAAGGGACAAGATCATTATTCCGTAGGCAATCTCGAAGGGACTTGATCTTATGAACTTAAAGGGACTTGATGATATTAATGGAGGGACTTTGCTTTAAGACACCTTACTTGACCTTAGAATTAGGCAACATGAGGAGTAACCCTAGAAAGTATGAGATGGCGATCAAAGATCGACTTACATGTGTGAGTGTTTGCATTCATATATTTATCTTGTTTAAATTAGTTTTCTAAATTATTTTAATTTCACATAGTTATTCACACCCTATAATTACTAACCATAGCAATAAAAATATTTATAAACAATAAAATAAAGACAAAAATAAACCTATGACTATTACATGGCTTTCGCAATTACATAATAATAAAACAATTAAATGATAAATATATAATAAATAAATAATAGTTAAAAGGGTTAGCAATAAAAATAATCATAAGAAAAAAGAGGTTAGCACAAATATACAAAACATAAAATTTAAGAGGATATTTTTTAAGTTAAATAAACAATTTTTAAAGAATTTTTAAAAGAAAATAAGATAATTATAATAATAATAAACAATATAATAATTATTTACAACAAAAGGATTAATTATATATTAGAAAAAATTAATTAAATTAAATGTTAAAGTTAATAAAAATTAGGGTAAATAAAAATTAGGGTTTTGTATTTTAATTAAGAAAAAATTAGGGTTAGGATTTTAGGGTTAATCAAATTAATATGAATCTAATTATTTAATTTATTTACAAACATATGTACATAATAATAATATAAATATATTACAAAATAAATTTACATTTGAGAAAATAAATTATAAATTTTTTTAAGAAAATAGTATAATGTCATTTAGAAATTAGTTTTTATAATTTATAAATACTAAAATAAATAAAAAAGAATTAATTAAGAAAATATATTAAAAGTAAGAAAAACAAAGATAATGGCCAAAAAGTAAGGACCTGGGATTTGAACCCAGGTCCTCTTACCTCAAACACACAGCACAAAACCAACAGGGCCAACGCACGCTGGTGAACAATATCCACAACATTATTGTTTTATCATGTATCTGCAAAATAAGTAAAATTAAAAAGCAAAAATTGCTTTCGGCCAGACTCGAACCCTTGCCCTTTGCCTCATACCTGCGTCTCTTCACCAACTGAGCCAAAAGGTGTTTGTGATAATATAACAGAAACACAACATAATAAAATAAACTCAATTTTTAAAATTAGTTTTCGCGCCAGGTTCATCTTCTTCCTCCAGACTTACGCATTTACCTGCGAATTTATCCACAGAGTTTCCTGCGAATTTACCTGCACACGAATTTTACAGAAAACCTATATTTTTGAAACACCATGAAAACCGTACCAATCTTAACAATTAACAACCCAGATCAATCATTCATAGTTCATACATTCTTGCCATGGTCTTATAATTCATTTAAATTAAGTAAATGGCAAAACCCCAATTTAAAGGTTCAAACCCTAACAATGGCTTCTCATGCATTTGATCACAAACCTGCAAGTTTTTTATCCAAAAACAATCTACACACTATCACAAACAATATTACAAAGTCAAAACACAATAATACTGCATGAATTTAATGAAATCGAAAATTTGAAAAATCAAGAGAAAATTGATTCGGTTATGGCATGTGAGCATTATTCAAATGCTTTTGAGGGTTGGGATAGATTCAGTGATATCCAAGGATCATCTCTATGTTTTCAAAATACCTTTTTCTGCCCTCTAAATGTGAATCCAAATTTTGAATTTTCAATGGATTTTTGTATGTCAAGAATGCTCTTAGAGGCTGCCAAATTCGTGTACAATGCTTGTCTTATGTTCTATGTATATAGGTGAGTGAAATTAGGTCAAAAAAGTGATACCTTTTTGGGCTTTTTGGATGGTTAGAGATTGAAAAAGATTCACCTTCAAAGATTGAAATTTTTTGATATAACCTTGCTATTTTTGTATGATCTGATTTTGTATAGTTTCAATCACTTCTAAATGACCATTAAAACTTTCTAGAACCAAAATCAAATCAAATATTCACACTTTTATATTTTATTATGATTTAAAATGATTTTTAATGTAAAAAATCATAATAAATAAAATAAAATGAATAAAAATATGAATAAATAATTTTTAATTCGTGCATGATGTCACGGAAGTGTTTGGATCATAAAAATGCAAGCCCATTTAGTGAAATTTGGTTCTAAGACCCCATTTGCTTCATAAACCTCTCAAAACTTTCCCAACTTTGCAAGGGCACAAATCCCTCAATTTTAATGCTATGAAGGTGTTCTTGGACATTTTGGAAATCTTAAAGAGTCCTCTAACCAACCTCTTTGGTCTCATGTCCATATCTTTTATCATTCTCAAGTTATGCTCTTTGGAAGTTATTGACTTTTTGTTGACTTTTGAAATGACCTATAATGTCTTAGCTCATACCTTCCAAATGAAGCCTTTTTGGGCTTGGCTTGTGAGACACAAAGTTGTAGAGAATTCTATTTCCTTCAAAATGAGCTTTGTATGGAAAAAAATTGATGAAGTATGTGAAAGTTATGGCTGGTCAAAGTTTAGTTGACTTTTCCTATGAAAACCCTAATTTAGAAACTCCTGATTCTTGATGATCTGAAATCTCCTTGATGAATCATGATCAACCCTTGATCAAATGATTAATTTTTCTTCATATACTTGATGTTGGTAAAAAATCATGAAGTTTGACTTTGGTTTGACCACAGTTGACCTCAGTTTGACTTTTTGACTACTTTGACTGATTTTTGAATATCTGATCATCTGACTGAGCAAATCTTTTGGGAAAGTCTTGAAACTTGACATGGGGATTATTGAACACATATAGGATGCTATGAAGCTCATTTGAAGTCTTGGAAGTCCATTTATCCTGATGAAAGTCAAAACCCTAGTTTAGGATGCCTTGCTTAGGAGGATGCATTATCTGAGGGAATTGTCAAACGTTCTGACTAATTGTGAACCTTGTGAACCTCATGAGATATCTTGTGAATCTTGTGAACCTTGTGAACCTCTTGGGACACCTTAGTACACAATGTCTTGTCTTGGTGAGGGCAAATTTTAGGGTGCAACAGCTTCCCCTGTTCAATTTTCTGAAACCTGAGGGGTTAGATTGGTATATGTGCCAGTCGTGACCTGGAAGGTTGTAGGGGATTGAACATAAAAGCCCAAAAAATTTCACTCGCTGGTGTGTAAGGTAACACTGATGATTAGTTGTATATGCTTAAGTGGGCTTGAAGATGCCACTTGGAAGAACTGGAGATGGGCTTATAGATGCCATCCATAATATCAGAAGGTGAGGGTATCTTGATGTTGATACTGGATATCAGTACTAGGTCTTCGTATAGGCCGTCTCTGAATCGTATCTAAGAACATACTTCTAATTTAAGTGTCAGAACCAAATCTTCGTGGCGATTTCTTTCTGAATTAAGTATCAGCACTAGACCTTCGTATAGATCGTCTCTGAACTGTTTTGAATTGCTGAATAGACCAGTAGAAATAAATCTTCGTGACGATTAAATCCCCTGGAAATATCCTGGACTAGGGAATAGATCTTCGTATAGACCGTTTGCCTACTATCCAAGGATAAAAAGAGTATCAGGATTAAATCTTCGTGGCGATTATCTCCCTTGAAAATATCCTGGATTAGGGAATAGATCTTCGTATAGACCGTTTGCCTACTATCCAAGGACATCTTGAGTAATGATTAAGTATCAGCACTAGACCTTCGTATAGATCGTCTCTGACCCGTTGTGAATTGTTGATAGTATTTTATCTGCATATAACCATCCTGCAAGGAAAAGGTTAGTTTATGCAATGTGTATGCATGCATGGCATGGTGCATCTAAGTAAATGTATTATGCATTTATGGTATGATGTAAATGATGTATGTATGAATCATGCAGCCTGAAGCGTCTGGATATCTTTGTATAACAACTGCTGGCTGGGGAAAATAAATCCTGATTCGTTGCTGAAGAACCTGAGGAACTCGTTCCCGTCTTGTTTGATAGTATAGTATTTATAACTTCCCGTCTTCGTCCGTCGTACCTTTATTGAAGGAATAAGTTCCTGAGTATCCCGACTGAGGATAAAAGAGATGGACATAAATTCAAGGGGAGATGTAACCCGAAGTATCTATAAAGATAGATTTTCCCTGCTGGGGATTTGTAGTTGTTTTGTGGGGATGAACCGGCGAAGCTTCGTTGAATTCCTACCTTCGTTCGTCCTTAGTAAAGACTATTACTGCATTTTATGCATTTTTGGTAAACATCAATCATATTCAAAAGCATACATACATTCAAACACAACCAATGGACGTTTTCGCTTATGTAAAATAGGGTAAAAGTAAATCTGGATTCAAAGATGACATTTTATTTATATTACAAAGTGACCTATACATAGGCAAGTTTGTACAAGGAGACAGAAATCCTAGTAAGAGGAATTCGTCGTAAAATTTTACAAAACAAAGAAAATAGCTATGTGAGAAATAATCCTATTGAGTTTCAATTCTACTATTGCCATTATCTTCAAGTATCTCATCTTCTGCCGTTGAGACGGAAGCTTGGATTGATCTTTATCTGTTCGAGCTTGAGTTAAGTAGCACAACTAGTTAGGGTTATATGAGTGATCCAAACGAGACATAGTCATACGCTTTAATCCCTAACTTTTGCCTGGATTGCCCTTTCAGGTTTTCAATCCACCGGGATACCCTTTTTTGCCCAAGCCGCCCTTTCAGGTTTTCGACTTGCCGGGTGTACATTTTTTTATATATATATATATCCCTAATTTTTGCCCGAACCCTTTTGGTTCGCCAGGATGCCCTTATTTTTGCCTAGGCCAGTCAACCTAGCGGGTCTCTTTTTATACGTAGTATTTTTTGACTATGTTTGCGTTTACAGGCTGTGGGAAATCCTCACCATCCATAGTAGTAAGAATCATGGCACCTCCTGAAAATACCCTTTTGACTATAAATGGTCCTTCATATGTAGGAGTCCACTTGCCCCTGGGATCACCCTGTGGTAATATGATACGCTTGATTACCAAGTCACCAACCTGATATACATTTTGCTTAACCTTCTTATTAAAAGCTTTGATCATTTGTTTCTGGTACATCTGGCCATGACAAACAGCTGCCAGCCTTTTCTCATCAATCAAATTTATCTGGTCCAGTCGAGTCTGAATCCATTCATCTTCATCCAAGCATGCATCCTTCATGATTCTTAAGGAGGGGATCTGAACTTCAATGGGAAAAACTGCTTCCATACCATAGACTAAGGAGAATGGGGTTTCCCCTGTTGAAGTGCGTATTGTAGTACGATAACCATGAAGAGCAAATGGTAACATCTCGTGCCAATCTTTATAAGTAACAGTCATCTTCTGTAGAATCTTCTTAATGTTCTTATTAGCAGCTTCTACTGCCCCATTCATCTTTGGACGATACGGAGAAGAATGTGATGCTTAATCTTGAACTGCGTGCAGAGATCAGTAATCATGGTATTGTTCAGATTAGAGCCATTGTCTGTGATAATCCTTTCAGGGATGCCATACCTACATATGAGATTATTCTTAATGAATCGAGCCACCACATTCTTAGTAACAGATGCAAATGAAGCTGCCTCCACCACTTTGTAAAGTAATCAATAGCAACCAGGATGAAAAGATGTCCGTTAGAAGCAGTAGGCTTGATCTCACCAATCATATCAATGCCCCACATGGCAAAAGGCCAAGGAACAGTCAACACATTCAATGGAGCTGGAGGTATGTGCACTTTATCAGCATAGATTTGACACTTGTGACATGTTCTGGAATGTTGATAGCAGTCAGCTTCCATAGTAGACCAATAGTAACCTGCTCTCAATATTTTCTTTGCCATGGTATGACCACTAGAATGAGTGCCAAAGGTCCCATCATGCATATCTTCCATAATATTTGTTGCTTCCTTCTTATCCACACAACGAAGCAAAGTCGAATCATGATTGCGTTTGTACAAAATTCCATTACTCAAAAAGAACTTAGCAGAAAACCTCCTCGGAAACTTTTTATCTTTGATAAATGCCCCTTCAGGGAACTCTTGAGCTTCAAGATATCTTTTCACTTCATAGAACCAAGGCTTTTCCTCTCCTCCTTTAGTTTCAATCTCATTGCAGTATATAGGCTTCTCAAATCTTTCAATAGTAATCTTGGGAGCTTCGTCATCCTAGCTAACCTCAAACATAGATGCCATGGGGGCTAATGCATCTGCCAACTGATTCTCTCCTCGTGGAATATGCCCAAAGGTAATCTCTTCAAAATGTGGGATCAAAGACAACATATGCTCTCTGTAAGGAATAAGATTTTCATGCTTGGTATCCCAATCTCCTTTAATCTGACTCACTACCAGGGCTGAATCTCCATATACGTCCAGGAACTGAATTTTCATATCAATGGCAGCTTTGATACCCATGATACATGCCTCATACTCAGCCATGTTATTGGTACAATAGAAACAAAGTTTTGAAGTAATCGGGGTATGACAACCTTCAGGGGAAATGATCACAACACCAACACCATTACCAAGTGCATTAGAAGCTCCGTCAAAAACCATAGTCCATCGGGATCCTTGTTCAAGTCCGTCATATTGTCCAGGTTCTTTGGTAATAATCATAATGTCTTCATCAGGGAATTCAAAACTATTTGACTAATAATCATCCACTGCTTGATGAGCCAAATGATCAGCTACCACACTACCCTTAATGGCCTTCTGAGTAGTGTATTGTATGTCATATTCTGTTAAGATCATTTTCCATCTTGCTATTCGTCCGGAGAGAGCGGGTTTCTCGAATATATATTTGATTGGATCCATCTTTGAGATCAACAAGGTAGTATGATTCAACATATACTCTCTTAGTCGGCGAGCAGCCCATGCCAAAGCGCGGCAAGTTTTCTCGAGCAGTGAGTATCTTGTTTCACAGTCGGTAAACTTTTTGCTAAGGTAGTAGATTGCATGCCCTTTTCGACCAGACTTGTCATGTTGCCCCAACACACACCCCATTGAGTTGTCTAATACTGTTAAGTACATGATCAAGGGTCTTCCATCAACTGGTGGCATCAAAATTGGAGGTTCTAAAAGATATCTCTTGATTTCATCAAAGGTTGTCTGGCACTCGTCATTCCATTCCATCACCAGATCTTTCTTCAGTAATTTGAAGATTGGCTCACAGGTAGCAGTTAGTTGGGAAATAAATCTTGCAATGTAATTCAGTCGTCCCAAGAAACCTCTAACTTCCTTCTCAGTACGGGGAGCTGGCATCTCTTGTATAGCTTTTACTTTTGCAGGGTCTACTTCAATACCTTTTCCACTGACAATGAAATCCAGGAGTTTACCAGACCTAACTCCAAAATTACACTTATTTAGGTTCAATCTGAGCTTATATTTCTTCAACCTTTCAAACAGCTTATGCAGATGATCAAGGTGTTGCTCTTCATTCTGGGACCTGGCTATCATATCATCCACATATACCTCTATCTCATGATGAATCATATCGTGGAACAAAGCCACCATAGCACGTTGATATGTTGCCCCGGCGTTCTTCAAACCAAATGGCATCACCTTATAACAAAAGGTGCCCCACTGAGTAACAAATGTAGTCTTCTCCATATCTTCAGGTTCCATCTTGATTTGATTGTAACCAGAGAAACCATCCATGAACGAGAACACCTTATGCTGAGCAGTGTTGTCTACCAAAACATCAATATGTGGAAGTGGAAAGTCATCTTTAGGGCTGGCCTTGTTCAAATCCCTGTAATCTACACACATACGTACCTTACCATCTCTCTTAGGTACTGGTACCACATTTGCAACCCATTGAGGATAAGAAGTCACAGCTAAGAACCCTGCATCAAACTGCTTCATCACTTTTGCTTTAATCTTTTCTGACATTTCAGGACGCATGCGACGAACCTTCTATTTCTTTGGAAGACAATCTTCTTTTACCGGTAAACGGTGAACCACAATGTCTATATCCAACCCTGGCATATCTTCATAGGACCAAGCAAAGATTTCCACATAATCACGTAACATCTGAATTAATCTGCTCTTAACACCATCTTCTAGTTCAGCCCCTATCTTGACCTCTTTCCTGTTTTCTTCAGTTCCCAGATTCACAACTTTGATTGGCTCCTCATGTGGCTATATAGCTTTCTTTTCTTGTTGTAACAACCTAGCAAGCTCTATAGGTACTTCACAATCTTCCTCCTTTCCATCTTCAGCTTGATAGATCGGATTCTCGAAATTATAATTGGCAATAGTAGAACTGTTATCAACAGGATCCAGAGTGGATGAGGATCTGCATTTAGTGATGTGGGTGTGTGTAAGAACACATAGCTGATAAATAAAAATAAAAATAAAAGAAAGACAAGGAGCACAATATTTACGAAAACGAAATGTCCATTGATTTTTATTGAATGAAGTATGCAAATGAAATGACATCCCGAAACAAGCATACCATTGTGCCCTGGGTAAGGCACAAGGCTTTAAAAGTTTAATTGTTTAAAATTACAAACTTAAAAATAAAAACATAGTAATAGTATTTACTCCTGACTAAAGGAGATAGGAATAACGTCTTCGGTCTTCCAATTGTTGAGTCCATCACCCACAGTAGGAAAGATCCAGTCATCCAGGTTGTAGTCTTCATTACAGTCACCCACATCATTGATTTGATTTCTTACGACCCCTTGATTGGTGATACGAACAGCACGAGCATGAGGAACAGCCTTCTGGGACTCTGCAGTGAAACCCAAACCATACTTGTCAGACTTGTAAGGGATGTCAGGAAGCTGACCCCAAATAGTACAACCACCTTCTTCAACCACAGCTCTAGCGTCTTTGAGGGAGGCCATTGTAGGAGGTACTCTGGCAACCACATGAACTCTTTTAACAACAGGAGGAGCTTCAGTAGCAGGAACGACCCAAGGAACTACCTCAAATGTCTGGCAAGGAGTCTCAACATATTCACCTTCCACTTCAACATACTTAAGAGTATTCACATGACTGACCATATATTCTTCCTCTCCATAAACAGTGACGATCTTCCCCTTCACCGGATATTTCAACTTCTGATGTAGAGTGGAGGTCACAGCACCTGCCCCATGGATCCAGGGGCGCCCAAGCAAACAGGAGTACGCAGGACGAATATCCATTACATAGAAATTAGAGTTGAAGACTTGAGAGCCTACTTTGATCGGGAGATCTATTTCTCCATGTACCACTCTTCTTGAGCCATCAAAGGCCCTTACCATTACATTACTTGGTCTTAACAAGCATCTTCAGGACTGAGCTTGTTCAGAACCTCTTTGGGAAGTACATTCAATGAAGAACCATTGTCCACCAACACATGAGACAAGGTAGTGCCCCTACATTCAATGGAGATATGCAAAGCTCTGTTATGGTTTCTCTTGGCAGGAGTCAAGTCAGCATCGGAAAAGCCTAACCCATTATTATAAGTCAGATGTGCCACACAATTCTCGAATTAATCCACAAAAATCTCATTTGGCACATGGGCAGTCTTCAAGAACTTGATTAAGGCTTTAGCATGAGCCTCAGAACACAGCAACAAAGATAACATGGAGATTTTGGAGGGAGTATGCCCCAACTGGTCAACAATATCATAATCACTCTTGCAAATGATCTTCAGCACTTCTTCCATCTGTTTAGAAAGATTTTCAGCAGTCGGTGCTTCAGCTTGCACAGGTTCAACCACAGGGCCTTTGCCCCGAGCATCAGTACTTGGCTCAGAAGTGGAAGTAGGAGTAACTGCACTTTTTGAGGTAGTCAGAGGAGAGAAAATTCTTCCACTTCTGGTGATCTTACTAGATCCAGCAATATTATCAACATCAAGGTTATTATCAGTAACAGGTGTATCAGTCAAAGGTTCCTGTTTGATGCCATGAATGTAAACATCAGAACCGTAATTCCAGGGTATAGCCTTATCAGAAGTATAAGGAACAGGGCCAGGATGGTAATAATCATGGGAGGCACTCTGACTTCAGCAACAGTTTTCACCAGGCCTTCAGCAGTAATCTTGATAGGACCCTTGGAAGTGATCTTGACAGGGCCTTTGGAGGTGATCTTCACTGGCACTTTATCAACCATGTCCACATCTTCAACCTTTGTACCTTGAGTTAGATGTTCACACATACTTTCCACATAAGGTGTTCTCTCAAACAATATAGTGTAATTGTCCATGAGGCGTTGAATACCATCCTTCAACTTCCAGCAGCTATCAGGTTTGTAGGCACAATAAAAACAGTATCCATTACAACCTGGAAAGAATCCAGCCTGTACCAACTTCTTCTTGATAATGGATAATGGAGTAGTCACATCTGCAACTGAGGAAACATAGGAAACTTCATCAACAGCATTAAGAGTCTTCTCATGATTGGGCATGGGAGCAGTAATCACATTTGGAGTCCCAGGAGGGTCAAATTCAATCTCTCCAGCTTCAATCATATCTTGAATCTTGTTTTTTAACACCCAGCAGTTGTTGGTGTCATGTCCCGGACAATTAGAATGATAGGCACATTGTGCATTAGGATTGTATCGAGGAGAGGAGGTATTAGGATTCTGAGGATGGTCTTTCAAGGTAATGAGTTCCCCTTTCAACATGTGTTGCAAGGCTTGGGCCGGTGACATGTTGATCTTGGTGAATTGTCTTCTAGGCTTTTGTTGATTGTTTTGTTGTTGTTCTGGTGCTGTAGGAGTAGGATTAGAAATGTGGACTGCTCCCATAGATTGGTGACTCATGTTATGACTATGTTGACCATACACAACATTAGACTCCTTCTTTCCACTAGGAGGCTTCTTAGAAGCGCTTGATGAAGAGGCACCCACCTGTATCTTACCACTTCTTATACCACTCTCCACACGTTCTCCAGTCATTATCAGCTCGGTGAAACCAGATGATGAGCTTCCAATGAGGTGACTATAGAAAGGACCATTCAGCGTACTCATAAACATATCCATTGACTCCCTGTCAGTCAGAGGAGGTTGAACTCTGCCAGCCAGGTCTCTCCATTTTTGGGCATACTCTTTGAAATTCTCCTTAGCACCCATTGACATGCTTTGAAGTTGCATGCGAGTTGGTGCTAAATCAATATTATATTGGTATTGCCTATAGAAGGCCTCGGCAAGATCATTCCAATCACGAATATTAACACTCTCTAGTTGGTAATACCATTCCAACCGAGCTCCAGATAAACTCTCTTGGAAGAAATGAATCCATAACTTCTTGTCAGCAGTATGTGGTTGAATCCTCCGGACATAGGATCTTAAATGCAGCTTGGGACATGAGACACCATCGTACACCACAAAAGTAGGAACCTTGAAGCCAATAGGTATAACCACTCCAGATACTAAACTCAGATCTTTAAAATCCAGCCCAGAAGATTTTTGTAACTCCATGGCATTCATTCTGTCTACCAGCATCTTGTACTTATCTTCACTTGGGTCATGATAATAATTTGCTTCAGAATCAGAATCTCCCACAGTATCATGAAGACTACCCCCCTCTTTCTCAGAATTTTCAGACTCAGAATCATCAATTTGTTCCTTTGTCTTGACAGGACCTCTGAACCTTCTTCCCAGATTAATAAGGCCTCCTGATCTTCTAGTCTTCTTCTTCTTCTTAGCCAGCAATGTCTTCAACGCATTTTGTCCCTTGGACAAGTTCAGAATCAACTCTTGGAATTGTGCATTCTAAGCCTGGAGATCTTTGACAGTCTGTTCAAGAGCCATTTTTGCTGAAATAAACAGCGAGAAGATAAGATACCTGTTCATAAGAAACCTGTGATGCAATGATATGGTATGTAAATGCATATGCAATGTTTTCAAGGACCGCAGGATTTAAATTTGTTTAAACAACCATAAAGTAAACTTTTATTAGTAAGCAAATAAACTTGTTTGCCCCTTGGGCTTACAACAAAAATGAAATGAATACAAAAATGGGGTTTTAAGTCTCCCATGGACGTTTCCTCTTTGTGTTGAGGTATAAGTTGAGATTCCGCTCCTCGTGAAGTTGTTTTGTTAGCTCCAGGATTCTTTTTGACTTGCTTTGTAATGAGTCTCAAAAGTATCTCTTTGCTCCTTCAACTGGATCCAGGACCTTTGTAACTCTTCCATGTCAGTGGGCATGTCTGGATGAAGAATGACATAAGAAGTATCTCCTTCAACAACAGGCTCCATGGTAACTGGCAGGATAGCAGGATATGGCATCATAAGAGTCTGAGCACGAGATCGCACCCATCTGAGATAAGGTTCCATAGGAATAGTGTACTTGGGTTCCAGAGTCTTGCTGTCAACCTTGTTCACTTTACCCCATGCTCGTATGAACCTTTGACGGTAACCTTGTAGATCGTTGTCGTAGTCGAACACGATACCCTGAATAAGCATATCATGAGGACCATCACTCTGAGTGTAACCAAACTGACGTAGAGCTAAGGAAGGATTGTAGGTAATGCCCCCTCTTATGCCAAGGAGTGGCACATTAGGGAATTCCCCACAATGGTCAATGATAGTAACATTCTCCATAGATCTAGAGCACCAATGAATATCTGAATGAGAAAGTGTCATAATCCTCTTGGACCACCTGAACCCTTGTTCATTCTTCATCACTGATCGAGGAAGGTGAGAAATAAACCACCTAGACAATAGAGGTATAAAACACATCAGAGTTCCTCGTGCCTTCGTAGTATGGGTATGAAGAGAGTGTAAGATGTCTCCAAGCAATGTAGGCACTGGATTATGAGTCAGAAATATGTTGATGGCGTGTACGTCTATGAACTGGTCTGGATTGGGGAACAACACTAATCCATAGATCAATAGGGCTAAGATCTTCTCAAAAGCATCATAACTCATAGCCTTCAGGAACACTTGAGCTTTCTCCATCAATACCTTAGCAAGAATACCCTTAACTCCACTCCTTGTTTCTAGGACAATGTCTGATTTCTTCACATGTAGGGCTGCAGCAATGACTTCTGGTTTAGGCTTTTTCTGATCAAGAATAGGTATACCCGGAAGCTTGGAGAACTCTTCCATTGTAGGAACCAGCTGATAGTCGGGGAATGTAAAGCAATGATGTTTAGGATCAAATAACTGAAACAGAACACTCATCATGTCTTCATTGAACCCTGAAGTGACTAGATCCAGTAGGTGACCATGCTTCTTGATAAACTGGGAGTTTTTAGAAACTTGAGAGACTAACTCTTTGAGCTTAGGAGGTATTCCTACAAAGTTTATCCGGATAGTATTCCTACGAGCAGAAGTCATGACCTGCAACAAAGAACAAAGACAAATCCTTTGGTCCTTGAAATGGTTAGTGAAAATGCTATGCTTATGATGCATGATGATGCTATGATGTTATGCTCAATCACAAACATGTGGCACACACAAACAAGTCACACAATAGCCCTAGGTTTAAAGGCTTGTATGAGGTTTAAAGGTAAGTACCCTCCCCTGAAGTTTAGTTGGTTCATCCTGTCCTACAAAGTAACCAGGTTCTAAGGGATCTCAATATCATTGATCCTTCACAAGGGTGGTTGTTCAGTGGGCAACTTACTTGCCAACTAAAACCCTCCAAGTTTAGAATCTCAATGAGTGTAGCATCGAGTATCAACCAACTTCAGTCTTCACCAAAGCCGGTTATCTCACTACTTTCTAATGGCCAAGATGGGATGACTAGGGTTCTAAAAGTTAGTTAGTGTATTGACAACATATGGCTGCCTCATATTATCCTCAACTTGCTTAAGGAACATAAGCACCAACCAAGAAGTCACACTAACTATGGCCACCAGATCAACCATATCGGTATATGTCGTACAGTTTCCTTGGTCTATTGCCATTTACCTAAGGTACACTAGATCCGGGTTAGGATCTTTCACACATAAGATCACCCAACAAGTAAAGTAAAGCAAACAAAGCAAACAAGTTTAAAGTGATCTAATTCCTAAGGGTACCCCTCTTTTATTAAGTCCCCAGCAGAGTCGCCAGTTCTGTAACACGGTGGAAGAACTGACTTTTCTATAAATGTTGCGGATAGCAAGAGTCGCCACCGACTTTTATTTTATCCAAAAAGGAAAGGACATAAAAGAACAGGGAAGACCTTAAAAAGATTTTGAGTTCGGGGGATAGGTTATATAAAGGGAAGGTGTTAGCACCCTTTATATCCATGGTTATCCATAGGCTCTTAGTTACTTAGCTCACTTAAATTGTTTTTGAAGAGTGTAATGTGTGATTAAAAATTTTCTAAGTACTTTATAATGATCCTCGTATGAATGTATATAAAGACTTATTTTTGAAAATTTGTTTGAAATGTGAAGTGTAAAAGAGTATTTTTGAAAAAAAGTGAGAAAGTACTTAAGAGGAACCTACCCTATGCTAAGTCTTTATTGTTCTTATATGTTCTTTCAATGGTAAGACTATCCCTATTATTAAGGAATAGGTAGTCATTACCTTGGATGTTATAAGGGACCTGTGAAGGGACATCTGTATTTTAGGCAATTGTAAGATGTCTTTAGCAATGCATAGGGACTTATCATCTTTTATTCGAAAGGGACAAGATCATTATTCTGTAGGCAATCTCGAAGGGACTTGATCTTATGAACTTAAAGGGACTTGATGATATTAATGGAGGGACTTTGCTTTAAGACACCTTACTTGACCTTAGAATTAGGCATCATGAGGAGTAACCCTAGAAAGTGTGAGATGGCGATCAAAGATCGACTTACATGTGTGAGTGTTTGCATTCATATATTTATCTTGTTTAAATTAGTTTTCTAAATTATTTTAATTTCACATAGTTATTCACACCCTATAATTACTAACCATAGCAATAAAAATATTTATAAACAATAAAATAAAGACAAGAATAAACCTATGACTATTACATGGCTTTCGCAATTACATAATAATAAAACAATTAAATGATAAATATATAATAAATAAATAATAGTTAAAAGGGTTAGCAATAAAAATAATCATAAGAAAAAAAAGGTTAGCACAAATATACAAAACATAAAATTTAAGAGGATATTTTTTAAGTTACATAAAGAATTTTTAAAGAATTTTTAAAAGAAAATAAGATAATTATAATAATAATAAACAATATAATAATTATTTACAACAAAAGGATTAATTATATATTAGAAAAAATTAATTAAATTAAATGTTAAAGTTAATAAAAATTAGGGTAAATAAAAATTAGGGTTTTGTATTTTAATTAAGAAAAAATTAGGGTTAGGATTTTAGGGTTAATCAAATTAATATGAATCTAATTATTTAATTTATTTACAAACATATGTACATAATAATAATATAAATATATTACAAAATAAATTTACATTTGAGAAAATAAATTATAATTTTTTTTAAAGAAAATAGTATAATGTCATTTAGAAATTAGTTTTTATAATTTATAAATACTAAAATAAATAAAATAGAATTAATTAAGAAAATATATTAAAAGTAAGAAAAACAAAGATAATGCTAAAAAGTAACACCCAGGTCCTCTTACCTCAAACACACAGCACAAAACCAACAGGGCCAGCGCACGCTGGTGAACAATATCCACAACATTATTGTTTTATCATGTATCTGCAAAATAAGTAAAATTAAAAAGCAAAAATTGCTTTCGGCCAGACTCGAACCCTTGCCCTTTGCCTCATATCTGCGTCTCTTCACCAACTGAGCCAAACGGCGTTTGTGATAATATAACAGAAACACAACATAATAAAATAAACTCAATTTTTAAAATTAGTTTTCGCTCCAGGTTCATCTTCTTCCTCCAGACTTACGCATTTACCTGCGAATTTACCTGCACACGAATTTTACAAAAAACCTAGATTTTTGAAACCATGAAAACCGTACCAATCTTAACAATTAACAACCCAAATCAATCATTCATAGTTCATACATTCTTGTCATGGTCTTATAATTCATTTAAATTAAGTAAATGGCAAAACCCCAATTTAAAGGTTCAAACCCTAACAATGGCTTCTCATGCATTTGATCACAAACCTGCAAGTTTTTTTATCCAGAAACAATCTACACACTATCACAAACAATATTACAAAGTCAAAACACAATAATACTGCATGAATTTAATGAATCGAAAATATGAAAAATCAAGAGAAAATTGATTCGGTTATGGCATATGAGCATGATTCAAATGCTTTTGAGGGTTGAGATAGATTCAGTGATGTCCAAGGATCATCTCTATGTTTTCAAAATACCTTTTTCTGCCCTCTAAATGTGAATCCGAATTTTGAATTTTCAATGGTTTTTTGAATGTCAAGAATGCTCTTAGAGGCTGCCAAATTCGTGTCCAATGCTTGTCTTATGTTCTATGTATATAGGTGAGTGAAATTAGGTCAAAAAAGTGATAGCTTTTTGGGCTTTTTGGATGGTTAGAGATTGAAAAAGATTCACCTTCAAAGATTGACATATTTTGATATAACCTTGCTATTTTTGTATGATCTGATTTTGTATAGTTTCAATCACTTCTAAATGACCATTAAGACTTTCTAGAACCAAAATCAAATCAAATATTCACACTTTTATATTTTATTTTGATTTAAAATGATTTTTAATGTAAAAAATCATAATAAATAAAATAAAATGAATAAAAATATGAATAAATAATTTTTAATTCGTGCATGATGTCATGGAAGTGTTTGGATCATAAAAATGCAAGCCCATTTAGTGAAATTTGGTTCTAAGACCCCATTTGCTTCATAAACCTCTCAAAAATTTCCCAACTTTGCAAGGGCAAAAATCCCTCAATTTTAATGCTATGAAGGTGTTCTTGGACATTTTGAAAAGCTTAAAGAGTCCTCTAACCAACCTTTTTGGTCTCATGTTCATATATTTTACCATTCTCAAGTTATGCTCTTTGGAAGTTGTTGACTTTTTGTTGACTTTTGAAATGACCTATAATGTCTTAGCTCATACCTTCCAAATGAAGCATTTTTGGGCTTGGCTTGTGATACACAAAGTCGTAGAGAATTCAATTTCCTTCAAAATGAGCTTTGGATGGAAATTTTTTGATGAAGTATGTGAAAGTTATGGCTGGTCAAAGTTCAGTTGACTTTTCCTATGAAAACCCTAATTTAGAAACTCCTGATTCTTGATGATCTGAAATCTCCTTGATGAATCATGATCAACCCTTGATGAAATGATGAATTTTACTTCATATAATTTATGTTGGCAAAAAATCATGAAGTTTGACTTTGGTTTGTCCACAGTTGACCTCAGTTTGACTTTTTGACTACTTTGACTGATTTTTGCATATCTAATCATCTGACTGAGCAAATCTTTTGGGAAAGTCTTGAAACTTGACATGGGGATTCTTGAACACATATAGGATGCTATGAAGCTCACTTGAAGTCTTGGAAGTTCATTTAGCCTGATGAAAGTCAAAACCCTAGTTTAGGATGCCTTGCTTAGGAGGATGCATTATCTGAGGGAATTGTCAAACTTTCTGACTAATTATGAACCTTGTGAACGTTGTGAACCTCATGAGATATCTTGTGAATATTGTGAACCTTGTGAACCTCTTGGGACACCTTAGTACACAATGTCTTGTCTTGGTGAGGGCAAATTTTGGGTTGCAACACCTCGTCATTTCCTTCTTCCTAGGTTTGTGCAGCATTACCTTTCCCGTTCCTTCGGGATAAAATGCATGGCTGGCGACTCTAACTTTTTCGCACCACTTTCGCGTTTGTACTAGGATGAAAATCCCGGGAGCGACAATATGTATGTGTTAGGTTTGGAGCGAGGCTTGGGTTAGGAGCTAGGCTTGGGGAATTAGGCTTGGGATTTAGGTTAGGAGTTAGTTAGAGCCTCTAGAATATTCCTTGGTATATACCCTAGAATATTCCTTGGAATATTCCATGGAAGATGGTAGAAAGTTCTAGAAAGTGGTGGAATTCAAGGCAATGTGAAGTGGGGAAATGAAGTGTAAAGTGGAAAAGTGGTGGAAAATCCTTCCAAGCCAAAAAATTGTCTTCTTTCTCCAAATTTACATGTGGTAACCGGTTACCTGACCAAAAATTTGAATTTTTACTTTTTGGTGGGAACTCTTGGATATCCGGCCTCGGTCGTTCGTTCTTAGATTATTTTTCTTCTGAGACCCGATAAGTTCCAAATAACCCTTGATCACATGCCCCCTCCTTGACCGATGATGCATGTATTGTATTTAATTTTTTTCTTTTTATTATGCAAAGTATGGAATGATATGCTCAATGACATGGAAATGAAGCTTAAACCACTTAAGGTTGGCAATAAATTAAGAGGGAAAATTTTAGGGTATTACATTAAAGAGCTCTTAAAGAAGTGTGGGAAGCAAGCCAGAAGCCTGACACGGGTGCCCGTATCACAGGACACAACCCGTGTCAGGGCCCCTGAAGCTGAGATGTGTGGGAGAATGAACTAGTGGCCTGACACGGCCACCTGTGTCGCCTCACACGGCCCGTGACAGGGCCCTTGGAAGTGAAATTTTTAGTATTTTGCTTTTGCTGATCAATGTTAGTTAGGAGGGTAGTTTGGGCATTTAGTGGTGTAATTGGAGATATGATATATTAGGCACATTGTGGTTGGAAAAAGGCTTACGTTTAATTTTATTATTTTATGCTTGAGAGATATAAAAGGGAACCAAAGGAGAAGAAGGATCGATCAAGAACGGAAGCAATTGACGATACAACCGATCCAAACCTTATGTTAATGTCTATTTTTCTTGATTCTGTTTTTGTTATCGTTATTATGAATTTGAGAGGCTAAACTCCCCAATGCTAGGGGGTGTCCCTGATTTCCTTTGTAATGAAAATTGAGTTTGATTATTATAATTTCATTTGTTTTGATTATTATCGTTATGTTGTTTGATTGTTCTTAATGCAAAACCTTAATTGGAAGATACAATTTTTTATCTAAGGTTAGCTATAGGTAAGAATACCATTGTTAACGCCTTTTCTTGCAACATTATTTTATTAGACATCACCAAGTAATTGGGATGTCATAATTTAACTGTAGACTTTTGATATTTTAAAAAGCTTGGTATTCTTTCTATACGATCAAGGAATTGGGGTATAGGGGGATACCAAAGGGTTTTCTTTAAAGGAATTTTTTAAAACTAACCTTAAAAGGTGGTAATGATTTATCATTGTGGGAAAATTGTTAATATTCAAGTTTTATGTCATTATAAGGGCTTCATACAGCTTCCCTGGTGTTATTCTCATATTTGTCATAACACTTATTTTATTAAGCACTTTTATTTTACCTTATAATTGCAAGAGTTAACATACAACAACCCAAAGAATTTTTGTTCAAACGTGCCAGACAAACCTATATTACTTGTGTAGTCCTCAAGAGACTGACTCTGAGGATAACCCCTATTATTACTACATCGATAAAATAGTACACTTGCTATTTTACCGATCACATGCCCAAATGAACTACGCCACCACAGAAAAGGAACTTCTAGCTATCGTGTTTACTTTGGATAAATTTTGTTCTTACTTGGTAGGAGCCAAAATAATTATCTATATCAATCATGCCGAAATTAGGTATCTATTAAGTAAGAAAGATACCAAACCAAGAATTTTAAGATGGATCCGACTCTTACAAGAATTCAATTTAGAGATAAAATATAAGAAAGGCCCTGAAAATGTAGTAGCAGACCATTTATCACGAATAGAAGGGATTAAGCCAGACCAAGTGCCTATCAATGATGATTTCCCATATGAACGACTCATAGACCAATTGGAAAGTAATATGTTTGAACTGACCTTAAATGATACCGAAGCAAAAGAATCAGTGGAAGAAATTCAAACAAATATCACATTGCCATGATATGCTGACTTTGTCAACTACTTAGCTGTCGGAGTACTTCCACCAGATATAACTTACCAACAAAAGAAGAAATTCTTTCATGATCTTAAACAATATTATTGGTATGAGCCTCTGCTTTTTAAGAGAGGTACCAATGGTATTTTCTGTCGATGTATCCTCGGAGATAAAATAGAAAACATAATCTCTCATTGTCATTCTGCTCCTTATGGTGGACATACAAGCACTTCAAAGACTTGCGCTAAGATCTTACAATATGACCTATTTTGGCCTAATCTATGGAAATATGTCCATATCGTGATATTAAACTGCGACTGGTGCCAACACACTGACAACACTTGTCACAAAAGGGCATTTTAGAAGTAGAAGTATTTGAGGTGTGGGGGATTATCATCCCTAGATTCGGTGTGCCAATACTTGTCACCAATGACGGTGGCTCCCATTTTATATCAAAGATCTTTAAAAAAATTCTACTGAAGTATGGAGTCCGACACCGTGTAGCAACACCCTATCATCCACAAACAAGTGGGAAATTTGAAGTCTTGAACAATGAAATTAAACAAATCTTAGAAAAGACTATTGCAACCTCTAGGAAAGATTGGTCATCAAAATTACACGAAGCTCTGTGGGCATATAGGATAGCCTATAAGACCCCAATAGGAACTACACCATTTAAGTTAGTTTATGGTAAATCATGTCATTTGCCTATAGAATTAGAGCACAAAGTCTATTGGTCCATTGAGACCCTTAGTTTAGACCATACTATCGCAGACGAGAAAAAATCTTAGACATTCACGAACTAGAAGAACTTAGACTAGACGCGTACGAGAATGCTAGGATATATAAAGAAAAAACTAAAAATGGCATGACAAGCGTATCTCCTAGAAAGAGTTTAATGAATGCGATGTAGTTCTGGATGCACTAATTAGGGATATATATAAAAAATGTACACCCGGCAAGTCGAAAACCTGAAAAGGCGGCTTGGGCAAAAAAGGGTATCCCGGTGGATTGAAAACCTGAAAGGGCAATCCAGGCAAAAGTTAGGGACTAAAGCGTATGACTATGTCTCGTTTGGATCACCCATGAAACTGCAACCAGTTGTACTACTTACTCAAGTTTGAACAGATAAAGCTCAATCCAATCGTTTTCGTCTCAACAGCAGAAGATGAGATACTTGAAGATAATGGCAATAGTAGAATTGAAACTCAATAGGATTATTTCTCACATAGCTGGTTTCCTTTGTTTTGTAAAACTTTTACGACAAATTCCTCTTACTAGGATTTCTGTCTCCTTGTATAAACCTACCTATGTATAGGTCACTTTTTGATATAAATAAAATTCCATCTTTGAATCCAGATTTACTTTTACCCTATTTACATAAGCGAAACGTCCATTGGTTGTGTTTGAATGTATGTATGCTTTTGAATATGATTGATGTTTACCAGAAATGCATGTATGCTTAATATGATTGATGTTTACCAGAAATGCATGAAAATGCAGTAATAGTATTTACTAAGGACGAACGAGGGAAGGAATTCAACGAAGCTTCGCCGGTTCATCCTCACAAGACAACTATAAGTTCCCTAGTAGGACAAATCCATCTTCATAAATACTTCAAGTCACATCTCCCCTGGAATTTATATCCATCTCTTTTATCCTCATACGGATAGTCGGGAATTTACTCTTCCAATAGGAGTACGACGAACGAAGACGGGAGGTTATATATACTATATTATCAGACAAGACGAGAACGAGTTCCTCATATTCTCCGGCAACAAATCGGGATTTATTTTCCCTGGCCAGCAGTTGTTATACGAAGATATCCAGACGCTTCAGGCTGCATGATACATACATACATCATTTACATCATAACATACATATACATATATACATAATACATTACTTAGGTACATCATATCATACATGCATACATAATGCATAAACTAATATTATCATACGAAATGTTATAATCTTGTTTTTCAGGTTAATTCTCCAGCACACAAATTTCATCAACAAATTGTGACTATTGGGCCGTTGTTTATCTTCCCAAAAGTTATCATTTCCTCAGAACGTTGTTTATCCTTCTGAAAACATATCATTTCCTCGGGACGTTGTTTATCTTCCTGAAAGCTATCATGACCTTGGGCCGTTATTTATCTTCCCAAAGGTTACCATTTCCTCAGGACGTCGTTTATCCTCCTGAAAGCATATCATGACTATTGGGTCGTTGTTTATCCTCCCAAAAGTTATACTTATACCTCAGAACGTTGTTTATCCTTCTGAAAGCATATTATTTCCTCAGGACGTTGTTTATCTTCCTGAAAGCTATCACCACTACCTCAGGACGTTGTTTATCTTCCTGAAAAGCTATCATTATATCTTCATATTTTGGACTGCTTTATCCTCCAAGAAATGTACCTGAAGAATTTTTCTCCAAGTGGCATCTTTAAGCCCACTCAAGCATATTCAACTAGTCATCAGTATCACTCTACGCACCGGTGAGTGCAAATTTTTGGGCTTTTGTGTTCAATCCCCTTCAACCTTTCAAGTTACGACTGGCACATATACCAATCTAACCCCTCAGGTTTCAGAAAATTGAACAGGGGCAGCTTTTGCACCCCAAAATTTTCCCTCACAATACAAGGCTTTGTGTACTAAGAGGTTCACAAAGTTCACAAGACCTTTCATGAGGTTCATGAAGTTTACAAGACACTTTATGAGGTTCACAAGGTTCACAATACTTACAAGACCTTTCATGAGGTTCATGAAGTCTACAAGACCTTTCATGAGGTTCACAAGGTTCACAAGACCTCCCATGAAGGTCACAAGGTTCACAAGACATCTTATGAGGTTCACAAGGTTCACAAAGTTCACAAATAGTCAGAAGATTTGACAATTCCCTCAGACAACGCATCCTCCTAAGCAGTGCATCCAAAACTAGGGTTTTGACTTTAATCAGGCTAAATGGACTTCCAAGACTTCAAGTGAGCTTCATAACATTTTATATGTGTTTAAGAATCCCCATGACAAGTTTCAAGACTTTTCTCAAAGGTTTGCTCAGTCAGATGATCAGACAAGTCAAAATCAGTCAAAGCAGTTAAAAAGTCAAACTGAGGTCAACTGAGGTCAATTGTGGTCAAACCAAAGTCAAACTTCATGATTTTTTGCCAACATCAAGTATATGAAGTAAAATTCATCATTTTATCAAGGGTTGATCATGATTCATCAAGGAGATTTCAGATCATCAAGAATCAGAGGTTTCTAAATTAGGGTTTCCTCAGGAAAAGTCAACTGAACTTTGACCAGCCATAAATTTTACATGCTTCATCACCAATTTTACATCCAAAGCTCATTTTGAAGGAAATTGAATTCTCTACAACTTTGTGTCTCACAAGCCAAGCCCAAAAATGCTTCATTTGGAAAGTATGAGCTAAGACATTATAGGTCCCTTTGAAAGTCAACAAAAAGTCAGCAACTTCAAAAGGGCATAACTTGAGAATGGTAAATGATATGGACATGAAACCAGTGGGGTTGGTTAGAGGACTCTTCAAGCTTTCTAAAATGTCCAAGAACACCCTCATAGCATTAAAGTTGAAGTATTTGTGCCCTTGCAAAGTTGGGAAATTTTTGGTTGGTTTATGAAGAAAATGGAGGTTTAAAACCAATTTTTTCTAAATGGGCTTGCCATATGATGATCCAATCCATACCAATACTTCATGCACGACCCAACCCTCAAATATTCAGATTTTTTATTATTTTATTTTATTTATTTTGATTTTATTCATCTAAAATCATTTTAAATTAAAATAAAATAGAAAAATCAAATATTTAAATGGGATATTGTTTCTAGAAAGTCATAAAGGTGATTTGGATCAAATTGATATAAGAATCATGGTGATTGGCTTGAAATAGAAAGGTTGAATTCACAAATATTTTAAGTTCAAGTCCTAATCGTTTTCAATCTTTTTCAATCAAAAACTTCATACAACAATCAATTATTTTGACCTAGTTCCATTGTACTATAAGTAGACAACATAACCTAATGCATTGGACACGAAATTTCTGCCTCAAAGAGTAAGTTGCAACTTTCAAAATTCATCACAAAACTCAAATTCGGATTCCAAGCTACAACCACTTTCAAGACAATTTGAAGGTTGCAATGCGTTCCTGGTTGTTCATAGAATTATTTTGGATCATAAACAACATCTAAAACATCTCCATTTGCATAATCCGATTCATAATGTTCATCATATTTTGATTTTTTTGATTCTGGATATTGACTGGTTTTTAATGAGTTTTGATCATTGTTTTGTGTTTATATTAAGTTGTTGATTGATTCTGGATAGTTTGATTGAAGTTTCATTGCAGGTTTGAGAAATCACCATGGCTAGGGTTTCGGCCATGAGATTAGGGTTTTGCTTTAAACCAAACATAAACAAATTCTAAGAACATAGAACAATCAAGTGAACTCTGGGGATCATGAAGCATCAATTAATTTTGAGAAATTTTACTGTTTTGATGATAATCCAATTTTCGTAGGTTCCTGTATTTGAAAATTCGCAGGAAATTCCATAGGTGAATTCGCAGCAAAATTTGTAGGTACCAAGGAAGAAGAAGAAGACCTGCGCGCGTTTTTTCAAATTTGAATTGTTGTTATATATTATAATGTATTTGTTCTGTTTATGTATCACACACAAGCGTGTGTCCCAGTGGTAAAGTGTGCGTGTATATTGCTTGAAGGTCCAGGGATCGAATCCTGGTCTCAACAATTTTTCTTATTTTTCCAGTTCAATTATTAAACTTAATATATTATGTATTGTGATGGATATGCTAACAGATGCACCCTCCCGGCTGGAATGGTAAGAGTGTTTGTGTGCTGCGTAAAGGACCTGGGTTCGAATCCCCCCCAGGCCTTTTGTGTTGTTTTCTTTTTTATGATTTATCCAGGATTAAGCAACAAAACCAAATGAACTCCTTTCCTTAGCACCTGTGCGCGCGCTGGCCCAGTGGTTGATCTTGTTGGCTGGAGTTTGTGAAAGCAAAGGGGCTGGGTTCAACTCCCAGCCCAGGTAAGTTCTTTTTTTCTTTTCTCCATTATTTGTTTTTGTTTGTTTATTATCATTATTAAATTTAAATTAAACTATAATCCTAATTTAATTAGTCTTAATAATATTTTCTAAACCCTAAAACATTTTTATAAAACCTAATTTTCTATAAATCCTAATTGTAAATATTAGTTTATTTTAATTTCATAGTTCTTGTTTATATTTTAATTAATAAATAAATCTTAATGTTTTTTAATCAAACCCTAATTTCCTTCTATTTAAAACTTAATCCTATTTTATTTAATCATGTACATTTTTTTAATTTGTTTATAATTTAAATCTTGTATATAAATATGTTTAAAATTAAAATTCTTAATTTAATTTTGTTAATATGATAATATGACATAAATTGTTTATAATTTAATTTTTGTATATAAATAATTTTTAATATATGTTTAGAAATAGTTAAAAATTGCTAATTTAATTTTGTATTTATAATTTTATTTTCATAATATGTTTATAATTAACTTAATTTTTAACTTAAAACTTTATGATAACTAGTATAATTGCTTATATTTTCTTATTAGTCTTAAATAATAATTGTTTATAAAAAATTGATTTTTTTAATTATTATGTTAATATTATTAATTATGTTTATATGATATTTCTTTTATTATTACTAACCCCATTTATATATTATGATTTATTATTATTATTTTACTAACCCAATTATATTATTATTATTATTTTTGCTTATTTATTTAATTTGTTAATTATTATTATTATGTAATTGTCTCCTGGATGTAATATTGTAATAGTAATGTTTTAATATTTATTTTATGCTATGGTTAGTAAATAGGGAGTGCAACATGTTTGTATGTTTAAAATTAACTTAGCTCATTAAATTTGAAGATAAATATTAAAATTGTACACTCACACACGTAAGTCGATCTTTGATCGCCATCTCACTTCCTTAGGGATACCTCTCATGTTGCCAAAAACAAAAAGGTCAAGTAGGGTGTATAAAGCAAAGTCCCTCATTTTCACATCATCTAGTCCCTAAACAGATAAAAAGATCAAGTCCCTTCATGGTTGCCTTCGTAATGATCTTGTCCCTTTCGAATAAAGATGATAAGTCCCTTCGAATTGCTTATACACCCCACAGTTGCCTAAATAAAAAATGTCCCTTCACTTGTCCCTCACATCCAAGGTAATGACTACCTATTCCTTAATAATAGGGATAGTCTTACCATTTAAAGGATTCAAGAACAGAAAAGACTTAAATTTAGGGTAGGTTCCTCTTAGATACTTGCTAACTCTTCAAAAACATTTCAAATACTTCACACATTTTAAACAATTTTCAAAACAAAGGTTTTTTACGCATCCGTACATGGATCATTATGAAACTCTCAAGAAAATTTTTATTCACACACTTCACATTTCAAAAACATTTTAAAGTGAGCTAAGTAACTAAGAGCCCATGGATAACCATGGATGTAAAGGGTGCTAACACCTTCCCTTTACATAACCTACCCCCCGGACCCAAAAATCTTTTAAAAGGTCTTTCCTGTTCTTTTATGCCTTTCCTTTGGATAAAATAAAAGTCGGTGGCGACTCTTGCTATCCGCAACATAACTAAAGTCAGTTCTCCCACCGTGTTACAATATGACACACCAAACTTGCAATATCCCTACGTCCAACCAATTTATTCCATAGAAAAAATCTAGTATGTCACTAGGAGGAGAATAAAAGAACTCTATCGTTGGACAATGCTCTAGCAGAAGAAAAAAATGAGTCATTGTTTTTCGCAACCAAAACACATAACATGGAAATTTCAAATGCGGAAGGTTCCAATATCTCATTGAACTCTTTAGAGGGGGAGGTTGAAAAATTGTTTCCTTTAGTGCTAGTACGAAATACAACATGTGTTTAGGGAACTTGATCATCAATATTATCATCATTTTCATCTGCACGTTGTTGTAAGGATCCACTTAATCTCTGCAACATAACATTCATTTTGAACACAATACATAATAAACACATTTCTATCGTTTCAAACTTTTCAAATAAAAAATAATATATCATACATTTCATATAAAACAATAGCATTTCAGATAAACACTTACCACATATAACTCTTCTAACTTTTTTATGTCTTTCCTCCGACTTTCCCGCTTAACTTCTAACATCTTCCTCTGTTCTTCTAACTCCTTCTCAATAGCCGCAAGCTTTTCTCTTATCTATTACAATGCGGTGTTTTCTAAGCTTTTTATGGTTGGATCAAAGAATAATCTCAGGTGAACACCTTCTCCAACACCACGAACGTGTCAATTACGCTCATCTGTTCCAACAGCCTCCACTAGTATATTATGTCGTGGTTCTGGAACATATGAGCCCCCACGAGAAAATATTTGGGGGTAAATGTTTTTCGCTTTATTTTGTATCCTTTATTGACTTTTAATCTGTTATAAACATTTGAAAATATGATTAGTATCTATAAATCATTAACATTAAATTATCAAAATAAATAAGACTAGTACTAACCAAGAATTTCTCAAAACAACGGTCCTTCGCAAACGTTTTCCAAACCCTCTTCAAAAGAAAACTATATCTCACCCATGAATGCTCAAGACCAATCTTAGGCTCCCGAATGTAGTCACGTGTGAGCCATGACTTAAAGCTCTTCCAACACATACCAGCATGACTTACCCACTTTTTTTAAGTGTTTATCACCATTCGTATACTCAAAAGTCAACTACATTTAAATCAATAAGAATGTATTAGAAATTATAGAAAGCAATCGAAATGATTAAAATTAAAATTAATACCTTAAATTTTGTCCATATGCCATCATTGACATTATCTGGCGCTTGTTTCTAATCATCTATCAATATACTAATTTTGCTACGTCCAAGGAACGCAACATAACTCTTAAACAACAGAGAGTATTCACCATCAACTACTCTATAAAACGAATCAAACACGATAGGAGTTTTTTTTACCCAATTTGTGGAATTTTGTTACTTTGGTAAGCATTGTGGCATGTAACACCTCATTTTTAATAATTTATTCTTCGGGAATATTTGGTGCATTGTTGGCATTGTTAAAGGTGCGTGCCTTGTTGTTTTGGTGTCGTGTCCTAGTAGGACGGGTAGAATTATGGTGTGTTTATTAATAGTGGGTGTGCGAATAATAATAAGACTAGTTAATATAATATTTTATTATTTGTATTATTATTATGAAAATAATATTAGAATTATAATAATAATTATTATTATTGGATTTAATTAAAATAAGGGTGATTATTGGATTTAAGAGAAAATTAGATTAATCAGAAAATTAAGAAAAAGATTAATCGTAACATTGTGGGAGAAACTAAAGGGAAGCTAGGAAGAGGAAGAACGACTAGGATATTCTCCATAGACGAAATTCGCAGGAATTTCCTTCAAGATTCAAGGTAAGAGGGATAATGGGTTCGTAATTGGTGATGATAACATGATGGATAGTGAGGGGTCATTTCCCTCGTAGGTTTTTCCCATATATGATGTTGTGATCTGATTATGTGATGTGTATACTTGTTTTTGTGAATTCATTTTGATATAATTGAATTCGTATCTAGAATTATCGTTGTTGTTGTTCTGTATGTTGTGATGTGCTGCAAATCTGTGTTGTTGTAGAATAAGAACGACAAATCTAGATCTAGAAAACGTATATAACTAAATTTAGTAATGTTAGATGAAAGGAGAACATGAGAAGTGGTATAAAACTAGTATATAAACATTCCTGGAACTGATATGAAGTGTGGAATTGAGAACTAGGAGGAGCAGATCCATAAAGTAGGAAGAAACATGGAAAACATGGTTGGTTCTGCCCATATGCATGTTGGGCATGTCAATACGCGTATGGTGTGCGTGGGTTGTAATCCATACGCGTAAAAGAAGCATACTACGCATAAATTTGGGCGTAGGAACTAGGCCTTACGCGTACTGTGGGTCATTACGCGTATGAGAGCTAGGGCGAGACGCGTATGGTGTGGTGTTACGCGTATTGAGCGGTATAATATGGTGTATTACACATATTCGGAGGTGTAAAAAGGATTATTACGCATAAGGATGGTGTGTGGCGCACATATGGGTGACGTGGAGGCTGGTTCATATGCGTATGGCCTAGCCAATATGCGTATGACTAGTGAGGTATGGCAAAATGAGTTGTTCTACGATTTTTGTCCCGATTTCGCCTGCGTTGTGTGCATAATCATAATCATGCATTCATGAATTTATTGTTGATTATTGGTGGGATAATTCGTTGCTAGATGGGTGTATGCGAATTATCCGTATATTGGAGAAAAATCATTGTTGGATGGGTGTACGTGATTTATCTGGATTCCCTTAGGAATCAGGTTCGATTGAATGAACCATGGTGATTTGGTACCACATGCATTGTGTCTTTGTTGGGTCACATTGCATATTGATGTTTTTGAATCATTTTGTTGTGATGAGGATTATTGTTGCATATATGTGTTGTTTATGTTGATTTTTTGAGATATTACCCTTTAACATGTATTATACACCGTTAAATTATTGAATGTAGTTCTCACCTCTTTGTTGTTTGTTGCGTTTGTGATTCGTTGAAAGTACAGATGATTCAGGTACTTGAGTACGCTTACAGTACAAGTTGCTTGATCGAGTCATAGGAGTCACTCTGATACGTAACACGAGACTCAGGAGTTTTGATGTTTACTTATTGTCATTATTTGTTATGTATCTTATTGTTGTTGAAAACCTTGTACATCAAGATGTTGTGGAATATTGTTGATATTTGGAAAATTGTCATAATATGAATAAAATAATATTTTTCCGCTATTTTAAGAAAAAAAGTCTTTGTTGGTTATTATTGTTGATGTGGCATTCCACTGTTAAAAACTCTAATTTTGCGAATTGAACTATTATTTTATAAATTGGGAAAAGTGGGGTGTTACAATTAGTATCAGAGCAGGTTGGTTCGTCCAACCAGGTTATAGTGTGGCGTTGGTTCCTGGGTATGCGATACGTGTGTGACGCACTGTCATTACTTGCTTATTTTCTAATTGTTTGTCTGCAGATGTTGGTTGGAAACAAGTGGGTGAAAATTATTACTTCTCTAGAGTGTTGGTTGTAGACTCTTGGCTTGTTTTGCATTGGAATTGCAGGGGTGCAAAGGTGGTTGAGGCTTGTGTTAACTAAGGAATTGTTCCTGAAGCAACTTAGTTTACAAGATGCAGGGAACACTATTCGGGTTGGGAGATATCGTTTATGCCCATCATTATTGTCGACTAACTATTGACAAATTGAGGAACTGATCACCCTTAATCTCTTGTTAATAGTAGACAGAATTGTGCCGGATGAAATAGACATATTTTCAACTGAGATAATATGTTCAGAAGGCTGTTTGGGATTAAGCCAAATGTTATTAGTTGTTTTGGGGGAATTGTTGTGGATTCCTGTATCCGGAAACGAAATGGATTTGAGGCTTTGGAGCGTTGATTAAATATTACTAATGGTTACTCCTCAGCGAGTAGAGAGTGAACTTGAATTCGAAGAATGTGAAAGGTCGAAGGTTGTGTCTATTGAGTATGTATAGAGACTTTTGAGAAAAGACTTTGATGTCTGTTTTGGTTGCATAAATGGTATTGATTAGGAGTAAGGTCACAATTATGGACCATCTGTGTTGTGCGGATTGCAATTATGTTTTTAAAGAATATATTAGAGGTGTTATTCTAGAGAGATGGGACTCTCCATTGATCGGCCCCTAGTACTAAAAGGAACCATCAAGGGATTTACCGATAAAAGGAATTATGGGGACAAGGGTGCCTCCTGGGGAAACTTCGGTGTTTGGGGATATAGAAGATGAGGGAACGAAGCTGCATGTTGATTGGTGAATATTATGAGAATTTACTGGTGGTATCACTTTTTTTATGAGTTAGAATATCGTGTCAACAGAAACCTTGAACTAGTTGGAACTTCATAAGAAGGGTAATCACAATCAGAGGTTGATAAGTCATTTTGGATAAATTTCTTGTGTTGATGGATTTGAAAATATGAGATTTATGATGTTAGTATTGAGTTATGTTTGGGCGTAGTATGATACGAAATGGAATATTTTTTGAAAGTATAAAAAGGTGATTCTCTGTCGAAGATTAATTAGAACCATATGTCTTCACAATGTGATGATGTTGGGTCGTTAACACATGAGTGTTGCATGTGTTTATACGGAAAATGGATGGTTTTATGGATGTTTTCGAGATGTTGGACCGCGAGATGCATAATGGTTTGCAAACTACTTGTTGCTATTGTAGAATGAAAGAGAAAGTAAAGGTATCGTTATATGCATTGGATCGATAAGATAAAAGTTAAATAGTAAGTGTGCAATATTTGCCTTTCGGGAATTTGTTAATCAAGGGTTTGGTTAATTTGGAATTTGAAACATTGGAAGGATGATCCGATGAGGAAGTAAATGTAATGGGATACCCTGAATTGGTCACGGACGTTGTATAGAGGATATTGGTGACTGGTATGTATTAAGTTGTGTGCATAGAGTATGAATTGTGCCTTCCATATTTACTTGAATAAGTTAGAAATGGTATTCTTCGAGGATGTCTTAACCTATGATAAAAGAAAAAGAAGAATGTGTGGATTGTTTAAGAATCGAAATATAAGTACTGGAAAAGATATAGTTATATATTAAGTTATCGAGTGTGATTTTGATGGACAAATGTGGATCTTCCTGATTGTGTTGTTCAGGGGAAGGTATTGTTATAAGTGCGTCCTAAGTAGACATGGATCTACAATGAAAAATCCCGGAGTAGGTTAAAGAGATTAGAATGTATTTGGACTTAGTTAGTTACTACTATGGTTTACAAAACGTTTTTCCAAGTCAGTATTTTGTTGTCTCTAGTTAACTTGCGAAAGATAAGTTGTTGTTGGGAAAATTTGTTGTGAGAGAGAATTTTAGAGAGTCGGAGTAGCAGTTGACTATGATTACAGTTTGATTATACCTGATATTAAAAAACTATGGGTGGAGTGTTGGGATATGATTGTGATGAGTTGACAGGGTGTTAGTACTTGACAGTGAAGTCGTAGTTTATGATTTACAATAATCGATAATTAAAACAAACCGATGACTACGGGTTGAATGGAAAATGATGAACCGATGATGATGAATGATGAATCGATGATGATGAACGATGAATATTAGGGTTGATATGGTGTTTCGTTTCTCAGCACTGAACGTTAGGGTTGAAATGGTGTTTCGTATTGAATCATTTCTCAGAAAAGAATGACTACTGGAGAGACAAGCTAGTTAGTTTGATAAAATTGAATGAATGATACCACCACGGTCAAAATACAGAACTGTAGTGATATATTAATTACTAAATTAAATTTCATAAAGAAGCGCCAGTATATTACAATTTAAAATATTTTAAAAAAAATGTCACAACGGTTCAGCTACGCAACTGTGATGGTATCACATTTATTTAAAAATTTAAATAAATAAAAATAAAAAGATGCGACTAAATGTTAAAGAAATAAAACATTTGAGGGTGCTGAGATTCAAACTCACGAAAGAGTGTTTATATAACCACAGTCGTATCCTTCATCTGTGAGTATATCATATCAAAATTTTAATAAGTAAATAAATAAAAATGTTTGCGCATTAAGTAAAACATGTCATCACGGTGGAAAGTATAACCGTAGTAGAATTAGTTTTATCGAATGTGTATTTTGTAGTGATGAACATTTATCAAATATTTCATCTTCAAACTCAAGTTAGTTATGAGTTTCTTCTTTGCTATGATGGTATCAGAGCTTTTATCCAATATTGAGACACCTACTATTAGATTTTCGTTATCGGATCACCCATCATTTATATCCAAAATTTATATATTTAATCCTCCCTAAGAGAGCTTATCAAAAGTCTCTCATTAAATAATTGGTGCTATGTTTACACCTGATTAATTTACACCGTATATACACTAGAAAATTTTCAAAGCAAAATAACCTTGACACAAAAACCAAAACATGGAAAAATTATTTTAAAAAGCAAAAGATACATATCATAGTATTTATATACGGTGTTGATGTAACTTTGAGTGTCAAGCTAGCATTTCTCTTAAATAATATATAGTATGAATATCTATTTATCTGATTATAAGTAGAGATAATCTTCGAATTACGATCCGTAGTTATGTAGAAATTAATTAAGTTTAACTCATATATTATAAAATATTATTTATGATTAATAAAAGACAAATAATATTTATTTAATAATGATTTTTCTTTTCTAATTTTTTTATTAAAATGTTTAGTTATTTATCTATTATTAATGTTTCGACCCCTTTTTTGAATAAGTTATGCACATAAACTATACAATCATTAGTATTTATTCCATTATATATACCAATATGGTTGAGCACTATTTGTAAGCCAAATATGCTGCCTCCTTTCTCTGTCTTTATTTGATATCTCTCTCTCTCTCTATTTCAAATCTAATTTGGGAAATTCAAGCTTACAATTAAACTTTATTTAAATTGAATTTCCCTTATAAAGAAAAGCAAAATGAGATTCCATCAAGCAGAAGAAGTACCAAAACCAAATTTGAGAAAGGGATTATGGTCACCTGAAGAAGATAATAAGCTCAGAAATTATATCCTTAAATATGGTCATAGCTGCTGGAGTTCTGTTCCCATTAAGGCAGGTTAGTTAGTTTTTTTTTCTTTTTTCTTTTTCTATCTACTTTAATTTAAAAATATATATATTTATATTAGTGTAAGTCTAAAATGATTGATGAAGTAAAAGTAAAATAAATATTCAGGTTTGCAAAGGAATGGAAAGAGTTGCAGATTAAGGTGGATTAATTACCTAAAACCAGGATTAAAGAAAGGTGTTCTTAGCAAAGATGAGGAAGATACAATTATGACCCTTCACCATATGTTAGGCAACAAGTAAGAAAACTTTATGAAAATTTTTAATCCTTTCAATTTCATCTTCAAGTTTTTTTAAGTTATAGAAGAAAAGTAATTTTTATTCAAAGCATAATAATAATAATTGTAATCATAATAATAATAGTGATTGTGTGTACTAATTAAAACTTAAGCCAATTAATTACCTAAACTACTTTCATATTTAAATTTAAGTTTTTATTTTTTATTTTTTATTTTTTCTTTGTCTTTTTATAAAGTTTTCCTTACATTTTAATGTGTATTGATGTTTTTAACTATACCTATTTGTCCATAATTATGTTGCCTTTTTTCTTGTAATATGTACAAAATACTTTTATATAATTATTAAATAATTCTCTCTAAATAATAAATTTTGTTAAGTATAAATAGTTAACAAATATAATAACTCAATCAATTTAATTTATTTTTGTAATTTATTTTTTGGAGATTTTATATGTAGAGATGAATGCAATAGATATTTGTAAGACAATTCAATTTTATCTCGTCTAATTGTCGAATTGAACACATTATTTCATATTCAAAACTGAAAACTCAAAGTTGTATTTATATCTATAAATAAATAAAAATTAATAATTAAAGAAAATATATAAAAAAATAGTTTCCATGGTCTTACATTAAATAATGTATTTGGATGCCAGCTAATTCCTACTTAATTTAATGTGAGCGACCCTATTTAAAAATTAATAAAAGGACAAAATTGATAGGAGTCAAAACATGAGTTGGCATTCCCATTTTTTAAAAGACACATGGTTTACTATTCCTTAAATTATTTAATTAAATTAAATGTAGCTCAATATTATTTGTTTTAGACTTATCCATCACCTCCAATTATTAATTAACAAATATCAATTATATATTTTCTTACTTTAGTAGTATATTCTTTTCTAGTTACTGTAACATTAACTTAAGTCAGTTCCCAAATTTAAAATAGCAAGTCAACACTACTATTTTTAAAATCAATTTGTTGAGGTTAGAAAATATGCTATTTTTTGGGTGGGACTTTTATTGTGCTACAAATTGGACATCTTTAGTTTATTTTCTCCAGCTCTTCAAAAATAAAGTCTTATTATTTAAAAATATTGATTTTAAAATTATTTTTAAGAGTGGAGAATTTTTTCAAAATACCCCTTTCTCCCCGACTTAATTTCCAAATTAACCATACTTTTCAAATATATACCAAAATATCAATTTTTCAAACAAAAAATAATTTGCCTACGTCAAATCAATTGACACTTATGTATAAAAATTATATGTATGCGTCAACTTTATTGATATCTATGTGTATTTTCAATATGAATGCGCCAATTGATCATGCATCTAAATACAATTTTGTGAGTATGTGCAAATTGATCTCTTGGCCTAAATATAATTTTGAAAGCATGTGCCAATTAGTTTGGCGCGATTTCTTTATTGTATTTTTCTTGTTTAAAACATACCTAATTTAGTATATAGTAATTTAGTATATAGTTGGAAAGATAATTATTTTGAAAAGATAACTAATAATTTATTTGATTTTAAATGTAAAGTTTGTAAATAAGTAGTACTCACACACTTTTTTTTTTTTTACATCTATCACACCTAAAAATATATATAAATAATTGGTACTGAAAAAGATTGAACACAAGTAAAAATTCACATTCATTAAATTGAGACAAGAGTAAAAATTTGCATTCATTTAACTGAGACAAAACAAAAAATTTACATTCATTTAATTGAGTTATCTCATCCACTGTATACTTAGTATAATTTGAATACAATTTTGACTGTAACTAATGTGACACAAGTGTAAAGAAAATTGTGGGTTCATGCAATATTTTTGACTTGTATTTGGGCAGGTGGTCTCAGATAGCACAACAATTACCAGGCAGAACTGACAATGAAATAAAAAATTATTGGCATTCATATTTGAAAAAGAAAGTGGTCAAAACTAAGGAAATTGATCAAATTCAATATTCTAGCTCAAGTTCAGATACAATGGATTCTTTACTCTCAACACAAAAAAATACAAATCCAGATCCTAATAATTTGTTGTTAGAAAACATTGGCAATGAAGTTTGTGAAAGGTCATTACCAACACTATTATTTGCTGAGTGGCTTTCGTTGGATCATGTAAATTCAGATGATTCTTTTGTCTTGCAAAATGGCTATGATCATAATTCAATTTTTCAAGAAAACTTTATGCAATTTCAACAAGGAAATGTTGGTGAAGAACAGTATCATGATAGTTTGATTCAAAATCTAGACAATGAGGTTTACTTTTCATCACAATTTCAAATGTCAAATCATGTGGATGAAAATGAATTGGTTCATTATATCAACAATGCTGGAACGTATATGTGAGGAACATGCTACCTCACAAGGCTGCTCAAAAAGATGGAATAATTTGTTTCGAAAACAAGTATTTTCTTGAGTTTTATCATTAATAAAATTTAAAATTTTAGATTTATTGAATAACTAATACTGTCAATAAAAATAAAAAATTGTATGAAAGTATTCTTCAAATTTTTTAATAATACTTGTATTCAACTCAAATAAATTCAGTTAGAAATGTATTTATTGTTATTATTCTTTCAAAGTTGTTTAGGCATGCTGATGTAAATTTGTTTCATATTAAGGCATTCAAGAATATCACGTGGATTTCAAGACTTTTTCTCCCCTTGTAAATGTTAAACAATTTAAAGCTTGAAAAGAGTTGTGAGATATTAAAAAAACAAATATATATATATATATATATATATATATATATATATATATATATATATATATATATATATATATATATATATATATATATATATATATATATATATGAAACCCCCTGTCAATAGGGTGAGATTCGTTATTCCCCCAGAAGTTTTTTTTTATGAAGTCCCCCTTATAAAATCAAAAACTTGATCGCGACTTTCTGAGTCTAACGGTTACTAACTGCAAATGCACAGTCTATCACGTAGTAATAAAAGATATCGATCCCACAGAGACCAGTGTCAATCTATTGTACTTTATTGTTACTATGTAAAGCTAAGGCGAAATGTATTTGGTTAAGAAGAAACTAAAATTAGAACTTAGAAAAAAACTAAGAAAATAAGATGATAATGAGAGATTGGAATATGGATTTCGCGTGCCTAAAGGACTATGTAGAATTTGGTTACTAATTATGATTATAACTTATTTCCGTAGAATAAACTGACTTAAAGACTCGCATCACGCTCTCGCGGTATTAACTAAAGTCACGTTCCCTAATCCCAAGATTTTTCTCTCGCTCGCCCGGTAACTAGGAAATATGTTTTGAAAGCCAAATATATCCTAAACTTATCTAAAGCGCTCTCGTTGTATTTAAATTTGTTGCCTAATTTCCACTATCCAGTTCTATCCCCACGTTCTCGCAGTGTCGGTTCTAACCTTAATTAATTTCTCACTCTCGTGACAAAATCGTGTTAAGTAACCCCTCACTCTCGTGACAAAGCTATTTAAATTAAATTTGGAAATTAAAACCAAAACAAAATTTTAATCATAAGTTTGCACCTATTATTTTCTATCGAGTCATGTCGTTAACGACGATTCTCATACACCGGACTCAAGAATATTTAGCTAGACATGGATAGGAAAATAAACATGCAGATATGACAATAAACTAAAATCGAAAACATGATTTGGAAATTAAATAAGAAAACAATAAAATAAATAACAATAAATAAAACCTGGAATAAAAGGGGTGCTTTGAATCATACACTGAAATCTTGAACACTTAATCAGTTGCGAAAAAATAAAATGCGAAAAAAATAGAATCCTAAAACTAATGGTGTGGTAGTTTCTCGATGTGAGAAACTACCACTTTTATATGGTAGAATAAAACTGCTAAAAACTAAGAAAAATAATCAAAAGAAGGTCCTCTGTTCATGTTCACTTGATTCCTATTTATAAGCTTTGAGTACGATTGTTGTTGGAGAAATTTTAGGAAATAATTTTGTTGGGCTTGAGAAATATTTAGTTGGTTTTGAAGATTGAGCCGAGGGAGAGAAAAAATGAATGCAACGGCTCTTCTGTTTGACTGAGGCGCGTTTTATTTTTTTCCTTTCTATTTTTGACCTATGACGGTCGTCTTGCTTGCAGGACGGTCGTCTCACTCATGATATGTGATAGTCGTCTTGTCCTTGTGACGGGTGTCTTGATTCAAAATACATAAACTTTATTTTTCTGCTATCTGTCTCATTTCAACTAATATATACTTCATTTCTTCCTCATTTCAACTCATTTCTTCTGCAAGTCATATAAATTAGGATACCTACAAAAACACACAAATATCTCGCATAATATCAATTAAAATACGAAAAACAATGACTTAATTAATCAGAAATCAAGCTAATTAATCGATATAAAATTGTGTTATCAAACTCCCCCACACTTAACACTTTGCTTGTCCTTAATAAAACCATGACTCATAATGAAAATAGTGCATACAGATACTCGTCCTAGGTTACCAACTCTACTTTAGTTTAGTTTGCGTCGATAGGTACTTGCTCACACACTAAGGATATCGAACAACACAATTCTGCTTTTACGATCATCAACCTCCCTCCTATACAAACCAATCATAATCATGTCATTATACCTAAGTCTAACTCACTCACCCTTCTTTCATCCCTTTTCATTCTGGTGCAATCACATTAAGCTTGTTATCCTTTCACACTCATGGCAGATAACCTGTTAGTGACTACAATCTCATTATCTTCATCTTTTCTCTTTTGCACATATTAATATAGAATTTTGCACCATTGGGCTAAGTGATCGAGTGAGGATCACCTAACTTAGAAAGAGCACTTCTTTTCAATCATTCTTTTTTTTCCTTTTCTCGATTGACCTTTTAACCATGAGATCATACATTTATTTGCATCGACTTCCTACTTAGTGTGTGCTTAGAATGGTGCTGACTGCTAAATAAAATAATTAGGGACTACTAAAGGGGTGAGAACTTAAGGCTATGGCATAACAAGTATTCAAATCGATTTCCATAATTGGGAGGCTCACGGTGTTAAGACGAAACCGATCTTGCGGAATTTTCACAAGTCTCACAATCTAACCTCAATTTTGTCTATAACCTAAGATTTTCAAAAGAAACACTATTTTTAACGCAAATTTTTTCATAATATTTGGTGTGGCTCAGGAGAGTGGGAAATCGATAAACACAAAATCGCAAATAAAAACTTGATAGCACATGCAAAGTTTCAAAATTATGCTAGAAAGTAATAAATCTAACTAAATCTAACTAAAAAGCGTTAAAATGAAAGTGGTAGAGTTCCTCCCCCACACATAAACCAAACATTGTCCTTAATGTTTTGATAAAAGGTAGTAAAGGAAAAATAGAACATGTATGACTGCCATTGCGTGCCACTACGACCAAATTTACTTTGACTCTTCCCTAGTCGTCCCTGTCTTTGTTGACCACTTATACTCTGACGTCTTGTATTACGAGATTTTTGGATTTGCGAAAACTTCACTTTTCAGGAAGCCGCTCGTCATACTGCCTATTTCTAAAGGAAGTACCAACAAAAATTGTTATAAATACAGTGTAATGTGTGCAGGTGGAACCTGACCATACGAAAGGACAAGGAGGAGATGAGTTATAAATGGGAGAGACATGCCATCTCCTATCATACTTATCATTGGTGTCACTATAATACCCCAAAGTTGATTTTTAATTTAATTTATGTGTTTTCTTGTGAATTATAATGTTTAAGATGTTATTTGATGTTTTGTGGAGTTTTGGGGTTGGCTTAATGTATTAGTAATATAATAAATATTAAGTTTAGTGGGTTTATTTTATTAATTGAGATTAAATTAAATAATACAAAAAGAATTAGAGGATAAGGGCAATGTGGTCATTTGATGGAGAATTAGTGAGGGTTTTATGGGGAAAGACTAAATAGGTCCAGGGGTAAGAGTGACAAAAGAGGGAAAAGTTGGAGAGTGCGATCATTTGGAACGATCGCACTTTTAGGAGAAGAGCTCTGGAGAAGAAGATAAGCAAGGGCTTGAAGGTTGGAAAGATTTGCGGGGAGTTTATCGAAAAGCTTACAGAAATTAAGGTATAGGGAATATTTTCCTTTCGGTATTATAATGTGAGAATGTAATTGGGGGTTTTGTGGTGTAGTTTAGGGAATAGGGTTTTGAGTGATGATTTTGTGTTTTTGATGATGATTACATGATAATTGATTAATATAATGATGTTTGATGATGTATTTGATGTTATGGTAAAGAATGTTGATGTTAATTGTGATTCTGATGTTATGCTGATGTCAAATGTGGGTTATTATTGAGTTTATCGCAGAAGGAGAAGGCATGAAATCGCAGAAAAATTCTGCAGAATCGTGAAGCTCACTTAGCGAGCTACAACTCGCTTAGCGAGCAAAGTCAATGAGTCAGGCATTGAGCGAGCAGGATGTCTCGCTTAGCGAGCCCTGAAAAACTTTGAAAAATGTCCTTTTTTCCGAAAACTATTTTGAGGTGGTATGTCCTAGATTTCTATGATGTCGTAGAGCTGTCAAATGATGTGTCTTAAGGACTAAAATGAGTAGGGTTAGTATTATACGATGTATGAAGATTATCTTGATTTTATGAGTTGTGAAGTATGAGTAGAATTAGTAATTAATTGATGTATGAAGAATTGAGTTAATTTCCTTTGTGTATGTGGTATGATTATATGATGTAGAAGTATGATGAAATGGGTGAGTATCATGAATAATGATGTAAAATAAATGTGGATGAAATGTTTATGATGTTTTGAGGATGATGTGTATAATGTGTCTTGCATTCATGGCATTGAATTATGAGGGGACTTCGGTCTATTGTTAGCTTCAATCCCATTGTGTGGATTGGAGTGATATGATGTTATGATGTGCTCCCTTAGGGGAGGGTTGATGGCCCAGTGTCCATCCATGAGGATGTTTCGGTACCACATGCATTACTAAGAGGTTGCATTTCATTCTAAATGACATAACATGAGTTGTATTGATGTTGTGTAATGATAAGATGTATTTGATGGTGTATAAATGAGTATGATGAATGATATTATGATGTGATGAAAATGATGATTAGTATAATTGAGTTAGGGATGGTAAATTGTTGTTGTTTTTGTTGTGTTTTAAATTCTCATTTCTATATTATTTTATTGAATGTGAATTTACTCACCCTGCCTGCCTTCTGGTGATGGTATATTATGCCATCCTGCAGATAATCAAGGTTAGATCGGTGCGTGCTTAACTTGGAGATAGTAAGTCGTCAAGTTAGTTAGGAGTGGAGTCCTGCTCTGTGTCCAGTAACATCTGGATGGGTTTCACTTGAGTGTTTATGTTTTATTTGGATTAAGATCCTGAATTTTGTTTAAGTATTTTGATAAAATGATATTTGGGATAAGATATGAGTTTATTAAAGAGGAATTTATGACTTATTGTTTTCCACTGCATATTTGTTGAGAAAAGATTTATAGTGCTCTTCATGATTTTGTGAACCCGTGTTGCGGGATAGGACTCTAAGTGATGTTTATGATTTTTAATTTAAGAAGTAATGTGATGCTATTTTAATGAGTTGTACTCTGATATATGGTTTAAATTTCTTAAGTTGTGATTGGGTAGAAAGGGTGTTACATTAGTGGTATCAGAGCAGGTCGGTCTGTCTGGTCGTGTTGTGTCGTTGTAAGTCGTGTCGATTAATGTGTTTGAGTTTTTTGAGGTTGAGTTGTTTTCTGATGTTGTTGGGGATTGTAGAATGACTTCAAACCGTGCTTTTGCATATGCGGTAGTTGCACTTGCTCAGGCTAAGGCGCAAAACAATGTTCAGGATGAATTTAATGCCTTGGGGGTTTTTCAGAGGAATAATCTGCCTAAGTTTGAGGGTTCCCATGAACCGGAGAACGCGCATAAGTGGTTGAAGGCGATTGAGAAGCTTTTCAAAACTATGTCATGCTCTGATGCTCAGAAGGTGTAGTTTAACACCCATATGTTAGATGAAGAGGCTGAGGGTTGGTAGGATAATACCCGTTAGATATTGGAAGGAGTTGGGGCTGCGATATCTTAGAATCTGTTCAGGAGAGAATTTTTGAGTAAGTACTTTCCTGAAGACGCTTGTGGCAAGAAAGAGGTCGGGTTCTTAGAGCTGAAGTAGGGGAACATGACGGTGGCAGAGTATGCTGCCAAGTGTAATACCCCAAATTTGCTCTCTTTGTTTCATCTCATTTTTCATATCATAAGCATAACATGTAGTTTGCATACCCTAGCATTTGGCATAAAAAATGAGGCATAAGCATCCATGTTTAGAAGCATAAGGCATGTGATCAATCATCTGGCAAGATTTGATTCTTCAAAGAAAAGATGAGAGCCAAGTGGTCTTACAAGAATCTCACAGGGGATTCTCACATCTTATACAAGCTCAAGGTCCTCCTCAAAGCCCTAGAAGGGATGAAAATTAAGATCAAATTATAATGGATGGTGCATATGCATTCCTAAAGTTTCCCACCAAAAGGGGGGAAATTCAAATTTTGCATGCGTTAACCGGTTAACGCTATGGGTTAACCGGTTAACGGCTGCGAAATTTGAATTTTTGCAGCAATTCAACATGCTTGTTTTGGCTCCCTTTTCTCACATTTCAGATTTTATTTCATTTGAATTAATTGGGAATTGTGAAGAAGGATCTAGAATGATTACCAAACCTAATCCCAAAGCTAATTCCTAATCACCTTTCTAAGCTAACTCCAAACCACATTTTCGGGCCACAAACATAGATGTTATTTACTTCATTTCCCTCCAAACCAACACACAGTCTCATACTTCTCATTTTCATTTTCTGAATTTTCAGAGCTCTCTCCCAATTCTCTCTCATTTCTCTTCCAACCTTAAAACCCTCAAAGTTCCTTTTCTTTGAAGATCATCAAATTTTGCATTGAAATTTGTTGATCTTGGAACTAAACCTTCATCCATTGCTTTCTATACATTCATTTCTGGTTTTTGCTCCTGGTTTAGACCTATTTAAGTGCTTGGAAGTGCTTTTGGATCAAGCTTTTGCATTAAGTTCAACAACTTGCAATTTATTTTTGCATTGTGTATGAAGAAGAGCATTGGATTTTGGAAGTTTCACCGCTAGATTCATCATTTTCAGCTTGAACAACACTCACCAAAGATCTCAGCTTTGTAGGTTGGTTAATTTCAGATCTACTTTTGCTTTTAGCTTATTTGTGTGTTTAGGAAGTAGATCCATAATGTGTTTGTGTTGATTGATTGATTTGTGAATTTATTTATATGATGATGTTGGTGGATCTATTTGTGCCCGATTAATGTTAAATTTGGTGTGATTTCCATGCACATTTGATTGCTGGAACTTCTGGAAATTATTGAAATAAGTTGTGTTTGGAACTGACTTTTTCTGCAGAATTTGGTGTTGTGCGCACAGTGTTAACCGGTAAATTATATGGGTTAACCGGTTAACACGTTGTAATGTTGACTTCTTTGCTGCAGGTTTTGGTCTGTTAACCGGTTAACCCCTGGGGTTAACCGGTTAACACTGTTGCGGGTTGAATTATCTGAGTTGTTATGCGGTTGTTTGCTCGCCATGTCTTCTCTTGATCATCATATATCATTGTGTTATTATTTTATATGCTTTTTTATAGTGTTTTGCATGTTGGTTGATGCATGTTTGCATTTCCTCGACGCGTGAATTCACGTATTTCCGATGTTTGACATGTTTGGTGACTTTATTTTCTTGAAGCTTTAAACATGTTGATTATATGGATTTGTTGGCATGCTAATACTTGACCAATTTTCTGGAATATATGTTGTGAATTTTCTCTAACCTTTATAGGGGCAATGGTGAGTGAGAAATGTGGATGGCATCCACATTTCCAATATTTTTCTCTTATCTTTTATGCTTTTATATTTGTCTTTGGGATGTGCTTAGGCCATCATTTCTTTTCTCTAACTCCTTTCTTCTTCTCCCCTTCTTTCTTTTCTTTCCTTCTTTTCATTAGGATAAACTTCAAGCCACACTAACCTAGGTTCGTCTTTGCATGATAATATTAGGAGTAGTCTTTCCCCTTAGTGGTTTTACCGTTTGAGTTCCTTTTGGTTCTTCTCTTTCTCATCTCCATACAAAAACTAAAAAACACTTTAACAAAGGTTAAAGTAGTCTTTAATGCATGGCCTTATTCCATGGGGCACTTGTACTCACCCCATCTTGGTGGTGGTACAAGCTTATCTAGCATGATGCACAAGTTAAATCATAAGACTATCTTCACAAAGAAAACCATAAAACACACTTCTTCATTTAATTCATAAAACACTTAATAATTCCAAACAAGATAGTGAATTCAAACCCTAATCTTTGGAAATAAGTTTGAGGGTCTTCTTCATTCTTGGTGAACTTATTACTCATTCTATCTAGGAATGTGGTAATAAGAATACATTCCCTAGAAAAGGATTTTCTTTCACTTTCTTGTGCCACACTCATAAAAAAATCATAAAAAACACGGACAAAGAATAATTGTCTTTCCTTCGGAAATTTCTTTTCTCACCTCACTCACTCCTTTCGTACGAACTTGCTCCTACTTGTCACTTTGCAAGACGGTAATGCACTCGTGCCAAACGAGCCTACAACACCTGAGCATTGACATAAGCAGTTCAAAATTTCAAAACACAAGCCATTTTCCTCCCTAGTTAGGGGAACTATGGCGACTCTGATCCTCATGTCCAGATGAGGTACGTAGGCAGCGGGGTAGGGCCAGTTCGAGCACTCTTTTATTTTCCCTACATTTTCCCCCTTCTTTTGCAACAGCTTTCATTCTTCACCCTTTGAAACAGTTTCTTTGCAAGCGTGGATCCCGTCGGATACGGCGGACGATCTGAGATGCTAATACCTTCCCAGGTCGTAACCGACTCCCGAAACCAGTTCTTTGGTTCGCAAGACCTTATCCTTTCCTTTTCCATTTTGTTGGGATAAAAATACTTGGCTGGCTACTCTACCCTTTTCCGCACCACTTTCACGTTTGTACCAGGATGGAAATCCAGGGAGCGACAACTGGCGACTTTGCTGGGGATCGAACCCAGAATCTCTGGTTCCCCTTGAGAGTCTCTCATAGCGCTTTCATGTTTCTGTTTCATTGTGTGTTTGATTGTTTTCTGTTGCCTGTTTATTTTACTATTGTTTATTTACAGTTTATTTATAACTTTATTTACAGTTTTCAGTATTTATTTTCATGCTTCATATATATTATACTGGACTGTCTGGACTGGTTTTCTGTTTGGTTGGACTTGGGGGTTACTGTGATTGGTGAGATGAGATTAGCCAAGCACCCGACTTGAGTTCACCTTAGGATTTAGTGTGAGATATCACTATGGCCCCATGGTATCTTTTCATAGGGGTACTAGTGCGTTCACACCCGGATTCACGAGCATCTTGGAAGTATCTTGATATAGGGGTTTTCTCTACTACATTACACGACCTTGATAGTTATGTGCGGCTGGGGACCGATCATTGAGAACCTTGTTGAAACATCTCTCTCTAGGGGTGACAATGGAATACCACATTTTGTGGCAAACCCATTCGCACCCGAGGGCCCGCCTGGAACTCGCATAGAATGGCCTGGTTTTCTTATAGGAACTCTGTTAAAGCATCTGGTCGTATGACGATAGTACTGTATCCTACAGGCTGAATGTACTATTGTTTCTCGATTTCAATGCTTGAAGTTGGGGACTTATAAGGGATGCTTGTTTTCTCGGACTCACACTGAGACCTCCTTGAGTAGTACATAATTCCAAATTGATTCCCTGATTTGGTCATGAGCCATTTCTCGGAAATGGTGAGCGTATTATTGCTATTCGACTTTGAGAGTCCGTGATGTTTGACCCGGAGCACACCTGTGAGATTGGGAGGGGTTTATAGGTTTGCAGGAACCCTTGACCTCATCATACCCTGTCACCAGTACAGTCTTATGTTATGATCCGATTACGTTGATCCTGAATTTCTTGGGTTTATCTGGTTCTGAGTCCTTGATATGAGTTTATCTGTGATTATCTGAATTCTTATTTATGGGCTGTTATCTAGAGGATTTGGGGTTTCTGATCACTTAGATCTGATATCCAGTATCCAGACAATCCCAGATTGATCATATGCCTTGCATTGCATTTATATCATACCATAACATCATTAACATTTTTTTGTTTTCATTTCTCAGGTTTGCATTTCTGTTTATACCCGGTTCTAGTATCCATCAGATGTTTGTATCCAGATGGCAGGAGTTATCACTATTCCCCGGAAAAATAATGCATATTACACCTTTCCATAGCCAGAGGTTAAGAACCTGCACAAGCTGGAGAATTTGATGAATGAAAAAGTTTTGGGTGACTTCAAGACCAAGTTTGGGAAGATTCTTTTGTATATGGAAAAACCTACAGAAGATCAAATGGTCAGTCTCCACACCTTGCTACAGTTCTATGATGCTCTGTTACGCTGCTTCGTGTTTCCTGACTATGTGTTGGCACGCACTCTAGAAGAAATTTCCAGCATACTATAAATTCCTTTTAAAGGAAGATAACCTTACTTTGATTCAGGGAGGGTTCTCAAAGTGGAAGAAATTGTTAGGGTGCCATCTGCCAGAAGATGGGGTAAGACATGGGTTAAATAGCAACAAAGGAAAGGGGTTGCCATGTGATGTGATCATTCAGGAAGCTTTAGTTTATGCTCACGAAGGTCAGTGGGCAGAGTTCAGTGTGTTGTTGGCTTTATTGATATAAGGTACTAGCTTATTTTCAAGTGAAAAAGGGTTTGTAATCATGGAAGAAATGACTATCTTCTTCAGAGGGAATCATATTCCTACTTTGTTGGGTGACTTTTAATATTGGTTCCATTATAGAAATGAGAGAAGAGAAGGGTTTGTCAGTTGTTGTGCTCCTCATTTTGCTAATTTGTTTGCCAAGCAATCGCTAAAGTCAGGATCGTTCAAAGAATTAAAAGGTGAATGGAAATGGTCCCGAAGATTGATGGGGTTAACTGCAGAAAATATAGCTTGGGGTTGCGATAGAGATGTATTGGGAAAGGAGATGATTGTCAGGTGTGATGGCTTTCCTAATATCCCCTTGTTAGGAAGAAAGGGATTGATTAACTACAACCCAGTGTTGGCTAGAAGGAAATTTGGGTATCCTTTGAGAGATTCTCCGTTTGAAGAGGAAGTTGCTGAGTCCTTGTATCTTCCTATTGAAGGAAATAAGGAGATGGTCATCAGAGTGTATCAAGCTTGGGCTGCAAAGACACAGAAGGGAAAGAAGAAATTTGGGAGATTGGACCCAAATATGCATGATCCCTTTGCCACTTGGTTGAAGAATCGTGTTGGAATTACACCCTTCCTTTCTCAGTGGAGTCTCCACTATATCCAAAGGATGTGTTACCTCAGAATGTTGTTGTACATACCACTGTTTCTATGGAAGATTACCAAAAGTTGGAAGCCCAGCTACAAGAGTTAAGAATTGAAAATGCAAAGATGTCTAGCTTGTACCATCAAATGGCTCATTCTAAAGCAGATTTAGAAGAAACGTTGCATAAGATACAGATAGTTCAGGAGGCTAAGGAGAAGGAGTTTACGGAAAGGGAAACTTACTTCCAGATAAGAGGTATAATGGACATTAAGAGAGAAGAAGAATTCAGGAAGACCAAGAAATCTCTTAGAGAAGCCAAACAGTCCATCACTTGGGTGCAAGACCAGAGGAATCAAGATCAGGAAGATTATAAGAAAAAGGAAGAGATGTATGAGTTGTAGATTGCTTCCCAGAAAGAAGAGTTGAAGCTGGCCCATAAAAGTTAACAGGAGACTTCCCAGCAGTTGAATGAAGCACTCATGGAGATGGCAGATCTCAAGTGGAGGGCTGATGTCAAGAGAGCCAGAACTGAGCTGGAATTCACAGGAGAAGGATCAGAGTCTTCTTTTAGCCTAGAGTTTTAACTTGTTTTCTTTTCTTGTATTTCAGATTACCTACAAGATTTTTGTAGGAATCTTGTTTATTTTTTGGCACTTTATATTTCTGTAAGACTTGTAACCCTTCGGGGATGTTACTCTTTACTTGTGGGCATTATTTATGTTATGCAGTTGTCATTTCAGATTTTTTGGGCTCTGTGTGCTTTGAAATATGGTTGTGTAAAGGTGTCTGAACGTGGGTGCTTTGAAAAAAGGGTATTCTCAAGGAATTTTATCAAAGGCCATCTGGATTCCTTTAGTAGATACCAGAACTGGGGAAAAAAGTCTTGACAATGAAAACACAAATAGCTTGCATTGCATGCATATTACCTTCTTTCTTGTTTTGCAGGTACAACCACAGGTGTAAACACCCCAAAATTTCCCTCACTTTTTCTCACACCATAGCTTATGATCTTTCATATTGCATTGCATAAGCATTACATCTCACTGCATAGTTCATTTCATCTGCATCTAGGGTTTGTGATCTGAGCAATTCAAGAAGTGATCTGAGACATCTCAATGGTCTTGAAGTATGCCAAGAGGGTCCATGAATGTCCCGTGATCATAATATGCTCCCCAAAGTTCATAAAAGTCAAGAGATCACAAAGCATGGCAAAGGCATAGAGGCAGACTGAAGATTTCCTGCACAGATGACCTAAAATTAGGGTTTTGGTTTCAGAGGCCTTACACTCAAATTTTCTTGTCATTCTTGTTTCTAATGATCTCAATATGTTATAAGGAGCATGTGTACCAATTTTGATGAAGAAATTCACTGTGGAAGTCATCTGATAAACTGATAACTTGTTGTGCAAGAAAAGTCAGAATCAGGGCATCTGTGACCCCCAACAATGGAACCAAAGGGTCATTTTCATCAAATTGAGGTCCTATGATCTTTATTTGATCTTAGAAGTGGTTAGAAGTGCACAAGATTGAAGAATTTCAAGCCATTTGCAAACTTTCCATTTTTGGACATGACTTGTAATGGAAACTTTCCATTTTGGGAAAGATTTTCAACCTCCTCTTTCTTGATAAAAAATGCTTCAAATAAAAAATCCTTAAACATGAAAGTTGTAGATTAGATCCCCATTTACAAAAATTACAAGAACTCCTCTTGATTGATCCTAGAACTCAAGATATGATCTTTCAAAGTTGGGAAAAATCCTATAATTTTCAAGTTCATGCCAAAGAGGGATTTTTGCAAAATCAAGTTTCAAGCATTCAAATGACCTCTAATGCACTCAAATGTATCACAACATGTCAATAAAACTTCCAAGGATCAGAATTGGCCTTTGTACCAAGCATTTCCATGACTTATTTCTCAAGAAACTTCCATGTTTCCAAATTGCATAAACTATGAGAACTCTTGATCAAGGCCATCCAGCTGCATAAAGATAATCCAAAGGCTCTCCATGAACCATGTTGAAGCCAGACACCCCTTCAAGCAGCCTCTGACCCGTGCCCATACCTCATAGTACACAATCTTGACTTTTTTGCAAAACTTCCCATACCAATCAGCCTGTGCCACAATAACTCTTCTGATCACTCCTATTGGTTTATACAAACCTCAAGCAACACAAAACATAACACACACAAGCCTGAAACCTCACAAAGCTGAAAATCACCAAAAATTCCATAAACCTTCATTCCTTCGGAACTTACTCCACAGCCAACAAAAATCACTGATTCTTTCACCATTCATCTCAAAATCAATCATAGAACACAAAGCACCCATTGCCATGGTCTGAAAACTTCTCAAACAAGAACACGATTTATGAGTTATCAGAACTGAATCTCAAAAACCAGACCATACAAACTTGTTCTAAGCCTTTCAGAAGCACAAGGGGGGTCACTGGAGTGGTTTTGCATCAAAGGGAGGGTCAAAAAGCTCAGAATCATAAAGCTTCAACTCAGGTAGCCATCTTAAACTTTTTTTCCAGAACCTTCATTTTAAGTTCTAAAACGAATCTATGCACTCCCCTGATCATGATATGATTATTTTTTAAAATGGTTGAGAAACCAGGATGTATGCTAGCTCTGAAACTCTTTGACCTAAACACATTTTTCTTTGATTCTCCATTTTGGTGCATGATAAATGAATTTTGATGCTGGATTCTTGTTCTATGTTGTTTGATGATCCATTCTGGAGATTTTGGTGAGTTTTCATGGCGTTTTGAGCATTTCAGGTGAGGGAGTTGCCTGGAGAAGATGACCAGAGGTCTTCTCCGGCCACCTGAGAGTCATTAAGGGCTTAATTAGGGTTTAGTTCCAGTTTGAATATCAGCCTTTGGATTTTAGGGTTAGCGCACATTTGAATGGACCAGATCATTTCAATTAACCTTAATTAATAATTAATTAGTTTAATTAGGTTTAATTAATTAATTTTTCCAGATTAGATCCTAGGCCTACATTCACGCGCACAGTTAACCTAATCCCCCCAGGTTCAAATCTGGACCATCAGATTAACATACTTCTCATTTTATTTATTTTTATTTCATTTTCTTTGCATTTCTTTTGTTATATTTATTTAAAATATCAAAACATTTTCTAAAAATCCCATTTTCTGCATCTTTACTTTAAATAATTTTCTTTACCCAAAAACATTTTTTATTTTAATTTTCGCATTAAAAAGGTAAATTTAAAACATTTAAATGTTTTATTTAATTAATTAATTGATTTTAATTAATTAAAAATACATTTAGGTTTCTAAAAATCACCAAAAACTTCATAAAGCATTCTCATACATTTAGAAACATTTTCAAACTCACCATACAAATTTCATTTTAGGTTTGATCACATTTTCACAATTATCTTTGATTTAGGGTTCATAAAATTCCATTTTTCTAACCCTAACTTGAAAAAATAATTTCTGCCTAACCATGAAGACTTTGAAGTTGATTCTTTTTTCATTGTTTCACATATTGCATATAGTTTCTAGGCTATTTATCTCATATTTTTGCATTGCATTTTCAATTTGATTTGCATTTTCCCTTTAGAAAAACCCAAAAACCCTAGTTAACTTAGAAATTCATAACTCCCTCTAGGTTTAGCTTCTGACCTTCTCCTTTGGGTAGTGATCTTGTGTATGATTAGGGTTTGTTTGAGTTCAATTTCAATTTTTTATCATGAGGTTTGCTTCTGTTTTGGTCATATGCATCAGCTAGAGACGGCGGTTTCAAATGTCAATACTAGTCATGGACTAGGGTTCACCGATGCTGATCTAACTACGGAGGGACGTAACCACAATAAGGCTTTACATATCACCTTGGAGTGTAAATGTGTTGTTCTTTCTCATGTCTTGGTTGACACTGGGTCCTCACTCAATGTTCTTCCAAAGAAAGCCTTATTCAAGATGGAATATGATGGTCTTGCACTTCGTCCGAGTAACCTGGTTGTGAGAGCCTTCGAAGGTTCTAAGAGATCGGTTCTTGGAGAAATTGAGCTTCCTGTGGTAATTGGCCCACAGATCTTCAAAACTATCTTCTATGTGATGGACATTCAGCCAGCCTATAGGTGTTTGTTGGGTCGACCCTGGATTCATCTCGCTGGCGCCGTAACGTCGACCCTTCACCAGAAGTTAAAATACGAGTGGGAGGGCCAAGTTATCACTATCTGTGGAGAAGATGACATATTCTTCAGTCATCTGGCCACTTATAAGTACATTGAGATGGATGGGGAGATCCATGAGACGATGAGTCAGGGTTTTGAGGCCCTCAATGTCAATAAAGCAACAACTGAAGTGTCTGGTACTTCAATCTCTTCTTACAAGCAAGCTCAGAAGGTTGTGGAAGATGGGAATGCCCAAGGCTGAGGCAAGCTACTGCAAGTTCAGATCAAGGAAGACAAGTTCGGTTTGGGTTACAGACCATCTTGACTGGTCTAAGAGGAGGCTGCTGAAGCTCCCAAATTTGTGAGTGGGGGAATTCTGACCCCAGATGCAATCAACAATGTGGAAGACGAGGCTGAAAGCGACTTCAACCTGGAAAGTTGGATTCGTCCAAGAGTCCCAGGCCAGCAAGTCCTCAACTGGTCTTCCCAGGAAATTATAAGGGTTACTGCTACAAAGTAATTATTATTTCCTATTTAAGCATGCATCTTGCCCAAGGTGTCAGGACTCATTTTGTAATAGGGTCATATATGTATTTTGTGCAAATGAATGATTAATGAACAATGGACATCTTTTGCAAACAATCTTTTCGCTCACTGTCTTTTCATTTTTGTTATTTTCACACAAAACAATAAATGGCAACGTTTTTCTCGATAAAAAGCTTCATTCACTTTTTCTAAATAAGATAAAATCAATCACTAAAATGAACAAATCTCAACCCTTACAGAGATAATCCTCCAGATTGCACCAACAACGACACTGCTATGACCTCGTATGACTTCGATAATCCGATTAATCAAGCAGATGAAGGGGTTGATGAAAACTATGATTTGCCTGAGGAATTGGCCATGTTATTGAGACAAGAGGAAAAAGTGATTGCTCCTCATCAGGAGGAAGTTGAAACTGTCAATCTTGGTACCAAGGAAGATGTGAAAGAGGTGAAGATCGGGGCCAGTCTGCAAGCTTCAGTAAAAGAACAACTTATCAGTATGATGCGGGAATACGTCAACGTCTTTGCTTGGTCCTATCAAGATATGCCAGATCTAGATACGGATATTGTCATGCACAGGTTTCCATTGAAAGAAGATTGTCCGCCAGTAAAATAGAAGTTGCGTTGTACTCGCCCAGATATGGCCATGAAAATCAAAGAAGAAGTACAAAAGCAGTGGGACGCCGGTTTTCTTGTTGTAACTAGTTACCCGCCTTGGGTTGCTAACATTGTACCCATACCTAAGAAGGATGGCAAGGTGCGTATGTGTGTGGATTACCGGGATTTGAACAGAGCTAGCTCGAAGGACGATTTCCCATTAACTCACATTGATGTATTGGTAGACAACACGACTCAATTCTCGGTATTTTTCTTTATGGATGGATTTTCTGGATACAATTAGATCAAGATGTCGCCAGAATACATGGAGAAGACAACATTCATCACACCCTAGGGAACGTTCTGCTACAAAATAATGTCGTTTGGTCTGAAGAACGCCAGTGCAACTTATCAACGGGCTATGGTAACATTATTCCATGATATGTTCCATAAAGAAATCGAGTGCTATGTGGATGACATGATTGCCAAGTCCCTTACAGAGGAAGAGCATTTGGTGAATTTGTTGAAACTGTTCAAGCGCCTGAGGAAGTATCAGTTGAAGTTGAACCCCAACAAATTCACATTCGGGGTACGTTCTGGTAAGCTGTTGGGCTTTATTGTAAGCGGAAAAAGGATTGAGGTTGATCCCGATAAAGTCAAAGCTATTTAGGAGATGCCTGCACCTAAGACTGAGAAAGAAGTTCAAGGGTTCTTAGGAAGATTGAACTACATCTCAAGGTTCATATCTCATCTCACTACAACCTGCGAACCCTTGTTCAAGCTGTTAAGAAAAGAGCAAACAATCAGGTGGAACGATGATTGTCAGAGAGCTTTTGACAAAATCAAAGAATATCTGCAAGAACCTTCGATTCTCATGCCTCCATTTGAAGGAAGATCTCTAATCATGTACCTGACAGTATTAGAAGAGTCAATGGGGTGTGTGTTGGGCCAGCATGACGAGTCTAGTCGAAAAGAATATGCAATATACTACCTAAGCAAAAAGTTTACCGACTGTGAACAACCTTATTCACTGCTCTAGAAAACTTGATGTGCTTTAGCATGGGCTGCCCGCTGACTAAGACAGTATATGTTGACTCATACTACCTTATTGATCTCGAAGATGGATCCAGTCAAGTACATATTTGAGAAACCAGCACTTACCGGAAGGGTTGCAAGATGGCAAATGATTCTAACAGAATATGACATTCAGTACACCTCTCAGAAAGGCATCAAGGGCAGTGTATTGTATGACTATCTGGCTGAGCAACCAATTAATGATTACCAGCCTATGATATTTGACTTCCCTGATAAAGACATTATGTTCTTAAAAGCAAAATATTGTGAAGAGCCTATTCACACTGAAGGGTCTGACCCAGAAGAAGCATGGACTATGATGTTCGATGGGGTAGTTAATTACAACGGTCGTGGGGTTGGCGCAGTGCTTATTACACCTAAAGGCGTTCATATGCCTTTCTCAGCAAGGCTCACCTTTGCCTGCACTAACAATGAAGCAGAATACGAAGCTTGTATCATGGGTCTTTAGGAAGCCATTGACCTCAGGATCAAAACCTTGAATGTATTTGGAGATTCATCTTTGGTAATCAACCAGACCAACGACAAGTGGTACACTCATCTGGAGCATCTGATTTCATACCGTGACTATACGAGGAGATTATTGACCTTCTTCACGAAAATTAAGCTTGAATAGATCCCTCGAGATGAGAATCAGTTTGCAGACGCTTTGGCTACCATCGCATCCATGATCAGAGTACAAGCTGCAAATTATGTACCTCAGATTTTGGTATCCAAGTTGGACAGACCGACATATGTATTCTCTGTGGACACTGTTACTAACAACAAGCCTTGGTACCATGACATCAAATGCTTCTTGGAAACTCAGACATACCCACCTGGGGCATCGTCAAATGATAAGAAGACGTTAAGAAGGCTAACCGGTAGTTTCTTCCTCAATACTGATGGGTCTTTGTACAAGCGAAACTTCGACATGGTCTTGCTCAGATGTGTTTACAAGAAGGAAGCAGACCTACTGATGCACGAAGTACATGAAGGTTCTTTCGGTACCCATGCTGGAGGACATGCTGGAGGACATGCAATGGCAAAGAAGTTATTAAGATCGGGTTACTATTGGATCACAATGGATGCAGACTGTTGTGCCTACGCCAAAAAATGCCACAAATGCCATATCTATGGAGATAAAGTGCATGTGCCTCCGAATCCTTTGAATGTAATGTCTTCACCTTGGCCCTTCGCCATGTAGGGCATTGATATGATTGGAAAGATTGAACCGACTGCTTCAAATGGTCACAGATTCATCCTGGTAGCCATTTATTACTTCACCAAATGGGTTGAAGCAGCTTCGTATGCAAATGACACCAGGAAACTGGTAGCTCGATTTCTGAAAAGGGATATCATCTGTCGATATGGAGTTCCCGAGCGAATCATTACTGATAATGGTTCCAATTTGAACAACAAGATGATGGCAGAACTTTGTCGGGACTTCAAAATTCGACATCACAACTCTTCTCCTTACAGGCCAAAGATGAATGGCGCTGTTGAGGCAACTAACAAATATATCAAGAAGATTGTGCAGAAGATGGTAGTCACCTACAAAGACTGGCACAAAATGCTACCATTTGCCTTGCATGGGTATCGAACCTCTATCAGAACATCTATTGGGGCAACACCTTATCAACTTGTGTACGGTATGGAATTTGTCCTACTTGTTTAAGTTGAGAGCTTGTTCAAGTGGGAGAGCTTGTTCTGAAAAGACTTCTTCCTCCTCATACCGACCACAGGGGAAAATGGACACCAATCTACGAAGGCCCATTCATAGTAAAGAAAGTGTTCTCCGGTGGAGCACTGATGCTCACTACTATAGATGGAGAAGATTTCTTATCTCCTGTGAATTCAGATGCAGTTAAAAAATACTTCGTATAAAAGACCCGCTGGACATAAAAACAGAATGTAAGTCCAGGCAAAAATAGGGCATCCCGGTGAGTCAAAAACAGAATAAAAGACTCAGGAAAAAGTTAGGGAAAAATTAGAAAGAAAAAAAAGTGTACACCCGCTGAGTTGAAAAGCCACATCGGACAGCTCAGGCAAAAATGGGTATCCCAGTGGATTGAAAACCCGAAAGGGCGATCCACATAAAATCAGGGAATAAGCGAACAACTGCATTCTAAATTCGTCTGTATCGCTCGCGACATGGAAAGCTTTGATAAAGCATCATTCATAATCAACCTTCTTCAGAAATCAAGATAAGAAGAACGTCAGGGTCATACAGGTCATAGAAAGGGAAGCTCACTGGAGTGTCAACTTCAAACAGTACCAACACTTTTATTTTCTCAATTTTACAACAATCTCCTCCTTTCAGGGATTCGCTCCTTTCACTGTACTTGCCTATTCAAGGCACACAAATCAATAAAATCAGAATATTCAGTCACACTTTGTTTTGCACATTTTATTTTTGTTTGCAAAATGTCCAAAGTTCATAATACAACACTTGCATGAAAACATATAAGTCATTTTCAATATATGCTTGAAGGAAATTTGCACTCTTGAGTAAATCTAACTCCTATGACGGAATCCGGTTGAGGATGCCTCGGGACACTTGTGCGTTTCTGTTTAACAGGTTGCAGATACTCAAGGCAGACGATCCTTCACAGCATGGGGCATATCAAGCATCATATCCCCAGCCAAGTCAGCAATCACCTCTTCAGCAAGAGTTTTCCCCCATGAAGCTGTTATCCCCACAGAGGACCCCTCGAGAAACTCATTAAATCCCCAGCGTGTCGCTTGGATGAAAGAGTTGCAACGAATTACCTCCCTGAAGTTCCCTCCCCAAGCAGGATCTCCCGAGCAATGCCTGACAGCTTTTCCCCAGCAAAGTAGCCAGGAACTTTATATTCCCCATCAGAGTTTCCAGGATTTTCTCATCCTCAGCAAAGTTGGTAGAATCGATTTCCTGCAGAGTTTCTTGTTTCTCCCCAGTAGAGCAATGCCTGAAATACTATTCCCCAGTAGAGTTGCCGAAGCCTCCTTAAACCCAGCATGAGTTCTTCAACAGTAGCTTCCCCGACCGGGATCCCCACAAATTTCTTCCCCCGGAGCGCCACATATTTTATAGAAAGGTCATTCAGTGATCCTCTCTCCCCACAGATCGGCCAATGATCTCTTTCCCCAGCGGAGTTCCCCTTCCAGACAGATCGCTCAGAGATCTTTCTCTCCGTAGGATCCGGATCTCGGATCAGTTCTCTCATTTTGCATAATCATAGCATTCACATCATTTTCCCCACACAAAGTGTAGCATTCTGTCTAATAGGGAGCATTACGGCAAAAATCAAACATTCGCATGATCATAAGCCAAGTTCGAGCCAATCACCTGCAAACAAAAGAATCACTTCACCAGTAATATACAAAATTTATCCCCGTAGACAAAGCCAAAATACTTTTTAAACTCTCAATACATATACTTGTTCATACTTACATATTCTTTTTGACACTCGCCCATGTCGTACTTCCCCAGCAAGTCTAACACTCGTCCGTATCCCTTGCTCAATCTTTTCGACACTCGTCCGTGTCTTGCACACATATCCTCCAACAGGTCAAACACCTGTACATACTTATACAGAATCTCGGATGCTCGTCCGTATCTTGTATATATCACCTCCTCAACAGATCAAATAATCGTCCGTGTTCCTTGCTTAATCGATTTATACTCGTCTGTATCATCATCCTTAAACACGTGTCAACATTTTCTTCTATCGATACCCGTCTGTATCATGGTCCTAAGGATGCTCGTTCGCATCTTTAGTCTATACACACTGTCAAACACTTATACCTTTTATTTTCAAAGCGTAAGCACTCGTTCGTGTTTACCATTCCCCAGAAGTCACCAACAAAACAACCCTTCTATCCGGCATTCGTCCTATGTCGTGATATGTTCGGTAGGCGTCCCCTGCCAGGTGATCGTCCTTCAAGTTTTGATGACCGTCCCTCATCATTTTATCTGATGGTTGTCCCCGTCGTTGAACCTCTTATCCGACATTCGTCATATGTCGTGATCTTTTCGGCAGCCGCACCCTGCCAAGTGATCTTCCTTCACCTTTGGATGACCGTCCCTCATCCTTTCCCCAATGGAGTCCCCATTGTTAGAAATTTTTATCCGGTATTCGTCCCATGTCGCGATATCTTTTTAGCAGCCGTCCCCTGCTAGGTAATCGTCCTTCACCTTGTGATTATTGTCCCTCATCATTTATCCGATGGCCGCCCCCATCATTGATCTTTGTTATTCGACATTCGTCCTATGTCGAGATAATCCCCAAGAGCACCCGTACCTTGCTAGGTGATCGTCCTTCACCTTTTGATGATCGTCCTTCATCATGCTTATCCGATGGTCGTCCCCATCGTTGATCTTTTCTATCCGGCATTCGTCTTATGTCATGATATTTTCAGCAGCTGTCTGTAACACGGTGGGAGAACTGACTTTTACTCATGTTGCGGATAGCAAGAGTCGCCACCGACTTTTATTTTATCCATAAGGAAATGACATAAAAGAACAGGAAAGACCTATTTTAAAAGACTTGAGTTCGGGGGGTAGGTTATACAAAGGGAAGGTGTTAGCACCCTTTATATCCATGGTTATCCATGGGCTCTTAGTTACTCAACTCACTTAAATTGTTTTTGAAATGTGTAGTGTGTGATTAGAAATTTTCTAAGTACTTTGAAATGATCCTCGTATTGATGTATACAAAGTCTTGTTTGAAAATGTTTTGAAAATACTGTGAGGTGTGAAAAGTATTTTTGAAGAGTGAGCAAGTAACTATGAGGTACCTACCCTAGACTAAGTCATTCATGTTCTTATATGTCCTTTCAAGGGTAAGACTATCCCTATTATTAAGGAATAGGTAGTCATTACCTTGGATTTGTTAAGGAACAAGCGTAGGGTCATCGTATGGTCATAGAAGGCAACTTAAGGGATGTCTTTAGCAATTCGTAGGGACTATCATCATTTATTCGAAGGGACAAGATCATTATTCCGTAGGCAACCTCGGAGGGACTTGATCTTTTAAACTGTAGGGACTTGATGATCTTATGAAGGGACTTTGCTTAAGACACCCCTATATTCGAGGGACTTGACCATATTATTTTAAGGCAACTGAGAGGGGTAACCTAGGAAGTGCACGATGGCGATCAAAGATCGACTTACGTGTGTGAGTGTTTATATTCAATTATTTATCTTATTTAAATTAATTTTCTAGATTATTTTTAATCACATATAAGTTATACACACCCTAAGATTACTAACCATACAATAAAATATTTACAAAATATAATAAAGATAGAAAATAAACCTACAAGTATTAAATGGCTTTAGCAGATACATAATAATCAAATAAAAATAATAATAATAAATATAATAAGAATAATAAACAATAATAAAATATTAGCAATAATAATAGCAATAATAATAATGATAAAATTAATAAATAAAGAAATCAAAATTAAAATTTTAAAAGACAAATTATTTTTAAGTTAAATAAATATTATAAGTTTTTTAGAGATTAATTAAGAAAATATAACAAATTTAATAATAATAAGCAAAATATTAAATTATTTACATAATAATAAAAATAAAGATTAATATATTAATTAGGGTTTAGAAAAAATAAAGTAAATTTTAGGGTTAATAGAAAAATTAGGGTTGGTATTTTAATTAAGAAAATTAGGGTTAATAATTTAGGTTTAAGAAATTAATTAAGATTTAAATAAATTATTTACAAATTATATATAATGAAATTTATATACAAAATTATTTATGAAATTAATTAAAATGACTAATCAAGAAAAATTATGAGATTAATGAAAATATAAAGTTTAATTATTATTTTAAATAAAATTAATAGTTTAATATTAAATAAATTAACTAATATTTAATTATATAAAATAAATAAATAAGTGGTAAAAAGAAAGGTGGGGAGGCTTGGTTTTGATCCCAGCCCCCCCCCCCCCCCCCCCCTTACCAGAACGAAGTCCTTGCCATTGGGCTAGCGCACGCTAGTGTGCATATGTTGGGCAACAATCATTGTATTTTAAACCTGAAAATCAAATGAAAATTAACCAAAAAAAATTGACAAACCCAGGATTCGAACCCAGGTTCGCTGCTTCCCATACGCGCCTCTTTTACCACTGGACCAAGCAACATTAATTGAAACAAAATAGAAACCAATCAATAAAAAGAATAATCAAATTCTGAAATTCTGATTGGCGCCTTTGAACTTCATCTTCTTTCTTTTACCTGCGCAAATACCTGCGAATTTATTCACAATTTTTCCTGCGAATTTCTTATATTAAGAACCTGCGAAAATCATATCATTCATAATATGTAAAATTTCATCAAATTAAATACATATGCATGATCCTTGTAACGTATACAGTCCAACCATGGGCTTCAAATACATTTATATGACCTGAATAAAGAACCCCCAAATCGTGACCTTAAACCCTAACCATGGCATAACTTGATCCAGGCCACGAAACTCAAATCTAATTATCCAGACAGCTTCACCACATCAAAACAAGTCAAGTTAGATAATCAAAATCAATAAACAACACACAAATTCGTGGAATCGAAAACAAGAGTTCAAGAACATTATTTGATTCGGTTTGGGTAATTGGACGCGTTTTAGATGATGTAAATGATGCAATGATGTTCAATGATCATCAAGGAATGCTTTGCCGCCCTTAAATCACCTGAAAAACAACAAAACTCAAGAATCTGAATTTGACTTTTTCTTTGATTTTTTGAAAGTTGAAAGTTGTCTTTGGCTGCCTCAAATTCGTCCCTTTTGCTTGCAGCTTGTTTGTGTATATGTAAGGAACAAAATTAGGTCAAGTTATGGGCTTTTTTAGTTCATGGATTTTGGTTACTTGAAGTTGAAGAAATCATATCACCATAAATGCCCAAAATTCAAATATACTCTTGCTAACTTTGTCTTGCACCAATTTTTAATGTATCCAATCAGTTTAAATGGTGTTTATAAGTTTCTAGAACAAGAATCAAATCTAAATATTGAGTTTTCATATTTTATTTTGATTTAAATTTATTTTTAATGAATAAAATCAAAATAAATATAAAATAAATTATAAAAATCTGAATAAATGAGACTTGGGTCGTGCATGAGGTCATGGTAAAGATTGGATCACAAAATTGCAAGCCCATGTGGAAAGAATTGGTTTTAAGACCCCATTTGCTCAATATACCTCTAAAAAAATTCCCAACTTTGAAAAGGCACAAATCCCTTAAATTTTAAGGCTATGAAGGTGTTCTTGTACATTTTGGAAAGCTTAAAGAGTCCTCTAACCAACCTCTTTGGTCTCATGTCCATATCCTTTACCATTTTCAAATTATGCCCTTTGGAAGATGTTGACTTTTTGTTGACTTTTAAAATGACCTATAATGTTTTAGATCATACCTTCCAAATGAAGCATTTTTGGGATTGGCTTGTGAGACACAAAGTTTTAGAGAATTCAATTTCCTTCAAAATGAGCTTTGGATGGGAAATATTTGATGTAGCATGTGAAAGTTATGGCTGGTCAAAGTTCAGTTGACTTTTCCTATGAAAACCCTAATTTAGAAACTGCTGATTCTTGATGATCTGAAACTTCCTTGATGAATCATGATCAACCCTAGATCAAATGATGAATTTTACTTCATAAAATTGATGTTGGCAAAAAATCATGAAGTTTGACTTTAGTTTGATCACAATTGACCTCAGTTTGACGTTTTAACTGCTTTGACTGATATTTGCATATCTGATCATCTGATTGAGCAAACCTTTTGGAAAAGCCTTGAAACCTGTCATAGGGATTCTTGAAAACATATAGGATGCTATGAATCTCACTTGAAGCCTTGGAAGTCCATTTAGCCTGATGAAATCCAAAACCCTAGTTTAGGATGCATTGCTTAGGAGGATGCTTTGTCTGAGGGAATTGTCAAACTTTCTGACTAACTGTGAACCTTGTGAACTTTGTGAACCTCTTGGGACACCTTGGTACATAATGTCTTGTCTAGGGGAGGGCAAATTTTGGGGTGCAACAGCTGTCCCAATTCAATTTTCTGAAACCTGAGGAGTTAGATTGACCTGTATGCCATTCGTGACTTGGAAGGTTGAAGGGGATTGAACACAAAAGCCCAAAAATGTGCACTCGCCGGTGTGTAAATTAACACTGCTAATTGATTGTATATGCTGGAGTGGGCTTAAAGATGCCACTCAGAGGAATTGGAGATGGGCTTATAGATGACATCCATAATATCAGAAGGTGATAGTATCTTTATTATGTCACTGGATATCAGTACTAGGTCTTCGTATAGGCCGTCTCTGAATCATTCCTGTAACATGGTTTGAGTTGAATGTCAGCACTAGATCTTCGTATAGATCGGCTCTGAACCATCTTTAGGAACATCCTTTAATTTAAGCATCAAAATCAAATCTTCGTGGCGATCTTTTCTGAATTGCTTTTGGTAATATCTTGGGCTAAGTACAAGATCTTCGTATCGATCATTTATGTACCATCCCACAGATAAACTGTTGCATAGACCATTAGAAATAAATCTTCGTATCGATTATCTCTTCTGGAAATATCCCGGATTAGGTAATAGATCTTCGTATAGACCATTTACATACCTTCCCAAGGACAAAAAGAATATCAGGATTAAATTTTCGTGGCGATTATCCCTGAACTTCTTCTGAAAGAATCTCTTGGATTAAGTGCTAGATCTTCGTATAGATCATTTACACACTATCCTAAAGATAGTTGACCGTCAGAAATAAATCTTCGTAACGATTATCTCCTCTGGAAATATCCTAGATTAAGCACTAGATCTTCGTATAGATCATTTATGTACCCTTCCCAAGGACAACTTGAGCATCAGGATTAAATCTTCGTAGCCATTACTCCTGAATTGCTTCTGGTAATGTCCTGGACTGAACACTAGGTCTTCGTATAGACCATTTATGTGCCATCTCAAGGACAACTTGTATTGATCATCAGAAATGAATCTTCGTAGCGATTGTCTCTGAATTGTTTGATAGTGTTTATCTGCCTGCAACTATCCTGAAAAGAAAAAGTTAGTTTATGCAAGATTATTTAATGGATGCATATATGGTATGATGCTCTTAAGTAAGAATGTCATATGGATTATGGATGCGTATTCTATGATATGATGTAAATGATGTATGTATGAATCACGTAGCCTGAAGTGTCTGGGTATCTCTGTATAACAACTGCTGGCTGGGGAAGATAAATCACGGTTCGTTACTGAGGAATATGAGGACTTCGTTCCTGTTTTGTTTAATAATATGGTACTCAGAACCTCCCGTCTTTGTTCGTCGTGCTTTTTATTGAAGGAATAAGTTCCTGAATACCCTGACTGAGGATAAAAGAGATGGACATAGATCTGGGAGACTTAATTCTTCGGAGGATATGAAAATGCTTGAAGACTTCGTCGAGTGGGAATTATAAGATATTACTGTATGGATATCCGTAAAGATTACCCTGTGGGGATGAACCGGCGAAGCTTCGTTGAATCCCTACCTTCATTCGTCCTTAGTAAATACTATTACTGCATTTCATGCATTTCTGGTAAACATCACTCATATTCAAAAGCATACATACATTCAAACACAACCAATGGACGTTTTCGCTTAAGTAAACAGGGGAAAAGTAAACTTGGATTAAAACATGAGACTTTATTTATTTAGAAAGTAGCTTATACACATGCAAGTTTGTACAAGGAGACAGAAATCCTAGTAAGAGGAATTCGTCATAAAAGTTTTACAAAAACAAAGAAAATCAGCTATGTGAAAAATAATCCTATTGAGTTTCAATTCCACTATTGCCATTATCTTCAAGTATCTCATCTTTTGCTGTCGAGATGGAAATGATTGGATTGATCTTTATCTATTTGAACTTGATCCAGGTAGCACAAATAGTTGGAGTTACACGAGTGATCCAACGAGACATAGCCATACGCTTTAATCCCTAACTTTTGCCTGGATTGCCTTTTCAGGTTTTCAATCCACCGGGATACCCATTTTTGCCCAAGCCTCCCTTTCGGGGTTTCGACTTGTCGGGTGTACAATCTTTTATATATATATATCCCTAATTTTTGCCCGAAACCTTTTGGTTCGCCGGGATGCCCTTATTTTTGCCTAGGCCAGTCAACCTAGCGGGTCTCTTTTTATGCGTAGTATTTTTTAACTATGTCTGCGTTTACGGGCTGTGGGAAATCTTCACCATCCATAGTGGTAAGCATCATGGCACCTCCTGAAAATACCCTTTTGACTACAAATGGTCCTTCATATGTAGGAGTCCATTTGCCCCTAGGATCACCCTGTGGTAATATGATATGCTTGATTACCAAGTCTCCAATCTGATATACCTTTTGCTTAACCTTCTTATTAAAAGCTTTGATCATCCGTTTCTGGTACATCTGACCGTGACAAACAACTGCCAACCTTTTCTCATCAATCAAATTTATCTGGTCAAGTAGAGTTTGAATCCACTTATCTTCATCCAAGCCTGCATCCTTCATGATTCTTAAGGAGGGAATCTGAACTTCAATGGGTAGAACTGTTTCCATACCATAGACTAAGGAGAATGGGGTTTCCCCTGTTGAAGTACGTATTGTAGTACGATAACCATGAAGAGAAAATGGTAGCAACTCATGCCAATCCTTATAAGTAACAGTCATCTTCTGTAGAATCTTCTTGATGTTCTTATTAGTAGCTTCTACTCCACCATTCATCTTTGGACAATACGGAGAAGAGTTATGATGCTTAATCTTGAACTGTGTGCAGAGGTCAGTAATCATAGTGTTGTTCAGATTTGAGCCATTATCTGTGATAATCCTTTCAGGGATGTCATACCTACATATGATATTATTCTTAATGAATCGAGCCACAACATTCTTAGTGACAGATGCAAATGAGGTTGCCTCCACCCACTTTGTAAAGTAATCAATAACAACAAGGATGAAACTATGCCCATTGGAAGCAGTAGGCTTGATCTCCCCAATCATATCAATGCCCCACATGGCAAAAGGCAAAGGAGCAGTCAACACATTCAACGGAATTGGAGGTACATGCACCTTATCAGCATAAATCTGACACTTGTGACATGTTTTGGAATGTTGATAGCAGTCAGCTTCCATGGTAGACCAATAGTAACCTGCTCTTAATAACTTCTTTGCCATGGTATGACCACTATAATGAGTTCCAAAGATCCCATCATGCATGTCTTCCATAATCTCTGTTGCTTCCTTCTTATCCACACAACGAAGCAAAGTCGAATCATGATTGCGCTTGTAAAAAATTCCATTACTCAAGAAGAACTTAGCAAAAAACCTCCTCAGAAACTTCTTATCATTGACAGATGCCCCTTCAGGGAACTCCTGAGCTTCAAGATACCTTTTCACTTAATAGAAATAAGGCTTTCCCTCTACTCCTTCAGTATCAATCTCATTACAATATGCAGGCTTCTCAAATCTATCAATAGTGATTCTGGGAGCTTCATCATCCCAACTAATCTCAAACATAGATGCCATGGTGGCTAAAGCGTCTGCCAACTGATTCTCTCCTCGTGGAATATGTACAAAGGTAATCTCTTCAAAGTACGGGATCAAAGACAACACATGCTCTCTGTAAGGAATGAGATTTGGGTGCTTGGTATCCCAATCTCCTTTAATCTGACTGACAACCAGGGCTGAATCTCCATATACATCCAGAAACTGAATCTTCATCTCAATGGCAGCTTTGATACCCATGATACATGCCTCATATTCAGCCATGTTATTGGTACAATAGAAGCAAAGTCTAGCAGTAATTGGGGTATGACAACCTTCCGGGGAAATGATCACAACACCAACACCATTACCAAGCGCATTAGAAGCTCCATCAAAAACCATAGTCCATTGGGATCCCTGTTCAGGTTCGTCATATTGTCTAGTTTCTTTGGTAATAATCATAATGTCTTCATCCGGGAACTCAAAATTCATAGACTGATAATCATCCACTGCCTGATGAGCCAAATGATTAGCTACCACATTGCCCTTAATTGCCTTCTGAGTGGTGTACTGTATATCATATTCTGTTAAAATCATTTTCCATCTCTCTATTTGTCCAGAGAGAGCAGGTTTCTCAAATATGTACTTGATTGGATCCATCTTTGAAATCAAAAAGGTAGTATGAGTCAACATATACTGTCTTAGTCGGCGAGCAGCCCATGCCAAAGCGCAACAAGTTTTCTCGAGCAGTGAGTATCTTGTTTCACAGTCGGTAAACTTTTTGCTAAGGTAGTATATTGCCTGCTCTTTTCGACAAAACTCGTCATGTTGGCCCAACACACACCCCATTGAGTTGTCTAATACTGTTAAGTACATAATCAAGGGTCTTCCATCAACTGGTGGCATCAAAATTGGAGGTTCTTAGAGGTATTTCTTGATCTCATCAAAGGCTACCTGGCACTCATCATTCCATTTCATTAACTGATCTTTCTTCAAAAACTTAAAGATTGGCTCACAGGCAGTTAACTGGAAAATAAATCTTGCAATGTAATTCAGTCGTCCCAAAAAACCTCTGACTTCCTTCTCAGTACAGGGAGCAGGCATCTCTTGTATAGATTTTACCTTTGCAGCATCCACTTCAATACCTTTTCCACTGACAATGAAACCCAGGAGTTTACCAGACCTAACTCCAAAAGTACACTTATTTGGATTCAATCTCAGTTTATACTTCTTCAATCTCCCAAACAACTTGCACAGATGATCAAGGTGTTGTTCCTCATTCTGGGACCTGGCTATCATATCATCCACATATACCTCTATCTCATGGTGAATCATGTCATGAAACAAAGCCACCATAGCACGCTGATATGTTTCCCCAGCATTCTTCAAACCAAATGGCATTACCTTATAAATAAAGGTGCCCCATTGTGTAACAAATGTAGTCTTCTCCATATCTTCTGGTGCCATCTTAATCTGATTATAACTAGAGAAACCATCCATGAAAGAGAATACCTTATGCTGAGCAGTGTTGTCTACCAAAACATCAATATGTGGAAGTGGAAAGTCATCTTTAGGACTGGCTTTGTTCAAATCCATGTAATCCACGCACATGCGTACCTTACCATCCTTCTTAGGTACTGGTACCACGTTTGCAACCCATTGAGGATAAGAAGTCACAGCTAAGAACCCTGCATTGAATTGTTTCATCACTTCTGCCTTAATCTTTTCTCACATTTCAGGACGCATGCGACGAACCTTTTGCTTCTTCGGATGACAGTCTTCTTTTACCGGCAGACGGTGAATCACAATGTCAGTATCCAACCCTGGCATATCTTCATACGACCAAGCAAAGATCTCCACATAATCACGTAACATCTGGATTAATCTGTTCTTAACACCATCTTCTAATTCAGCCCCTATCTTGACCTTTTTCCTATTTTCCTCAGTTCCCAGATTCACAACTTCGATTGGATCTTCGTGTGGCTATATAGCTTTCTCTTCTTGTTGTAACAACCTAGAAAGCTCTACAGGTACTTCACAATCTTTCTCCTTTCCATCTTCAGCTTGATAGATCGGATTCTCGAAATTATAATTGACAATAGTAGAACTGTTATCAACAGGATCCAAAGTGGATGAGGAACTGTATTTTAGTTATGTGGGTGTGTGTAAGAACGCATAGCTGATAAAACAGAAATAATAATAACAGAAAGACAAAGAGCATAATATTTACGTAAACGAAACGTCCATTGATTTTTATTGAATGAAGTATGCAAATGAAATGACATCCCGAAACAAGCATACCATTGTGCCCCGGGTAAGACACAAGGCTTAAAAGGTTTTATTGTTCGAAATTACAAACTTAAAACAGAACACAATAATAGTATTTACTCCTGACTAAAGGAGATAGAAATAATATCTTCAGCCTTCCAATTGTTGAGCCCATCACCCATGGTAGGAAAGATCCAATCATCCAGGTTGTAGTCTTTATCATGGTCACCCACATCATTGATTTGATCTCTTATGACCCCTTGATTAGTGATACGAACAGCACGAGCACGACGAACAGTCCTCTGAGATTCTGCAGAGAAACCCAAACCAAACTTGTCAGACTTGTAAGGGATGTTGGGAAGCTGACCCCAGATAGAAGAACCACCTTTTTCAACCACAGCCTTAGGATCTTTGAGGGAGGCCATTGCAGGAGGTATTCTAGTAACCACAGGAGCTCTTTCAGAAGCAGGGACAGACTGAGGAACAGGAGCAGAGCAAGGAACAACTTCAAATGTTTGACACGGAGTTTCAACCATTTCACCCTTCATTTCTACATATTTGAAAGTATTCACATGGCTAACCATGTACTCTTCTTCGCCATAGACAGTGACAATTTTGTTTTTCACCAGATATTTCAATTTCTGATGCAAGGTGGAAGTCACAGCACCTGCCCCATGGATCCAGGGGCGCCCAAGCAAACAAGAATACGCAGGATGAATATCCATCACATAGAAAGTAGAGTTGAAGACTTGAGAGCCTACTTTGATCGGGAGGTCTACTTCTCCATGTACCACTCTTCTTGAACCATCAAAGGCCCTCACCACTACATTACTTGGTCTTAACACAACATCTTCAGGATTGAGCTTATCCAGAACCTCTTTAGGGAGCACATTTAATGAAGAACCATTGTCCACTAGTACATGAGACAAAGTAGTGCCCCTACATTCAATGGAGATATGCAGAGCTCTGTTATGATTTCTCTTGGCAGGAGTCAGATCTGCATCAGAAAAACCCAGCCCATTATCACTAGTCAGATGTGCAACACAATTCTCAAATTGATCCACAAAAATTTCATTTGGCACATGAGCAGTCTTTAGGAACTTGATTAAGGCTTTAGCATGGGCCTCAGAACACAACAACAAAGATAACATGGAGATTTTGGAGGGAGTATGCCCCAACTGGTCAACAATATCATAATCACTTTTGCAAATGATCTTCAGTACTTCTTCCATCTATTTAGAAAGATTTTCAGAAGTTGGTGACTCAGGTTACACAGGTTCAATCACAGGACCTTTGCCCCGAGCATCAGTACTTGGCTCAGAATTAGAGGTATGAGTTGGTGTAACTTCACTTTTAGAGGTATCTTGAGGGGAGAAGATTCTTCCACTTCTGGTGATCTTACTAGATCCAGCAATGTTGTCCACATCAAGACTAACATCAGTAACAGGTGCATCAGTCAAAGGTTCTTATTTGACACCACATATATAAACATCAGATCCATAATTCCAGGGTATAGCTTTATCAGAAGTATAAGCAACAGGGCAAGGAGTGGTGATGATCATGGGAGCCACTCTAGCTTCAGCAACAGTCTTCATAGGGCCTTTAGTAGTAATCCTGACAGGACCTTTAAAGGTGATCCTGACAGGACCTTTGGAGGTAATCTTTACTGGTATTTATCAACCATAGCTACATCTTCAAGCTTTGTGTTTCGAGTAAGATGTTCACACATACTTTCCACATAAGGAGTCCTCTCAAACAATATAGTGTAATTGTCCATGAGGCGTTGAATACCATCCTTCAACTTCCAGCAGCTATCAGGTTTATAAGCACAATAAAAACAATCTTCCTTGCAACCTGGAAAGAATCCAGCCTGCACCAGCTTCTTCTTGATAATGGATAGAGGAGTAGTCAAATCTGTTACTAAGGAAACATAAGAAACTTCATCAACAACATTAACAGTCTTCTCATGAATTGGCATAGGAGCAGTGATCACATTTGGGGTCCCAGGAGGGTCAAATTAAATTTCCCCAGCTTCTATCATGTCTTGAATCTTGTTTTTGAACACCCAGCAGTTGTTGGTGTCATGTCCCAGACTATTAGAATGATATGCACATCTTGCATTAGGATTGTACCGAGGCGAGGATGTATTAGGATTCTGAGGAGGATCCCTTAAAGTAATTAACTCCCCTTTCAACATGTGTTGCAAGGCTTGGGCCAGTGACATGTTGATCTTGGTGAACTATCTTCTAGGCTTCTGTTGATTGTTCTGTTGTTGCTCTGGTGCTGTAGGGATATGATTGGAGATGTGAACTGCTCCTACAGATTGGTGATTCTTGTTACGGCTATGTTGACCATACACAACATTAGACTCCTTCTTTCCACTAGGGGGCTTCTTAGCAGTGCTTGATGAAGAGGCACCCACCTGTATCTTACCACTTCTTATACCACTTTCCACACGTTCTCCAGTCATTATCAGCTCAGTGAAACCAGATGATGAGCTTCCAATGAGGTGACTATAAAAAGGGCCATTCAGCGTACTCATAAACATATCCACCAGCTCCTGTCAGTCAGAGGAGGTTAAACTCTGCCAGCCAGGTCTCTCCATTTCTGTGCATACTCTTTGAAACTCTCCTTTGAACCCATAGACATGCTTTGGAGCTACATGCGAGTTGGTGCTAAATCAACATTATATTGGTATTTCCTATAAAAGGCCTCAGCAAGATCATTCCAATCATGAATATTAACACTTTCAAGTTGATAGTACCATTCCAATTGAGCTCCAAATAAACTCTCTTGGAAGAAATGAATCCACAGCTTCTTGTCAACAATATGTGGTTGAATCCTCCAGACATAGGACCTCAAGTGCAATTTAGGACATGAAACACCATGATACACCACAAAAACAGGAACCTTGAAACCAATAGGTATAACCACTCCAGAAACTAAACTCAAATCTTCAAAATCAAGCCCAGAAGATTTTTGTAGTTCCATAGCGTTCATTCTGTCTACCAACATCTGGTACTTCTTCTCACTAGCAGGATCATGATAATAGTTCGCCTCAGAATAAGAATCTTCTACAGTACCATGGAGGCTACCTCCTTCTTTCTCATAATTTTCAGACTCAAAATCCTCAACCTCTTCTTTGGTCTTGACAGGACCTCTGAATCTTCTACCCAGGTTAATGAGGCCCCCTGATTTTCTAGTCTTCTTCTTCTTAGTCAGAAGTGCCTTCAGCTCATCTTGTCCCTTGGACAAGTTCAGGATCATTTCTTGAAATTGTGCATTATGGGTCTGGAGATCCTTAACAGTTTGTTCGAGAGCCATTTCTGCTGAAATAAACAGCGAGAAGATAAGATACTTGTTCATAATAAACCTGTGATGCAATGATATGGTATGTAGATGCATATGCAATGTTTTCAAGGACCGCAAAATTTAAATTTGTGTAAACAACCAGAAATGAAACTTTTATTAGTAAGCAATAAACTTGTTTGCCTCTTGGGCTTACAATAAAATGAAATAAATACAAAAATGGAGTTTTAAGTCTCCCATGGACGTTTCCTCTTTGTATTGAGGTATGTGTTGAGATTCCGCTCCTCGTGAAGTTGCCTTGTTAGCTCTAAAATTCTTTCTTGACCAGCTCTGAAATGAGTCTCAAAAGTATCCCTTTGTTCCTTCAACTGGATCTAGGACCTCTGCAACTCTTCCATGTCAGTGGGCATGTCTGGATGAAGAATGATATAAGGAGTATCTCTTTCAGCTACAGGCTCCATGGTAACTGGCAGGATAACAGGATATGGCATCATAAGAGTCTGAGCACGTGCTCGTACCCATCTGAGATAAGGTTCCATAGGAATGGAGTACTTTGGTTCCAGAGTCTTGCTGTCAACCTTGTTCACTTTACCCTAAGCTCGTATGAACCTTTGACGGTAACCTTGCAGATTGTTATCGTAGTCGAACATAATACCCTGAATAAGCATGTCATGAGGACCATTACTCCGAGCATAACCAAACTGGCGTAGAGCTAAAGATGGGTTATAAGTAATGCCCCCTCTTATGCCAAGGAGTGGCACATTGGGGAATTCCTTACAACAGTTAATCATAGTAACATTCTCCATGGATCTAGAGCACCAATGAATGTCTGAATGAGAAAGTGACATGATCCTCTTGGACCACCTTAACCCTTGTTCATTCTTCATCACTGATCGAGGAAGGTGAGAAATAGATCACCTAGACAATAGAGGTATACAACACATCAGAGTTCCTCGTGCCTTCGTAGTACGGGTATGAAGAGAGTGTAAGATGTCTCCAAGTAATGTAGGCACTGGATTGCGAGTCAGAAATATGTTGATGGCGTGTACGTCTATGAACTAGTCTGGATTAGGGAACAACACTAAGCCATAGATCAATAGGGCTAGGATCACCTCAAAAGCATCATAATTCATAGCCTTCAGGAACACTTGAGCTTTCTCCATCAATACCTTAGCAAGAATACCCTTAACTCCACTTCTCGTTTCTAGGACAATGTCTGATTTCTTCAGATGTAGGGCTGAAGCAATGACTTTAGGTTTAGGCTATTTTTCTAAGCCTGTGAAGAGTCTTTGATCAAGGATAGGTATACCCAGTACCTTGGAGAACTCTTCCATTGTAGGAACCAACTGATAGTCGGGGAATGTGAAACAATGATGTTTAGGATCAAAGAACTGAAATAGGACACTCATCATGCCTTCATTGAACCCCGAAGTGACTAGATCCAGTAGGTGACCATGCCTCTTGATGAATTGGGAGTTTTCAGAAACTTGAGAGATCAATTCTTTAAGCTTAGAAGGTATTCCTACAAAGTTGATCCGAATAGTATTCCTACGAGCAGAAGCCATAACCTGCAACAAAGAACAAAGATAAATCCTTTGGTCCTTGAAATGGTTAGTGAAAATGCTATGCTTATGATGTCATGATGTTATGCTCAAATCACAAACATATGGCACACACAAACAAGTCACACAATAGCCCTAGGTTTGAAGGCTTGCATGAGGTTTAAAGGTAAGTACCTTCCCCTGAAGTTAGTTGGTTCATCCTGTCCTATAAAAGTAACCAGGTTCTAAGGGATCTCAATATCACTGATCCTTCCCAAGGGTGGTTGTTCAGTAGGAAACTTACTTGCCAACCAAAACCCTCCAAGTTTATGATCTCAATGAGTGTAGCATCGAGTATCAACCAACTTCAGTCTTCACCAAAGCCGGTTATCTCACTACTTTCTAAAGGCCAAGATGGGATGACTAGGGTTCTAAAAGTTAGTTAGTGTATTGAAAACATATGGAAGCCTCATATTATCCTCAACTTACTTAAAGAACATAAGCACCAACCAAGAAGTCACACTAACTATGGCCACCAGATCAACCATATCGGTATACGCCATACAGTTTCCTTGGTTTATTGCCATTTACCTAAGGTACACTAGATTCGGGTTAGGATCTTTCACACATAAAGCCCAACAAGTAATATAAAGTAAACAAGGCAAACAATTTAAGTGATCTAATTCCTAAGGGTACCCCTCTTTTATTAATTCCCCTGCAGAGTCACCAGTTCTGTAACACGGTGGGAGAACTGACTTTTAGTCATGTTGCAGATAGCAAGAGTCGCCACCGACTTTTATTTTATCCATAAAGAAAGGACATAAAATAACAGGAAAGACCTATTTTAAAAGACTTGAGTACGGGGGGTAGGTTATACAAAGGGAAGGTGTTAGCACCCTTTATATCCATGGTTATCCATGGGCTCTTAGTTACTCAGCTCACTTAAATTGTTTTTGAAATGTGTAGTGTGTGATTAGAAATTTTCTAAGTACTTTGTAATGATCCTCGTATGGATGTATACAAAGTCTTGTTTGAAAATGTTTTGAAAATACTGTGAGGTGTGAAAAGTATTTTTGAAGAGTGAACAAGTAACTATGAGGTACCTACCCTAGACTAAGTCATTCATGTTCTTATATGTCCTTTCAAGGGTAAGACTATCCCTATTATTAAGGAATAGGTAGTCATTACCTTGGATTTGTTAAGGGACAAGCGTAGGGTCATAGAAGGCAACTTAAGGGATGTCTTTAGCAATTCGTAAGGACTATCATCATTTATTCGAAGGGATAAGATCATTATTCCGTAGGCAACCTCGGAGGGACTTGATCTTTTAAACTATAGGGATTTGATGATCTTATGAAGGGACTTTGCTTAAGACACCCCTATATTCGAGGGACTTGACCATATTATTTTAAGGCAACTGAGAGGGGTAACCTAAGAAGTGCAAGATGGCGATCAAAGATCGACTTACGTGTGTGAGTGTTTATATTCAAATATTTATCTTATTTAAATTAATTTTCTAGATTATTTTTAATCACATATAAGTTATACACACCCTAAGATTACTAACCATACAATAAAATATTTACAAAATATAATAAAGATAGAAAATAAACCTACAAGTATTACATGGCTTTAGCAGATACATAATAATCAAATAAAAATAATAATAATAAATATAATAAGAATAATAAACAATAATAAAATATTAGCAATAATAATAATGATAATAATAATAAATAAAGAAATCAAAATTAAAATTTTAAAAGAGAAATTATTTTTAGGTTACATAAATATTATAAATTTTTTAAAGATGAATTAAGAAAATATAACAAATTTAATAATAATAAGCAAAATATTAAATTATTTACATAATAATAAAAATAAAGATTAATATATTAATTAGGGTTTAGAAAAAATAAAGTAAATTTTAGGGTTAATAGAAAAATTAGGGTTGGTATTTTAATTAAGAAAATTAGGGTTAAGAATTTAGGTTTAAGAAATTAATTAAGATTTAAATAAATTATTTACAAATTATATATAATGAAATTTATATAAAAAATTATTTATGAAATTAATTAAAATGACTAATCAAGAAAAATTATGAGATTAATGAAAATATAAAGTTTAATTATTATTTTAAATAAAATTAATAGTTTAATATTAATTAAATTAACTAATATTTAATTATATAAAATAAATAAACAAGTGGTAAAAAGAAAGGTGGGGAGGCTTGGTTTTGATCCCAGGACCTCCCCCTTACCAGAACGAAGTCCTTGCCATTGGGCTAGCGCACGCTAGTGTGCATATGTTGGGCAACAATCATTGTATTTTAAACCTGAAAATCAAATGAAAATTAACCAAAAAAAATTGACAAACCCAGGTTCGCTGCTTATACGCGCCTCTTCTACCATTGGACTAAGCAACATTAATTGAAACAAAATAGAAACCAATCAATAAAAAGAATAATCAATTTTTGAAATTCTGATTGGCGCCTTTGAACTTCATCTTCTTCCTTTTACCTGCGCAAATACCTGCGAATTTATTCACAATTTTTCTTGCGAATTTCTTATATTAAGAACCTGCGAAAATCATATCATTCATAATATGTAAAATTTCATCAAATTAAATACATAGGCATGATCCTTGTAACAGATACAGTCCAACCATGGGCTTCAAATACATTTATATGACCTGAATAAAGAACCCCCAAATCGTGACCTTAAACCCTAACCATGGCATAACTTGATCCAGGCCACGAAACTCAAATCTAATTATCTAGACAGCTTCACCACATCAAAACAAGTCAAGTTAGATAATCAAAATCAATAAACAACACACAAATTCGTGGAATCGAAAACAAGAGTTCAAGAACATTGTTTGATTTGGTTTGGGCAATTGGACGCGTTTTAGATGATGTAATTGATGCAATGATGTTCAATGATCATCAAGGAATGCTTTGCCGCCCTTAAATCACCTGAAAAACAACAAAACTCAAGAATCCGAATTTGTCTTTTTCTTTGATTTTTTGAAAGTTGAAAGTTGTCTTTGGCTGCCTCAAATTCGTCCCTCTTGCTTGCTGCTTGTTTGTGTATATGTAAGGAACAAAATTAGGTCAAGTTATGGGCTTTTAGTTCATGGATTTGGGTTACTTGGAGTTGAAGAAATATATCACCATAAATGCCCAAAAATCAAATATACTCTTTCTAACTTTGTCTTGCACCAATTTTTAATGTATCCAATCAATTTAAATGGTGTTTATAAGTTTCTAGAACAAGAATCAAATCTAAATATTGAGTTTTCATATTTTATTTTGATTTAAATTGATTTTTAATGAATAAAATCAAAATAAATATAAAATAAATTATAAAAATCTGAATAAATGAGACTTGGGTCGTGCATGAGGTCATGGTAAAGATTGGATCACAAAATTGAAGCCCATGTGGAAAGAATTGGTTTTAAGACCCCATTTGCTCAATATACTTCTCAAATATTTCCCAACTTTGCAAAGGCATAAATCCCTCAATTTTAAGGCTATAAAGGTTTTCTTGGACATTTTAGAAATCTTAAAGAGTCCTCTAACCAACCTCTTTGGTCTCATGTCCATATCCTTTACCATTTTCAAATTATGCCCTTTGGAAGATGTTGACTTTTTGTTGACTTTTAAAATGACCTATACTGTTTTAGCTCATACCTTCCAAATGAAGCATTTTTGGGCTTGGCTTGTGAGACACAAAGTTGTAGAGAATTCAATTTCCTTCAAAATGAGATTTGGATGGGAAATTTTTGATGAAGCATGTGAAAGTTATGGCTGGTCAAAGTTTAGTTGACTTTTCCTATGAAAACCCTAATTTAGAAACTCCTGATTCTTGATGATCTGAAACTTCCTTGATGAATCATGATCAACCCTTGATCAAATGATGAATTTTACTTCTTAAACTTGATGTTGGCAAAATATCATGAAGTTTGACTTTGGTTTGACCACAGTTTACCTTAGTTTGACTTTTTAACTACTTTGATTGATTTTTGCATATTTGATCATCTGACTGAGCAAACCTTTTGGGAAAGCCTTGAAACTTGTCATAGGGATTCTTGAAAACATATAGGATGCTATGAAGCTCACTTGAAGCCTTGGAAGTCCATTTATCCTGATGAAATCCAAAACCCTAGTTTAGCATGCATTGCTTAGGAGGATGCTTTGTCTGAGGGAATTGTCAAACATTTTGACTAATTGTGAACCTTGTGAACCTCTTGGGACACCTTGGTACACAATGTCTTGTCTAGGGGAGGGAAAAATTTGGGGTGCAACACCGTCCCCTGCTAGGTGATCATCCTTCGCCTTTTGATGAATGTCCCTCATCATTATTTCAGTTATTCTTTTACCCGATGGCCGTCCCCATCGCGGTTTATTTACCCTTTAACCTGATGGCCGTCCCCGTCAGTACTTTCCTTATTTCTTCAATCCCTAGAGAGTTTTATTTGTTTACCCGATGGCCGTCCCCGCCATGGTCTCTTTTCCCGGCTTGATGGTCGTCCCCGTCATTGCTTTACTTACCATTTTTCATCCCCAACAGTCGTCCTCTACTCGATGGTCGTCCTCTATCGCTTTCATTTGATAATCATACTATACTGCCTGTTACAATTTATATCCCTTTTCTTCTTCTCCCCTAGTGAGTGCAAATTTCGGACTGTCTTTGGTATTCAACCACAAGTTATCTTGTTTGTCTGTTAATTCAGGCGCTTACACCCTGCACAACTAACTCATGTTTGAATAGGGGCAGCTGTAAACACCCCAAATTTTCCCTCACTTTTTCTCACACCATGGCTTATGATCTTTCATATTGCATTGCATAAGCATTACATCTCACTGCATAGTTCATTTCATCTGTATCTAGGGTTTGTGATCTGAGCAAAATCCAAGAAGTGATCTGAGCCATCTCAATGGTCTTGAAGCATGCCAAGAGGGTCCATGAATGTCCCATGATCACAATATGCTCCCCAATGTTCATAACAGTCAAGAGATCACAAAGCATGGCAAAGGCATAGAGGCAGACTGAAGATTTCCTACACAAATGACCTAAAATTAGGGTTTTGGTTTCAGAGGCCTTTAACTCAAATTTTCTGGTCATTCTTGTTTCTAATGGTCTCAATATGTTATAAGGAGCATGTGTACCAATTTTGATGAAGAAATTCACTGTGGAAGTCATTTGATCAACTAGTAACTTGTTGTGCAAGTAAAGTCAGAATCAGGGCATCTGAGGCCCCCAACAATGGAACCAAAGGGTCATTTTCATCAAATTGAGGTCCTATGATCTTTAGTTGATCTTAGAAGTGGTTAGAAGTGCACAAGATTGAATAATTTCAAGCCATTTGCAAACTTTCCATTTTTCGACATGACTTGTAATGGAAACTTTCCATTTTGGGAAAGATTTTCAACCTCCTCTTTCTTGATATAAAATGCTTCAAATAAAAAATCCTTAAACATGAAAGTTGTAGATTAGATCTTCCCATTTTCAAAAATTACAAGAACTCCTCTTGATTCATCCTAGATCTCAAGATATGATCTTTCAAAGTTGGGAAAAATCTTATAATTTTCAAGTTCATGCCAAAGTGGGATTTTTACAAAATCAAGTTTCAAGCATTTAAATGACCTCTAATGCACTCAAATGTATCACAACATGTCAATACAACTTCCAAGGATCAGAATTGGCCTTTGTACCAATCATTTCCATGACTTATTTCTCAAGAAACTTCCAAGTTGCCAAAATGTATAAATTATGAGAACTCTTGATCAAGGCCATCCAACTGCATAAAGATGATCCAAAGGCTCTCCATGAACCATGCTGAAGTAGCCTCTGAACCGTGTCCATACCTCACAGGACACAATCTTGACTTTTTGCAAAACTTCCCATACCAATCAGCCTGTGCCACAACAACTCTTCTGATCACTCCTATTGGTTTATACAAACCTCAAGCAACACAAAACATAACACACACAAGCCTGAAACCTCACAAAGCTAAGAATCACCAAAAATTCCATAAACCTTTATTCCTTTGAAATTCACTCCACAACCAACAAAAATCACTGATTCTTTCACCATTCATCTTAAAATCAATCATAGAACACAAAGCACCCATTGCCATGGCCTGAAAGCTTCTGTAAACACCCCAAATTTGCCCTCACCCATTCACACCATGGTTTGTGATCATCCTCATATGCATAAACACAATCATATCATCTCACATCTCATTTTTGATTCACTGCATAGCTTCTAAGGCATCTGCACCTAGGGTTTGTGATCTGAGCAATCCCAAAGCATCTTGAGCCATTCCAAAGGCTACCAATCACTTCAAAGGGGTCCATGTGTGTTCTTACATCATATTCCATCTCCTCAAAGTCAAAAATGCAGAGGAATCACAAGAGCTAGGGTTTGAGTGGATGCAGAGCCAGGATGAACTGCACAGTTGACTGAAAATTAGGGTTTTGGTTTCAGAGGCCATAACTCCAAATTTTTTGGTCATTCTTGTTTCCATTGATCTCTATATGGTATAGGGAGTATGCATATCAATTTTCATGAAGAAATTCCATGGGGAAGTCATCTGATCAAGGGTTGACTTTTCAGACAAGTCAGTGCAAAATCAGGGCATCTGAGGCCCCCAATGACCCAACCAATGGGTGATCTTCATCATTTTGAGTGTGTATGATCTTTATTTGATCATGGAAGAAGGTGGAAGTTCATAAAAATCAAGAATTTAGGGTTTTTGCAAATGTTGACTTTTTGGGCATAGTTGACTTTTCAAGAATGCATCATTTTAGGTCATTTTTCAAGCCATGATTTTGGATCCAAAAATGCTTCAAATGGAGAAACTTTGGTCATGAAAGTTGTAGATCTCATCTTTCCCTTTCCAAAAAGTACAAGAACATGATCTAATTCATCTTGGATCAAAAGTTATGGTTTGTTAAAGTTGGCAAAAATCATTGATTTTCAAGTTATGCACCAAAGGCAAAAATTGCAAATTCTCCTTCCAAGGCCAATTCAGTCACCATATGGGCTTCTAATGCACTTAACATGATCATGTAACTTCTAAAAGTCAGATTTGAACCAAGGTGCCTCATGTTTCATGGCTTATGCAACAAGATTTTTCCATGTGAACCATAAAGCAAGCAACTTGCAAAAACTATCATCACATCTCACCCACTTGATTTCTTGGATGCTGAACCAGCCCTAGCTTCTCTCCATGCCATGCTGCGCCAGTCCATGTACTTATGCTAGCCTAGAACCAAGCCCATGCCTCTCTTACAACCAAGTTGACATTTTGCAAAAGTAAACATCCCAATCAATAAAGGGCATGTCAAATCAACTGACCAATGAGAGAGAGTCATGTGGACAGTTTGCAAGCAAAACATAAGAAGAAGCAAGGCTGAAACCAACACATTCACCACATACACAAAAACCTTCCATTTTGCATAAGCTCTCGAATTTCTCTATACAGCCTGCAAACACTCAAACCTTTTCCTCCATTCAACTCACCCTGCCTCATAGATCACAAAACACCAAGAACACAAGCCTGAAACAGCCAGATTACTCCATAGCCATTTCTCACTCCATTTTGCAGTTTCATTCGAAACTCTCATCCTAGCTCACAAGCACACAAACAAACACCACAAACCTTCTCCATTCATCATCAGGACCTCAAACCTTCATTCACCATGACCTGAAAGTGCCAGAATCTCCATTGCCATTTTTGACTGAACTGAAGCAGGAGCTTTCGAAACTCATCATCAAGCCAACTTAAACTCCATTTGAGCATTCAAACATCTTCTGGGGACCAAGTAGAGCAGCTTGCACAAAGAGAGGTGGCCAGAAAGTTCCTAAACTGAAAGCTTCGAATCTCAGGTAGCCTGAAATTTATTTTTCCAGAAGTTGTTTTTCTTGTTACAAACTTGTTCTTTGTGTTGTCCTGATCATTCTGGTACCATTGGTTTTGAAAATGGTTGTGATTTGAGCATTTAATTTGTTTCTGAAGCTTGCGTGACCTAGAACTTGTTCTCTTCGATTCAGCTTGTTTAGGGAAAATAAATTTGTTTTGAGAGAGGGGTTTGATTCGTGAGAGTGTAAGGATCATTTCCCAGTTTCTATTTTTCATTTTTGATGCGTTTTTAGGAAGTTTGAGGTTTCTCAGGTGAGAGCTGGCCGGAGAAGACGACCGGAAGTCTTCTCCGGCAGCCTGAAAGTGATTAGGGCTAAGTGTATTTAATTAGGGCAAGGTTTGAATTTGAGCCCTTGGATTGTGTTTCCCGCGCGCATATGAGTGGTTCAGATCATTTCATTAAGGTTTAATTATGGATTAATAATTAATTAATTAGAATTAGGGAGGTTTGAATCTGGGCCGTCCAGATGCGCGCCCAGTCAAACCCTTTGAGCCCAGAATCAATCTCATCCTTCCATTCTGTTTACTTTTTATTTTATTTAATTTTATTCATTTTTCTTTCAATTAAATTGCATAATTATTTTAAAGTAGCAAAAAATTCTTAAAAATTATGAAACTTTTTCTTTAAAGTTTTATTAATTTTTAAGACCCAAAAACATTTTTTATTTTATTTTTATCATTAAAAAAGTATTTTTAAATATTTAAAAGATTATTTTTAATTGATTAATGAGAATTAATTAATTAAAAATACTTTTAGGTATTTAAAAATTACAAAAAAATTCATGAAATGTTCTAAGACATTTAGAAACATTGTCCAACCTTCAAACCAAATTTCTTTTTTGATCTTGATGCATTTTAAGAATTTTTCATTGAATTAAATCATTTTTTATGCATTATTTTGATCATGGATTCAAAATTTCATTTCTGTCAATTGGTGAAGGTTGAGACATTGATTCTTCTTGCATTGTCTTTTGTTTTGCATGTAGTTCCTAGGATAAAAAGGCCATGAATTGTTCTTGCATTTTCAAATTGTTTGGCATTTGTTTTGTTAAGAACCCTAAAAAACCCTAATATCTTGTAAAATTCATATCTTGAGTTTGGTTGAGAGTTGAGAGCTCCCCTTTGGGCAGTGGTTTATCATGAGGTTTGCTTCTGTCTTTGGTTTGTGTTTGATGTTTGATCCATAAACCCTAATTTGGGCTTTCTCTTGCATCCTTCTTGCATTCTCTTGCATAACATGACTTGTCTTTGCATTTTGTACATGTTTATGATTCATTTGACATCTTAAGACATGTAGAAAGCATGTTTGATCATTGCATTGCATATTTGCCATGTCATTTGTCTTGTATGCTTCATAACATTTCATGCTTGTTCATGCTCCTTAGCTTGCATCATATGCATTCATAAGCTTGTATGAACATCCCCATTGCTTTGCCTCATGTTTGCAGCACCTCATAACATCATAATCATCATCAACATGCTTCTGGTCTTGCTTTGCATCATATCATTTCATCTCATCTTGCATTGCATTGCATTTCTTTCTAACATTTCAGGTGGTAAGTAAACTTGGGAAGTGAATTTGCCTTCACTTCTCATACCTTTTCTTTTCACCTCTCTTGCATCCATTGCTGCATTTCTATTTGTGTTTGAGATTGAGCTTGCTCATTCTTCTCCTTCCCACTTTCTTTCTTCAAGTGACTTGACTTCTTGAATGAAGCAAGTCACTTTGCTTCTCTTGATCCTATTCATCTGCTTCCTGGTGGCTCCTTTGAAGATTGTTCTTGTAAACCTCACAAACCTTAGGAACAACCAAGCATGACAATGGATTAGGGTCTTGATTAGTATCCCCTCTTAGTTTTACCTTTGTGTCTCTCTTTGAGTCCTCTCTTCTCATCTCATAATCAGGGACTAAACCCTAAAGGCTTTAAGACTTTGTGCTTAGGGTTATGCCTGCATCCTTCTCTTAGGATGGAGTGTATAACTTTAATCCTAAGTCTTGAACCCTTAAGGTGTTTAAATCTCTTAATCAATTCATCTAATAATCATCAAGACATCACACTTGTAACTTGGGCCTTGCTTTAGGGTTCTAATTCTTCCTTAAGTGGTTAAGAAGGACTAACCCTAGTGTTAATGGACAAGTCCCCCTCAAGTTGTCTTACAAATCATAAAATTTACTTCATCATCATACCATTAATCTAAAATCCACTTAATAAAGGCTTGTTTTGTCATGGGTTTAATCCCTAATCATGGATTAAGTTGAGGAGCTTTCCTCAGCTTAAACATTCTCATCTATTATCCTTCTTTTAGGATGATGTAATGAGTCTGTTTAATCCCTGATTATGGCTTAACCTCATTACTCAACACTAAACAAAAATCACAAAAACATCTAAATAATCACAAGTAGGTTAATGATCTTAATCCTGCACCATAGGTGATTAAGTGTGAGAATCTGACTTCACACTTAAGGTATTCTCATTACCCCTAATCAGAGGGATGATGTGATGAGTTTACCAAATCCATTGGTTTAGGTTTAAGCTCATTATCTTATGACAAACTCCAAAAAGAAATAAAAGACTGAAAACTCAAAAACAAACAATAATCGTCTCCTTCGGGATTCTTTTCTCATCATCTTCACTCACAAACGAGAACTTGCTTCTTCCGTCTAATGCAAGACAGTTAGCACCTGAGCCAGACAGGTCATACACTTGAGCATAGACAAGCAAGCAGTTCACAGGTCAATTCACCTTTCAGTCTCTTTGGGTCGAACTACGGTGTTCTGACTTCCTCATTGCACGAGAGGATACGTAGGCATAACTTAACAGTTATCGAACAAAAGTCTCTGTTCATTCCCCCTCCTTCTAGCTTCATTCTTTAGCCTCATTGTCATGAGCATTTCATTCCTGATCTCACACTGACACTGTATATATACACATCACTTTCTTTTACACTGACACCTGTACATCTTTCCAGCTATTTCATACACAGATTGCACTGACACTACCCCTTTAAAACACAAATTTTTTAAGCGTGGATCCCGTCGAGTACGACGGACAATCTGGGTGCTAATACCTTCCCAGGTTGTAACCAACCCCCTTTCTCAGTCTCTCTGGTTCGCAACCGTCTTATCCATCTTTTTCTAGGCTTATGCAGCATTGCCTTTCCTCCGGGATAAAAATGCCTAGCTGGCGACTCTTTTCATCTCCAGTGAGTTCACGGCTGTGTGTTCTCACTGTTCCCTCTCGCCGACCGTTCGCGCTTGTACCTGGATGCAAATCTTCGGGAGCGACAGCTTGGCGACTCTGCTGGGGAACCTTATACTGCAACCAGGGCTTCTGGTTCTTTTTGTGGGTTCCTCCTAGCGCTTGATTGATTTGTGTTTATTGGAGGTGTTATGTGCTATTTGTATGTGTATATTTGCTTTATTTACTGCTTTCTGTACAGCTTTATTTATTGCTTTCTTTACTGTTTTTTTATTTATCATACTGTCATACTGTGCTGCTGGCTGGATCTGGTTTTCTTTGGTGGGTGGGTGTTTCATTGAGAGTTAAGGTCCTACACCTGGGACCTGAGTGACACCTAGGCTAGAGTGAATCATATTCTTTCCCATTCCATTTCGGTCTGGTGCGGGAATATGAAACACGGTTCAGATATGGGTTTCTTCTTGAGAACTCTGTGTTGCAGATTTCCTGCAATGCTAGGGCTATCTGGGAAGCCTGCTAAGTCTGGATGACCTTTTAGTATTGACCTTCAGAAACTGAGGTGAATTAGAGGAGGAATTGTTATGGTTATTGTAAACACTGTACCTCCGGGTTAGAAGTGTTTACACTTCTCATAACTGATCCAAGTCTGAGGATCCTTGTTCTAGATCACCACCTGTGAGGGGGTTGGGCTGTTTACAGGTTTGCAGGTACCTTGACCTCAGAATACCCTGTTACTTTGACTTTGTTAAGAATACTCCATGTTGGATAGTTCTTGTGATTCTAAAACCCTGGACTTGTGGCTCTTTATTTGAGTCCCCCACCCTGGTTACTGGATTTTTCAGACCTCCATCTGGAATTCTTGAACACACATGGATCTATACCAAGGCAGTTAATCAGATCCAGCTCAGTCACAAACCCTTGCATTTCATTTGCATACATACTCATTGCATCATATTAACATTTGCTTATTTGTGTTTCAGGGTATCCATTTTCATCTGGTTTTGGTTTTGACCCCATCTGCAGTTTTGACCTATCTCCACCAGCACTTGCTTCAGTTTGTCAGCCATATACTTCAGATACTTGCACTAGCCAGCCAGTGGCCCACTCCTCAGCATCTTCATCAGCACTTATCCTACTCAGTCCTCAGCATCATGGCTCCAAAGAAAAGCAACATCACTTACCACTTCTTCCAACCAGACTTATCAGATATCAGGAGGATCCGAACCCTGATCACTCCAGATCACATACCCTTGTTCAGGGAGAGTTATGGAGATATACTTGACTTGGTCATGGATCTGGACCCATCTCAGAGGAGCCTCATCCACACCTGTATTCAGTTTTATGACCCCCCATTGAGATGTTTCACCTTTCAAGATTTTCAGTTGGGGCCTTTTTTAGAAGAATACTCATCTTTGATTGGTTTGCCTATCAGGAGAGAAATCCCATTCAACCCTGAAATGGTCTTTCCTAGCAATGGAGAGGTAGCAAAAGCTTTGCACCTGGAGCCTGTTTTGATTGAACAGCATATGACCTCTAAAGCTGGGATCCCTGGTTTTCATCTGGACTTCCTGATTTCTCAAGCTAGTCTGAAGGCCTCCTTGGGGGAGTGGAAAGCTGTTTGTGCTCTGTTGGCCTTAAGTGTGTATGGGATTGTGCTGTTTGCAGATGAGCCTCGATTCATCAGCAAGAATGCAATCCACTTGTTCATCCTGAAGAACCCTGTGCCAACTTTACTGGGTGATCTCTATTACTCAGTCCATCAGAGAAATGAGAAGCAGAGGGGAAGATTAGTGAGGATTTGTGCTCCATTATTCCATGCTTGGCTTCTTAAGCATCTACCCAGGACAGATGCATTCCTAAATCCTCATCAGCAAAGCAACTGGGCTAAGAGGCTCACTACTCTCACTTCAGCAGACATCAGATGGTGTACTCAAAGCACCAAGGGCAGAGATATCATCACCAGCTGTGGGCACTTTCCCAATGTGCCCTTAATAGGAGTTAAGGGAAGTATCAACTACAACCCTCTGCTGTTCAGGAGACAATTGGGCTATGCACTGGTTCATACTCCAAGGGAACAAGACTTGGTTGAGACCCTCTACTGTGAGAACAAGATTAGTTTGGCTGTTGTTAGGCAGGCTGCCTGGGCCTGGGATCATGTTCAAACCAAGGGAATCACCATTCTGGGGAAGTGCAATAATGTGGCATCAGTCCAATATTATGAGTGGTCCCATGCCAGGGCCCAATTCTCTGGAATGCCCTTCACCATAGAAGACGTGCCTGAGTCATCTTCAGCACCACCCCCTGCCACTATCAGTTTGGAAGAGTTTGAGAGTTTGAAGGAAAGAAATGAGAAGCTAACCCAGGCTTTGCAGAAGACCCTCCGGGAGAGGAGTGAAGGTGTGAGGGAGATTGAGAGATTGGAGAAGTTGAGGGTGGAACATTTGACCAAGATTGAGAAGTCTGGGGATTATATCAACAAGTCTAAAGCTGGTGAACAGATTCTGAAGAATGCTTGTAAAGAAGCCCAGTTCCAGAGAGCAAGAACAGACTTGTATTTGAAAGAGAGTCAGGCCAGGTGGGTCCGGATCACTGAGGCCCGTACTCTAGAAGACAAGAGAGCTCAGGACAAGATGGAGCAGATGGAAAAAGCCCTGGCAGCAGCCCAGAAGGAAATTTCAGAGCTAAAAATCAAAGCAGGAGTGAAGAGGTCTAAGGACCAAAGTCAGAACAGGAAGTTGGCTGCAGCTGTTGCAGCAAGAAACCTTCTCATCAGAAATCTTACGGAGCATCCGGCTGATCCTGTGACCGAAGCACTTCTCAAGGAAGTTCGTGAGGATGAGTTTGGCCTTGGAGTTTGATCATTTGCTTGTTGTTGTTCCTTTTTCCATGTACTTTTGCTTTTTGTGATGTATTTTGACCCCTTTGAGGGCTTGTGTTGTAAAATGAACAAGGTGTATTATTTCACATCTTGTAATATATTTGTGTTAGTTTCCATCTGGGTTACTTCAAAAGCAACTTCAACAGCAGCATCTTCAAGGGTCTGGAAGGGTCAAAACTGAAGGCCAAACCGGATACCTTGAGAGCAAATAAGCATAACTGCATTGCATGCTAACCCTTTTGTTTGTTTTGTAGGTTTTGTTTTATTGCTACTAACCTCTGTTGTGAATCCCAGGAATTATTGCTCGCCGCCGGGTATTCCCCCTCAACAGGCCACACAGGTACCCAACTAGAAACAACCTTCCGGGAATTCAGATGGATCAGATGCAGCAGGACCTTACGGAGGTCAGAAACCAGATGGCCAACGAAAGGTTGGAGATGAGAACTCAGATAACACAATTCATGGAAGTGATGAATAACTTAGCTCAAAGCCAGGAGAGGCTCAGGGCTTTGGTAGAAGGGAGGAATCAAGAGGAGCCCCATGTGGGAACTGCTGGCACAAGTAACAATGAAAGGGTGCAACCCCATGTTACCCCCCCTGTGTTTGGTCCACATCTACATCCTGAGATTAACATTCCTGCAAATGTTCAAGGAACAGCCACTGCAGCCAGAGTACTTCAAGAAGATCCTCAGGAGGACCAGTATACAGTAATGGGTGCCGGAGAGGAAACTTATGATAGACGGTTGGAAGAAATAGCTGAGAAGTTGAGGTCCTTAGAATCTCAAAATTCTTTGGGTTTCGACGTTATGGACATGGGTTTGGTAGAAGGGGTCAGGATTCCCCACAAGTTCAAGCCTCCATGCTTTGAAAAGTATAATGGGACTTCATGCCCCCGGACTCATCTACAATCATTTCTGGGAAGGATGAAGGCCTATACAATGGATGAGAAATTGTGGATGTTCTATTTTGAAGATAGCTTGACTGGAGCTTCAAGGGAGTGGTATTCCCATCTGACAAGAGCAACAATTAGATGCTGGAAGGACCTGGCAGAGGCCTTCATCAGACAGTACCAGTATAATCTAGATATGGCACCCAACAGGACCCTCCTAATGGGAATGTCACAGTCTTCGAGGGAGAGTTTCCGAGAGTATGCCCAAAGGTGGAGGCAACTGGCTGCTGCTGTTCAACCCCCTATGTCCGAAAGGGAAATGGCAGATATGTTTATGAACACTCTCCAGGGAACGTATATTGACAGGTTAGTTGCTTTCTCTTCCACTAGCTTTGCGGATGTTGTTATAGCTGGGGAGAGAATTGAAAGCCTGTTAAAGATGGGAAAGATCTCTGACAATGGTGCCAGCTCGTCCAGTAGTACAAGAAAGCCTTTTGCAGGCCCGAGAAGAACTGGCGAGACTAATGCCATCCACACCAACAGGGGTAGGCCCCAATATGTTCAAAGGTCAATAGCAGCAGTCACTATCCCTGCTCCAGCTCATCCTCAGCCAGTCTATCAACCTCCGCAACAAAACTTCCAACAACAACCTCAATATCATCAGAATCAATATCCTCCAAGAAACTTCAACAACAGCAACTCCAACAACAACAATCAACAGAGGCCATTCCAACAGAGGCCATCCCAAGCTAACAGAGTGATCGACCCGATCCCAGTGCCGTATGCTGCCTTGCTGCCACAACTTCTGAAACTCAACCTAGTTGAGCTAAGAACGTTGGCACCTCCGGATCCCAACAGTCTACCAAGGAACTATGACTCTAATGCTAGGTGTGCTTTTCATTCGAACGCACCTGGTCACAGTACAGAAAAATGCAGGGCTCTGCATATGAAGGTACAAGACTTGGTAGACTCCAAGGCTCTGAATTTTGCACCTCCGCCCAATGTCAATAAAAACCCAATGCCAAACCATGGTGGTCCCCGAATTAATGCTATTGAAGAAGACCAACCGTCTTATTTAATAACTAGTGTGGATCAGATCAGGACACCATTGGTGGAAATCAAAGCTCAACTCCGTGAAAACAATATATTTCCGGGGTGTGAACTAGGATGTCCATACTGCAATATCTCATGGAATGGGTGTGAGGACCTGAGGAATGGCATTAACAGCCTTATTCAGAATGGCCTACTACAGATCACTACATCATTTCCGGCAAATCCGACAACTTCATCAGCAACGGTTTCAGATCCTCCTACAACTGCAGCAACTATTGTTCCCGACAATTCATCAGCACCATCAACAAGTACTTCATCAGTTCTCCCAAATGATCAGTTTTCAACAGTTTCTCCTGCTACAACTTCAGCTTCATTCCGTTTCGACTCTCCATCAACAACAACAACAGTCCTTCCAACAGTACCTCCTACAACACCAGCAATCAATCATGAAGATGTCTCTACCGTCACCATATTCTACGATCCTGAAAATAATTCCGCCTACCATTCAGAAGGTGCCGCTCCCGTTAGAGCACCAGTTACAATCTTTTATGATCCACAAACAATTACAGTCCCTTCAGCAGCAGCAATCAGTCCAGTCACTGTCACGGTGCCTGGACCAGTACCATATGAAAGCAATAGGGCCATCCCTTGGCACTATGGCTCTGACGTATACTGCGAAGGAAAAAGAATCACTCTTGAAACATCAACACCTGCACCACAAGTAGATAATGTGGGGGGAGGCGGAGGCTTCACTCGAAGCGGACGTCTCTTTGCTTCACAAGTGCAAAGACCTACTGCCGAAGCAGAAGCTGCTGCCAAGGCAAAAGGAAAAGGCCCGGTGCAGGAAGACCAAGCTGCCAAAGAAGCCCTGAAAACTCCATTCGATCAGGAAGTTGATGAGTTTATGCGAATCATCAAAAAGAGTGACTACAAAATTGTGGATCAGCTTCACCAGACGCCATCCAAAATCTCTATCCTCTCACTGCTTATGTGCTCCGAAGCCCATCGGAATGCACTACTTAAAGTCCTGCACGCAGCTTACGTGCCTGAGGAGATTACTGTCAACCAATTGGAAACTGTGGTTGGAAACGTTACTGCTAGCAATGGGCTAGGGTTTACCAATTCTGACTTGACAGCGGATGGCCGTAATCACAACAAAGCCTTGCACATAACCATGGAATGCAAAGGAGCTGTCCTTTCTCATGTGCTGGTGGACACAGGTTCTTCCCTGAATGTCTTACCAAAGAAGGCTCTGGTGAAGCTTGAATATGATGGATTGGCATTGAGACCCAGCAACCTGGTAGTAAGAGCCTTTGATGGTTCTAAGAGGTCGGTTCTGGGAGAGATTGAGCTGCCTGTGACAATTGGCCCACAGACCTTTAAAACTATCTTTTATGTGATGGACATTCAGCCCGCCTACAGCTGTTTGTTGGGTAGACCCTGGATTCACGCCGCTGGCGCAATAACGTCTACCCTTCACCAAAAGTTAAAATTCGAGTGGGAAGGTCAAGTTGTCACAATCTGTGGGGAAGAGGATATCTTTGTTAGCCATCTGGCTACCTATAAATACATTGAGATGGATGGGGAGATCCATGAAACAATGAGCCAAGGTTTTGAGGCCTTGAACGTCAATGAAGCATCTGCTGTGTCAGGAACCTCCATGTCGTCTTACCAACAAGCCCGGAAGGTTGTTGAGGAAGGAACTGCCCTAGGCTGGGGCAAAGTTTTAGCTGTGGAGGAGAAGAAGGACAAATTTGGGTTGGGTTACAGACCAACTCAACATCAAGCAAAGGCTGCTAAGAAGCCTGGTTTTGTCAGTGGGGGGATGCTTACCCCCGATGCTATCAACTGTCTGGAAGACGAGCTGGAAGAGGAGCGCAATCTGGAGAATTGGATTCGTCCGAAGATCCCGGGGAGCAGTGTCTCGAACTGGTCTTCCCAGGAAATTATAAGAGTTACTCATGCAGAGTAATTATTATTTCCTGTATTTTTTATAGCATGCATCCAAGTCTTGCATCTTGCCCAAGATGACAAGACTCATTTTGTAACCAGGGCCATCTGTACTTTTGTGCAAACAAGATTAAATTAATGAAATATCAGACATCTTTTTGCAAACAAGTCTTTTTCTTTTCTGCTCACTGTTTTTCCATTTTTCTTTTTGTACAAAAATAAATGGCGGTGTTTTCAAAATGATAACTTCATTTCACTTTTTCTAAAGCAAGATTAAAATCAATCATTAAAATGAACAAACTTAACCCTTGCAGAGAGTGCTTTCCAGACTGCACCGACAACAGCACGGCTATGACATCGTATGACTTTGACAATCCAACCAATCAAGCTGATGAAGGGGTTGATGAAGAGTATGAGCTTCCTGAAGAGCTAGCCAGGTTGTTAAGACAAGAGGAAAAGGTTATTACTCCTCACCAGGAGGAGATTGAAGTGATTAATCTTGGTACTGACGAAGACGTGAAAGAAGTTAAAATTGGGGCCTGCCTGCAAGACTCAGTGAAGAGACAACTGATTGATCTGCTTCAAGAGTATGTTGATGTGTTTGCTTGGTCGTATCAAGATATGCCAGGGTTGGATACCGATATAGTTGTGCACAAGCTGCCTTTGAGAGAAGAGTGTCCACCAGTCAAACAGAAGCTGCGCCGAACTCGCCCAGACATGGCTATGAAAATCAAGGAAGAGGTACAAAAGCAATGGGACGCCGGGTTCCTTGCTGTTACTAGCTACCCGCCGTGGGTTGCTAACATAGTACCTGTGCCTAAGAAAGATGGCAAAGTAAGAATGTGTGTGGACTACCGGGATCTGAACAGAGCCAGCCCGAAAGATGACTTCCCATTACCTCACATTGATGTATTGGTGGATAACACGGCTCAGTTCTCGGTATTCTCCTTCATGGATGGATTTTCAGGATATAATCAGATCAAGATGTCACCTGAAGACATGGAGAAGACAACATTCATTACACCTTGGGGCACGTTCTGTTACAAAGTGATGCCATTCGGACTGAAGAATGCTGGTGCAACATATCAACGGGCTATGGTGACATTATTCCACGATATGATCCACAAAGAAATAGAATGTTATGTGGATGATATGATCGCCAAGTCCCTTACAGAGGAAGATCACCTGGTGAATCTGCTGAAGTTGTTCAAGCGTCTGAGGAAGTACCAACTAAAGCTGAACCCCAACAAATGCACATTCGGGGTGCGATCCGGTAAGCTGCTGGGCTTTATTGTAAGTGAGAAAGGGATTGAAGTTGACCCTGATAAAGTCAAGGCTATTCAAGAAATGCCTGCACCGAAAACTGAGAAAGAAGTTCGAGGGTTCTTAGGTCGATTGAACTACATTTCACGGTTCATATCTCACCTTACAGCAACCTGTGAACCCTTGTTCAAGCTGTTAAGAAAAGAACAAACGGTCAGGTGGAACGAAGACTGCCAGAAGGCTTTTGACAAGATCAAGGAATATCTGCAGGAACCTCCAATCCTCATGCCTCCAGTAGAAGGAAGACCTCTGATTATGTACTTGACAGTATTAGAAGAGTCAATGGGGTGTGTACTAGGTCAGCATGACGAGTCTGGTCGAAAAGAGTATGCAATATACTACCTAAGCAAAAAGTTTACCGACTGTGAACAACGTTATTCACTGCTCGAGAAAACTTGCTGTGCTTTAGCATGGGCTGCTCGCCGACTGAGACAGTATATGTTGACCCACACTACCTTATTAATCTCAAAAATGGATCCAGTTAAGTACATTTTCGAGAAGCCAGCTCTTACCGGACGGGTTGCAAGATGGCAGATGATTCTCACAGAATACGACATACAGTACACCTCTCAGAAAGCCATCAAGGGCAGTGTACTATCTGAATATCTTGCTGAGCAACCCATTGACGACTACCAGCCTATGAGGTTTGACTTCCCTGATGAAGACATCATGTTCATTAAATCAAAAGACCATGAAGAGCCTATTCACACTGAAGGGCCTGACCCGGAGGAAGAATGGACTATGATGTTTGATGGGGCTGTTAACATGAATGGTCGTGGTGTTGGTGCGGTACTCGTTTCACCCAAAGGAGTTCACATGCCTTTCTCGGCAAAACTCACTTTCAACTGCACTAACAACGAAGCTGAATACGAAGCTTGCATTATGGGTCTTGAGGAAGCCATTGACCTCAGGATCAAGACATTGACCGTATTCGGAGATTCAGCTTTGGTAGTCAATCAAACCAACGGGAAGTGGTACACCCACCAGGATCATCTGATACCTTACAGGGATTATACAAGGAGGTTATTGACTTTCTTCACAACAGTCAAGCTTGAGTATATCCCTCGGGACGAGAATCAGTTTGCGGATGCTCTTGCTACCATTTCATCCATGATCAAAGTTCAAACGGCTAACTTTGTACCCCAGATTTCAGTATCTAGACTTGATAGACCAGCATATGTATTTGCAGCAGATGTTGTAAAAGATGATAAGCCTTGGTTCCACGACATTAAGTGCTTCTTGGAGGATCAAACATACCCACCTGGGGCATCTTCCAATGATAAGAAGACTTTGAGAAGGCTTGCTGGTAGTTTCTTTCTGAACACTGATGGGTCTTTATACAAAAGGAACTTTGACATAGTACTCCTCAGATGTGTTGACAAGACGGAAGCAGATTTGCTGATGCATGAAGTGCACGAAGGATCTTTTGGTACCCATGCAGGAGGGCATGCCATGGCTAAGAAGTTGTTAAGATCAGGCTATTACTGGATCACGATGGATGCAGACTGTTGTGCCTACGCCAGAAAATGCCATAAATGCCAGATCTATGCGGATAAGGTGCATGTGCCTCCCAATCCTTTGAATATCATGTCTTCACCTTGGCCCTTTGCCATGTGGGGCATTGATATGATTGGCAAGATTGAGCCAACTGCTTCAAATGGTCACAGATTTATCCTGGTCGCCATCGACTATTTCACCAAGTGGGTTGAAGCAGCCTCATATGCAAACGTCACGAGACAAGTGGTAGCCAGATTTCTGAAAAGAGATATCATCTGTCGATATGGAGTTCCTGAGCGAATCATTACTGATAATGGTTCCAACTTGAACAACAAGATGATGGCAGAACTGTGCCGGGACTTCAAGATCCAACATCACAATTCTTCTCCTTACAGGCCAAAGATGAATGGTGCTGTTGAGGCGGCAAATAAGAATATCAAGAAGATTGTGCAGAAGATGGTAGTCACCTACAAAGACTGGCACGAAATGCTACCGTTTGCCTTGCATGGGTACCGCACATCAATCAGAACATCCACTGGGGCAACACCGTATCAACTTGTGTATGGTATGGAAGCAGTCCTACCTGTTGAAGTTGAATTACCCTCTCTACGGGTATTGATGGATGTTAAACTGAGTGAAGCAGATTGGGTTCGGGCCCGATACGAACAACTGAGTCTGATTGAAGAGAAAAGGTTGGCCGCAATCTGTCATGGGCAGTTATATCAGAAGAGAATGAAGAAGGCCTTCGATCAGAAAGTCAGACACCGAGAGTACCAAGTAGGGGATCTTGTGCTGAAAAGAATCCTCCCTCCTCATACAGACCACAGGGGCAAATGGACTCCAAATTATGAAGGACCATTCGTTGTAAATAAAGTTTTCTCTGGTGGAGCACTGATGCTCAGCACCATGGATGGTGAAGATTTCCCATCCCCTGTGAATTCAGATGCAGTTAAAAAATACTTCGCATAAAATGACCCGCTGGACATAAAAACAGAATGTAAGTCCAGGCAAAAATAGGGCATCCCGGCGAGTCAAAAACAGAATAAAAGACTCGGGCAAAAGTAAGGGAAATAAATGAAAAATGTACACCCGCTGAGTTGAAAAGCCGCATTGGACAGCTCAGGCAAAAATGGGTATCCCGATGGATTGAAAACCCGAAAGGGCGATCCATGCAAAATAAGGGAATAAGCGAACAACTGCACTCTGAATTCGTCTGTATCACTTACAACTTGGTGAGCTACAAAGGATCAAGCTTCAATCAGAATCAACTCTCTCCAGAAAGCAAGACGAGAAGAAAGTCATTGTCATGCGAGTCATAGCAGAAGGGGAAACTCCTTGGAAGCATCGTCAACACCGCCAGCACTTTATTTCTCAATTTGTAACAATCTCCTCATTTCAGGAGATATGTTTCTTTGACTGTATCTTGCCAATTCAGGGCACATGAATTAATAAAATCAGATTTTCAGTCATGTCTCGTTTTTCACATTTACGTTTTGCAAAGAGTTGTCTGATATCTCTAAAAACACAACTGCATAAGTACAGATGCCTTTCTCTAAAAATAAAAACACATGCTTACAGGGAATGTGATTACTCTTGAAAGTACTTAACTCCTATGACGGAATCCAGTAAAGGATACCTCGGGATCATTTGCCCGTTTCCTTATCTTTGCAGGATTGCAGGTATCCAGAACGCAACTTGGGGCATGCAAGTTACGTCTCAGCAAGCTGGAGAATCATTATCGACTCAGTCTATCTTCCACATGGCACTGGAAGGTGCCCACTTCCCCAGCAAAGTTGCCAAATCAACTAACAGGTTTAATACTCAGGATGTTTTCTCCCCAGCCGAGTTGCCTCTCTTTACTCTCCCCAGCTGAGTTGCCAACAGCATTCCCCAGTCGAAGCACCGACCATTCTTCCTCAACAGAATGCAGAAATCAGGGAATCATCTCCCCACAGAATCCCCAGCCTCTATTCAGAAGAGCAACGCACGAAGAAGTCACAACAGAGTGAAGAAAGCTTCCACAAACCCCAGCTGGGTCCCGTATTATAAGGATATGTCAATCAGTGACCTATATCCCCAAACAGATACATCATTAGATCTACCAATGATCTCATCCCCAGCTGGGATGTTCACTTCAAGCAGATCGACCAGAGATCTTCGCAACAATGGGATCCGAATTCCAGATCAATGCCTCTTTGCATAATCATGGCATTCGCATCATATTATACCCTCAGAGCGTAGCATTCCGTCTAATACGGAGCATTACGGCAAAAATCAAATACATAGCATAATCATAAGTCATGTTGTGAATTGAATGCTTGTGAATAATAAACCGTTCATCATCATGATACAGAAGAGTCCCCACCAGAGTCCCAGCAAAAGCAGCTGCCTCTCAAATCGCAAACACCAGTATATACTCATTTTGACACCCGTCCGTATCATCACTCCCCAGTAAAGTCGCCTGAACACTCTTTACAAACAAAATCACCCGCATTACAGATACCTCCTGACACCCGTCCGTGTCATACCCCAGCAGAAAGCCAAAGACATCCTCTTTGCACCCACACATATACTTATATATACACTTTCTTGACACCCGTCCGTGTCATATCCCCAGCGCAGTCGCTTACACCTTCATCACTCATATACTTGTTAATATTATACTTTTCTCTCTTGACACCCGTCCGTGTCACTTTCCCCAGCAGTTAAAACACTCATCTATACAATACAACACTTACTACTCATGGTACACTTATACAGATACTCGTCCGTATCTTGTATACATCACCACTCATATCCCCACAGATTCGGCAATAGTCCTTGTTCTTTGTTAACCAGTTGGTACTCGTCCGTACCATCATCTCAGAACATTGCGTCTAGTGTTTGTTTCTACATGATACTCGTCCGTATCATAGTCTTAAGGATGCTCGTCCGCATCTTTAATCCATACACTGTGTCAAACACTTATGTCTTCTTGAATATAGATACTCGTCTGTGTCTACTATTCCCCAGAAGGTTTCTTTCAGACGCAACACTCGTCCGTGTTCCTTGTTAACCAGTTGATACTCGTCCGTATCATCATCTCTGAACATGTGTCAGTTTGTTTCTACATGATACTCGTCCGTATCATAGTCTTAAGGATGCTCGTCCGCATCTTTAATCTATACACAATACCAAACACTTATACCTTTTGTTTCTTGGATGTAAACGCTCGTCCGTGTTTACTATCTCCCCAGTAGATCACCAACAAAGTTTCTTTTATCTAGCACTCGTCCTGTGTTATGATACCTTTGAGAGCAGCCGTACCCTGCTGAGTGGTCGTCCTCCACTTCTTGATGGTCGTCCTCCATCATGCTCATCCGATGGCCGTCCCCATCGTTGATTTTAGCAGCCGTCCCCTGCTAGGTGGTCGTCCCCCACCCTTTGATGATCGTCCTTCATCACTTTATCCAATGGCCGTCCCCATTGTTGATTTTGGTTATCTAACACTCGTCCTGTGTCATGATAAACCCTGAGAGCAGCCGTCCCCTGCTGAGTGGTCGTCCTCCACTTCTTGATGGTCGTCCTCCATCTTGCTCGTCCGATGGCCGTCCCCATCGTTGACCTTTGCTATCCGATGGCCGTCCCCATCGTTGATATTTTCGGCAGCCGTACCCTGCCAGGTGGTCGTCCTCCACCTTTGATGGCCGTCCCCATCATATTTCTTTTATTCCCAACAGAGCAGCCGTCCCCTGCTAGGTGATCGTCCTTCACCTTTGATGGCCGTACCCCATCATCTGTTTATTTCATTTATTCTTTAACCCGATGGCCGTCCCCGTCGTGGTCCCTTTTCCTTTTTAGCCCGATGGCCGTCCCCATCGTTGGTTACTTGACCTTTATGAACTTGATGGCCGTCCCCGTCATGTTTCATTAATCCCCAGAGAACTTTGCAGCTTTATCTTGATGGCCGTCCCCATCATAATATCCTATTTTCCCCAGCTAGTCGGCCGTCCCCGTCTTAGCTTTACTTGTTTTTCCCCAGCTAGTCGGCCGTCCCCGTCTTAGCTTCACTTTTTATCCCCAGCATGTCGGCCGTCCCCGTCATCGCTTTATTTCCTGCACTTTACCAGCATGTCGGCCGTCCCCGTCATCGCTTTGCTTCACATACGACTTTACCCAGCAGTCTTCCTCTGCTCGGCGGTCGTCCTCCGTCGCCCACACTTTACAATATACTTTATTTTTCATTTACAATCTATATCCCTTTTCTTCTTCATTTCCGTGAGTGCAAGTTTTGGACTGTCTTTGGTATTCAACCACAAGTTATCTTGTTTGCCTGTTAAGCCGTCGCTTACACCCTGCACAGCTAACTCATGTTTGAATAGGGGCAGCTGTAAACACCCCAAATTTGCCCTCACCCATTCACACCATGGTTTGTGATCATCCTCATATGCATAAACACAATCATATCATCTCACATCTCATTTTTGATTCACTGCATAGCTTCTAAGGCATCTGCACCTAGGGTTTGTGATCTGAGCAATCCCAAAGCATCTTGAGCCATTCCAAAGGCTACCAATCACTTCAAAGGGGTCCATGTGTGTTCTTACATCATATTCCATCTCCTCAAAGTCAAAAATGCAGAGGAATCACAAGAGCTAGGGTTTGAGTGGATGCAGAGCCAGGATGAACTGCACAGTTGACTGAAAATTAGGGTTTTGGTTTCAGAGGCCATAACTCCAAATTTTTTGGTCATTCTTGTTTCCATTGATCTCTATATGGTATAGGGAGTATGCATATCAATTTTCATGAAGAAATTCCATGGGGAAGTCATCTGATCAAGGGTTGACTTTTCAGACAAGTCAGTGCAAAATCAGGGCATCTGAGGCCCCCAATGACCCAACCAATGGGTGATCTTCATCATTTTGAGTGTGTATGATCTTTATTTGATCATGGAAGAAGGTGGAAGTTCATAAAAATCAAGAATTTAGGGTTTTTGCAAATGTTGACTTTTTGGGCATAGTTGACTTTTCAAGAATGCATCATTTTAGGTCATTTTTCAAGCCATGATTTTGGATCCAAAAATGCTTCAAATGGAGAAACTTTGGTCATGAAAGTTGTAGATCTCATCTTTCCCTTTCCAAAAAGTACAAGAACATGATCTAATTCATCTTGGATCAAAAGTTATGGTTTGTTAAAGTTGGCAAAAATCATTGATTTTCAAGTTATGCACCAAAGGCAAAAATTGCAAATTCTCCTTCCAAGGCCAATTCAGTCACCATATGGGCTTCTAATGCACTTAACATGATCATGTAACTTCTAAAAGTCAGATTTGAACCAAGGTGCCTCATGTTTCATGGCTTATGCAACAAGATTTTTCCATGTGAACCATAAAGCAAGCAACTTGCAAAAACTATCATCACATCTCACCCACTTGATTTCTTGGATGCTGAACCAGCCCTAGCTTCTCTCCATGCCATGCTGCGCCAGTCCATGTACTTATGCTAGCCTAGAACCAAGCCCATGCCTCTCTTACAACCAAGTTGACATTTTGCAAAAGTAAACATCCCAATCAATAAAGGGCATGTCAAATCAACTGACCAATGAGAGAGAGTCATGTGGACAGTTTGCAAGCAAAACATAAGAAGAAGCAAGGCTGAAACCAACACATTCACCACATACACAAAAACCTTCCATTTTGCATAAGCTCTCGAATTTCTCTATACAGCCTGCAAACACTCAAACCTTTTCCTCCATTCAACTCACCCTGCCTCATAGATCACAAAACACCAAGAACACAAGCCTGAAACAGCCAGATTACTCCATAGCCATTTCTCACTCCATTTTGCAGTTTCATTCGAAACTCTCATCCTAGCTCACAAGCACACAAACAAACACCACAAACCTTCTCCATTCATCATCAGGACCTCAAACCTTCATTCACCATGACCTGAAAGTGCCAGAATCTCCATTGCCATTTTTGACTGAACTGAAGCAGGAGCTTTCGAAACTCATCATCAAGCCAACTTAAACTCCATTTGAGCATTCAAACATCTTCTGGGGACCAAGTAGAGCAGCTTGCACAAAGAGAGGTGGCCAGAAAGTTCCTAAACTGAAAGCTTCGAATCTCAGGTAGCCTGAAATTTATTTTTCCAGAAGTTGTTTTTCTTGTTACAAACTTGTTCTTTGTGTTGTCCTGATCATTCTGGTACCATTGGTTTTGAAAATGGTTGTGATTTGAGCATTTAATTTGTTTCTGAAGCTTGCGTGACCTAGAACTTGTTCTCTTCGATTCAGCTTGTTTAGGGAAAATAAATTTGTTTTGAGAGAGGGGTTTGATTCGTGAGAGTGTAAGGATCATTTCCCAGTTTCTATTTTTCATTTTTGATGCGTTTTTAGGAAGTTTGAGGTTTCTCAGGTGAGAGCTGGCCGGAGAAGACGACCGGAAGTCTTCTCCGGCAGCCTGAAAGTGATTAGGGCTAAGTGTATTTAATTAGGGCAAGGTTTGAATTTGAGCCCTTGGATTGTGTTTCCCGCGCGCATATGAGTGGTTCAGATCATTTCATTAAGGTTTAATTATGGATTAATAATTAATTAATTAGAATTAGGGAGGTTTGAATCTGGGCCGTCCAGATGCGCGCCCAGTCAAACCCTTTGAGCCCAGAATCAATCTCATCCTTCCATTCTGTTTACTTTTTATTTTATTTAATTTTATTCATTTTTCTTTCAATTAAATTGCATAATTATTTTAAAGTAGCAAAAAATTCTTAAAAATTATGAAACTTTTTCTTTAAAGTTTTATTAATTTTTAAGACCCAAAAACATTTTTTATTTTATTTTTATCATTAAAAAAGTATTTTTAAATATTTAAAAGATTATTTTTAATTGATTAATGAGAATTAATTAATTAAAAATACTTTTAGGTATTTAAAAATTACAAAAAAATTCATGAAATGTTCTAAGACATTTAGAAACATTGTCCAACCTTCAAACCAAATTTCTTTTTTGATCTTGATGCATTTTAAGAATTTTTCATTGAATTAAATCATTTTTTATGCATTATTTTGATCATGGATTCAAAATTTCATTTCTGTCAATTGGTGAAGGTTGAGACATTGATTCTTCTTGCATTGTCTTTTGTTTTGCATGTAGTTCCTAGGATAAAAAGGCCATGAATTGTTCTTGCATTTTCAAATTGTTTGGCATTTGTTTTGTTAAGAACCCTAAAAAACCCTAATATCTTGTAAAATTCATATCTTGAGTTTGGTTGAGAGTTGAGAGCTCCCCTTTGGGCAGTGGTTTATCATGAGGTTTGCTTCTGTCTTTGGTTTGTGTTTGATGTTTGATCCATAAATCCTAATTTGGGCTTTCTCTTGCATCCTTCTTGCATTCTCTTGCATAACATGACTTGTCTTTGCATTTTGTACATGTTTATGATTCATTTGACATCTTAAGACATGTAGAAAGCATGTTTGATCATTGCATTGCATATTTGCCATGTCATTTGTCTTGTATGCTTCATAACATTTCATGCTTGTTCATGCTCCTTAGCTTGCATCATATGCATTCATAAGCTTGTATGAACATCCCCATTGCTTTGCCTCATGTTTGCAGCACCTCATAACATCATAATCATCATCAACATGCTTCTGGTCTTGCTTTGCATCATATCATTTCATCTCATCTTGCATTGCATTGCATTTCTTTCTAACATTTCAGGTGGTAAGTAAACTTGGGAAGTGAATTTGCCTTCACTTCTCATACCTTTTCTTTTCACCTCTCTTGCATCCATTGCTGCATTTCTATTTGTGTTTGAGATTGAGCTTGCTCATTCTTCTCCTTCCCACTTTCTTTCTTCAAGTGACTTGACTTCTTGAATGAAGCAAGTCACTTTGCTTCTCTTGATCCTATTCATCTGCTTCCTGGTGGCTCCTTTGAAGATTGTTCTTGTAAACCTCACAAACCTTAGGAACAACCAAGCATGACAATGGATTAGGGTCTTGATTAGTATCCCCTCTTAGTTTTACCTTTGTGTCTCTCTTTGAGTCCTCTCTTCTCATCTCATAATCAGGGACTAAACCCTAAAGGCTTTAAGACTTTGTGCTTAGGGTTATGCCTGCATCCTTCTCTTAGGATGGAGTGTATAACTTTAATCCTAAGTCTTGAACCCTTAAGGTGTTTAAATCTCTTAATCAATTCATCTAATAATCATCAAGACATCACACTTGTAACTTGGGCCTTGCTTTAGGGTTCTAATTCTTCCTTAAGTGGTTAAGAAGGACTAACCCTAGTGTTAATGGACAAGTCCCCCTCAAGTTGTCTTACAAATCATAAAATTCACTTCATCATCATACCATTAATCTAAAATCCACTTAATAAAGGCTTGTTTTGTCATGGGTTTAATCCCTAATCATGGATTAAGTTGAGGAGCTTTCCTCAGCTTAAACATTCTCATCTATTATCCTTCTTTTAGGATGATGTAATGAGTCTGTTTAATCCCTGATTATGGCTTAACCTCATTACTCAACACTAAACAAAAATCACAAAAACATCTAAATAATCACAAGTAGGTTAATGATCTTAATCCTGCACCATAGGTGATTAAGTGTGAGAATCTGACTTCACACTTAAGGTATTCTCATTACCCCTAATCAGAGGGATGATGTGATGAGTTTACCAAATCCATTGGTTTAGGTTTAAGCTCATTATCTTATGACAAACTCCAAAAAGAAATAAAAGACTGAAAACTCAAAAACAAACAATAATCGTCTCCTTCGGGATTCTTTTCTCATCATCTTCACTCACAAACGAGAACTTGCTTCTTCCGTCTAATGCAAGACAGTTAGCACCTGAGCCAGACAGGTCATACACTTGAGCATAGACAAGCAAGCAGTTCACAGGTCAATTCACCTTTCAGTCTCTTTGGGTCGAACTACGGTGTTCTGACTTCCTCATTGCACGAGAGGATACGTAGGCATAACTTAATAGTTATCGAACAAAAGTCTCTGTTCATTCCCCCTCCTTCTAGCTTCATTCTTTAGCCTCATTGTCATGAGCATTTCATTCCTGATCTCACACTGACACTGTATATATACACATCACTTTCTTTTACACTGACACCTGTACATCTTTCCAGCTATTTCATACACAGATTGCACTGACACTACCCCTTTAAAACACAAATTTTTTAAGCGTGGATCCCGTCGAGTACGACGGACAATCTGGGTGCTAATACCTTCCCAGGTTGTAACCAACCCCCTTTCTCAGTCTCTCTGGTTCGCAACCGTCTTATCCATCTTTTTCTAGGCTTATGCAGCATTGCCTTTCCTCCGGGATAAAAATGCCTAGCTGGCGACTCTTTTCATCTCCAGTGAGTTCACGGCTGTGTGTTCTCACTGTTCCCTCTCGCCGACCGTTCGCGCTTGTACCTGGATGCAAATCTTCGGGAGCGACAGCTTCTCAAACAAGAACACGATTTCTGAGTTATCAGAATAGAATCTCAAAAACCAGGCCATACAAACTTGTTATAAGCCTTTCGGAAGCACAAGGGGGATCATTGGAGTGGTTTTGCATCAAAGGGAGGGTCAGAAAGCTCAGAATCACAAAGCTTCAACTCAGGTAGCCATCTTAAACTTTTTTTTCCAGAACCTTCATTTTAAGTTCTAAAATGAATCTATGCACTCCCCTGATCATGGGGATATGATTATTTTTCAAAATGGTTGAGAAACCAAGATGTATGTTTGCTCTGAAACTTTTTGACCTAAACACATTTTTCTTCGATTCTCCATTTTGGTGCATGATAAATGAATTTTGATGTTGCATTCTTGTTCTATGTTGTTTGATGATCCATTATGGAGATTTTGGTGAGTTTTCATGGCGTTTTGAGCATTTCAGGTGAGGGAGCTGGCCGTAGAAGATAACCAGAGGTCTTCTCCAGCCACGTGAGAATCATTAAGGGGTTAATTATGGTTTAGTGCCATTTTGAATATCAGCCTTTGGATTTTAGGGTTAACGCGTGTTTGAGCGGACCAGATCATTTCAATTAACCTTAATTAATAATTAATTAGTTTAATTAGGTTTAATTAATTAATTTTGCCAGATTAGATCCTAGCCCTACATTCATGCGCACAATCAACCTAATCCCCCCAGGTTCAAATCTGGACCATCAGATTATCATACTTCTCATTTTATTTATTTTTATTTCATTTTCTTTGCATTTCTTTTGTTCTATTTATTTAAAATATCAAAACCTTTTCTAAAAATCCCATTTTCTGCATCTTTACTTTAAATAATTTTCCATACCCAAAAACATTTTTTTATTTTAATTTTCGCATTAAAAAAGTATTTTTATAATATTTAAATTTTATATTTAATTAATTGATTGATTTTAATTAATTAAAAATACATTTAAGTTTCTAAAAATCACCAAAAAATTCATAAAGCATTCTCATATATTTAGAAACATTTCCAAACTCACCATACAAATTTCATTTTTGGTTTGATCACATTTTCACAATTATCTTTGATTTAGGGTTCATAAAATTCCATTTTTCTAACCCTAACTTGAAAATATCATTTCTGCCTAACCATGATGAGTTTGAACTTGATTCTTTTTGAATTGTTTCACATATTGCATATAGTTTCTAGGATATTTATCTCATATTTTTGCATTGCATTTTCAATTTGATTTGCATTTTCCCTTTAGAATCACCCAAAAACCCTAGTTAACTTAGAAATATTATAACTCCATCTAGGATTAGCTTATTACCTTATCCTTTGGGTAGTGATCTTGTGTATGATTAAGGTTTGTTTGAGTTCAATTTCAATTTTTTATCATGAGGTTTGCTTCTGTTATGGTCATATGCATCTCATGTTGTCATAAAACCCTAATTTCTCATGTTCATTTGCATTCATCTTTGCATACCTCAATCATATGAGCTAGCCATGACATTTCAAGCATTTGTATGACATTTTAGACATCTTAATACATTCTTGAACATTTCTTGATCATTTATTCATTCATTTTCTATGCTTTTCATTCATTCATTACATTCCATGAACATCCATGTGTTTTCATGTTTCTAAACATGCTTCCATTGCATCTCATCCTTGTATGATCATTCATATGAATTATATATGTCTTTGCATCATCTCATAACACATTTGAATTGCATATTCACTTCTGGTTTTTGTCTTTGTATCTTATTTCATCTCATTTCCTTTTGCTTTATGTCTTATGCATTCATACTAACATTTCAGGGGCTTATGGTAAGTTGTATGGGATGTGGATTTGCCTTCACATCCCATCTCTTCTCATCTCTTCATTTGCATAATTTACTTATCTTTGAAGTGAATCCAATTCACTTGTTCTATCTCTTCCTTACTTTCTTACTTTTAAGTTACTTATCTTCTTCAGGAAGTAAGTAACTTATTCTTTCTCTCCTTCTCTTTTCATCTGCTTCTCCTTCCATGGTGGCCTCCTGAAGATTCTTCTCTTAAGCATCACAAACCATAGGATATCCAAGCATGATAATTTTTAGGGTTGTGTATAGTCCCCCTTAGTTTTTACCTTTGAGTCTCCTTGAGTCTCTCTTCTCATCTCATTATCAGAGGCTAACCTCTTAAAGCTTTAGGACTTTGAATTAGGGTTATGCATGCATCCTTATCTTAGGATGGAGTGTATAACTTTAATCCTTAGTGTTAAAACTTTAATTTGTTTACACCTTCTAATCAAAACACCTAATAATTATTAAGACTTAAGCTTGTAACTTGGGCCTTATATTAGGGTTACATCTCTTCCTTTTGGTTAAGAGGGACTAACCCTAGTGTTTAATGGACAAGTCCCCCTCAAGCTAGTCTTACAAAATTAAAACTCATTTCTTAATCTCACCCTTTAATTAAAATCCATTTAATAAAGGCTTGTTACATAACGAATTTAATCCCTAACCATGGATTAAGTTGAGGAGTCTTTCTCAGCTTAAGTGTTCTCATCTATCATCCTTCTCTTAGGATGGTGTAATGAGTTCACTAATCCCTGATTAGAGATTAAAACCATTACTTAACACTAAACAAAAACCCAAAAAAACATCTTAATAATCACAAGTAGGTTAATGATATTAATCCTACATCATCATGGTAATTATGTTGAGATGCTTATCTCATACTTAAGTAGGCTCATTATCCCTAATCAGGGAGGATATAATGAGTTTACAACCTTTGATTTAGGCTTAAGATCATTACCATATGCAAAACAGCAAAAACAATAAAAAACTGAAAAACACAAAATCAAACAATAATCGTCTCCTCCGGGATTATTTTCTCATCACATTCATTCTATAAACGGGAACTCGCTTCTTCCGTCTGATGCAAGACAGTTAGCACTCGAGCCAGACGATTCATACACTTGAGCATAGACAAGTAAGCAGTTCACAATCAAATCATCCAGTCTCTTTGAGTCGAACTACGGTGTTCTGACTTCCTCATTACACGAGAGGATACGTAGGCATAACTTAACAGTTATCAAACAAAAGTCTCGTTGACATCCCTCTCTTTCAGATTTCTTTTCTAAGCCTCATTCTTGAGCATTTCACCATCTCTTTTGCACTGACACACATTCTTTTCTCCCTAGCTTTTGCACACTTCCAACACATACACCACCCCTTTTAAACATAATCAAGTAAGCATGGATCCCGTCGGGTACGACGGACGATCTGGGTGCTAATACCTTCCCATGTCGTAACCAACCCCCTTTCTCAATTTCTTTGGTTCGCAACCGTCTTATCCATACTCTTCCAGGTTTATGCAGCATTACCTTTTCTTCACGATAAAAATTCCTAGCTGGAGACTCTATTCAACCTTAACCTCTAACATTGCCGACAGTTCGCGTCTGCACCGGGGACGTAAAGTCTTTTCGGGAGCGACAACAGGTTTCTAACATCTTCTATTTTCAGGGAACTATTGCTGCGAGAAGAGTGCACAAATATCCAACCAAAGAGAACAGAGGCAGAATTATGGACCAGGTGCAAACAGAGTTGGCAGAGTTATGCAACATGATGGACCAGTTCATGACTCCCGTGAGAGACATCAATCATAATCAGGAGCGTCTCCGTGAGATGATAGACAAAAATCAATATGGCAATGGTAACCATGGTGCAGGTGCTCGTAGTGGTAACGGTGGTCCTCAACCTTAACCTCAATCTCAGCCTGATATTGTTATTAATGGTGGTGGTGTTCTAGAGCATGTTTGCATCCCTATGATGGACGGTCAGGATGACCAATTTACTACTTTGGAGGATATAGAAGTACAAGGTGCTGATGTGAATCACCGTTTCGAGGAAATGGCAAAACAGATTCAGTCAATTCAATCTCAGAACACCTTGGGTTTTGACATAACTAATTTGGGCCTAGTTCCTAGAGTGAAGATTCCCCACAAGTTCAAAGCTCCAATATTTGATAAGTACAACAGTTCTTCCTGACTGAAGACCCATTTGCAAGATTATGTTTGAAGAATTTCTACCCACACTGATGACGAGAAGTTGTGGATGTACTATTTCCAAGACAACCTCATCGGGGCATCTCAGAAATGGTATATGAAGCTTAGCAGAGTGTCCATCAGAATCTAGAAAGAATTGGTTGAAGCTTTTGTCAAACATTACCAATACAAAATGGATATGGCTCCAAACCATACCCAGTTGCAGAACATGTTTCAAAGCTCTAAGGAAAGCTTTAAGGAATACGCCCAGAGGTGGCGTTAATTGGCTGCAAGAGTTCAACCTCCTTTGTTAGAACATAAGATGGCTGACATGTTCATGGGAACTCTTCAAGGGGTGTTTATGGATTTTTTAGCTTCCTACATAACTACTCAGTTCACAGATCTGGTCATTGTAGGAGAGAGAGTTGAAACTTTGTTGAAATTGAGAAAGATGCAGGATACTGGTGCAAGCAACTCGTCCGGATCAAGAAAACCTTTTGTTGGTCCCTAGAGGAGGCGAGAAGGTGAGACTAACGTTGTATACGATAGAGGAAGGGGACTTGGACGTAGAAATCAGTATGAAAAAGTGGCTTCCGTCACTATCCCAACAACGCCTGCTCCACAACCATAACAACAACAATGTAATAATCAACAGAGACCTTACCAACAACGCCAGCCTAGGTATGTTGATCGTCACTTTGATGATATCCCGATGACTTACACTGATCTCTTGAAGAGGTTGTTAGACTTGAATATGGTATAGCTTAGGACGTTAACACCACTTGTTGGTAACCCTTCCCCTGGGTACGATGCTAACACACGTTGTGCATTTCATTCTGGTGCTGCAAGGCACTCTACTGAAAAGTGCCGAGCCTTGGAGAAGAAAGTTCAAGATGTCATTGACTCAACATCTATTAACTTCTCTCCGCCACCAAATGTTAATACCAACCCTATGCCGGATCATGGTGGGGCAATGGTTAATTCCATCGAAGACGGGACTGAATTTGATTCTAGATGTGAACGAAGTGCAAACACCACTAGCTGTTGTGAAAAAACGTTTGTTAAAGGGGCAGGTGTTCCCCGGTTGCGATGAAAAGTGTGAAGACTGTGGGATTTCCAAGAATGGTTGTGACAAGCTCAGGACTGGTATCCAGATGTTGATAGATGAAGGTTCTCTACAGTTTGATAAGGTAAACAACAAAAGAGACTTGGTTTCTATAGTGACAATATATTTTACTCCTGGAGAGATGCCTCCCCGACCGGCACCAGTGACCATATTTGTGCCTCAAGAAGTTAGTCCTATCATAGTTAGTCCTGTTACTATCACTGTACCTGGGTTCATGCCTTATGAAAGTGAAAGATAAATTCCTTGGCATTATGGCTCTGATGTGTATGCTCAAGGCCAGAAAGTTGAAAAGATGCCTGTGACTATTGATCCTAGTATTGACAATGATGGAGGAGTAGGGGGTTTCACTCGTAGTGGGCGACTTTTGCTCCACAAACTCTCAGAACAAATACGGAAGCTAAAGCTACTGCTAGAGCTAAGGGTAAAAAGGTAGCTACTGAGGAGGTCGTGACTCCGGCTACAGAGTATAGTACCTTTGAGAAAGAAGTGAAAGAATTTATGCGGATAATAAAGAAGAGTGATTATAAGGTGGTAAAGCAGCTGAACTAGACGCCTTCAAAATATCTATCTTATCCTTGTTGATGTGTTCCAAGGAGCACCGAGAAGCGTTGTTGAAAGTATTACAAATGGATTATGTACCTCAAGAAATCATTGTGAATCAGCTGGAAATAGTGGTGGCCAATGTGAATGCTAGTCATGGATTGGGATTCACAGACAGGGATCTAACTTTTGAAGTCCGAAATCACAACAAAGCTTTGTGCATCACGATGGAATGCAAAGGAGTTGTACTATCCCACATGTTGGTGGAAACGATATCTTATTTGAATGTTCTTACTAAAAAGGCTTTAATGAAGCTAGATGTTGACGGTATTGTGTTAAGGTCAAGCGATTTAGTGGTGAAAGCATTTGATGGATCCAGAAGATCGGTCTTTGGTGTAGTTGAGTTGCCGATTAAGATTGGATCGCAAGTATTCAAGAGTATCTTTTATGTCATGGATATACAACCAGATTATAGATGTCTCTTGGGACGTCAATGGATTCACGCTGTAGGCGTTGTGACATCCACCTTGCACCAGAAATTAAAATATGTCGTTGATGGACAAGTTGTCACTGTGTGTGGTGAAGAAGACATATTTGTTAGCCACTTGTCTACATTCAAATACATTGAAATGGATGGGTAGATACATGAGACACTGTGTCAGGCTTTTGAAGTTGTTCATGTCAATGAAGTTTCTCCTAGTTTTGGGGTTGAAGGCAATGAGAGAGTCAGCACCTCCACCTCATCTTACAAGCAGGCCATGGAAGTGGTGCAGTCTGGAAATGCCCAAGGTTGGGGGCAAGCTGGTTCAGGTTGATAAGAAAGAAGACAATTTTGGGATAGGCTATGTCCCAGGGCAGGCAACAAGGTCTCAGATAAGAGCAATCAGTTTCTCCAGTGGGGGTGTGATTGATCCTAATCAAGTCTGTGTTGTTGAAGATGATGTTGATAGTGATTGTGATCTCGACAACTGGGTGTGCCCGTGTGTCCCGGGGGAAGAGCTAAGGAACTGGTTTACATAAGACTTCGTCCAAGTCACTTGCCAGCCAGAGTAATTGCCTTTGTTTTCTCATTATCATATGCATGTTAAATCCTGCACTATGCCCAAGGTGTATGGATTCATTGTAGGGCCTCCTTGCATTTTATGCAGTTTATTTTATCATGAAATAAAATACATTTTTCTTTCAAAATTGTGTTCCCTTTCTTTCTTTTTTAAATTTTTATTTCACAAAAAACAATAAAAATGGCGATGTTTTTCTTTTGTTTTTTCTTTCTTTTTCATAAATCAGATTCTGAAATAAGCACATCATTTGTGCAGAACTAATCATTCGCATTTCTTTGATAACTCTTCTGCTATGACTGGATATGACTTCGATAATCCAATCTACCACGTTGATGAAGGGGTTGAGGAAGACTGTGAACTCCCTAAAGAATTGGCAAGGTTATTGAGACAGAAGGAAAGAGTTATTCAACCTCACTAAGAGGAGATTGAAATTGTCAACATTGGAACAGAAGATGCAAAGAAGGAAATCAAGATTGGGGCCAGTCTGCAGGCCGGGGTAAAAGAAGATTTGATTGGCATGCTTCGAGAATATGTGTACATCTTTGCTTGGTCATATCAAGATATGCCAGGTTTAGATACAGACATTGTGATGCATAAGCTGCCACTGAGGGAAGACTGCCCTCATGTTAAGCAAAAGCTTCGTAGAACTCATTGTGACACAGTGATGAAAATTAAAGAAGAAATTCAGAAGTAGTGGGACGTCGGGTTCCTTGCTGTAACTAGTTATCCACCCTGGGTAGCTAACATTGTGCCAGTACCAAAAAAGGACGACAAGGTCCGGATGTGCGTTGACTACCGGGACTTAAACAGAGCGAGCCTAAAAGATGATTTCCCATTACCTCACATCGATGTATTGGTTGATAATACGACTCAGTTCTTTGTATTTTCCTTCATTGATGAATTCTCTGGTTATAATCAGATTAAAATGGCGCCTGAAGACATGGAGAAAACAAAGTTCATTACCCCTTGGGGTACGTTTTTCTACAAGGTCATGCCCTTTGGTTTGAAGAACGCCGGGGCAACGTATCAGCGGGAAATGGTGACATTGTTTCATGATATGATCCACAAAGAGATTGAATGTAATGTGGACGACATGATCGCCAAATTCCGAGATGAAGAAAAGCATCTGGTTAACCTCAAAAAGTTGTTTAGACGACTAAGAAAGTTTCGTCTGAGGTTAAATCCTAACAAGTTCACCTTTGGGGTGCGTTCTAGAAAACTGTTGGGTTTCATTGTGAGCCAGAGAGGGATTGAGGTAGATCCTGCTAAAGTCAGAGCCATACAAGATATGCCTGCACCGCGAATAGAGAAAGAAGTGTGTGGCTTCCTTGGTATATTGAACTACATTGTACGGTTCATACCTCACCTCACAACTACATGTGAACCAATATTCAAATTGCTAAGAAAAGAGCAAGTGGTCATGTGGAACGAAGATTGTCAAAGGGCTTTTGAAAAGATTAAAGAATACTTGTAGGAACCTCCAATTCTGATGCCTCCGGTTCCGGGGAGACCGTTCATCATGTAATTGACTGTGCTTGAAGGATCAATGGGGTGTGTTCTAGTCCAACATGACGAGTCTGGTCGAAAAGAGCATGCAATATACTACCTTAGCAAAAAGTTTACCGACTGTGAATCAAGATACTCACCGCTCGAGAAAACTTGTTGCGCTTTGGCATGGGTTACTCACCGACTGAGACAGTATATTTTGACCCACACTACCTTGTTAATTTCAAATATGGATCATGTCAAATACATTTTTGAGAAACCATCGTTAACTGGAAGGGTTGCACGTTGGCAGATGGTGCTGACTGAGTATGATATTCAATACACTTTGCAAAGAGCCATCAAAGGAAGTTTGCTCTTAGACTATCTGGCATAGCAACCTCTTGAGGATGATTATCAACCCATGAAATTTGACTTTCCTGATGAGGACATCATGTACCTCAAAGTTAAGGACTACGAGGAACCACTCCCGAAGGAGGGGCCAGACCCTGAATCCAAATGGAGATTGATGTTCGATGAGGCTGTCAATATCAATGGGCGCGAAGTTGGTGTTGTTCTAATTACTCCGGAAGGTGTTCATTTTCCCTTCGCTGCCAGAATCACTTTTGGTTGCACCAACAATGAAGCGGAGTACGAGGCTTGCATAATGGAAATAGAGGAGGCTATTAATCTCAAGATTAAGACCCTCAATATATTCGAAGATTCAGCTCTCGTGATTAATTAGATTACTGGCAAGTGGTATACTCATCAAGAACACTTAATTTCTTACAGGGATTATGCCAAAAGGTTGTTGACGTTATTCACAACAGTAAAGCTTCAGTACATACCACGTGATGAAAATTAGTTTGTCGATGCATTGGCTACGCTATCTTCGTCTATCAAAGTGATATGTTGGAACTATGTCCCCAAGATAAACATCTACAGGCTTGATATACCTGCTTATGTGTTCTCTGTTGACGCAATGTGTAACACCCCATTTCTATACCCCCAAATAATCACATAATCATTTAGGCACATATTAAAATTTTTTTCAGAGTATAATTATAAACATAGTACAAAAGAGGTATGTCACATTATACATGAATTTAAAGCATTCAACATCTGCTCAACAATTGATATGAAACAGTGGGGTAACTTTGCAACAGAGGAACTTAGTCCTTACAACCACATCTCAATATTTAGAATAAAAGCGGAAAATCTAAACATTAAATAACATCAAACATACACACACACACACACACACACATATATATATATATATATATATATATATATATGTATATATATATATATATATATATATATATATCATCGAGTATGATCCACCAACATAATACATGTTTACATAAACATTCATCAACAAGATACATGTACAAATGTATCACAAAAGAATCATAATCATCCTAACTACCCGGTGCTACATATCAGAGCCGACCGACCAAAAGAATGAAGACACACTTCACAAAACGACCACCACCATACCTACTGTAACGCCCCGATTCGATTATTTCCCATTTTTGTTGAGTCTTTTATTTAAATTGAGTAATAATTGTTTCAATTGTGAAATTTTTGTGTTTATGTGATATATTGACGTGTTATGTTATTTTACCGTTTTTGAGAATTTTCGGGTAAAATTAGATTGGAGGGTATTTTAGACATTTGCTAATTTATGATAAGTTAGAAATTAGGTAGAGTTAGAAATTGTGAGGAAATGATATTTTGTTGAGAAAATAGAAGTAGGATAGAAAGTTATAAGTTGTGAGAAAGAGAAAGAAAAGGGAGAATAGAAAGAAATAGAGGAGAAAGAAAAGGAAGAGAAGAGGAGAAAAGAGGAAAAGCTTGAATTTCTTCAAGATTGCTCCTAGGAATCGAAACAATCGGGTAAGGGTGTGAAATATCATTATCTTAACTTCGTGTATGATTATGTATGTGTTATATTGATTGAGTTTTTGTTTTGGAAGAGTTTAGAGAATGTTAGGTTTTAGGGTTTTTGATGAAATCTAAGAAATTTGGTAGATTAATCAGTTAAAAATTGTTATAAATGAAGTATGTTGTTGAATATATGTTATTGATCATGTTTATGGAAGTTTCTTGGAGTGTTGGAAGTGTTTGTGAGGGTTGTTGTGCAACTTTGATGTTCTGAAATCGCAGCTTTCGCTCAGGGAGCAATCCCTCACTCAACGAGGTTTCCAGAGATTTCCTAGCTCAGCGAGCGAGCAGGTCGCTCAGCGAGCCTGGGGGTTTTTGAGTTTTGTGTTTTAATTCATAACTTGAGTTTCGGTTATCCGTTTTTAGTGTTCTTTATATCGATTCGAAGCTAAAAACATGTAGAAATTATTGATGCTAAAATATGTAATTTTTAGCCGACGTTTACTCAACTTTTCCAATAAAACGTAATGATGGTTAGTCAAGGAAATGTGAGTTTGATTGTGGTATAGTGGCCGTTTGGCAAATAAATGCATTTCGTGAAGTGAATATGAGTGCATGTTGATTGTGAAAGATTCGTTGCCGTTTGGTGTAATTAATACAAATGTGTATGAATTGTTTGTGATTGTATGAGATGAGTGCATAATTATATTGTGAATATGTATGCATTTTTAAGAATGTTGTGTGTCATTTTGCATGTGAAGCATAATGTATGCATTCTTGTGTTGTGGCATTCTTTGTGAATCCGTTGTAACATTGTGTGCCCATGTGGGGTGTGAGCGATGATTACAACATGGTTGTATGCCCATGTGGGGTGTGAGCAATCAGATTGTGTGCTCGTGTGGGGCGTGAGCAATCCATAAACATTGTGTGCCCGTGTGGGGTGTGAGCAATGGGTGATTTATTCACAAATTATTGTGTGCCCGTGTGGGGTGTGAGCAATAGGATTGTGTGCTCGTGTGGGGTGTAAGCAATCCATAAACATTGTGTGCCCATGTGGGGTGTGAGCAATGGGTGAACATCGTATGCCCGACGAGGAGTTGCTTTAGGTAACGAGCGATGGTTCCAATAGTTCCTGAGTGAACTTGAGATGATTGAGTCGGTACCGCATTGCATCTTCTTAGAGTCGTGAGTCGGTCTCTATGATTTGCATTTATCATCTATAATTGATGCTGGTGAATAAACATGAATAATGTATGTTTATGCGGAGTGATTGATATTGGTGGATAAACATGAAAATATATATGTTTATGCGAGTTGTGCATGATGAATATGCTAGTCTGAATATATATATATATATATATATATATATATATATATATATATATATATATATATATACCTTGTGATGTATATGAGTGATGAGAAATGATTTGTGGTGAGAAATGTATATATATATATATATATATATATATGTATTTTTATGTTGAGATATATAATTATATGCATTGTTATTATGATAATATTTCTCACCCTTCTGCTATTTTATGATGCTCTACGAGGAATTGTAGAGTAGGTTGTTGGAGGTCTTTTGTGAAGCTTGTCTTCATTCTTTTGGTCGGTCGGCTCTGATATGTAGCACCGGGTAGCTAGGGTCGGTTTGATGCCTTTTTGTGATACATTTTGTACATGTATTTTGGTGATGGATGTTTTATTTAAACATGAATATTTGGTGAATCAAACCTTATTTTATATATATATATATATATATATATATATATATATATATATATGTAAATATGTTTGATGTGATTAATGTTTAGTTTCCGCTGTTATTTCAATCTTTTGAATACGGGTGTAAGGATGAAATCCTTCTGTTACAAGTTACCTCGTTTGTTACATATCTTTGAATGAGAAAATGTTGGATGTTTTAATTTCACGTATAATGTGGCATGCCTCTTTTATACCATGTTCTAATTATACTCTGATGGAACTTTTTAATACGTGCCTAAATGATTTAATTGATTATTTGGGGTATAGAAATGGGGTGTTACATTAAGTGGTATCAGAGCCAGTGTTCGAGTCAGTTGTGTCTGTCTTGTTGTTGTGATGATTGAACTTTTGTTTAATCTTGTTGTTGTCTTTGGGAATGATCAGAATATGGCTGGTAGTAATGACAATGCAATGTCTGCTGCTTTGGAAGCAATGGCTAAGGCGATGTAGGGAGTGCCGAATGTGAATACTAATGATGAGTTCAGGAAGAATCAACCACCGGTCTTCAAAGGAAGATTTGTTCCCGATGGTGCTCTGAATTGGTTGAAAGAGATTGAAAGAATCTTCAGAGTCATGGACTATGCTAAAGAGAGTAAGGTGAGACTTGGATCTCACATTCTGAAGGAAGAAGCCGATGATTGGTGGGTCGGTAGAATTCAAGCTTTTGAGGAAGAGGATGAAGAGATAACTTGGGATGTTTTTCGTACTGAGTTCTTGGGAAAGTATTACCCTGAGAGTGTGAAAGGGAAGAAGGAGATAGAGTTCCTTGAACTGAAGCAAGGTAGTATGTCCGTGGTGGAATATACTACTAAGTTTGTGGAGTTGTTTAGTTTCATCCTTATTATGCTGCTACTGCTGCTGAGTTTTAGAAGTGTATTAAGTATGAGAATGGTTTGCTTCCTAAGATTAAGCAAGCTGTGGGATATCAAAGAATAAGGAAATTTTCGGATTTAACGGAATGTTGTAGAATTTTCGAGGAAGATAGCAAAGCTCGTTCTACGCATTACAAAAGTTTGAATGAGAGGAAAGGAAAGCCACAAGCTAGAAATGGACCTTATGTGACACCCGCTGATAAGGGCAAGCATAGGGGGACCATTGATAAGAGATCTGGTGGAGCTAGTTCTGGTCTCATTAAGTGTTACAAGTGTGGTGATTTGGGTCACAAGTCTTTCGAGTGTGGGAAGAACATAGTGAAATGTTCAAACTGTGGAGGCCTTGGACATGCTACTACCGAGTGTATGAGGAATGTTGTAAAGTGCTTCAATTGCGAAGAAGTGGGTCACATTAGTACGAAGTGTACTAAGCCGAAGCAAGCTCAAGCGGGCGGAAAGGTGTTTGCATTAGCAGGGAAGGACACTACTAGTGAAGACCATTTGATTAAAGGTACATGCTTTATTAATAATACGCCTTTAGTCACTATTATTGATACAGGAGCGACTCATTCGTTCATTTCTCTTGAGTGTGCTAAGCGTTTGAATTTGTTTATGTCTTCTTGGGGTGGTGATATGGTTATTGATACTCCTGCTTCGGGGTCGGTAACTATTTCATTGGTGTGGGTAAGTTGTTCTTTGACCATGTATGGTAAAGATTTTGTTATGGATTTAGTTTGTTTGCCGTTGGAGGGTTTGGACGTAATCTTGGGTATGAACTGGTTGCAATTTAATCGAGTTCATATAGATTGCTATCATAAGTTAGTAAGGTTTCCTTCTTTGTATGATGATGAAGATGAGAGTTTCCTATCCACGAAAGAGTTAAAGAAACTTTTAGTGGACGAAGCTAAATTGTTAGGTTTGTTTGCATTATTGTCAGTGGAGAGTGAAGTGGGGCTTAGTGTGTTCCCAGTGGTGTGTGATTTTATAGAAGTGTTTCCGGAGGATATTAAGGATGTACCACTGGAAAGAGAAGTTGAGTTTTTTATTGATCTAGTTTCGGGTACTAGACCGATTTCGATGGCACCGTATCATATGTCAGCTTCAGAGTTGGTAGAGTTGAAGAAGAAATTGAATGACTTGTTGGACAAGATATTTGTTAGGTCGAGTGTTTCTCCTTGGGATGCTCCGGTATTATTGGTAAATAAGAACGGACGAAGTATGCGGTTATGCATTGATTATCGACAGTTGAACAAGGTGACAATTAAGAACAAGTATCCGCTTCCAAGGATCGATGATTTGATGGATCAATTGGTTGGTGCGTGTGTTTTTAGTAAGATTGATTTGAGATCAGGATATCACGAGATTCATGTGAAAGAAAAGGATATTCAAAAGACGGCTTTTAGAACACGGTATGATCATTACGATTATTCTGTGATGCCATTCGGAGTTTCTAATGCGCCGAGTGTGTTTATGGAATACATGAATCATATTTTTCATGAACAGTTGGATCGTTCTGTGGTTGTGTTCATCGACGACATTTTGATTTATTCTAATGCTCAAGAAGAGCATGAAGAGCATTTGAGGATTGTGTTACAGATTTTGAAAGAGAAGCAATTGTATGCTAAGTTGTCGAAGTGTGAGTTTTGGTTGTCGAAAGTAAGTTTTCTTGGGCATGTTATTTGCGATGGTGGTATTAGGAGCCTCCTATTGCATCACTGCATCAATATTGGATGGATCAACACTAATACCACTACCAGAAATAACATGTCCAAGAAAATGTACTTCCGAAAACCAAAATTCACATTTCGATAACTTAGCATACAAATTTTTCTCTTTCAAAATTTGTAACACAATCCTCAAATGCTCTTTATGCTCCTCTTGAGACTTAGAGTAAATCAAAATATCGTCGATGAACACAACCATAAAACAATCTAACTGTTCATGGAAAATACGATTCATGTATTCCATAAACACACTCGGCGCATTAGAAACCCCGAATGGATCACAAAATATTCGTAATGGCCATACCGTATCCTAAAGGCCGTCTTTTGAATATCCTCTCCTTTCACACGAATCTGGTGATATCCCGATCTCAAATCAATCTTGCTAAAAACACACCCACCAACCAATTGGTCCATCAAATCATCGATCCTTGGAAGCAGATACTTGTTCTTAATTGTCACCTTGTTCAATTGTCGATAATCAATGCATAACCACATACTCCCATCCTTCTTCTTTACCAACAATACCGGAGCACCCCAAGGAGAAACACTTGGCCTTACAAATATCTTGTCCAACAAGTCATTCAATTGCTTCTTCAATTCTACCAACTCCGATGGCGACATACGATACGGTGCCATCAAACCGGTCTAGTACTCGGAACTAGATCAATAGGAAACTCAACTTCTCTTTCCGGCGATACATCTATAATATCCACCGGAAACACTTCTGGAAAATCACACACCACTGGAAATACATCGAGCTCAACTTTACTCTCCACCGATAATGATGCAAACAAACCGAACAATTGAGCTTCGTCCGCTAAAAGTTTCTTCAACTCTTTAGAGGATAGGAAACTCTCATCTTCAACATCTTTCAAAGAAGGAAACCTCACTAACTTGTGATAGCAATCTATATGTGTCATACCCCAAATTTGTCCTACCTCGTTCTCACTGCACTTTTTTTTTAGTCTGTTAACCATCTCTTTTAGAATATTCAATTTTTTTTATTATTCAGGTTAATTTTCTCAATTATTCCAATATTCATTTTATTTTTATATTCAATTTCTACTCCCCCGTTCTTATCCTTATATCCATAATTTAATTATCCCTTATATTCATCCAAATTATCATCCATTTAAATCCAATTCATGATCGTTTTTATTTATTTATTATAATTCTTTTTTTTAGACCAAACTTTCCCTTTTATTATTATTTTTCATTATTTCATTTTATATTAAATTATATCTCTTTTTTTTTATTCTTATATATATTTATTACATATTGTCATTATATTATAACTATTATTTTCATTGTTATTAAGTTTTTATTATTATTATTACGGGTATTCTTTTACAAAGTCACTGCAAATGGAAAAGAATCAGGTTGAACTTTTTTGTATAGATGCCAGCGCATATCACAGCCTTTAGTAAACCTTACATCCCCGCACATGATTTGGATTTCTTCTTACCACTCAGTAACAGATTCTTCAAAAACGCATTGCAATGCACATGACAGATTGACATCTTCCTCCCTACAAAATAGAGGCCACACACTCAATAAGAACAAAAAAGTTTCTTGAATCGAAGGCTCTCATGCTCTCTACAAATCGCAACAACAAATACCCTCCAACATTTTTTTCTTCTTCAAATAAATATCAGAACCATCTTCTTTAACACAAAACTACCAAAATCAAAAAAGAGGAAGAAACAAAACGCCATGAACGAATTTGAAGCAGTATGTAGCATAAATCTGAACCAAATATCAACATACCTCACAAACCTTTAAACACCACCATCAATCCCCACCATCACAACCGTGAATCACCCTCTGAAGCAGAAATGAAACGCCATCACCATCTTTCCATAAACATCTTGCCGTGAACAAACCGATTTATACTCAAATACCACAAACATTCAAAAATCGAAAAAAACAGCTCCATAACCTTGAACCCTCTTCCGTAACCACCATAAATCCCTTTTTCCAAACCACTTCGTCGGCCGTTAACCACTGAGCCTAAACCGTGAAACCCTTCATCATTTTTGTTTCACCTTCAACCTGAAAACGCATAAACACCGACGAACCGCCACCGTAGGGTAAGACCGAACCAGATCGAGAGATTGAACCAGATCGTGACCGAGAGAGTCGCTCCGCCATTTTTTTTCCCAAACCGAGCATCGATTGAGGGTGAGAGCGAAGCCGCCGCTTTTTGTTTCAGAAGTTTCTTTTTCTTCTGTTCTGAGCGATTTTGAAGAAGAGGGCTATGTTCCACTTTATTTTCCTTTTCCGTTTTTTTTTAAGTTTTGTTGGTTGGTTGGGCCTTTAAGTCTGTTCTTATTTTCTAATTGCACACTCCATACACACACAATTGCTGCACATCCCTTCCTATTTTTTATTTTATTAATCCATATTAATTGGGACTTCTAGATTTTCTAACTTTATTATTTTAATCTTTCTTTTTTTAATTTTGTTTTGCTGTTTAGAAAATGTTTTTTTAAAAAACTTTTTTATTGAATTATTTGGTATCTTTTTATTTAATTTTCATTTTAGGGCCAATGACATAACAAAAGGCCGATGTTCGCCCGATTTCATTAAATCGGTGATACTCGGTCAATATGAGACCCTCCTTGTAATTAGTTTTTTTATTATTATTTATTTTTTATTATTTTTGCAAATGAACATTGAAATTAATTTAATTAATTTATTATTCTTAATATCATTTGATTTATTTAATTATTTAATTTATTATTTTATTTTAATTTAATTCTAGCAATTCTATTTAATTTTATATATTTATTTCCACATTTCAAAAAAATGACTCGACTCCTCATAGAACGGTTCCAAATTTTAACCGGCTCTAAGGAAGTAAACGAACCACATCCCGACGCGTCCGAAAAAGGTCCAACGCCTTCGAATAGTTGTTTCCGATCAAAAAGGCCGAACGCCTTCGAACAGTTCAAAAACACTGCACACACGCTTTCTCTTGGGCGAAATACAACGAGACCTATTTATTTCTCGCAATCCCCTGTATTTATTTTGTATCCCTCTCCCATTACTTTGTACGCATTTTTTTTCCGTATTTTATTTAATTCTGAATCCTTGGTCCAACGCCAAGCGATTTCACTCGCACACTTGCACTTTATTTTTCAGTTATCGTTTTCGTTTATTAGGATCCACCTTACCTTTGCGAGCCGAGTGCATTGTGCCTCGCTAACAAACTACAAAATAAACCTCCACTTGCATTCACCCACTAACCTCAAAAAGCCAAATTGTTTCATTTTAGATCAAAAACCTTGATCCAACGTCAAGCGGTCATAGGATAATAAAAAACTTTAATAAATGCGAGAAGATTTGTACGCCACGAGCCTTAAGCGGTAGAAAGGAGGATAACGAGCTCTCGTTACTCGCTCCGATTATTTCGACGCAGGACGCTCGTCTTGTTGGACGAGATAAACTATCCATAGTCTTTAGTGCATTTCAACTCCTAAACCCCTTCATCGAAGAAAGGTAATAAAATCAACAACCATTACCCTTAGTAGACCGAACTACGAGGCTCTGACTTTCCCATTGCACACGGGAGTACGTAGGCACGAGGATCTCAATCCTTGCCGAGAACCTAGGATCAATATAACTTATGATTCAAATCATTTTCCTCTTGCAAGTAATTCGTTTAAGCATAGACATCCTTTCGCGCGTGATAACTTAGATGGTTCCCATTGAGTACGATGGATGTAGGGGGTGCTAATACCTTCCCCCTGCATAACCGACTCCCGAACCTAGGCAATGGTTCCGTTGACCTTTGTCCTCATCCTTCTCTTCCCGGGTTGTATCTATATCTCCCCTTTCCCTCTTCGGGAATAAATAGAATTAGGTGGCGACTCTTCAGTCTGTCCGGCGCGCGGCTCCTTATTTTCGGATCGCGTGAGGTCGTATTTTTCGGGGTACGACAGCTGGCGACTCTGCTGGGGACTGGTTCACCCCTATGCGAGTCAAGCCTAGTCTAGGTTTTCGCGTTTGTTTGGTTGTTTGCTTTTATGCCTTGCTTGTTTATTTTCATCGTTTTCTTTATCGCATACCATATTATATATCTTGTGGCTCCCTTGTACTATAATTTGGATCGGTACTTTGATCGCAAAAGAAACTCGAGGGAAAGGCTCTATACCCGGGCTTGCGAGTATAAACTTAAGTTAGCGAGGTTGTGTAGTATGGGCTCCCGAGAGAACCTCTCTCGTGGGTTGTCGATACGAAAACCTCACTTGGGGTAGATTTTAATGAGAATACTGACGACCGTCAAGTCCTTGACGTGTGTGCTCAGTTGCTTTCATTAGGGTCATCAACTCTGAGGGCCTTTAGAACCTTTTGGTTAAAACATCGATTGATGGTTGCGTAGTATCGGGCACCAGGGTTCGCCCTCGCGTGGCTCGATACGAAAACCTCACTTGGAATAGACTTACTCAATGGAGTTGATTGAATGTCAAGAATGTATGAAATTGACACGTGCATCAAACAGTTGAGAAAGTTCCATAACTCCAGGGCTTTGTTTAAACCTCGTGTCGATGATCACATAGTATGGACTCCCGAGAAAATTTTCTCTCGTGGGTTGTCGATACGAAGATCTCACCCAAAATAGATTCATATGGCGGAGTCAATCAACCGTCATTCTTATGGTGTGTGTGATGAACAACCATATGAATTGATAACTTTGGGGTCCCTAAACTTTAGAGTCTACCCAGTGAGTTCCTGATCAGAGTATCCTCCATCTGTACCTTGGACTCATGAGACCCTGATCTTGTGATCCTGGATTATGTCATTGCATATCATCCCATTTGCATCATTTATTCATCTTGCATTTCATTCCAAAATCCTAAAACTTATTTCATGTTCCTCCATCTTCATTAAATCAAGTTGGTTTCCCGACGCCCGTATCGAGCTAGACGCCCGTATCTAACTAGAGCCAACACTAGAAGACTGATGGACGTGATTCAAGAAGAGCAAGCTGCTATGAGGGAAGAGATTGACTCGGTCAAGAGTAAGATCGACCAGATTTATGAGACTTTACAAGCTTTGGCAAGAATGGAAGAACGCCGCGAAGCTGCTGCCGCAATGAACAATGCTCAAGTGCAAGGATCTACCTCGCGCGCAATGCCTTCAGTTCTAGTTCAAAATCCTTTGGTTTACGGTTTGCCTCCAGGTTTCACTCCTGCTGTTGAAGAGGTCACTTCCCAACCAATACCTGCTTCTGGTGTCACTGTTGGTGCTATTCCTCAAGCTCAACCTATTCTAACTCAAGTCCAGTTTCCTCAAGCTGAAGAGAATCATCAAGTTGAGTATGAGATGCATACTGCCGTTCCAATCACCAATCCTCACGCTGTTCAAGAATCCGAAGCTATGAAGATGGGTCGCGAGTTAGCTGAAAAAATCTGAATCCTGGAAGGACACAACTCAACCTCTCTGAGTGCCTCGGACATGTGTTTAGTTCCAGATGTTGTGATCCCTGCTAAGTTCAAACTGCCAAAATTTGAGAAATACAAAGGCCTCAGCTGTCCTGAGCTTCATTTGAGGATGTACTGCAGAAAAATGGCCGCTCATGCCAAAGATGACAAGCTCATGATCCATTGCTTCCAAGACAGCCTGTCTAGAGCGTCTCTAGAATGGTATATGCAACTTGAACGCAACAATGTTCGTACTTGGCTTGATCTATTTGATGCATTCAAAAAGCAGTACAAGTACAACACTGACCTCGCTCCTAACCGTACTCAACTTCAGAGTATGTCTCAAAAGGAGAGAGAATCCTTTAAGGAGTATGCCCAACGTTGGAGGGAGTTAGCTGCCAGAGTGCATCCTCCATTAGTTGACCGTGAACTGATTGATATCTTCATGGGTACCTTACAGGGGCAATACTACGAGAAGCTGATCAGCAGTGTATCTTCTGGATTTTCAGACATGGTAATGGTCGGAGAAAGAATCGAAGAGGGTCTGAAGAGTGGAAAGATCCAAGGAGGCTCTAGCAGCCAAACCAATGTCAAGAAACCTTTCAACGGGTACAAAAAGGGCGAAACAAATGCCGTTTCTGCTGCAAGTGGGAATTTTCAACAGAGTGCACCTGCTCCAGTTCCCTACTACCAGTATCCCTATGTTGCTGCTGCACAATATGATCCTATGCCATATCAGCCAGTTCCTCCAATGCCTTATCAGTAGGCCTTCCAAGCTCTATTTCCGCCTCAGATGGCTCATCAACCACGTCCACGTCCTATGGTTGCAGCTGCGCAGTATGCACCCAATCCGTACCAACAACAGGCTTATCCACAACGACCTGATCAACAACAATAACGCGCTCCTCAACAGCGTCCACCATATCAACAAAGAGGATATGATAGGCACATTGATCCCCTGCCTATGTCATACACCGAAATCTTTAATCAACAGATGGCAAAATGACCTCTTACTTTGAGAGATATGCCACCTCAAACTGGTAATGCCCGGAACTATGATGCCAATGCTCGCTGTGAGTATCACAAAGGCGCTCCAGGTCACACAATCGAGAACTGCCATGCCTTCAAGCACATGATTCAGGATATGATCAACTCTAAGGACCCCACTCTCACTCCGAGAAATGAAAATGTCCAGAACGATCCAATGTCGCCGCACGGTGCCAACAAGTGAAGACATTTGAAGGGGTTGTTGAAGGCCAAGCTGAGTAGTCTCCAACATTGAAGCATTCAATCAAGAGAAGTTTCATTCCTCAAATCAAGGCAGCCAGTGCCATTTATGATTTCTGCATCTCTGTTATTTTGTAATGTTTGTTTAAGTACTATTTGCTTTGAACATTGTCATTTGTACTTGGTTTTGTTAATGTTATGTTTATGGATGTTTTTGAATCAGTTTATTCGCATTCGCTAATTATTTATCATTTATCACAAAAATCACAAAAATATTCCCTCACTTCACTTTAGCAAATATTTGAGGGAGGATGATGAAAACAAAATACCCATAACTGTTGCGGTATGCTTTCAGATAAAACCTTGTCAATGATGTACATGCATTTGTTCAAATCCCCAAACACTGGAGATACAAGGATTTAATCCCTAGTCAACCACTTCGAGCCTAGAAGTAGAAGTTTCTTTCGGATACAAACCCATACATCTAACCCGGGGCAGGGTAGTTGTTCAGTTAACCTGACTACACCTTTGACTCGCAAGATGAGACATCCCGTCAGAGGACCATCAACAAGTGACTTGGCAGTCACAACATTCAAACAAAAAGAAAAGGAAAAAAAAAGAAAAAAAACTAAGTTGAGCACCCGAAGGGAGACTTAGTTGAAAAAATTCAAACAAAAGAGGAACTCAAATCCTCAGCAAAAGCAAAACAAATATCAGTGACCACCAAATCAAGAATCAAAGGGTCACCAGCAAAAAAAGATGACTGCCATTTTCAAGCAAACTTTGAAGCTTCATCTTCACTCTTGCAAAGTCAAAACAAATGCAAAGTTAACTAAACATAGGACTGGAGAACATAACGAAGAAGGGATGGGTACAAATCAAACTTTGAGCCTTATATCCTTTATTTCTCAAACCATTAACTAGACCACATTACAACCCTCGAAAGTCCTAATTGAGGCGCGGTTTATTCTGAAAGCATGCTACCAACAAGGTTGCGTAAATTGACTCCCATATATTTGCTAATTTTCAAATCTCGATTGCACATTATTCTTGCTGCATCTTTCACACACTTTCTAAATCAGCACCACGATTGGACCAACGGTCCACTAGACACACTATCACAATCGTTCAAATAAATTGACTTTTTCAAAACTTACATGAATTTCGCATTAACACGACCATTTGTGTATGAATAATTTAATTGCAAATCAGTGCTGGACATCAGTGCAATCCCAACAAGGGGAAATCAAAAGAGGAATTTGAATCGATACTTCTTCAAAATCAGCTCAATCAGGGGCAAAACCATTCTCAACAATCCAATCAGGGGAAAATCGTCTTCAAACAACCCAACCAGGGGCAAACGCCTGTCAAATCCAGACACTGGGGCAGATCATGTCATGGTCACCGTCGAAGCTTATCCCCCAAATTTATTTCAAATACCCTGCAGACAGGGGCAAGCAAACGAGGAGAAAATCTTCCTATCTATTCTCCCCAGCTGAACAGGCAGTCCTTGTTAGACGTTGGCAACCATTCGAAGCAAAATCAGTCTTCATGTGTCAATTAAGTCGCTTCGCTCATCAGCAAAGAATCAAGCTTGGAGCTTTCAGATCCATCTTCTGACCATACATTGTCAAAGATCGAGTGTCGGGGAATCAAGCCCTCCACCCACCCAAAGTCCAATCATTATTGGCAACTACCAAACCAAAAGTGCACCAAGCTGGCACCTTTCAATCACTCATATGCATCATTATGCATCATCAACGTCATACGCATCATTTACATCGATCATTTATAGCATATGCATCATTTGCATACCTAAATAAATCATCTTTTCGTATCCCCAACATTTTCAACTTACATCTCAGTGTATAAACATTTGCATCGTATCTCCATCGTTATGGAATACCTTTTCAAAAGCAGTCCAGCATAGTTGCATAATTCAGGATCCAGGATCCGGGTTTCCAGTCCCTTCCCCAGCAGAAGTCAGGATCATATCAATCGAAGATTCCAGGCATCTCCTCGGCGGATTCAATGGCCGTATTTAAATTTCATTTCGCCTTATCACCCTCTGGTGATAAGTGATTTTATTTTAGTTTTTCGCCTATCATCCTCTGTTGATAGTGATTCTTTATTTTTCTGTCTTTCGCCTATCATCCTCTGTTGATAGTGATTCTTTATTTTTCTGTCTTTCGCCTATCATCCTCTGTTGATAGTGATTCTTTTATTTTCAGTCTTTCGCCTATCATCCTCTGTTGATAGTGATTCTTTATTTTTCGGTCTTTCGCCTATCATCCTCTGTTGATAGTGATTCTTTATTTTTCTGTCTTTCGCCTATCATCCTCTGTTGATAGTGATTCTTTTATTTTCAGTCTTTCGCCTATACTCCTCTGTTGATAGTGATTCTTTATATTTTGGTCCTTCGCCTATCATCCTCTGTTGATAGTGATTCTTTATTTTTCTGTCTTTCGCCTATCATCCTCTGTTGATAGTGATTTTTTATTTTTCTGTCTTTCGCCTTATCACCCTCCGGGGATAAATGATTTTATTTTCAGTCATTCGCCTTATCATCCTGTGTTGATAAGTGATTTTTATTTTCAGTTACTCGCTTTATCATCTTCTAGTGATAAATGATGTATTTTGGCAATTTGTTTCTTGCCGTGTCACCTATCATTTCTAGTTTATTTCGTTTGCTATTTTCGCAATTTCTTTTCGAACAAATTTGGAGTCTGTTAATATCTAATTATCTTATACCTTGAAAGATTGAACGCAAGCCAGTTCATCTTACTCGGTCTAAGCCAATTCGATAGGGGCAACTGTCATACCCCAAATTTGTCCTACCTCGTTCTCACTGCACTTTCTTTTTAGTCTGTTAACCATCTCTTTTAGAATATTCAATTTTTTTTATTATTCAGGTTAATTTTCTCAATTATTCCAATATTCATTTTATTTTTATATTCAATTTCTACTCCCCCGTTCTTATCCTTATATCCATAATTTAATTATCCCTTATATTCATCCAAGTTATCATCCATTTAAATCCAATTCATGATCTTTTTTATTTATTTATTATAATTCTTTTTTTTATACCAAACTTTCCCTTTTATTATTATTTTTCATTATTTCATTTTATATTAAATTATATCTCTTTTTTTTATTCTTATATATATTTATTACATATTGTCATTATATTATAACTATTATTTTCATTGTTATTAAGTTTTTATTATTATTATTATTACGGGTATTCTTTTACAAAGTCACTGCAAATGGAAAAGAATCAGGTTGAACTTTTTTGTATAGATGCCAGCGCATATCACATCCTTTAGTAAACCGTACATCCCCGCACATGATTTGGATTTCTTCTTACCACTCAGTAACAAATTCTTCAAAAACGCATTGCAATGCACATGACAGACTGGCATCTTCCTCCCTACAAAATAGAGGCCACACACTCAATAAGAACAAAAAAAGTTTCTTGAATCGAAGGCTCTCATGCTCTCTACAAATCGCAACAATAAATACCCTCCAACATTTTTTTCTTCTTCAAATAAATATCAGAACCATCTTCTTTAACACAAAACTACCAAAATCAAAAAAGAGGAAGAAACAAAACACCATGAACGAATTTGAAGCAGTATGTAGCATAAATCTGAACCAAATATCAACATACCTCACAAACCTTTAAACACCACCATCAATCCCCACCATCACAACCGTGAATCACCCTCTGAAGCAGAACTGAAACGCCATCACCATCTTTCCATAAACATCTTGCCGTGAACAAAACTATTTATACTCAAATACCACAAACATTCAAAAATTGAAAAAAAATAGCTCCATATCCTTGAAACCTCTTCCGTAACCACCATAAATCCCTTTTTCCAAACCACTTCGCCGGCCGTTAACCACTGAGCCTAAACCGTGAAACCCTTCATCATTTTCGTTTCACCCTTCAACCTGAAAACGCATAAACACCGACGAACCGCCGCCGTAGGGTAAGACCGAACCAGATCGAGAGATTGAACCAGATCGTGAACGAGAGAGTCGCTCCGTCGTTTTTTTTGCCAAACCGAGCATCGATTGAGGGTGAGAGCGAAGCCGCCGCTTTTTGTTTCAGAAGTTTCTTTTTCTTCTGTTCTGAGCGATTTTGAAGAAGAGGGCTATGTTCCTCTTTATTTTCCTTTTCCGTTTTTTTTTTAAGTTTTGTTGGTTGGTTGGGCCTTTAAGCATGTTCTTATTTTCTAATTGCACACTCCATACACACACAATCGCTGCACATCCCTTCCTAATTTTTATTTTATTAATCCATATTAATTGGGACTTCTAGATTTTCTAACTTTATTATTTTAATCTTTCTTTTTTTAATTTTGTTTTGCTGTTTAGAAAATGTTTTTTTAAAACTTTTTTATTGAATTATTTGGTATCTTTTTATTTAATTTTCATTTTAGGGCCAATGACATAACAAAAGGCCGATGTTCGCCCGATTTCATTAAATCGGTGATACTCGGTCAATATGAGGTCCTCCTTGTAATTAGTTTTTTTTTTATTTTATTTATTATTTTGGCAAATGAACATTGAAATTAATTTAATTAATTTATTATTCTTAATATCATTTGATTTATTTAATTATTTAATTTATTATTTTATTTTAATTTAATTCTAGCAATTCTATTTAATTTTATATATTTATTTCCGCATTTCAAAAAAATGATTCGACTCCTCATAGAACGGTTCCAAATTTTAACCGGCTCTAAGGAAGTAAACGAACCACATCCCGACGCGTCCGAAAAAGATCCAACGCCTTCGAATAGTTGTTTCCGATCAAAAAGGCCGAACACCTTCGAACAGTTCAAAAACACTGCACACACGCTTTCTCTTGGGCGAAATACAACGAGACCTCTTTATTTCTCGCAATCCCCTGTATTTATTTTGTATCCCTCTCCCATTACTTTTTACGCATTTTTTTTCCGTATTTTATTTAATTCTGAATCCTTGGTCCAACGCCAAGCGATTTCACTCGCACACTTGCACTTTATTTTTCAGTTATCGTTTTCGTTTATTAGGATCCACCTTACCTTTGTGAGCCGAGCGCATTGTGCCTCGCTAACAAACTATAAAATAAACCTCCACTTGCATTCACCCTCTAACCTCAAAAAGCCAAAATGTTTCTTTTTAGATCCAAACCCTTGATCCAACGTCAAACGGTCATAGGATAATAAAACACTTTAATAAATGCGAGAAGATTTGTACGCCACGAGCCTTAAGCGGTAGAAAGGAGGATAACTAGCTCTCGTTACTCGCTCTGATTATTTCGACGCAGGACGCTCGTCTTGTTTGACGAGATAAACTATTCATAGTCTTTAGTGCATTTCAACTCCTAAACCCTTTCATCGAAGAAAGGTAATAAAATCAACAACCATTACCCTTAGTAGGTCGAACAACGAGGCTCTGACTTTCCCATTGCACACGGGAGTACGTAGGCACGAGGATCTCAATCCTTGCCGAGCACCTAGGATCAATCTAACTTATAATTCAACTCATTTCCCTCTAGCAAGTAATTCTTTTAAGCATAGACATCCTTTCGCGCGTGATAACTTAGATGGTTCCCATTGAGTACGATGGATGTAGGGGGTGCTAATACCTCCCCCCTGCATAACCGACTCCCGAAACCAGGCAATGGTTCCGTTGACCTTTGTCCTCATCCTCCTCTTCCCGGGTTGTATCTATATCTCCCCTTTCCCTCTTCGGGAATAAATAGAATTAGGTGGCGACTCTTCAGTCTGTCCGGCGCGCGGCTCCGTCTTTTCGGATCGCGTGAGGTTGTATTTTTTGGGGTACGACAATATGAACTCGATTAAATTGCAACCAGTTCATACCCAAGATTACGTCCAATCCCTCAAACGGCAAATACACTAAATCCATAGTGAAATATTTACCATACATGGTCAAAGGACAACTTACACACACCAAAGACGTAGTTACTGACCCCGAAGCAGAAACCTCAATAACCATCTCACCACCCCAAGAAGTCATAAACAAATTCAAACGCTTAGCATACTCATGAGAAATGAATGAATGAGTCGCTCTCGTATCAATAATAGCAACTAAAGGCGTACTATTAATAAAGCATGTCACTTTAATCAAACAGTCTGCACTAGTAGTGTCTGTCCCCGCTAACGCAAACACCTTTCCGCCCGCTTGAGCTTGTTTCGGCTTAGTACACTTAGTACTAATATGAACCACTTCTCCACAATTATATCACTTCACTATATTCCTTCTACAATCGGTAGTAGCATGCCCAAGGCCTCCACAGAGAACATTTCACTAAGGTCTTCCCACACTCAAATGATTTATGACCCATTTCACCACACTTGTAACACTTAACGGAACCGGAACCTCCTCCTCCATATCTCTTATCAACAGGTGTCACATAAGGTCCACTTCTAGCTTGTTGCTTTCCCTTCCTCTCATTCAAACTTTTCTAATGTGTAGAACGAGCCTTGCTATCTTCCTCGAAGATTCTACAACATTTCGTCAAATCCGTAAACCTTATTATCCTTTGATATCCCACAACTTGCTTAATCTCGGGACGCAAACCATTCTCATATTTAATACACTTTGAGAACTTAGCAGTAATTGCAGCATAATGAGGATGGAAAAAAACCAACTCCATAAACTTAGCAGTATAGTCCACCCCAAACATACTACCTTATTTCAGTTCAAGGAACTTCATCTCCTTCTTCCCTTTCACACTTTCAAGGTAATACTTCCTCAAGAACTCGGTACAAAATAAATCCCAAGTTATCTCTTCATCATCCACCTCAAGAGCTTGACGCATACCAACCCACCAATCGTCGGCTTCTTCCTTCAGCATGTGAGACCCAAGCCTCACCTTATTCTCCTCCACAAAGCCCATGACTCTGAAGATCCTTTCAATCACTTTCAACCAAATTTGAGCACCATCGGGATTAAATCTTACTTTGAAAATCGGTGGTTGATTCTTACTGAACTCGTCATTTGTATTCACGTTTGGCGCACCTTGCACCACCCTAGCCATTGCTACCAAAGCAGCATCCATCACATTTTCATTTCTACCAGCCATATTCTGATCATTCCCAAAAATAACAACAAGGTTAAACAACGGTTCAACCATCATGACCGTACCTGGAGATCAGGATCCGATGTGGCCGGCGTCGAACGCGGATAGGACACGGTTGATGATGTAGAAAAAGGGGTGTACCTGCAATGACACTCCGATGCTAAAGTCGGAGAGTGAGCAACGAGTTAGAAAGTACGATATTTAGGGTAAAGATTTTAATACCTAACCCTCTCAAATGAGAGAGTTTTTATACTAGTCCAAGTGGATGGCCATTGGCCCGTATTGTTAGGCGTGGATCACGGATTCCGTAATAACCACTAACGGTCAGGAACTAGCCGTTGGAGCGATATTTTCCTCGCTCGGCTTGGCCACTGGTTGGATGGCACCTGTGTCGAGTAAGGGACATATCGAGCGGACGTCAATGGGTTATTGGGCATGCGATATTTCTTGGGCCCAAATCCGTAATTTGGGGCAGTCCGGAACAAGAGCCCTCCAAGTCGTTGTTTCTGGTCGAGGAAGCGATGACTTAAGGATGTCTGGCTGCTCGGAGATACCTATAATGTTGATGGACTAGATTTTGACCGACAAATGGCCTTTCTTGAGAGATCAAGGGGGCTCGGTGGACGGGCACCCCATCAGTCGGTCAGTGACGAGGAAAAAGAAACGAAAAGGGGACGTGTCTTGGGACTTGTGTCAATTTAATGCTCTAACGACTAGCTTAGGGGCTTGCGAATAGGCCATCATTGCCTAGGGATAGGGGTCACGCTTCAGTTGCACGTGCCCCCTTCCCTATAAATAGGAGGATTACCTCATTTGTGTGCTTTTTCGTTTCATCTTCCTTACACCATTCTGATCGCATCTCCGGCAACCTTAGACGACCATCGACCACCACAGTTCTTCTTCCGACCACCGTGCGTTTTAACACTAATTCTTATAATCATGTCTCAAGTTCCTGGTAAGAGTTCTTTTCCGGCTTTTTGTCTTAGTTTTTCAAGAATAGACATGCATGTGGTTTAGGTTTTTTTTAGACAATAGATTAGGGTAGTTTTAGATGAGTTTTAATTTGATGTAGTCACTGCTACACTGCTTGTTCTGAACCCTAGTTTGCGGTCGGCAGTGAGCTTGGTTGAAGCTCAACCGAGACCAAGGACTTAGTTATGAGCATATTTCTGTTGCGAACCCTACGTTTTTATGATTCCCTATCGAGCGTTGATCGATCGCCTCTGTCGACGACCACTCGAGGGCTTTGGCCAGGGGCCCTGTTCCCGGGCCGTTGCACGCCCTTTCACTTGATAGGTAGAGGAAGGGTGGATTGATATTTTAATAAAATTAGATGACACCTTTCCTCTACTTTTCAGGTGAAAATGCGCTCGTTGATCCCTACGACATCTCCTCGGATGAAGACACGTCGGAGGATTCGAGCTCTTCGACAACTGTTCCATCCGACCCCGAAAGCTCTTCAGGGGACTCAGAAACAACCAAAGTAGATGACACGACCACGATATCCGGGGAAGCGGCTGGTGCACCCAAGGTCCCAGAAGAAGAGGAAAAGGATCTTATGCCCGAGGAATGGGTCGTGGAGGCCCTGCTGGATAAAGTTTCATCTTACGCTCAGCCGCGCAAAGATCCACTTCCTGTGGTGGGGAACCCTGCTCATTGGGTGGTGACATTTCCGGGCAACGATGACAGAATCTTCTCAGACTTTGGGGGGAGGAAATTCTCTATGTATGAGTACATTGTTTCAACTTTAGGGATCAGGCTCCCGTTCAGCGATTTGGTCTCCTTGGTGCTCGGTCACCTGAGAGTAACGCCCTCGCAGATGCATCCCAACTCTTATGCCTTTATGTGGGCATTCGAGTTGACGTACATACACCTTGGTGCGGGGCTACCCTTCCTCTCTTTTTCCGGTTGTTCTCTCTATAGCGCCAGGTGGGGCGAGGGAATGCCTGGAAGGGCTTCATCTCCTTCAAACAACGGGCCAAGATTTTCAAGGCACATTCGGAGTCCATTTGATTGTTCAAGGGCGACTATTTCTTGATTGAACCTGTGAGTCGAGAAGCTACAAGGTCGATCAGCTTCATGGGGGTCGACACCGATGAGAACGATGTACCCAAGCTGGACGCGCAGGGGCGTCAGATCCCCATAAGGGTTTGGATGTTTCCCTTCTCATGGGATTACAGTCATTATGGGCGACCTGTGAGCGATTTTGTTCAGATAGGGGATGCTCTGAACGAGGATAATGCAACCAGCTTCGAGGAGTTTCGCAAGCTGGTGTCTTCTTTCACTCCGACCCCGATGCTTGACGGAGAGGGGAAAGTATTGTTAGATTCTTATGGGGGAGAGGTTGTAGAGTGTCCGCTGATTGACGTCACAACTCTCCTAGCTTTTAAAAACGGGCAAGAAGCGTCTGAACTGTTTGGTACTTGTTTTTTTTATTTGTCTTGTGATTTTATGCTCGTAGTCGACCCGACCCCTTTCTCTTTCCTCTATTTTGCAGGTTCTATGGGGAATTCTCTGGACAAGATCCAAGACAAGTTGAGACAAGGCAACAAGAGAAAAGATAGGATCTTCCAGACCTGACTGGAGGGCAACGATACGAGCGGTTCTGGCTCGGGCCCGGTTGCTCGAGGCTCCCCGGGCGTGACTTTAGGTTCTCAACTTAAAAAGTACAAAGCCGGAACGACCGTTCTGGACTTGACGACCAACGCTCCTCCAAAACCCAAGCACGTGTTTTCGTCGTGGTTTGTGAAATGCAACTTCTTCGAGGGTACGGGAGGTCGAACAGGCAGACTCACTATTTTTTGAGCAGATGGATCGCCCTGCTCGACGGTTGTCCCTGGCGCAGGATGCCAATGTTGTCATGCGTGTGTTATCCATGGCCTCGCTGTTGGCCGGGGGAAACTTCGGACAAGAGTGCGAAATTAACCACTTAAAGTCCCTCCTGGATGCTTCGGAAGAAAAAGTGAAGAAGGTTGCCGAGGATTCTAAGGCTACGGCCAAAGAGTTGACGGCGTGGGCTGACGTGATTGCCAAACTAGAGGTGGATAAGAGGAAAGCCATCGACCAGAATAAAAAGTTGAAAGATACCTTCTTCACCAAGGAGGATGAGGATGAAGACACCAAAGGTTTGATGACCAGGGCGCACTTCCTTTCCCGGCTGGATCAGGATCTAGAAGAACTGAGGGATACTACCAAACTAAGCATTCAAAATATTGTGGATCAGATCAAGACACTCCATCCGGAGTTGGATCTTGATACTGATCGGATCATCTATTTGTACAAGGTCGAGGACGGTCGGATTGTAGTCCCTGACTATATGATCGTTGAAGACTCCCAGCATGGTGAGCCCGACCAATCAGTCCAACCTGAAGCTCAGCAACCTCAGAGCAAGGGCCAGCCTGGTGTCCAGGAGGAAGAGGGTAATTAGTTTGTCTTGCGTGCCCAAATATATGTAATTTTATTGTTTTTAATCGGGGACTTGGTCCCTGTTTTATGTAATTTTGAACAAGTCGGGCCTTCGGGGTCGCGATTTCTCAACGAATTTTTCCGGCCTGGGTGGTCGTTTTGTTATCTTTGCAGTGTTTTTGTTTTCACATATAACTGCTCGTCCGTCGGAGGACTTTTATTTTAAATGAATGATTTTGCTAAGTAGTTTGCGCTCGTATAATTGACCGGCATAAGGAATATGATTTAGTGGTTGAATATGGGGTAAATACTCATTAGAAAGTGTGATCCGTCGGTTAAGGGAACCAGTCAGATGTATGGAGGTTGGCTCCGTGACGGTATTCGGGTTAAGATCATGGCTCGAATTTCGTGACTTGAACGTCCCGTCATGAGTTGGGGTTTCTGCCTAGTCGTGATACTTAGGCAACGTCGGACTCGTTTGAGTATCCGTCCGTGTGACAGTTACCTTCCTCCTTGCGAGGGGGTCGTAATGCCTGTACCTAGGCATGCAGGTTTGGTCAGACCATCTGCTCCTCGTTTGGGAGTCGAGCAAGGCGACATTCATACTAGTTGTAGTATTGCTTGAGTTTCTCGGTGTTCCACGACCGAGCGAGCTCTTCCCCTTGAAGATTTTCTAAGTAATAGGCTCCATTTTCGGTCTTTGCTCGGACGCGATATGGGCCCTCCCAATTTGGTGCCAGCTTCCCTTCTCGGGAGTCTTTGTGATTCCTCCTCAAGAAGAGACTTCTGAATTCGAATGCTCGTTTAATAACCTTGGTGTCATGTCGAGTTGCTATCTTTTGTTTAAGTGTAGCTTATCAAAGAGCAGCTTCCGATCGGATCTCTTCGACTAAGTCGAGGTCTTCTCTTAGTGTTTTCAGAATTGGTGTCTTGGTCCATAGGTGATTCTGTTCGCCTGGACGGTACGTGCATTTCTATGGGGATCATATGCTAGCCGGAATGGGGATTCCCCGGTCGTTGAATGAGGTGTGGTCCTGTACGCCCAAAGTACGCTGTGAAATTCTTCGACCCGACGTTTTTTGTGCTCGTCCAACCTTCGTTTCAGACCTCTTAAGATTACCCTGTTCGCGGCTTCCACCTGTTTTTTAGTCTGAGGGTGCTCGACCGAGGCGAAGTGTTGTTTGGTTCCCACTGAAGTTACGAACTCGTGGAAATGTTTGTCGGTAAATTGGGTCCCATTATCTGTCACGATGGCGAACGACACTACGAACCGGGTGAGGATGCTTCGTTTGAAGAATAGTAAGATGTTGAGTGCAATGATTTTGGCCAAGGCCTCTACCTCTATCCATTTAGTGAAATAATCGACGCCCACGATGAGATACTTGTTTTGGCCGATGCCGATGACGAAGGGCCCTAATATATCCATCCCCCACCAAGCAAATGGCCATGGGGAAGATAATGATTTCAACTCGGTACGAGGTGCCACGTGTACATCACCATGCCGTTGGAGTTTGTCACATTTTTTAATGTGCTCCTTCGCGTCGTTCTGCATCGTCGGCCAGTAGCTGCTCGTAGGATTTTCCGGGCTCACGATCGCCCACCTGGATATTGTGCGTTGATTCCTTCGTGGACTTCTCTCAACACGTGTGGAATGTTTTCTTCCTCGACGCACCTGAGGAGTGGCGTGGAGAAACCTCGACAATACATTTTCCCCCCGACCATGATATATGATCATGACCTACACCACACGATGCTGGCCGTTTTTGGATCCATCAGTAACTCATCCTTGGTCAAGTAATTGAATACTGGGGTCATCCAACAGTTAGCGTCGCCCACGATGTTGACGTCTACCGGGGCTGAAGATTGCCCAATGCTGGGTCGAGGGAGTATCTCCTGTATGACGGATTTGTTGCCCCCTTCTTCTTGGTACTTGCTAGTTTGGATAAGATATCCGCTCGTGTGTTGTTCTCGCGCGGGACATGCCTGACTTCTACGGACGTGAATCGTTTTAGTTTCTCTCTGACAAAAGCTAAGTATTCAGTTATGTTGTCATTTTTGGCTTGAAAATCACCTCGCACTTGGTTGGCGACCAACTGGGAGTCTATGCATATTACAATTTCCTCTGCCCAAAGGTCGTCTGCAAGGCGTAAACCGACTAGGAAGGCCTCATATTATGCTTGATTATTGGAGATGGGGAAAGACAAGGTTAAGGATACTTCGATGATGGTTCCTTCTTCGTTCTCCAATATCACCCTGGCCCCACTTCCTGTCGAGCTAGACGCTCCGTCCACGAAGATGATCCACCTAGATGGGGATGTTAAAGTCTACTCGGTGAAGGTAAGTTCTTCTACAAAGTCGGCCAAGCATTGAGCCTTGAGTGCCTTCCTTCCCTCGAACTTGATGTCGAACTCGGATAGTTCTAACGACCACTTCAGCATCTGTCCGGCCATGTCCGACCTTCCGAGCATCTGCTTGATGGGTTGGTCTGTCCTTACGCCAATAGTATGGGCCAAGAAATAGTGTCATAACCTTCTTGCTACGAAGAGGAGGGCCAGTTCTACTTTTTCGATTTGCAGGTATCTGAGCTCAGGGCCATGCAAGGCTTTGCTCGTAAAGTAAATAGGCTTTTGCCCTTCAGGAAGTTCACGGATAAGGGCCGCGCTCACCGCCTCGTCTCTTGCTAAGATTTAACGAACATGTCACCCATATATACTTCGAGGATGTTTCCAATTTCTGCTCGGAAAACCTTATTCATCATGTTCTGATAAGTGACGCCCGCGTTTTTTAGGCTGAAGGGCATAACATTATAGTAGTAATTGCCTGATTCGGTCATGAAGGCCGTGTGCTTTTTGACGGTCACGACCATGGGGATTTGATTGTATCCCGAATAGGCGTCCATAAATGATTGTAGTTTGAAACCGGCCGAGTTGTCGACCAGTTTGTCAATATTTGGCAATGGATAAACATCCATCGAGCAAGCCCGGTTAAGATCGGTATAATCAATGCATATTCTCCACTTTCCATTAGATTTTTTCACAAGTTCAATGTTAGAGAGCTAGGTTGTGTACCTGGCCTCTGTTACAAGGTTTGCCTCTAGGAGGTCTTCTACAGCTTTTTCGGCCGCTTTAGTTTTTTCGGTCGACTGTTTCCTCCTCCATTGGGCAACGAATTTGTGATTAGGATCGATGGAGAGATGGTGGCAGGCCACGTCCAGGTCAAGTCCGGGCATCTCTGCTACACTCCATGCGAATAGATCGGCATTCCCTTTTAGGCATGCCTCCAGTTGTTTCTTTGCCAGGTCTGGGAGATGGGCCCCGATCTTTACGCATCTGTTCGGATCATCCCCAGAGGGATTAGCTCGAACTCACCGTCAGGGATTGATTGGGCTAACGAAGTAGATGGCTACTGGGAGCTTTAAGTTTCGTCTGGAAACCTGAAATCTAGGTCGATGGAGTCATTCTGAGGGAGAGGCGTGGGCACTTCTGTGTTTCTGGAGGCTGTTGAGGCGTAAGTTTTGGGCTGGTACGATATCAAGCTAAGACCTTTAGAGGCTGCCTCGAAACAGCGACGGGCAGCTTCGACATCACTGTGCAGGGTGGCCACTCTCCCCGACGTCGTGTAGTACTTCATCTTCAGATGGACAGTTGATGGAACAGCCAGGAGATCGGCCAATATTGGTCGACCAAGAATGCATTGGTACAGGAAAGGGCAATCGACGACCAAAAATTAGACGCGGACTGACCGGGCAGTTTATGCGGCCCAAAAAGTGACTATGAGGTCGACATAACCCCACGGTCGAGATACTGCCCCATTAAAACCCTGCGGGTCGGACCCCACGTACGATGTCAGATGAGTCTTATTCAGATAAAGTGTCGCGAACAGTTGCGAATACATGATATCGCACGAACTGCCCTAGTCGACTAGTATTCTGCGAACGTCGAAATTGGCCATCTGGGCCCGAATGAGCAATGGGATGCTAGCGTTAGGTGCTCACCCAGTAGTTCCTCTTTGTAAAAGGAGATGTGCACTGAGTTGTCTCTGGGTGGGTCTAACATAGCGTTCAGGGCCGGTTCTTTTGCGATTAGTTGGTCAAACTTCTTCTTCACGGAACCGACTGTGATCTTTTTAAATCCTCCACCTGAAATCACCATTGCGGAGGGGAATGCTTCCCAAGGGATATGGGAAGACAGATAACCCATACTTTTTTGATGATCAGGCAGAAAGAAATCTTCAGGGAGATAGATGCTGAGAGCGACCTGCATATTGGTGTCTGCGGGTACCACCATCGCTTCCTCGACTTTTATGGTCTCCCGCGCCTCCGGCCTGGAGGTTTCTTTGGATTTTGTGAATTTCTTGTGGTGGCCGTCTTTTATGAGTAGTTAGATTGTGTCCTTCAGATGGATGCAATCCTCAGTATTGTGTCTATGGCTTTTGTGGAACCTGCAATACTTGGTTTTGTCAGTGCCCGACTTGGTAGGCAGCTGCTTGGGAAAGCAAACCCCCACTTGCCGGAATTCTGAATTGGCGAACTAGGAAAATATTTTCTCCCTCGACACCAAGAGAGGAGTATACTCGTGAAAGCGACCTACTGGTCCTCTTTTCTCCCGCAGTTCACGGGGGCGGTCTTCCTTTCTTTTGTGACCTCCCTGACGAGATGTCGAGGGTTCATCGGCTTTAGGAGTTTTGGCGTCTTCTCTATGCCTGGAATCACGAATGGAGCTGGCCGTTTTCTTCTCTTCATACTGGATGTACGCTTGAGACTTCAGGAGGAAAGCTTCCAGAGTGGCGGGCGTCTCAATGCCCATTGCTCGGTGGACGGGCGTAGCCTGCGCTCCAGCAAATACTTTTTCATGTCGTCCGTGGTCGAGACCTGGACAACTTCTTTGTTGAACCTTTCGATATAGGTAATGAGGGGCTCATCTTTGCTCGGGATAATGGCTTCGAGCGATGCCTCTGTCTTTGGATGGCGTAGGGAAGCGGCGAAATGCCTGGAGAAAGTTCGACTGAGTTGTCTCCAGGAGGTGATGGACTCGGGCTCAAGACCTTTGTACCAAGTCATCACCCATTTCCTTAAGGTGGTCGAAAAGAGGCGACATTTGATTGCTCCTCGTACGCCCCTATAATCAAGCATGGCGTCAATGTTTTTAATATGTTCATCAGGGTCCATCGTTCTGTCATACGACCCAAGTGGTGGAGGCTTCTCGAGCCCCCTCGGTAGCTTGGTAGCCATAATGTCATAGGAGAGGGGGCCTCTGGTATCTTCCTCGTCACCAGATGTGAACGAAGGGGATCTTGAACGACGCTTTCTGTTCCGTCGCGGGGACAGAGAGTTCGACCTGTTGTTTCTTGATCGTCTTGGAGACGGTGATCGGGATCGTCACCTTTTCTGGGGAGGAGAACGTCGATCATCATCATGCGGACCTTGACGAGTCTTGGTTAGTACATGGGAGCGATCTCTACGAAGAGGTGAACTATCTCGATCCCTGATAGAAGATTCTTCACGGTGACCCTTATCCTTCCTTTTACGGGGGATGGGCTATGTTGTCCCTGGTGCCCTTTTGGAGGTCGAGATGATCGGCGACCGGCTTCTTCGAGGTGGGCAATTTTATCGCCGTGTGCGAGAAGAAGGAGGTTAGTCTGGTTGAGCGTTTCAACTAGCACGACAAAGGCTGATCCGACGGGCGCGTTCATGGAAGGAATGACCTCTGGTTGACTCTCGAGCGGTTGGTCGGGCTCGGGAGAAGGTGAAGCAGTTTTCCCGTCCTGACGGTCTTGGACGATTTCTTCATGTGATGAGGTGACTAGGTTGCTCCCCCATTGGGTAAGGAGGACACCATCAGCAGTTTGGGCTTCGCACAGGACGTCGCGAGCGGCCATGGATATTTTTGGAGAGAAAACTTTGGTTCTTGAGAATCTTTGAGGAAGAAGAACAGGGAAGTTAGGTTCCCATAGACGGCGCCACCTGGTCGTACTTAGCAGTATAGTCCACCACTGACATACTACCTTGTTTCAGTTCAAGGAACTCCATCTCCTTCTTCCCTTTCACACTTTCAGGGTAATACTTCCTCAAGAACTCGGTACAAAATAAATCCCAAGTTATCTCTTCATCATCCACCTCAAGAGCTTGACGCATACCGACCCACCAATCGTCGGCTTCTTCCTTCAGCATGTGAGACCCAAGCCTCACCTTATTCTCCTCCACACAGCCCATGACTCTAGAGATTCTTTCAATCTCTTTCAACCAAATTTGAGCACCATCGGGATCAAATCTTCCTTTAAAGACCGGTGGTTGATTCTTCCTGAACTCGTCATTAGCATTCACGTTTGGCGCACCTTGCACCACCCTAGACATTGCTACCAAAGCAGCAACCATCACATTTTCATTTCTACCAGCCATATTCTGATCATTCCCAAAAATAACAACAAGGTTAAACAACAGTTCAAACATCATGATCGTACCTGGATATCAGGATCCGATGTGGCCGGCGTCGAACGCGGATAGGACACGGTTGATGATGGAGAAAAAGGGGTGTACCTGCAAAGGCACTCTGATGCTAAAGTCAGTGAGTGAGCAACGAGTGAGCAAGTACGAGATTTAGGGTAAAGATTTTAATACCTGACCCTCTCAAATGAGAGGGTTTTTATACTGGTCCAAGTGGATGGCCATTGGCCCGTATTGTTAGGCGTGGATCACAGATTCCGTAATAACTACTAATGGTCAGGAACTAGCCGTTGGCGTGATATTTTCCTCGCTCGGCTTGGCCACTGGTCGGATGGCACATGTGTCGAGCAAGGGACATGTCGAGCGGCCGCCAATGGGTTATTGGGCTGATTGGGCGTGCGAGATTTCTTGGGCCCAAATCCATAATTTGGGGCAGTCCGGAATACATCACAACAACAAGATAAATACAACTGACACACCACTGACTCTGATACCACTTAATGTAACACCCCATTTCTATACCCCCAAATAATTACATAATCATTTAGGAACATATTACAAATTTCGTCAGACTATAATTACAAACATAGTATAAAAGAGGTATGTCACATTATACATGAATTTAAAGCATTCAACACCTCCTCAACAATTGATATACAACAGTAGGGTAACTTTGCAACAGAGGAACTTAGTCCTTACACCCACATCTCAATATTTAGAATAAAAGCGGAAAATCTAAACATTGAATAACATCAAACACACACACACACACACATACACACACATATATATATATATATATATATATATATATCATCGAGTATGATCCACCAACATAATACATGTTTACAAAAACATTCATTAACAAGATACATGTACAAATGTATCACAAAAGAATCATAATCATCCTAGCTACCCGGTGCTACATATCAGAGCCGACCGACCAAAAGAATGAAGACACACTTCACAAAAAGATCACCAGCATACCTACTCTATAATGTCTCATAGAGCATCATAAAACAGTAGAAGGGTGAGAAATATTATCATAATAACAATGCATATAATTATATATCTTAGCGCAAAAATACACATATACTACATTCTCACCACAATTCATCGCCACTCACTCATATACATCACAATATATATATATATATATATATATATATATATATATATATATATATATATATATATATATATATATATATATATATATATATATATATATATATATATATATATATATATATATATATATATATATATATATATATGCAAAACCAAGCATATTCATCATGCATACCTTCACCATTCTTATCATTTTACATAAACATACATATTCATGTTTATTCATCAATGCACAATTACAAAGATGATAAATAAAAATCATAGACTGACTCACGACTTTATACAAATGCAATATGGTACCGACTCAATCATCTCAAGTTAACTCAGGAACTTATTGGAACCATCTCTCTTTACGAATGTAACTCCCCGTTGGGCCGACGATATTCACCCATTGTTCACACCTCACATAGGCACATAATGTTTATAGATTACTCACACCTCACCTAGGCACACAATCATTTGTAATCATCGCTCACACCTCACATAAGTACACAACGTTATGACAGATTCTCATTAGAATCACACAACACAAGAATGTATATCATTATGCTTCACATACAAAATGACTCAAGACACTCTTAAAATTCATACATATTCACAATATATTCATGCATTCATCTCATGCTATCATATACAATATATATACATTCACATCAATTACGCCAAACGGCAACGAGCATCGCTTTACCATCTAAACGACAACGAACTCTTTCACAATTAACATGCATTTACATTTAATTTAAACAATGCATTTATTTTCTAAAAGGCCACAATTCACAATAAATTCCATAATCTAGGATTCACTCCATAAGACTATCCACAACACATCGTATAACAACACACACAAGCTATACATTATATAACAAAAGCATAATGCACGATAACACATCAATCGCACACATTCGCGACGGTAAAAATCAACACAATGATACAGTTTCAATTTTATGCTATAATTCAACCAGATACAGGCCTCAAAACCATTCTTCCTAGAAAGAGTATCTTGTTAGCTTTCCAACGCTTCGAACGGGGGTCAAAACCGACTTACGGTTCAAGAGTTATGAATTTTCGAAGTTTTTCCAAAACAAAATTTTTCTGCATAAAAACTGCTACGTGTTTGAGCAATTTCGCCCGAAAATCCGACCGATTCAATTATTTTCTTCGAAAAAAACACATACTTATTCATAACAAACATATAGTAGTGATTTAGAACCATCAAACGTGAATTCTACGACTTTCGATTTCAATCTGAATCTTAAACCCTCAAATCTCCAAAAATGCAAAAACTTACAAAATCAACCAAATTCGGTAAAACAAGCATACTCGATCATGGCCTAACATTACCCGACACAACTACGCAATCTATTATGGCTTTCGTCCGTAACAACATTGATTCCTCACAAAAATCTCAATTTCAATCTAGACCTCAAGCTATGGAAAACAAGAAAACATCCAAGCAAACACATACATAATGATATACATTGATGAGATAATAAGATTTCACACCCGTACCCGATTAAATCGATTCGTAGAAGTTTTTTTGAAGATTTCCAAGCTTTTCCTCTTTTTCTTCTCTTTTTTCTTCTTCCTCTTTCTTTCTCTCTATTTCTCTTTTCTTTCTATTTCTCTCCTATTTCTTCTTCTTATCTCTTTTTCTTTTCTTTTTTACACAAATTCAATTAATTCTTTTTCTCACATAATTATATTTCCAATAAATTTCTAACTTATCATTAATTGAGAAAAGTCCAAAATACCTTCCATTCTAATTTTCTCGAAAACTCTCAAAAGCGTTAAAATATCATAACATGGCAGCATATCATATTAACACACCAATTTCACAAATAAAAGAGTTATCACTCAATTTAAATAAAAGACTCAACAAAATGGGAATAATCGAAATCGGGGCGTTACAACTCTCCCATACTTTAGAAATTTTCATCTTTGAAAATATTACTTGATTCAAACAACTCCGGATACGACTCTCTCATCCCACTCTCTAGTTCCCAAGTCATATTACCTTCCGAAGCACCTCCCCACACTACTTTCACAAGCGCAATATCCTTGCCTCTTAGCTTCTTAACTTCACGGTCCAAAATCCTAATCGGTAAAGCTTCAATCGTAAGGTTATCTGTCACTTCAACCTCGTCCATAGGAATAACATGTGATGGATCCGGAACATACTTCCGAAGTTGCGAAATATGGAATACATCATGCAAATTCGAATGATTCGGAAACAACGCCACACGGTAAGCCACAACACCAACTCATGCAGCAATCTGATACAGACCAATAAAACGAGAAGTCAACTTCTTCGACTTCAAAGCACGACCCACGCCCGTAACCGGTGTAACTCTCAAAAACACATGGTCTCCTTCTTGAAACTCAAGATCTTTCCTTCTCTTGAGTTGCACCCCAAAATTTGTCCTCCCATAGTCAAGTAAATGTGTCCCAAGGATCCTTTCAAGGTTTACAAGTTTCACAAGGTATCCCAAGAGGTTCACAAGGTTCACAATTGGTCAGAAAATGTGACAATTCATTCAGACAAAGCTTCCTCCTAAGCAATGCACCCTAAACTAGGGTTTTGGATTTCATCAGGCTAAATGGACTTCCAAGGCCTCAAGTGAGCTTCATAACATCCTATATATCTTCAAGAATCCCTATGTCAAGTTTCAAGGCTTTCCCAAAAAGTTTGCTCAGTCATATGATCAGATATGCAAAAATCAGTCAAAGTAGTTAAAAAGTCAAACTAAGGTTAATTGTGGTCAAACCAAAGTTAAACTTCATGATCTTTTGCCAACATCAATTTTATGAAGTAAAATTCATCATTTGATCAAGGATTGATCATGATTCATCAAGGAGATTTCAGATCATCAAGAATCAGGAGTTTCTAAATTAGGGTTTTCACAGGAAAAGTCAACTGAACTTTGACCAGCCATAACTTTCACATGCTTCATCAATAATTTTCCATCCAAAGCTCATTTTGAAGAAAATTGAATTCTCTAAAACTTTGTGTCTCATAAGCCAAGCCTAAAAATGCTTCATTTGAAAGTTATGAGCCAAAACATTATAGGTCATTTTAAAAGTCAACAAAAAGTCAACATCTTCCAAAGGGCATAACTTGAGAATGGTAAAGGATATGGACATGAAACCAAAGAGGTTTGTTAGAGGACTCTTTAATATTTCCAAAATGTCCAAGAACACCTTCATAGCCTTAAAATTGAGGGATTTGCGTATTTGCAAAGTTGGGAAATGTTTGAGGGGTTTATTGAGCAAATGGGATCTTAGAACCAATTCTTTCCACATGGGCTTGCATTTTTATGACCCAATCACTACCATGACATCATGCACAAACCAAAAATCATTTATCAAGATTTTTATTAATTTAATTTTATTTATTTTGATTTAATTCATTTTAAATCATTTTAAATCAAAATAAAATATGAAAAGCTCAATATTTGATATGATTTTCATTCTAGAAGCTCATAAACAAGATTTAAAGTTGATTGGAAGATTGAAATTCGTGCTATACCAAAGAGGAAAAGATTTATGTGATTTTTTGACTAAAATAGCAAGTGGTATCTTCATGATCAAGTAATCTTTACAAGGCCCAAAAACTCATGACTTTTTGACCTAATTCAACTCCCTACATATACACAAACTGATCACAAGTGCAAGGGGACGAAATTGGCAGCCAAGAAGACCTCATTCAAATTCTCAAAAAGTGTTGAAAAATTCACATTCAAATTGTGGAGTAGAGGCTATATCAAGACATTTTAAAGGTTGTAATAGGTTCCTTGAACATCACTGAAGCTATCCCAATCATTACCATCATTCAAAACCTCATAATTCATTGAAACTGAATCATCATGTTCTTGAGTTTTTGAATTTTTCGATTTCATTGATTCAAACAATATAAATGATTTGTGTGCATTGATTCTTGTTTATTAATGTCTCTGGAATGTTTTTGTATGCTTGAATTGAGTTTTTGAATCAAGGAGATGCCATTATTAGGGTTTGAAGCTCGAATTTGGGATCTTAGGATTTAGGGCATATAAATGAATTCTAAGAACATGGCTATGATTTATGAGCATTGGGTAACTGATCTGGGTTGTGAATTTTTGTTATTATTATGGTTTGAATGATGTTTCAAAAACCTAGGATTTTCTGGTTAATGTTGCCCGCAGGAAATTTCGCAGGAAATATTACATGAATTTTCGCAGGTAATTAAAATGAAGAAGATGAAGCTTGGCGCGAAAATCTGATTTGAAATTTGAGTTTATTTTATTATGTATTGTTTGTATAAAGTTTCACGAAAGCAGCATTGGCTCAGTTGGTTTGTGTGTGTGCGTGTGAGGTTGATGGTCCTGGGTTCGGATCCCCCCCAGGCCATTTTGCTTTGTTGTTTTTTTATTTTATGATTTTCACAGGATTGCCATAAAAGGATTGGTAACCCTGATACTAACACCAGCACGCGCTTGGCCTGGTGGTGATGTTGTTGGTCCAGAGTGATTGAAGCCTATGGCCTGGGTTCGAATCCCAGCCCCAGGTATGTTTTTTTTTTCTTCCAGTTTTTCTTGTTATTTTCTTTTATATTATATTTATTTAGCTTAATTAAATTCTAAATAATAATTCCTAAAACAAATATATATATATATATATATTATTTTCTTGTATAAAAAACTTATTTTTTTTAAATTCATAATTTATTTTTTTAAAAAAATCAAATTATTTATTTCATTATATATTTATATTATTATTATATATATTTGGTAAATAAATTAATTATGTTTAAACTAATAATTAAAAACCCTAATTTCTTTTTAATAAGGCATAAACCCTAATCCTAATTTTTCTTAAATTTTAAAATTTAACCTAATATTTTTATAAATTATAATTAATTAGTTCTCATTTGTTAAATATATGTAAATAATTTAGTATTTATTTATTATTATTAAAATCTATTTTCTTTATTAAATATTTAAAATCTTTTCGAATATTAAACTATTTTGCTAATTTCTTATTTTCTCTTATTTTTTATTTTCTAACCTTTTAACTTAATTTTTATTATTATTGATTATTATTGCTTATTTATTATTATTTATTGTTATCATATTTCTCGATTATATTGTAATTATCCCGAAGATTTGTAATAGTTTATTTTATATATTTGCTTTATTTTTATTATGAATATATTTATTGTATGGTTAGTAATTCTAGGGTGTGAATAACATACTTGTAATTAAAATTAACTTATAATAATTGACTTTAAAAGATAAATATTTAAATATGAACACGCACACACGTAAGTCGATCTTTGATCGCCATCTTGCACTTTCTAAGGTTACCTCTCATGTTGCCTATTTCAAAAGGTCAAGTAAGGTGTCTTAAGCAAAGTCCCTTCACAAATATCATCAAGTCCCTTCAGTTTATAAGATCAAGTCCCTTCGAGGTTGCCTACGATAAATGATCTTGTCCCTTCGAATAAAAGACGATAAGTCCCTACGAATTGCTAAAGACACCTTGCAGTTGCCTACATTCAGATGTCCCTACACATGTCCCTTATCACATCCAATGTAATGACTACCTATTCCTTAATAATAGGGATAGTCTTACCATTGAAAGAACATAAGAACAGTAAAGACCTAATATATGGTAGGTTTCCCTTAATTACTTGCTCACACATTTCAAAATACATTTTACACTTCACATTTCAAACAAATTTTCAAAAACAAGTCTTTATATACATCCATACGAGGATCATTATAAAGTACTTAGAAAGTTTTAATCACACACTACACCTTTTTCAAGACAATTCAAAGTGAGCTAAGTAACTAAGAGCCCATTGATAACCATGGATATAAAGGGTGCTAACACCTTCCCTTTATATAACCTACCCCCCGAACTCAAAATCTTTTTAAGGTCTTTCCTGTTCTTTTATGTATTTTCCTTTTGGATAAAATAAAAGTCGGTGGCGACTCTTGCTATCCGCAACATAACTAAAAGTCAGTTCTCCCACCGTGTTACAGAACTGGCGACTCTGCTGGGGAATATATTAAAGAGGGGTACCCTTAGGAATTAGATCACTTTAAATTTGTTTTGTTTTGTTTGGTTTACTTTACTTGTTGGGGGCTCTTATGTGTGAAAGATCCTAACCCGGATCTAGTGTACCTTAGGTAAATGGCAATAGACCAAAGAAATTGTACAACGTATACCGATATGGTTGATCAGGTGGCCATAGTTAGTGTGACTTCTTGGTTGGTGCTTACGTTCCTTAAGTAAGTTGAGGATAATATGAGGCTTCCATATGTTGTCAATACACCAACTAACTTTTAGAACCTTTGTCATCCCATCTTGGCCTTTAGAAAGTAGTGAGATAACCGGCTTTGGTGAAGACTGAAGTTGGTTGATACTCGATACTACGCTCATTGAGATCCTAAACTTGGAGGGGTTTGGTTGGCAAGTAAGTTGCCTACTGAACAACCACCCTTGGGAAGGATCAGTGATATTGAGATCCCTTAGAACCTGGTTACTTTTGTAGGACAGGATGAACCAACTAAACTTCAGGGGAGGGTACTTACCTTTAAACCTCATGCAAGCCTTCAAACCTAGGGCTATTGTGTGACTTGTTTGTGTGTGCCACATGTTTGTGATTGAGCATAACATCATAGCATCATCATGCATCATAAGCATAGCATTTTCACTAACCATTTCAAGGACCAAAGGATTTATCTTTGTTCTTTGTTGCAGGTCATGGCTTCTGCTCGTAGGAATACTATCCGGATCAACTTTGTAGGAATACCCCCTAAGCTTAAGGAATTGGTCTCTAAAGTTTCTGAAAACTCCCAGTTCATCAAGAAGCATGGTCACCTACTGGATCTAGTCACTTCAGGGTTCAATGAAGACATGATAAGTGTCCTATTTCAGTTCTTTGACCCTAAACATCATTGCTTCACATTCCCCGATTATCAGCTGGTTCCTACAATGGAAGAGTTCTCTAAGCTACTGGGTATACCTATCCTTGATCAGAGACCCTTCACAGGCCTAGAATAGGAGCTTAAACCTGAAGTCATTGCTGCAGCCTTACACTTGAAGAAATCATACATTATCCTAGAAACGAGAAGTGGAGTTAAGGGTATCCTTGCCAAGGTATTGATGGAGAAAGCTCAAGTGTTCCTGAAAGGCTATGAGCTATGATGCTTTTGAAGAGATCCTAACCCTATTAATCTATGGCTTAGTGTTGTTCCCTAATCCAGACCAGTTCATAGACGTACACGCCATCAACATATTTCTGACTCATAATCCAGTGCCTACATTACTTGGAGACATCTTACATTCTCTCCATACTCGTACTACGAAGGCACGAGAAACTCTGATGTGTTGCATACCTCTATTGTCCAGGTGGTTTATTTCTCACCTTCCTCGATCAGTGATGAAGAATGAACAGGGGTTAAGGTGGTCCAAGAGGATTATGTCACTTTCTCATTCAGATATTCATTGGTGCTCTCGATCTATGGAGAATGTTACTATCATTGACCGTTGTGGGGAGTTCCCTAATGTGCCACTCCTTGGCATAAGAGGGGGCATTACTTACAACCCTTCTTTAGCTCTACATCAGTTTGGTTATGCTCGGAGTGATGGTCCTCATGACATGCTTATTCAGGGTATTGTGTTCGACTATGACAATGATCTGCAAGGTTACCGTCAAAGGTTCATACGAGCTTGGGGTAAAGTGAACAAGGTTGACAGCAAGACTCTGGAACCAAAGTACACTATTCCAATGGAACCTTATCTCAGATGTGTGCGATCTCGTGCTCAGACTCTTATGATACCATATCCTACGATCCTGCCAATTACCATGGAGCCTGCTGCTGAAGGAGATACTTCTTATATCATTCTTCATCTAGACATGCCCACTGACATGGAGGAGTTACAAAGGTCCTGGATCCAGTGGAAGGAGCAAAGGGATACTTTTGAGACTCATTTCAAAGCTAGTCAAGAAAGAATCCTGGAGCTGACCAAACAACTTCACGAGGAACGTAATCTCAACTCATACCTTAACACAAAGAGGAAACGTCCATGGGAGACTTAAAACCCCATATTTGTATTCATTTCATTTTGTTGTAAGCCCAAGAGGCAAACAAATTTATTGATTACTAATAAAAGTTTACTTTCTGATTGTTTAAACAAATTTAAATCCTGCGGTCCTTGAAAACATTGCATACGCATTTGCATACCATGTCATTGCATCACAAGTTTTCTTATGAACATGTATCTTATCTTCTCGCTGTTTATTTGAGCAGAAATGGCTCTTGAACAGACTGTCAAGGATCTCCAGGCTCAGAATGCACAATTCCAAGAGCTGATCCTGAATTTGTCCAAGGGACAGGATGAGCTGAAGACACTGCTGGCCAAGAAGAAGAAGAAGACCAGGAAATCAGGAGGCCTTATTAATCTGGGAAGAAGGTTCAGAGGTCCTATCAAGACAAAGGAACAGATTGAGGATTCTGAGTCTAAAAATTCTTAGAAAGAGGGAGGTAGTCTCCATGATACTATAGGAGATTCTGATTCTGAGGCAAATTATTATCATGATCCTACTAGTGAGGAGAAGTATAAGATGTTGGTGGATAGAATGAATCCCATGGAATTGCAAAAATCTTCTGGGCTTGATTTTGAAGATCTGAGTTTAGTTTCTGGAGTGGTTATACCTATTGGTTTCAAGGTTCCTGTTTTTGTAGTGTATGATGGTGTCTCATGTCCCAAGCTGCATTTAAGGTCTTATGTCCGGAGGATTCAACCACATACTACTGATAAGAAACTGTGGATTCATTTCTTCCAAGAGAGCTTGTCTGGAGCTCAATTGGAATGGTACTATCAACTGGAAAGTGTTAATATTCGTGATTGAAATGATCTTGTTGAGGCCTTCTATAGGCAATACCAATATAATGCTGATTTAGCACCTACTCGCATGCAGCTCCAAAGCATGTCTATGGGTGCTAAAGAGAGTTTCAAGGAGTATGCCCAGAAATGGAGAGATTTGGCTGGCAGAGTTCAACCTCCTCTGACTGACAGGGAGCTGGTGGATATGTTTATGAGTACGCCGAATGGTCCTTTTTATAGTCACCTCATTGGAAGCTCATCATCTGGTTTCACTGAGCTGATAATGACTGGAGAACACGTGGAAAGTGGTATAAGAAGTGGTAAGATACAAATGGGTGCCTCTTCATCAAGCACTGCAAAGAAGCCCCCTAGTAGGAAGAAGGAGTCTAATGCTGTGTATGGTCAACATAGTCGTAACAGGAGTCATCAATCCGTGGGAGCAGTTCACATCTCTAATCCTACTCCTGCAGCACCAGAGCTACAACAAAACAATCAATAGAAACCTAGAAGACAGTTCACCAAGATCAACATGTCACTGGCCCAAGCCTTGCAACACATGTTGAAAGGGGAACTCATCTCTTTGAGGGATCCTCCTCAGAATCCTAATACTTCCTCTCCTCGATACAATCCTAATGCAAGATGTGCCTATCATTCTAATAGTCCGGGACATGACACCAACAACTATTGGGTGTTGAAAACAATATTCAATACATGATTGAAGTTGGGGAGATTGAATTTGACCCTCCTGGGACCCTAAATGTAATCACTGCTCCCATGCCCAACCATGAGAAGACTGTTAATGCTGTTGATGAGGTTTCCTATGCTTCCTCAATAGCAGATGTGACTACTCCATTATCCATTATCAAGAAGAAGTTAGTGTAGGCTGGGTTCTTTCCAGGTTGCAATGAAGATTATTTCTATTGTGCCTACAAACCTGATAGTTGCTGGAAGTTGAAGGATGGCATTCAACGCCTCATGGACAATTACACTATATTGTTTGAGAATACTCCTTCTGTGGAAAGTATGTGTGAGCATTTGACTTGAAACACGAAGCTTGAAGATGTAGCCATGGTTGATAGAGTACCATTGAAGATTACCTCCAAAGGTCCTATCAAGATCACTCCTAAAGGTCCTGTTAGGATTACTACTGAAGGCCTTGTGAAGACTGTTGCTGAAGTTAGGGTGCCCCCCATGATCATTACCACTCCTGGCCCTGTTCCTTATACTTCTGATAAAGCTATACCTGGAATTATGGTTCCGATGTTTACATCCATGGTGTCAAACAAGAACCTTTGGCTGATGCACCTGTTACTGATGATAATCTTGATGTTGATAATATTGCTGGATCTAGTAAGATCACCAGAAGTGGAAGAATCTTCTCTCCTCAGGCTACCTCCAAAAGTGAAGCTACTCCAATTACTACCTCTAATTCTGAGCCAAGTACTGATGCTCGGGGAAAAGGTCCTGTGGTTGAACCTGTGCAGGCTGAGGCGCCGACTGCTGAAAATCTTTCTAAACAGATGGAAGAGGTATTAAAGATCATTCGTAAAAGTGATTATGATATTGTTGACCAGTTGGGGCATACTCCCTCCAAAATCTCCATGTTATCTTTGCTGTTGTGTTCTGAGGCTCATGCTAAAACCTTAATCAAGTTCCTGAAGACTGCTCATGTGCCAAATGAATTTTCTGTGGACCAATTTGAGAATTGTGTGGCACATCTGACTAGTGATAATGGGTTGAGCTTTTCTGATGCTGATCTAACTCCTGCCAAGAGGAATCATAACAGAGCTTTGCATATCTCCATTGAATGTAAAGGCACTACCCTGTCTCATGTACTGGTGGACAATGGTTCTTCATTAAATGTGCTCCCTAAAGAGGTTTTGGACAAGCTCAGTCCTGAAGATGTTGTGTTAAGACCAAGTGATGTAGTGGTGAGGACCTTTGATGGCTCTAGAAGAGTGGTACATGGAGAAGTAGACCTTCCAATTAAAGTAGGCTCTCAAGTCTTCAACTTTACTTTCTATTTGATGTATATTCGTCCTGCGTATTCTTGTTTGCTAGGGCGCCCCTGGATCCATAGGGCAGGTGTTGTGACTTCCACCTTGCATCAGAAGTTGAAATACCCAGTGAAGCACAAAATTGTCACTGTCTATGGTGAAGAAGAGTACATGGTTAGCCACGTGAATACTTTCAAGTATGTAGAAATGGAGGGTGAAATAGTTGAAACTCCGTATCAGACATTTGAAGTTGTTCCCTACTCTGACCCTGTTCCTCAGTCTGTTCCTTCTTCTGAAAGAGTTCCTATGGTTACTAATATACCTCCTGCAATGGCCTCCCTCAAGGATGTTAAGGTTGTGGTTGCAAAAGAATCTCATAAGGATGTTCGTCGTGCTCGTGCTGTTCGTATCACCAGTCAAGGGGTCATGAGAGATCAAATTAATGATGTGGGTGACTATAGTGAAAACTACAAACTAGATGATTGGATCTTTCCTACCATGGGTGATGGGCTCAACAATTGGAAGACCGAAGACGTTATTCCTATCTCCTTTAGTCAGGAGTAAATACTATTACTGTGTTTTTATTTTTTTGTAATTTTGAACAATTAAACTTTTAAGCCTTGTGTCTTACCCGAGGCACAATGGTATGCTTATTTCGGGATGTCATTTCATTTGTATACTTCATTCAATAAAAATCAATGGACGTTTCGTTTTCGTAAATATTGTGCTCCTTGTCTTTCGTCTATGTTTTATTTTTGTTTTATCAGCTATGTGTTCTTACACACACCCACATCACTAAAATGCAGATCCTTATCCACTCTGGATCCTGTTGATAACAGTTCTACTATTTCCAATTTTAATTTCGAGAATCCAATCTATCAAGTTGAAGATGGAAATGAGGAAGATTGTGAAGTACCTGTAGAGCTTGCTAGGTTGTTACAACAAGAAGAGAAAGCTATACAGCCACATGAAGAGCCAATTGAAGTTGTGAATCTAGGAACTGAAGAAAACAGGAAGGAGGTCAAGATAGGGGCTGAATTAGAAGATGGTGTTAAGAACAGATTGATCCAGATGTTATGTGATTATATGGAGATCTTTTCTTGGTATTATGAAGATATGCCAGGATTGGACACTGACATTGTGGTTCACCGTCTACCGATAAAAGAAGATTGTCGTCCGAAGAAACAGAAGGTTCGTCGCATGCGTCCTGAGATGTCAGAAAAGATTAAAGCAGAGGTGATGAAACAATTTGATGCAGGGTTCTTAGCTGTGACTTCTTATCCTCAATGGGTTGCAAATGTGGTACCGGTACCTAAGAAGGATGGTAAAGTACATATGTGTGTGGATTACAGAGATTTGAATAAGGTCAGTCCTAAAGATGACTTTCCACTTCCACATATTGATGTTTTGGTAGACAACACTGCTCAACATAAGGTATTCTCTTTCATGGATGGTTTCTCTGGGTATAATCAGATTGAGATGGCATCAGAAGATATGGAGAAGACTACGTTTGTTACACAGTGGGGCACCTTTTGATATAAAGTGATGCCATTTGGTTTGAAGAACGCCGGGGCAACATATTAGCGTGCTATGGTGGCTTTGTTTCACGATATGATTCATCATGAGATAGAGGTATATGTGTATGATATGATAGCCAGGTCCCAAAATGAAGAGCAACACCTTGACCATCTACATAAGTTGTTTGAGAGGTTGAAGAAGTATAAATTGAAATTGAATCCAAACAAGTGTACTTTTGGAGTTAGGTCTGATAAACTCATGGGTTTCATTGTCAGTGGAAAAGGTATTGAAGTGGATCCTGCAAAAGTGAAAGCTATACAAGAGATGCCAGCTCCCCGTACTGAAAAGGAAGTTAGAGGTTTCTTGGGACGAGTAAATTACATTGCAAGGTTTATATCCCAGCTAACTACTACTTGTGAGCCAATCTTCAAGTTGTTGAAGAAAGACCAGGTAATGGAATGGAATGACGAGTGCCAGACAGCCTTTGATGAAATCAAGAGATATCTCCTAGAACCTTCAATTTTGATGCCACCAGTTGATGTAAGAACTTTGATTATGTACTTAACAGTATTAGACAACTCAACGGGGTGTGTATTGGGGCAACATGATGAGTCTGGTCGAAAAGAGCAGGCAATATACTACCTTAGACAAAAGTTTACCGACTGTGAAACAAGATACTCACTGCTCGAGAAAACTTGCTGCGCTTTGGCATGGGCTGCTCGCCGACTAAGATAGTATATGTTGACTCATACTACCTTGTTGATTTCAAAGATGGACCCAATCAAGTACATATTTGAGAAACCTGTTCTCTCTGGACGAATAGCGAGATGGAAAATGATCTTAACAGAATATGATATACAGTACACTACTCAGAAGTCCATTAAAGGAAGTGTGGTAGCTGATCATTTGGCTCATCAAGTAGTGGATGATTATTAATCAATGAGTTTTGAGTTCCCTAATGAAGACATTATGATTATTACCAAAGAACCTGGACAATATGACGGACCTGAACAAGGATCCCGATGGACTATGGTTTTTGATGGAGCTTCTAATGCACTTGGTAATGGTGTTGGTGTTGTGATCATTTCCCCTGAAGGTTGTCATACCCCAATCACTGCAAGACTTTGTTTCTATTATACTAATAACATGGCTGAATATGAGGCATGTATCATGGGTATCAAAGTTGCCATTGAGATGAAAATTCAGTTCCTGGATGTATATGCAGATTCAGCCCTGGTAGTTAGTCAGATTAAAGGAGATTGGGATACTAAGCATGAAAATCTTATTCCTTACAGAGAGCATGTGTTGTGTTTGATCCCGTATTTTGAAGAGATTACCTTTGGACATATTCCACGAGGAGAGAATCAGTTGGCAGATGCACTAGACACCATGGCATCTATGTTTGAGATTAGCTGGGATGATGAAGCTCCCAAGATCATTATTGATAGATTTGAGAAGCCTGCATACTGCAATGAGATTGATACTGAAGGAGGAGAGGAAAAGCCTTGGTTCTATGAGGTAAAAAGATATCTTGAAGCTCAGGAGTTCCCTGAAGGGGCATCTGTCAATGATAAGAAGTTTCTGAGGAGGTTTTCTGCTAAGTTCTTTTTGAGTAATGGAATTTTGTACAAGCGCAATCATGATTCAACTTTGCTTCGTTGTGTGGATAAGAAAGAAGCAACAGAGATTATGGAAGACATGCATGATGGGATCTTTGGAACTCATTCTAGTGGTCATACCATGGCAAAGAAGATATTGAGAGCAGGTTACTATTGGTCTACCATGGAAGCTGACTGCTATCAACATTCTAAAACATGTCACAAGTGTCAAATTTATGCTGATAAGGTGCATATACCTCCAACTCCATTGAATGTGTTGACTGCTCCTTGGCCTTTTGCCATGTGGGGCATTGATATGATTGGTGAGATCAAGCCTACTGCTTCTAATGGGCATCGTTTCATCCTGGTTGCCATTGATTACTTTACAAAGTGGGTGGAAGCAGCCTCATTTGCATCTGTTACTAAGAATGTTGTGGCTCGATTCATTAAGAATAATCTCATATGTAGGTATGGCATCCCTGAAAGGATTATCACAGATAATGGCTCTAATCTGAACAACCCCATGATCACTAATCTCTGCACGCAGTTCAAGATTAAGCATCATAACTCGTCTCCGTATCGTCCAAAAATGAATGGGGTAGTAGAAGCTGCCAATAAGAATATTAAGAGGATTCTACAGAAGATGACTGTTACTTACAAGGATTGGAATGAGATGTTACCATTTGCTCTTCATGGTTATCGTACTACAATACGCATTTCAACATGGGCAACCCCATTCTCCTTAGTCTATGGTATGGAAGCAGTTCTACCCATTGAGGTTCAGATCCCCTCCTTAAGAATCATGAAGGATGAAGGCTTGGATGAAGATGAGTGGATTCAGACTCGACTTGACCAGATAAATTTGATTAATGAGAAAAGGCTGGCAGATGTTTGTCACGGTCAGATGTACCAGAAACAAATGATCAAAGCTTTTAATAAGAAGGTTAAGCAAAAGGTATATCAGGCTGGTGACTTGGTAATCAAGCGTATCATATTACCACAGGGTGATCCTAGGGGCAAGTGGACCCCTACATATGAAGGACCATTTGTAGTCAAGAGGGTATTCTCAGGAGGTGCCATGATGCTTACTACTATGGATGGTGAAGACTTCCCACAGCCCGTAAACGCAAACATAGTTAAAAAATACTACGCATAAAAAGAGACCCGCTAGGTTGGCTGGCCTAGGCAAAAATAAGGGCATCCTGGCGAACCAAAAGGGTTCGGGCAAAAATTAGGGATATATATGAAAAAAATGTACACCCGGCAAGTCGAAAACCTGAAAGGGCGGCTTGGGCAAAAAAGGGTATCCCGGTGGATTGAAAACATGAAAGGGCAATCCAGGAAAAAGTTAGGGATTAAAGCGTATGACTATGTCTCGTTTGGATCACTCATGTAACCCGAACCAGTTGTGCTACCTAACTCAAGATCAAACAGATAAAGTTCAATCCAATCATTTCCATCTCAACAGCAAAGGATGAGATACTTGAAGATAATGGCAATAGTGTAATTGAAACTCAATAGGATTATTTCTTTGTTTTGTAAAGTTTTTTACGACTAATTCCTCTTACTAGGATTTCTGTCTCCTTGTACAAACTTGCATGTGTGTAGGCCACTTTATAATATAAATAAAATCTCGTCTTTGAATCCAGATTTACTTTTACCCTGTTTACCTAAATGAAAACGTCCATTGGTTATGTTTGAATGTATGTATGTTTTTGAATATGATTGATATTTACCAGAAATGCATAAAATGCAGTAATAGTATTTACTAAGGACGAACGAGGGTAGGAATTCAACGAAACTTTGCAGGTTCATCCCCACAAGACAACCACAAATCCCCAGCAGAGCAAATCTATCTTTATAGAAACTTCGAGTAACATCTCCCCTTTGACTTATGTCCATCTCTTTTATCCTCAGTCGGGATACTCAGGAACTTATTCCTTCAATAAGAAGTGTGACGAACGAAGAAGGGAGGTTATAAGTACCATACTATCAAGCAAGACAGGAACGAGGTCCTCATATTCCTCAGCAACGAACCAGGATTTATTTTCCCTAGCTAACAGTTGTTATACAGAGATACCCAGACGCTTCAGGCTACTTGATTCATACATACATCATTTACATCATACCATAGCATATCCATAAATGCATAATACATTTACTTAGGTACATCATGCCATACATGCATACATATTGCATAAACTAACCTTTTCTTTTCAGGATTGTTACAGGAAGATAAACACTATCAACAACTCAAAACTGTTCAGAGACGATCTATACGAAGGTCTAGTGTTGATACTTAATTCAGAGATAATCGCTACGAAGATTCATTTCTGATGATCAATACTCAAGTTGTCCTTGGAGGGGTACGTAAATGATCTATACGAAGATCTAGTGCTTAATCCAGGATATTTCCAAAGGATATAATCGTCACGAAGATTTAATCATGATATTCTTTCTATCCTTGGGATGGTAGGTAAATGGTCTATACGAAGATCTACTACCTAATCCAGGATATTTCCAGAAGAGATAATCGCTACGAAGATTTATTTCTAATGGTCTATTCAGCAGTTTATCTATGAAATGGTACATAAAGGATCTATACGAAGAACTTGTACTTAGCCCAAGATATTACCAAAAGAAATTTAAAAAAGATCGCCACGAAGATTTGATTCTGATGCTTAAATTAAAGTATGTTCCTAAAGATGGTTCAGAGCCGATCTATACGAAGATCTAAATACTGACACCTAATGAAGGATATTCTTTTCCCCCAGAGATAATGCAGAGACGATCTATACGAAGATCTAGTGCTGGCATTCAACTCAAACCATGTTACATAAATAATTCAGAGACGGCCTATACGAAGACCTAGTACAGATATCCAGTGACAACATAAAGATACTATCACCTTCTGATATTATGGATGACATCTATAAGTCCATCTCCAGTTCCTTTGAGTGGCATCTTTAATCCCACTCCAATATATACAATCAATCAGCAGTGTTACTTTACGCACCGGCGAGCGCAAATTTTTGGGCTTTTGTGTTCAATCCCCTTCAACCTTCCAAGTCACGAATGGCACACAGGCCAATCTAACTCCTCAGGTTTCAGAAAATTGAACAGGGGCAGCTGTTGCACCCCAAAATTTCCCCTCCCCTAGTCAAGTAAATGTGTCCCAAGGATCCTCTAAAGGTTCACAAGGTTCACAACGTATCCCAAGAGGTTCACAAGGTTCACAATTGGTTAGAAAATGTGACAATTCGTTCAGACAAAGCTTCCTCCTAAGCAATGCACCCTAAGCTAGGGTTTTGGATTTCATCAGGCTAAATGGACTTCCAAGGCCTCAAGTGAGCTTCATAACATCTTATATATCTTCAAAAATCCCTATGTCAAGTTTCAAGGCTTTCCCAAAAAGTTTGCTCAGTCAGATGATCAGATATGCAAAAATCAGTCAAAGCAGTTAAAAAGTCAAACTAAGGTCAACTGTGGTCAAACCAAAGTCAAACTTCATGATTTTTTGCCAACATCAAGTTTATGAAGTAAAATTCATCATTTGATCAAGGATTGATCATGATTCATCAAGGAGATTTCATATCATCAAGAATCAGGAGTTTCTAAATTAGGGTTTTCACAGGAAAAGTCAACTGAACTTTGACCAGCCATAAATTTCACATGCTTCCTCAATAATTTTCCATCCAAAGCTCATTTTTAAGGAAATTGAATTCTCTACAACTTTGTGTCTCACAAGCCAAGCCTAAAAATGCTTCATTTGAAAGGTATGAGCCAAGACATTATAGGTCATTTCAAAAGTCAACAAAAAGTCAACATCTTCCAAAGGGCATAACATGAGAATGGTAAAGGATATGGACATGAAACCAAAGAGGTTTGTTAGAGGACTCTTTAAGCTTTCCAAAATGTCCAAGAACACATTCATAGCCTAAAAATTGAGGGATTTGTGTCTTTGCAAAGTTGGGAAATTTTTGAGGGGTTTATTGAGCAAATGGGATCTTAGAACCAATTCTTTCCACATGGGCTTGCATTTTTATGACCCAATCACTACCATGACATCATGCACGAACCAAAAATCATTTATTAAGATTTTTATTTATTTTACTTTATTTATTTTGATTTTATTCATTTTAAATCATTTTAAATCAAAATAAAATATGAAAAGCTCAATATTTGATATGATTTTCATTCTAGATGCTCATAAACAAGATTTAAAGTTGATTGGAAGATTGAAATTTGTGCTAGACCAAAGAGGAAAAGATTTATGTGATTTTTTTGACTAAAATAGAAAGTGGTATTTGTCTCTCCCACCTCATGACACCCGGTCAAGAGGGGTACAGACGCGAACGGTCGGCGAAGGAAAAAGAATGAAAAGAGTCGCCAGCTAGGAATTTTTATCCAGAAGGAAAGGTAATGTTGCATAGACCTAAGAAAAGATGGATAAGACGGTCGCGAACCAGAGAAACTGAGAAAGGGGGTTGGTTACAACCTGGGAAGGTATTAGCACCTAGATTGTACGTCGTACTCGACGGGATCCACGCTTAAAAGATTTGTGTTTAAAGGGGTAGTGTCAGTGCTATTCTGTGTATCAAAGCTTAGAAAAGAATATAGGTGTCAGTGCAAAAGAAATGTGAAGTGAAATAAAGGAGTGTCAGTGTAAGGAAAGAGTGCAAAGCTCAAGACTATGAGGCTTAAAGAATAATGCTGGAAGAGGGGGAATATACAGAGACTTTTGTTCGATAACTGTTAAGTTATGCCTATGTATCCTCTCGTGCAATGAGGAAGTCAGAACACCGTAGTTCGACTCAAAGAGACTGCAAGGTAAATTGACTTGTGAACTACTTACTTGTCTATGCTCAAGTGTATGACCTGTCTGGCTCAGGTGCAAACTGTCTTGCATTAGACGGAAGAAGCGAGTTCTCGTTTGTGAGCGAATGAGATGAGCAAAGAATCCCGAAGGAGACGATTATTGTTTGTTTTTGGTGTTTTCAACCTTTTATTGCTTTTGGTATTTGTCATAAGAAAATGAGCTTAAGCCTAAACCAAGGGTTAGTAAACTCATCACATCTTCCCTCTGATTAGGGGTAATGAGAATACCTTAAGTATGAAGTAAACACCTCACACTTAATCACCATGATGTAAGATTAAGATCATTAACCTACTTGCATTTATTTAGATGTTTTTGGAGTTTTGTTTTGTGTTAAGTAATGAGTTTAAGCCACAATCAAGGATTTAATGGACCCATTACACCATCCTAATAGAAGGATGATAGATGAGAACATTTAAGCTGAGGAAGGCTCCTCAACTTAATCCATGATTAGGGATTAACCTCATGACATAACAAGGCCTTTATTAAAGTGGATTTTAGTTAATAATAAGATTAAGAAGTGGATTTTATGGTTTATAAGAAAACTTGAGGGGGACTTGTCCATTAACACTAGGGTTAGTCCTTCTTAACCAATTAAGGAAGAATTAGAACCCTAATGCAAGGCCCAAGTTACAAGCTTGATGTCTTAGTTATTATTAGGTGGATTGATTAAAGAATTTAAACATATTAAGGGTTTAACACTTAGGATTAAAGTTATACACTCCATCCTAATAGAAAGATGCAGGCACAAGCTTAATCACAAAGCCTTAAAGCCTTTAAGGTTTAGTCCTTGATTATGAGGTGAGAAAAGAAGACTCAAAGGATGACACAAAGGTGAAACTAATGGGGGACTAATCAAACCCTAATTGTGATCATGCTTGGTTGTTCCTAGGTTTTATGAGGCTTGCAAGAAGATCTTCAAGGAAAAGCCACCAAGGAAGGAACAGGATGGAAGGAAAAGAAGCAGCAAGAAGCAAGACAACTTACTTCACTCAAAAAGGTAAGTTGCTTGAAGAAAGAAAGAGGAGAAGGGGAATGAATGAGAAAGATCACTCTAATTCATAAGTAAAATGCAGCAATGATGCATAAAAGGAATGAGAAGAGGTTATGAGAAGTGAAGGAAAATTCACTTCTCAAACACTTACCACCTGAAAAGTTAGCAACAAGAGATGAAATGAAATGAAAATGAGGTAGATGCAATGATGCAAATCAAAACCAGAAACATGATCAAGATATAAATGATGTTAAGAGATGATGCAAATGGATGTCATGAGATGAGGATGATCATAATAGGATGAGAATGAAAATGAAGCATGTAAGAGGCATGAAAGTTCATGAAAACTTATGAAATGTAATGGATGCATAACATGGCAAATGGGTGATGCAATGATCAAACATGATTTCAATATGTCCTAAGATGTCTTATATGTCATGTGGATGCACAAAATGTCATGGTAAGTTCATGTATGCAAGCATATGAAGGATGAATGCAAATGAAGGCAAAAATTAGGGTTTATGACCAAGATGCAATGCAAAATTCAAAATCTGAAGAAAATGACAAGATAAAAAATTGAAAAAGGGATCAAAGGTACCCTAAACCTATACAAGTTCACTGCCCAAAGGGGGAGGTCAAAAGCTAAACCCTAAGGGACCTATGATTTTCCTAAGTTTGCTAGGGTTTTAAGGGTGATCCTAAAGATAAAATGCCAAACAAATTGAAAATGCAAGATAAAGATGAAACAAAAATGTTTTTAGATGCTTGAAAGAATGCAGAACACAATGCAAAAAGAACCATTCATAAAATCATCTTGGATCAAAAGTTATGAATTTTTGAAGTTAGGGTTAAAAATATTCAAATTAAAAAACCCTAATTCAAATGAAAATTGTCAAAGTATGATCAAAACCAAAAATAAATTTGTCTTGTGAGTTTGTAAATGTTTTAAAATGTTCTCTGAATTTTTTTGGGATTTTCAAATACCTAAATGTATTTTTAATGAATTAATTTTCATTAACTAATTAAAAATAAACATTTAAATGATTTAAAAATAATTTTTAATGTAAAAAATAAAAATAAAAATATTTTTGGGTACTGAAAATTAATTAAAGTTTGGATAAAAAAATTCAGAATTTTTTGATATCATTTGCTATTTTTTATAAAATGTACAAAATTAAAAATATAAAAAAATGAAATAAAAAACAAAATAAAAGGAAAGTAAACACAATGGAGAGTCAGGATGCACTCTGGGTTTTGAAATGGTTGACTGCGCGCCAGATCCTATGGCCTGAATTCAAACTCATTTAATCCTAATTAATTAAATAACTAATCCAGATTTTAAATTAATGATCTAATCTCAACCATCCAACACGCGCGGGAAGCTAAGATCACACGACCCTCATTTAAACCTCCGGTCATCTTCTCCGGCCAGCTTCTCCCTGAGCAAACCCCAAACCTCACCCCTAGGTCATTTCTGGAGCTCTAAAGCTCCAGATCAACTCCTCTCATCTTCCTGAACTCAAATCCCATCTCAAAACAAATTTATTATGGCTCAATCTCATGATTCGAAGAGAAATTCAAAAACGACAAAAGTTTCAGAAGCTCAGTAAATGCTCAATATGCAACCATTCTCAAAACTAAAGGTATCAACATGATCAGCACACCATAATGAACATTCTAAGAACTTAAAATAACGTTTCTGGAAAAAAGTTTGAAGAAGCTACCTGAGCTTGAGCTTCCTCAGTTTGGAACTTTCTGGCTGCTTCCTTGCTTCCAAATGCCTCCAATGAACTCCCTGAAGAAGCTTTGATGCTTGGTTGGAGTGTTTTGTGGCTAGTTTATGAGATTGGTGCAGTTCAGTTCAAGGGAGGAGAGAAATCGTGTTTTTGATATGGAAGGTTTCAGGGCAAAGTGATGGTTGGGAAATGAACAGAGGGTGATGGTGAGTTGTTCTATGGGGTTTGTTTTGAGGTTTGAAGCTTGTGTGTTGAGTTTCGAAAGCTTTTGCAAGTTGGAGTGATTTTGTTTATGTTGAGAAATCTGAAGTGTTAGGCTGCAATGTTGTGTGTTATAGCTTGGGTTTGATCCACATAACAAGCAGCGATAGGCCAGAGAGTGGGTGGTGGACTATGGTGATTGGTATGGGCAAGTTGCCAAAATGTCAACATGACTTGTACTTGAGGTATGGGCATTCTTGCAGCTGGCCTTTGGGCATGTCCATGCGCAGCTGACTTCATGGATGTCCACAAATCCAATCTTGAGGTAATTCAGCATGTGGGAATAAAGTTATGGGGTGTTTTGCAATTATGTGAAGTTTTGTCCCCTTTGAGAAATCTTGATGATCAAGGCATGAAACTTGAGATTTCATTGGGAAATTCTGAATTATAGGTCATGTATGATGTTTGTGTAATGGTTAGAAGTCAATTAGAGATCACAAATTGCCTTGGTATGAGTTTTTGCAAGTTTCCCTCTTTGGTACATAAGTGAAATTTTGTGATTTTCCCAACTTTGCAAGGCCATAACTTGAGTTCTATGATGAATTAGATCAAGTTCTTGTACTTTTTGAAAAGGGAATGATCCAATCTACAACTTTAATGACCAAGAATTTTTCATTTGAAGCATTTTTGAATCAAAAAGAGGAGGTTGAAAAACTTTCCCAAAATGGCAAGTTTGCATTACAAGTCACTTTCCCAAAATGGCAACTTTGCAAATGGCTTGAAATTCTTCAATTTTGTGAACTTCTAACTTCTTCTAAGATCAAATAAAGATAATATACACCCAAAATGATGGAGAAGACCCTTTGGTTGGATGATTGAGGGCCTCAGATGCCCTGATTTTGCACTGACTTACTCAAGAAGTCATCTATTGATCATATGCCTTCCCCATTAAATTTCTTCATGAAAATTGGTATGCATGATACTTATATCATATAGAGACCAATAGAAACAATAATGACCAAAAATTTGGAGTTATGGCCTCTGAAACCAAAACCCTAATTTCAGGTCATCTGTGCAGTTAAACCTGGCTCTGCTTCCATGCCTTCCTCGGTTCTTGTGATTTTCTGACTTCCTTGATCTTGGGGAGATATAATATGATGCTTGAACATACATGGACCCTCTTGAGATGATTGATGACCTTTGGAGTGGCTCAGATGGCTCAGGGATTGCTCGGATCACAAACCCTAGATGCAGATGACTTTGAACTAATGCAGTGAAGCAAAAATGCAATATGAGATGATATGATTGAACTTATGCAAATGAAAAAGAATCACAAGCCATGGTGAAATGAGTGAGGGCAAATTTGGGGTGTTTACAGCTTCCCCTATTTAAACATGAGTTAGTTGTGTAGGATGTAAGCGACGACTTAACAGGCAAACAAGATAACTTGTGGTTGAATACAAAAGATAGTCCAAAATTTGCACTCACTGAATGAAGAAGAAAAGAGTTATAGATTGTAAAAGGAAGTAAAGTATGTTTATAAAGTGCGGGCGACAGAGGACGACCGTCGAGCAGAGGACGACTGTTGGGGATAAAGCAATGATGGAGACGGTCGACATGCTGGGTGATGAAGAGATTATGATGGGGACGGCCATCAAGTAAAGAAACAAGACTCTCTAGGGATTTAAAGGTAAAGGCAATGATGGGGACGACCATCAGTTTGAGGGAATAAAATGATGAGGGACGGGCATCAAAGGTGAAGGACGATCACCTAGCAGGGGACGACTGCTCTGTTGGGGACAAGATGAGGGACGGTCATCTAAGGTGAAGGACAATCACCCGGCAAGGTACGGTTGCCAAAAGTATCACGACATGGGACGAATGCCGGATAGAAAAGGTCGACGATAGGGACGGCCATCGGATAAGCATGATGAAGGACGATCATCAAGAGGTGAAGGACGATCACCTAGTAGGGTACGGCTGCTCTCAGGGTTTATCATGACATAGGACGAATGTCAGATAACTAGATCAACGATTGGGACGGCCATCGGATAAAATGATGAAGGACGATCATCAAAAGGGTGAAGGAGGATCACCTAGCAGGGGATGGCTGCTAAAAATATCATGACATAGGACGAATGTCGGATAAGAAAGGGGTCCAATAATGGAGACTCCGCTAGGGGGATGATGAAGGACGATCATCAAAAGGTGAAGGACGATCACCTGGCAGGGTACGGCTGCCGAAAAGTATCATGACAAAGGACGAATGTCAGGTAGAAAGGAAATAATTTATTGGGATTTCCTGGGGACTCCTCTGGGGAATGGTGGATACAGACGAGTGTCTAAATTCAAGAAAGAAAGGGTATAAGTGTTTGACACTGTGTATAGATTAAAGATGCGGACGAACATCCTTAAGACTACGATACGGACGAGTGTCGGTAGAAACAAACACTGACGCATGCTCAGAGATGATGGTATGGACGAGTACCAACCGGTTAACAAAGAACACGGACGAGTGTCGACTCTGAGGGGAATTAAGTGTGTATACAAGATACGAACGAGTATCTGTATGAGTGAAAATAAGCATGAATGATACACAGACGAGTGTTCAACTTACTGGGGAGAGTATGATACGGACGAGTATCATAAAGGGAAGTGTATAAGTCATGACCTTATAAGTATAAAAGATATTCTGACGATCTGTGGGGATAAGATGACACAGACGGGTGTTGGAAGAAGTGTATTATAAACAAGTGTTTGATTTACAATAAGTGTTTAGGTAACCATGTTGGGGAATGGTGACACGGACGGGTGTCGATGGAGTGTATATAGATGTATTTGTGAGTGCAAAGGGGACGCTTTGGCTTTCTGATGGGAATATGACACAAACGAGTGTCAAGGAGTATCTATTATGTACAAGTATCTGCTTGCGGAAAGTGTTCCGACGACTTTACTGGGGAATGATGACACAGACGAGTGCCAAAAGGAGCATGTATCTGTATTTTGAGAGTGCAAAGGGGATGCTTTTGGCTTTCTGCCGGGGAATTTGAGAGGTTTTCAGTATTCACAGGTGACTGATTCAAAACATGACTTATGATTGTGCAATATGTTTGACTTTTGCCGTAATGCTCCGTATTAGACGGAATGCTACGCTCTGGGGGGGAAATATGATGCGAATGCTATGATTATGCAAAAGGTACTGATCCGGGATCCGGATCCCGTTGCTGAGAAGATCTCTGATTGATCTGTTTGTAGTGGCATCCCAGCTGGACATGAGATCATTGATAGATCCGATATATATATGGTTCTGCTTGGGGAAATAGGTCACTGATAGACCTATCTTAGATGATGAGGAGCCCAACTGGGGTCTGTGGAAGCTTTCGTCACTTTGTTGTGAGATCTTCAAACATTGTTCTTCTGGACAGAGGCTGGAGCTCTGCGGGGAGAGGGTTCCCTGTCTTTGCACTTGGATGGGGAGAAATGATCACTGAACGATCTTCCTAGAGATTTCTGCGGAGATCCTGCTGAGGATGATGATTTCTGACAACTCAGCTGGGGAGGATGAGCACCTGCAATCCTGTTATGACAAAGAAACGCACAAGTACCCCGAGGTATCCCTTACTGGATTCCATCATAGGAATTTAGACACTCCCGGGAGTAAGTAGTATATTTCCTGTAAGCATGTGTTTAGAAAAACGCATCTGTATTTATGCAACCATTATATCGAGGATATCAGACATTTTTGCAAAATGAAAGTAAAAATTTACGAGACTAAGTTTGACTGAAAATCTGATTTTATTAATTTGTGTGCCTTGAATTGGCAAGTACAGTTAAAGAAACAAATCCCCTGAAATGAGGAGATTGTTACAAATTGAGAAGAAAAAAAAGATGCTGGCAATGTTGATGACGCTTCAGTGTGCTTCCCTTTTGCTATGACTTGTAGGACACTGACGTTCTTCTCATCTCGCTTTTGAAGAAGGCTGATTCTGATCGATGCTTTAACCTTTCGAGCTTGCCATGTTGTAAGTGATACAGACGAATTCAGAATGCAATTGTTCGCTTATTCCCTTATTTTGCGTGGATCGCCCTTTCGGGTTTTCAATCCACCGGGATACCCATTTTTGCCTGAGCTGTCCAATGCGGCTTTTCAACTCAGCGGGTGTACATTTTTTGATTATTTTCCCTTATTTTTGCCCGAGTCTTTTATTCTGTTTTTGACTCGCCGGGATGCCCTATTTTTTCCTGGACTTACATTCTGTTTTTATGTCCAGCGGGTCATCTTATGCGAAGTATTTTTTAACTGCATCTGAATTCACAGGGGACAGGAAATCTTCACCATCCATAGTGCTGAGCATCAGTGCTCCACCAGAGAAAACTTTCTTTACTATGAATGGACCATCGTAATTCGGAGTTCACTTGCCCCTGTGGTCTGTATGAGGAGGAAAGATTCTTTTCAACATAAGATCTCCTACTTGGTATTCCTGAAGCCTGACTTTCTGATCGAAGGCTTTCTTCATTCTTTTCTGATACAGCTGCCCATGACAAATTGCAGCTAATCTCTTCTCTTCGATCAGACTCAGTTGTTCGTATCGGGATCAGACCCATTCTGCTTCATTCAGTTTGACATCCATTAGTACCCGCAAGGAGGGTAATTCAACTTCAACAGGTAGGACTGCCTCCATACCATACACAAGTTGATACGGCGTTGCCCCAGTGGACGTTCTGATTGATGTATGGTACCCATGAAAGGCAAATGGTAGAATTTCATGCCAGTCTTTGTAGGTGACCACCATCTTCTGCACAATCTTCTTGATATTCTTGGTAGCTGCCTCCACAACGCCATTCATCTTTGGCTTGTAAGGAGAAGAATTGTGGTGTTGGATTTTGAAGTCCCGGCATAGCTCTGCCATCATTTTATTGTTCAAATTAGAACCATTATCAGTAATGATTCGCTCGGGCACTCCATACCGACATATGATATCTCTCTTCAGGAATCGGGCTACCACTTGCCTGGTGACATTTGCATAGGAAGCTGCTTCAACCCACTTGGTAAAATAGTCAATGGAAACCAGGATGAATCTGTGGCCATTTGAAGCAGTCTGTTCAATCTTGCCAATCATATCAATGCCCCACATGGCAAAGGGCCAAGGTGAAGACATCACATTCAGAGGATTCAGAGGCACATGCACCTTATCTGCATAAATCTGGCATTTATGGCATTTCCTGGCATAAGCACAACAATCTGCATCCATTGTGATCCAATAATAGCCCGATCTTAACAACTTTTTAGCCATAGCATGCCCTCTGGCATGGGTACCAAAAGATCCTTCGTGCACCTCGTGCATCAACAAGTTTGCTTCTGTCTTATCAACACATCTGAGAAGTACCGTATCAAAGTTTCTCTTGTACAAGGAACCATCAGCATTTAAGAAGAAACTACCAGCTAGCCTTCTGAGTTTCTTCTTATCATTGGATGGCGCCCCAGGTGGGTATGTTTGATCCTCCAAGAAGCATTTGATGTCATAGAACTAAGGCTTGTCATCTTTAGCAAGGTCTACTGAGAATACGTACGCTGGTCTGTCAAGTCTGGATACTGAAATCTGTGGCACAAAGTTGGCAGCTTGAACATTGATCATGGATGAAATGGTAGCCAGAGCGTCTGCAAATTGATTTTCATCTCGAGGGATATACTCAAGCTTGACTGTTGTGAAGAATGTAAGTAACCTCCTTGTATAGTCCCGGTAAGGTATCAGATGCTCCTGGTGAGTATACCATTTGTCGTTGGTTTGATTAATTACCAAAGCTGAATCCCCGAATACAGTTAAAGTCTTGATCCTGAGGTCAATGGCTTCCTCAAGACCCATGATACAGGCTTCATATTCAGCTTCGTTGTTAGTGCAGTTAAAAGTGAGTTTTGCCGAGAAAGGCATGTGAACTCCCTTAGGTGTAATGAGTACTGCACCAACACCACGACCATTCATATTAACAGCCCCATCAAACATCATAGTCCATTCTTCTTCTGGGTCAGGCCCTTCAGTGTGAATTGGCTCTTCATGATCTTTTGCTTTTAGGAACATGATGTCTTCATCAGGGAAGTCAAATCTCATAGGCTGGTAATCATCAATGGGTTGCTCAGCAAGATAGTCAGACAATACACTACCTTTGATGGCCTTTTGAGATGTGTACTGAATGTCATATTCTGTGAGAATCATTTGCCATCTTGCAACCCGTCCAGTAAGTGCTGGCTTTTCAAAAATGTACTTGACTGGGTCCATCTTGGAGATCAATAAGGTAGTGTGGGTCAACATATATTTCCTTAGTCGGCGAGCAGCCCACGCTAAAGCACATCAAGTTTTCTCGAGCAGTGAATAACGTTGTTCACAGTCGGTAAACTTTTTGCTTAGGTAGTATATTGCATACTCTTTTCGACCACACTCGTCATGCGGCCCAGCACACACCCCATTGACTCTTCTAATACTGTCAAGTACATGATTAGAGGTCTTCCTTCAACTGGAGGCATAAGGATTGGAGGCTCTTGTAGGTATTCCTTGATTTTGTCAAAAGCCATTTGGCAGTCTTCGTTCCACCTGACCGTTTGTTCTTTTCTTAACAACTTGAACAAAGGCTCACAGGTTGCTGTAAGGTGAGATATGAACCTTGATATATAGTTCAATCTACCTAGAAACCCCCGAACTTCTTTTTCAGTCTTTGGTGCAGGCATTTCTTGAATGGCTTTGACTTTGTCTGGGTCAACTTCAATCCCTTTTTCACTTACGATAAATCCCAGCAGCTTACCGGATCGCACCCCGAATGTGCATTTGTTGGGGTTTAATTTCAGTTGGTACTTCCTCAGATGCTTGAATAGCTTCAACAGATTCACCAGGTGGTCTTCTTCTGTGAGGGACTTGGCAATCATGTCATCCACATAACATTCAATTTCTTTGTGGATCATGTCATGGAATAATGTTACCATAGCCCGTTGATAAGTGGCACCAGCATTCTTCAGTCCGAATGGCATTACCTTATAACAGAATATGCCCTAGGGTGTGATGAAAGTTGTTTTCTCCATGTCTTCAGGTGACATTTTGATCTGATTATATCCTGAAAATCCATCCATAAAGGAGAACACCGAGAACTGAGCCGTATTGTCGACCAATACATCAATGTGAGGTAAAGGGAAGTCATCTTTCGGGCTGGCCCAGTTCAGATCTCGGTAATCTACACACATCCTCACCTTGCCATCCTTCTTAGGCACATGTACAATGTTAGCAACCCACGGCGGATAGCTAGTTACAGCAAGGAAACTGGCATCCCACTATTTTTGTACCTCTTCTTTTATCTTCATGGCCATATCTGGGCGAGTATGGTGCAACTTCAGTTTTACTGGCGGACGGTCTTCTTTCAGAGGCAGTTTGTGCATAACGATGTCGGTATCCAGACCTGGCATATCCTGATAAGACCAAGCAAAAACATCCACATACTCCCGAAGCATGTCGATAAGTTGCTCTTTTACCGAATCTTGCAGACGGGACCCGATCTTAACTTCTTTCAAGTCTTCTTCCGTACCAAGATTAACTGTTTCAACCTCCTCCTGATGAGGAGTTATAACCTTCTCCTTTTGTCTCAACAGCCTGGCTAGCTCTTCAGGTAGCTCATAATCTTCTTCAACCCCTTCATCGGCTTGATTAATTGGATTCTTAAAGTCATACGAAGTCATAGCAGTGTTGTTGTCGGTGCAGTCTGGAGGGCATTCTCTGCAAGGGTTTAGATTTGTTCATTTTAGTGATCAATTTTATCTTGTTTAGAAAAAGTGAAAATGATGTTATTATTTTGAAAAACATTGCCATTTTATTTTTGTACAAAAAATGAAAAATGAAAAACAGTGAGCAGAAAAGAAAAGACTCATTTGCAAAAGATGTCCTGATATCCATTAATTGATCGTTTGCACAAAATACAAGATGGCCCGATTACAATATGAGCCCTGACATCTTGGGCAAGATGCAGGACTTGATGCATGCTTTAAAGACAGGAAATAATAATTACTCTGCAGGAGTAACTCTTATAATTTCCTGGGAAGACTAGTTTGAGACATGATTCCCCGGGATCCTTGGACGTATCCAGTTTTCCAGGTTGCGCTCGTCTCCTGACTCATCTTCCAAATTGTTCACAGCATTCGGGGTGAGCATTCCCCCGCTGACAAACTTGGGCTCCGTTGCATCCTTTGGTTGATCTTGTCGAGTTGGTCTGTAACCCAACCCGAATCGGTCTTCTTTCTTCTCAACTGGCAGAAGATTGCCCCAGCCTTGAGCGGTACCTTCCTCAACAACCTTTCGGGCTTGTTGATATGATGTAATGGAAGTCCCAGACATAGCAGATGCTTCATTGATGTTAAGGGCCTCAAAATCCTGGCTCATGGTCTCATGGATCTCCCCATCCATTTCTATGTATTTGAAAGTACCCAGCTGGCTAACAAAGATATCCTCTTCCCCACAAATGGTAATGACTTGGCCTTCCCACTCAAATTTTAACTTCTGGTGAAGGGTTGACGTCACGGTGCCAGCGGAGTTTATACATGGTCTACCCAATAGACATCTGTAGGCAGGCTGTATATCCATCACAAAGAAGGTCGTTTTGAAAACCTATGGGCCAATCATTATTGGCAACTCTATCTCTCCAGAACTGATCTTTTAGAACCGTCAAAGGCTTTCACTACCAAGTTGCTTGGGTGTAGCGCCAATCCATCATGCTCCAGCTTCACAAGGGCTTTCTTGGGTAAGACATTGAGTGATGACCCCGTGTCCACCAATACGTGAGAAAGAACTGCACCCTTACACTCCAAGGTAATCTGCAAAGCCTTGTTGTGATTGTGACCTTCCGTTGTCAGACCAGCATTGGTAAATCCTAGTCCATGACTAGCGTTGACATTTCCAACCACAACCTCTAACTGATTGACAGTAATCTCCTTCGGCACATAAGCTGCGTGCAGGACCTTTAATAGTGCGTTCCGATGAGCCTCGGAGCACATTAGCAATGATAGTGTGGAGATTTTGGAAGGTGTTTGGTGAAGCTGGTCCACCACCTTATAATCGCTCTTTTTGATTATCCGCATGAATTCATCAACCTCTTGATCAAAAGGAGTTTTCAAAGTTTCTTTAGCAACTGATTCTTCTTGCACCACGTACTTCCCTTTTGCCTTAGCAGCAGCTTCAGCTTCAGCAATGGGTCTTGGTATTTACGAGGCAAAGAGACGTCCGCTTCTAGTGAAGCCTCCGCCTCCCCCCACATTGTCTATCTGAGGTGAAGAAGTTGATGATTCTAAAGTGATTTTCTGCCCCTCGCAGTACAGATCTGAACCATAATGCCAAGGGATGGCATTATTGCTTTCGTAAGGAACTGGCCCAGGCACTGTGATAGTGACGGACTAATAGCAGCTGCAGAGGGGACCACAATGGTGTGTGGATCATAATATATGGTAACTGGAGTTCTGACAGGAGTAGCATTTTGTTGTGAGTTATCGGATGGAACATTTGTGGGATCGTAGTATATCGTAACCGTTGAGACGCTTTCATTAACTGTTGCTGATGTTGTAGACGGTACTGTTGACTGGACGAATGCTGAAGTTGTAGTAGGAACTGATGGAGTAATGGGTGTTGTCGTTGTAGAAGGAATTGTGACTGAACTTGTATCCGTTGAAGTAATTGATTGAGTAATTGTTGGAGTTGTAGCAGAATCTATTGGAACAAGGGTTGCTGATGTTGTAGGAGTATTTGTGATTATTGATGAAGGAATTGTTGGAGTTGTAGTCGCTGTTGTTGTAATCTGGAGAGTGCCATCTCTAATGAGGCCATCTATGTTGTTTCTCAGTCTCTCACATCCATTAACGACAATATTGCAATATCCACAGCCGATCTCACACCCGGGGAACACTTGGCGTTCTAACAGCTGAGCTTTGATTTCAATCAAAGGCATTCGGATATGTGCAACACTACTAATTAATGTGGATGGTTTGCCCTCCTCAATAGCATTAATCCTAGGCCCGTTGTGACTAGGCATTGGATTTCTTGTAACATTCGGAGGAAGTGCAAAATTGAGAGCTTTTGAGTCCACCAAATCTTGGACTTTCATCTGTAGGCCCCTGCATTTTTCAGTATTATGCCCCGGTGCGTTTGAGTGGAATGCACACCTGGAATTTACATCATAGTTCTTTGGCATATTGAGAGGATCTGGAGGTGCCAACGTTCTTAACTCAACTAGGTTGAGCTTTAGAAGTTGTGGCAAGAGTGCAGCATACGGCATTGGGATTGGGTCAATTACCCTGTTTGCTTGTGATGGCCTCTATTGAAAGGGACGATGTTGTTGATTACCGTTGTTGTTGTTATACGACCTTTGTTGCGGATAATGAGCTTGTTGTTGATACTGTGGTTGTTGTTGTTGAGGATATGATGATTGTTGTGGCATTGGAGTTGGGATGGTAATAGCTGCTACTGATCGGTGAGTATATTGAGGCCTGCCCCGGCTTGCATGAATAAAATTAGTTTCACCTGCCCTTCGGGGTCCTGCAAATGGTTTTCTTGGGTTGCTGGAGGAACTTGCACCACTGTCGGAGATTTTGCCCATCTTCAAGAGACTTTCAATTCTCTCACCAGCTATGACCACATCAGCAAAACTGGTAGAGGAGAAAGCAACCAATCTATCAATATAGGTCCCTTACAATGTGTTCATGAACATGTCAGCCATTTCCCTTTCTGACATGGGTGGTTGGACAGCAGCAGCAAGCTGTCTCCACCTTTGAGCATAATCCCGGAAGCTCTCTGGAAGACTGAGACATGCCCATTAGAAGAGTTCTATTGGGAGCCATGTCCAGGTTGTATTGATATTGACGGATGAAAGCCTCAGCCAAATCCTTCCAACATCTTACGGTGGCCCTAGACAAATGCGAATACCATTCCCTCGAAGCTCCAGTCAGACTGTCCTCAAAGTAGAACATCCATAACTTTTCATCCATAGTATAAGCTTTGAGCCTTCCCAAGAAAGACTGCAGATGAGTGCGAGGACAGGAGGTACCGTTGTACTTTTCAAAGCATGGGGGTTTGAATTTGTGGGGAATTCTCACCCCATCCACTAGTCCCATATCCATCACATCGAAGCCCAAAGAATTCTGAGATTCCAAAGATCCTAACTTTTCAGCAATCTCGTCCAATCTCCTGTCATATATCTCATCTCCAGCCCCAATGACAGTAAACTGTTCTCCCTGGGGATCCTCCTGCAGGATTTGGCCCCCAACAGCATTACCTTGACCATTCCTCGGGATGTTAACTTCTGGATTCAAGTGAGGTCCATACTCTGGTGGATCAATACGAGGCTGGCCCCATTCATTGTTGCTAGTTCCCCCTGTTCCCAGATGAGGCTCTTCAGGAGTTTTCCTTTCCACCAGCTCTCTTAGCCTTTCTTGACTCTGGGCTAAGCCAGTCATCACTGCCATAAATTGAGACATCTAATTCCTCATCTCCACTCTCTCATTGGCCATCTGATTTCTGACCTCAGTCAGATCCTGCTGTACTTGTTCCATTTGAATGCCGGGAAGATTGTTACGAGTCGGGTACCGGTGCGTGCGGTTGACAGGGAACACTCGGCGACGAGCAATGTTTCCTGAGATCACAACAAAGTTAGAAACAATAATAGTAACAAAACCTACAAAACAAAAACAAAGTTAGTATGCAATGCATTATGCTTATTTGTTTTCCAAGGTATCCGGTTTGGTTCTTGGTTTTGACCTTTCCAGACCTCGAGGAAGATGCTTGATGTTGTTGAGAGAAACCCCAATTGAAAACAAACTAAAATATATTACACATGATGAACAATACATAGTTTGTTTTACAATACATGCCCATGGAGGGTCAAAATACAACAAAAGAGGAAAAGTACATCAGATGGAAACAAACAACAAGCAAAGAATCAGACATCCAGTCCAAACTCATCCTCTCTGACCTCCTTCAGGAGTGCCTCAGTCATTGGACCGGCTGGGTGCTCTGTAATGGTCCTAATGAGGAGGTTCCTGGTAGCAATGGCAGTAGTCAGCTTCTTATGCCTGTCCTGGTCCTTTGATCTCTTCAACCCTGCTCTGATCTTCAACTCTGATATCTCTTTTTGTGCAGCCAACAGAGCTTCCTGCTGCTTCTTCTCATTGGCCTCTAGCTGTTCAATCTTGGCTTGAGTCTTCTGGTCTTCTCGTGTACGGGCTTCGGTGATTCTGACCCACCTAGCCTGACTCTCTTGTAGATAGTGCTCAGCCCTAGCTTTCTGAATCTTGGCCTCTTTACAGGCATTCTTCAATATTTGTTCCCCAACCCTTGCTTTCCTTATGTAGTCTTCTGTCCTTTCAATTTTGGCAAGATGCTCAACCCTGAGCTTTTCCAATCTCTCAATGTCCAGACGGCCATCACTCCTTTCCCAAAGAGTCTTCTTTAAGGCTTGAGATAACTGCTCATTCCTTTCCCTCAACTTTTCAAATTCCTCCAGGCTAACTATTGTTGCAGGCTGTACTATGGATGGTCCAAGTATGTCTTCCAAGGTGAAAGGCATTTTGGTAATCTGAGCTCTGGTACGGGACCAGTCTGAGTACTGAGCTGAAGCAACATTATTACATCTTCCAAGAATAGCTACCCCTTTTGTCTGGATGTTGTCCGAAGCCCAGGATGCTTGTCTGACAACAGCTGAATTAGGTTGCACTTCACAATATAGGGTCTCAGCTAAATCCTGTCCTCTGGGAGGGTGAACCAAGACATAGCCCAATTGTCTTTTAAACAGTAAAGGATTGTAATTGATGCAACCCTTCACTCCTATCAGAGGCACATTTGGGTATTGTCCACAGCTGGTGATAATGTCCTTGCCTTTGGTGCTCTGGGTGCACCATCTGATATCATCTGAAGTCAAGGCAATGAACCTCTTGGCCCAATTCTTCTGCTGGTGGGGATTCAAGAAAGTATCTGACTTAGGCAGGTGTCTGAGCAGCTAGGTGTAAAACAAGGGAGCACAACATCTCACCAACTTCCCCCTCTGTTTCTCATTCCTCTGATGGATGGAGTAGTAAAAATCTCCTAGCAATGTGGGTACTGGGTTCTTCAGAAGAAACAGATGGATGGCATTCTTGCTGACAAATTTAGGCTCATCTCTAAACAGTATAGCCCCATATATGCTGAGGGCTAACAATGCACAAACTTCCCTCCATTCTCCCAATGAAGCTTTCAGGATGGCCTGAGAAATCAAGAAGTCCAAATGCAAACCAGGAATTCCAGCTTTTGTAGTCATACTTTGCTCAATAAGGGCAGGCTCCAAGTATAGTGCCCTTGTTATTTCTTCATTTCTTGGAGCAGTCATCTCTGGGTTGAAGGGGATTCCACCTATGATGGGTACTCCAATCAATAAAGAAAACTCTTCCAGCAGAGGCCCTAACTGGAAGTCTGGAAATGTGAAACATCTCAATGGAGGGTCATAAAACTGCAAGCATGTGTGGATCATGCTCCTCTGAGAAGGATCAAGGTCCATAACCATATCCAAGATACCTCCATAGTGCTCCCTAAACAGAGGGATGTGGTCAGGGGTGATGAGTGACTGGACCTGCCTGATTCCAGTCAATACAAGCTCAAAGAAGTGGTAAGATATGTTGCTCTTCCTGGGAGTAGTCATGAGTGTTGCTGAAGAAGCTGAAGACAAATGCTGATGAAGATCACAGACTGATGTTGAAGGTGGATCACTGACAGACTGATGCAGGTGGTGATGGAGATAACTGAAGAAGATGCTGAAGAGGATAGCTAAAGCAGAGGTCTAAGCAGAAGAAGGGGTCAAAACCAAAACCCAGATACAAAGAAATGGATACCCTGAAAAGCAAATAAGCAAATGTCAAATGATGCAATGATGATATATGCAGATGATATGCAAGGGTTTGTGATCAAGCTGGATCTGATTATTTGTCTTGATATAAGGCCCATGTATGTTCAAAAAGTCCAGATGAGGGTTCAGAAATCCAGTAACCAGGGTGGGGACTCAAATAAAGAGTCACATGTCCTGGGTTAATCACAAGAACTGTCCAAAGTGGAATATTCTTAAACAAAACAGTAACAGGGTATGATGTGGCCAAGGGTTCCTGCAAACCTGTAAATAACCCAACCCCCTCACATGTAATGTTCTAGAACAAGGATCCTCATACTTGGATCAGTTATGAGAAGTGTAAACACTTCTAACCCGGAGGTACAATGTTTACAATAACCATAAAAGATTCCCCTCTAATTCACCTCAGTTTCTGAAGGTCATAATAAAAGGTCATCCAGACTTAGCAGGCTTCCCAGATAGCCCTAGCACTACAGGAAATCTGTAGCACAGAGTTCTCAAGAAGAAACCCACATCTGAACCGTGTTTCATATTCCCGCACCAGACCGAAATGGAATGGGAAAGAACATGAACCACTCTAGCCTAGGTGTCACTCAGGTCCCAGGTATAGGACCTTAAACTCTCAATGGAACCCCACCCACAAAAATAGAAAACCAGATCCAGCACAGTGACAATGACAGTATGAAATATGCATAAGACTGTAAAGAAAGCAAGTAAATAAAGCTATACATAAAGCAATAAATAAAGCAAAATACAATAAATACACATAGCACATAACACCCCAGTAAACACAAATCAAACAAGCGCTAGGAGGAACCTACAAAAAGAACCAGAAACCCTGGTTGCAATATAAGGATCCCCAGCAGAGTCGCCAAGCTGTCGCTCCCACCTCATGACACCCGGTCAAGAGGGGTACAAACGCGAACGGTCGGCGAAGGAAAAAGAATGAAAAGAGTCACCAACTAGGCATTTTTATCCCGAAGGAAAGGTAATGCTGCATAGACCTAAGAAAAGATGGATAAGACGGTCGCGAACCAGAGAAACTGAGAAAGGGGGTTGGTTACAACCTGGGAAGGTATTAGCACCCAGATTGTCCGTCGTACTCGACGGGATCCACGCTTAAAAGATTTGTGTTTAAAGGGGTAGTGTTAGTGCTATTCTGTGTATCAAAGCTTAGAAAAGAATACATGTGTCAGTGCAAAAGAAATGTGAAGTGAAATAAAGGAGTGTCAGTGTAAGGAAAGAGTGCAAAGCTTAAGACTATGAGGCTTAAAGAATAATGCTGGAAGAGGGGGAATATACAGAGACTTTTGTTCGATAACTGTTAAGTTATGCCTACGTATCCTCTCGTGCAATGAGTAAGTCAGAACACCGTAGTTCGATTCAAAGAGACTGCAAGGTAAATTGACTTGTGAACTGCTTACTTGTCTATGCTCAAGTGTATGACATGTCTGGCTCAGGTGCAAACTGTCTTGCATTAGACGGAAGAAGCGAGTTCTCGTTTGTGAGTGAATGAGATGAGCAAAGAATCCCGAAGGAGACGATTATTGTTTGTTTTTGGTGTTTTCAACCTTTTATTGCTTTTGGTGTTTGTCATAAGAAAATGAGCTTAAGCCTAAACCAAGGGTTAGTAAACTCATCACATCTTCCCTCTTATTAGGGGTAATGAGAATACCTTAAGTATGAAGTAAACACCTCACACTTAATCACCATGATGTAGGATTAAAATCATTAACCTACTTGCATTTATTTAGATGTTTTTGGAGTTTTTTTGTGTGTTAAGTAATGAGTTTAAGCCATAATCAAGGATTTAATGGACCCATTACACCATCCTAATAGAAGGATGATAGATGAGAACATTTAAGTTGAGGAAGGCTCCTCAACTTAATCCATGATTAGGGATTAACCTCATGACATAACAAGGCCTTTATTAAAGTGGATTTTAGTTAATAATAAGATTAAGAAGTGGATTTTATGGTTTGTAAGACAACTTGGAGGGGACTTGTCCATTAACACTAGGGTTAGTCCTTCTTAACCAATTAAGGAAGAATTAGAACCCTAATGCAAGGCCCAAGTTACAAGCTTGATGTCTTAGTTATTATTAGGTGGATTGATTAAAGGATTTAAACACATTAAGGGTTTAACACTTAGGATTAAAGTTATACACTCCATCCTAATAGAAAGATGCAGGCACAAGCTTAATCACAAAGCCTTAAAGCCTTTAAGGTTTAGTCCTTGATTATGAGGTGAGAAAAGAAGACTCAAAGGATGACACAAAGGTGAAACTAATGGGGGACTAATCAAACCCTAATTGTGATCATGCTTGGTTGTTCCTAGGGTTTATGAGGCTTGCAAGAAGATCTTCAAGGAAAAGCCACCAAGGAAGGAATAGGATGGAAGGAAAAGAAGCAGCAAGAAGCAAGACAACTTACTTCACTCAAGAAGGTAAGTTGCTTGAAGAAAGAAAGAGGAGAAGGGGCATGAATGAGCAAGCTCACTCTAATTCATAAGTAAAATGCAGTAATGATGCATAAAATGGATGAGAAGAGGTTATGAGAAGTGAAGGCAAATTCACTTCTCAAACATTTACCACCTGAAAAGTTAGCAACAAGAGATGAAATGAAATGAAAATGAGGAAGATGCAATGATGCAAATCAAAACCAGAAACATGATCAAGATATAAATGATGTTAAGAGATTATGTAAATGGATGTCATGAGATAAGGATGATCATACAAGGATGAGAATGAAAATGAAGCATGTAAGAGGCATGAAAGTTCATGAAAACTTATGAAATGTAATGGATGCATAACATGGCAAATGGGTGATGCAATGATCAAACATGATTTCAATATGTCCTAAGATGTCTTATATGTCATGTGGATGCACAAAATGTCATGGTAAGTTCATGTATGCAAGCATATGAAGGATGAATGCAAATGAAGGCAAATATTAGGGTTTATGACCAAGATGCAATGCAAAATTCAAAATCAGAAGCAAATGACAAGATAAAAAATTGAAAATGGGATCAAAGGTACCCTAAACCTATACAAGTTCACTGCCCAAAGGGGGAGGTCAGAAGCTAAACCCTAAGGGACCTATGATTTTCCTAAGTTTACTAGGGTTTTATGGGTGATCCTAAAGATAAAATGCCAAACAAATTGAAAATGCAAGATAAAGATGAAACAAAAATGTTTTTAGATGCTTGAAAGAATGCAGAACACAATGCAAAAAGAACCATTCACAAACTCATCTTGGATCAAAAGTTATGAATTTTTGAAGTTAGGGTTAAAAATATTCAAATTAAAGAACCCTAATTCAAATGAAAATTGTCAAAGTATGATCAAAACCAAAAAGAAATTTGTCTTGTGAGTTTGTAAATGTTTCTAAATGTTTTAAAATGTTCTCTGAATTTGTTTGGGATTTTCAAATACCTAAATGTATTTTTAATGAATTAATTTTCATTAACTAATTAAAAATAAACATTTAAATGATTTAAAAATAATTTTTAATGCAAAAAATAAAAAAAAAAATTTTTTGGGTACTGAAAATTAATTAAAGTTTGGATAAAAAAAATCAGAATTTTTTGATATCATTTGCTATTTTTTATAAAATGTACAAAATAAAATATAAAAAAATGAAATAAGAAACAAAATAAAAGGAAAGTAAACACAATGGAGAGTCAGGATGCACTCTGGGTTTTGAAATGGTTGACTGCGTGCCAGTACTATGGCCTGAATTCAAACTCATTTAATCCTAATTAATTAAATAACTAATCCAGATTTTAAATTAATGATCTAATCTCAACCATCCAACACGCGCGGGAAGCTAAGATCAAACGACCCTCATTTAAACCTAGCCCTAGCCCTAATTAAGCCATTAATTACTTTCAGGTGGCCGGAGAAGACCTCCGGTCATCTTCTCCGGCCAGCTTCTCCCTGAGCAAACCCCAAACCTCACTCCTAGGTCATTTCTGGAGCTCTAAAGCTCCAGATCAACTCCTCTCATCTTCCTAAACTCAAATCCCCTCTCAAAACAAATTTATTATGGCTCAATCTCATGATTCGAAGAGAAATTCAAAAACGGCAAAAGTTTCAGAAGCTCAGTAAATGCTCAATATGCAACCATTCTCAAAACTAAAGGTATCAACATGATCAACACACCATAATGAACATTCTAAGAACTTAAAATAACGTTTCTGGAAAAAAGTTTGAAGAAGCTACCTGAGCTTGAGCTTCCTCAGTTTGGAACTTTCTGGCTGCTTCCTTGCTTCCAAATGCCTCCAATGAACTCCCTGAAGAAGCTTTGATGCTTGGTTGGAGTGTTTCGTGGCTAGTTTGTGATATTGATGCAGTTCAGTTCAAGGGAGGAGAGAAATCGTGTTTTTGATATGGAAGGTTTCAGGGCAAAGTGATGGTTGGGAAATGATCAGAGGGTGATGGTGAGTTGTTCTATGGGGTTTGTTTTGAGGTTTGAAGCTTGTGTGCTGAGTTTCGAAAGCTTTTGCAAGTTGGAGTGATTTTGTGTATGTTAAGAAATCTGAAGTGTTAGGCTGCAATGTTGTGTGTTATAGCTTGGGTTTGATCCACATAACAAGCAGTGATAGGCCAGAGAGTGGGTGGTGGACTATGGTGATTGGTATGGGCAAGTTGCCAAAATGTCAACATGACTTGTACTTGAGGTATGGGCATTCTTGCATCTGGCCTTTGGGCATGTCCATGCGCAGCTGACTTCATGGATGTCCACAAATCCAATCTTGAGGTAATTCAGCATGTGGGAATAAAGTTATGGGGTGTTTTGCAATTATGTGAAGTTTTGGCCCCTTTGAGAAATATTGATGATCAAGGCATGAAACTTGAGATTTCTTTGGGCAATTCTGAATTATAGGTCATGTATGATGTTTGTGTAATGGTTAGAAGTCAATTAGAGATCACAAATTGCCTTGGTATGAGTTTTTGCAAGTTTCCCTCTTTGGTACATAAGTGAAATTTTGTGATTTTCCCAACTTTGCAAGGCCATAACTTGAGTTCTATGATGAATTAGATCAAGTTCTTGTACTTTTTGAAAAGGGAATGATCCAATCTACAACTTTAATGACCAAGAATTTTTCATTTGAAGCATTTTTGAATCAAAAAGAGGAGGTTGAAAAACTTTCCCAAAATGGCAAGTTTGCATTACAAGTCACTTTCCCAAAATGGCAACTTTGCAAATGGCTTGAAATTATTCAATTTTGTGAACTTCTAACTTCTTCTAAGATCAAATAAAGATCATATACATCCAAAATGATGGAGAAGACCCTTTGGTTGGATGATTGAGGGCCTCAGATGCTCTGATTTTGCACTGACTTGCCCATTGAATTTCTTCATGAAAATTTGTATGCATGATCCTTATATCATATAGAGACCAATATAAACAAGAATGACCAAAAATTTGGATTTATGGCCTCTGAAACCAAAACCTTAATTTTAGGTCATCTGTGCAGTTAAACCTGGCTCTGCTTCCATGCCTTCCTCAGTTCTTGTGATTTTCTAACTTCCTTGATCTTGGGGGGATATAATATGATGCTTGAACATACATGGACCCTCTTGAGATGATTGATGACCTTTGGAGTGGCTCAGATGGCTCAGGGATTGCTCAGATCACAAACCCTAGATGCAAATGACTTTGAACCAATGCAGTGAAGCAAAAATGCAATATGAGATGATATGATTGAACTTATGCAAATGAAAAAGAATCACAAGCCATGGTGAAATGAGTGAGGGAAAATTTGGGGTGTTTACAATATCTTCATGATCAAGTAATCTTTACAAGGCCCAAAAACTCATGACTTTTTGACCTAATTCAACTCCCTACATATACACAAACTGATCACAAGTGAAAGGGGACGAAATTGGCAGCCAAGAACACCTTATTCAAATTCTCAAAAAGTGTTGAAAAAGTCACATTTGGATTGTGGAGTATAGGCTATATCAAGACATTTTAAAGGTTATAATAGGTTCCTTGAACATCACTGAAGCTATCCCAATCATTACCATCTTTCAAAACCTCATAATTCATTGAAACTGAATCATCATGTTCTTGAGTTTTTGAATTTTTCGATTTCATTGATTCAAACAATATAAATGATTTTTGTGCATTGATTCTTGTTTATTAATGTCTCTGGAATGTTTTTGTATGCTTGAATTGAGTTTTTGTTGCAGAATCAAGGAGATGCCATTATTAGGGTTTGAAGCTCGAATTTGGGATCTTAGGATTTAGGGCATATAAATGAATTCTAAGAACATGGCTATGATGTATGAGCATTGGGTAACTGATCTGGGTTGTGAATTTTTGTTATTATTATGGTTTGAATGATGTTTCAAAAACCTAGGATTTTCTGGTTAATGTTGCCCGCAGGAAATTTCGCAGGAAATATTACATGAATTTTCGCAGGTAATTCATATGAAGAAGATGAAGCTTTGCGCGAAAATCTGATTTGAAATTTGAGTTTATTTTATTATGTATTGTTTGTATAATGTTTCACGAAAGCAACATTGGCTCAGTTGGTTTGTGTGTGTGTGTGTGAGGTTGATGGTCCTGGGTTTGGATCCCCCCCAGGCCATTTTGCTTTGTTTTTTTTTTATGATTTTCACAGGATTGCCACAAAAGGATTGGTACCCCTGATGCTAACACCAGCGCGCGCTTGGCCTGATGGTGATGTTGTTGGTCCAGAGTGATTGAAGCCTAGGGCCTGGGTTCGAATCCCAGCCCCAGGTATGTTTTTTGTTTCAGTTTTTCTTGTTATTTTCTTTTATATTATATTTATTTAGCTTAATTAAATTCTAAATAATAATTCCTAAAAAAAAAAAATATATATATATATATATATTATTTTCTTGTATAAAAAACTTATTTTTTTTAAATTCATAATTTATTTTCTTAAAAAAATAAAATTATTTATTTCATTATATATTTATATTATTATTATATATATTTGGTAAATAAATTAAGTATGTTTAAACTAATAATTAAAAACCCTAATTTCTTTTTAATAAGGCATAAACCCTAATTCTAACCCTAATCCTAATTTTTCTTAAATTTTAAAATTTAACCTAATATTTTTATAAATTATAATTAATTAGTTCTCATTTGTTAAATATATGTAAATAATTTAGTATTTATTTATTATTATTAAAATCTATTTTCTTTATTAAATATTTAAAATCTTTTAATATTAAACTATTTTGCTAATTTCTTATTTTCTCTTATTTTTTATTTTCTAACCTTTTAACTTAATTGTTATTATTATTGATTATTATTTCTTATTTATTATTATTTATTGTTATCATATTTCTCGATTATATTGTAATAATCCCGAAGCTTTGTAATAGTTTAGTTTATATTTTTGCTTTATTTTTATTATGAATATATTTATTGTATGGTTAGTAATTCTAGGGAGTGAATAACATACTTGTAATTAAAATTAACTTAGAATAATTGACTTTAAAAGATAAATATTTGAATATGAACACGCACACACGTAAGTCGATCTTTGATCGCCATCTTGCACTTTCTAAGGTTACCTCTCATGTTGCCTATTTCAAAAGGTCAAGTAAGGTGTCTTAAGCAAAGTTCCTTCACAAATATCATCAAGTCCCTTCAGTTTATAAGATCAAGTCCCTTCGAGGTTGCCTACGATAAATGATCTTGTCCCTTCGAATAAAAGATGATAAGTCCCTACGAATTGCTAAAGACACATTGCAGTTGCCTACATTCAGATGTCCCTACACATGTCCCTTATCACATCCAAGGTAATGACTACCTATTCCTTAATAATAGGGATAGTCTTACCATTGAAAGAACATAAGAACATTAAAGACCTAATATAGGGTAGGTTTCCCTTAATTACTTGCTCACACATTTCAAAATACATTTTACACTCCACATTTCAAACAAATTTTCAAAAACAAGTCTTTATATACATCCATACGAGGATCATTATAAAGTACTTAGAAAGTTTTAATCACACACTACACCTTTTTCAAGACAATTCAAAGTGAGCTAAGTAACTAAGAGCCCATGGATAAACATGGATATAAAGGGTGCTAACACCTTCCCTTTATATAACCTACCTCCCGAACTCAAAATCTTTTTAAGGTCTTTCCTGTTCTTTTATGTCCTTTCCTTTTGGATAAAATAAAAGTCGGTGGCGACTCTTGCTATCCGCAACATAACTAAAAGTCAGTTCTCTCACTGTGTTACATCTTGTCATGATAGCTCTTTTGTCTACTTTGAGAAGCATTCATCTTCTCCCAAATAAACTTCACTTTCTCCATCGTTTGTTGAACCATCTCCGGTCCAACTATTGTCCTCTAACTGGTTTCATGCCAACACAAAGGTGTTCGACATCTCCGACCATATAAAGCCTCAAATGGTGCCATACTTATACTTGAATGAATACTGTTATTGTAGGTGAACTCAATCAATGCCAAATAATTATCCCAAGCACCACCTTGCTCGAGCACACAAGCACACAATAAATCCTCCAATAATTGAATTATCCTCTCGGTTTGACCATCCGTTTGTGGATGATAAGCCGAACTCAATCTTACCTTAGAACCCAAAGCCTTTTGTAAACTCTCCCAAAACCTCGATGTAAATCTAAGATCTCTATCCGATATAATACTCTTAGGAACTCCATGTAACTTCGCAACCACAAGAACATAAATCTCGGCTAACTTCTCCAAAGGATAACTAATATAAATTGGAATCAAGTGAGCAGATTTAGTAAGCCTATCAACGATTACCCAAATATCATTATGACCTCTTTGCGTATTCGACAATCCCGTAACAAAATCCATCGATATACTATCCCATTTTCACTCCGGAATGTCCAACGGTTGCATAAAATCCACTAGGCTTTTGATGTTCCACCTTAGACTTTTGACAAGTTAAGCATGCATACACAAATTGAACTACATCTCTCTTTAATCCGGACCACCAAAAGATTTTCTTCAAATCTTTATACATTTTATTCGCTCCCGGATGAATACTTAAGTTACTTCTGTGTCCTTCTTCCAATATCATCTTTTTCAACTCCGCATCATCGGGATACAAATACGATCACAAAATCTCAAAACTCCAAAATTATCAACCTTGAAATCCTCATTCTCATTCATCATCAAATCAAATAACTTCAAATCCAACTTTTTCTTTTCACATACGGTTGCAAGAAAATCATTCGTAACATGTAGCATACAGGGTCTCACACTTCTCAGCGTCATTTCACAAACTAAACTCAAGTCTCTAAAATTCTCCAAAAATTCCCATTCTCTCATTATCAATGCGGACATATGTAACAACTTCCGACTCAAAGCATCGGCCACCATGTTTGCCTTACCGGATGGTAATTCAAAATAAAATCATAATCCTTCAAAAGATCTAACCACCTTCTTTGTCTCATGCTCAATTCTTTTTGATCAAATAAATATTTCAAGCTCTTGTGATCACTAAAAAATTCAAATCTTGCACCATAAAGATAGTGCCTCCACATTTTCAAAACAAACACCACGGCCTCTAACTCCAAGTCATGTGTAGGATAATTCTTTTCATGCACTCTCAATTGTCTTGAAGCATATTGTTGCACCCCAAAATTTGCCCTCACAATACAAGACTTTGTGTTCTAAGAAGGTTCACAAAGTTCACAAGTTCCTCTACATTTACAAGACCTTTCATGAGGTTCATGAAGTCTACAAGTCACTTCTTGAAGGTTCACAAGGTTCACAAGATTCACAATGATTACAAGGCTTTCCTGAGGTTCATGAGGTCTACAAAGCCACTTCATGAAGTTCACAAGGTTCACAAGCTGCACAATACATCCCATGAGTATCACAAGACACTTTATGAAGATTCACAAAGTTCACAAAGTCCACAATTGGTCAAAGAAGTTGACAATTCCCTCAGACAATACACCTCCTAAGCAGTGTATCCAAAACTAAGGTTTTGACTTCAATCAGGCTAAATGGACTTCCAATACCTCAAGTGAGTTTCATAACATCTTATATGTATGCAAGAACCCCCATGACAAGTTTCAAGACTTTTCTCAAAAGTTTGCTCAGTCAGATGATCAGATAAGTCAAAATCAGTCAAAGCAGTTAAAAAGTCAAACTGAGGTCAACTGTGGTCAAACCAAAGTCAAACTTCATGATTTTTTGCCAACATCAAGTATATGAAGTAAAATTCATCATTTGATCAAGGGTTGATCATGATTCATCAAGGAGATTCCAGATCATCAATAATCAGAAGTTTCTAAATTAGGGTTTCCTCAGTAAAAGTCAACTGAACTTTGACCAACCATAACTTTCACATGCTTCATCACCAAGTCTCCATCCAAAGCTCATTTTGAAGGAAATTGAATTCCCTACAACTTTGATGTTGAAAGTTAAGCCCAAAAATGCTTCATTTGAAAGATATGATCTAAGACATTATAGGTCATTTCAAAAGTCAACAAAAAGTCAACAACTTCAAAAGGGCATAACTTGAGATTGGTAAATGATATGGACCTGAAACCAATGGGGTTGTTTAGAGGACTCTTCAAGCTTTCCAAAAAGTCCAAGAACACCCTCAAACCCTTAAAATTGAGGGAGATGTGCCTTTGCAAAGTTGGGAAATTTTGTGATGGTTTATGTTGAAAATGGAGGTTTAAAAGTAATTCTTTCTAAATGGGCTTGCTAAGTTGTGATCCAATCCACCTCATAACATTGTGCACGACCCAATTGACCAAAATTCAGCATTTTTATTATTTTATTTTTATTTATTATTGATTTAATTCATAAAAATCATTTTAAATAAATATAAAATATGAAAATCTATTTTTGGAGGAAGATAATGCTTCTAGAAATTCTTAATTATTGATTGAATTTGAAAGAGAAAGGAATCATGTTATTAGTCCAAGAATAGCAAGTCTTCATGATCAAATATTTGGACTTTTACAACATGATCTTTTTCAATCTTTTTGAATCCAAATCTCCACACAATGAATACATATTTCTGACCTAATTCACTCCCATATAAGTATGGATCATAAGCATAACCCTAGCTCACGATTTCCAGCAGCAAAAGGTAAGATTCAAAAACTCAAAATTCATCAAAAAAGTGGGATTCGGATTCTTCAATCCAGGAGGTTTCAAGGTAAACTAAGAACATAGACGTGTTCTTTAGACATCACTGAAGCTAAAGCATCACTCATTTGCATCCCATGTGCACTACATTGGCCAATCCGAATCCACTTTGCTCTTGAATAATTTTTTTCCGATTCCAATGATTCCTTGCATATAATTGAAATTTGATTACATAATCGTGTTTGTTGATGACTATAGATGAAATCTGGAGCGATTGATGAAGTTTCATAGCCTAATGCGTGATATACCATTTTTAGGGTTTATGGTTCCAATTGGGGTTCTTCAATCCAGCCCATATAAATGGATTCTAAGAACGTAGAACCATTGGAAATCTTGTTAAGAACTTAATGGCATAATCAATTTTACAAAATCTTGCTGTTTTGTCCATGTTTGAATTTCGCAGGTTTTGTTACAATTCTGTTTTCGCAGGAAAAACCCTAGCAGATTTCGCAAGAAAAATCGTAGGTCTCAAGGAAGAAGAAGATCAATTCCCGCGCTCTGTTTTAATTCAAATTATTTGTAATATATTTTATTGATTGGTTGCTGTTTAAAGACACACAAACGCTTGTGTCCCAGTGGTGAAAGGGATGCGCGTAGGACTTGAGGCCATGAGTTCGAATCCAGCCTCCAGCAATTCTTTTTGATGCGTTTTCATTTAATTTGTGATTTGAATATATTATATTATGTTGTCAATATGCTTTCAGATTGGCTCTTCCAGCCGGGTGGTGATGTGCGCGTTTGTGAATATAAAGGTCCTGGGATCAAATCCTCCCCCAGGCCTTTTTGGTTTTCTCATTATTTTCTGGATTTCTCAAAGCAAGGAACAAAACAAATCTCACTCTCTCATCTCTTGCCTGCGCATGGATGGCCCAGTGGTGTGATCTCTTGGCTGCAAGCATAGGGGACTGGGTTCAAACCCCAGCCCCACCAGGTTTTTTACTTTTCTCATTCTTTTTCTTATTGTTTTCTAATTAATTAATATCTTATATTAAAATAAATTAAAATTATAATATTTTTTTATTTTTTACATTATCAAGTATGTATATATTGTGTACTCCAACTCTTAAAATTACTTTCTAAAAAATATAAAACTCTTGATTTTTCAATGATAATTTTATGTAATTAGTTAAAAATAAATTTTGTATATAAGTCAACCCTAATTTTTTCTAAAATAAAATCTAATTCTATTTTTTCTAAGTAATTTTATTTTCTAATTATTAATGTAATTATAATGTATATTTATTTATTTATTTAGTATGATTTATGTAAATATTATAAATATAATTATAAATTATTTCTCTCATCAAAAATATAAATATATTTCATATTATTAGAAATTAAATCTTGATTGTTTGTTCATATTTCTTTTTTTTTTATTATTAAATATAATTGTTCATATGAAAATTTATCAATTTCCTATTCTTATAATTTTGATTAATTTTATTTATTATTGTTATTACTAACCATGTTATTTATTTTGCTTTATTAATTTTATATATTATTTCACTAATTTTTATTATTTCACTAACCTCTCTCATTTTATTACTACTAACTTTTTGCTTATTATTATTATTTATCACTAACCCTTATTATTTATTTATTGTTTATTGCTTATTTTATTTATTTATTTTTTGCTATTTATTTATTTTGATCATTATAATTATGTAATTGCCTCCCGGATGTAATTTTGTAAATTTGTAATTATTTAATTATTTTTGCTATGGTTAGTAATTAGGGAGTGCAAATATGTATGTTATTTAAAAATTACTTTAGATCATGTTAATATAAGATAATTAAATTAAACACTCACACACGTAAGTCGATTTTTAATCGCCGTCTCACTTTCTAAGGTTATCCCTCAAGTTGCCTAATTCATAATGGTCAAGTGGGGTGTATAAAGCAAGTCCCTTTAAAAAGAAAAATCATCAAGTCCCTCATGGTTGCCTTTACGAATCGAGTCCCTTCGAATAATGATGATAGTCCCTCCTTTATGCTTATTACACCCCACAATTGCCTTCATAACCAGATTGTCCCTCATATGTCCCTTAAACATCCAAGGTAAAGACTACCTATTCCTTAATAGTAGGGATAGTCTTACCAATGAAAGGATAAAGAATAAGAAAGACCTTAAAACATTAGGGTAGGTTCCTCTTATGTACTTGCTCACTTCAAAACTTTTTCACACTTAAACAAATTTCCAATAAATTTTCAAACAAGTTTTTTACACATCCGTACATGGATTATTATTAACTATTCTGAAAATTTTTCTATTCACACACTGCACTTTCAAAAAACAATTTAAAGTGAGTTTAAGTACCTAAGAGCCCATGGATAACCATGGATGAAAAGGGTGCTAATACCTTCCCTTTTCATAACCTACCCCCCGGACCCAAAATATTCTCTTAAGGTCTTTCCTGTTCTTTTATAACCTTTCCTTTTGGATAAAATAAAAGTCGGTGGCGACTCTTGCTATCCGCAACATTGCTTAAAGTCAGTTCTCCCACCGTGTTACAGAACTGGCGACTCTGCTGGGGATCTAAATTAAAGAGGGGTACCCTTAGGACTTAAGATCACTTTAAATTGTTTGCCTTCTTTGCTTTATATTACTTGTTGGGGTGCTCTTATGTGTGAAAGGTCCTAACCCGGATCTAGTGTACCATAGGTAAATGGCAATAGACCAAGGAAACTGTACGACGTATATCGATACGGTTGATCTGGTGGCCATAGTTAGTGCGACTTCTTGGTTGGTGCTTATATTCCTTAAGTCAAGTTGAGGATAATATTGAGGCTGCCATATGTTGTCAATGCACTAGCTAACTTTTAGAACCCTAGTTAACTCATCTTGGCCTTTAGAAAGTAGTGAGGTAACCGGCTTTGGTGCAGACTGAAGTTGGTTGACACTCGATACTACACTCATTGAGATCTTAAACTTGGAGGGTTTTGGTTGGCAAGTAAGTTGCCTTCTGATCAACCACCCTTGTGAAGGATCAATGATATTGAGATCCCTTAGAACCCGGTTACTTTATAGGACAGGATGAACCATCTAACTTCAGGGGAGGGTACTTACCTTTGAACCTCATGCAAGCCTTTAAACCTAGGGCAATTGTGTGACTTGTTTGTGTGTGCCACATGTTTGTGATTGAGCATAACATCATGACATCATCATGCATCATAAGCATATCATTTTCCCTAACCATTTCAAGGACCAAGGGATTTATCTTTGTTCTTTGTTGCAGGTCATGGCTTCAGCTCGTAGAAACACCATCAGGATCAGCTTTGTGGGGATACCTCCCAAGCTTAAAGAGTTGGTTTCTCAAGTGTCTGATCACTCCCAGTTCAACAAGAGACATGGTCACCTATTGGATCTAGTTACTTCAGGGTTCAGTGAAGATATGATGAGTGTCCTGTTTCAATTCTTTGACCCTAAGCACCATTGCTTCACATTCCCTGACTACCAGCTGGTTCCAACCATGGAGGAGTTCTCTAAACTTCTAGGTATACCTGTTCTCGATCAAAGACCCTTCACAGGTTTGGAGAAGGAGCCTAAACCAGAGGTTATTGCTGCAGCTCTACATCTGAAGAAGTCTGACATTGTTCTAGAGACGAGAAGTGGAGTTAAGGGTATTCTGGCCAAGGTATTAGTGGATAAAGCTCAAATGTTCTTGAAGGCCATGAGCTATGATGCTTTTGAGGAGATCTTAGCCTTACTGATATATGGCTTAGTATTGTTCCCCAATCCAGATCAGTTCATAGATGTTCATGCCATCAACATTTTCCTGAGTCACAATCCAGTGCCTACATTGCTTGGAGACATCCTGCATTCTCTTCACACCCGTACTACAAGGGCAAGAGGAATTTTGATGTGCTGCATACCTTTGCTTTCTAGGTGGTTTATTTCTCACCTTCCTCGCTCAGTAATGAAGAATGAGCAAGGGTTCAGATGGTCCAAGAGGATCATGTCACTTTCTCACTCAGATATTCATTGGTGCTCCAGATCTATGGAGAATGTCACCATCATTGACCGTTGTGGGGAGTTTCCTAATGTGCCACTTCTAGGCATAAGAGGAGGCATCACCTACAACCCCTCTCTAGCTTTACGACAGTTTGGTTACGCCCGAAGTGATGGTCCACATGATATGTTGATTCAGGGCATTGTGTTTGACTACGACAACGATCTTCAGGGTTACCGTCAGAGATTCATACGAGCTTGGGGAAATGTAAACAGGGTTGACAGCAAGACACTGGAGCCTAAGTATACTATTCCTATGGAGGCTTATCTCAGATGGGTACGATCTCGTGCTCAGACTCTCATGATGCCATATCCTGCCGTCCTACCAGTTACCATGGAACCTGTTGCTGAAGGAGATACAGCTTATACCATCCTTCACCCAGACATGCCTACTGATATGGAAGACTTGCAGAAATCATGGATCCAACTGAAGGAGCAAAGGGATACTTTCGAGGCTCATTACAAAGCAAGCCAAACAAGAATCCTAGAGCTAACAAAGCAACTTCACGAGGAACGAAACCTCAACTCATACCTCAACACAAAGAGGAAGCGTCCATGGGAGACTTAAAACCCCATCTTTTGTACTTATTTCATTTTCACTTTTGTAAGCCTAAAAGGCAAAACAAGTTATTACTAATAAAAAGTTACTTTCTTGTTTGTTTAAGCAAATTTAAATCCTGCGGTCTTTGAAAACATTGCATATGCATTCCCATATCATTTCATTACATCACAGGTTTATAATTGTGCACAGGTTTCTCATCTTCTCGCTGTTTATTTCAGCAATGGCTCTTGAACAATCAGTTAAGGATCTCCAGGCACAAAATGCACAGTTCCAAGAGCTGATCTTGAACCTGTCCAAGGGGCAAGATGATTTGAAGGCACTGCTGGCCAAGAAGACTAAGAAGACTAGAAGGTCTGCTGGGTTGCTCAACATGGGAAGAAGGTTCAAAGGTCCTGTCAAGACTAAGGAACAGATTGATGACTATGAATCTGAGGAATCTGAGAAAGAGGGAGGCAGTCTCCACAACACTATGGGGGACTCTGATTCCGAAGCTAATTATTACCATGAGCCTAATGAAGACAAATTCAAGAGGCTGGTGGATAGGATGGATGCTATGGAGTTGCAGAAATCATCTGGGCTGGATTTTGAGGATTTAAGTTTGATATCTGGGGTTGTGATACCCATTGGTTTCAAGGTTCCTACTTTTGTTGTTTATGATGGGGTCTCCTGTCCCAAGCTGCATCTGAGGTCTTATGTCAGAAGGATTCAACCTCACACTGCTGACAAGAAGTTGTGGATCCACTTTTTTCAAGAGAGCTTATCGGGAGCTCAGTTGGAGTGGTATTATCAGTTGGAGAGTGTCAACATCAGAGACTGGAATGATCTTGCTGAAGCTTTCTACAAGCAGTATCAATACAATGCTGACATAGCCCCCACTCGCATGCAACTTCAGAGCATGTCTATGGGTGCCAAAGAAAGTTTTAAGGAGTATGCTCAGAAATGGAGAGATTTAGCTGGAAGAGTTCAACCCCCTTTGACAGACAGGGAATTGGTTGATATGTTCATGTGTACGCTGAATGGTCCGTTTTACAGTCATCTCATTGGAAGCTCATCATCTGGCTTCACTGAGTTGATCATGACAGGAGAGCGGGTAGAGAATGGTATCAAGAATGGTAAGATCCAAATGGGCACTTCTTCATCAGGTGCTGCAAAGAAGCCTCCCACTGGGAAGAAAGAATCCAATGCTGTTTACGGTCAACCTGATCGTAACAGAAGGCATCAGTCTGTTAGTGCAGTTCATATTTCAAATCCAATTCCTGCAACAACAGAGCAGCCTCAGGGCAACCAACAGAGGGCTAGAAGACAGTTCACGAAGATCAACATGTCAATGGCTCAGGCATTGGAACACTTGTTGAAGGCTGAACTTATTACCCTGAGGGAGGCTCCTCAGAATCCCAATGTTACTTCTCCCAAGTACAATCCCAATGCACGATGTGCATATCATTCAAACTGTCCAGGACATGATACTAATAACTGCTGGGTCTTGAAGAACAAAATTCAAGATATGATTGATGCTGGAGAAATTGAGTTTGATCCACCAGGTACTCCAAATGTGAATACAGCACCACTGCCAAATCATGAGAAAACTGTCAATGCCATTGATGAAGATCTTCATATCTATTCAGTTGCGGAATTGACCACACCGTTGTCTGTCATCAGAAAGAAGTTAGTACAAGCTGGGTTCTTTCCGGGTTGTCGTGAAGATTGTGTTTATTGTGAGTATAATCCAGAGAAGTGCTTCAGGTTGAAAGATGGAATTCAGCGTCTCATGGATAATTACACCATTGTATTTGAAAGGAGGCCATCTTCTGTAGAAAGCATGGTGGATCATCTGACTCGGGGTAAGAAGATTGAAGAGGTTGACATGGTTGACAAAGTGCCGGTAAGAATCACTTCAAAGAAGCCCATTAAAATCTCTCATCAGGGTCCTATCAAGATTACTGCTGAAGGTCCTGTGAAGGTTGTTGCTGAAGCCAGAGTAGCTCCTCTGATCATCACCACTCCTGGTCCTATTCCTTATACATCTGACAAAGCTGTGCCTTGGCACTATGGGTCTGATGTTTACATCCATGGTGTCAAGCAGGAGCCTTTATCTGATGTGCCTGCTGACATTGATAATATTGCTGGATCTAGCAAGATCACTCGTAGTGGAAGAGTCTTCTCTCCTCCAGTTGCTTCTAAGAGTGCAGTTACTCCTGCTGCTACTTCCACCACTGATGCTAGGGGCAAAGGTCCCGTTATTGAGCCTGTATCTACTGATGTGCCAGCTGCTGATGATCTCTCCAAGCAGATGGAAGAAGTATTGAAAATCATTCGCAAGAGTGATTATGACATTGTGGATCAACTGGGGCATACTCCCTCAAAGATTTCTATGCTGTCCTTGTTGCTGTGTTCTGAGGCTCATGCCAAGTCCTTGATCAAGTTTCTGAAGTCTGCTCATGTACCTAGTGCAATTTCTGTTGACCAATTTGAGAATTGTGTTGCTCACCTGACCTATGACAATGGGTTAGGGTTCTCTGATGCTGATTTGACCCCTGCCAAGAGGGATCATAACAGGGCCTTGCATATTTCAATTGAATGCAGGGGCACTACCCTGTCACATGTACTAATAGACAATGGGTCCTCTCTGAATGTGTTGCCCAAAGAGGTCCTGAATAAGCTGAGTCCTGAAGATGCTGTGTTGAAGCCCAGTAATATTGTGGTAAAGGCTTTTGATGGTTCTAGAAGAGTAGTGCATGGGGAAATTGATCTTCCAATCAAAGTTGGCTCTCAGATGTTTACTGCTACATTTTATGTGATGGATATTCGTCCTTCATACTCTTGTCTGCTTGGTCGTCCCTGGATCCATGGGGCAGGTGCTGTGACCTCTACATTACACCAAAAGTTGAGATATCCGGTGAATGGAAAGGTTGTTACTGTCTTTGGAGAGGAAGAGTACTTTGTCAGCCATGTAAATACCTTCAAGTATCTGGAAGTAGAAGGTGAATACATTGAGACTCCGTGTCAGTCCTTTGAAGTGGTTCCCTGGGTTGTTAATGATTGTGTAGCTCCTCCTGCTGTGAAGAAAGTTCCTGTGGTCACCAGAAAGCCTCCAACAATGGCAATGGCCTCCCTCAATGATGCTAGAGCTGTGGTGGATGAAGGTGGTTGTACTATTTGGGGTCAGCTTCCTGATATTCCATACAAGTCTGACAAGTTTGGTTTGGGTTTCACTGCAGAGTCCCAGAAGGCTGTTCGTCGTGCTCGTGCTGCTCGTATCACCAGTCAAGGGGTTATCAATGCTGTGGGAAATCAAGATGAAGACTACAACTTTGATGCATGGATTTTTCCTACTGTGGGTGCTGGACTCAATAATTGGAAAGCTGAAGATGTTATCCCTATCTCCTTTAGTCAGGAGTAAATACTATTACTGTGTTGTTGCTTTTTAAATTTGTAATTTCTGGAACAATAAAACTTTCAAGCCAGGTGCCTTACCCGGGGCACAATGGTGTGCTTGTTACGGGCTGTCATTTCATTTGCATACTTCATTCAATAAAATCAGTGGACGTTTCGTTTTCGTAAATATTGTGTTCCTTGTTTTTCTTTTCTTTTATTTTTACTTTATCAGCTATGTGTTCTTACACACACACACATCACTAAAATGCAGATCCTCATCCACTCTGGATCCTGTTAATAACAGTTCTACTATTGCCAATTACAATTTCGAGAATCCGATCTATCAAACTGAAGACGGAAATGAGGACGATTGTGAAATACCTGTAGAGCTTGCTAGGTTGTTACAACAAGAAGAGAAAGCTATACAGCCACATGAAGAGCCAGTCGAAGTTGTGAATCTGGGAACTGAAGAAAACAGAAAAGAGGTCAAGGTAGGGGCTGATTTAGAGGACAGTGTCAAGAGCAGGTTGATTCAGATGTTACGTGACTATGTGGAAATCTTTGCTTGGTCTTATGAAGATATGCCAGGGTTGGATACAGACATTGTGGTTCACCGTTTACCAGTGAAAGAAGATTGTCGTCCAAAGAAGCAGAAGGTTCGTCGTATGCGTCCTGAAATGTCAGAAAAGATCAAGGCAGAGGTAATGAAACAGTTCAATGCAGGGTTCTTAGCAGTGACTTCTTATCCTCAGTGGGTTGCAAATGTGGTACCGGTTCCTAAGAAAGATGGTAAGGTGCGTATGTGTGTAGACTACAGAGATTTGAACAAGGCTAGCCCCAAAGATGACTTCCCACTTCCTCATATTGACATTCTGGTAGACAACACTGCTCAGCATAAGGTATTCTCTTTTATGGATGGTTTCTCTGGTTACAATCAAATCAAGATGGCACCTGAAGATATGGAGAAGACAACATTTGTGACACAGTGGGGCACCTTTTGTTATAAAGTGATGCCATTTGGTTTGAAGAATGCAGGGGCAACATATCAGCGTGCTATGGTGGCTTTGTTTCATGATATGATTCATCATGAGATAGAGGTATATGTGGATGATATGATAGCCAGATCTCAGAATGAAGAGCAACATCTTGATCATCTGCACAAGTTGTTTGAGAGGTTGAAGAAATACAAGTTGAGATTGAATCCAAACAAGTGTACTTTTGGAGTTAGATCTGGAAAGCTCCTGGGTTTCATTGTTAGTGGAAAAGGTATTGAAGTAGATCCTGCAAAAGTGAAAGCTATACGAGAAATGCCAGCTCCCCGTACTGAGAAGGAAGTTAGAGGTTTCTTGGGAAGATTAAACTACATTGCAAGATTTATTTCCCAGTTAACTACCATCTGTGAGCCAATCTTCAAGTTGTTGAAGAAAGATCAGGTGATGGAATGGAACGATGAGTGCCAAACTGCCTTTGATGAAATCAAGAGATACCTGCTAGAACCACCAATTTTGATGCCACCAGTTGATGGAAGACCCTTGATTATGTACTTAACAGTGTTAGACAATTCAATGGGGTGTGTGTTGGGGCAACATGACGAGTCTGGTCGAAAAGAGCAGGCAATATACTACCTTAGCAAAAAGTTTACCGACTGTGAAACAAGATACTCACTGCTCGAGAAAACTTGCTGCGCTTTGGCATGGGCTGCTCGCCGACTAAGACAGTATATGTTGACCCATACTACCTTGTTGATTTCGAAGATGGATCCAATCAAGTACATATTTGAGAAACCTGCTCTCTCCGGAAGAATTGCAAGATGGCAAATGATCTTGACAGAATATGACATACAGTATACTACTCAGAAAGCCATTAAGGGAAGTGTTGTTGCTGATCATTTGGCTCATCAAGCAGTAGATGATTACCAGTCAATGAATTTTGAGTTCCCTGATGAAGACATTATGACTGTTACCAAAGAACCTGGACAATATGACGGACCTGAACAAGGATCCCGATGGACTATGGTTTTTGATGGTGCCTCTAATGCACATGGTAATGGTATTGGTGTTGTAATTAGTTCCCCTGAAGGTTGTCATACCCCGATTACTGCCAGACTTTGTTTCTATTGTACCAATAACATAGCTGAGTATGAGGCATGTATCATGGGTATTAAAGTTGCTATTGATATGAAGATTCAGTTCCTTGATGTGTATGGAGATTCAGCCCTGGTAGTGAGTCAGATTAAAGGAGATTGGGATACCAAGCATGATAATATCATTCCTTACAGAGAGCATGTGTTGTCTCTGATCCCACATTTCAAAGAGATTACCTTTGGACATATTCCACGAAGAGAGAATCAGTTGGCAGATGCATTGGCCACCATGGCATCTATGTTTGAGATCAGCTGGGATGATGAAGCTCCCAATATTACCATTGATAGATTTGAGAAGCCTGCATACTGCAATGAGATTGACACTGAAGGGGCAGAGGAGAAGCCTTGGTTCTATGAAGTGAAAAGATATCTTGAAGCTCAAGAATTCCCTGAAGGGGCATCTGTCAAAGATAGGAAGTTCCTGAGGAGGTTTGCTGCTAAGTTCTTTTTGAGTAATGGGATTCTGTACAAGCGCAATCATGATTCAACTATGCTTCGTTGTGTGGATAAGAAGGAAGCAACTGAGATTATGGAAGAGATGCATGATGGGACCTTTGGCACTCATTCTAGTGGTCATACCATGGCAAAGAAGATTTTGAGAGCAGGTTACTATTGGTCTACCATGGAAGCTGATTGCTATCAACACTCCAGAACTTGTCACAAATGTCAAATTTATGCTGATAAAGTTCATGTACCTCCATCACCCTTGAATGTGTTGACTGCTCCTTGGCCCTTTTCCATGTGGGGCATTGATATGATTGGTGAGATCAAGCCCACTGCTTCTAATGGGCATCGTTTCATCCTGGTTGCTATTGATTATTTCACAAAATGGGTGGAGGCAGCTTCATTTGCATCTGTTACCAAGAATGTTGTGGCTCGGTTCATTAAGAATAATCTCATATGTAGGTATGGCATCCCTGAAAGGATTATTACTGACAATGGCTCTAATCTGAACAACACTATGATTACTGATCTCTGCACGCAATTCAAGATTAAGCACCACAACTCTTCTCCGTACCGTCCAAAGATGAATGGGGCAGTTGAAGCTGCTAATAAGAACATTAAGAAGATTGTACAGAAGATGACTGTTACTTACAAGGATTGGCATGAGATGTTACCATTTGCTCTTCATGGTTATCGTACTACAATACGTACTTCAACAGGGGCAACCCCATTCTCCTTAGTCTATGGTATGGAAGCAGTTCTGCCCATTGAAGTTCAGATTCCCTCCTTAAGAATTATGAAGGATGCAGGTTTGGATGAAGATGAGTGGAT